>CM040120.1:340887617-342347822 GCA_022559845.1 Amorphophallus konjac
TGTGTATCATAAATTAACATGTAAAAATGCACACTCATCATACCTCACGTGTCAGTACGGTCGAGCCAATTCAGTCGACTGAGATTGCAATTCAGTCGACTGAATTCTTCAATGTCAGCTTGACTTGCTATGTGTCGACCCAGTTGGCTGGTGGGTCGACTCAGTCTTCTTCAGCTGCAACACATAAGCACCTGTTCAGTCCATTGCGTCGACCCCACAGCTCCATTGTGTTGACTCATGCTACATGTCATCCAGCTTAGTTGTGTCTATGCCTTCTGCCATCTTCAACAATATATGTCGACTTCTGGGAATATCAGTCGACTGACTTTGATATCTGTAGACTGATTTTTGAAATTTGTCGACTGATCAATCGACTTACTTTTCCTTAATTAGTCAACTTAACTGACCAGCCTTTGCATCTTTACTTCAGCATGTCCAAAGCCCCTTGCACGTCTTCATTCCTTGGTTGGCTTAAGCTTCTTTCTAGCAACCCGAATTAAAAAAATAGATAAATTAATTGCCTTCTCAAATTTAAAAAAAATTAGAAAAATATGAAAAATATATTTCCCTATAGAGAAAAGAATTTCTGACGAAATTGTCAAAGTGGAAAACCCCAAAAGAAAATTTAAAATAGGCCCAAGTTAGAGTTTTTGGGTTAACTCAAAGTTAAAAAGAACCAACCCATAATTGGCTTAATTGGACACTAATTCGTGACCTAATGGGCTCAGATTGAAGCTCAAACCCTTATCCCACCTAGGAGGATCAATTTCCCTCGATTTCCCTCAAAAACCCTAACCCTATGACCTCTAATTTTGGATGGCGACGCTAGACTCGGTCAACCGTGAATTTCTCATGGATTTTTCTCCCCGACCTTCCTAGATCGAAACCAAGACTCCAGGGGTTCCATTAGCTCTATAAATTGGAGGCCACACCCCCAGCAAACCCTATTTTGCTTGGGTGGCCGGTGGCGTGCTAGATCGAGGGCGGTCCCGACAAGTCAAGGCAAGGTCATCTACGGTTCTGACGTCTTCGTCACCTTCAACTTGTTAGTATTGGTGTGCTACAGGCCAATTTTGGGTCGGGTAGGCCCGATAGATGTACGATCTTGTTCATTATTAATAAAGTGGTATTTGAGCGTAAATGTGTGATTATATATTACTTTACGATGTTCCTAGGATATGTGGTTGTAAAGTAAACTCGAGATGGGATCTCGATCATGAGACTGACTTTACATGGACACATACATTAAATTATTCCTGGTTGGAGGGTAATCACTCGGAAACTTTGATTACATATTAAACCAGTACACATGATGTGTGACTGACCAGTCTCATGGTCATTGGTGCGGGGCACCAACACATATGCGTAGGTGTACATCCTGGGAGGAAGTGCACTGAACTGATCCGCTATTGGATCTTCAGATGGTTGATTATACCTAATGTCAACTAAAGATCCAATGGTCTCAGTAGCATCGTTGGTCCTTTGACCTGAGACATTGATCGGATCTTACACGAGGACTGGAATGGTTTAATTACTTGGCTAAGTGACTTTAACCATAAGTCATGAGTTGTCGAGTCATTAACCACTCCAGGATACGTGTGAAGATCATCAATGGTCAAGAGGAGATCGCTCACTGTCGGGTATATATCAGACAGTTAATGGGTCATGACATTGACGCTCTGTTAAATCTTTGGCCAGGGTCGTGTGAGTTCGTTTAGAACGGACGTCATACACTTTAAAGAGGTCATGGTCAAATGGCACAATTATGGGGTTTGACGGAAACCATACCCTAGATCGTACCAGACTCATTGAAGGAGCGAGGGATTATAGCGATGCGATAACTGTGGACTTACAGGTACCAGACAGGCTGGTTTAAACCCGGCATCCTCTAGGATCATGCAGATTTGCTTGATCGAACGTGATCAAAGGTTTAGAATAAATTAAACTATTATTCGGCTCTTGTAGAAGCGAAGAATAAGTTTAATTTACTTCTAATTGGGAATTAGAAGTTAATGGGCCTTAAACTGGAGTGACTATGGGCCTAGAGGATCACACACAGTGGATTCTTAGGTGACGGATTATTATTATACAAATGCATATATTAATTCCTTTTGGAAAGGCATATAAAAAAGGCTTAATATATATGTATAATAATGGGAAGGAGATATATACAGTTTTGGTCCTTTGGAGCTCTTTTAGAAATAGGCCAAATCCTATATATATGGATGCTACGAGACTTCTCCCCCTCTCTTGGCCTAATCAAGCATGAAGGCAAGGGAAGAAGAGATTAACTCTTCCCCCCTTCCTCCCTCTTGCTCTCTCTCTCTCCAGAAGGTGAAAGGGTTGGGGAAGGTCGTGTCGGGGGGTACCGTCGCTGTGCAAGGATCCGTGTGGATCTGCTCTAGAGGTCGTACTTCTGTACGGCCCGGTGTCCGTGAGATTTTACATCGGGCATAGCGGACAGCGTCGTTCCGCGCAAGGTGAAATCTGTAACCCGTAGTTATGCATCGATTAGAGCATGGATCTGGGATTCCATGCAGCCGGGTTCGGGCAAAAAAAATTTTGTTATCCGCTGCGTTGTCCGATGGTGCTGTGTGGAACCTTATAGTGGTATCAGAGCCAGGTTGGCGTTCTAATCGATGTAATTAGCTCCGTATAGAACCATATTTTAGGGGAATTTAAAATCTTCAATTGTTATACAGAAGAAAGGGATGCTGGGCATCAGGGCAGCAAATTTTTTTTGTAATATATATATATATATATATATATATATATATATATATATATATATATATATATATATATATTGATCCGTTGGGCGCACTGCGCCGCTCGGGCGCAGTGCGCCCGCCGAGCCCGAATGGAGTTTGACCCCGATTTTTTTTTAATTTACAAAAAATTTACTTTTTTATAACTCAAATATGCTAGAATATATATATATATATGTGTGTGTGTGTGTGTGTGTGTGATATATATATATATATATATATATATATATATATATATATATATATATAATTAATCTTATTTTTATCTCAGAGATTAATTGTGTTATCTCAATTGTAAAATTCAAATGTTAAATTTTATTTAACTTTTTTGAATTTATCAAGGTGAGATAATTACTATTTACCTTGAGATAAAAGGGTAATAATTGAAGTTACTTCAGTAAAATTTATTTTTTTAAATTTTTAATTATTAAATAATTAGTAAATTCAGAATTTGAATTTCATTAAAGATTATATATATATAATTTAAATATTTGAAATTTTAATTATTAGATAATTGTTAAATTCAAATTTTAAATTTTAGAATATTGATAATTGAGGATAATTACATTATTTAAATTTACTTTTAAACAAAATTATTGGATAATTAGTTTTAATTTAAATTTAAATGATTGTCATGTTTAAATTTTTATTTTAAATTTGATTATTAGATAATTAAATTTAAATTTAAATTTAAATAATTATCTCAATTATCTGACTTATTTGAATCAGATTCAAATATGCATGCCCCTATTATGAATGATGGTTCTTTACGTTGTTTGCTTAATTTACCTTGCATTGGCTTGCTTATGTGTTTAATTTTAGTTAATCCTACTTCGATTTTTAAAATTAAACAAAGCTAGCCTATTTTTGTTTGCACATCCCTTTTTTTAAATCCAATAGTAAGGATTATTTTCAGAAAATAACCCTTGATTGATATTACATGAATGGGTTGGCAAGTGATCACGGACTTGGTTAATGTAATTATTTGGGGTCGGCGAACCTCCTTTCTCTCTCTATTAAAATTCTAATGTACTTCTATCTCCCTTTACAGTTGTACTCGCCCTAAGGGCTGCTGGAATTTGAGTCCCATGTAATTTAAATTTTACCGGCCTGCGTGCCATCTAAAAGTTATAATTAATGCGGCGTCGGAGTTTGAAAGCGCGGAGTACACCCGACGAGTACGATCCAGCTGCTTCGGAAGCGGGCCGGATGTCTTAGTTACATTAGGAATAAAGTCCATGATCACTTACGATTCAATTTTACATTGGATGCATTTACTTTATGCAAACTACTAGGTACGGTGAATATATTGGATATACTTATATTACCACCTAGGGTAATATCAAGATAAAATCAAATTCCCTCACGATAAAATTTTAGATCTGATAAGCGTGGCACTAGGAGTCGTCGTGGCCCTCCATCATTATGGAGTGAATGAACGTCTTCATTTCATGGATTTGTTGTACTTTTCACAAGGTCCATGAGTTTGGAGGCGGGATATAACTCCAAGGCTCGGCCTCAATGGGGTGAGGAATTGAACTCGACCTTGTTGTACTTTCCACAAGGGTCGGGTCATGAACTCATTGCTATGTAGTAATGATGGTTAGATCTGTTGTGACCCCTCTGTGTTGATGATGTTGACAATAAGTTTTACTTCATTGGCAACAGCTTGTTTTGATTGATTAGCAACTGTTATTATTTTGATGAAATTATTTTTATCAGGTTGTCTGTGTATATAATGCAATCAGAGTCTATATATTGTTATGCACATACTCACAAGTCTACACAGTGCATTGCAGCATGAACATAGAGTCTATACCTTTCCTTGTTTAGTCTGGACAGTAGTGGGTCGACCCTCTTCTCAGATGGGTCGACGCCCCCAGAGTGATACACTGTCTGTCTGTCTTGTGTCTCATGCAGCGTCTTAGGCATTTTGTTAAAGTCTATACAGTGCAGCTCACACGAACACTCAAGTCCATACATCGTGAAGTCTGCACAGTGTGGCACCCAATGTCTATACATTGCTCATTCATTCATTCAGCATTGTCAAGTCTACACATTGATCGGTGCCAAGTCTGTACAGCGAGCGTCTCATTGGTGAAGTCTGTACACTCACCAGTTGAACTTCAAAGTCCATACATTGGACTGTAGCTTGCACAAAGCTAAGCCCATACATCGCTCAAGTCTGTACAGAGTCCAGCTTCTTAGTTAGCGTCTCATGCATTCGAGCAAAGTCTATACATTGGGGTGAAGTCCGTACATCCTTCGTTCAACTTCGAAGTCTGTACATTGGAAGTTTCACCTATGTTTCCCTTCAAGTCTATACATCGGTAATTTTACCATCGTTTCCCTTAAAGTCTATACACTGATGGCTTTACCGTCATTTCACTTGAAGTCTATACTATCGACGGCCTTGTATTGATCAAGTCTGTACAGAGCTTCTGTGCTCAAGTCTGTACAGCCTTTCACTTGGAAAGTCTATACATCGTGAAGTCTTCACACTGGCCTTTGAATGATGTCTGTACATCGTGCATCTCTTCGTTAAAGTCTGTACATCCTTCGCTGAGCCTTCCAAGTCTGTACAGTCACTAAGTCTGTACATCCTCTAGGCGCTCACGAAGTCTATACATTTGTTTTCTTTTCAAGTCTTCACAGACTTTGGTTTGTGCAAGTCTATACAACCGACTGTTCAGTTTGTGACCAAGTCCGTACAGCCAAGGTGACTGTTAAGTCTGTACATTGGTTCAAGCTTCCAAGTCTGCACATTGGGCCTTCAAGCCTTTGAAGTCCATACATTGGACTGTGCTTCATAAAGTCCATACATTGGACTGTGCTCGTAAAGTCTATACATCCATCGGTTCTTTGTTGGCCCAAGTCCATACATTGGTAAAGTCTTCACATCGCCTGATTTCTTCAAAGTCTGTACATCCTTCAAGGGGCCAAGTCTATACATCCTCCCGTTCAGATTTCCAAGTCTATACAACGTTGTTTAGTGGAAGTCTGTACAGCCGTTGGGTTGCCAAAGTCCATACATTGTGAACCTCAAAGCCTATACAGACTTTGCCTTGTTTAAGTCTGTACATCATTCATTTTTCTTGGCAAGTCTACACATTGGTAGTCTCTACATCATTCGTGAAGATTGAACATTGAGCAAGTGTATACATTGGACGAGTCTGCATCGTGCATCAGTCATGAAGTCTATACATCGTCTGTCTTCATTAAAGTCTCATGAAGTCTGTACATCGTGGCTTTTGTGCTCTAAGTCTATACATCATGGCAAGTCCGAAGTCTACACATTGGAAGTGTATTCATTCATGCATCATGGGTCAACCCCCTGATTAGATGGGTCGACCCCCTTTAGACTTCTAAGTCTATACACTGTGTTCATGCATTGTTCTCATCGAAGTCTACACATTACTGTTCTTCACAGCAAGTCTATACACTGCTCCCTCCTGCGTGTAAATTCCAAGTCTATACACTCCCTGTGTTTTCATGTCTATACATCGCATTTCATTTCACAAGTCTATACAGAGTTCGATACTTAAACTGATAATCTGGTATTCTGTCTGATAGGGATTCTTTACCTGGACTGATGACCTGGCTCGTGATCCAAGAAGGACGAGGTACCATGATGATGACACATGGAAGAAGCCTTTCCAGGATGCTGCCATGTGGATGGAATTGCCTCGGTTCTGGTGAATTCTCTGGGCGGGAAATGTGGAAGCCACGCGCCCTCATCCACCTGCTGCTAGTATATAATGAAGCCTTCATCTTCAGATGGAGGCTGATCGATTGAAGAGAAGCAAAGTCTATACAGTAGAGAGCCATCGATCCACTGTGAGAAGAAAGAAAACAGAGAAGAAGAGAAAGTGAGAAGAGATGAGTTGAGAGAGTGAGATTGAGAGAGCTTGTTCGAGAGGATTGTACTCAGTCTCTTGGTTCAGATACCAGAGCTGAGAATTTGCTCATTAGAGCTACATTCCCCTTTGGGGTTTTTTTTTTTGTTTTGCTTCTGCACTTTTATTTCTGAACTATTGATTCTTCAAGCTGTGAGTCAGCTGTTTTACAGAGGTGCTTCCTCTGGACGGGTAAGCTGTAAACCCCAGCAGTTGCAGTGGAGGATTCCACTGGACAGGTGAAGCTGTAATCCTCAGCAGGCGAGACTTGTCTCGGACAGCAAGCTGTGTTGCTCAGCGGTTTGTAGGCCAAGCTGTAGTGCCCAGCAGACGCAAGCTGTACTACGCAGCAGTAAGCCATACTCTGTTGAGTGTGGGGTGGACGTAGGTCTTTGACCGAACCACCTAAAATTCTTGGGTGCATTGTGTTTTTGTGATTGTCTTTGAACTGTGTGCGATGGGTTTCCATACTTAGCATCATAGCTTATATCGCTCATGTTCATATCTAGTATTCGAGATAGTGATATGTTGTGTGGCTGCATGGGTCGACCCTTTGCTTAGTGCATCTTCTTTTGGTTTACCTGCTATTTGCCTATATTCCGCATTAGAGCTTATACTAGCTTTTAATTAGGCATTAGATCTATTCACCCCCCCTCTAGATCCACAGTTAGTGGAGATAGACTGCGTCCATCTAACACAACAATTGGTATCAGAGCCATACTCTTCTACAGGGACTCATCGCCCGAAGAGGATAGGCAGAGATGGATGCTCGAGGGATGATAGCTGAAGGTCACTCAACCACCAAGCCCCCATTCTTCGATGGATCTAACTACGCATACTGGAAGAATCGTATGCAAGTGTTTCTGAGGGCTAAAGATTACGAGATCTGGAAGGTTGTTAGCAAGGGACCTTATGAGCTGTCCCCGAATGAAGATGTCTGGACCAAGGAGGATATCAGAAGGTCCACGCTGAATTGGAGTGCCATAAACGCCATCCAGTGCTCTCTACACCCTACAGAATTCTCCCGCGTGTCAGTGTACACTTCAGCCAAGGAGATGTGGGATGCACTGGAAGTTATCCATGAGGGGACTTCTCAAGTCAGGGAAACGAAGGCTAATTTCCTAGTGTCTGAGTATGAAGCCTTCAAGATGAAGCCAAACGAGACAATCAAAGAAATGTATGCTCGACTGACAATCATCACCAATGGTCTAAGAGGTCTCGGGAAACCTCTAACAGAATATGATTTAGTAAGGAAGATACTTCGGTCCTTGACTCATGCCTGGCATACGAAAGCTACTATGATGGAGGAGTCAAGGGACTTGCGCAATATAAGAGCTGATGAGCTAATTGGCTCGCTGATGGCATATGAGATTAATATGCCAAGGATAGAAGAAGCTGAAAGGAAGAAGAAGCCGATAGCGCTGAAGGCTGGTTCCAGCAAATCCAACAAATCCAGCTCCAGCAGTTCTTCGTCATCAGAGGAGAGCCCGAATGAAGAAGAAGATATGACTCGTTCTGAGATGGCCATGATGACTAGAGAGTTCAGGCGATTTCTCAGAAAAGGAGCAGGACGATTCGGCCAAAAGAAATACAGTGGCGGCCGAAGGGACAAAAGGTATAAACACAACCCTGCAAAGAAAACTAAAACTAACACTTGTTATCAATGCAGGAAACCATGCCATCTGAAAGCTGACTATCCAGATAATCAAAAATATAAGGACAAGTCAAAGAGAAGGAACACGAAAGGGAAAGCAATGGTGAGTACCTGGAGTGATGAAGATGAAGGCTCCTTGAGCAACACTTCAGACAGTGAAGCCAAATCTGAGAAGTCCATTTGCCTTATGGCAACAAGCTCAGAAGATAGAGAAGAGAACTCAGATGAGGTAATCACTAGATTTGAAAATTTTACTATCGCGGATTGGGTAGATGCCTACCATAATATAGCTGATAGAGCTGATGATATTAGAAAAGAAAACAGGCATCTGAGAAGAAAGATCAATTCCATGCAAAATGATAAAACTCTAACTGATAAAATTACATATTTAGAATCTGAGAATAAAAATTTGAAACTCACATGTTCTGAATTAGATGAAATCAAAAATGAGTTAAAAGCTTCTAGGGAAGAGAATGTGAGGCTTGAAAATGAAATTGATGAATGGAAGCTGAAAATTCAGAAATGTGAGAGTGAAGTAAAAATTGTTTCTGAAAAATATGAAGTTGTCCTCAATGTAAATAATGAACTAAAAAAGTCTATTGATGAAATTCAGAAAGACAATGAGGATAAACTGAGAACTATTGAGAAAATGACCTAAGGAACAGATAACTTAAATGCTTTGTTAGGGTCAAAGGTCAATTTCAGAAAAGAGGGCCTAGGATTTAATTCAAGTGCAACGAAAACCTTTGGAATGAAAACTATTTCATTTGTTGCACAAAAAGAAAAAGGACCTCTAATTAGCATGAATCCAAACAATTCAATGAACAAAAATGCTAATCTGAAAAAGACCAGTGCTGAGGAGAAGGGCAAACAAGAAGTCAGTGAGCCTAGTAGAGCTAGCACATCCAAGCAAAATCCAAAGGCTCAATCTCAGGTTAGGGGTCAACCTACCCAGTCTTATAAACACCAGGTCAAGGTAACCAAGTCTCCACCATCACCTCCACCTCTGAAGAAGACCCAAAACAAACCTATGAATAGGTCAGCAGGGTCCAAGGTGCAGGGGAGATAGAATGCTGCTAAGAGTCAACCCAATCATTTCTACCAACCCAGAGTTCAGACCCATTACAATGCACAGTCAACCTATTTCAATAGGTCAGGTTGGACTAGAACTCCGGGGAGGCATACAGGTCTTGCATATCAGGCTGCTCAATATCAAAGACCTTACACTAGAAATTGGGTTAATGGGTATGGTTATTGGACACCTAGGAACCAACATTTCCACAGCCAGCCCAGGAACTATTATGGCCACAATTCCATGAATGCAACCTGGCCAAGGCACTGGCAAAGAAACAACAATGTCAATAATCATGTTGGTGCAAATAAGAAGAAAAATAACAAAAAGAAGAGGAACAACAACAGAAGAAAACCTGTAGGATCCACTGAACAAAATTCATTTAAACAAATGTGGATTCTGAAAAACCTGCTTTCTTGCTTTGCTTCTACTTCCTCTGTTATGGAGCCCAATCAGTCTTGGGTTCCAAACCTCTCTACCTAATTGTGTATGCAGGTATGCCTGGCAGCCAAGAACAACTTGTGGTACTTGGATAGCGGCTGCTCCAGACATATGACAGGAGATAAGGCCAAGTTCTGCATGCTGACTGAGAAGCTAGGAGGCCTTGTCACCTTTGGAAGCAACACAAAGGGTAGGATTATTGGATTATGTAAGGTAGGTAAGTGTTCTACCTGATGCATTGATGATGTTATGCTGGTTGAAGGGTTAGCTTATAATTTACTTAGTATCAGCCAGTTGTGTGATAAAGGATATAAGGTTTTATTTGATTCTCAATGCTGCAAGGTTTTTGAACATGATTATGAAATTGTCAAATTTTTTGGAAAAAGAATAAATAATACATACATGATAGATTTAGATGACATTCAACATACTAACCTTTGCCTTACTGTCAGTAGAGAAGACTTAGCATTTTTATGGCATCGTAGGTTAGGTCATGCTAGTTACACTGTTTTGCATAAACTAAATAAGCATGGCATGATTAGAGGACTTCCTGAAGTTTCCTTTAAAACGAAAAATAAAATCTGTGATGCATGCACTCAATCAAAGATAACTAGAAAGTCATTTAAGTCTAGAACTGAAAATCTATCTTCTAAACCCTATGAGCTGATACACATGGACCTTTTTGGGCCAACCAGATCTGTTAGCTTATCAGGGAGGAAGTATGGGTTTGTCATGGTAGATGACTTTTCTAGGTATACTTGGGTTTATTTCTTATCTCATAAGAGTGATGTATTTTCAGAATTTCAGGAGTTCTATGTTAGAATAAATCAAAAAATTGAAAACATTTTGACTGATCATGGAGGTGAGTTTGAAAACTCACAGTTTGATGAATTCTGCAGGTCAAATGGAATCAACCATAGGTACTCTTCACCAAGGACACATGAGCAGAATGGAGTTGTGGAGAGAAGGAACAGAACCCTAGTGGAGATGGGTCGTACACTCCTTGTTGAAGGTGGTCTACCTAGGAAATTCTGGGCTGAAGCAGTGAACACTGCCTGTTATGTAATTAACAGAGCCATGGTAAGACCTTCTACCCAGCAAACACCATATGAGATCTTAAAGGGTAAGAAACCTTCTATTGCTCACTTCAAGGTTTTTGGATGTAAATGTTTCATTCATATAAATGATAAAAGAGACCTTGATAAATTTGAACCTAAAGGTGAACCAGGAATCTTTCTTGGTTATTCTGAAAACACCCGAGCATATAGAGTGTACAATCTGAATTCTAAAACTGTTGAAGAATCTCCACATATAGTTTTTGATGAATCCTTGGTAAATACTAATGTTGGTCAATGCAGGAATGAAGACAGTGGTGATATTCTGAAGGAAGGAGATCTTGCAGACAAATCCGAGGATGAAGAAGGACATAAAGAGCTTGATGAAGAAGAGCCTACAGTTCAGGGGGAGGTAAATCAAACTCATGATAACCCAATTGTAAACATTAGATATCTTAAGGATCATCCTGTAGATAATGTAATTGGAAATCTGCATGACCCCCCTAGGACTAGAGGCCACTTGAGAATTCAACATGAATTGAATGCTTATGCTTTTGTTTCAAATATAGAACCCAAGTCCATTGACTGTGCTCTCCAAGATGTGCATTGGATTAATGCCATGCATGAGGAGCTTAATCAATTTGACAGGAATAAGGTGTGGCATTTGGTTCCACCTCCTGATCATGAAACAGTCATAGGGACTAAATGGGTGTTTAGAAATAAAACTGATGAATCAGGGAATGTCATTAAAAATAAAGCCAGACTTGTAGCTCAGGGGTACAATCAGGAATTTGGAATAGACTTTGAAGAGTCTTTTGCCCCTGTAGCTAGGTTAGAAGCAATCAGAATATTATTGGCTTATGCATGCTCCCTAGGTATAAATCTTCAGCAGATGGATGTGAAATCTGCTTTCCTAAATAGGGAAATTAGTGAGGATGTCTATGTGAGACAGCCTCCTGGGTTTGAATGTTTAGATTTCCCTAATCATGTTTATAAACTCAATAAAGCTCTTTATGGTTTAAAACAAGCTCCTAGAGCTTGGTATGACAGGTTGAGAAAGTTCCTCACCGACAAGAATTTCACAAGAGGTATAGTTGATCAAACATTGTTTACCAAAGTGAGTCATTCAGATATTCTTATTATTCAGATTTATGTGGATGACATTGTGTTTGGGTCAACTAACCCCAAATTGTATGAGGAATTTTCTCAGATAATGACTAATGAGTTTGAAATGAGCTCAATGGGCGAGCTCAAACTATTTCTTGGACTGCAGGTTACACAATCAGAGGATGGCACTTTCATCTCTCAGTCCAAGTACGTAAAGAATTTATTGAAGAAGTACAAAATGGACAACCTCAAGAAAATAGCTACTCCAATGGGTACCTCAACTAGTTTAGATGAAGATCCTAAAGGTAAACCAGTGGACCAAAGTCTATATAGAGGTATGATCGGATCCCTTCTTTATCTTACAGCATCTAGGCCTGATATTCAATTTGCAATGTGTTTATGCTCTAGGTTTCAGGCTAATTCTAAAGAATCTCATCTTAAGGCTGTGAAGAGGATTTTTAGATATTTACTAGGCACCCAACAGCTAGGTCTTTGGTATCCTGCTAAGTGTGAGTTAGATCTTCTAGCCTACATTGATGCAGACTATGCTGGGTGTCGAGTAGATAGAAAGAGCACTAGTGGCTATTGCCAATTCCTTGGTGGCTGTCTAGTATCTTGGGCATCTAAAAAGCAACACACTGTAGCCTTGTCTACAGCTGAGGCTGAATATGTTGTTGCAGATAATTGTGCTGCCCAAGTACTATGGATCAAGCACCAACTAGATGATTATCAGATAAAACTGGAATGCATTCTAATTTTATGTGATAATACTAGTGCCATATGCCTTGCTAAAAATCTTGGTCATCATTCTAGGACTAAACACATAGAGATAAAACACCATTTTCTTAGAGATGCTGTGAATAAAAAAGAAATCGAACTGAATTTCATTGAAACAGACAAACAAATTGCTGATATCTTTACTAAGCCACTTGGAAATGAAAAGTTTAAATTTCTTAGAAGAGAACTTGGCTTGTGTAAGTTTCAGCATGATGAATAAAATTTTCAGCTGTTTTGAATAAAATTTCTGATTTGGACTTGCATCTGATAGCCGGTATAAAACTCTGTGAAGGTTGAATGGTGCAACAGACTCATGATCATGCATGACACTCATATTGTTTTCTCATGATCATCACTGCATATCATTTAGTCATGAATGTGTCTAAAATCACATGCATATAGAACTGCTCTGCACTACATTTCTCTGCATAACCCGGGTGGTCATATTGCATGATAGTGCAGTCTGAATAAGCATGAACTTCAAAATTATTTGTTCAGTCATCATTTGCAAACTGCATGCATATAGACAGGGGGAGTCTTGTCAGAAATTCATGGTGAACTGCTGCGTCGACGCTGCTCTACTGTGGCGTAGACGCAGTGAACTATATCTATGAATGTCTCCACTTCTTATTCTGATGAGTTGACGCTGCAATAGCGTGGAGTCGACGCACTGATATTATCTCAGTGTTTTATATTGTTGCCTCTTCAACTGATGCGTGGACGCCTTGAACTCCCAACGTCAACTCTGTTCATTCATCCTTTGACTCTAAATGATTGAGTCTGACAGTATGGCAATCTTTTAGTCAGTTCTAATATTAAGCAATAGAAAACAGACTTCTTCCCTCATAAGAACTTTAATTACTTAAAGACTGACTTAATGGTTTAAATTTTATAATCTTTAGAGTTAAAAGACTACAATCAGAAAATAAGGATGCTTAAAATTGATAAAGCACTCAACCCTCATCTTATTTCATGTCAGACAAAGCTAATTATATCTGAAATCTGAAAACTCATCTGAAATCATGTTAGAGAAACTAAGTATGTGTATTATCCTTAAACAAGTCATTCTGAAACAAATAAAGGACAGCTAAGAAAGATATTGAAAAACATTGAAAATTAATTGAAAAATAGCATTGGCAGAGCAATGACTGGTAAATCACTGAGAAACTGAGTGATCCATCAAAGAAGTGGACAACACTCATGTCATGAGGTGTATCAGCTATCTCTGTATAAAATGATCAAAATAGTAGGTTGGTTTCACTGAGTACCTAGGGGTAACTGGCGTCTGATAAACGTGTACCCTCACACAAAAAGGTGTAAATCAGTTCTATTGAGTTTGATCATAGGCAACATGGTCCATTATGTTGAGTATCTAGGGGTATTGGCGTCTGATAAACGTATACCCTTACGTAAAAAGACTTATGGTACCTGAATGCCCTAAATGAAATAATGTTGAAAATGTTGTTCCTTCAAAAGAAATTTCATGGATGTCAATTTGTTTAATTTCAATACATGACCTGGTATCTCTTAGCACATTCTACTGAGTCTATGAAAGTAAGATATTCTGAAACTGAATCTCTCATGTAAATATGATTCTGGTTTACTGTTTTATCATGTACAGCTACCTTATCCAATGAATGTAGTGCATGAACTCTCATTTTTATAACATTTAAACCAGAACTTCACTTTCTAAGCAGTTTCTCAATTCATATGACTGAAGGTTCTGTGCTTTAGCTGCTTACTTTCTGAACTACCTGCTAAGAATGCCAGTCAGTTGATTCTTCTTGTTCCTTCCCTTGCATCTTATTTCCCTCCTCTTTGTTGATGGCAAAGGGGGAGAATATATTGTCTATTTGATGAATTCATTCCAGGGAAGTGTATGCATAATGTCTATGGCAAAGGGGGAGATCTTATGAGCAGAGAGTTGTGTTCATGTCTCAGCATGTCATACATAGCATCTGCCTAACAAATCTGAATAACAAAACATGTCCTTCATCACAAATGCATCTGCACAACAGGATGTTGCTATTCTATATAATAGGGTGTTGCCATCATCAAAAAGGGGGAGATTGTTGTGACCCCTCTGTGTTGATGATGTTGACAATAAGTTTTACTTCATTGGCATCAGCTTATTTTAATTGATTGGCAACTGTTATTATTTTGATGAAATTATTTTTATCAGGTTGTCTGTGTATATAATGCAGTCAGAGTCTATATATTGTTATGCACATACTCACAAGTCTACACAGTGCATTGTAGCATGAACATAGAGTCTATACCTTTCCTTGTTTAGTCTGGACAGTAGTGGGTCGACCCTCTTCTCAGATGGGTCGACGCCCCCAGAGTGAAGTCTATACACTGTCTGTCTATCTTGTGTCTCATGCAACGTCTTAGGCATTTTGTTAAAGTCTATACAGTGCAGCTCACACGAACACTCAAGTCCATACATCGTGAAGTCTGCACAGTGTGGCACCCAATGTCTATACATTGCTCATTCGTTCATTTAGCATTGTCAAGTCTACACATTGATCGGTGCCAAGTCTGTACAGCGAGCGTCTCATTGGTGAAGTCTGTACACTCACCAGTTGAACTTCAAAGTCCATACATTGGACTGTAGCTTGCACGAAGCTAAGCCCATACATCGCTCAAGTCTGTACAGAGTCCAGCTTCTTAGTTAGCGTCTCATGCATTCGAGCAAAGTCTATACATCGGGGTGAAGTCCGTACATCCTTCGTTCAACTTCGAAGTCTGTACATTGGAAGTTTCACCTATGTTTCCCTTCAAGTCTATACATCGGTAGTTTTACCACGTTTCCCTTGAAGTCTATACACGGATGGCTTTACCATCGTTTCACTTGAAGTCTATACTCTCGACTGCCTTGTCTTGATCAAGTCTGTACAGAGCTTCTGTGCTCAAGTCTGTACAGCCTTTCACTTGGAAAGTCTATACATCGTGAAGTCTTCACACTGGCCTTTGAATGATGTCTGTACATCGTGCATCTCTTCGTTGAAGTCTGTACATCCTTCGCTGAGCCTTCCAAGTCTGTACAGTCACTAAGTCTGTACATCCTCTAGGCGCTCACGAAGTCTATACATTGGTTTTCTTTTCAAGTCTTTACATACTTTGGTTTGTGCAAGTCTGTACAACCGACTGTTCAGTTTGTGACCAAGTCCGTACAGCCAAGGCGACTGTTAAGTCTGTACATTGGTTCAAGCTTCCAAGTCTGCACATTGGGCCTTCAAGCCTTTGAAGTCCATACATTGGATTGTGCTTCGCAAAGTCCATACATTGGACTGTGCTCGTAAAGTCTATACATCCATCGGTTCTTTGTTGGCCCAAGTCCATACATTGGTAAAGTCTTCACATCGCCTGATTTCTTCAAAGTTTGTACATCCTTCAAGGGGCCAAGTCTATACATCCTCCCGTTCAGATTTCCAAGTCTATACAACGTTGTTTAGTGGAAGTCTGTACAGCCGTTGGGTTGCCAAAGTCCATACATTGTGAACCTCAAAGCCTGTACAGACTTTGCCTTGTTTAAGTCTGTACATCGTTCATTTTTCTTGGCAAGTCTACACATTGGTAGTCTGTACATCATTCATGAAGATTGAACATTGAGCAAGTGTATACATTGGACGAGTCTACATCGTGCATCAGTCATGAAGTCTATACATCGTCTGTCTTCATTAAAGTCTCATGAAGTCTGTACATCGTGACTTTTGTGCTCCAAGTCTATACATCATGGCAAGTCTGAAGTCTACACATTGGAAGTGTATTCATTCATGCATCATGGGTCGACCCCCTGATTAGATGGGTCGACCCCCTTTAGACTTCTAAGTCTATACACTGTGTTCATGCATTGTTCTCATCGAAGTCTACACATTACTGTTCTTCACAGCAAGTCTATACACTGTTCCCTCCTGCGTGTAAATTCCAAGTCTATACACTCCCTGTGTTTTCATGTCTATACATCGCATTTCATTTCACAAGTCTATACAGAGTTCGATACTTAAACTAATAATCTGGTATTCTATCTGACAGGGATTCTTTACCTGGACTGATGACCTGGCTCGTGATCCAAGAAGGACAAGGTACCATGATGATGACACATGGAAGAAGCCTTTCCAGGATGCTGCCATGTGGATGGAATTGCCTCGGTTCTGGCAAATTCTCTGGGCGGGAAATGTGGAAGCCACGCGCCCTCATCCACCTGCTGCTAGTATATAATGAAGCCTTCGTCTTCAGATGGAGGCTGATCGACTAAAGAGAAGCAAAGTCTATACAGCTGTGGAACGCGCTTTTTGTTTTTTGTTTTATATGGATTTGTTATTTATTGATTTATTGGCGTGCCAGTCACCGGGGTGACAATTTTATTATGCGCTCGATCTGACTTTTAATCAGTCGATTGTGAAGTCCGAGTCGGGACCCGAAGTCCGTCATATCATAAAGGCTATGACGTTAATTACGCCCTTCCTAAGAAGGACAACCCTTGATTAAATGCCAAAAATAGGAGGAAGGTAGCGGCAAAAATAAGACTCAAACGAGAGAGAGGGTTGGTTCATCAGCAGGGCGTTACATGGCCCGAGTGAAGCGAGGATACATCAAATGTGGAGCAAATCTGGCGGCATGTCCCCATTACCTTGGACTATGCCAGATGGGGATAGGAAACCACCCATGCAGCGGCAGGATGGGATCCGTAAAAGATCGGGTATATCTAACCCGGAATCCGGATAAGGACCGGTGCGACATGACACACCCTGTGCAGGCGCGATGTCTTATTGATATCCCCCTTCGGAAGACCATCGGAGAACATGCAAGGGCAGAACTCCGTGGGCCAGCGGGGTTAGGAGAGAATACCATGATCACTCAAGGTGATGTGAATGAATTTTTGCAGCATATCCCCTTTATCCTGGATTATGCCAAGAGGAGATAAGCCATCATCCATGGGATGCCGGGATGAAAGCCGGAAAAGAAGGGGGCACCAGGCCCGGGGCCATCGCCCACATCCATAGCATCGATTGATGTTCCTTCGGAACCCGTCGGAGCACATGTAGTGACATAGCCCTTTAGGTCCATAAGGTTATAAAGAAATCCGGATCGGAACAGAACAATGTAGGGGAGGTCCTCCCCATTGATTTATTTCCTGAGGGATGCCAAATGCTCTTTATATATTCCTCGGGTGGGTACAACATGGGGATCAAGGTTCAGACCAAGAAGAAAGAGGTTCTCGGCGTGAGGGTTCAGAAATATGGCATGGCTTCTCGGCGCGGGCTGAAGGGAGTTCCCGGCGCGCCACGAAGGGGGCTCTCGGCATGTGCTGAAGGGGGGAAGATGAGGATCTCGGCGCGAGAGTTCCCGGCGCGCTGAGGGCCGCGCCGGGAACTATTCACGGCGCCGGGAGAGTTTGGCGCCGAGAAGGTGCTGGGCTTGAGCGCCGTGAGGACTTATGGGGTTTTACGGTGCTCTGTTCTAGGGATTTTTCTCAGGATTCAGACAGTGGCTGGGGAATGGATTCAGGAGGCAAGTGAGGAAAGAGCCAGGGGCCTACCAGGTTGACAGCAGGGGGTGACAGATGAAAGGGGTTCGAGGGATCAGAGTCACCGGGCCTTCGAGCTCTCAGGAACAGGCTTCACGCCATCAGTATTGCCGACCATCCAGGAGATCGAGAGACGACAACCTCTGATCCCTGCAATGGCCCTAGTGGCTTGAGAAATTTGAGAAGAAAATCACGGACTCCACGACGTTTAAATCATCGATGACATTGAGGGAGAGAGGGGGGAAACAAGGCCCAAAAATCCACAGTGAGGATTGGGGCTTTGTTGGCTCCGTCCCATCTTAAACAGGCATGCGTATAAACACAAGGGATTATCAGAGTCCTAAGCATTCGAGCAATCAATGTATGCAGGGGACGACAGATACCCTGAGAGAGAGAGATAGAGAGGACAAAGCCCAGGGATCCATAGAGGTGAGGATCGGGGCTCTGTACCTACTCCCCCGGGGCTGCGAGAGAGGCAAGCAGCATGGAGTACCTATCAGCCGCCAGGACTACCGACAGACACCTGAAATCATGGACTCATCGATCAAAATCCGCAACCGAAATGATAGCTACCACGATCATCAGAGAGGGGTGAGAGAAAGAAACTCGAGCTTCTACTCATTCCACCATCTTTATTATTCATACTTCATTGGCTACAGCGAGATAACTCGGACGATAGTCGAAAGGGGACTTTGAACATCCTTCGAGTAGAAGAAATCCCACATACAAGGGTAGAAAGAATACATGAGAGAAGAAAAGAAAACCCGTTCGGAATAGCAGGAGGATGGGGGAGGGCGGAGCATTGACTCCTCTCCCTCCCCGAGCACCCCACCTTCTCCTTCTCTCGAGCTTCGCAGCAGCTTCTTTACTCGCTCCCTTTTCTTTCTCTTTTTTCTATCTGTTTTCTGGATGAGGTTTCTTCTTCTTTTTTTTGTCCCCTCTCTCTGTGTGTGTCTCTCTGTTCGTGATGAACAAGGGGGGGGGGGTTTATAGGCACAGCAGCCCCCTTCTCGACATGCCCTTCCCGGCGCGCAGAAAACGACTTCCCGGCGCGCTCTTGTCAACCGGGGAGGCTTCCCGGCGCCAAGGGATATGGCTTCACGGCGCCCCTATGGGCTTCGGACCTTGTGAGGATTTCCTGGTTCTACATTAGTGAGCCCATTTGGGCTTTAATATCTTGAACTCTCTCGTTATCAAGTCTGGACTATCAAAGACATATAACCTGTCTTTTCATTTGTGAGTTCTTCGAGCCTGTCGGGACAGGTGAAGGTCTATTAGTAGGTGAGTTGACACAGTCTTATCAGAACATTGATGGGGTTCTCATCAGTCAGTAGACTGTAATTCTTTATCAGTATTGCCGTCTGAGTGATGACAACACCAGACATCAGCTTGGCCGGGGAGGGCTTCAGCCGGGTGGTAGCTTTAGTGGCGACTATTTTGTAATTCTGGCTTTGCAGGAATCTCTGAGAGCTTCATGTCTGATTCAATCTTTTCTTTGGTCTCATCTTTGTTCTCAGTTATATTTCAGGTGTCAACAAATGCCCCCCACCTGTAGGTAGCGGGAATGCAGGATAAGTGACACGGTGCCTGCAGGTGTATATATCATTCAGCATCTGAACCCTTTCTCAGTTTGCTATTATCTGGCATCTTTCATTTCTGGCTTGGAATCTTCCTTTCACTAGCAAATTCTGCAATCTCTTTCAATTTCATTCAGTCCCTTTGGTCTGGATACTTTCGGCACGGATCTCTCGGCTTGTAGCTTCTCGGCGCAACCACTGATAGGGGTTCTCGGCGGCACTTCTCGGCGCGCCTTTTGGCCGAAGTGGGCTCTCGGCCTGGGGTTCTCGGCGGCATTTTCTCGGCGCGCATTTTGGCCGAAGGGAGCTCTCAGCCTGGGGGTTCTCGGCGCGCATTTGACTGCGCCGAGAACCTCTTCCCCTAGGCTTCTATTTAAGGCGCCGAAAGCCTCCTTCCTTCTCATTTTCTACCGTCTCTTCTATCTCTTCAGTTTATTTTCCTTCTCAGCGTTGGCGGCGAGTTCCTCCCCTCCGGCCGTCCAGCTTTCTTCCCGTCTCATTAGATTTCGCCCGGGTAGGACATTCTTTGGGGATTTAATCCCCTTTTGCTTCCGGGATCACCCCCTCTTGGTTGGTGACTCCCTATTCTCCTTGGACAGACCCCGAATAAAGGGAGATGCTGCTGAAATTTTCAAGGGCTTCATATTACAATCCTTACGAGACTGCCTCTTATCTTAGGTCTTTTACTTCACATTTCTTTTTCCTGACTGCAGATATTGCAATGGCTTCCGGCTCTGCTGCTGCTTCCTCTGGAGCGATCGGGGCCAGTTCGTCAGCCCAGCCAGATATATCACGGGCCACAGTAAACTGGCTGAATGTGCACAGTCTAGACTTCGGATATGACAAAATCACTTCCGTTGATGAATCGTCTGATTCTGAAACCGACACGGTGTCAACATCCCGGGTATACTCCACTGTCATGGAAACATGCTTCAGACGGGGCACTGATTATCGTCCGGATTTCTCGAAGGACAAGCACTTGATGCCGTTTATCCGGACTTTCACCGTGGGTGGAATGCGGGACTATCGAATAGCTCGTGCAGTTGAAGCCGCAATTCTGGTCGAGAGAGACAGCCTGAAAGATTCAGTGTATCGTGGGAAGGCTATATATCTTCTCGGGGAGAAGCGTGACTGGGATGCAGTCCTTGGCATATCGGAGCTGGAGCCGGAAAAGAAAATGCTGACCCGGGCCCCGGAGTTCACACCTGCTCGGTGGGATAATGCCAGTGGCCGAGTTCATAGGGAGAAGCCCGGCTATGGTCTCTTCCTGGCACCAGTAAAGTGGGGGTACCGCGAAGAGCCTTTTGTGTTGAATTGTTCGGCCATTCAGTTCAAGTATCATTTGGCCGCTGGTTGGTTTGGAGATACCAAGATCACTGACGCCCACCTATTTCGAGTAGGAGCAGTGGAGTTTACTGAGTTTGTTCTGAAGGAATATGCCCCTCTGCTGATCAGAGCCGGGGTATATCACAGTGTCTTTGATTCTAGATTTCGATATCCCATATCCCGAGGGTTATGCTGTGGAATGTTTGAAGTGTTCTGCCCTTTATTCAACATATTTTATACAGTAGAGGGCGAAACATCTCTCGACCTCTGAAGTTTGTCACAGCTTTCTGATCTGCCTATTGACGGCGAGCCGTATGAAGAGGTCTGCTTGGCAGATTCCGAGAAAGATAGCTCAGATGGCGAAGGCAAGTATTCACTTGGCTATTCCTACCGGTATTTAATGAAGGTGTATCGCTCCATCTGTCTGGCGTATAGCAGAGGATCCTCCAAGGGTTACCATCCTAGAGAGAAAGGCAGCAAGCTGAGGGTCCGGATAGGGCAGTGGATTCAGTATTTCTTTGACGGCCCCTTGAAATATGCAGACTTCCCTTCCATGGGTCCGACGGCCAGCAAGCAGATAAGGGCCCCTCGCTATAAGTCAGCGTTGCCATCTTCACTGCATCGTGTAGGTAAAGGTGGTCCAAATCCAACAGGGGTGGACCCTATCACACATTGTGCGGCTTACTTCACATTCTGGTTGTGCACTTTCGCTCTCCCTCAAGGGGACGAGACAATCATCCGGCCAGAAGCTATATACCCGGCCTGTCAGATGGCCTGGGGAATGAGGCTGTCGCTTTGCCCAGTGGCCTTGTGTTTAATCTACAAATCTTTGGGAGATTTGTACAAGCATCGGACTCCCTGTTCTTTGAGGACTGTGGGTCCTTTTCATTTCTTCAATGCCTGGGTCTGCAGTCTATTTCCTGAATTGGCTCCCAGAACTTTACAGGCAGATACAGTATTGCCCAGAATGATTGAGTTTGCCAGTGCTGAACCTGGTCCTTTCTATGATCAGCTATTCAAAATAAGGGGCCGACTGATAAAGGTGCCGGTGGATGCCCCTGGCAGCATTCATTTCTGGAGCTTGGCAGCAGGTTCAGCTCCTTTGGTTCATTCTCAAAGAGAATGCAAGATGGAAGAGGTAGAGACCTATGTTCACCCCATTTCAGGGGCTAATGCTGTTCGGTCTATCCTGGAGCCGGAGCTGGTTAGATGGGCCATGGCCATTCGACCCAGTGTTTTGGTCTTCAGGAAGGGTGGTCTGCTTCTCCTGAAACCATACTACCCATTCCGCTTTGGGCGAAATTTTGGCTACGATCAGCACATCCCTACATCAGTTGCTCAGTTTCCCCTGGATAGCCGAGCCAAGCATGGGTCCACCATTGTTGGTGATGGCCGGTTGTGGTGGGATTTCTATCATCGCCAGGATGGTGCAGTTTTCAGAGTTCCCACTGTTTCCAACCGTGTTCCCCGTGTAACATCAGAATACATCAAATGGTGGAACATTTGAACCAGCTTTTACAGGGATAGTAGAGGTGCATTCTGGGACGTGGCCGAGCGTTCCTTTCTGAAACAACAGCCCGGGCCAGTGTTTGACATCCCCGGGGCCCACCTGAAAAGGCTTTATTCACAGCACCAGAGGGAGGCGGAGAACTATCTGGCCCAGCGTCGGGCTTTGAAGGAAAAAAATTCCGACCCGCCTGCTCCTGTCTTTTGCTGCTATCAACGAGGACACTTTCATGCAGAGCTTGAAACATCTGTGCCGTGTAGGGGGCGCTCGTTTGGAGGCGCAACAATACCCATTTCCTGTCGAAGAGCCGCTCCCGGCAGTAGTCCCTTGGAGGGGTCCGACAGATAGATTTCATCCATATAGGATGTTTGTTCGTAGGGAGGACAGGACTCAGACGTACTACAAGCAAACGTCTTGGCTGTTCATTCTGCTGAATTTACATGGGTTGTCTGCGGAAAGCCTTCTAGCCGGCATCTTGAATAAGCCACTGTTCATCTTCTTTCATTATGTCGACGGTTGGGGCATGGACCACCTCGACTTATTTCGATGCCTTGACTCACGTGGTCATAGTGATCTAGCAGCTTTAGTGGAGAAATGCCAGACATTTGGTGATGTCTGTTGGCTTATCAAGGAGGCTGCTTCCCGCTCCAAGGAGGTAGCTTATCTGTACTGGCCGCTCTCTGTCTTTTATGATGGCCCCGCAGGTATGATTTTTTCTTTTCTGACTGTATTGCTTTCTGCTAAATATTTAAACTCTGTATTCACTGACCTCATTGCTTCTCTGCCGTCTTCAACAGACAGGCCGGATATAAAGCGACAGGGGCTATACAGAAAGATCATTGCGCAGGCTGAGAAGCCTACTTATTTTGAAGTCCCTACAGCAGCGCCGACTACCACTCCCCTGCCTCCTGGCAAGAAGAGAAAGGTTTCTGCAGTCAAGGCTGCAGTCGGGAAGGCCAGGAAGGCCAAGAAGGCTCATGCTCAGCAGTCGGCTTCGGTAGCGATGGACACTGGGACCCCTCTCCCTGATATTCCCTCATTTGATGAGTTCGAATCTCAAAGGGAGGCTGCTCAGACATCGGTTCAGGGTAACATTAATAGCCTGCAGTTGCATTCTTCATCCTCTTTTGCTGGATTTTAAAGAAGTCCTTGAATCTGACCCCTCCCTTTTGCACAGCCCAAGAGCCAGTTGTGGCATCTTCTGTGGTGGAGTCCAGGCTGCCTTCTCCCACGCCGGCTAGTGAGGTGGAGGGTAAGCATGCCTTTTTCATCTTTTCCTGCATATTTCAATTACTTTTCATTGTCCCTCTCACAAGCTTTTCCCTATAGTGATGGTCGGGGAGGAGACTGAAATTACGGGAGAGGCTGGCGATATCACTCAGCCACAGGAGGGTCATAAGACCCAGACGAAACGGGGCCTCATCCCTGTGAGGCGTATAGTTACCCGGTCTTCTTCCAGGCAGACGTTAGAAATGGCGGTCCCGCCCGTGGATAGTGTAGAAATCTCTTCTAGTAGCTCCGCGATCGCTTCTGAGGCAGATGGAGAAGAAGCAGGTTTCAGCGAGAGCGAGACGGAGGGTGTTTCCAAATCAGAGGCCCCATCCGCATGCACCGCCATTGTTCCATTATTCACCCCCTCCAAGTTGCTGGTGCTATCTCATGAGGAGGAATTACAAGAAGAGTTCGCCGGCTTGGATACCGAGGTAGATATAACTCCTCCTTTTGTTGCTTCAGTAGCGGGACTTTCTTCTCCTCTGCACTCCTTTGAGGACATTGACATTACATTAGAAGTGAGTCTCTTTTCTTCTCCTCATTGTTTCCCCTTTTTATCTACTGCTTGATGCTGTATTGATCTGTTCACAGGAATCCCATGTTGCTAGCCCGGTGATGACTGCAGCCTTTGAAGCCACTCTGTCTGACACCCTGGCTGTTGTTCCTGCTTCGTCAGCCACCTGCGCAGGCGTTTCTGAGATAATTCACCCTGTGCCGGTGAGGGTACACTCTTCTACAGACTTAGCATTGCTGGACTTGAGGACCTCGGGGGAAAGTTCGGCCCTCATCCGGGTCTTGGATTTCAGAGTTGAGACGGACCCCGTTAGGGGTTCTGCCTTTATACCGGCCGCAGTGATGACCATTGCGCCGGAGTTAGCAATTCCCGTAACAGTAATTATGGAAACTGAACTTTTGCTTTTACGGTCCGTAGCCCCTGCCGCCTTGTCATTGAAGGAACTAGCTGTTGAAGCAGAGATGGAAGAAGGGGAGGTAGCTGCCACAGAGACTAGAGTATTGTCTATAACCGACCCAGAATCGATCTCCTTGCTCTCGGAATCTAAGGAGGAGGTGCCCCGAGAAGAGGATGCTGAAGATGCGGGTGTCATATTGGGGACCCAGGGAGCAGCCGCTCTAGCACTCATTAAAGTTGCCCCTACGAGCATTCAAATAGCAGCTCCCGAGGAGAAGGCCTCTTGGTCTCGTTAGGGGTTACAGAGAGAGCTCAGCTGGCACCTTCCGCAGACCTCCCGTCTTCCTCTTCCCAACCTGATGTTACGCCATGGGCGGACATTGACAGTGAGGTGACTTTCGAAGTAGCTCTAGTTCCTTCTCCTGGCTTCGCTTCCTCTGAGAGTTTTGTCTGGCAAAATCTTGACATGCTGCGCCAGTTGGTGGAGTCCCAGCCTGGACTGACTTATCTGCGGCTGAAGAAGATAGCCGAGCGTTTCACCGCTGGTCTACAGGCGATGGGCTGTCCCATGGAAATATGGACCCAGCGGGTTATATTGTTTTTAAAGTTTATACATCGCCGGGACTTCTTGGCACATATTATGTCTGACAGACTGGCAGCTTTGAAGTTGCAAAGGAAGGAGTGCAAATCTGAGCTGGAGAAGGTGGGCTCTATTCTCCAGGAGCGCCAATGCCAACTGCAATCTCTGGCGCAGCGGGAGCAGTTCGTGCGCAGCCGGATGGCCATCCTGGAGGCTGAACTGTTTGACCTCCGGGCTGAACTGCCGTAGATAACAACTTCTCGGCCGCGGCTTGCGGAGGAAGTGGCCCTGCTGGAGGGGCAGGTGGCGTCCTTTCAGGATGAGTCTGCTCGGCTGCAGGCGGAGGAGGCTCGACTTCATGAGCTGGGGGCTGCCCCGCATGTAGGGCTTCTGGCCTTCGAAGACATATTCCGGCGCCCGTGAATATCTGTTTTCCCCTTTTTGTAATACAATTCCCCCTCAGGGGCCCTTCTTGTATTCCCCCTTTTTTTTTATTCAATGAAAAGGAATCTTTATACCAGTCTCATATGTGGTTTGTTCTTGACGATCGCACCGTCAATATACGACGATTTGGCAGCGGTTTCAGCGGTCCCTATGGGAATAGCCCGTACCTAGCAGGAGAGCGTCCACCCTTTCAGAGAAAGGATGGGGAACTCGCTCCACCGCGCGACGGTATCCGGAGGGTGCCTAAACCCAATCCTGGGGGTAGCTGAATAAAAGAGGTTTAGAACATCGTTTGGAACAAACGGATGGTTCACCTCGGACAGTTTTCAAAGCTGGTCGGGGCAATGTATCAAACGACCAGTGACGGATTTTATCATCGATATTGGGTTTATATCGACGCAAAGGAATTTCATAAGTTTCATCAGGATAGACGTAAGGTCTAAACTGGGTAGACTTGATCACAGGTGGGACGTGAAAAGGGTATGTGGGTTTCATCAGGACAGACGCAAAATCTGAACTGGACAAGTTTTCATCATTGATCGGGCAATGCACCGATCGACCAATGGTTGGTTTCATCATCGATATGGGATTTATATCGATGCCAAGGGATTTCATAAGTTTCATCAGGATAGACGAAAGGTCTAAACTGGGTAGGTTTTCATCATTGATCGGGCAAGGTGCCGGTCGATCAATAGCTGGTTTCATCATCGATATTGGGTTTATATCGACGCGAAGGAATCTCATAAGTTTCATCAGGATAGACGTAAGGTCTAAACTGGATAAGGTTTCATCATTGATCGGGCAAGGTGTCGGGCGATCAATAGCTGGTTTCATCATCGATATTGGGTTTATATCGATACAAAGGAATTTCATAAGTTTCATCAGGATAGACGTAAGGTCTAAACTGGATAGGGTTTCATCATTGATCGGGCAAGGTGCCGGTCGATCAATCGCTGGTTTCATCATCGATATTGGGTTTATATCGATGCAAAGGAATTTCATAAGTTTCATCAGGATAGACGTAAGGCCTATTCCAACAGGTTCTATTACGGGTAGGACTTTGCCAAGAAATACGTAGGTTTCATCAGGATAGGCGTAGGGTCTATCTTGGTAGGGTTTTATCGTTGACCGGGCAAGGAGCCGATCGGTCAAGGGATGGTTTTTAGGAGTTTGATCAGGACAGACGTAAGGTCTGAACTGGCCAGGCTTTATCAGACTGGTGACCGGTTTTATTGTCGGTGGGACATGTGAAAAGAGGGTATGTAGATTTCATCAGGGTAGACGTAAGATCTGCCCCGGAGAGGCCTTATCATCGGCGGGGCATAGAGCCAGATGATCGACGGAAGGCCTCATCAGTGAAGGGGAGGTAAAGGCAACGTGCCGGTTGGCATGGAACTTCTGAATTACCACATTACCGACCCAAGCGCCCTTTCGGGTTTTCACCGGAGCCAGCCCCCTCTTACTTTTGCCCACGTGTCCTTTCGGATTTTCACATGGCGGGGTACCCGATTTTACCTGCAGTGCCCTTCCGGGTTTTCACCACAGCTGGGTTTTAGCCATTTTTGCCCTTGTCCAGAATGCCTGAACAAGTCTGGCGGGGTATCTCTATTTTCAACCCCATTTTTTTATATATATATACTTTTTGTCGTTTTCTTTCTCTTTTCTTTTTCATTGTCTTTTCTGGGACCAGAACTTTCATCCTATGGACCATGGCGCCATATGTTTATTGTGGACACACGATCATTGATGTGGGTGCCAACATCAATGCAAAGGGAAGTAGGGTTTCATGATCTATCCAGACGAAAGGTCCGAATCGATTTAGAGGATATAAGGAGCAGCTCGGGCACGAGGCCCCTTGCTGAGAACATGAGTTTCATCGTTAATGTGGGGTTTAACATTAACGCAAGGGAATAGAGTTTCATGATCTATCCAGACGGAGGGTCTGAATAGATTCAAAGAGCAGTGTTGTGCTATGTCAGAGCGGACGGAAGGTTCACCCTGGATGGATTTTAGCGTCGATCAGGCAGCGTGCCAATCGATCGATAGCAGGTTTCATCATTGGTATTGGGTTCATATCAATGCAAGGATTTCATAGGTTTCATCGGGATAGACGTAGGGTCTAACCCGGACAGGTTTCTTCGCTGATCGGGCAGTGTGCTAGTCGATCGGCAGCGAATTTCATCATCGGTATTGGGTTTATACCAATGCAAGGATTTCATAGGTTCCATCGGGATAGACGTAGGGTCTAGCCCGGACAGGTTTCATCGCCGATCGGGCAGTGTGCCAATCGACCAGCAGCAGGTTTCATCACGGCGGGACGTAAAGAGATATGCAGATCTAGTCGGAACAGACGTAAGGTCTAAACCGGACCGGTTTCTTTGCCGATCGGGCGGCGAGCCCGTCGACCAAAGGTGGGTTTCATCATCGGTATTGGGTTTATACCAATGCAAAGGAATTCATAGGTTTCATCAGGATAGATGTAAGGTCTAAACTGGACATGTCTTATCATTGATCGGGCGGGGTGCCAGTCGATCAACGGTGAGTTTCACCATGGTGGGACTTTGGATAGGGTGAATGAGGGTCTCATCAGGATAGACGTAGGGTCTATACTGAGTGGGTTTAATCGTTGATCGGACAAGGTGCCGGCCGATCGACGAGGAGTTTATGGTGGGAGACGAGGCTTTCTTTGGGGTTACCACATTACTAACCCAAGTGCCCTTTCGGGTTTTCACCGGAGCCAGCCCCCTCTTGCTTTTGCCCACGCGCCCTTTCGGGTTTTCACGTGGCGGGGTACCCGATTTTGCCTGCAGTGCCCTTTCGGGTTTTCACCACAGCTGGGTTTTGGCCATTTTTGCCCTTGTCCAGAACGCCTGAACAAGCCTGGCGGGGTATCTCTATTTTTAACCCCATTTTGTCTCTTCTTTTTCTTCTTCTCTTTTTCTTTTTCTTTTCTTCTCTCTCTTTTTTTTTAGAGAGTGACAGGTCAGAATGTCATTATATCACGATAAGGGGTGACTTGGCTAAGGTTGAGTGCCGCTAGATCAAGGAAGGGTAGCTCGGCTAGGGCGGAGTGCCGTTAAACCAAGAAAAAGGTAGCTTGGCCAGGGCGGTGTGCCGCTAGACCAAGAAAAGAGGGTAGCTCGGTTAGGGCGGAGTGCCGCTAAACCAAGAAAAAGGTAGCTTGGTCAGCGCGGTGTGCTGCCAGACCAAGAAAGAGGGTAGCTTGGATAGGGCGGAGTGCCGCTAAACCAAGGAAGAGTAGCTCGGTTAGGGCGGAGTGCCGCTAGACTGAGGAAGAGGGCAGCTTGGTTAGGGCGGAATGCCGTTAAACCAAGAAAAAGGTAGCTTGGCCAGGGCGGTGTGCCGCTAGACCAAGGAAAGAGGGTAGCTCGGTTAGGGCGGAGTGCCGCTAAACCAAGGAAGAGTAGCTCGGTTAGGGCGGAGTGCCGTTAAACCAAGAAAAAGGTAGCTTGGCCAGGGCGGTGTGCCGCTAGACCAAGGAAAGAGGGTAGCTCGGCTAGGGCGGAGTGCCGCTAAACCAAGAAAAAGGTAGCTTGGCCAGGGCGGCGTGCTGCCAGACCAAGAAAGAGGGTAGCTTGGCTAGGGCAGAGTGCCGCTAAACCAAGGAAGAGTAGCTCGGTTAGGGCGGAGTGCCGCTAGACTGAGGAAGAGGGCAGCTTGGTTAGGGCGGAATGCCGTTAAACCAAGAAAAAGGTAGCTTGGCCAGGGCGGTGTGCCGTTATACCAAGAAAAGGGTGTAGCTTGGCTAGGGCGGAGTGCCGCTAGACCAAGAAATGGGTAGCTCGGCTAGGGCGGAGTGCCGCTAGACGAAGAAAGGGTAGCTTGGCTAGGCGGAGTGCCGCTAGACCAAGAAAGGGTAGCTTGGCTAGGGCGGAGTGCCGCTAGATGAAGAAAGGGTAGCTTGGCCAGGGCGAAGTGCCGCTAGACCAAGAAATGGGTAGCTCGGTTAGGGCGGAGTGCCACTAGACCGGGAAAGGGGTAGCTCGGCTAGGGCGAAGCGCCGCTATACCAAGGAAAGGGTAGATTTTGCCCGATCACTCGGGGAATGTTGGTTGTGCTGGATGATACAGCTTCAGATGTCTTCCGTTGAGTGGCGAGAATTGGATTTCCCCTCGATGGTTAATAACCATGTAGGCCCCTCCTTCGTAGACCCTCTGTATTACATAAGGACCTTCCCAGTTAGCATTCAGCTTTCCTTTTGGGTTGGACGCCATGACTTCTTTTTTCTTGACCATGACGAGGTCACCTTTCTTGAATTCTCGTGCTCTTACGAGTTTGTTGAATGCAGCGGCCATGCGGGCCTGATACATTTGGATACTCTTCTGGGCTTGGAGGCGCTTCCCTTCCAATTCAGCCAGTTCTTCTAGTCTTCTTTTTGCATTGGTCTGTTCGCCACGGGCCAGGCCATATTGGACTACCACTCTGAGTGACGGGACTTCCAGCTCTAGCGGAACCACTACCTCTGAGCCATATACCAGCGAGTATGGTGAGCACCCTGTAGGTGTCTTGAAGACGGTGCGGTATGCCCACAGAGCTTCATACATTTTCTCTTCCCAGTCCTTCTTATTGGAACCGACGACCTTGGCCAGCAAGGTGCAGAGAGTCTTGTTAAAAGCTTCTGCCAATCTATTTGCCTGTGGATTGTAAGGAGTGGAGGTTCTCCATTCGATCTTATACTTCTTAGCAAGTCGATAGACCTTCTGATTTCTGAAATGACTTCCATTGTCAGATATTATTCGGCTGGGGATCCCGAACCGGAAGATAATGTTCTGCTTGATGAATCTGGCAACCAGTTCACCAGTCACTTCTCTTAATGCTATAGCCTCCGCCCATCTGGAGAAGTAATCTGTTATGGCCAGTATGTACTTATGTCCGGCCGAGGAAGTCGGCAGTGGCCCGACTACATCAGTTCCCCATTGTGCAAATGGCCAGCTGGGAACTGTAGGGTGCAGAGTTGTAGGAGGCCTTCTAGGCACAGTAGCATGCTCCTGGCATTTCTGGCATGATTTTGCAAATTTACAGCAGTCTTCAAACATGGTGGGCCAATAGTAGCCCAGCTTCTTAATTTCTATCTTCATCTTGGGACCAGCCTGGTGGGCACCTGCTGTCCCAGCATGTATCTCTTTCATCGCTTGCCAGGCTTCCTCAGTGGACAGACAGCGGAGTAGAATCTTCTTGCGTGCATCTGCCATTATTCGAAACAAAATTCCGTTCCTGAGTTCATAAGAATCTTTGATTCTCAGGAGTTTCATCTTTTCTTCTCTTATCTGCGGCAGTTGTTGGTGCAGGAACTACTGTAGCAAGTGATGTCTCCAGTCAGATGCATGTTCTGTGCTAACAGTAGCGACTTCTTCTTCTTCGGGGCACCCTTCTAGCATACTGGGGACTTGCCGCCGGTTCATAACAACAATGTTCAATGTCTCATTTGGCGGGACTGCTAGTGAGCTGGCTAGCTTTGCCAGTGCATCAGCCTGGGCATTATGTCCACGGCCCACATGCTTGAGCTCAATATGATAGAATTTCACCATGAGGCTCACTGATGCGGGACAGGACTGAAATGGGCTAAGACCTACGAATGCAACAAGTGCGGCCAGCACTCGCACGCCAAAGGCAAGCCGGGCGGCTGACCTCCGTAGCGTTCCTCCGGGTGGAGGCGTCTCTCAACAAGAAACTCAAGCCCAACGACCGTCCCTATGAGGGAAGCGCAGGGATCTCAGCGACTAAGGAGCCGCCGTGCGCCTATGGGAATCTAGTCCGAGCTCAGCGCTCGACTAGGGCCACGGAATGGTGCTCTCAACTCACAACCACGCGGTGAATAAGAAGCTAGCTAGGAACCTACACACACTCACGCGGCATGCTAGAAAGTATACTAGTAAAGCAAAATGCCAACAGTGAGGAGCTTCGCACGTACCTCCACGCCTAGGCGTGGGGAAGGAACCCCGGCCGAGATCGACAACCCCGATACACGAAGGATGAACAATCAATACAACCCAATAAAGTGCCCACTCCTCGCAGGGAGGTAACAGGCTACATGCAGAGATTCGGGGCTGCCGATGTACGGGCTGACGGGCGGCACTCGGTGAAGGGTTGGCCGCGAGGAGGACCCGAACGGTGGTCGGCAGGTTCGCAGCAATGCGTGACTCCGCGGTGAAAGCTCCCACGACCTGGTCCGGTATCCGATTGAGGCGCCGTCAGTGATGGCGCGTAGCTAGGTCACGGGAGGAAGCCTCGGCCAAAGGGGGCGTGCAGATTCCATCCGTGGAAGCCGGGGGCGTACCTGCAAGTTGCAACAGGATTCTGCTCCAGAACCAAGCGCTTGAGCGGGAAAAATCAGCAGAAATAGCTCCAAAGGGCGAACGGAGCTCTGCTTGTTGGAGGATGAAGAGGACGCAGAGCAGCAGGTCCCGACTGAAGGAATCGATCAGATCTGGTCGTGGCTTAGAGAAGCAAGCTCTGGAATCCGTAGGTGGTTCTGGCGCCGGGTGGACAGGGCAGACCTGCGCGACCTCACGGGAATGGACGCCACGAGCAGCTCGGACGTCGGATCGAGGCGAGGTCGGCGGCGTTGGACAGAGGACGAAGAGAGGTACGACCGGTGAAGATCCCGCGTCCAAATTCGCAGACGTCCGTCCTGTGGGATTTTTTCAAGGGGGCGGGCAGAACCAGGCTCGCAGGGAGAGGGGGTCCTGCGCGCGCTCACGGAGAAAATCGCCACGGGTGATGCCGAACTCCGAATGAGGTGAGACCACCTCGCACGCGTCGGCGACTCGTAGAAGATCCACACAAAAATGGTCTGGTCGCCCAAGGCCTTCACGAACAGGGGGTGGTCATCGCTGCTCTTGGAGGAGAAATCCGGGCGCACCGAACTAGAACTTGAGAAGGGATAGAAGAGAAAGGGGCCCTCGGCGTCGCACCGAGGGATGGGGAGTCACACCCCGAGCTTGCTCCCGTCGCAGGAGCAAGGAGGAACAGAGGAGGGGGCGCAGCCACCTTCAGCAAATGCTATTTCAATTTCATTCAATCATTTTCAAAGAAAATACATGAGATCTTTTATATGGGGAGGGGGAATGCTAGGGTTGAAACCCTAGCCAAGAGGGAGGGGAGGGGGGTGCGCAACATGGCAAGGGGGGAAAGGGGGGGCGCAAGGCTTCCTAGAATCTAGGAGGCAATTGGGGGAAGGGGGCGGCCAAAGGAGGAGGGGTGTGGTCGGATGGGGAAGGGGGGGGGGTGCGCACTCCACTCCTACAAAGTAGGAGTGGGGGCGGCTGCCACCTCTTCCTCTTGGAGGAGATGAAGGGGGGCGCCCAAAACCCTAATCCACAAGGGGGGGGCGCAAATCCCAATGGGCCAACCATGTGGGAAGGTGGTCAGCCCAAATGGGCCAAGAAGGGTGGACCACAAGGTGGCCCACTAATCCTCTTGCCTAACTAATAAGCCTAACATCACCTAATGGAAGCCTAATTGGTCCCAATTGGCCTACAAAGGTCCACAATAATAAATAAAGTGTCCACGCAGGGACTAAACCAAGGCCCAACATGGCCTAAAGCATAAATAACTAAAGATAACTCTGCTCGTCCGCCAAGTGATCGCCGAGCCAAAGGGATGCCGGCGAGATCCGTGTACTCCGTCGTGAAGCGTGGCGCGTGTCCTCACCAATTCTCCCCGGGTGGGAAGAACTCGACCCCGTCGAGTAAGGGTCACGGTCGCTCAAGTAGCGCTCCAGCAGGTCCGGGTCGATCCTCTCCAGCTCTCCACGTGTGATCCAGGCGTCGTCTGTCGCAGGGCGCCCTCTCCAACGCACTAGGAAGCGTTGGTAGGCTCCGCTCCTGGTCGTGGTCACCTGCTCATCCAGTATACAATCTATATGCTCGCGTTTCTGTAATGGGGCTGGAAGAGGTGGACGCTCAGAAGGTGTAATACTCTCAACAGGAGGGGAGGGCCCAAAAAGCTCACTGGTAATCACCGCGGGATCCCGATATGCCACCAGATCTGAGACATTGAACGTCGAACCGATCCCATAGTCGTCTGGCAGCTCAATCTCATACGCATTCGACCCAATTCGCTTCAAGACTCGAAAGGGTCCAGCACCGCGGGCCTGGAGTTTCTTCACGGCCCCCGAAGGAAACCGTTCAGGTCTGACCCTGATCATGACGTACTCTCCCTCTCGGAACTCACGGGTGCGTCGATGCGCATCAGCTAACTCCTTATAACGTGCGTTGCTGGCCTCGAGGTGGTGATGATGCAGACTCCGAACTAGCTGTGTTGACTCATACCTATGTGAATGCAGTGGTGGTCCTAGACATCCAAACACAGACCTAGCATGCCTATGACTCCTACATGATTGGACAACACGGGGAGGACCTGGACAACCAAAGTTGTATCTATCATGCATGGGTGTCCTACTGAATGTGGTAGACTCATGGGGACTAGATTGCCCAAACTCACTCATGACATTACCCCTATATGATGAGGGACATGAAGAAACATGAGAGTGAGACATGTGACCCTGGCCCCCTAAACTCTGGCGTCTGGAAGTATGCGAGGTGAGGTGTTGGCTAGCAGGTTTGGATAGGGTGTGATGATATACTTCCTCGACTAGGTGGGGAAGAGAATATGAGTCGAGAGGCTCACTAGGGAGGGGATCGAATGGGTCAAAGAAATGATGACCCCTCCCGACAGGTCCCTTTACTATACTTGCCCATGTTTGACATTCGCCCAGGTGCAGATGATCACCTTCAGGCGCTCTAATATATGGGGCAAGGGGCTCATGAGGGAGGCAAGGAAAGCTAGGTTCCTCCCTCGGGACCGTGATACCATAAGAGGGGACAAAATCAACCTCCACGGGTATGGGAAAGAATAAAAGGACCTCGGAGGTGATATGTCCTATGGTGTAGACTGAGGTAATAGACCCCAAAGCAGGGAGCATGAAGCTATGACTATAGGGTTGGTCAGACCCTAAGGTCAACATATATGTCAACTCCCATTGACAATCTAAACTCCTAAGGAAGCCCTTTACATTTTCAAGAAAGCAGAAGGACCGAAAAGTGGTGTGAAAGGAGTCAAGGGGTACAATTGGGAGGGCTGGTCCCATGGGTGTATAGCAAGGAATGGAGACATCAAGAAGTGGACCCTCCCTTAGCCAGCTAGCTAAAGCCTCTCCAATGACCAGTTCACCCTCGGAAGGTAAGAATGGCTCGATATGAGGGTCTAAGGGTGAAGCATCTCTCTCGGGAATGGAAACAGAGTCCTCTATGATGTGGAGGGGCCCCTGGCTCTCAGTCGAGGGTCTCAGGCCGAGAGTGTCGGCCCTAACTTCCAAAGGTTCAGGCACGACTGGGTGCTCCATGGGGTCACTCCCTAACTCCTCAACCTCAGTTAGGTACTCCTCAGCCAACTCTTGTTCAGCCTCGTAAGTCACCGGAACAAGCCCTGGTGGGGCATCCTCCGAATGTGTGTCCTCCAAGATAGGGGAACGTGAAGGACACTGGTCAGAGAACCGAGCATTCCCACTATAGGGGGCCACAGGGGCGGGCTCCGGGGGTGGTGGCAGGCATGAGCCTGGAGGCGGAGTGGACTGTGGGCTAGGGGAAATCGGTGATCTCATAGGAGTGCTCATCCTTTCTAGCTTCTCTCTAAACATTTGCAAGAGTTCGGCGAGGGGGAGATCTCTCAAGATAGAGGCATTCGGGGAGACTTGCTAGTAATCATGAGACTTAGTCTCGGGCCTAGACTCACACACAAGTGGAGCTTTTCACCTCCGACTTAGATCTTCATGGTTGGAGGTAAAAGGGTGGGGTAGGTAGGTCCTCCTAAGCTCATGTTTCATGTCATACCAAGACTCAATGGGCCTTTGCCACCTAATGTCTCTCAAACTCTCAATGTGTATCCACTTATCCTTGGCTTCATGCAGAAGCCTCTCCTTGGAAAAACAGACTTGTGTGGCTTTGGACATGGGATAACAATCAAAATATCTATCCATGGCGGCTTCCCAAGTTTGGTATACACTCGGGTCATGGGAGCCGTCAAATGTAGGGGCTTCGGACCTAAGGAACGAGAGGGGGTGGTTCCCAAGCCCATGGGGGCTATGCCACCATTCATATGATCGAGGCGATTGGGAACTCATGGGAGACTCGGAGGGGAATCTATGGAATGGACATGCAGGACAACTAAGGCACGGGACTAGACACAACTCAAAATGGAGATGGGAAAGGGGAAGAATGCAGACTCAAATGCACCTAAAACAAAGCTAATGACTCAAATGCATTTAGACAAACCTAATGCCTCAATTGCACCCTATACATCCTAAGGACTCAAATGACCTAAGACCCCAATTTGTTAGAACAAACTGGTTCCCTAAGCTCTGATACCAATTTGATGCGGGACAGGACTGAAATGGGCTAAGACCTACGAATGCAACAAGTGCGGCCAGCACTCGCACGCCAAAGGCAAGCCGGGCGGCTGACCTCCGTAGCGTTCCTCCGGGTGGAGGCGTCTCTCAACAAGAAACTCAAGCCCAACGACCGTCCCTATGAGGGAAGCGCAGGGATCTCAGCGACTAAGGAGCCGCCGTGCGCCTATGGGAATCTAGTCCGAGCTCGGCGCTCGACTAGGGCCACGGAATGGTGCTCTCAACTCACAACCACGCGGTGAATAAGAAGCTAGCTAGGAACCTACACACACTCACGCGGCATGCTAGAAAGTATACTAGTAAAGCAAAATGCCAACAGTGAGGAGCTTCGCACGTACCTCCACGCCTAGGCGTGGGGAAGGAACCCCGGCCGAGATCGACAACCCCGATACACGAAGGATGAACAATCAATACAACCCAATAAAGTGCCCACTCCTCACAGGGAGGTAACAGGCTACATGCAGAGATTCGGGGCTGCCGATGTACGGGCTGACGGGCGGCACTCGGTGAAGGGTTGGCCGCGAGGAGGACCCGAACGGTGGTCGGCAGGTTCGCAGCAATGCGTGACTCCGCGGTGAAAGCTCCCACGACCTGGTCCGGTGTCCGATTGAGGCGCCGTCAGTGATGGCGCGTAGCTAGGTCACGGGAGGAAGCCTCGGCCAAAGGGGGCGTGCAGATTCCATCCGTGGAAGCCGGGGGCGCACCTGCAAGTTGCAACAGGATTCTGCTCCCAGAACCGAGCGCTTGAGCGGAAAAAATCAGCAGGAACGGAGCTCTGCTTGTTGGAGGATGAAGAGGACGCAGAGCAGCAGGTCCCGACCGAAGGAATCGATCAGATCTGGTCGTGGCTGAGAGAAGCAAGCTCTGGAATCCGTAGGTGGTTCTGGCGCCGGGTGGACAGGGCAGACCTGCGTGACCTCACGGGAATGGACGCCACGAGCAGCTCGGACGTCGGATCGAGGCGAGGTCGGCGGCGTTGGACAGAGGACGAAGAGAGGTACGACCGGTGAAGATCCCGCATCCAAATTCGCAGACGTCCGTCCTGTGGGATTTTTGCAAGGGGGCGGGCAGAACCAGGCTCGCAGGGAGAGGGGGTCCTGCGCGCACTCACGGAGAAAATCACCACGGGTGATGCCGAACTCCGAATGAGGTGAGACCACCTCGCACGCATCGGCGACTCGTAGAAGATCCACAAAAAAATGGTCTGGTGGCCCAAGGCCTTCACGAACAGGGGGTGGTCGTCGCTGCTCTTGGAGGAGAAATCCGGGCGCACCGAACTAGAACTTGAGAAGGGATAGAAGAGAAAGGGGCCCTCGGCGTCGCACCGAGGGATGGGGAGTCACACCCCGAGCTTGCTCCCGTCGCAGGAGCAAGGAGGAACAGAGGAGGGGGCGCAGCCACCTTCAGCAAATGCTATTTCAATTTCATTCAATCATTTTCAAAGAAAATACATGAGATCTTTTATATGGGGAGGGGGAATGCTAGGGTTGAAACCCTAGCCAAGAGGGAGGGAAGGGGGGTGCGCAACATGGCAAGGGGGGAAAGGGGGGGCGCAAGGCTTCCTAGAATCTAGGAGGCAATTGGGGGAAGGGGGCGGCCAAAGGAGGAGGGGTGTGGTCGGATGGGGAAGGGGGGGGTGCGCACTCCACTCCTACAAAGTAGGAGTGGGGGCGGCTGCCACCTCTTCCTCTTGGAGGAGATGAAGGGGGGCGCCCAAAACCCTAATCCACAAGGGGGGGGGCGCAAATCCCAATGGGCCAACCATGTGGGAAGGTGGTCAGCCCAAATGGGCCAAGAAGGGTGGACCACAAGGTGGCCCACTAACCCTCTTGCCTAACTAATAAGCCTAACATCACCTAATGGAAGCCTAATTGGTCCCAATTGGCCTACAAAGGTCCATAATAATAAATAAAGTGTCCACGCAGGGACTAAACCAAGGCCCAACATGGCCTAAAGCATAAATAACTAAAGATAACTCTGCTCGTCCGCCAAGTGATCGCCGAGCCAAAGGGATGCCGGCGAGATCCGTGTACTCCGTCGTGAAGCGTGGCGCGTGTCCTCACCACTCATAGCCTTTTGGTGGTAGGGATTCAGTTCTGGCTTTCGCACTTCGACCTCCCCTTGGATTTGCTTTATCACCAACATTGAATCCCCGAATACCTGAAGCATTTGGATACCCATGTTGAGGCTTATATATAGCCCGATTATCAGAGCTTCATACTCAGCTTCATTATTGGTGCAGGGCTTGTTTATAGAACATGAAGTATGCATAACCTCCCCTTCCGGTGATCTCAGCACAATACCGGCTCTGGCCCGCATTCTGGTCTTTCCATCGGAGTCCGCCTCTGTTCTAGATGCTCCATCAAAGAATAACTGCCACATAGCTGACTGAGCCAGGCAGGCTTCGAGCGTCTCATCATCGGGTAATTCAGTCCCTAGCATATCATTTTCTGGCACAGGATGTTCTGCGAAGAAATCAGCCACGGCCTGTCCTTTTATCGCCCTCTGGGGTGTATAGGTAATATCGAATTCCATCAGAATTACTGCCCATTTGCCCAACCGGCCTTTCAGTACTGGCTGGGTCAATATATATTTGAGCGGATCTACTGCGGATATCAATCTGACTTCATGTGACAACATATAGTGTCGGAGCTTTTTGACAGCAAAGACTAATGCCAAGCACATTTTTTCTATGTAGCTGTAGCTTTCTTCGATTCTAATCAGCCTCCTACTTAGGTAGTACAAGGCCTGTTCTCTGCCCTCTTCATTTATCTGTGCCAGCATTGCCCCTAGGGAACAGTGTGTGGCTGCAATGTATAGTATTAAAGGTCTGCCTTTAATAGGTGCCCCCAGCACTGGAGGGGTCTTGAGATATTCTTTCAGCTTCTCAAAAGCTTCCTGACAGCCATCGTCCCAGAGGAATGGTACATCTTTCATCATGAGCTTGTGAAAGGGGTGGCATCTTCCCGATAGATTTGATATAAATCGTCGGATGTAGGCCAGACGCCCTTGCAGGGATCTCAACTCGTGTAGATTCCTTGGCGGAGGGAGCTCCTGGATAGCCTTAATCTTGGATGGGTCAATTTCAATACCCCTATGACGGATAATAAACCCGAGGAATTTTCCACTGGACACGCCGAAGGCGTATTTCATGGGGTTCATCTTGAGTTCATATTTGCGCAGCCTCTGGAATACTACCCTCAGGTCTTGCAAATGGTCTTCTCTTCTTTTAGTTTTTACTACCAAATCATCAATGTAGCACTCTACTTTCTTGAAGAGCAAATCATCAAAGATCTTGGTCATAGCTCTTTGGTAGGTAGCGCCGACATTCTTGAGGCCAAACGGCATCCTTTTGTAGTGGAATATACCCTTCGGGGTACGGAATGCAGTGTGCACTCTGTCTTCCTCAGCAATCCAGATTTGGTTGTATCCGGATGACCCATCCATAAATGATAGGGCCTCATGACCAGTAGTCGCATCGATCATCACTTCAGTGATTGGTACTGGGAAGTCATCTTTCGGTCAAGCCTTATTAAGGTCCCGAAAATCAACACATATTTTGATCTGCCCATTCTTCTTCTTTACGGGCACTATATTGGCTAGCCATGTAGTATACTGGTTTTCTTCGACAAAGCCTACATCAATCAGCTTGTCAACCTCTTTGTTAATCTGATTTATCAGTTCAGGACGCATTCTCCTGGAAGGCTGCTTTACAGGGCTAGCCTCTGGGTTTATTGCCAATCGGTGTTGTGCCACATCAGAACTCAGTCCCGGCATTTCATCATATGTCCATGCAAAGCAGTCTCGGAATTCCTTCAAAAACTGTATATACTATTCCCTGGTAGCTGGCTCCAGTAGTGCACTGAGGAATGTCGGCCTTGGCTCATCTGCGGTTCCCAGATTTATTTCTACAAGCTCATCGACGGTGGCCTGACCTCCATCTTCGACCTCGGGCGGGGCTTCTTGCAAGTCAATGAAGCCTCCCGGGATATAATCTTCTTCAGTTTCATGATTTTCTGTTTCATCATACTGGTCATCAGCGGTTGCTGGCTCATCATATACGGCCAATATTGCTGTATTCTGTTCAGTACGCCCCAAGGACGTAACTGGATCAGCAGGAAACTCGAAGACGGAGTCTTCCGCCCTTAGAGGCTCTTCTGATGCAGACTCCCTTGAGAGATCATCATTCTGTAGAGCCCGGACTTCTTCTAGGATGCGCTCAAACTCCAGGCATTCCCTCAGCTCTTTGGCTGCTTGATCCTCATCCGGGATTCCCGTGTCAAACTTTGCTTCAGCATGGAACAGATCTTCTTTGCAAGGTAGGTCTTCCTAGCACCAATCTTTCTTTGCTTCATCAGACGTCCCCGTCTCCGGCTGACTGTCTGGGGCTTCATTGTTCATTATAGATTGATAAATGATTTCTTCATCTTCCGAGGGGTACTTGTCATATCCCACCTCAAGAGGGTCTTCATGCTGGTAGGAGACAGATATGACATCCACCTCAGCTTCATAGTATTCTTGAAGGGTATAACCTAATCCTGGGTGCTGAGTGATCTTCCTCAGTTCTTTATTATCCCGAGGCGGATCCCATAGCTCCTGGAACGCCTTCTTTTGGGCAGCAGGTTGTAGTGATGGCATCTGCATCTTAGAGAACATCTGCGAAACCCGTCAGGTAGTATAATCTAAGCCTGTAATTGGCACCATCCGATTTGCAGCTTCTTCAGGGACCATGCAGTCTTGATCATCTTCTTCGACTGACTCCCCGGGGTAGAATATAATGGGCGGCTCGCAGAAGCGAGGGATTTCCATAGTTTTCAGCGGTAGCACTGTTTGGTACTCTAGGCTGGCGATGGGCTTGACTAAACCCTGTGGAACCTTCACCTGTATGTACCTATCTTTCATTTCTTCATCGGTATCCTCTGGACGGATGCTAGGAGGGGTGATCCGAGCAAAGTCACCAGCGTAAGAGATGTGAGATACTTCATGCTTTTTAATATAGCCCTTGGGTGGCGGTGGAGACCAATTTTTCGCCTTCGTCGCCGGCTTCTTCTGGCTGGCCACAGCCTCTTTCTTTTCACCCTTCTGTGACACCTCGGTGTAGTAGGATGCATCGAGCATATGACACTCGAATACTTCGAAGGGATGCAGATCTGCAAACACCCTTTCTTCTTTTCCTTCATGGCAGTATTTGATGCACTGATGTAGCATGGATGGCACTATCTGATATTCATGCAGCCACGGTCTCCCCAGCAGGGCCTTATACGTGGTGTTGGAATCGATCACATAAAATCGTACCACGGTAGTGAGGTCGCCCAATGTGAGGTTGAAATCAGCCACCCCAAGAGGTGTTTCACATTTCTGGTTGAACCCTGCAATTTTCATATCTCTGACCTTGGTAAGCTGCAGATCAAAGTAATATTTCTGATAGATGCGTTATGGGAGGACGTTCACAGCAGCCCCGGGATCTATCAGTATCCTGCTCAGTGGCTGACAGTTCAGGGAACCCTTCATATACAGCGGTCTATTATGACTGGAATTCGGGCTTAGCATATCATCTTCTGTGAATGTGATCGATGGCCCAGAATTCACTTCTGTTAAGAGTGCTTCATATTGTGCCGGCGACTGCAAGGCATCCACAATTGCTTGGCGGGCTTCTTCACTCAGAGAGAGGATTTCCCAGATGGAGAACCTGGTAGGGAGCTTCTTCAGCATCTTCATGATTCGACTGCCTATCCGGACATTAGACAGTCTCATTTCTTCTGCCCATCGGGGTCTTGGAGGTTCATGTGGTGCCTGTGGCCTTTGCTGCCCAGTCCCAGTTTCATTCTCTTCCTCTGTTTCCCGGGAGGCTTCTTCTATAGCAACAGCCCCTGGCTTTGCTAGAGGGTCACTTCCTTCATTTTCTTCATGCTGCTTCTGCTTCCTAACTGCAGTCTACTGGCATTTATTGCTTTTAGCTGGAGCAGTGTGAGCCAATTGCTCATTCTCTAAACTGGACAAGAATTCCAGGAATGAAGGAGCTTCTTCTTTCTCTTGGTACAAGCTGGCAGGGGGAGGAACCTGGACACCTCGTACCTCTGGTTCTGGGATCTGATAGGGTTGCTCCCCTCTGAATATAATATTATGATTAGCTGGTGGTGGGCGCCCCCATCTTTTCCCAGAACGTGTTGCATGGGCTGAGGTAGAGGCCTCAGCATGGTTGGCTTCTAGCGGGGCATTTGATGCTTCAGCCTCATCATCCTCCCCGGGCAAGGAAAAGAGCACTGACAGAGTGTTACACTGTACTGTCGTGACTTTCTTTCCCTTTTTGGACTTGGGCCTTCTCTTCTTCTTCTGGGAATTTGGCTTTGCCAGCTCCTGCCCCCAGAAGGGCTCAGTCTCATCTTTTCTTTGTTCTGCCTCTGGCTGCTCTTCAATTTTCAATTCTTCGAGCTGCTCCCAGAGTATACAGTCTTTTACCAGCAGGTGTTTGGGCTTTTTCTGCTCATATTCATCGAGCTCATTGATATACTGTTGTAGACGCCTGGCTGCAGGACTTACTTCTTTATGTGCAGGTAGGGGGACTTGTCTTCTCCGGTTACGAGTAGGGATCCAGAAGACTGGCCCGGTCTCAGCTGTGCGCCATACTGGCTTTACTGGAGGCGGTTCAGGCCTTGGTGTGACACCTCGAATAATCACCCCGCTGGTACTGGCTGTGGGAGTTTTCCTTCTATTCTTTATGGGTTTCATCTGCCATTCCTCCTGATCCTTCAGTGGGGTGAGGAAACAAGCTTCATAGGTATGCCTAGTACATTCCTCAACGGCTTCCTTAGGCAGCTGCTGGTAAACTGAGATCATATTGGCGGCCATTTTTCAGGGCGGAGGCTCATGTGGATGAGGCGGCTTTACCTGATAATCTCCCAGCTGCAGCTCACCCTTTTTAACCATTCCTTCCATGATATCTTTGAAGACATAACAGTCCTCAATTGCGTGCCCCAGCGCACGGTGAAATGGACAGAACAGCGGATCATCTTTCTTTGCCGCATCCTCGGGTCTCTTCGGTTCAGGCAATGTTACCTTGTTGAACTTATATGCCTAGTTAAATAGTGCTGCCGTCTTATCCTTGGGAAAAGAGTAAGCCTTTTTCATCTTGTCTCTTAGAGAGACCTTGTCTTTTCTTTCTGCTGCACCCTCAGGCGGGGGAGCTTCATCTGCCCCCTTCTTCCCCTTCTGCTGCTAGAAGGTTCTGAAATCGACGGTGTTAGCCTCAGAGTGCGTTGGTCATCGATCATTAGATTTCCCTTTCGGCACAGTTGGAGCATTGGCGACCGGACGCTTAGACAGGAACGTCTCGACCTCCGCTACTATATTGTTCAATCGGTCAAATGTTCTGACATCTGCATCAATCATCTTTTCCAGTACCTCTCTCCTGAGGCTCTACTTACATATTTGCACTGCATCTTCTTGATGAGGAGGTCTTCTGAATCTCATAGCTAAGTTCCTCCACCTTTTGATGTAGTCCAGTGCTGTTTCATCTTGCTTTTGCCTAGTTGCATATAGTTCGGCTATTGTAATTTCTCTTTCAGTGACATGAAATCTGTCGCGGAATTTTCTCTGCATATCAGGCCAATCAACCACCGATCCAGCTGGCAGGCTTGAATACCATTCAAAGGCTAACCCAGTAAGGGATGAGCCAAAGAACTTAAGCAGATAAGCTTCGTCGACTGCCAGGTCGCCCATGATTGTGGTGTAGTAAGCTATGTGCTCTTTGGGGGAGCCCTGGCCATTAAATTTTTCGAACTTAGGCGGCTTACTGACGCCTGGAGGTAGTCTCTTAGCAGCATATTGGGGAGGATATGGCACCTTGTACACATCATAGGTACTAACATCATCGCCAGTCTTCTCAGACAGCTTCATCTCCACAATTCTTTCAATCATCAGCTTGTGGGCTACGGCTGGATCTATGTCTTCTGGGAAGAAGTGAGCTTGTTGCTGACTATGAGGAGTTGTCATCACAGTGGCGCGCAAGGTGGGCGCGGTAGGCTGTGTCTGAGACGCAGAGGGCTGAGCTACTGTTTGCTGTGGAACAGGTTGGCTCGGTGCTTTGCCCTTATCAGCCAGGAGAGGATTAGCTGGGATAGCCGTCTCTGTTGAGCTGGAAGTATGCCCCACAGGCTCGGCTTGCTTGGAGACCGGTGTAGCTTCATGTCTCTCATTGAGCTGTCTTCTGAGAGCATTGATCTCCTGCTGGTATCTTCTGAACATCATCTGGATCATGGGATCCAGGGTGGACGGGATCTGTACATCTTCTGAAGTCCCTTCAGCATCATCAATGAAGGGATTATCTTCCTCTTCCGCTGTCACCACATTAACTGTCATTGTGGTGATCTTGCGGGTTTCATCATAAGTTTTCATCTTATCTTTCGCCGCTTGGCTTCTTCTTGTGACAGGCCCGGGTCTGGTTGCCAGCCTGAGTAGCTCGTCCGGTTGAGTTGGTAGCATGTCTTGCCCCCTGACAAGTCCAGCCATGTTACAGGTGAAGATCTGCATCTTTCCCTTCTGCCTGTAGACTTTTCTTTTTGCCTGGTCGGGGTATTTGAGTCGGTCAAAGACCGATATTCTTTCTTCAGGTTCTTCCCCACACATGTCTTCTTTCCCATATCCGGCCCTGCGGCCTTCCCCATAATCATTGGAATCGGAGGAGGAGACTCCGAGCATCACTTCTTGAAGGGTTTCTTCCTCTTCTTCATCCACGGTGCCCAGGGCACGGGATAATCTTTGCTGACCGAGGGCAGAGTTCCCCAGGTAGTGGAAGTAGTCTTGGACTACTTGTTTCATCTCCTCTGGGTTGTGCCTTTGTGGCTCTGGTTGGAGCATCAGTCTTTCCTGGCCTCTTTGCTGATGAGCCAGTCTTGCCACCTGAGCATTCAGATGCTCGGCTTTAGAATATCTAAATATATCAGCCTGTCTGGCACAGGCTCTTGGTCTTCTTGGAATGGCAGCAGCGACTGGTTCGCTTGTTCTCATTCTTTCTTCTTTCTCAAATCTTCTGTCGCCATCCTGGCAGCAGTTGGCAGCAGCATCATAGTTCTTCCTTTGCCATCTTCTGCCCCCAGCCCTGGGATGGGGGACCGAGAGGCCTTGCTTCTGCTCATATTTTCTGCCCCTCATCCTGGGGCGAACAGTGGTCAGATTTCTTTCTTCATTTTCTTTCTCATCTTTCTTACCCCAAGCCCTGGGGTAAACAGCAGCATCATCTCTTATGTCTTTTCCTTCTCTTCTTCTGCTTCATGCCCTGAAGTGGGCAACAGCATCCTCGGTAGCTTTCCCCTCATCTCGAGTTGGGGCCCAGCTCTGAATCTTCTTTGGTCGCCAGACCTGTTTATATCTTGCTGGCTTGGGCGCCAGCGGCTTCCTCTCATCAGTTTCCCAGTTGGCCCTCCTGGTGGCCAGAACTTGGAACTTGTTGTCGATCTGGACGGTCGGGACAATCCTGTCCGGCCGGACTTCTCTCGGGCAACCGTTGAGGTTCACCCTAACGTCACCCATCATCATCGTCTTCCCAGAATTTGAAAGACGACGGTCGGCAGCAGCATACCGGCTCCTCCGGTTAGTTCTTTTCTTCATTTGGGCAGCAGCGGGGACCGTGTCCCTCCTTTGAACATGATGAACATAGCAGGCGACGGCTGTCGAGGTCGTCCTCTCTCGTAAGCTACCCTTGTTATCAGCAGTCTTCATCGGGGCACTTGCAGCAGTGCCTTGCTCGTTGTTGTCGACCTGCAGAAGGTCGGTGAAGACGAGGCCCAGGCAGTTGGGCAGCCCGACAGCAGGGGGCATCGACCCGAATGACAGCGGTACCGCCAGGTAACCCTCTCGGACATGCACATCGATCGGTTGTTGGTCGAAGCATACGGACATGATTCCAGTAGTCATTGTAGCTTCCTGAAAATAAGGAAAGCGCACAGAATCAGAAATTTGAGGGGGGCCCGCTGGGCCTCCTATTTTTGGAGTAGAGATGAAGGGAGACTCGGTCCCACCGGGCGTGCCAGACTTGTGGAATGCGCTTTTTGTTTTTTTTTATATGGATTTGTTATTTATTGATTTATTGGCGTGCCAGTCACCGGGGTGACAATTTTATTATGCGCTCGATCTGACTTTTAATCAGTCGATTGTGAAGTCCGAGTCGGGACCCGAAGTCCGTCATACCATAAAGGCTATGACGTTAATTACGCCCTTCCTAAGAAGGACAACCCTTGATTAAACGCCAAAAATAGGAGGAAGGTAGCGGCAAAAATAAGACTCAAACGAGAGAGAGGGTTGGTTCATCAGTAGGGCGTTAAATGGCCTGAGTGAAGCGAGGATACATCAAATGCGGAGCAAATCCGGCGGCATGTCCCCATTACCTTGGACTATGCCAGATGGGGATAGGAAACCACCCATGCAGCGGCAGGATGGGATCCGTAAAAGATCGGGTATATCTAACCCGGAATCCGGATAAGGACCGGTGCGACATGACACACCCAGTGCAGGCGCGATGTCTTATTGATATCCCCCTTCGGAAGACCATCGGAGAACATGCAAGGGCAGAACTCCATGGGCCAGCGGGGTTAGGAGAGAATACCATGATCACTCAAGGTGATGTGAATGAATTTTGGCAGCATATCCCCTTTATCCTGGATTATGCCAAGAGGAGATAAGCCATCATCCACGGGATGCCGGGATGAAAGCCGGAAAAGAAGGGGGCACCAGGCCCGGGGCCATCGCCCACATCCATAGCATCGATTGATGTTCCTTCGGAACCCGTCGGAGCACATGTAGTGACATAGCCCTTTAGGTCCATAAGGTTATAAAGAAATCCGGATCGGAACAGAACAATGTAGGGGAGGTCCTCCCCATTGATTTATTTCCTGAGGGATGCCAAATGCTCTCTGTATATTCCTCGAGTGGGTACAACATGGGGATCAAGGTTCAGACCAAGAAGAAAGAGGTTCTCGGCGTGAGGGTTCAGAAATATGGCATGGCTTCGCGGCGCGGGCTGAAGGGAGTTCCCGGCGCGCCACGAAGGGGGCTCTCGGCATGTGCTGAAGGGGGGAAGATGAGGATCTCGGCGCGAGAGTTCCCGGCGCGCTGAGGGCCGTGCCGGGAACTATTCACGACGCCGGGAGAGTTTGGCGCCGAGAAGGTGCTGGGCTTGAGCGCCGTGAGGACTTATGGGGTTTTACGGTGCTCTGTTCTAGGGATTTTTCTCAGGATTCAGATAGTGGCTGGGGAATGGATTCAGGAGGCAAGTGAGGAAAGATCCAGGGGCCTACCAGGTTGACAGCAGGGGGTCACAGATGAAAGGGGTTCGAGGGATCAGAGTCACCGGGCCTTCGAGCTCTCAGGAACAGGCTTCACGCCATCAGTATTGCCGACCATCTAGGAGATCGAGAGACGACAACCTCTGATCCCTGCAATGGCCCTAGTGGCTTGAGAAATTTGAGAAGAAAATCACGGACTCCGCGACGTTTAAATCATCGATGACATTGAGGGAGAGAGGGGGGAAACAAGGCCCAAAAATCCACAGTGAGGATTGGGGCTTTGTTGGCTCCGTCCCATCTTAAACAGGCATGCGTATAAACACAAGGGATTATCAGAGTCCTAAGCATTCGAGCAATCAATGTATGCAGGGGACGACAGATACCCTGAGAGAGAGATATAGAGAGGACAAAGCCCAGGGATCCATAGAGGTGAGGATCGGGGCTCTGTACCAACTCCCCCGGGGCTGCGAGAGAGGCAAGCAGCAGGGAGTACCTATCAGCCGCCAGGACTACCGATAGACACCTGAAATCATGGACTCATCGATCAAAATCCGCAACCTAAATGATAGCTACCACGATCATCAGAGAGGGGTGAGAGAAAGAAACTCGAGCTTCTACTCATTCCACCATCTTTATTATTCATACTTCATTGGCTACAGCGAGATAACTCGGACGATAGTCGAAAGGGGACTTTGAACATCCTTCGAGTAGAAGAAATCCCACATACAAGGGTAGAAAGAATACATGAGAGAAGAAAAGAAAACCCGTTCGGAATAGCGGGAGGATGGGGGAGGGCAGAGCATTGACTCCTCTCCCTCCCCGAGCACCCCACCTTCTCCTTCTCTCGAGCTTCGCAGCAGCTTCTTTACTCGCTCCCTTTTCTTTCTCTTTTTTCTATCTATTTTCTGGATGAGGTTTCTTCTTCTTTTTTTTTGTCCCCTCTCTCTGTGTGTGTCTCTCTGTTCGTGATGAACAAGGGGGGGGGGGTTTATAGGCACAGCAGCCCCCTTCTCGGCATGCCCTTCCCGGCGCGCAGAAAACGACTTCCCGGCGCGCTCTTGTCAACCGGGGAGGCTTCCCGGCGCCAAGGGATATGGCTTCACGGCGCCCCTATGGGCTTCGGACCTTGTGAGGATTTTCTGGTTCCACATTAGTGAGCCCATTTGGGCTTTAATATCTTGAACTCTCTCGTTATCAAGTCTGGACTATCAAAGACATATAACCTGTCTTTTCATTTGTGAGTTCTTCGAGCCTGTCGGGACAGGTGAAGGTCTATTAGTAGGTGAGTTGACACAGTCTTATCAGAACATTGCTGGGGTTCTCATCAGTCAGTAGACTGTAATTCTTTATCAGTATTGCCGTCTGAGTGATGACAACACCAGACATCAGCTTGGCCGAGGAGGGCTTCAGCCGGGTGGTAGCTTTAGTGGCGACTATTTTGTAATTCTGGCTTTGCAGGAATCTCTGAGAGCTTCATGTCTGATTCAATCTTTTCTTCGGTCTCATCTTTGTTCTCAGTTATATTTCAGGTGTCAACAACAGCAGAGAGCCATCGATCCACTGTGAGAAGAAAGAAAACAGAGAAGAAGAGAAAGTGAGAAGAGATGAGTTGAGAGAGTGAGATTGAGAGAGCTTGTTCGAGAGGATTGTACTCAGTCTCTTGGTTCAGATACCAGAGCTTAGCATTTGCTCATTAGAGCTACATTCCCCTTTGGGGTTTTCTTTTTTGTTTTGCTTCTGCACTTTTATTTCCGAACTATTAATTCTTCGAGCTGTGAGTCAGCTGTTTTGCAGAGGTGCTTCCTCTGGACGGGTAAGCTGTAAACCCCAGCAGTTGCAGTGGAGGATTCCACTGGACAGGTGAAGCTGTAATCCTCAGCAGGCGAGACTTGTCTCGGACAGCAAGTTGTGTTGCTCAGCGGTTTGTAGGCCAAGCTGTAGTGCCCAACAGACGCAAGCTGTTCTGCGCAGCAGTAAGCTATACTCTGTTGAGTGTGGGGTGGACGTAGGTCTTTGACCGAACCACCTAAAATTCTTGGGTGCATTGTGTTTGTGTGATTGTCTTTGAACTATGTGTGATGGGTTTCCATACTTAGCATCATAGCTTATATCGCTCATGTTCATATCTAGTATTCGAGATAGTGATATGCTGTGTGGCTGCATGGGTCGACCCTTTGCTTAGTGCATCTTCTTTTGGTTTACCTGCTATTTGCCTATATTCCGCATTAGAGCTTATACTAGCTTTTAATTACGCATTAGATCTATTCACCCCCCCTCTAGATCCACAGTTAGTGGAGATAGACTGCGTCCATCTAACACAACAAGATCTAACCGAGAATATCTTTTGTTGTGCTTTCCACATGGGGATGATTTCTCGAGGGCCGAATATCAGATATTGCATTAGATGTAAGTGCCTATTGACTGCCCTTGAGATGGTGTATGGCTTGTTGTGCTTTCCACAAGGTCATGCCTCAGTCTCGTTGGGATTCCGACCCACTAGGTTGATCTCGCTGATCTCCCGTTCTATATACTGAGGGTTATATAGTTCGATCGAAAAATAGTGGGACTAACTAAGATAGAAAATCACATCTAAGTTAGAATTTGAACACATGCTAAGTTATCTTTTATTTCTTATCCAGATTACAATGTCGTCGTCCAACCCCCTCCACGGCATCTTGGATGCCAACAGACTGATTGGACCGAACTACTCGGATTGGCTGCGTAATCTACGCATAGTCCTCACCGCCAAAAAAATAGCTTACGTGTTGGACACTGTTCATTCTGAGCCAGCTCCCTATGCTGACGAGGGCGGGTTAATGACTTATGCCAAATGGTCTGAAGACTCTTCCCTTGCCCAATGTTACATGTTGGCCTCTATGGCTCTCGAGCTACAGAGGTAATTCAAAAAGACTAATTGTAGAAGCATACTTCTTAATCTACGCCGGCTCTTCGGGGAGCATGGTAGGATTGAGAGGTATGACATCTGCAAGAAACTTTTCAGGACGAGGATGTCAGAGGGTGCTTTAGTACAAGCTCATGTACTGAAAATGATGGAGTGGATTGAGAGACTCAATGCACTAGGGTTCAAGTTGGATCTTAAATTGTGCATTGATCTTATACTCCAGTCATTGCCCGATTCCTTTTCTTCCATCATCATAAACTTTAGTATGAATAGAATTGATGCAACTTTCCCGGAGCTGCTCAACATGTTAAAGAGTGTTGAAGGAACTATGCAGAAAGATAAACCATCTTCTTCTGTAATGATTGTTGGCCAGGCCAACAAGAAAAGGAAGGCCACCCAGATATCCACCAAAGGTGACAAAGGGAAGGGAAAGAAGACGGCCATGGGTAAGCAACTCGCCAAAGTTGATAAAGGGAAAGGCAAGAAGAATGAAAAAGAAGACAAGTGTTTTCGATGCGAGGAAACAGGGCATTGGAAAAGGAATTGCAAGATAATTCTAAATGAAGGTATTTTATCATAGACCTTAATTTGTCATATATGGAATCCACATCATGGGTATTGGATACTGGATGTGCATCTCATATCTGTAATTTTGTGCAGGTGCTGGCAAATAGAAGGCGGCTGGGCAAAAAGGAGATTGAACTAAGGATGGGCAATGGAGCTTTAGTTTCTGCCAAAGCTATTGGGACTGCACGCCTCAATTTACCTTCAGGAGTCATTCTGGAGCAGAATGACTGTTATTATGTTCCTAATATTATTAAGAACATTATTGCAATCTCTGGTTTGTATAACATTGGATATACATTGGCTTTTAATAGCACTGGATGCTCTATAATGAATAATGGTTTGGTTATAGCCAATGGTTCATTAGTCAATGATTTTTATGTATTAGATACACGTTCTAATATTATGCAAGTTTCCAATGCTGATGAAGTGAATTCTGCATATCTATGACATTGCAGGCTTGGTCATGTAGGTGAGAAAAGAGTATCTCACCTACACTCAAATGGATATTTGAATACATTCGAATACAAGACATTTGATACCTGTGAGTCGTGTCTCATGGGAAAGATGACCAAGGCTCCCTTTAGTGGACATGGTGAGAGGGCTGTTGACCTTCTCGAGCTCATACACTCGGATGTGTGTGGACCCATGTCCATGGAGGTAAAAGGGGGTCACCTCTATTTCATTTATTTTATTGATGACTTCTCGAGATATGGCTATGTGTATTTAATGAGACATAAATCACAAGCCTTTGAGAAGTTTAAGGAATATAAGAATGAAGTAGAGAAACAGACTGGCAAGAGTATTAAAGCTCTTCGATCGGATCGAGGAGGTGAATACCTTAGCCATGAATTCACTTCTTATATTAAAGACAATGGAATTGTTTCTCAGTGGACTCCACCGTATACACCACAACACAATGGTGTATCCGAAAGGAGAAACAAGACCTTGTAAGACATGGTCCGATCCATGATGTCTATGTTAGGACTACCCTTATCTCTGTGGGGCTATGCCTTAGAGACTGCAGCCTATTTATTGAATAGGATCTCAAGTAAATCTGTTCCTTCTATACCATATGAATTATGGAAGGGCAGGAAACCAAATTTTAATCACATTAAAATTTGGGGGTGTCCTGCTCATGTAAAGAAGAACGATAGTGATAAGCTTGAGTCGAGAACCGATAAGTGTAGGTTTGTGGGATATCCAAAGGAGACATTTGGATATTACTTCTATCACCCTTCTGAGCAAAGGGTCTTAGTGGCTAAGAGAGTTGTATTTCTGGAAAGAGAATATCTACTCCAGAAAAATAGTGGGAGCCAGATAGAATTGGACGAGGTCCAAGAACTACAACCCGTAGACACAAACTCATTAGATGAGACTGTATCGGTTGATCCTATTCAGAGTGAAACACAGACACTACAGAGATCTGGTAGACTACCAAGAGAACCTGAGAGATATGTTGGACATGTCTCAGAGAGGTCCTCTAAGGTATGTATCGATGAGGATGAAGATCCTCAATCGTACCAGGATGCAATCCGTAGTGTGGACTACGAGAAATGGAAAGAGGCAATGGATTCAGATATCCGGTCCATGTACACCAACAAAGTTTGGAACTTAGTTGATGTACCCGAAGGGAAAGTCCCTATCGGCTGCAAGTGGATTTTCAAAAGGAAAATCGGTGCAGATGGACAGATTGACACATACAAGGCTAGACTAGTGGCGAAAGGATATGGTCAAAGACAAGGTATTGACTATGACGAGACATTTTCACCAGTAGCCATGGTTAAGTCAATCAGAATCCTTCTCGCCATTGCTGCATACCTGGATTATGAGATCTGGTAAATGGATGTTAAGACAGCTTTTCTTAATGGAAATCTGTCAGAAGAGGTGTACATGGTACAGCCTGAAGGATTCACCTCCAAGCTACATCCTAATAAGGTATGCAAACTTCACATGTCCATTTATGGATTAAAGTAGGCATCTCGAAGCTGGAACTTAAGATTTGACGAGGCTGTCAAATCTTTCAACTTCATTCGGAATGAAGATGAACCCTGTGTTTACAAGAAGGTCAGTGGGAGCTCTGTGACCTTCTTGGTCCTCTATGTTGATGACATCTTACTCATTGGGAATGATGTAGGGATGTTGACATCAACTAAGTCTTGGTTGTCCAAGACCTTCTCCATGAAAGATTTGGGATAAGCATCCTATGTGCTGGGCATAAGGATCAATCGAGATAGATCTAAAAGGATGCTAGGATTATCCCAATCCATGTACATAGATACTATCCTCAAAAGGTTTAGGATGAAAAATTCCAAAAGATGTCTCATTCCTATGAGACAATAAATTTACCTATCTAAGGGGATGAGCCCTAAAACATCTGAGAAGGTGGCACACAAGAATAAGGTATCCTATGCTTCAGCCATAGGGTCAATCATGTATGCAATGCTATGTACACGGCCTGATGTTGCCAATGCTTTGAGCATTGTCAGTAGATATCATGCAAATCCAGGCGTAGAGTACTAGAAGGCAGTAAAGGGCATCCTTAAGTACTTGCGAAGGGCTAAGGATTTTTTTTTACTTTATGGAGGAGAGGACCTACAGCTTAGAGCTTACATAGATTCAAGTTTTCAGTCAAATCCAGATGACTGCAAATCCATGTCAGGGTTTATATTCATGTTGAATGGAGGGGTAGTTATTTGGAGAAGCTCCAAGTAAGATACGACTGCAGACTCGACGACGGAGGCAGAATATATTGCTACAGCTGAAGCTGCTAAGGAAACCGTTTGGATGAAGAAATTCATCTTGGAACTCGACGTAGTTCCCGAGATATCAGCTCCCATCCCATTATTTTGTGATAATAATGGGGCCATCGCCCAGGCAAAGGAACCGAGATCTCACCAAAGGTCGAAGCATATTCTCAGGCGCTTCCACCTTATTCGGGAGATTGTTGATCGTGGAGATGTGACGGTAGAGCGTGTACCGTTAGAAGACAACATAGCAGATCCACTAACTAAACCTTTGGCACATACTGTATTTGAGAGCCATCGGGATAAGATGGGCCTCAAAGTTGTGGGTAATTGGCTGTAGTTCAAGTGGGAGATTGTTAGTATTGGTGTGCTACAGGCCAATTTTGGGTCGGGTAGGCCTGATAGATGTACGATCTTGTTCATTATTAATAAAGTGATATTTGAGCGTAAATGTGTGATTGTATATTACTTTACGATGTCCCTAGGATATGTGGTTGTAAAGTCAACTCGAGATGAGATCTCGATCATGAGACTGACTTTACATGGACACATACCTTAAATTGTTCCCGGTTGGAGGGTAATCACTCGGGGACTTTGATTACCTATTGAACCAGTACACATGATGTGTGACTGACCAGTCTCATGGTCATTGGTGCGGGGCACCAACACATATGTGTAGGTGTACATCCTGGGAGGAAGTGCACTGAACTGATCCGCTATTGGATCTTCAGATGGTTGATTATACCTAATGTCAACTGAAGATCCAACAGTCTCAGTAGCATCGTTGGTCCTTTGACCTGAGACATTGATCAGATCTTGCACGAGGACTAGAATGGTTTAATTACTTGGCTAAGTGACTTTAACCATAAGTCATTAGTTGCCGAGTCATTAACCACTACAGGATACGTGTGAAGATCATCAATGGTCAAGAGGGGATCACTCACTGTCAGGTATATATCATACAGTTAATGGGTCATGACATTGACGCTCCGTTAAATCTCTGGCCAGGGTCGTGTGAGTTCGTTTAGAACGGACGTCATACACTTTAAGGTGGCCATGGTCAAATGGCACGATCATGGGGTTTGACGGAAACCATACCCAAGATCGTACCAGACTTATTGAAGGAGCGAGGGATTATAGCGATGCGGTAACAGTGGACTTACAGGTACCAGACATGCTGGTTTAAACTCGGCATCCTCTAGGATCATGCGGATTTGCTTCACCCAATGTGATCAAAGGTTCGGAATAAATTAAACTATTATTCAGCTCTAGTAGAAGCGAAGAATAAGTTTAATTTACTTCTAATTGGGAATTAGAAGTTAATGGACCTTTGTTTGCGATGAGGAAATCTTGCCCTTATTATCTTATTTTATTTATTTATTTATTTGGTTCATTTCATGTGTCAATTGATCGATTAATTAACTGGTAGTTTAACCGACTGATTGACTGCGCGGGCGTGCCAGTCACGTGAGTGACGAGTTTATTATGCGCTCATCTCGACCCGTGTCGGGCGAGAGAGATTCGGTCAGGACCAGCAGTCCGCCATACCATAAAGGCTATGACGTTAATTACATCCCCCGCGAGGAGGGAAAACCTTTGATTAATTGTCGAGATAGTGGGCTGTCGAGGCCGGAATAAAGATGCAATGTTATGAACATGACAAGATCACATGAGATGTGTCTATCTATTATGCAAGAGAGGCATGGTTTATTAAATTGGAGACCCTCGGTACAGGACGGAGGAGGTAGGTCTGAAGACCACCATCGCGCATAGCGGAGACTTCCGATCGGGCATAACCCGATCTTCCGTCAGTGCCATTTGATATACCCGAGGGCCTATGTAGGCATGCACGCATGATACTTATGACGACGTTAAGCATGGCAATAGAGTTATGAAAATGCACAGTGATCGATCACGTTTATTAATCTACGCCAAGGGAGGCGAGAATGGTAACACAAGCATGATAACGAAAGCGAAGCGCTGACGAACATGGTAGTGAAAGCATGATGATAAGATTATCCGGGGCTTGAGCAACCCTTTCCTTATTCGATTTATTACTAATTAGGGTTTATTATTCTCGACCACGGGAGACGAGGATCGCTCCGGAGGCGAGCAAGTGATCAGAACAGTGCAACCATTCGAAACCGGCGCGATCGCGCGTAGGGATAGGTTTCCCGGCGCGGCCAAACGTAGGTAGAAGGGCTTAACCCGGCGCGCCCATGGCCATGGCAAAAACGGCGCGGCAGGCATGGGGCGCGCCGGGAAAGAGCCATTCGATTCATAAAAAAAATGAGTCTAATGTTAATACGGCGCGGGGGGGTATCACGCCGGATTAGGGCGCGCCGGTTTAGCTAATTTTCTTGAGAGTTTTGAAACCATTTAAACTTATTAAGATGTTTTGAAGGTTTAAAGATTTAATTGGGTTTATTGCCTATTGAATTGAAGTCTGGGGCACTCCAGGAGCAGAGTCACGAGCCAGTGCGAGGTTCATACTCGAGCATGGAGGTTCCTTGACTCAGAATGAATGTTTTATTATGGCCAGTCCACAGAAACGACTTGTCTGTCTAAAACCTGCCAAAAATTGGGCAGTATCTCCCCTGTCCCTGAAAGGTTGCAGGAGAGGAACGGGGTCATACCCACTTGTGGAGTAAGCCCCTAAACTGCCGGTCTGCATAATAGCAGTCAGCAAATTCCCAACGGACAGGATACCGTGAGGACGAGCCTGCGAGGGGCACCAAAGCTCCGTAGGTGAAGATAGATGGATGAGGCAGGTGATAATGGAAGCAACACCCCGAGGACTAGCCTACGAGGGGCGGGCAACCCACAGCCTGTACTATATCCCTTAGAGAGAGACCAACCATCAGGGAGAGAAGCTCCGAGGACTGGCCTGCTAGGAGCACGCATCCCTTGGTCACCATCGAATCCCAAATTACTGGGTTTAGGATTGTTGGGCTGAAGCCCCTATCACTGTCCGCTATGTGGCCTTTGGGGAGCATCTACCACTGAGAGGTAGGACCCCTCGACCAATTAGCAGTTCCGTGAAACCATGGGGAATGTCCCCCTCCCCGGATGAGTGAGGTGAAACCGACGGAACTCAAACGGCTCAATGGCTGCAAACCACAAACAAGAGGAATGAGGGCATTCGGTATAGATGGATTACCAGACACAGGTTTCAGGCATCGATGTTCGTGAGATTGGGCTAGCATTCCCAGAGGAACAGACGATTAGCTGTCATACAGAGGGATAGTTGGTACATAGATGAGATAATCTAACTACATACGCATATGCTCGAACGACTAGAACGCAATAATCACCAGACGGGTCTTGCCGTTCTGGAGGTGTCTCCCAACTCTCCTGAGCAATAGAGCAATGCAAAGAGGAGAGGGAATGGAGGTCGGCCTTCATATCAGAGCGGGAAGAGGCGTATGCACAGGCACAGCTCTATCCCCAGAGGATGCGAAGACCATCGAATGAGACACAGACGCTGCGTCGATGGGAAGGACCGGGGGAGGGGTCATCTTTATAGCCCATGATATCTCAGGGCATATTCGGAGTCGGGGAAATCAGAATCGGAAACCATACGCAGAAGGACACCGACGTGTACACCGACTGAGATAGCAGTGGGGTAAGGAGACAGGGCGTCAAACATTCAGTCCACCAAAAGATTCATATACGCATACCACTACCCCATAGATGGGAAGGAGCCAATATATTCATTACAAATCTGACGCCGGCGTTGTGGCATGGACGTCATTCAGTACTGTTTGCAGATAAACATTTACAGAGGGAGAGCAAGGCGAAGAGACGACGAGGAGGGGGGGAAGAGAGATTGGCTCATATCATCGCCATTCCCCCCTTTCTCATTTACATTCGGTCAAAGGGAAACAAATCGACAGACAGCGGGAAGAAAGCAAACGACCCACCTACCCTCAGAACAGAGTATCGGGATGCCTCTTTCTTCTCCGATTCCGAAGGGCTTCAGACGAGGATAGAGGATGGCGGCCGGAGGAACCCTCGGTGAGACCCTACTTCTTTCGCAAGGAAAGACCCTCCCCTCTTTGAAGGGGATTGACTCTCTCCAATTCGCCTCTCCGAAACCCTTTCTATTCTGTTATCCCTCCTTTTTCTCCTTCTCCTTTTTTTTCTTTTTAGCTTTCTCCTTCTCTTTCTTCTCTCTTTTTTTTTCTTCTCCTCTTCGGGCAGCCACCTATATATAGAAGCAAGCTCGAAGCCTCATCCGGCGTGAGGAATGGCGCGCCGGGGAAGGGCTCCATTGCCTTTTGCGCGCCGAAATAGCAGGGCGCCGGATAATGGGGGCGCGCCGATTTAGGGCACGCCGTATTAGCGCTCTTCGCACGTCGCGAGTCAGTCGATGAGTCCGGGGATGGTTCCGGGGATCACCGTGAGCATTTATCTCGCCACTGCTCTTTGAAACCTTGACGAGATGCCTTGTCGAAGCTCTCAGGCCGACGTACGGCCATTCTCGGAACTTCATATGACTTTGGTTTACACACGCGGGTTTACCGCTAACACGGCTCTCGGCGCTATGATAAGTGCCGCTGGCTCGGTCTGTCTTGTGCTCAAAGCTTCTTGGAGGGTGGGATAACACCCGGGATAGTTCCGCCTAGGCTGGACGATCATTCGGCCACTAACGGGCCCATCTTGGCGGGAAGCCGTACCCGTGCTGGGTGACCGGGATCTTCTGCCAATAGAGTTTTCGGTCCTCCGTTCTGAAGGACCAAGGGTACTCTTTCATCTCAGGAGAGTCTTTCATGAGGTGGGTAGCCACCGGGTAGACCGCCGTCCTTGGTCGGACAACGGGTGTAGTGTATGCGGCACGATGGAGTCGATGCCGGTTCATTGGGCAGGCTTGGTCGCACTGCCGGTTGGTTGTGAGTTCATCTCAATTCTCCTGAGGTGAAGTCCCCACGTTCATACGGGGTGACTCGAGGCTCTGGCAGCTTGAGAAGTCTTCAATATGTTGATATTTATCGGCTTCTGTGCTTCAGTGGGTCGTGTCATTCGTCTTAGAGGCTTGGTCACCGCGAGTGATATTTTGAGTGCCAACAAATGCCCCCCAGCCGTGGGTGTTACGAGCGAGGCACGAGTGTAGCAAGGCCGGCGGGTGAAATTTGCCCAGAATGATCTTCTCTTCAATTGATGGAAGCTCGGGACGGCCCTTAATCCGGCATGGATACCAATCCAATGCCGTTCGAATATTAATACGGTGCGAATCCGGCACGCCCCTTGGCCTTAGACGCTAATCCGGCGCACCCTTGGTATTTGCATGTTAGTCCGGCGCAGTCTTGGAGCTTTGCATACTTCAATACAGCGCGGCCCTGAACATTTGACCATTAATCCGACGCGGCCAATTTTGGCGCGCCTTTTGCTGAAGGATGTTAATTCGGCGCGCTAAATAGCGCGCCGGATTAACCGAAGGGGAGGCTTCCCTATATATTCTTTCCCCTTTGGTTTTTTCTTCATTCTTCCTCATTTGCATAGTGGCTTTCTCTCTCTTCCTACTCTTCCCCTCTCCACCTTCGGCGTCGAGTGAGTTGGGAGCGCCCGGGGTTGTCCCCTTCGAGCGGGTGAGCGAGTGTTGTTCATTTGGGTCCTAAACCCATTCTTTGGGCCCCAGGAGGCTTCTAGTAGGGCTTGCCCTCAGAGCTATTCCCCCGGGTGTTCCATTTGGCCTCGGTGTAATGCCGATAGCTGCTTTTAGGGGCCGTTCCCTTAGTGGACGTGTTCCCGCTTTTCTTTGGCAATCTCCCGTGCTGGGGAGACTCTGCCGAAATTTTGTCAAAAATTTATCTTTGATCAGCTATTTTCTGACTTTGCTTATTATTTGATGTGCTTCTTTGCAGCTAGCATGGCATCTGGTTCTTCTTCTTATGCCTCCCGTGCCGTGGTGACGTGGGAGAACGTCCATTCCCTTGATCGGGGGCATGATCAGCTTGCTATAGTTGCAGAGTCCTCGGACTCGGAGACCGATACTGTGGACACTGGTCGTCTCCTCATCCTTGGAGGTGATTCTTTTCATTATGACCAGGAAGGCACTGTCAGGTGGAATCACCCCAAGGACAAACATCTGATGTCCTTCCTCCGGCGCTTCAACCTTCAGGGGAAGAGAGACTTGTTCCTCATCCGCAAAGCCGAGCAGGCCTTGTTAGTGGAGAGGGATAGTCTCTCAGACTGTGTGGTGCGGGGAAGGCCAATTTATCTCCCCGGAGAAGTCAAAAAATGGAGCGTCGTGCTGGGGCTACAAGATCTGGCTCTAGAAGATAGGCTGCTGACTAGGGCCCCTGAATTCGTACCTGCTCGGTGGAATGATTCCGCAGGCAGGGTGGACCGGGAGAAGCCGATCTTTGGCTTGTTTTTTGCCCCGTTGAAATGGGGGTACAGAGAAGAATCATTTCTGCTGGACTACCTGGCGGTCCGCTTTAAGCACCAGATATGTGTGGGGTGGTTTGCCGAGCTGAGGGCCACCGATGCTCACGCATTCAGACCTGGAGCAGTGGAGTTCACAGATTATGTGCTGCATCATTACGCTCCCATCCTGACCAGGGCTGGCATCTATCACAGCGTGTACGCTTCGAGATACCGGTACCCCATCTCTCGAGGCTTGTGCTGTGGCATGATCGAAGTATTTTGCCCCGAGTACAACACTTTTTATACTTTGGAAGGAGAAAGTTCTCTGGAACTATGGAGCCTCTCACAGCTTAGTGGTCTACCCATCGACGGAGAGCCGTATGAGGAAGTATGCTGGCCTGACTGGCTGAAGGATCAGACCGACGGTGAGGGTCGGTATCTGGCGGGTTACGCTTATCGCTATCTGATGAAGGCGTACCGCACCCTTTATCATTCGTCGCACAACACGAGGGAAGCTTGGAAGCCGGGCGAGAAGCGGAGGGTGTGGATGGGCACCTGGCTCCAATATTTCTTCAGCGGGATGAAGAAGTACGAAGACTTTCCCCCGATAGCGCCAATGGCTCCGACGCGGAAGAAGAGAGTTCGACGCCAGGCCGCATCATCATCATCTTCAAGAGGAGGGCAGAGGGAGGACCCAAACCCTACTGGTGTCGACGCAGTCACCAATTATGCGGCGTACCTGGTTTACTGGATCTGTTCTTTCGCTCTATCGCAAGGTGACGAGAGCGTGATTAGGGCAGAGGCCATTTATCCTGCCTGTCTCATGGCTTGGGGTACTAAGCTATCCCTTTGCCCGGTGGCTCTGTGTCTTACTTACAAGATGTTGGGAGACCTGCACAAGACGCGTCTCCCCAGGAATCTGCGGACGGTTGGTCCGCTACACTTTTTCAATGCTTGGGTCTGCACCCTGTTCCCGGAGGCGGCTCCTCGGGCGTTACAGTCTGTTCCTCTTGTTCTGCGGATGATAGAGTTTGCGAGTGCTGAGCCATCCTCGCTAGCGGAGCAGCTCTTTGCTATTCAGGGCAAGTTGGCCCGTATTCCCATAGATTCGCCCGGGGTTCTTCACTTTTGGAGCTTAGCTACCCATTCCAGCCCGCTGGTGAACAGGACGAGGCAGTGCAAGCTTTTTGAGATCGAGGAGTATATCCATCCAATTTTCGGGGCCAAGTGTACCAGGCCCATTCTTGAGCCGGAGTTGGTTGACTGGGCACTGGCTATCAGGCCGAGTGTCCTTGTATTCCGCAAGGGTGGCATTTTGTGGTTGGAGCCGTATTATCCGTTCCGCTTCAGTCGGAACTTTGGCTACGATCAACACATTCCACATACTTCTTCACAAGTTGCGTTGCCTAACAGGCACAGGGCCGGGCAAGTTTCAAATGATGATGCCCGGATATGGTGGGACTTCTTCCACCGCCGGGAAGATGTTTCTTTCAGGGTGCCAACCCCTGCCCGTTTCCCCCGCGTCACGCCTGAGTATATTAAGTGGTGGAACGCGCGGACGGGGTTCTACAGGAGCTCCCGACGAGAGTGTTGGGCCGTAGCAGAGCATAGGTTTCTAGACTCCCAGCCAGAGCCAGCCTTTGATATTGAGCCTTCCTATTTGAAGAAGTTGAAATCCTGGACCAATACGGAAGTGAGGGCCTATCTGGAGGCCCGAAAGGTCGTGAAAAGTCGCAGGATGAAAGTTGACCCGAAGCTGCCCACAATCAGCAAGGATGACTATGTGAAAACACTTCGGGGTTTATGCCGGGTGAGCAGTGAGAGGGTGGTCCTTCAGCAACTCCCTCTGTCGGTGGAGGAGCCCATCTCGGCTGTGGCCGACTGGCGTCCCGAGGTGGATAGGTTGTACCCCTATCGGACCTTCATCCGTAGGGAAGACCGGCGGGATGCTTTATATGACAACACCCCCTGGCTATTTGTGCTCCTTCGCTCATATGGTCTTTCAGTGGGTGGTCCCAGTGAAGCCATTCTGGACCGGCCCCTTCATATCTCATTCAAATATGCCGACAGATGGGGGCTGGACCACCTGAGCTTATATTATCACCTGTCTTCTCGTGGCCACGAGGACCTGGCGCTGCTGGCTGAGCCGAGTGAGAAGATAGGAGATTTATGTTGGCTTATTCGCGAGGCAGCTTCGAGAGACAAAGTGCCCTCGCTATATTATTGGCCTCGCTTCCCCTTCTACACGGGGCCAGCAAGTATGTTCTATTTCTTCATTTAGGCCCTTCGGCCAGCTTCCTTCCTTCATTGCTGTGTATTATTCTCACCTTCATGCATGTGCAGTCCGACCAACTTCGGAGGAGACCCGGCACTTTAAGGAGCTGATAATAAAAGATCAGAAGCCAGCATACTTCGAGGTTCCCGAGTCGGCCCCGACCACGACGCCATTACCTCCTGGCGATTCGAGAAAGCGGACTCGATCCCAGTTGAGAGAGGCAGTCGGGAAGGCCAAAGCGGTGGTGACCCGAGTGACACGGGCGCGCCGAAGGAAGGCCGCAGAAAAGGAATCAGCAACCATTCTTCCTCCGGTTGTATCCTTCGAAGAGTTCAAGGCTTCTCGCACGTAAAGGCCAGAAGCTGAAGGTAGGCTCTTCCTCTCTCCAGAGTTCATTGGCTCACTTTGACTGCCTTGGCTAATCCATGCTGACATTTGCCGACACAGTCGCTGCGGTCGTCGAGCTGGAGGCGACGGTAGGCGCCGTGGCTAGGGATGGGGCAGAGGAAATCCCTGCTGCTCCCGTAGAGAGAGATCTACCTTCTCTAACACCCAGATAGGAAATGGAAGGTAATTTATAGTTTAATCGCGATGCCACCGCGAGTCTTCATGCCTTCATTCAGCTTGACTACTTCTTATCGTAAATTTCAGTCGATATGCAACCATCATTACTCCCGGAGTGCAGAGGAAGCGATTGCCCAGGGGCAGGGTGAACTTGCCCTTGAGATCCCATCAATCATGGCCCCTTGTGTGGAGTGCACGGAGGAAGTCCCTGCTATGGGTGATGCTCCTCCTGGCGAGGTTCCTGCTCCGATGGTGGAGTGTTCCGAAAGAGCAGAGGAATCCTCTTCCTCTGAGCAGGTCGATTATGGTGGCGGCTCCAGTGATGAGGAGTTCCCACATGTTGACACAGAGACTGAGGATGCCGGGGCATCTTCGGCCTATGAAAGCGATCACCTGACTTTCATCCCGCCCCGGTTGTCATGGAGTGGTCTTGGGCCATCCGGCTCACTTGTGAGTGAAGGGGCCGGGGCTGCAGAGGTTGCCCTTGGAGATTTGAGCGTAATACCGGCTGAGGTGAGGATCCTCCCGTGGTCGGCGCCTGCTGCCCTTCCTTTCTTTTCTTTTTAGCTTTCTGATGTACATATTTCTGGTGCAGACTGAGGTGGTGCTGCCAACCATGATGGTGCATATACCCCTCCCGGCTCTAGGCGCGGGTCACGCAATTTTCCCGCCCATCTTGCGGCCTATCGCACTGCGATATCCCAAGGACTATGCAGCGGCAGCGGCTCCAGCGGGACCCAGAGCACTTGTGAGGGTTGATGAGTTGGTAGCAGTCGAGGACTCTCAGCCATTGGAAGTCGCACAACGGTTGGCTTCAGAGAAAGATGGCCCCTCCGAGATAGAGGCGGGAGAGATCGTCGAAGAACAGATGTCCTTGGCTCTTGATGTTCCTGTTGCAGCTTCATCCCAAGGGGCCGGCAGGGAAGTCATCGTCATTGAGACTCCAGCTACCATGTCGGCCACTGCGGCTGTTCCCCACACCAGTGCGCTGCAGATCATGCCGTCGTCATCTTCTGGGACGGGCGACGATATCTGGGCCACTGTGGACAGCAGAGTGGAGTTCGAACTACCCGAGACGTCGCCGCTTGGTCTCCAGTCGTCGAGTGACCTTGTGTGGCAGTTCTTAGGGACCCTTCAGCAGACCATAACGGCCAGCAGAGATTTGACTTATGTTCAGCTGAGGGGCTTGATAGAGCACTTATCCCGCTCGCTGTTGGCTTTTGGTTGCCCCATGGACGATTGGACTCCACGGGTGATTTTGCTTCTGAAATATGTAAACAGAAGAGAATTCTTAGGCCGGGAGGCAGCTGACCAGCTGGCGGCCATAAGACTAGAGCGAGCTGAATGCCGAGCAGCTCTCATCTCTTTGAAAGGGACTGCGGCGAGGATGAGGGATGATGCCAATGCCTCTTTGCAGCGTCGAAGCTTTCTCACGGCCCGGATAGCAGAACTATAGGCCGAACTTTCAAGGGCAGAGGCTGAGCTTCAAGAGGTAGAACGCCTAGAAGTCCAGAGGATGGAGGAGGCAGAGATGGCCGAGGGACAAGCTGCTTCCCTCGGGGAGAAACTATCTCAGCTGGAGGCCACTGAGTTCAGACTGCAAGAACTAACCCACCATCCTTCCTTGGGCATTCCAGAGCTGGAGGACATCTTCGTACGCCCTCTGCCATAGTCTTTTTCTATTTGCCCCTTTTTGATGACTTCATGTATTCCAGGGAATGCCCTGCGTAACATGTACCTTTTTATTTCATAGGAATGAAAAATCTCCATCTTGTTGTTTGAATGAAGACTCCATCCTTTCATTATTCTTTTCTTTTTCCTTTCCATTCGCTAGTTAATTCTAGTCCGAGTGTGTGAGTCACTAGGGCAGGAGAGCGCTCACGCCTTCAGCAAAGGGGTGAGGTGTTCGCTCCACCGCGCCGTGACCATTCTCGGAACCAAGCAACGGCTAGTGCAGGCCAAGAGTCCGGAGGACCAAAAGGGTATAGTGGCCCCTTCAGGGCTAGGAAATAAGGATAGATGGCCTGTCAGCCAGATCCATTAAACCTGATGGAAATTGAGGGTAGGGTTTATTCATCAACAGAGTTTATATGGAGCAAAAGTAGTTTGCTGCTTAACGAGGACGAAGGGTCCAGCTTAGGGGGACGTTGACCGATCCTGTCGATGGCGACAAGGGTCGATAGAAAGTCAATCAATCTAGGAGATGAAAACCGAAAAAGGTAGCGACCGATGGTGACAAGGGTCGAAAGAGGTAGCGACCGATCTTTCCGATGGTGACAAGGACTGAAAAAGGCAGCGACCGATCTTACCGATGGTGACAAGGGTCGAAAGAGGTAGCGACCGATCTTGCCGATGGTGACAAGGGCCAAAAAAGGTAGCGATCGATCTTGCCGATGGTGTCAAGGGTCGGAATGGTAGCGACCGATCTTTCCGATGGTGACAAGGGTCGGAATGGTGGCCGGTCTTGCCGATGGTGACAAGGGCCGAAAAGGGGTAGCGACCGATCTTGCCGATGGTGACAAGGGTCGGAATGGTGGCCGGTCTTGCCGATGGTGACAAGGGCCGAAATGGGGTAGCAGGAAGTGGAATGGTGAACGAGGCTAACCTCGCTACTACATCATCGTCTCATCATTCATTTTTTTTCTCTCTTTTTTTTATCACATTACTGACTCAAGCCCCCTTTCGGGTTTTCACCGAAGCCAGCCCCCTCTTGCTTTTACCCACACGCCCTTTCGGGTTTTCACGTGGCGGGGTACCCGATTTTGCCTGTAACGCCCTTTCGAGTTTTCGCTACAGCTGGGTTATGGCCATTTTTGCCCCTGCCCTAATGTAGGAACAAGGCCGGCGGGGTATCTCTATTTTTAACCCCATCTTTTTTTTTCTTTCTTTTTTTTAGGAAGAAGCCGGGACACTGGAAAGCCTACCCGCTAGCATGCCGATCGGCCTTGTCGATGATGACAGGGGTCGGATCCTGGTTTAATTCGTTGACATTGGTTAAATGCCGAAGCAAGGGGTACAGTTCTTAACAGGGATGGAAGGCCTAGGTTAAGGGATAGAGGCTGACTGATCCCACCGATGATGACGAGGGTCGAACATAGGTTTATTCATCGGCATAGGTCACATGTCGAAGTAAGGATAGATTCATTAACAGGGACGGAAGGTCCAAGCTAAGGGTAGAGATCGACCGATCTCGCCGATGATGACGAGGGTCGAACATAGGTTTATTCATCGGCATGGGTCACATGTCGAAGCGAGGATAGACTCATTAACAGGGACGGAAGGTCCAAGTTAAGGGTAGAGATCGACCGATCTCGCCGATGATGACGAGGGTCGAACATAGGTTTATTCATCGGCATAGGTCACATGTCGAAGCAAAGATAGACTCATTAACTGGGACGGAAGGTCCAAGTCAAGGGTTTAGATCGACCGATCTCGCCGATGATGACGAGGGTCGAACATAGGTTTATTCATCGGCATGGGTCACATGTCGAAGCAAAGATAGACTCATTAACAGGGACGGAAGGTCCAAGTTAAGGGTAGAGATCAACCGATCTCGCCGATGATGACGAGGGTCGAACATAGGTTTATTAGGAGATCTCCGACGGGACTCTTGATGATCGTTCTTTGGGAGTCTCATTAGGAGGAGAATAAAGAGGAACTTTTTTGGATTACCACTTTACTGACCTGAGCGCCCTTTCGGGTTTTCACCGAGGCCAGCCCCCTCTTGCTTTTGCCCACGCGCCCTTTCGGGTTTTCACGTGACGGGGTACCCAATTTTGCCCGTAACACCCTTTCGGGCTTTCGCTACAGCCGGGTTATAGCCATTTTTACCCTTGTCCCGATTTAGGAACAAGACTGGCGGGGTAACTCTATTTTTAACCCCATTTTGTCTTTCCTTTTTGCTCACGTAACAGAAGGATGTTGAGAGAGCCGGCTAGGACACGAAGTCTTGCGCCGAGAAAGAGTGTTTACTCGTTAGCACGAAGGCAATGCTGACGCAAAGGCTAGATTTGGGCCGATTCGGGCGTAAGGCCCGCAATGGCAATGCTGTATAAAGGTCGGCTAGGACATGAAGTCTTGCGCCGATAAAAGGGTTTATTCGTCAGCAAGAAGGCAATGCTGACGCAAAGGGGTAGATTTGTGCCGATTCGGGCATAAGGCCCGCAATGGCAATGCTGTATAAAGGTCGGCTAGGACATGAAGTCCTGCGCCGAGAAAAGGGTTTATTCGTCAGCAAGAAGGTAATGCTGACGCAAAGGGGTAGATTTGTGCCGATTCGGACGTAAGGCCCGCAATGGCAATGTTGTATAAAGGTCGGCTAGGACATGAAGTCTTGCATCGAGAAAAGGGTTTATTCATCAGCAAGAAGGCAATGCTGACGCAAAGGGGTAGATTTGTGCCAATTCGGGCGTAAGGCCCGCAATGGCAATACTGTATAAAGGTCGGCTAGGACATGAAGTCTTGCGTCGAGAAAAGGGTTTATTCGTCAGCAAGAAGGCAATGCGGACGCAAAGGGGTAGATTTGTGCCGATTCGGGCATAAGGCCCGTAATGGCGATATCGTAGACACTATGCGAGTCTGGTCGGGGCCGACCATCACTGGACCGAGATGCGGGTAGTTCGGTTAGGGCAGAGCGCCATAGAACCAGGGTGAGGGTGGCTCGGTTAGGGCGGAATGCCATTGAACCAAGGTGGGGGTAGCTCGGTCAGGGTGGAATGCCACTGAACCAAGGTGAGGGCAGCTCGGTTAGGACGGAATGCCACTAAACCAAGGTGGGGGTAGCTCGGTTGGGGCGGAATGCCACTGAACCAAGGTGAGGGTAGCTCGGTTGGGGCGGAATGCCACTGAACCAAGGTGAGGGTAGCTCGGTTAGGGCGGAATGCCACTGAACCAAGGTGAGGGTAGCTCGGTTAGGGTGGAATGCCACTGAACCAAGGTGGGGGTAGCTCGGTCAGGGCGGAGTGCCACTAGACCAAGGTGAAGGTAGCTCGGTTAGGGCGGAATGCCACTGAACCAAGGTGAGGGTAACTCGGTTAGGGCAGAATGCCACTGAACCAAGGTGGGGATAGCTCGGTTAGGGCGGAATGCCACTGAACCAAGGATAGGTATTCCGATCACTCGGGGAATGTGGGTTGTGCCATATGATACAGCTTCATATGCTTCCCATTGAGTGGGGAGAACTGGATGACTCCTTTGTGGTCCACCAGGATGCAAGCACCTCCCTCATATACTCGGTGGACGATGTATGGTCCGACCCAGTTTTCGGCCAACTTCCCTTTGGGATTGGAGGCCATCACTTCTCTTCTCTTGACCATCACCAGGTCTCCTTTCTTGAATTCTCGACCTTTGACTAGCTTATCGAAAGCACGGGCCATGCGAGCTTGGTAGAGTTGGATGTTTTGTTGCGCCCGGAGGCGCTTTCCTTCAAGCTCGGCGAGCTCTTCCAATCTTCTTTCTGCATTGGTTTGTTCACCGCTGACTAGTCCATGCTGGATGGCGACTCGCAGCGAAGGAACTTCTAATTCAATCGGCACCACAGCCTCTGACCCATACACGAGGGAGAATGGCGAACAGCCGGTTGGGGTTTTATAGACGGTACGATATGCCCAGAGCGCCTCGTACATCCTTTCTTCCCAGTCCTTTTTATTAGACTTAACAGTCTTTGCCAGCAACGTGCATAGTGTCTTGTTGAAGGCTTCTGCAAGTCCATTGGCTTGAGGGTTGTAGGGGGACGATGTCCTCCAGTCAATCTTGTATTTTTCTGCTAGCCGGTAGACCTTCTGATTTCTGAAGTGGCTACCATTGTCAGAGATAATTCGGCTGGGGATCCCGAACCGGAATATTATGTTCTGCCGGAAGAATCTTGCAACCAGCTCTCCCGTGACATCTCTTAATGCAACTGCTTCTGACCATCTGGAGAAGTAATCTGTAGCTACTAAGATGTATTTGCACCCTGATGACAATGCTGGTAGTGGCCCTACTACGTCCGTGCCCCATTGAGCAAACGGCCAGCTTGGTAGGGTTGGATGTAGTGGCACTGGAGGTCTCCTTGCCACATTGGCGCATTCTTGACACCTCTGACAAGCCTTAGCGAACTTGCAGCAGTCATCGAACATAGTGGGCCAATAGTAACCCAATTTCTTTATCTCAATTTTCATCTTTGGGCCGGCCTGATGCGCTCCAGCTGATCCTACATGGATTTCTTGCATCACCTGCCCCGCTTCTGCTGAAGACAAGCAACGAAGTAGGACTTTTTTTCGAGCATCTGCCATTATTCCGAACAAGGTTCTGTTCCTCATCTCGTAAGAGTCTTTGACCCTCAGGAGTTTCATTCTCTGTTTTTTTTCCTTCGGGAGCTGCTGGTGTTGGAACCACCGTAGGACATGTTCTCGCCAATCGGGCTGCTGAACCTCTGCAACGGCTGCCACCTCAACTTCTTGTTCGTCGACTAAGACCTCTGTTACACTAGGGACTTGCAGGCGATTGATCACTGTTATATTCAGGCTCGTGTCTGGCGGGACCGCCAAAGAACTAGCCAGCTTAGCGAGGGCGTCTGCCTGAGCATTCTGGCCTCGGTTGATATGCTTGATGCTGATGAAGTAGAATCTCGACATCAGGCGGGTTTCCAGCTGATGGTAGGGGAGAATCTCTTGCTTTCGCACATCGAACTCTCCTTCCAGTTGTTTTATAACTAGCATGGAATCTCTGAATGCTTCCAGCATCTGAATTCCCATGGATAGAGCAATTTGCAACCCGATTATCAGGGCTTCATACTCTGCTTCGTTATGTGTGCAATGCTTATTTATCAAGTAAGATGTGTGCACCACTTCCCCTTCTGGAGATTTCAAGACTATGCCTGCTCCTGCCCTGACCTTAGCTGATCCAGTGGCAGAGGTGTCAATTCTAGAAGCGCCATCAAAATATAGCTACCATAAGGAGGGCCGCACCTGAGCGGCTTCCAGGGTTTCATCTTCAAGAAGCTCCGGTTCCAGCGGGCAGTCCCCGGGTACTGGGTGCTCAGCGAAGAAGTCTGCAATAGCTTGGCCCTTGACGGCCTTGCGCGGCACATAGGAGATGTCAAACTCCATAAGGATTACTGCCCATTTTCCCAGGCGACCTTTGAGTGCCGGCTGGGACATAATATATTTTAGCGGGTCCTCTTTGGATACCAAGATGATTTCATGTGACAACATGTAGTGTCGAAGCTTCTTAACTGCGAAGACTAGCGCCAGACAGATTTTCTCAATATATGTATACTTCTCCTCAGTTCTGACCAGTCTCCGACTGAGGTAATAGAGGGCTTGCTCTTTCCCATCTTCATTATTCTGGGCCAGCATTGCCCCCAGGGAATTATGTGTGGCTGCTATATATAGTATCAACGACCGTCCTTTCACCGGTGCGCCCAGCACTGGAGGAGTCTTCAGATAGTCTTTCAACTTGTCAAAGGCTGTCTGGCAATCTTCATCCCAATAAAAGGGAACATCCTTCATCATCAATTTGTGGAAAGGTTGGCATCGCCCTGACAAATTGGAAATGAACCGCCGGATATAGGCCAAGCGGCCCTGTAGTGATCTTAGCTCGGAGAGATTTCTTGGTGCAGGTAACTCCTGAATTGCTTTGATCTTTGCGGGGTCTATCTCGATTCCCCGATATCGGACAATGAAGCCCAAGAACTTTTCGCTCGACACTCCGAATGCACATTTCATGGGGTTCATATTTATCTCATGCTGCCTCAGCCTCTGAAAGATAATCCGGAGGTCCTACAGATGGTCTTGTTTTCTTCTGGTCTTGACCACCAGATCATCTATGTAGCACTCGACCTTGTGGTAGAGCAACTCATCAAAGATTCTGGTCATCGCACGCTGATAAGTTGCGCCAGCATTCTTTAGTCCGAACGGCATCCTCTTATAGTGATAGATGCCTTTAGGGGTTCGGAAGGCAGTGTGAACCCGGTCATGCTTCGTGATCCAAATTTGGTTGTAGCCGGATGACCCATCCATGAATGACAGGGCCTCATGACCGGTTGTAGCATCAATCATGACTTCCGTTATTGGCACCGAAAAGTCATCCTTGGGACAGGCTTTATTTAGATCTTGGAAGTCAACACATATTCGGATCTGTCCATTTTTCTTTTTCACGAGGATGATATTCGCCAACCATGTGGTGTACTGGTTTTCTTCGACAAATCCCACGTCAATAAGCTTGTCGACTTCAGCACAAATTTGAGTGATGAGTTCTGGTCTCATGCGTCGCGGCGGTTGCTTCACCGGCTCGACTTCAGGGCTGATTGCCAACTCATGATGTGAAACTACAGGATTCAGACCTGGCATCTCTTCGTAAGTCCAGGCGCAGCAATCCCGGTATTCTTGCAGCAGCTGGGTGTACAGCTCCCGTTCTTCTGGGGACAGTTGGGCACTGAGGAAGGTAGGCTTAGGGTCCTCATCACTTCCCAAGTTGACTTCTATCAGTTCGTCGACTGTGGCTTGGCCTCCGTCTTCTATCTCCGGAGGTGCCGGTTGGAGATCAACGAGGTCTGGAATACCATATTGAGGGTCGAGTACTTCGACTTCCTCATCTGACACCATCAGAGCTTCTCGTAAGTCCTCTGTTTCATTTGATAGTGGCCGCGTGTATTGCTCTTTCAGCAAATCCGCTGCCATCGCAGTCTCCCAGGGAAAGAGAGTAGCTTCAATCCTTGCGGATGGGGTCGTAGTCGTGACCGACTGGCGGCTGCTTGTTGTTGGGTTGGAACAGCAACCCAGTCTCGTAGCAGAAGGGGAGGAGATCTCGCCTTCTGGGGCAGTTGCATCTTCAATAGGAGTGACAGTCCTATCGTCGGCAGCACACATCTCCTGGTCGGGGCTGGCCAAGGCTTCCTCGATTGGCACAAGGGGTGCGGAGGTCGTTGTTGGAAGGACTTCACAAGAGAGAGAGGTCCCTACTTCTTCAACACTTTTGGCTTCGCTGCTGCTAGCCGTATCAAATTCGGCTTGCATGGCCGCCTCTTTGGGATAGACCTGCTCCCAACATCGGCAAGGAATCACGGTCTCTGCTTCTTGATTTCCGGGTTGCCCCGGGTCAGTATGTTCAGTTTCCGCTGGGTATTCATCGAAGGTTGCTCCCAGTGAGCTGTCTTCAGCAGGGTAGAAGGCGGAGAGGGTGTCCACCTCATATCGGCCACTGTGATAATATTCTTCCAGGGTGAAGCCCAGCCCCGGGTGCTGAGAGACGCGTCTCATTTCCTTATCCAGATTTGCGGGATACCACATTTTCTGGAAAGCTTCCTTGCACTTTTGAGACTGATCGGAGGGGATGTGTTGCTTCTGAAACATCTTGGCCATCCGATTAGTTGTGAATGCCAGACCCTTGACGGGAACTGACGGGTTGCTTATGTCTTCGGGGAGGCTGCAGTCTGTGTCTTCCCGAGTAGGGTGCTCTTCAGCCGTATAGAACAAGCTGTTAGGTCCATCTTCCTATGTCACCTCCAAAGTTTTGAAAGGCTCGACAGTAGGGTTATCAAGGCCGAGAGTTGGCTTGGTGAGGCCGTGCGGGATTTCAATATGATTGTGCCGCCGAGCGACCCACACTTCATTAGCTTCAGGGTATAATGTTGGGGGTGTTATTCTGCCCACGTCCCTGGATGCTGTGATATGGGAGACCACGTTGGGCTTGACATATCCGCGCGGCGGTGGTGGATACCAATTGCTGCCGGATGCGCTTCTCGATGCCCCCGTAGGGGGCTTAGCTTCAGAGGTCTTCCGGGAAGGCCCTGTATACAGGTTGGAGTCCGCCAAATGACATTCAAATACCTCGAACGGGTGGAGGTCTGCAAAGATCCTCTCCTCCTTCCCTTGAAGACTGTATTTGATACATTGGTGGAGCGTAGATGGCACCACCATATTTTCATGCAGCTATGGGCGGCCGAGCAGTGCTTTGTACGAGGTGCGAGAGTCAATGACATGGAACTACACCGTCGTAGTGAAATCCGCTAAGGTAAGGGTGAACTCTGCCACCCCCATTGACACTTCACATTTTTGATTGAAACCGGCGATACGCATATCCCCGACTTTCTCAAGATGCACGTTGAAGTGGTGCCTCTCGTAGATTCTATAAGGCAGGATGTTGACCGCTGCACCGGGATCAACCAGAATCCTGTTCAGCTCCCTTCCATTCAGGTGCCCCTTCATATACAGCGGCCTGTTGTGGCTGATGGTAGGCAGCATCATATCTTCTGGAGTGAAGGTCATGCTAGCCTCCGGCATTACTTCAGCCAAGCATGTCTCAAAATGAGCAGGCGTGTGCAGAGCAGTAATGATCTCCTGTCGAGTCTCTTCACTCAAAGAAAGGATCTCCCAGATTGTAAATCGAGCAGGGAGCTTCTTGAGTAGCTTCATTATTCATCTCCCGGCTCAGACATTGGAGAGCTTCATCTCTTCATCCCATCTGGGCTTGGGGTAGTCTTGGGTTGCGGGCCCCGACGGACCTTCTTCATCTGCCTCAGATTCGGTGCTCTTCCGGCTGGTACCGGATCCTCGGCGCTCCTCATTAGCTGCTGTAGGGCAGGCTCCATGAGTATTTGGATCTTCGACAGACTGTGCTGGCTGCGGGTGAACATCCCCGGATGCAGGGTCAGCCTCCTGACAAGGCTGCTTTCCCTTAGACATCTTCATAAATTCAAGAAATGAAGGAACTGCCTTGCCCCCACTCTTGTTATATAATCCTGGCGAAGGAGGGATCTGGACTCCCTTGATCTCCGTCGGAGGTGTCTTGTAGGGCTGTTCTCCCCTGAATATGATGTTGTGGTTGGGTGACGGCTGGCGACCCCATTTCCGGCCTGACCGGGTGGCATGTGCGGCAGTCGCGGCCTCGGCCTTGCCTCCCCCAGCAAGGGGTGTGAAGCAAATTTCCTCTTCTTTTTCTTCTCCGGGCAGGTTGAAGAGTGCTGATAGAGTATTGCAGGAGACAACATGTGCTTTATCGGCCTTAGCGGCCCTTCTCTTCTTCTTTTGTTTCTTCTTCTTCTTTGCTTCAACGGGTGCCTGCCCCCAGAATAGACGGCCCTCCTTATCGGATGCTGCCTTAGCTTCCTCCTTTCGCTCGAGTGAGAGCTGCTCCAGTTCTTGCCATGGGACATGGTCCCGCACCAGCAGAGGCTTCAGTTCGGGCTGTACGTACTCGTCTAGCCCTTCGATGAGATTTTTTCGTCGACGAACCCCAGGATTGATTTCCTTGACCACCGGCAGCGGAGTCTGCCTTCTCCGATTGTGTGTAGGTATCCTGATAGTTGTAGGTGGAGTGATCCACACGGGTACTGCCACCGGCGGAGCGGGTTGTGGTCTAACACCACGGATATATGCCCCCACTTTCGGGCAGGGTGCTTTCTTCCTCTTGTGCTTCGCAGGGCTCTGCTACCACCCCTGCTGTTCCTTTGCGGGCTCCAAGAAATGAGTTTCATAAGTGCTCCGCGTACTTGCTTCAGAGATCTATTCGGGCAGTGCCTGGTATAGGGAGATCATGTTGACTGCTGCCCTCCTTCGAGGGGCTTCATGCGGTTGAGGAGGGTCCACTTTGTACTCTCCCAACTCGATTTCATTTTTCTTCACCATCCCTTCGACGATGTCCTTGAAAACATAGCAGTCTTCAATTGGATGCCCCAACATCTGGTGGTAGGGGCAGAATCTTGGGATGTCTTTTCTCTTTAGGTCCTCCGGCCTCTTTGGCTCTTGCAAGGTGACCATGCCATATTCCGTTACCCAGTCGAACAGAACCCGGGTCTTGTTCTTCGGAAATGAATAGGCCTTCTTCATCTTGTCCCTCAGCGAGGGACCTTCTTTGCCATCTGGGGCTTCTGCAGGCTGTGGGGTGACTGCCTTCTTGCCTTCACCTTTCTGTTGTTCAAACGCCTTTATGTCAAGAGCGTTCGCTTCTTTAGGCGACGAGCGCCGCTCCATCGCCTTGCCCTTCTGGGTCGTGCTGGCAGCAGATGTAGGGACAGGTCTGGCCAGAAAAGCTTCCACCTCAGCCACGACATTGTTCAATCGATCAAATGATCATATTTCCATTCTGATCATCTTTTCCAGAACCTCCCTCCTGAGGTTCTGTTTACATATTTGTACAGCGTCTTCCTGATGCGGGGGCCGCTTGCACCTCATTCCAAGGTTCCTCCACCTCTTGATATAATCGAGGGCTGTCTCATCAGCCCTCTACTTTGTTGAGTAGAGTTCAGCCACTGTGACCTCCCTCTCTATAACATGGAATCTTTCTCTGAACTTCCTCTGCATATCTGGCCAGTCGCTGATTGACCCGGTCGGGAGACTAGAGTACCATTCAAATGCGAGCCCCATCAGCGAGGACCAGAAAAACTTCAACAAGTATGACTCATCGGTGGCCAGGTCACCCATGACAGTCATATAATAGGCAATATGTTCTTTCGGGAATCCCTTCCCGTTGAACTTGTCGAACTTGGGCGGCTTGTTGACTCCCGGGGGAAGCCGCTTAGCAGCATGGTGTTGCGGGTATGGCACCCGGTAGGCATCAAACGCGACGTAGTCGCCTTCACCCCTTTCTGCGAGCTTCAGCTCGATCATTCTTTCCACCATCATCCGGTTCATGATTGCAGGGTCAACTGGCTCCGGATAGAAGTGTGCCGGCTGTAGGTACGGGGTGACCAGAGTGGTCGCCTGTGGAGGATGCAGCAGCGGGGGCGTCTGGTGCACTTGAGGGAGCACCGGCGGCATCAGCGGCTGAGGCTGTGGTGGCCGCTGCCGAGTCGTCGCCATGCTCGGTTCTGACGACTGAGGCAAGGTGTAAAGCGGCGGAGGGTCGTCATGACGAACCGCTCCCCAGGATGATTCACCCTGGACTTCGGGTGGTTTGGAAGCTGATGACTGTTCAGTTTTCTCCATCAGCTGCTTCTTCAGCAAATCTATCTCTTGCCGATATTTTTGAATTAGCATGAAGACCGACGGGTCCATAGTTGCTGTGGTGGGGATAGCTTTCGTTGTTTCCCCGGACGTACCCTCGGGCAGGATGTCGAGGAGGACGTCATCTTCTTCTTCCGTCGTCACCACATTGGCGGTTAAGACAGGGGCCTTATCATCCCACTGGTGGTAGACCTGGGGTTGTTTCCCTTTAGTTGTCACTAGGAGCTGCCTTGCGGCTTCTGCTCTTCGAGTATTCGGCCCTAGCCATGCGGCCAATTTAGCCAACTCGTGAGGATCTTCAGGAAGTCCTTCGTATCGGCCGAATATGCCGGCCATGTTGCAAGCGAAGACTTGCATTCTTCTTCTCTGTCGACGGACCCTTCTCTTAGCTCGATCTGGGAAGGTCAGCCTCTCGAACACATAAGTTCTTCTTGTTCCTTTCTGCCTAGGGGAGGCTTCATCGGCTTCGATCCCGAAGCCGTCATCATAGCCGTTGTCGTCAACCGATGACAGCATCATCCCTTCTCTTTCATTTTCTTCAACTGTCATTGATGGGCAGTAGTCTTCATTGGCGGCGGTTGCTTGCATCAACCACTGCTGCCCAAGCGAGGGGTTGCCTAGCCCTCGAAAATAGTTCCTGACCAAGTTGGACATCTCTTCTCGACCCCGCTCTTGATGCAGCGCGGGGGACAGTTGCCAACCTCCCACAGGAGGGGTATAAGCTAGCCGAGCTCTGTCGACAGGTTGTTGGAATCTTCGTTCCACAGCAGGGACGTTGGCTTGGCGGGCGCAGGCCTGGAAACTTTCGCGGCGCAGAGGGTCCGTGACCACTTCTTCTTCTTTAGGACCATGCCCCTTTCTCTCCTCCCTTCTGCTTCGTCGTGAGCAGGGCGGCGGCGGACGGGTGCAGCTTGATGAACAGGTTAGACCCTCTTAGAGACCCATGCCTGTTTAAATTTCCTTGGCCTGGGGGCCAACTTCCCTTGGCCGTAATGGCCAGCTTCTTCTCTTTCTGCCCTCCTTCCGGCGAGGGCTTGATATGAGTTGCAGACGGGGATGGAAGGGACTACCCGATCCGGGACTATCCGCGCGTCGCGTCCATTGAGGAAGACGCGCATGCCACCAACCATCATAGATTTACAGGATTGAGAGAGGGTTCCGGTAACCACAGCATCACTCTTTCGGATCTGCCTGCGCTGACGTCCTCCGGAGATCCTGTTGACAGCATTGGGGCGGACCCCATGGACAGCATGGTGCACCAGGCAACTGGCGACCAAGGTTGGACTCTTGAGCGAGTCGTGGCGGCATCGGGCCTTCAGAGGCTCCATGTTCTTTGTAGCTCCCTTGACAGGCTCCGAGGGTTCCACCTCCAGCATGTTCACGAAGGTTAACCCCAAGAAGTTGGGAAAGCCAACGGCGGCGGGGAAGCTGCCGAACACCGTGGGCACCGCCAGGTACCCTTGCGCATGATCATCAACAATTGATGGGGCAAAGCCGATGCCAGTCAACCCAGTCGTCGTCATAGTCCGCCTGTAAAAACAAACAAACCAATGATCAGCAACCTTTGGGAGGGCCTCGAAGCCCAAGTATCTCGGCAAAGAGATGAAAGGTGACACTGGTCCCACCGGGCGTGCCAGACTGTTTGCGATAGGGAAATCTCGCCCTTATTATCTTATCTTATTTATTTATTTATTTGGTTCATTTCACGTGTCGATCGATCGATTAACTAACTCGTAGTTTAACCGACTGATTGACTGCGCGGGCGTGCCAGTCATGTGAGTGACGAGTTTATTATGCGCTCATCCTGACCCGTGTCGGGCGAGAGAGATTCGGTCGGGACCAGCAGTCCGCCATACCATAAAGGCTATGACGTTAATTACATCCCCCGCGAGGAGGGAAAACCTTTGATTAATTGCCAAGATAGTGGGCTGTCGAGGCCGGAATAAAGATGCGATGTTATGAACATGACAAGATCACATGAGATGCGTCTATCTATCATGCAAGAGAGGCATGGTTTATTAAATTGGAGACCCATGGTACAGGACGGAGGACGTAGGTCCGAAGACCACCATCGCGCATAGCGGAGACTTCCGATCGGGCATAACCCGGTCTTCCGTCAGTGCCATTTGATATACCCGAGGGCCTATGCAGGCATGCACGCACGATACTTATGACGACGTTAAGCATGGCAATAGAGTTATGAAAATGCACAGTGATCGATCATGTTTATTAATCTACGCCAAGGGAGGCGAGAATGGTAACACAAGCATGATAATGAAAGCGAAGCGCTGACGAACATGGTAGTGAAAGCATGATGATAAGATTGTCCGAGGCTTGAGCAACCCTTTCCTTATTCGGTTTATTACTAATTAGGGTTTATTATTCTCGACCACGGGAGATGAGGATCGCTCTGGAGGCGAGCAAGTGATCAGAACAGTGCAACCATTCGAAACCGGCGCGATCGTGCATAGGGATAGGTTTCCCGATGCGGTCAAACATAGGTAGAAGGGCTTAACCAAGCGCGCCCATGGCCATGGCTAAAACGGCGCGGCAGGCATGGGGCGCGCTGGGAAAGAGCCATTCGATTCATAAAAAAAATTAGTCTAATGTTAATACGGCGCGGGGGGGGGGGGGGGTATCGCGCCGGATTAGGGCGCGCCGGATTAAGACCGCGCCGGTTTAGCTGACTTTCTTGAGAGTTTTGAAACCATTTAAACTTATTAAGATGTTTTGAAGGTTTAAAGATATAATTGGGTTTAATGCCTGTTGAATTGAAGTCTGGGGGCCTCCAGGAGCAGAGTCATGAGCCAGTGCGAGGTTCATACTCGAGCACGGAGGTTCCTTGACTTAGAATGAATATTTTATTATGGCCAGTCCACAGAAATGACTTGTCTATCTAAAACCTACCAAAAATTGGGCAGCATCTCCCCTGTCCCTAAAAGGTTGCAGGAGAGGAACGGGGTCATACCCACTTGTGGAGTAAGCCCCTAAACTGTCGGTCTGCATAATAGCAGCCAGCAAATTCCTAACGGATAGGATACCCTGAGGACGAGCCTGTGAGGGGCACCAAAGCTCCGTGGGTGAAGATAGAGGGATGAGGCAGGTGATAATGGAAGCAACACCCCGAGGACTAGCCTACGAGGGGTGGGCAACCCACAGCCTGTACTATATCCCTTAGAGAGAGACCGACCATCAGGGAGAGAAGCTCCGAGGACTGGCCTGCTAGGAGCACGCATCCCTTGGTCACCATCGGATCCCAAATTACTGGGTTTAGGATTGTTGGGCTGAAGCCCCTATCACTATCCGCTATGTGGCCTTTGGGGAGCATCTACCACTGAAAGGTAGGGCCCCTCGACCAATTAGCAGCTCCGTGAAACAATGGGGAATGTCCCCCTCCCTGGATGACTGAGGTGAAACCGACGGAACTCAAACGGCTCAATGGCTGCAAACCACAAACAAGAGGAATGAGGGCATTCGGTATAGACGGATTACCAAACACAAGGTTGAGGCATCGATGTTCGCGAGATTGGGCTAGCATTTCCAGAGGAACAGATAATTAGCAGTCACACAGAGGGATAGTTGGTACATAGATGAGATAATCTAACTACATACGCATATGCTCGAACGACTAGAATGCAGTAATCACCAGACGGGTCTTGCCGTTCTGGAGGTGGCTCCCAACTCTCCTGAGCAATAGAGCAATGTAAAGAGGAGAGGGAATGGAGGTCGGCCTTCATATCAGAGCGGGAAGAGGCGTATGCACAGACACAGCTCTATCCCCAGAGGATGCGAAGACCATCGAATGAGACACAGACGCTGCGTCGTGGGAAGGACCCAGGGAGGGGTCATCTCTATAGCCCATGATATCTCAGAGCATATTCGGAGTCGGAGAAATCAGAATCGGAAACCATACGCAGAAGGACACCGACGTGTACACCGACTGAGATAGCAGTGGGGTAAGGAGACAGGGCGTCAAACATTCAGTCCACCAAAAGATTCATATACGCATACCACTACCCCATAGATGGGAGAGAGCCAATATATTCATTACAAATCCGACGCCGGCGTTGTGGCACGGACATCGTTCGTTGTTTGCAGATAAACATTTACAGAGGGAGAGTGAGGCGAAGAGACGACGAGGAGGGGGGGAGAGAGATTGGCTCATATCATCGTCATCCCCCCCTTTCTCATTTACATTCGGTCAAAGGGAAACAAATCGGCAGACAATGGGAAGAAAGCAAACGACCCACCTAACCTCAGAACAGAGTATCGGGATGCCTCTTTCTTCTCCGATTCCGGAGGGCTTCAGACGAGGATGGAGGACGGCGGCCAGAGGAACCCTCGGTGAGACCCTGCTTATTTCGCAAGGAAAGACCCTCCCCTCTTTGAAGGGGATTGACTCTCTCCAATTCGCCTCTCCAAAACCCTTTCTATTCTGTTATCCCCTCTTTCTCCTTCTCCTTTTTTTTCTTTTTAGCTTTCTCCTTCTCTTTCTCTCTCCTTTTTCTTTCTTTCGGGCAGCCACCTATAAATAGAAGCAAGCTCGAAGCCTCATCCGGCGTGAGGAATGGCGCGCCGGGGAAGGAGCTCCAGTTGCCTTTTGCGCGCCGAATAGCAGGGCGTCGGATAATGGGGGCGCGCCGGTTTAGGGCGCGCCGTATTAGCGCCCTTCGCACGTCGCGAGTCAGTCGATGAGTCCGGGGATGGTTCCGGGGGTCACCGTGAACATTTATCTCGCCACCGCTCTTTGAAACCTCGATGAGATGCCTTGTCGAAGCTCTCAGGCCGACGTACGGCCATTCTCGGAACTTCATATGACTTTGGTTTACACACGCGGGTTTACCGCTGACACGGCTCTCGGCGCTATGATAAGTGCCGTTGGCTCGGTCTGGCTTGTGCTCAAAGCTTCTTGGAGGGTGGGATAACACCCGGGATAGTTCCGCCTAGGCTGGACGATCATTCGGCCACTAACGGGCCCATCTTGGCGGGAAGCCGTACCCGTGCCGGGTGACCGGGATCTTCTGCCGATAGAGTTTTCGGTCCTCCGTTCTGAAGAGCCAAGGGTACTCTTTCATCTCAGGAGAGTCTTTCATGAGGTGGGTAGCCACCGGGTAGACCATCGTTCTTGGTCGGCCAACGGGTGTAGTGTATGCGGCATAACGGAGTCGATGCCGGTTCATTAGGCAGGCTTGGTCGCACTGCCGGTTGGTTGTGAGTTCATCTCGGTTCTCCTGAGGTGAAGTCCCCACGTTCATACGGGGTGACTCGAGGCTCTGGCAGCTTGATAAGTCTTCAATATGTTGATATTTATCGGCTTCTGTGCTTCAATGGGCCGTGCCATTCGTCTTCGAGGCTTGGTCGCCGCGAGTGATATTTTGAGTGCCAACAACCTTAAACTGGAGTGACTATGGGCCTAGAGGATCACACACAATGGATTCTTGGGTGATGGATTATTATTATACAAATGCATATATTAATTCTCTTTACTTCCTTTTGGAAAGGCATATAAAAGGGGCTTGATATATATGTATAATAATGGGAAGGACATATATACAGTTTTGGTCCTTTGGAGCTCTTTTAGAAATGGATCAAATCCTATATATATGGATGCTACGAGACTTCTCCCCCTCTCTTGGCCTAATCAAGCATTAAGGCAAGGGAAGAAGAGATTAACTCTTCCCCCCCTTCCTCCCTCTTGCTCTCTCTCTCTCCAGAAGGTGAAAGGGTTGGGGAAGGTCGTGCCGGGGGGTACCGTCGCTGCGCAAGGATCCGTGTGGATCTGCTCTAGAGGCCGTACTTCTGTGCGGCTCGGTGCCCGTGAGATTCTGCATCGGGCATAGCGAACAGCGTCGTTCCGCGCAAGGTGAAATCTGTAACCCGTAGTTAGGGGTTGGGTAATTAATGCATCGATTAGAGCATGGATCTGGGATTCCATGCAGCCGGATTCGGGCAAATAAATTTTTGTTATCCGCTGCGTTGTCCGATGGTGCTGTGTGGAACCTTACACAACTTAAATCCACTAAGGTAGGTTTTCTCTCAGGGCAAATCCTCAATAAATTATATGATTGTGTGCATATTCAAATGCTCTTTCTTTTGGTACCATTTTGTCTAAATTTTGTGTAGTATAGCGATCAAAATATGATTTTTAGTCGCAGTGTGTCAGAGTTCGCCAGAAGGCGAAGCTCTGTTCCAGATCACAGTACTCCCAGTGACCGCGACCTAGAACGCAGCCCGCGATAGACCACGATCATCCCGTCATGTTTCTTAAAAATGGTTCAAAGGCTGCCTGAACGCGGCCCACGACAAACCGCTTCTATCTAGTAGCGACCCTGTTTAAACCGCGTTCTACGCTCAAGTTCCAACAAACCTAGCCATTCTCGTGTTCTGATTTCTGAAAGTTTTAGATGGATAGCATGTTACAGAACGTACTTAAAGATTAGGATTCATGAAAGATGGCTAGATCTTGAAATAAGTTCATGTTCTTATACCTTGATGCTTACTTCCTTTCCATGCTACCTCATGAAAAGAGTAGAGTAATTGTTGTTAATTTGTTAACATTTGAAATTTCTGCATTTTCATGAGTTGCTAGCCATGTTATTTAATGCGTTGTAAGGATTTGTTTGAGGCTCATGCAACTCCAATGGTATCGACTTACTGTCACTACTATTTTCTGTGCTTTGAAACCCTAATTCTTGGGGTAGTTAGAACCCTCCACCGGACATTCCTTCCGTCGGACTGGAACCACTACCACAAGGCCTCCGTAAGTCTCCGCGAGCCTGGGATTCTCATTAGGACGCTGAGTAGGTTGTACCCTAAAACTCTGAAACTCTTGGAATCCATGTCCTACTAGATAGGATGGGATTCAACCAGCTTTTGAGTGGGCGGTACGAGGTTGTGACCTTGTTCTGCCAAACTCTATCCTGAATGCGGCCCTTTGAGAACCGCGATCTCCAGATCGTGGACGGCTGATTGGCCACATTCTTCTTCTCTTGGGCCAGCATGACTGGCCATTTCAGTCAACTGATAACCTATTCAGTCGACTGATGTTGGCCTCTGTCGACTGATTTCTAATCCCAAGGTCTCCCCGGAATGCAGGCCTTGACCTGACCGCGTCTTTGAGATCGTAGTGGGTCGCTCGACCGCGTTTGCATTCTCCCATGTTGTGAGTCGACACAGCCCCCTTTGGCCCTCTTTTGAACGCGGACAAGCCCCGACCGCGACTACAAGACCGCGGTGCCTTGTCGGCCGCGTCTTTGCCCAATTTCTCAAACTTTGTGATTCTTGTGTTGCATTGCGAGATCCGAGCTTTGTTTAGGTTTTAGCCTCTCCAGGATACTACCCCGACATGTTCATGTCCCCTTAATGTTATATTCCAGAACATGTTACTAAAATCACCTTGAATCTTAGTTCTTGAAGTCATATCCCTATGACTATCTCTTGATCCAATGAACTTGAATTTCTTCTAAGGAATGGTCTCCACTTTTAATTACTTGAGCTTACCCTTGGAATTCTTGGCCGGTAATAATGAATGTCTAGATTTTATTGGGATCTTGGATATATTACTTAATGCCAACGCATTATTAAGGGCCCGGTCTAGTCTTAGGAGGAGCGCTCAAAAGTAATAGTGCCAATGGGAGTTTTAATGACAAGGTGTGGCATTGTACTGATGTACTTGCTAGCGTGTTAATCTATGACATTCACTTCTACATGAAAATTGTGACTCTACATTACATGATTGCACTTGCATGCTTGTTATGGCCAATTACATGAAAGTTCTTGTTATACACTTGCTCTATTTCATGCTGTCATTTTGATTAATTCATCTCGTCATTTTGGCTTACTATAGTTAAATGCCCTTCAAGTTGTTATTTTGCTCATTTGTCTCGTTAGCCTGATAAGATCTTATTAATTGATTAATCACTTTAAGATTGCCTAGCATAGAGATATAATTCCTACTGAGCTCTCGCTCACCCAGTTTTCCCAATCTTTTTTAGGTAGCTCGGAGAAAGATATTCAATCTGATGGGGAGGGGCAAGAGTAAAGCTCGGAGCGAGCCAGCATAGTCGTCTTGGCGTGTCCAGTCCGGATGTCTTAGAATCCTATAAATGGTTAAGTTTGATGTCGTCATTGTCGGAATGTTGGAGTTGTTAGAAACTTTATGATTTGTTCTTTTGTCAAAATCTGAAAGAGTCGATGTAATGAATGTTTCATAGAATTTATGAATGGAAGTTGGAATTTTTATGATTTTATGTGTACTAGCCCCTTTATCTCTCATGGTTATTATTTTGCTCTGATTGACGTGACTGATATAACTGATGCGATTCGATTTTTTGCATCGAGGCGTGACAATTTTGTGGTATCAGAGCATAGGTTTTCTTTAGACCCTAGGTTTCTAGAAGTGTCATTAGAATTCGTGACATTGATAGTGTCTTACGATCAAACCAAGTGAGATGGGGTAGAGACTTGGGTTAAGTTAATTAATAAAAGAACCCTAAAGAAATTTTGTAGAGTGTTCTTAATTCTTTCTCTTTGCTTGTAGGTTTCGACTAGTTCCTTCAATGGCTGTAGAGCGCGCTCAGTGGAGAGAGATGTAGTGAATGGTGCAAGGCCTGACCCAGGCTTTGCAGCAGGTGGCGCAGGGTGGAGATAATCATGGTGCTGGTGACCTCCATCAGAATTTTCGCGGCATGAATCCCCCGAGGTTCAGCGGTTCTCTAGACCCGGACGAGGCCAAGCACTGGGTCAAGGAGATGGACCGTACCATTCTTGTTATGTAGTGTAGCGATCAAGAGCGAGTGCTACTGGTGACTTTCCAGTTAGAAAGAGATGCCCGCACTTGGTGGGAGTCGGTGGAGCCAACTTTGGCAAATGGCCCTGTGACGTGGGAGGAGTTTCTTGAGCATTTCAACATCAATTATTTCTCCGACCGAGTCCAGGAGAAGAAAGCTATTGAGTTTGCTTCATTGCAGCGGAGAAATTTATCCGTAGCTGAGTATGAGGCGCAGTTCTCCCGGTTATCTCGCTATGCACCGCACTTAGTTTATTTCGAGAAGATGAAGGTGAAGCGCTTCTTAAATGGTTTGAGGCTATAGTATATCAACCAGTTGGCCCCGTTGGAAATCCACAACTATGTTGAGATTGTGCGAAAGGCGCAAGTGTTGGAGGACACTATGGAAATGACCGACCGAATCAAGGGAAAGGACAAGAGAAGGGAGCAAGCCACTAGCTCTGGGAATTTTAAGCCGGCTTCTGGCAAGAAGAGGCCCAATGGTTGGCTGAGTTTTTCCAAAGATAAGAGATCGAATGAGAATGATAAGAAGACTGGACCGACTGCCCCGTCTAAGGCAGTCTGCAAGTATTGTGACAGGCCATGCCACAAAATAGATGAGTGCTGGCAAAAGTTAGGTGCGTGCCTAAGGTGTGGGAGTAGGGACCATCAGATCTCTGAATGTCTGCTTATTACTGATCAAGCTCCACCCAAGAAGCAGCAAGGAAATCAGAAGCGTCAAGGAAGGCTTCAAGCCGTTCATGAAGCTGAGACCACCGAGGAGGGTGGTGTAGTTGAAGGTACCCTCACTGTTCTTTCCAAGCTCGCATTTGTTCTTTTCGATACTGGAGCTACGCATTTGTTTATTTCTCAAAATTTTGGCAATTCCCTATCTGTGAACCTTGTATTGATGGAATCTCATCTGATAATCACTACCCCTATTGGATCGGGATCAGAGATCAAGTACATTTATCCTTCTAGTGAGGTTTTGATTAAAGGTCATAATTTGCCTACTGATTTGGTGTGTATGAAAATGGATTGCTATGATGTGATCTTAGGAGCTGATTAGTTAGCTAGGAATGGTGCTAGCGTTTATTGTAAGTCAGGATATATGTCTTTTTCTGGGCACCCTGAGCTTTTCTTTTCTGGCAGTAAGCATTCTAAGTCCGTGCCTCTTATTTTGGCACTTCGGGCTGATAAGTTGTTAAGGAAGGGGTGTCAGGCATTCTTAGCATTGGTCACCTTGACCAAGAATGAAGAGCTGGAGTTGAAGGATATTCTTGTTGTCCAGGCTTTCCCTGATGTGTTTTTTGAGGAATTGCCAGGTCTTCCCCCAGAGATAGAGGTGGTTTTCTCTATCGATCTTTTTCCTGGTGCTACACCAGTTTCCAAGGCTCCTTACCATATGTCCCCTACTGAGTTGAAGGAGTTAAAGGAGCAGTTGCTAGAGCTATTAGAGAAGGGTTTCATTCGTCCAAGTACATCCCCATGGGGTGCATCTGTTCCTTTTATCAAAAAGAATGATGGATCATTAAGGCTATGCATAGATTATCGCCAATTGAACTAGCTCACTGTTAAAAACAAGTACCCGTTACCAAGGATCGATGAGTTGTTCGATGAGATATCTGGAGCTCGATATTTCTCGAAGATTGATCTCATATCTAGGTATCATCAATTGAGGATCAAGGATGAATATATCTTCAAGACGGCATTTAGGAGCAGGTATGTGCATTTTGAATTTATTGTGATGCCTTTTGGACTAACAAATGCTCCTACAGCTTTCATGCAATTGATGAACAGTGTGTTCCGTCCCCACTTAGATCAGTGGGTCGTGATATTTTTTGATGACATTCTAATATACTCCAAGAGCAAGGAGGAGCATGAGGAGCATCAGAAGATGGCTTCGCAGATATTGAGAGATCATCAAATGTAAACCAAGCTTAGTAAGTGTTAATTCTGGCGACAAGAAGTCTCTTTTCTGGGTCATATAATTTCCAAAGATGGTATTTCAATAGACCCTTCCAAGGTTGAGGCGGTGAGACATTGGGAGAGGCATGTAAATGTGACTGAGGTCAGGAGTTTCTTGGGCCTAGCTGGTTAATATAGAAGGTTTATCAAGGATTTCTCTAATATTGCGGTTCCCTTGACTAGGTTGACACGTAAGGAGAATCGTTATGAGTGGTCAGAGGGTTGTGAGAGGAGTTTTCAGACCTTGAAGGAATATTTGACCATCGCCCCTGTGCTTGCCTTACCTTCGGGAGAAGGAGGATTTGAGGCTTATACGGATGCGTTGGGAATCGGTTTAGGCTGCGTGCTGATGCATCAAGGGAAAGTGATTGCTTATTCCTCTAGACAACTAAGGAAGCATGAAGAGAATTATCATGTCCATGACTTGGTACTTGTTGCTGTTGTTTTTACCTTGAAAATATGGAGACACTATATGTATGGATAATCTTTTGTTATATATTCTGATCACAAGAGTCTGAAGTATTTGTTTTCCCAAAAGGAGCTCAATATGAGACACAGAAGGTGGCTCGAGTACTTGAAAGACTTTGATTTCTCTATCGAGTATCATCCATGGAAGGGAAATGTGGTGGCGGATGCCTTGAGTCAAAAGTTGATGGCCAGGTTGTCAAGTCTAATGCTCCAGGAATGGTGAATGTTGGAGAAACTAGCAAGTTTGGATCTTAACATCAAGGAGAAGGGAAATCGAGTTATGATTGCCCATGTGAAGCTTCAATCGGATTTGCTTTCTGAAATCAAGGAGCTTCAAGGTAGTGATCCATTGCTTGTCGAGATTAAGGAAAGCTTGAGTAATCGACCGGATTTCTCGATAACTAAGGATGGTAGATTGCTTTTTCGTGAGAGAACTTGTGTTCTTGATTCTGCCGAAGTCAAGAGCAAGATTCTAGAAGAAGCCCATCAGTCAAAGTACACTATTCACCCTGAAACTATGAAAATGTATAAAGATCTGAAGAGTGTGCAGCCAGTTAAAATTGAAGATCTGTGTTCATCTGTTCCAGGATCAAATCCTAAACAGTTTATTGCTCCTGCGATAGCTACAATTTTCATTTCGTCAGTTGTGTTTTTCTTTGTTGCTTTCGTTTTATATTTTGCTTTTCCAAGTCCCTGTTTTGGGATTGGGGTTCCTCCTAAGGATTCAGGAGAAGGGAGATTTATCTCCGGTTGCCCTCTGTAGATTCAGAGGAAGGGAGACTGGTGTCTTCGGTTGTGAGTGACGGGGTGTCACTCACGGTGTTCCCTCTGTGGTCTCAGAGGAAGGGGGGTTGTCCTCTGGTTCTAGTTCTGTGGGTGGCAGAGCTAGGGTGCTGGTCTTGTGGGAAGCAAGACCAGGTCGAGGGATTTGTTTCCCTCTAGTTCAAGCTGTTAGGCAGCATCCTATTGCAGACTGAGTCTGCTTTGATTTCTAGCTTGTGCTTGTGGAATTCTCGCTCGATGGGAGCGATGGGTGGACGTAGGCTGACTCTGGGTCAGTTGAACCACCTAAAAATCTGGGTGCTTATCTGTGTGATTGTGCTTGTGATTCCCTATGTTTTGCCGCTGCCTCCTTCGAATAGTTGTGTGCGCGCTGTGAGCCTATTCGGTTTGCTAACCCTATGTGTTAAGTGCTTGACGATATTAGTGTATCACCATCTCATCTCTGCATAGATCGCTTCTATGTGTTGAGTGTCTGATATCATTTTGGCTTCATCCGTGGAAGGTCTTAACAGACCCTGGTACTGAGAGTGTGTTTCTACCCTTCCATTTCAGATTTGATATCAAGTGTTCTTTTGAGTCAAAAGTATTTTTGAGTGTGCGATTTTGTATTTCCCTTTGAAAGGATTTATTCATCCCCCCCTTCTAGATCCTATCTATATCTCTGCTATCTAGCAGTCTTAGGGGGTCCAACAAGTGGTATCAGAGCAGGCTTCTAATTCTTGCAGATTCAATGCAGAAAAAGGATCCTAGTGCCCTGTGACTGCTCGATCTTATTTCGCTAAGCATTTTTCTCATGGATTCCGCACCAATGTTTGACGGCACTAGCTTTTATATCTGGATTGTTGAAATGGGCCACATTGCAAATTCTATTTATCCAAACCTTTGGACGATTATTACTCAAGGGCCACACAAATTACCCACGAGTAAGTCCAATTGGACTGAGGATCATAAAGCAAAACATCTTGAGAACATTAAAGCACTGAAGATGATGAAGTGTGCAGTTGACACTAACAAGTTTCCTTTTGTTTCTTCCTGTAGGACTGCTAAAGAAATTTGGGATCACTTGAACGATATTCATCAAAAGGAGAACTCAAAGTGTATGATGGTCGATGAAAGCAATGAAAGCGAGGATGCTGAAGAGGTAAACAATCCTTTCGCTAGCTTTTCTCTAGAAGACTGGGAAGATGCATATGCTAATTTGCTAGAGTCCTATGAAAAATTGAGAAAACAGAATAAATCCCTGAAAAAGAAGTTAAACGATCTTGAGAATGCTAATTCTGGAGGTGAGGACATTAAAATCCTAAAAATAGAAAATGACATATTCAGAAGACAAATGAAAAATCTTGATGCCATTAGTTCAGAACTTGATTGTGTGAAATCTGAAAATGAACAACTCAAAAACCATTTTAAAGAATCTGAATGTAGATCAATGAATCTTGAAAGTGAAAATAGATTGATCTCTGAAAAACTGGAGGCTGTTAGAGTAATAAATTTAGAGCTTCAGAAAAATTTTGACAAACTTCAATCAGAAAATCAACAAGAAGTGTTTAATGAGTGTCAGACTTCCTTAAGTGATTCGGTGTTTGATGATGAACTCCAGGAGCAAAATAGTAAACTGAAAGAGGAAATTAACAAGCTGAAACATCTAAACACAGCTCTGTCTGAGAGACTAATCACATTTGAAAAAGGTAAGTGCGTGAGCATGGATAGTTCTGATAAGTTGATGAATCCAGAACAAGAAATTGACAGTCTAAAAATCGTTAATCAAATATTGAATGAAAAGGCTACTTGCTATGAAGAGAAGATAGTTGGATATGAGCTCCATGTCTCAAAACTTGAATCTAAAATTTCTGACCTGAACAAATCTCTTGAAAAATTTGTGAGTGGAAAAGATAATTTAGATAAACTCCTTGGCTGTAAAGTGAATTTCCAACGTGAGGGTCTGAGTTTTAACCCAGCTAATAAAAAGGGTTTTGATAGTAAAATTTACACATCGTTTGTGTGTAGTTCTGAGCCGACTAGCACATCCAGTGCACCGATCTTCCAATTCAACGCTCAGAGGAACCAAAAATTCACTATCAGTCCCAAAACTACAGAACAAACTCAGAAACCAGGAAAGAAAGAAATTCCACAGGAAAAGTTCAAAAACACTCTTGTTGGCACAAAGAATGCTACACAGAAGTCACATGCACCCTCACACACTCATACAAGAAAGGGCTCATGTCATCATTTTGGAAGATTCGGTCATGTGATGCATAATTGTTACATCTTGGAAATTGATGAATTAAATGTTCAAAATAGGATGAAGGAAATGAGAAATTCGGGAAACACACACATGCATCTCACTAAGGGTTCACACAACAATCAAGTTACCTAGAAAAGGCAACTCAAATGTTTTCACTGTGGTCGATTCGGTCATGCAATGCATGACTGTTGGTTTGTGAAAAAGAATGAGTATAAGGCTTTTAGAAGGAACCTTGTTCCTGGAACTGCTCCAAGGAGACTTTATTGCAATGCATGTGGTAAGTCTGGCCATTCAGTCAAAGACTGTTGGCACTTGAAACACAATCACAGCACTCATGCCAGAAAGAGCAAAAATCATGTTTTCACTCGGACACATGATGCACAATTCTTTAAAAAGCATGATTTCTCTGTTCAATGTCATTACTGTGGATTGTTAGGGCATATCATAAATGAATGTCATCATTTAAAGAATGATGAAGTTATTGCCCTGAGGTCAAGGACAGCACCTACAAGAGGTGCAGCTAACTTCTCTGGACCCAAGAAATATTGGGTACCAAAATTTGCAAAATGAGAATGTGTCTTGCAGGTGTGTCTTGGAGATGAAGAATAAAAAGGGGTTGAATAAATCAAGGCACCTGAGTATGGTAAAACCCCAGTTCTGCTTCCTTCAGGTTTGATTATTTGAGCTTTCAATAATTCTTTTTAGATAGATGCATATCATGGATGATTTGTTAAGTAGAATTTCATGCATATTTGTTTATATCCTTGCGTTATTGCATGAGTTTGATACTGGCATAAGTCCATTTGCATTTGTCTAAATATCTGTATAAGTCATAATGCACATCTCACACAAACACTGAATATCTGTTGCATGCAATCATCATCTGCATTCATATGTGCTTAGAATATTGTCATTTAAAATTTGCATTGCACATAGAACTGCATATATGACTGCACTAAAATTGTCATGCACCTTCATGCATGATCACATAGTATATCAAATGGTATAGTGCTAAAGGGCAGATGAGGTCTGTCTGGAAGTTCTAACCATGTGTGAGGTGGTCTTTAGACCAAGTCCTCCGCCTGGTACCATGGGTCAAGTGTGTGTCTTTAGTCTTGCATATTTTTTTTGGCGATCAACATGTTCAAGAGCATAACTCATTAATTCCCATGCATGGTCTTCATGTCACATATGATGGTTCAATGCATTCAGTTAGGGGGAATCAATGCATATGCATACATGTGTTAATTGCATATCATTCATGTGTCAACAGGATTGATTGACATAAATGCACATACATAGGGGGAGTTCTTGCATTTCATAGTTTACTCATGTGCATTTGTTATCATGCATTTATTGATTTTAGAATTGATTGCATATCATTCATATTGAAAATACCAAAAAGATTTATTGAGTGCATTCAGTCAGGGGGAGCATATAACTAGATTTTGAACAGCATGGCTATATATCTGCTCTATGTTTTTATTCTATCACTGTCTAGTTCGGTCGACCAAAACTGCTCATTTCGGTCAACCGAAATCTTCACTGAATAGCCATCGCTTTGCTCATTCTGCTATCTCTGCTCTCCTAGTAATCTACACTGTCACCTGGTATCACCTGCCTCCATCTGTTCTATATTTCTCACATACAATACATGTTCTTGTTGATGCTTCTATTGAAATATTGGTCGTTCTCAAACTTCCTTGATCTGAAAATTGAGAAGATTTCAATCTGTATATCATGACCATAAATCTGAAAACCTTGTCAATAAGGAATCTTCTATTATACAGGTTTACGAATGTCTGAAGAATCAAATTGGTTTAAGTTTAATGTATTCATTAAGTTTGGTTGTGAAAAACTTGAAAATATCTGAGTCATTCTTTTAATAAATCTTAACCGACTGTCTCATGTTATATAATGAAAAACCCTCTGAAATCTGAAAACTTTGAAATCATGACTTACTTTGGTTGAGATACATGAGGTGAGTATTATTTTTAAACATTTGATTGTTCTGAGTATTGTCTGAAATTGAGTCAGAGCAATGACTTTGGTCACCGAGAAACCATGTCTAAAAATAGACCGTGTCATGAAGTGCCTTAGTTATCTCTGCTGGAAATTTATTACAAACCAGTGAAAATGATGGCAGAGTAATGACATGATGTGTGGTGAGTAACTGGGTCACTTCACCTAAGATGTGTTATGCCTCATGTCAAAACCATACTGATATTATCTCTGTTCTATATGAAACATGACAGTTAGTCATATTAAGTACTTAGGGATACTAGCGTCTAAACAATGTGTATCCTATAGTTACACAGTATGCACTGAACTCAATTGCTCCTGGCATTTAAACATGAAAATTGTTGCTAAAAAAAGAAAAATCTGGAAGATGATTGCAAAAGAAAAAATTTGTGTAATTCTGGACAAAATCAGACGTATTCATGGTTGTTTAACCTCAATACTGTTTCTTGTAATTCCTGAAGAAGTCATTGAAAGGTAAATGAGTAAGATGAAAGGAGGTTAAACAAGAATGTAATGTGAGAGCTTGGTTCATTTTTATTAAAATCTGATTTCAGATATAAGTAGAGAAATTTTATTGACAAACTGTGTAAACATCATATTTCAACCAGGCTGGTCATAAAGATTCATTCATAAGTCCTTATGATGGAAGACTCTAAAACTTTTTTTTTAATTTATGAAATTGATATCTCATTGAAAACCTTTCTTAATCCATTGGAAGTCCAGTTGAAATTCCTGTGCTCAGCTTGCTCATGATATCTATTTCAACCGAATTGCACATTAAATTCATATATCAGATTCTGTAATAATCATGTATGGATGTCCCTGTGATTTTGATGATACCCTCAATTGACTGTCCTTCTCAAGTCCTTCGTTATCATCACTATTGCATGATTTCAATATCTCCAGTGTTTACACCTCTGTTTCACTCGTCTGATATGTCCAAGGGGGAGATAATTAGATCTGGGTGATGAATTCTTTCATTTAGGGGGAGAGCCCTTGAGAAAACATCATTTTACATAAATTGTTTCAAAAAGGAGAATAGTTTACATGTTCTGCATGATCAGCTTAACGTTCCTTCTTCTTGATGTTGTCAAATGGGGAGAATATTTTTATGAGTTATTACTCTTTGTGTGATGTATGGGAAGGATATGTTGCATCCTCTTGCATACTTCATATACATGATTTGCATTGTCTGGGAGTTTCGGTTCATGTGGAAAGGGGGAGAATATTATTTTATTTCAATCATATCAAACTATTACTTGCTTTTTGATGAAGTCAAAGGGGGAGAATAGATATAAGTCAGCATGTTGTTTCATGACTCATAGTGTTGTCATCATCAAAAAGGGGGAGATTATTATACCCCTGTGATTTTGATGATGCCAAACACTATGACTCATCTAAGCATGATGTCATATGTGCTGATGCTGCATTTATGTGGTTTTGATGATGTCATGATATTAATATGGTTTGATGATGCCAAACACTATGACTCATCTAAGCATGATGTCATATGTGTTGATGCTGCATTTATGTGGTTTTCATGATGTCATGATACTAATATGGTTTAATGATGCCAAACATTGATGGATGTGATACATTGCATTTTTTCTGACATAATTGTTCTTAAGATAATCTGATTATATGTAGAAAATGTGTGTTGAATTCTCCACAGAACAGGCTCTGAGAATAAGGAAAAAGGCTAAGTCAAAGTCATGAAGAAATCAGTGAAGCTGAAAGAGCAGGTTGACATACTCTAACTGAGCAAGGGTATCAGGTCGATGCAGCGCTGGTCATAGAAGCAAATATGAAGAGATTGCCTCAACGTAGTAATGGGCTGCTTCGGTGCAGTCAAGAGATGCCTCGATATAGAGAAGGCATCAGAAACAAACCAAATGAAACTACCTCGACGTAGTTGGCCAATGCCTCGATGCATCGGTTCACATTCCTTAAGGAAGAGTTCTACCTCGACGCATCTACAGCACATGCCTTGACACATCAGTGCAGAACTTCAATTTAGAAATCTGCAAAGTTGAAGCACCAAGAATTCTACCTCGACGCATCGAGATGTCCCATATGTGTCATTGCAAAGATAGGTTGATGCAGAAGTACAATCTATTGCTTGGGCAGAGAAAGATCGATGGAGTAGCTTATGGAGAAGTCTAATGGTCTTCAAATGAGAAAATATTGAACATGGCACCTAGTTCCTTGCTGGGTCTGGATGAAGTTGATCTCAAGATAAACAACCTATTGCTATGGCTGATTAGAAACGACCTCGATGCAGTGATGCTCAAAGGAGCCATTTCCGAATTCTGGATCGACGCAACCCAAGAGTTGAACCGATGCAACAAGTCCAACATGAAGAGAAAGGTCGATACACTCAAGCCATTCAAGAACGAAAGGTGGATGCACCTCAGTTCCTTCAGAACAAGGGTCGATGCAGCAAATTCAACCAGTGCTAGATAGGTCAGTGCAGAAGCACAATTTTCTCTCTGGACAAAGACAGGTCGATGCATCTTGTATCTACATATGGGTAAGGTCGATGCATCAGAAGTAATTGACGGTCTCCAATGAAAATTCAGTTTACAGCTGTATGCAAAAATACTAAAATCAAGTCAGCTAAAGTTAAATGATATCTTACATATTGGATCAGTATGAGAAGGGATATGTGAAGCTATATTCAGTGGGCCTTGCCCAGATGAGTCAAATCTTATGAAGAAGAAGAATTGTTTGATGAAATGCCTCAGTGAGCACAACACATGCATCAAGTCGATGCAGTACGGAAGGTCAGCGCATCAAATTCTGCCTCGATGCACCAGTTAACCGAACCAAGAAATGAAGATCCATTTCCAGATCCGATCCAAGGCAACTGAACCGTCTATAGGCATGTGATCCTAGGATGGCGGGTAAGTGGCACGTGAACCCAGGGAGCATATGTTGGGCACGTGTTCCAAGGCTCAAGGATGGAGGAACACTATTGTCCCTGCCACGTAGGCCAATGAAAGAAAAAGGTAATCAAATTACCTTATCCAGAAAGCTTCTCCGGAGGCTCTATCTTTGGTATAAATAAGAGGTATCTTCCTCCGAGCACAGTGAGAAAATTAGGCCGCTACAAAGAAGAAAAGTGAGCCAGCAGAAGTAGGGGGAAGAGAGCAAGCAGAGAAGAGAAGAAAAAGGAAGAGGAAGAAAGGATTCAGAGAAGGAGATCGTGAGAAGAAGAAAGAGTGTGCAGCCAGTTGAAATTGAAGATATGTGTTCGTCTGTTCTAGGATCAAATCTTGAACAGTTTATTGCTCCTGCGAGAGCTACAATTTTCATTTCGTCAGTTGTGGTTTTCTTTGTTGCTTTCATTTTCTATTTTGATTTTTCGAGTCCTTGTTCTAGGATCGGGGTTCCTCCTAAGGATTCAGGAGAAGGGAGATTTATCTCCTGTTGCCCTCTGTGGATTCAGAGGAAGGGAGACTGGTGTCTCCGGTTGTGAGTGACGGCGTGTCACTCACGGTGTTCCCTCTGTGGTCTGAGGGGAAGGGGGGTTGTCCTCCGGTTCTAGTTCTACGGGTGGCAGAGCTAGGGTGCTGGTCTTGTGAGAAGCAAGACTAGGTCAAGGGATTTGTTTCCCTCTGGTTCAAGTTGTTAGGTAGCATCCTGTTGCAGACTGAGTCTACATTGATTTCTAGCTTGTGCTAGTGGAATCCTCACTCGGTGGGAGCGAGGGGTGGACGTAGGCTGACTCTGGGTCAGCTGAACCACCTAAAAATCTGGGTGTTTATCTTTGTGATTGTGCTTGTGATTCCTTGTGTTTTGCTGCTGCCTCCTTCAAACAGTTGTGTGCGCGCTGTGAGCCTATCCGTTTTGCTAACCATGTGTGTTAAGTGCTTGACGATATTAGTGTATCACCGCCTCATCTCTGCATAGATCGTTTCTATTTGTTGAGTGTCTAATATCGTTTTGGCTTCATCCGTGGAAGGTCTTAACGGACCCTGGTACTGAGAGTGTGTTTCTACCCTTCCATTTTAAATTTGATATCAAGTGTTCTTTTGAGCCTAAAGTATTTTTGAGTGTGCAATTTTTTATTTCCCTTTGAAAGGATCTATTCATCCCCCCCCCTTCTAGATCCTATCTGTATCTCTGCTATCTAGCAGTCTCAGGGTGTCCAACAAAATTGTTGTACCCCTGTGATTTTGATGATGCCAAACACTATGACTCATCTAAGCATGATGTCATATGTGTTGATGCAGCATTTATGTGGTTTTGATGATGTCATGATATTAATATGGTTTGATGATGCCAAACACTATGACTCATCTTAAGCATGATGTCATATGTGTTGATGCTGGATTTATGTGGTTTTGATGATGTCATGATATTAATATGGTTTAATGATGCCAAACATTGATGGATGTGATACATTGCATTTTTGCTGACATAATTGTTCTTCAGATAATCTAATTACATGTAGAAGATGTGTGTTGAATTCTCCAAAGAACAGGCTCTAAGAATAAGGCAAAAGGCTAAGTCAAAGTCATGAAGAAATCAGTGAAGCTGAAAGAGATGGTTAACATACTCTGACTGAGCATGGGTATCAGGTCGATGTAGCTAGGCACTGCCTCGATGCAGCGCTGGTCATAGAAGCAAATATGAAGAGATTGCCTCAACGCAGTAATGGGCTGTTTCCATGCAGTCGAGAGATGCCTCGATACAGAGAAGGCATCAGAAACAAACCAAATGAAACTGCCTCGACACAGTTGGCCAATGCCTCGATGCATCGGTTCACATTCCTTAAGGAAGAGTTCTGCCTCGATGCATCTACAACACATGCCTCGACACATCAGTGCAGAACTTCAATTTGGAAATCTGCAAAGTTGAAGCACCAAGAATTCTGCCTCGACGCATCGAGATGTCCCATATGGGTCATTGCAAAGACAGGTTGATGAAGAAGTATAATCTATTGCTTGGGCAGAGAAAGATCGATGGAGTAGCTTATGGAGAAGTCTGATGGTCTTCAAATGAGAAAATATTAAACATGGCACCTGGTTCCTTGCTGGGTCTGGCCAAAGTTGTACTCAAGATAAACAACCTATTACTATGTCTGATTGGAAACGACCTCGATGCAGTGATGCTCAAAGGAGCCATTTTTGAATTCTGCATCGACGCAACCCAAGATCTGCACCGACGCAACAAGTCCATCATGAAGAGAAAGGTCGATGCACTCAAGCCATTCAAGTATGAAAGGTCGATGCACCTCAGTTCCTTCAGAATAAGGGTCGATGCAGCAAATTCAACCAGTGCTGGATAGGTCAGTGCAGAAGCACAATTTTCTCTCTAGACAGACACAGATCGATGCATCTTGTATCTACATATGGGTAAGGTCGATGCATCAGAAGTAATTGATGGTCTCCAGTGAAAATTCAGTTTACAGATGTATGCAAAAATACTAAAATCAAGTCAGCTAAAGTTAAATGATATCTTACATACTGGATCAGTATGAGAAGGGATATGTGAAGCTATATTCAGTGGGCCTTGCCCATATGAGTCAAATCTTATGAAGAAGAAGAGTTGTTTGATGAAATGCCTCAGTGAGCACAACACACGCATCAAGTCGATGCAGTACGGAAGGTCAACGCATCGAATTCTACCTCGATGCACCAGTTAACTCGAACCAAGAAATGAAGATCCATTTCCAGATCCGATCCAAGGTGACTGAACTGTCTATAGGCACGTGATCTCAGGATGGCGGGTAAGTGGCACGTGAACCCAGGGAGCATATGTTGGGCACGTGTTCCAAGGCGCAAGGATGGAGGAACACTATTATTCCTGCCACGTGGGCCAATGAAAGAAAAACGTAATCAAATTACCTTATCTAGAAAGCTTCTCTGGAGGCTCTGTCTTTGGTATAAATAGGAGGTATCTTCCTCCGAGCACAGTGAGAAAAATAGGCTGCTACAAAGAAGAAAAGTGAGCCAGCAGAAGTAGGGAGAAGAGAGCAAGCAGAGAAGAGAAGAAAAAGAAAGAGGAAGAAAGGGTTAAGAGAAGGAGATCGTGAGAAGAAGAAAGAGTGTGCAGCCAGTTAAAATTGAAGATCTGTGTTCATCTATTCTAGGATCAAATCCTGAACAATTTATTGCTCCTGCGAGAGCTACAATTTTCATTTCGTTAGTTGTGTTTTTCTTTGTTGCTTTCATTTTCTATTTTGCTTTTCCGAGTCCCTATTCTGGGATCGGGGTTCCTCCTGAGGATTCAGGAGAAAGGAGATTTATCTCTGGTTGCCCTCCGTGGATTCAGAGGAAGGGAGACTGGTGTCTCTGATTGTGAGTGATGGGGTGTCACTCACAGTGTTCCCTTTGTGGTATCAGAGGAAGGGGGGTTGTCCTCCAGTTCTAGTTTTGTGGGTGGCAGAGCTAGGGTGCTGGTCTTGTTTTCGGGATCATGCCCCAACCGTTGCGCTAAAAGCTCGAGCTGGTAGCGTAGGCGGACCGTATTTCCATATGGCATTACAGAACGCCACATCTTATACGTGTTGTGGGCGGGCATGAGGGGCTTCGCACATGGACCCCATAATCCATGCGGCGGGATGGGCTACCAATGCACCGATGTCCCACATGGAGCCCATAATCCACGTGGAACAGAAAATCTCTAAGGGAGACGTTGGAAATCCAACAATCCCCCCCCCAATGGCACCTGGGGGATTTTAACCCGCGACCTCGCTCTGATACCAGTTTTTCGGATCATGCCCCAACCGTTGGGCTAAAAGCTTGAGCTGGTAGCGAAGGCGGACCGTATTTCCTTATGGCATTGCAGAACCCCAAGTCTTATACGTGTTGTGGGCGGGCATGAGGGGCTTCGCACATGGATCCCATAATCCATGCGACGGGATGGGCTGCCAACGCACCGATGTCCCACGTGGATCCCATAATCCACGTGGAACAGTAAATCCCTAAGGGAGACATTGGAAATCCAACAAAGAGGACCTTTTAGTGGCCGAATATGAAGAAAGAAGTGGCCGAGTTTGTAAGCAGATGCTTGGTATGTCAGCAAGTCAAGGTCGAGCATTTTAGGCCTGCTGGGAAATTAAATCCCCTCGAAATACCGAAATGGAAGTGGGAGAGCATCGGCATGGATTTCATCATGGGCTTACCGAGGACTCATGGTGGCTTTAATGCTATTTGGGTAATTGTGAATCGGCTGACTAAGTCCGCGCACTTCTTGCCCATTAAGTCAAAGTGGATTGTGGATGTATTAGCTGCTCTATACATGAAAGAAGTGGTGAGGCTACACGGTATTCCTGCATCAATTGTGTCCGATAGAGACCCAAGATTCACTTCCCATTTTTGGAAAGGATTGCAGGCATCTTTGAGAACTCGTTTGAATTTTAATACGGCTTTTCATCCCCAAACTGATGGACAAACCGAGAGGACCAACCAGATCATTGAAGACATGTTGAGAGCCTATATAATTGACTTCGGAGGTAGTTGGGACGAGCATTTACCTCTAATTGAGTTTGCTTACAAGTTACCAGTCCAACATTCAGATGGCACCTTTTGAGGCTTTATATGGAAAGAGGTGCATATCACCTTTGTGCTGGGAGAAAGTAGGTGAGAAGCAGTGGCTCAGACCGGATCTCATCTCTAAGATGTCCAATAATATTCGAATCATCAGGGACCGTCTGCAAGTAGCTCAGTCTAGACAGAAGAGTTATGCTGATAACAGAAGAAGAGACTTGGAATTTCAAGTTGGTGAGGATGTGTTCCTAAAAGTTTCACCTATGAGAGGAGTCCGAAGATTTGGAATCAGGGGTAAGTTGAGTCCAAGATTTGTTGGCCCTTTTGAGATCTTAGAAAGACTTGGAGAGGTTGCTTATTACCACCCCAATTGTCTAGCATTCATAACGTCTTCCGTGTATCGATGTTGAGAAAGTATGTGTATGACCCCTCACACATAACCTAGTATGCGGATTTAGAGCTACAAGAGAACTTATCCTATGAAGAGAAGCCCGCCAAGATTCTGGACCGAAAGCAACAGCAACTCTGGAATCGGTCCATACCGATAGTTAAGGTCCAGTGGAGTAGGCGTGGAGTTGAGGAAGCCACGTTGGAATCAGAAGAGGCGATTAAGAAGAAGTACCCCGAGTGGTTTTTAGGTCAGTGTCTTTAATTGCCCTTTGTTCCAGTAAGTTAGGTGAATTTGGAGGATCAAATTCCTTAAAGTGGGGGAGGGTGTAGCAACCCGAATTAAAATAATAGATAAATTAATTACCTTCTCAAATTCAAAAAAATTCAAAAAATATGAAAAATACGAAAAATATATGTTTCTATAGAGAAAAGAATTTCTAACGAAATTGTCAAAGTGGAAAGCCCCAAAAGAAAATTTAAAATAGGCCCAAGTTAGAGTTTTTGGGTTAACTCGAAGTTAGGAAGAACCAACCCATAATTGGCTTAATTGGACACTAATTCGTGACCTAATGGGCTCAGATTGAAGCTCAAACCCTTGGCCCACCTAGGAGGATCAATTTCCCTTGATTTCCCTCGAAAACCCTAACCCTAGGGCCTCTAATTTTGGATGGCGACGCTAGACTCGGTCAAATGCGAATTTCTCGCGGATTTTTCTCCCCGACCTTACTAGATCGAAACCAAGACCCTAGGGGTTCCATTTGCTCTATAAATTAGAGGCCACGCCCCCAGCAAACCCTATTTTGCTTGGGTGGCCGGCGGCGTGCTAGATCGAGGGCGGTCCCGACGAGTCGAGGCAAGGTCGTCTAGGGTTCCGACATCTTCATCATCTTCAACTTAAATCCACTAAGGTAGGTTTTCTCTCATGCCAAATCCTCAATAAATTATATGATTGTGTGCGTCTTCAAATGCTCTTTCTTTTGGTACCATTTTGCCTACTTTTGTGTAGTATAGTGATCAAAATATGGTTTTTAGTCGGGGTGTGTCAGAGTTTGCCGAAAGGCGAAGCTCTGTTCCAGATCGCGGTACTCCCAGTGACCACGGCCTAGAACGTGGCCCCGCGATAGACCGCGATCGTCCCATCATGTTTCTTAAAAATGGTTCAAAGGCTGCCTGAATGCGGCCCACAACAAACCGCTTCTATCTGGTAGTAGCCCTGTTTAAACCGCGTTCTGCGCTCAAGTTCCAACAAACCTAGCCATTCTTGTGTTCTGATTTCTGAAAGTTTTAGATGGATAGCATGTTACAGAACGTACTTAAAGATTAGGATTCATGAAAGATGGCTAGATCTTGAAATAAGTTCATGTTCTTATACCTTGATGCTTACTTCCTTTCCATGCTACCTCATGAAAAGAGTAGAGTAATTGTTGTTAATTTGTTAATATTTGAAAAATCTGCATTTTCATGACTTGCTAGCCATGTTATTTAATGCGTTGTAAGGATTTGTTTGAGGCTCATGCAACTCCAATGGTATCGACTTACCATCACTACTATTTTCCGCACTTTGAAACCCTAATTCTTGGGGTAGTTAGAACCCTCCGCCGGACATTCCTTCCGTCAGACTGGAACCACTACCACAAGGCCTCTGTAAGTCTCCGCGAGCCTGGGATTCTCACTAGGACGCTGAGCAGGTTGTACCCTAAAACTCTGAAACTCCTGGAATCCATGTCCTACTAGATAGGATGGGATTCAACCGGCTTTTGAGTGGGCGGTACGAGGTTGTGACCTTGTTCTGCCAAACTCTATCCTGAATGCGGCCCTTTGAGAACCGCGATCTCCAGATCGTGGACGGCCGATTGACCGCATTCTTCTTCTCTTGGGTGAGCATGACTGGCCATTTCAGTCAACTGATAACCTATTTAGTCGACTGATGTTGGCCTCTGTCTACTGATTTCCAGTCCCAAGGTCTCCCCAGAACGCGGGCCTTGACCTGATCGTGTCTTTAAGATCGCGGTGGGTCGCTCGACCGAGTTTGCATTCTCCCGTGTTGTGAGTCGAAACTCCTGCATAGTGTGTCGACACAGCCCCCTTTGGCCCTCTTCTGAACGTGGACAATCCCTGACAGCGATTACGACACCGCGGTGCCTTGTCGACCCTTCTTTGCCCAATTTCTCAAACTTTGTGATTCTTGTGTTGCATTGCGAGATCCGAGCTTTGTTTAGGTTTTAGCCTCTCCAGGCTACTACCCCGACATGTTCATGTCCCCTTAATGTTATATTCCAGAACGTGCTACTAAAATCACCTTGAATCTTGGTTCTTGAAGTCATATCCCTATGACTATCTCTTGATCCAATGAACTTGAATTCCTTCTAAGGAATTGTCTCCACTTTTAATTACTTGAGCTTACCCTTGGAATTCTTGGCCAGTAATAATGAATGTCTAGATTTTATTGGGATCTTGGATCCACCACTCAATGTCAACGCATTATTAAGGGCCCGGTCTGGTCTTGGGAGGAGCGCCCGAAAGTATTAGTGTCCATGGGAGTTTTAATGACAAGGTGTGACATTGCACCGAAGTACTTGCTAGCATGTTAATCTATGACATTCACTTCTACATGAAAATTGTGACTCTATATTACATGATTGCACTTGTGTGCTTGTTAAAGCCAATTACATGAAAGTTCTCGTTATACACTTGCTCTATTTCATGTTGTCATCCTTGATTAATTCATCTCATCATTTTGGCTTACTATAGTTAAATGCCCTTCAAGTTGTTATTTTACTCGTTTGTCTCGATAGCATGATAAGATCTTATTAATTGATTAATCACTTTAAGATTGCCTGGCATAGAGATATAATTCATACTGAGCTCTCGCTCACCCAGTTTTCCCAATCTTTTTTAGGTAGCTCGGATGAAGATATTCAATCTGATGGGGGAGGGGCGAGAGTAAAGCTCGGAGCAAGCCAGCATAGTCGTCTTGGCGTGTCCAGTCCGGATGTCTTAGAATCCTATAAATGATTAAGTTTGATTTCGTCATTGTCAGAATGTTGGAGTTGTTAGAAACTTTATGATTTGTGCTTTTGTCAAAATCTGAAAGAGTCGATGTAATGAATGTTTCATAGAATTTATGAATGGAAGTTGGAATTTTTATGATTTTATTTTTACTAGCCTCTTTATCTCTCATGGTTATTATTTTGCTCCGATTGACGTGAATGATATAACCGTTGCGTTCTGATTTTTCGCATTGGGACGTGACATTCTTGCTCCATGTCCTTTGCGAAACTCAGTCCTCCAATTTTTCAGAATGCTCTTGCTTTCCTGCTGATATCAACTTGGTGGCCTTGCTGCTGTTGTTGTTAGCTTCTATGTTCATCATGCAAGTCGACTCACCTTGAATGTTGGTCGACACACTGAACCTTGGCTCTTGCTGTTGTTGCTTGCACTACAGTTGCTACTGTTGTTGCATGCACTGCAGTTGCTGTTGGAAGAAATCTGTCGACACCATGGAAAATCAGTCGACTGACTTCCATATCTGTCGACTGATTTTTGACTGGATCGACTGACTCTTCCTTTGTCTGTCGACCGACTGGCCAGGCCTAGCCTCTAAGTCAGTTGATTTCACTTCTCTTCTGCTGACTGTATGGCGTATCTATTGACATGTGTTGACTGTTGACATTATCTAATCCATATTAGACTCATCAATGAGCCATAGTCAGACATCATCAAAACCAGGGACACAACATAAGGATTGGGGAATCTCTTGTATGAGGATAGTACCTTCCAGAAGGCACTTTTTACAAGAAATATTCCTCCCTCTGCAACCAATTCTGTCACAATGGGGCCCACATAATATTCTCCACCAGAAAATATACAAAACCGAAATTTCTCTAAAATAGAATAAGATGAAGGAGGATATAACCCAAAGAAGAACAATGACCATGCGTGCTGAAGAAGATTTCCATCGAGAGAGACTGGAGAGAGCATTCTGAAGAGTCCCTAGAGCATCTTCCGTGAGAATAGATCGATCTAAAGCCAAGTCTTGCAGAGTTCTATCGATCTGAAGCAGCTGGCGTCCCCTTCTTGCAACAGGGCAACCGGAAACCTTGAAGAGCTTCTTCCATCTACGTCCTGCTATGCCAAGCTCAAAGATCAAGAGAGATTCAGCCAGTAGATCTAGCCAAGAAGCACCAGGAGAAATTGCATTGCTCGAATCTGAAGCCATAGCAGATAGATATTCACTCGGACTGAGATACTCTAAGTTTGGAATATTTTTTTTGACTGGTGCCTGTTTTGATGTTTTGATTTCTTTGTTTCTTCATTTCTCTTCTGATCGCATGTTTTGTGAACCTACTGAGTCAGTAGGGGTCAGATCTAGCTAGGGGATTAGCTAGGATCTGAGTGTTGGGCAAGCCACCATCAAGTTGTTTGTCTGCAGGATTGAGAGAGGGAGGACCTCTCTGTAAGCTATTGATCAGTGAGATTGATAGAGGGAGGACCTCTCTGTAAGCTGTGTATCAGCGGATTTATTGGGGTGTGATCCCCAAGGTTAGTGCAGAACACTAGTGGAAGCCTCACTCAATTGAGTGGGGGGTGGACGTAGGCCTCTGGATTGAGGACCGAACCACCATAAAAACTTTGTCTCACTGTGTGGCTTGCTGCATGTATTTTCTTCTTGTGTTCTTAGGCGCTAGATGCATGATTAGGATCGAGTAAGCGATAATCTATATTCATTTAATCATCATCCTAAGTGATTAGCTCTAGTACCTTAAATTTGATAATTCGAAAAGGGGGGCAGATCTATTCAACCCCCCTTCTAGATCAGCCATTCCACAACCAACAAGTGGTATCAAAGCCAAACTCTCACATCATGTGATCCAACGACCATGAGAGACCAGGTGGAATGGCAATTCTGTAAACAGACCTCCATTCTTTGATGGCTCAAATTATTCTTATTGGAAAAATCGAATGCAAGTATTTCTAAGAGCTCAATACCACGAGATATGGAGAGTTGTAAGTCAAGGACCATACGAGCTTCCAGAAGATGAGGATACTTGGACAAGAGAGCAGATCAGAAAACCCACACTCAATTGGGGAGCCATGAACATCATGCAGTGCGCACTTCATCCAACCAAATTCTCAAGAGTATCTGCGTGCGCCACTGCTAAGGAGATGTGGGACAGATTAGAGGTAATCTATGAAGGCACCTCCGAGGTAAGGGAGACCAAAGCTAATATGTTGATTTCAGACTATGAAATGTTTAGGATGAAGACTAACGAGTCAATTTCAGATATGTATGCCAGACTGACACAATTGACTAACAGTTTGAAAAGCCTGGGGAAGAATTATACTAAACAAGAACTTGTAAGGAAGATCCTCAGATCCTTAACCCCAATATGGCATACTAAAGCAATTGTGATTGAAGATTCGTGCCATCTGTCAACCATGACAGTTGATGAACTCATAGGGTCCCTGATGACATATGAGTTAAATCTGAAAAGAAAAGAAGAGGAAATCAAGAAGAAGAAACTAGTGGCATTGAAGGCAAGCCCTGGCAGCCAAGCATCATCAGATGATAGTGAGTCTTCCAGTACAGAAGAGGAGCTTGGTGAGTTTGCCATGCTCACAAGAAAGTTTAGGAAATTTCTCAAAAATGAAGGTAAGGGCCTAAGGAAGAGAAGGTCACAGGTAAGTAAGTCTCCAAAATTTAAATCCACTTTTACTAAGAAATCTGAAAAAGTTGTATGTTACAATTGCAGGAAGCTGGGGCATGTCAAGTCTGAATGCCCAGAAGCAATGAAGAAAGTAAGCACCAAGTGGAAGGGAAAGAAAGCCAAAGCAATGGTCAGCACTTAGAGCGATGAGGAAGAAGAGGAAAGCTCATTAGAGGAGAGCGAAGGCAAGATATGTCTCATGGCAAAGGGAAGCCATGAAGATGATGAGGTATCCTCCCCCTTTGAGAACTTTACAATTAGTGATTGGGAAGAAGCTTATTCTGAATTGCTAGATAAATGTGATGACTTCCGAAAAGAAAACAAGGTCTTAAAGAAGAAAATAAACACTCTTGTACATGACACTTCTATGAAAGATAAAAATGCATCCTTAGAAATTGAGATTTTCAACTTGAAGAAACTGGTAGATGAGCTAGAAAATGGCAGATCAAAATCAAGAGAATTGCAGGAGGAAAATGAATTCTTGAATAACACTATTGATGAATTAAACATGAGAATGCAAAAATATGAAGAGGAATGCAAATTGGCTCTTGAAAAATGTGAGGCTATAAAGGGATCCAATGAAGAGCTACAAAAAGAACTTGAGAAACTTAGAAAAGAGAATGAGGATAAACAAAATTCTCTAGAGAAGTTTGTGAGTGGAAGAGAGAACCTAGATGCCCTCTTAGGAACAAAGATGAATTTTAACAAAGAGGGCTTAGGCTATGAACCAACAACGAAAAAAGAAATAGGATTGAAAATAATCTCATTTGTTTCTGCATCAAACTCTAAACCTTCCACCTCACAGAGCAAGGCAACTGAAAATCTAACAACCAAAAATGAAAAGAAGAAAAGTCCTAAATAACAGGGGAATGAAAGGGCCAAGGGCAAAGGGAAGGTCGACACCTCCCAAAGACAAGGTCAACACACAGTCCACAGAGGGTCAACACACACCACCACCAAACAGCAGCACTAGGCAGAACCGACCATGGGCAGGTCGACACATACCATACAGTGTGTCGACACACAGGCCATCCAGAACCAGTTATAGGGTGGAAAAATAAGGGGCAAGTCGACACGTCCCCTACAGGAGGTCGACACACACAGATAACAAGAACTGTTACTGGCCAAGAAAACCATCGTCAGGTCGACACACATATACTAGCAAGTTGACACATCCCAACACAAGAGGCAAGACCTCACATGGCCATGGGTGGATAGGTCAACGCCACCAAGGTGGCAGGTCGACACAGTCTTCAAATAAGTCTTATTTTGCTCAAACCTACACTAGAATAGGTCGACCTCACTTTCCTAATGTGTTCAACACTCCCAATGCACCTTGGGCTCAACTGTGGAGGAAAAAGCAATCATTCTCAAATAATTTTCAATCGCCCGATAATTCAAGATATTCAAAATATCATGCATTTAATAAAGTGGGCAATGTGAAAAACAACTCCAAAGAAAACATCACACCCACACACAAAAAACAAGTATGGATTCCTAAATGCTTGATATCCTATTTGGCTGAATTAAATGGCATGTTGGGACCCAAATGCATTTGGGTTCCAAAATCTCCGGTTTGAATTGCTTTGCAGAAATGCCTTGCAGCCGTGCATAATCGGTGGTATCTCGACAGCGACTGTTCAAGGCACATGACAGAGGATAAAGCAAAATTCTGCTTGCTTGTTGAAAAAGAAGCCGGGCACGTCACATTTGGAGGGAACAACAAAGGTAAAATAATCGGGACAAGTAAAGTAGGTAAGAATCCCTCCAACTCTATTGAAAATGTATTGCTTGTTGAAGGCTTAGAATTTAACTTGCTTAGCATTAGTCAACTGTGTGACAAAGGGCATAAAGTGATATTTGACTCTCATGAATGCAAAATTCTGGAACCAAATTCTGATTCAGTTAAATTTATTGGAAAGAGAGTCAATAATGTGTACATGGTAGACTTAGATGATCCAGCAAATAATGATCTTTGTCATGCAGCAAATAAAGATGACTTAGCTTGGCTTTGGCATCAAAGACTAGGACATGCTAGCTATAACGTCTTGCATAAATTGGCTAAGTTTAGCATGGTGAAAGGTCTTCCTGAAATCTCTTTCAAAACGAATAATTAGATGTGTGATGCATGCACCCAAGGTAAACAGACTAGAAATTCATTCAAGAATAGAATTGAAAATCAATCTTCCAAACCCTTAGAACTTGTTCATATGGACTTGTTTGGACCTACTAGGACTGCTAGTCTTAGTGGGAAAAGATATGGTTATGTTTTAGTGGATGACTTTTCTATATTTACATGGGTGTTCTTTTTGTCTCATAAGAGTGATGCCTTTGCAGAATTTCAGACATTTTTTAAGAAAATAAAACAAGAAGGTAAATTTTAGCTCTCTTCAATAATGTCTGATCATGGTAATGAGTTTGAAAATACTGACTTTGAAAAATGTTGCAGTGACCAAGGGATTACACACAAGTACTCATCACCAAGGATGCCCGAGCAGAATGGAATTGTTGAAAGGTGAAACAGAACCCTGGTAGAGATGGCAAGAACAATGCTAGTGCAGAGTCAATTACCAAGAACATTCTAGGCGGAGGCGGTCAACACTTCTTGCTACATCATCAACCGTGCTATGGTAAGATCGTCCGGTAAAAAGACTCCATATGAAATGTTCAAAGGTAAGAAGCCATCCCTTGCTCACTTCAAAGTTTTTGGATCAAAATGCTACATACATAAAAATGATAAGAAAGACTTGGACAAATTCGAAACCAAGAGTGAGTTGGGTATCTTTCTCGGTTACTCCAATTGCTCGAGGGCTTATAGAGTCTTTAACATCAAAGATCAAGTAGTTGAAGAATCTCCTCACGTCACATTTGATGAGTTTAATAATGTATCTAACAATGGCATGCCTTGCAAGAAAAATGATGATGGGGAGCTTTTGGATCCAAAGGAGGAGCAAGAACAACAAAGCGAAGAAACAAGGCCAGGTGGGGACCTAAGTGAGTCAAGTGGTCAAAGGATCATGTCTACCAATGAAGGTAACAACTCTTCCAACATAAGAGTCCAGAAAGATCATCTGTTAGACAGTATCATTGGTAGCTTGCATGATCCTCCCAAAGCAAGGTCTCACTTAAAAATCATTGAAGAACTAGATCAATTAGCTCTTGTTTCTCAAATTGAACCAAAAAATGTTGATGAAGAATTAAAAGATGAGTCCTGGATAAATGCTATGCATGAAGAGCTGAATCAATTTGAGAGAAATCAAGTGTGGCATCTTATATCAAGACCCAAACATCAATCTATTATTGGTACTAAATGGGTCTTCAGAAATAAGCTAAATGAAGATGACAAGATAATAAGAAATAAATCTAGACTAGTGGCTAAGGGATCTAACCAGGAATTAGGAATTGATTTTGAAGAATCCTTCGCCCCAATTGCTAGGTTAGAAGCCATTAGAATTCTACTTGCATTTGCATGTTCACATAGAATAAGATTGCAGCAAATGGATGTAAAGAGTGCATTCTTGAATGGGCTAATTAAAGAAGTGTATATGGAACAACCCCCTGGATTTGAGTGTGCTGGTCTTCCTAACCATGTCTTTAAATTGGAAAAAGCTTTGTATGGCTTGAAGCAGGCACCTCGAGCGTGGTACGATAGACTAAGCACCTTCCTCACAGGTAAATGATTTTCAAGAGGTAAGGTGGACCAAACACTCTTCACTAGAATACAAAATGATGATATACTTGTTGTTCAGATCTATGTTGATGACATTGTGTTTGGATCTACTAAAGTCAAAATGTGTGAGGAATTTGCTAATCTTATGACCAGCGAGTTTGAGATGAGTTTAATGGGTGAATTAAAATTTTTTCTTGGCTTGTAGGTCAATCAATGTAAGGAGGGTTGCTTCATAAACCAAAGAAAATACATCATGGAGCTGCTCAAAAAGTACAAAATGGAGAATAGCAAGCCAATCACAACACCAATGAGCACAAATATCACACTAGATGTAGATGAGAAAGGTAAAATGGTAGATGCAAACACTTATAGAGGTATGATCAGATCCCTACTCTATCTCACAGTATCTAGGCCAGACATCCAGTTTAGTGTATGCCTATGTGCTAGATATCAAGCTAGTCCTAGAGAATCCCACTTGAGTGCCGTCAAGCGTATCTTTAGATACCTTACTGGAATTCGGGACTTGGGATTATGGTATCCTGCATCATGTGATTTGATTTGATTTCTTATTTAGATGCAGATTATGCTATGTTGGATCTTTGGTTTTGATGATGACATACCATGACTCTTGATGAGCGTGAATTTATTGTAAGCACTAATTCTTGACTATGTTGAATAGGTATTGTATACACTTGACACATAATAAACCATAGGACCATTAAAGTCAGTCATTTAATATACTGCAAAGGACAGAAGAGAATAGGTCGAAGCATCAAGTTGTTGCATCGATGTAGCAGAACAAATGGCAACAACTGTTACAGGACACGTCAAAGCAACCAAGCGTTGCGTCGGTGCTATCGAACAAATATGTTGCAAGAATAGGTCGAAGCAGTAGATTGTGCTCCGACGCATCAATTGGTAGGAAACAAATTGTCCTAAGCTGCATCGACCTGACAAGCTTATGCCTCGACGCAATAGTCAACCCGAACTGAATTATATAGATCTGTTTCAAGATCCGATTCAAGTGTACTCAAAGGATGATCTGCACATGATAATCATCTCAATGGTTGAGTGAACGTGTGTTCGAGATTAGAGCTCTCTGGAAGCATCTTTCTGGTGGGAGAATCTTGTCCAAGGTGAAGTGAATCTCGTGGGGTCCATAGGGTGGTGAAGGTCGCAACAGACGCGAGAACTTTTTCAGAGATCGGGGGACTGCATGAGAAAAGAGAGTGGAAGAAAATGAAAAAGAGAGAATAGAGAAACACCATGAGAAGGGTGAGGAGTGTGAGAGAAGGGAGACTGAGTGGGAATTCAATGGCTGAAAGGTTCGTGAGAGTTGATTATGAAACTATGCAATCATCCATGGTGGCGGATTCAATTCCCTGGCTCGGAGTCAAGATTTCTGCTCCTGATTGAAGACAGTAGCTCCAGCAACCCAGATCGTCCGGTTCCTCTGTTTGTGGAACTACATTGCTTGATCAAGATCTAAAGTGCAAATCATCCAGAAGGAGAGTTGCTGAATCTCCAGTGGTGACATTTGCGGGAATTCAGATTGAAGAGATCGGGAGCTTCTCAGAGAAACCAAATTGCCTGTTGGGAAAACCTTTCTGCGAATACTTCTTTGTTATTCTGATCTTTCTAATCTTGTTCCGCAACATTTCAGTTTGTCTTGTCTTTTTACTTTGCTTTGAACCTTAGTTTACTCAAGCTGTTTGGCAGCGTAGTCAAGCTGTTTGTCAGCTGTTTCAGTCCAGCGTGAAGTGCTAGGACTAGGTGTGATTCAAGCTATTAGATAGCTGGTTGTAAGCTGTGATTTCAGCGTGGTTAAGCTGTAGTTTCAGCGGAAGCCTCACTCAATTGAGTGAGGGGTTGACGTAGGTCTCTGTGTAGAGACCGAACCACCTTAAAAACCCTGTCTCCGTGGTGTGTTTGCCTGTTCTCATATGTCTTCTTCAGTAGATGATTGTTTAGGATCGTTGTTGCAGATCTCATCGTAGTAGCTTCTATTTCTGCACTTTCATCTTGCCATTTTATATTGTAATTGGGGGCGGATCTAGTCACCCCCCCTCTTGATCCTCCATCTCGCTAACCCAACACGTGGTATCAGAGCCTAACTCTCCATTCCCTTAACATCCCGGAGAGATTCGGTGAAATAGAGAACATAGGATATATTGCTGAAGGACATTCAGTTAATAAGCCACCCTTCTTCAACGGCACTGATTATGCTTATTGGAAAAACTGTATGCAGGTGTTCTTGAGGGCGCAGGACCATGAGATATGGAAGGTGGTCAGTCGAGGTCCCTTCCAGCTCCCAGAAGATGATGACGCTTGGACTCAATAGCAAATTAGAAGATCTAATCTCAACTGGAGTGCTATAAACATTATGTAATGCTCTTTGAATCCTACTGAGTTCTCTAGGGTCTCCTCATGCTCCACTGCAAAGGAAATGTGGGACCGATTATAGGTAATTTATGAGGGAACTTCATAGGTAAGGGAAACTAAAGCAAATATATTGATTTCCAAGTATGAGGCTTTTAAGATGAAATCAGACGAAACTATATCTGAAATGTATGTGAGGCTAACCCAGCTCACTAACAATTTGAAGAGTTTAGGCAAAGTGTACAGTGAATACGAGCTGGTCATGAAGATTCTCAAGTCATTGACCCCAATTTGGCATACCAAGGCCACCGTGGTGGAGGAATCAAGAAATCTAGCCACCACTACAATTGATAAACTTATCGGTTCCTTGATGACCTATGAGTTGAACCTGAAGAGAACTGAAGAGGATGTGAAGAAGAAGAAACCCCTTGCACTAAAGGCAAGTCCCATCTGCAAAGAGTCTTCCAACGAGAGTGAGTCACCTAGTTCGGATGAAGACTCAGGTGAGTTTGATATGTTGACCAGAAAGTTTAAAAATGTTCTAAAAAGGGAAGGTAAGAACTTCAGGAAGAACTCCGCTTTTAGAAAAAGAACTTCCAAGTTTAAGTCTGACAATATGAAGAAATCTGACGAAATTGTATGCTATAATTGCAGAAAGTCTGGACATATGAAAGCATAATGTCCAGGGGTTCTGAAGACTAAGCAGCCCAGGTGGAAGGGCAAAAGGCCCAAGGCAATGATAAGCACCTGGAGTGATGATGAAGAGGATGAAGATGAAGAGGGCACATCAGAGGAAGAAAGTGATGAAAAATTATGCTTGATGGCCAGAGGTGATGAAGAAGAAGAAGAAGAAAAGGTAACCTCTCCCTTCAAAGATTATTCTCATACTGATTAGGAGGATGCCTATGCTGAACTGCTAGATAAATATGAGCATGTACGAAGAGATAACAAACATTTGAAGAAAAAGATAAACTCCTTGGTTCATAATAAACCTGTGAATGAAAAGAATGCTTGTTTGGAAGCTGAAATTTCTGAATTGAGAAAAACTTTGATTGAATCTGATCAAGATAAACGGGCAATTACTGAATTGAAATGTGAAAATGAAAACTTGAGGAATGCCATTGATGAACTGAAAATAAGAAAGCAGCAATATGAAGAGGAAACAAAAGTTGCTAATGACAAATATGAAGCTGTAAAACGTGTCAATGAAGAACTGCATAGCAACCTAGAAAAATTGCAAAAAGAAGCTGATGACAAACAATATTCCCTAGAATCTATGACCCAGGGTAGAGAAAACTTGAATTCAATTCTAGGGACTAAAATAAACTTCAGAAAAGAAGGTATGGGGTTCAATCCAACTAACAAGAAAAAATTTTATGTCAAAATAGTCACCTTTGTTTCAGAAAAGAAAACAGCTCAATTCAACCCTCTAATAAAGATGAATTGTCTTGAAGAAAATGAAAACTCTCAAAATCCCAAAAAACAAATGAACCTAAAAGATAAGGGCAAAGAGAAGGTGGGACTACCCAGAAAATAGGGCCAGACTGCTACTGAGAAAGCCCAGGACAATAGTCAATCAGGTCGGAGCAACTCCCAGGGCAGGTCAGAACAGTCCCCAAATAGAATTGGTGAGAAAAGAAAAACTAAATCAACAGGTCGAAGTAGCATGCCTGAGAGGTCGATGCAGAAAAGGAATTCTTACCCAGCTAGATACTCAACTTGGCCAGGTCGACGTAGTGATAGGCCTAGGTCGATGCACAATTCCTTTTAAACCCAATTCCCTCAGAATTACTCATCGGAAGGTCGACACACAAACTACCACAGGTCGACATATACACCATTTAGAGCCCCGTTCACACAGAACCACTCATGGGGAGGTCGAAGCATAAACCCAAATAGGTCGACGCAGCAAACCTATGCTCCACACTATTATCAGGGTTTTCAAAGGGCAAGTCAGCCTAGTTACTCTAGGTGGTTCCACTCTTCTGCTACCAAGTGGAACAACAAACCAAACAAGAAATCAAACTCATCTAACAACAAATTTGCTGCAAAGTCACAAAGGACCAATGTTCCAACAAAACAGAATCATGTGAATAAGAGAAATTGGCCTAAAAATGCTTCATCTCCAATGGAATTTGTATGGATTCCCAAATGTTTAATCAATTTTCTGAATGACATGAATGGTCAGGTGGGACCCAAACATTTTTGGGTTCCAAAATCTCTTGTTTGATTATTCTTGCAGGAATGCCTTACAGCCATCCATAACAGGTGCTACCGTGATAGTGGCTGCTCAAGGCACATGACGGGCGACAAGGAAAAATTATGTATGCTAGTAGAGAAGGAAGGAGGATATGTAACATTTGAAGGAAACACGAAAGGGAAGATTGTCGGATCAGGTAAAGTAGGTAAGAATCAATCTAGTTGCATTGATGATGTCTTGCAAGTAGAGGGTCTGGCTTATAATCTGCTTAGTATAAGTCAGTTATGCGACAAGCGTCATAAAGTAGCTTTTGATTCTCAATCTTGCACAATAATTGAATCAAAGTTTGATACAATAAAATTCATTGGAAAAAGGGTCAACAACATTTACATGGTAGGCTTAGATGATCCTACTCATAATAACCTATGTCTCACTGCAAATAAAGATGATTTAGCATGGTTATGGCATCGTAGACTAGTCATGCTAGCTACAATGCTTTGCATAAGCTTGTTAAATTCAGCATAGTGAGAGGGCTGCCTGATATTTCCTTTAAAAAGAATAATAAGATTTGTGAGGCCTGCACCCAAGGAAAACAAACCAAATAGTCATTTAAAACCAGAACTGAAAATCTATCTTGAAAACCATTTGAGCTTATTCACATGGACTTATTTGGACCTACCAGGTCAGCTAGCTTAAATGGTAAAAGATTTGGATTTGTACTGGTAGATGACTTCTCTAGATATACATGGGTGTTTTTCTTGTCTCACAAAAATGATGCTTTCAATTAATTTCAGGCCTTTTATAGTAAAGTGAAGCAGGATGGTAAGTCCGTAATTTCTAATATTTTATCAAATCATGTTGGTGAATTTGAGAATTCTGAGTTTGATGAATTTTACAAGGAACTTGGAATAAATCACATGTACTCTTCACCTCGGACTCCAGAACAAAACGGAGTTGTTGAAAGGAGGAACCAAACATTGGTGGAGATGGCACGAACAATGCTCGTGAAAAGTAATTTACCAAGAAGGTTTTGGGCAGAAGCCATAAATACCTCATGTTACATCATAAATCGAGCAATGGTAAGATCTTCTAGCAAAAAGACTCCCTATGAACTATTGAAAGGTAAGAAACCCTCTCTAGCTCATTTTAAGATTTTTGGAACTAAATGTTTCATTCATGCCAATGATAAAAGAGTCCTTGACAAATTCGAGGCAAAAAGTGAACCAGAAATCTTCCTTGGTTATTCTGAACGCTCACGGGCTTATAGAGTGTTTAATTTAAAAAATGAATGTATTGAAGAATCTCCACATGTCAAGTTTGATGAATCGACTGAGAAATCTGAAAATGATTCTTGCAAGAATTCAGATGAAGGGGAGATTTTGGAAAGTAAGGTGGAGCAGGGAACTCAAGGAGCAGAAACAAGGACCGAAGGGCAAGCTGCGGGGTCAAGCACTTAGGGGGAGGTAACCACAAATTCAGATAATACACTTATGAATATCCGAGTGCTCAGATATCATCCCTTGGAAAATGTAATTGGTAATTTGCATGAACCCCCCAGAACTCGGTCTCATTTCAGAATTGCAAAAGAAATTGACTCCTTAGCACTTGTGTCTCAAATAGAACCCAAGAATGTTGAGTGTGCATTAAAAGATGAGCATTGGATAAATGCAATGCATGATGAACTGCATCAATTTGAGAGGAACCAAGTATGGCACCTTGTTCCTAGACCCACTCATGGATCTGTCATAGGCACCAAGTGGATCTTTAGAAATAAAACTAAAGAAGAAGGAAAAATTGTTAGAAATAAGGCTAGGTTAGTGGCACAGGGTTATAATCAAGAATTTGGTATTGATTTTAAAGAGTCTTTTGCCCCTGTTGCCAGGTTAGATGCCATTAGAATTCTGGTTGCATTTGCATGTAGCTTAGGAATAAAGCTCCAACAAATGGATGTTAAAAGTGCTTTCCTAAATGGACTTATAATTGAACAGCCACCTGGATTTGAATGCATTGACTGTCCTAACTATGTTTATAAGTTAGATAAAGCATTGTATGGACTGAAACAAGCTCCCAGAGCATGGTACGACAGACTGAGCACATTCCTTATAGGTAAAGGGTATTCTCGAGGTGAGGTTGACCAGACTCTATTTACTAAAATTGATAAGGAGGACATTCTTCTAGTTCAAATATATGTGGATAACATAGTCTTTGGTTCAACCAAGTCTTCAATGTGTAAGGATTTTGCTAGTTTTATGACCAATGAATTTGAAATGAGTTTGATGGGAGAGCTGAAATTCTTTCTTGGTTTGCAGATCTCACAGACACCTGAAGGGAGCTTCATAAGTCAATCTAAATACCTCAAGGAGCTTCTGAAGAAATACCAAATGGAAAACCTCAAGGCAATAGCAGCACCAATGGGTACAGCTACAAATCTGGATGCTGACCCACAAGGTAAAAAGGTAGATGCTAAAGTTTTTCGAGGTATGATCGGATCTCTACTTTATCTAACTACCTCTCATCCAGACATTTAATTTAGATTGTTGGGTTTGGTGCAAGTATTCAGAGGGGGGGTGAATGAATATGTCCTTTAAAAACGCCCAATTAAAATCTTATGCTCACTAAAAATGCTAGTTCGCAAACTAAACAAGCTTGAAAACTAATGAGCAGTGCCGAACTAAATAAACACACAGTGAGATCACTAGAGTGCTAATAAAATATAGCACAACTAGAATTTCGCTCTCTTGATAGATTAAAACACTCAGAACAACATCTGATCAAATCATTTACTCGACCTGTAAGCAAACACTTGGAGCGCCCCTATGCAAACATCTAGCGGAAGCACAAATAGCCAAATCAAACCACAGCGCACAAGGGGTTTTTAGGTGGTTCGGTCCAGCAGACCTACATCCACCCCACACTCAACCCGAGTGTGGCTTCCACTAGCTCACGCTAGAAACCGCAGACTCAGTCTGTAACAAGTGCTGCCACACAGCTTGACTAGGGAAACAACCTCCCCTCTTCCTCCCAACAGGAGGGACACCCCAAGTGACTCCCAGCCACTTGGAAACTAGAGACACACGGTCTCTCTTCCTCCAGACCAGGAGGGAACCTACCAGTGACTACCAGTCACCAGCAAACCAGAGGTCGAAGACCTCTCTTCCTCCAACCGGAGGGACCCCTGGACTTGCAAGCCACAAGCCCAGAACTGGAGACAAGTCTCCCTTCCTCCAAACCGGAGGGAACCCACAAGTAGCTTCCAGATACTTGCAACCGGAGATCAGATCTCCCTTCCTCCAAACCGGAGGGAACCCGACCTCAGACCAGAGGAACGAAAGTACAAAGCTAACCAAATGAAAAAGGAAAAATAAGAAAGGGAAAATACACAGCAATCAGAAAGCTGTAAAGAAAGATAACACAGATGTGGCTCGCATGGAGCTGACTGGCCTGGATTTGATCCACGGTCCAGTAGACAGATCTTCAGGTAAGCTTCTCTTCCTCTTCTTCTCTCTCTTACTTTCTTTTTCTCTTAACCCTCACGAGCTCTCTAACTCTCTCCTTCTCTTCTTCTCCTTCTGCTCTTCTTCTCTTTCTTTTCTTCTTCTCTCGCGGGCTCTCTCTGTCTCTTCTCTTCTCTCTTCTTCAATCTACTGCAGCTCTTTTCTTCTTCTACTCTCTCACTCTCTCGATCACTGCTTCTCTATTCTCTTCTACTCTCCTCTCCCTTTCTTCTCTTTTTCTTCCTCTTTTCTTTTTCTGGATCGAAGGACTTTTTGCTCTCCAGGCTTCTTCTTCGAACACCTTCATCTGAGGACGAAGGGTTCTATTTATAGCAGCAACAGCAGGTGGATAGGGCACAAAACGCGTGTGCCTCCCACGCTCGATCCAGAATCTTCCTGCCACGTGCCCTTTCCGTATTTGTTCCTTCAGTATCGGATCATGTGCAGCCAGACACCAATGAATGTTCTTCCTCGGACCTGTAAAGAGATAAAAACCATTAACCTTGAGTGCCATAAGAACTAGAACTGCATGAGGTATGTGGACACGACAAGAGGTGCACTAAACAGAGAACGACACGAGATACGGTGGTGACAAAACAAATACTACTAAGAGAACGACACGAAGTAGAAAGAAAACAACACGAAGTAAAACGAGAACGACACGAAGTGTCACTGTAACAACAAACACTACGAAGTTACGAATATAAAAATCAACACGAAATCACGAATACAAAAACAACACGAAGACACGAAGATAAAAACAACACGGAGACACGAAGACAAAAATAACACGGAGACACGAAGACAAAAACAACACGAAGACATGAACATAAAAACAACACGACATAACACACAGCAAAGAGAACGACACGAGCTGACCACAACACGAAGACGAAAAAAATAGAAACCAACACGAAGTGTGGTTTCAACACAAGAAAGACACGAGGTCTAGGAAGAACAACACGAAGACTGAAATAATAAAGAACCGACTCGAACTAAGGACGACATGGAGACAGCACAGACACGGGCTTGAACTTAGAGAAGAGTGCACGAAGTAAAATCAACACGAAGACACAAAAATAAATGAAAAACAACTCGAGTACAAGGTTGCTCGAATCGTTCGAATGACCCGAAGACAAGGACGACACGTGCTGACAACAGAAACCGACACGAAGTGGTTGCAAACAAGCAAGACACGAGGTCTACGTAAAGCAACACGAAGTGTGGTCAAGGCGAGACAGACAAGAAGATGAAAAATAAGATTCGACACGAAGTGAGGTCAAGGCGAGAAAGACACGAGGTCTAATGAGAGAGACCAACACGAAGACAGTGAAAATAGCACGAAGTAAAGAACAACGACACGACGTGTCACTGTAACAAAATAAACACTTTAAAGAGAGCGACACAAAGTCATATGAGAACAGCACGAGGTGAGAAGGAACGACACGAGGTACACACGATGACTACAGCACGAAATAAAGAAAACGACACGAAGTACATAAACACAACACGAAGACATAGACACAAAAGATAACACGAAGACAAAAACAGAGACCGACACGAAGTGTGAAGAAAACAATACGGACACACAACATACTACCTCATAGCAGTTTACCTGGTAGACATAAAAATTAACACGAAGTGTTGTAGACTTAGACGACACGAAGTCTTTTCAGGATTGTGAGGAGAAACAACACGAAGACCAGATACACAAGGTTCTGTGAAGACACAATTGTGAAAACACCACGAGGTGAACAGACTATGCACGGACATTGTTCAAAGCAAGAAATGCACGAACTTTGTGGCAACCAAAAATGTGCACGGGGTTAAGTATGCACGAATCAGTATAAGCCAGAACCTGCACGAGCTTCCATAGCTCTCTTACCTGAAGACTTGCCAAGCCTTAACAAAACTTACATTGACCCATTCATATCAATGCATAGACTGTACGAATTCAAGACTTTGACAGAACACAATATGCATGGACTCAAGAATATTTCCAGCCTAGAAAGCAGTAAGTGCTGACTCAGTTATAAGGCAATCAGTCAAGCGGATTTCAGTAGCCAATCAAACAACAATCCGTCATGCACAATCCATCAGTCAAATTCAATCCAAGCAGTCATAGGTTATCATTGTAATTCACAATGGCCGCTATCATCAAAACCACACAGGGGCACAACAATCTCCCCCTTTTTGATGATGGCAACACTATGAATTACAATGAATTACACTGACTTATGTCAGATTTTTTTCTCCCCCTTTGACTTCAACAAAAAGGTAACAGGGGCACTAAATTATGTAAGGTAAGCAGTGAAATATGTGAGACATGAAGTCAAGCGCTTATGAAGGAAAGCCCTTTTCTTCCCCTTAGACATTGACCAACCGTGGAACACATGATTTAGAAAGCAAGTGTGTGCTTGATATTAATCACCTCATCAAAACTGACAGGGGCACCCCAAAATAATGTGAAAGTAAGCAACTAGATGGTGAAAAGCTCAACAGTTCTTTTGTCATTTTGTTCATCCATTTAACTTAAGAGTGAAAATGGACTGATTAGCCATGTAGAACTTGAAATGCAATCCATGATTGACTAACTCCCCCTTAAGCAGGCACCCCTTACAAAGACCAGTGATATGAATGGAAATCATCAGGTAGGTCTGAAAGACTAGATATCAATTTTGAGAGAAAGCTAGCATTCAAAGGAATGTGGAAGATTTTCAATGGAATATCAATTACATAAATCTGATTTAAACAAGAAATTCAGACTCTTCCATCATAGAGACCTATGAATGAACCGTTATTGACAACCCATATCAGAACATTATGTATGCAAGGTTTGTGTATGAACCTTTTGACTCACATCTGAAATTAGTTTTAATAAAGATGAACCATTCTTTCATATTGATAGTCTTGTTTAACCTTCTTCTTTCTTACTCACTTAATCTCAAGGACTTCCTTAAGAGATGCAGTCAATAGTATTGAGATTAAACATTCAAGAAACTATTTGTCTCTGTCAAGGTTTCCAAATAAGATCCTTTTTCCAATAATTTCAGATGATAACTTTTAACAACAGTTTCAGGAGCAATCAAGTTTAGTACATCCTTGTAACTAGAGGATACACGTTGTTTAGACGCCAGTATCCCTAAGTACTTGGAAGGAGTAACTGTCATGCTTCATAAGAACAGGGATAGCATTATACACTTCATGACACACTGGAACTCAATTCTTTGATGAGAGTAGTGTATTTCTCAGTGTGCATGCCATTGCTCTGCCAGATTTTCAACAAGTCATCATTTTTTTTAAGCAGAGTTAACAGTGGCACCTCATGACTCAGTCTTTTGGACATGGTTTCTCAGTGCCCAAGGTCATTGCTCTGACAGGATTTACCCTTAGACATAATCCATATTCTCAGATGTTTAAAAATCAATACTAATTTCATACATATCAATGAAGGAATATCATGATTTCAGAATTTTTCAGATTTCAGAAGGTTTGAGAGATACAACATGATGGTGTTGGTTAAAGTTTATTAAGTCCAACTCAGATATTTTTCAAGAAATGTTCATAAACAACCATCAGATGTACATAAGATTTCAACCGGCTGAAAGTCTCAGACATTCATAGTTATATATGACAGAAGTTTCCTATTAAGTTTGTTTTCAGATTTATGAGCAGGATGTGCACAGAGAAAATTTTTTTGAATCTCAAGGAGGGCAAATATATATTTCAGAAATAGCCAATTCAGGGAATTGATTGAATGAGTAAAAGATTGGCTGAAGACATTTGTCGCAGGAAGATGATATAAAATGCATTCCACAAACCCAAGGAATTGATCAAGATTGAATTTTAAACTGCAGAGTGAATTTCAGTTGACAGAAATGAGCTTTGATGGCAGAAATGTGTGTCAAGAGTCAGATGCAACTTCAAGAGAATGAGTGATGCTCCCCCTTAAAATATGCATGAGAATTGTTCTTTTTGACATGTTTCAATATGAGTGATTTGCAGTAGAATCATGCATGTTTATGCATCTCTCCCCCTGACTAAATATGGAATGTGCATAGAGAATTCAATACATGGTTTCATGACGAATGCTCATGATAATCCAGCCTGACCTATTTGCATGATTTAATTGACAGCTCAGATGTTTAATTTTAACAATTTCAGATTTTCAAGAGCAGACCTAACATCAGGTTGATTAGGACTGAACAGATCAATTCAGTACTAACAGTTCCAAGATCTTCAGACAGTTTGTTCAGCTCCCCCTTAACCAGTTCCATGTACACTTGGCAAATTAATCCATGGTGATCATGCATGACAGTGTAGCACCCATACAAGTTCAGCAATTGAACTTTTATGAGTGAGCAGGAGAATGCAATTGATATTATTATGGCAGTGTATGCATGAGCAGCTCAAAAGACAGGTTTAACAGTGCAAGTGACAGAATCTGATACAAGCTCCTAATTGATCAGATTTAAACATGATATCCAATCATAATAGCAGTGCAAATTATAGAGCAGACTTTAATTACAATTTTCAGAACTGACCTTCAAAGTAGTAACCCGGGGTCTTCTCACTTGAGTGCCTTGGTTTATTTACCCCTTCTTGTTTATTTCTTTCCAAGGCACACCTGCATTAACTGGGTTATTTTGATCCAGCAGGAACCCAAGCGGCCTCGGGTCCTGTATTACCCCCAACATGTGTTCTAAACAAACTTTGTGCATGAAGGTCATCAGATGTCATTAATTTGCAGTTGGACATGGAATGTCCATACTGACCACAATAATAGCAAGAGACAACAGAGTTTTTGTTCCTTTGAGCATGCATGTTAATATGATCATGAAATCTATTCACATGAAGGTTTTTGTTATCCATATGAACATTTTGTCTTTTATTTCCAGCCAACCATCCTTGATTAGCTTTATGACCTGGCTTTCCATAGTTAAGACATGGAAGTGTTTTTCTTTTAAAGCCAAAGTCATTTCTAGCAGCAACATGGGGAGCAGGGAATTTTACAGATTTGGAATGAAAATCCTTTCCCTTTACATGCCAACAGTTTCCTACTGTATGGCCATGCCTCAAGCAGTGAGAGCAGACAATTGAATTTCTTATTTTAGCATTCAAATCAACATGATAAGACTGTGATGTTTTCTTACTTCTAGCACACCAGCATTGTGCAGCAGTATGACCTACTTTATCACATTCAAGGCAATTAGTTCTTTTATTCAGATGAGCATGATTGTTAGCATGAGAATTTTTGGCTTTTATGTCATCTTGTCTCATTAAATCACATTTATGCATGACATGACCAATTCTATGACAGTAAAAGCATTTAACACTTTTCCTTTTATCAGAAAAATTCTTGACCTGAGAATTTTTAGCAAGCAATCCTTTAAAGATATGTGCATGTGAATATGAATGAAGGCTATGATTGTCATGCACAGTTTCAGCAGAGATATTCATGGATGAAGTTGAGCATGAACACACAGAATTATGATTTGATTTTTTATCATTCAGGGTGACATTCATTTTCTCTTTCCCTTTCACAGTTTTTGATAGAGAGGCTATTTCAGATTGTATGGAGGATATTTTCAATTCAGATTTTGTTAACTCTTCCTCACATATGACAATCTATTTTTGTAGGGCATCATTCAAATTTTTTAATGACTCATTCGTTTCTCTTAAGGATCTGATTGTATTCTTTTAAAAATTATCATCAAATTTGATTTCCTTAACCATATCCTCTAAGATTGTACATTGATTGCATGAGTCTTCCTTCTGAATGCCTTTTTCTTTTTCAATGGCTAACCATTGTTGTCCCATCACTGTGTTCAAGACCATCAGTTTTTTATTTTCATCTTTTAATCTTCCATTTTCTTTTCGACATTCAGCACTGTCACGTTTCAGATTATCCATCATGGATTTAAGCACAGTTACATCTTGCATGCTCTTAAGGAGATCAATATCTTTCTCATTCAGATTGTCTTTTAATTCAATAATCTTGTTTAGACAGTTTTGATTCTCAACTTTTAAAGCAACATTTTGTTCTTTAACATTGTTAACGTCTATCATGCAGACATCATAAGAATCTGATAGCTCATCATAAGATAAATCTTCAGGTTCGGAGCTTACCTGAGATGATGAGTCATCCCTTTGATCTTCACTGTGATTGCTTCGGTTGGCCATCACACACTGATCATTTTGCTCTTCATGAACGGCAGCCACTTTGTTAAAAATTTCCTCTCCAGATGTGCACTCGAAGACAAATGGAAATAGGTCAGTATCGACTGCCGCTGTCAAAATATTAAGAGCCATGAGATTCTCACGGTTCTTCAGTCTGTCCTCCTTGGACCATTTAGTCTGATCGTGAGACAATTTATGTGGGCCTCTAGACACAAGATTCCATAGATTTGGATCAATGGAATCTAAGTAGACAACAAGGCCGCCTAGCCAATCACAGAAATTAGAACCATCAAATATCACGGATGGAGCCATTTGATCAAGCGATCAGTAAGCGTTCGATTAAAAATCCAAGCAACAGTCGAGCAGAAGAACACCTCACAAGATGGCAGGATCCCCTTCAGATCGTTGGATCTGTTGAGCTAGGGAACTGCTCTGATACCAATTGTTGGGTTTGGTGCAAGTATTCAGAGGGGGGGTGAATGAATATGTCCTTTAAAAATGCCCAATTAAAATCTTATGCTCACTAAAAATGCTAGTTCGCAAACTAAACAAGCTTGAAAACTAATGAGCAGTGCCGAACTAAATAAACACACAGTGAGATCACTAGAGTGCTAATAAAATATAGCACAACTAGAATTTCGCTCTCTTGACAGATTAAAACACTCAGAACAACATCTGATCAAATCATTTACTCGACCTGTAAGCAAACACTTGGAGCGCCCCTATGCAAACATCTAGCGGAAGCACAAATAGCCAAATCAAACCACAGCGCACAAGGGGTTTTTAGGTGGTTCGGTCCAGCAGACCTACATCCACCCCACACTCAACCCGAGTGTGGCTTCCACTAGCTCACGCTAGAAACCGCAGACTCAGTCTGCAACAAGTGCTGCCACACAGCTTGACTAGGGAAACAACCTCCCCTCTTCCTCCCAACAGGAGGGACACCCCAAGTGACTCCCAGCCACTTGGAAACTAGAGACACACGGTCTCTCTTCCTCCAGACCAGGAGGGAACCTACCAGTGACTACCAGTCACCAGCAAACCAGAGGTCGAAGACCTCTCTTCCTCCAACCGGAGGGACCCCTGGACTTGCAAGCCACAAGCCCAGAACCGGAGACAAGTCTCCCTTCCTCCAAACCGGAGGGAACCCACAAGTAGCTTCCAGATACTTGCAACCGGAGATCAGATCTCCCTTCCTCCAAACCGGAGGGAACCCGACCTCAGACCAGAGGAACGGAAGTACAAAGCTAACCAAATGAAAAAGGAAAAATAAGAAAGGGAAAATACACAGCGATCAGAAAGCTGTAAAGAAAGATAACACAGATGTGGCTCGCATGGAGCTGACTGGCCTGGATTTGATCCACGGTCCAGTAGACAGATCTTCAGGTAAGCTTCTCTTCCTCTTCTTCTCTCTCTTACTTTCTTTTTCTCTTAACCCTCACGAGCTCTCTAACTCTCTCTTTCTCTTCTTCTCCTTCTGCTCTTCTTCTCTTTCTTTTCTTCTTCTCTCGCAGGCTCTCTCTGTCTCTTCTCTTCTCTCTTCTTCAATCTACTGCAGCTCTTTTCTTCTTCTACTCTCTCACTCTCTCGATCTCTGCTTCTCTATTCTCTTCTACTCTTCTCTCCCTTTCTTCTCTTTTTCTTCCTCTTTTCTTTTTCTGGATCGAAGGACTTTTTGCTCTCCATGCTTCTTCTTCGAACACCTTCATCTGAGGACGAAGGGTTCTATTTATAGCAGCAACAGCAGGTGGATAGGGCACAAAACGCGTGTGCCTCCCACACTCGATCCAGAATCTTCCTGCCACGTGCCCTTTTCGTATTTGTTCCTTCAGTATCGGATCATGTGCAGCCAGACACCAATGAATGTTCTTCCTCAGACCTGCAAAGAGATAAAAACCATTAACCTTGAGTGCCATAAGAACTAGAACTGCATGAGGTATGTGGACACGACAAGAGGTGCACTAAACAGAGAACGACACGAGATACAGTGGTGACAAAACAAATACTACTAAGAGAACGACACGAAGTAGAAAGAAAACAACACGAAGTAAAACGAGAACGACACGAAGTGTCACTGTAACAACAAACACTACGAAGTTACGAATACAAAAATCAACATGAAATCACGAAGATAAAAACAACACGGAGACACGAAGACAAAAACAACACGGAGACACGAAGATAAAAACAACACGAAGACATGAACATAAAAACAACACGACATAACACACAGCAAAGAGAACGACACGAGCTGACCACAACACGAAGACAAAAAAATAGAAACCAACACGAAGTGTGGTTTCAACACAAGAAAGACACGAGGTCTAGGAAGAACAACACGAAGATGGAAATAATAAAGAACCGACTCGAACTAAGGACGACATGGAGACAGCACAGACACGGGCTTGAACTTAGAGAAGAGTACACGAAGTAAAATCAACACGAAGACACAAAAATAAATGAAAAACAACTCGAGTACAAGGTTGCTCGAATCGTTCGAATGACCCGAAGACAAGGACGACATGTGCTGACAACAGAAATCGACACGAAGTGGTTGCAAACAAGCAAGACACGAGGTCTACGTAAAGCAACACGAAGTGTGGTCAAGGCGAGACAGACACGAAGATGAAAAACAAGATTCGACACGAAGTGAGGTCAAGGCGAGAAAGACACGAGGTCTAATGAGAGAGACCAACACGAAGACAGTGAAAACAGCACGAAGTAAAGAACAACGACACGACGTGTCACTGTAACAAAATAAACACTTTAAAGAGAGCGACACGAAGTCATATGAGAACAGCACGAGGTGAGAAGGAACGACACGAGATACACACGATGACTACAGCACGAAATAAATAAAACGACACGAAGTACATAAACACAACACGAAGACATAGACACAAAAGATAACACGAAGACAAAAACAGAGACCGACACGAAGTGTGAAGAAAACAATACAGGCACACAACATACTACCTCATAGCAGTTTACCTGGTAGCCATAAAAATTAAGACGAAGTGTTGTAGACTTAGACGACACGAAGTCTTTTCGGGATTGTGAGGAGAAACAACACGAAGACCAGATACACAAGGTTCTGTGAAGACACAATTGTGAAAACACCACGAGGTGAACAGACTATGCACGGACATTGTTCAAAGCAAAAAATGCACGAACTTTGTGGCAACCAAAAATGTGCACGGGGTTAAGCATGCACGAATCAGTATAAGCCAGAACCTGCACGAGCTTCCATAGCTCTCTTACCTGAAGACTTGCCAAGCCTTAACAAAACTTACATTGACCCATTCATATCAATGCATAGACTGTACGAATTCAAGACTTTGACAGAACACAATATGCATGGACTCAAGAATATTTCCAGCCTAGAAAGCAGTAAGTGCTGACTCAGTTATAAGGCAATCAGTCAAGCGGATTTCAGTAGCCAATCAAACAACAATCCGTCATGCACAATCCATCAGTCAAATTCAATCCAAGCAGTCATAGGTTATCATTGTAATTCACAATGGCCGCTATCATCAAAACCACACAGGGGCACAACATAATTTAGTGTATGTCTTTGTGCTAGATTTCAAGCTAGTCCTAGAGAATCCCATATGAGTGCTATGAAAAGAATTTTCAGATATTTAGCTGGTACTCATGATCTCGGATTGTGGTATACTGCTCAGTGTAAGCTTAACCTAGTAGCCTACACTGATGCAGACTATGCTGAATGTAGATTAGATAGGAAAAGCACAAGTGGATATTATCAGTATTTGGGAGGTTGTCTAGTGTCTTTGGCATCCAAAAAGTAACACTCAGTTGCTCTTTCCACTGTTGAGACAGAATATGTCGCAGTTGGAAGTTGTGCAGCCCAAGTACTCTAGATAAAACATCAGCTCCAAACTACCATGTAGATCTTGGATGTGTCCCAATACTGTATGATAACACAAGTGCTATCTCCTTAACCAAGAACCCCATTCAGCACTCTAAGACCAAACATATTGAGATAAGACATCACTTTTTAAGAGATGAGGTCAACAAGAAAGAAATTGAACTACATTTTAATGAAACGGAAAAATTAATTGTATATATTTTCACAAAACCTCTCTGCAATTAAAGATTTTCACTCTTAAGGAGAGAACTTGGCTTATGCAGACCTCAGCATGTTGATTGAATTTTTTTTTGTTGTTCATGTGTTTCTTGTTGGTGAAAACATGTGGTTACTGTGAAATTGAATGTCATGCAGTCAGGGGGAGTTGTTCTTGGTATTGGGCATCATAATTCAAGGGGGGCATTCTTATTATTCACTGATCATTGAGCATTGCATGCATTTGTGGAATCATGGTATATCAAATGGTGTGTGGTTGAAAGACAGGTTAAGCCTGTCCGGAAACCCTCACTATGCATGAGGTGATCTTCGAATCAAAGTTCTCTGTCATGTACCTATGATCCACTGTGAAGAGCTAGTGGACTCTTGGGATCAAAGTTCTCTGTCAAATTGTTAAGTGTTGATCTCTTTTGAAAAGCAAGTGGACTCTTGGAGTTGAAGAGCTAGTGTAAGTGGATGCTATGTCAGAATCCTCTGATGCTGTCAGGTTTATCACTGAATCTGTTTGGATTAGTTAGCTTGATGAGGTCGACGTCCTGTTCAAACTGCATCGACGCTGCAGTTAAAACTCCTTGAAAACCAACTTCTGTTTGGCTTCAGTGAGTCGACGCTTGTGGCAGTTGCACCAACTCCTTTCTGAAAGTTGTCAAAATAGCCCCTTCTGTCTAGCAATGTGAGGTGGATGGATCCTTGCATGTGAGTCGACGCAGCACACTTGTGGCTTGTTAATCTGGATTTAAGTTGTTCAAATGCTTCGACGCAGCAACCTTGTGCGTCGAATCAATCACTCTTGTCTCATTTGTCTTCAACTTCTTACGTCTTCCAAAACCATGTTCAACTTCTTAAGTCTCTTGTGTTACTCCCTTTCTAAACTGTGTTACTCATTCTTAAATTTTATGTGCTCAAAAAGGAATAGCTTACGATTCTTTGAATCTGCTCATATTTACTGACTTAAGGGGTGCCATTTCAAACACTCATCCTTCAAGAGAACCCTTGGTCTTGGCCGAACAACATCTTGCATTGTAGTGGTTTATTGTTTATAGTCATTAAATCTGAGCTCAATTGTCTAGAATCTGACTATTCTTGCATGACTAATAAACTTAAAACATTCTGAAAAAATCTTGCCTGAAACAGTTCTGATTTTCTAAAAATTGTGAGTAACAAGACATTTTTGGTGAAAGGATTCACTACACATATTGTCTATAAACATTTCTAAAGAAAAATCTGAAAGGAGCTAGAGAATACGCCATAAATAAATAAATAAATAATATATATATATATATATAATTTGGCAGAGCAATGCCATGACCTTCGGAGAAACTGAATATCTACATCATTGAAATGCTCCTGATCATGTCATAATGAGGGTTGCGAACTCTACTCAAAAAGAAGCATAACGGTGAGCCACACTGAGTAACTGGAGATTCTGGCATCTAATCAACATGCTTCCTCGCGTCAAAAGGTGTAGGCTATACTATAATGCTCGAAATTTTAAAATAAATAAAGCAAAATGGTTGACTCTGTGCTTATGTCAGACTTCTTAAAGTGTTTATTTTCAATATCTGTTAGTTATTCTCCCAGAAATGTGGAATGAAAATAATGACTAAGAATGCAAGACGTGGGTTGGGCTTGATTCTTTAAAATGGATGTTTTTCTTCTATTAAATATGCATAATAGGAAATTTTAGGGCATTCGTGATGCGGGATGACAATGAGACTCGATGTTGTTGGTGCGATCATTGGACGTCGACTAGACGATGTGACTTGTTGGACGATGCGACCAGTAACAACACGAACAAGTCGGCACCTATCGTGGCTCCTGAAGAGGCGAACGTGCCCAAACAAGAAGCACTCACTCACGGTCATTTCTGGCGAGGGAAACGAGTCAGTCTGCGCGGTTGAAAAACCGGTAATGAGTCTCGGGTGGTCAGCTCACTCTCGTGCTCGGATCGAGTCACAGGACGGGTCTCGCACTCACAACTCACAGCGGTGACTAATTTGAACGATCTAGGGGCCTAACATGCTCACGAGCAACGGCATCAAGAGCCCATACTAGGAAAGCAAGCGACTAAAGAGGGGCGACGAGTGTACCTCCACGCTCGGGGCATGGGGAAGACGTCCCGGCCGAGATCCGAAACTCCCGGTACAGTAATAATTAATAATTACAGAAATAATGCTAAAGCCCACTCCATGCAGGGAGGTAACAGGCGACACGTGGGGTCCGGGAGCACGAATCTCGGGTTGGCGGGCAGCAGTCGGTGGCGCTCGGGCGGACGCGGTCGGCCGATTCAACTCCGTTCACTCGGGCCCGCAGGATGGCGCGTGGGACCCGCTGCTGGTACGGCGACGTCCGGGGTGGCTCCTGGCTGCAGCGACTGGCGGGGACGTTCCTGGAGTGTCCTGGGTCGATCCCCGGGAGCGGCGGTCACCGGAGTGGAGGCGGGTAATTTTCTTGGGATTTGTTCCCAATGCTGTCCTGCAGCTGTGTTTCTGGCCAGAACTGCGCGCTCTGATGATATCGGCTGGTACGCTTAATCTCGATGTCGGATCGAGGCAAAAAAGGTACCGTTGGAAAGAGAACTTAAAATTCTACGACATATTGGAAGCCCAAACTCATCCAACGGCTGGATTTGAAATAAAAATGACTGCTAGTTGACTGATCACACTGTCCCGAAATACAGAACATACTGGACAGAACTTGAACCCCTTGATCAAGGGCTTTGACCGAGGACCAAATGGACGAATTAGGATTGGGGATTTTTATGGTGGGTAGAGGGGAGGGTTATGGTGACTCACATAGTTTTTCTATAAAGTTTGGAAAACATTTGAGCGGGTGGAAAAATCGGCTACTAAGATCTATCCCGCAGACCTGCACACAGGCAGATTTTGGGGAAGATGAATCGATGGTTGTTAAAGGGGGCAAACGGGCTCTAATCGACCTAAACATTAAACTGGGAAAGGCCTCTGATGGGGGGAACCTACCCTCAAAGTTTCGTGACGATCCAACGGTCGGATCTCCCGTACCAGTCTCTTTATCAGGCTACTGTCCTGCAACTCCGAGTTTGGGGATAGCAGGATGAAGATCAGCTTGTGGTGACTCAACGGCGGCACAAAAGGCGGCGGCGACGGCGGTGATCGTTCACAGATGATAGAGGAGGAAGGGAAGTAGAAGAAATTTGAGGGAGGTGGAGGATTGAAGATTAGATCTGGAAGAGATTAGAGGTGGGAGAGGGAAGAACTTCAAGAACATAAGAGAGAGAGAGGGGGTGCCCAACTGAATTTCACTTCAATTTCTTCATTAATTCTTCCACACAAATACAAGAGACCTTAAATACTCAAACCCTAGATCTAGACCAAAGGACATCCACTAACACCAAAGGACATCCACTAACATTGGTCAAGGGTAGGTGGGGGACAAGCATGGGGGACAAGGAAGGGACACCCCCCTTTAAGGGTAGGTGGGGGACAAGCATGGGGGACAAGGAGGGGGCATCCTCTACCTTTGTCTCTTTGGTCCAATGGTCCAAGTCATCTAGAAGCCCATCTTGAGCCTTGGACCAGTCTTTTGGGCCCGCATGTGTAGAAGCCCACAAGGGAGAGAGAGGCCCAATTGGGCTCCTAAAAGTTTGGAGGCCCAATTTAGAAATTGGGCTCCTTACATAAAGTGTAACCCATTTTACAACCTTGACCCATTACACTCATAAATACTCAAATAAATACACACCAATACACTCATAATAAACATAAAGAAACTCAATACCCATGTGGGGACTCCATGCTATCACCCAGCCACAAGGTGGTCGGCGTCGCTCGAGTCGTGCTGCGTGTCTGATAACGATGGCTAGCTCTGGTGTCTTCACCAATTCTCCCCGGGTGGGAGAAGCTCGACCCTGTCAAGTAGGGGTCCTGATCGCTCTGGTATCGATCCAGCAGATCTGGATCTATCCTCTGTAACTCTGTCCGGGTGATCCAAGTGACATCAGATGCGGGCCATCCCCTCCATCGCACCAGATAGCGTTGGTACACTCCACCCCGGGTAGTAGTCACCTGCTCGTCTAGTATACGCTCTATCTGCTCACGCTGCTGAGGTGACAAAGCTGGAGGTGGACGCTCGGGGGTGGGGTCGCTCACAATGAGTGGAGACAGCTCAAAGGGCACACTGGGTATCACCGCTGGGCCCTATAAGTGACTAGATCCGAGATGTTGAAAGTGGAACTGATCCCGTACTCTTTTGGCAGATCTACAACATATGCATTAGGACCAACTCGTTTCACTACTCGGAAAGGACCGGAACCGCGATCTTGTAGCTTCTCCAAGGTTCCCGAGGGAAATCGCTCAGGCCTAACCCTGATCATGACATACTTGCCCTCCTGAAACTCATGGTGGTGTCTGTGGGCATCAGCCAACTCCTTGTATCGTGTGTTGCTGGACTCAAGGTGGTGATGATGATGCAGACTCCGAGATAGCTGTGTGGAATCATACCTATGCGAATGCAGGGGTGGTCCTAGACATCCAAACATGGACCTAGCATGTCTACGACGCCTACCTGACTGGACAACATGAGGAGAACCTAGACATCCAGAGTTGTACCTATCATGCACAAGTGTCTGACTAAATGTGGTAGACTCTGGGGTACCAGCATGTCCCAACTTTCTCATTATATAACTCCTATATGATGGGGGACATGATGAAGCATCGGAGGGAGACCGATGTTCCTTTCCTTCCAAGCTCTGGGGTGTGGATGCATGCAGGGTGAGATGTTGACGAACATGTGTGGAAGGACCACTTTGACAACATGAAGTGAAGAAAATGGGTTGAGAGGCTCACTAGGGAGGGGATCGAAAGGGTCAAAGAAATGAAGACTCCTCTTGACCGGTCCCTTCACTATACTTGCCCATGTGTGATATTTGCCATGGTGCAGCGGGTCACCTTCAGGCACACTGATGGGTGGTACAAGGGGCTCACGTGGAAGGTAAGGTTCCTCCCTCGGGATAGTAGCACCATAAAATGGGAGAGAGTCAAACTCCTCGGGTATGGGAAAGAGCAAGAGGACCTCAGAGGTAATATGACCCATGGAGTATGCCGAGGTGATGGACCCCAAAGTAGGGTGCGTGAAGCTATGACTATAGGGTTGGTTAGACCCTAAGGCCAACATATATGTCAACTCCCATTGGCAATCTAAACTCTTAAGAAAGTCCTTCACATTTTCCACAAAGCAAAAAGACTGAAAAGTGGTGTGAAAGGAGTTAAGGGATATAATTGGGAGTGTTGATTCCATGGGTGGATAGCAAAGAATCGAGACATCTAGAAGTGGATCCTTCCTTAACCAGCTAGCTAACGGTTCTCCAATGACAAGCTCGCCCTCGGGAGGTAAGAGTGGCTCAACAAGGGGATCTACATATGATGGTGGGATCTACATATGATGGTGAGTGAATTGAAGGGGTGGGTGACTGCACGGGGTCGGCGGATGGCACAACCACCATGGACAAGGTGGGCGGGGCAGATAGCTCCATGGCATTACTCTCTAAGCCCTCAACCTCAGCGAGTTACTCCTCGGCCGACTCCTGGTCAGCCTCATAACTCATTGGAATAAGCATGGAATGGGCATCCTCCGAAAGTGGGTCCTCTAAGATAGGGGAATGGGGAGGACACTGGTTGGGGAAAGGACTATTCCTACGATGGGTGGCTAGAGGGGTGAGACTTCCGGTCACTACCTTCTTAGGCTCGTGCTTAGTTCTGTCCTGTCTCGGAGGTGGGCAAGGGGAAACCATGCTCTCGATATAAGCACACCTCCTATCTAACCGTTCTGAAAACATTTTCAATAGTTCGGCAACGGTGCAGGTTGGAGTTGGGGCATCGTGGTGGACTCGCTCATCGGCTATCGGCCTGGTTGTGGACCTAGGCTCGGCTACATGCGGGGCTCTTTGCCTCCGACTATGACCCATTTGGTTGGATGTGATTGGGTGGGGTCGGTTGGAGGTGACTGGGTGGGGAAGGTTAGAGGTGATTTGGTGGGACTGGTTGGAGGTGACTGGGTGAGGAAGGTAGACCCTCCTAAGCTCCTTCTTCATTTCCCACCATGACTCAATGGTCCATTGCCTCCTAATCTCCCTCAAGCATTCAATGCTTCTCCACTTCTCGGCCGCTTTGTGAAAAATCCGCTCTTTGGCAAAAGAGCATTGTCTGGCCTCGGACATGGGGTAACAATCAAAGTATTTGTCCATAGCGGCTTCCCAATATAGGTAGTCGCTTGGGACCTTTGAGCCATAATAATCCAATGTTTCGGGCCTACGGAAGTGGAGGGGATGGTTGCCCAGCCCATGGGTGCTACACCACCTTTCATATGACTTGGGCGACTCGTACTCCATCGGGAATTGGGGATGGGGAGACTACATGACAGACTCTGGTTACAAGGAGACAAGATAGGCTGACTCTCTAAACCTATATGGATGGACCAATGCAAGACGAGGGCCCTATACTTAACCCGACTTCCAGTACTTGGCGGAGGCTATAATTCGAAGATCCGACTCAACACGAGGGGCTACCTTCCGGATAGGCGTAACCTAACCGTCTAGTAACATCTTTTGATATACTGGTTATCGGTGTGAAATGTAATTTAAAACACTTTTTTTCTTTTAAAATAATGACTACCCTAAACTCAAATCGGCTCTGCTACCAATTTGATGCGGGACGACAATGAGACTCAATGTTGTTGGTGCGATCATTGGACGTCTACTAGACGACATGACTTGTTGGACGATGCGACCAGTAACAACTCGGCACCTATCATGGCTCCTGAAGAGGTGAACGTGCCCAGACAATAAGCACTCACTCACGGTCGTCCCTGGCGAGGGAAACGAGTCGATCTGCACGGTTGAGAAACCGGCAATGAGTCTCGGGTGGTCGGCTCACTCTCGTGCTCGAATCGAGTCACGGGACGGGTCTCGCACCCACAACTCACAGCGGTGACTAATTTGAATGATCTAGGGGCCTAACATGCTCACGAGCAGCGACATCAAGAGCCTATACTAGGAAAGCAAGCGACTAAAGAGGGGCGACGAGTGTACCTCCACGCTCGGGACGTGGGGAAGACGTCCCGGCCGAGATCTGAAACTCCCGGTACAGTAATAATTAATAATTACAGAAATAATGCTAAAGCCCACTCCACGCATGGAGGTAACAGGCGACACGTGGGGTCCGGGAGCACCAATCTCGAGTTGGCGGGCAACAGTCGGTGGCGCTCGGGCGGATGCGGTCGGCCGGTTCAACTCCGTTCACTCGGGCCCGCAGGATGGCGTGTGGGACCCGCTGCTGGTACGGCGATGTCCGGGGCGGCTCCTGACTGCAGCGGCTGGCGGGGACGTTCCTAGAGTGTCCCGGGTCGATCCCCGGGAGCGGCGGTCACCGGAGTGGAGGCGGGTAATTTTCTTGGGATTTGTTCCCAATGCTGTCCTGTAGCTGTGTTTCTGGCCAGAACTGCGCGCTCTGATGATATCGGCTGGTACGCTTAATCCTGATGTCGGATCGGGGAAAACATGGTACCGTTGGAAAGAGAACTCAAAATACTACGACATATTGGAAGCCCAAACTCATCCAACGGCTGGATTTGAAATAAAAATGACTGCTAGTTGACTGATCACACTGTCCTGAAATACAGAACAGACTGGGCAGAACTTGAACCCCTTGATCAAGGGCTCTGACCGAGGACCAAATGGACGAATTAGGATTGGGGATTTTTATGGTGGGTAGAGGGGAGGGTTATGGTGACTCACATAGTTTTTTTGTAAAGTTTGGACAACATTTAAGGGGGTGGAAAAATCAACTACTAAGATCTATCCCGCAGACCTGCACACAGGTAGATTTTGGGGAAGATGAATAGGTTGTTGGAAAAGGGGGTAAACGGGCTCTGATCGACCTAAAAATTGAACTGGGAAAGGCCTCGGATGGGGGGAACCTACTCTCAAAGTTTCGTGACGATCCAACGATCGGATCTCCCGTACCAGCCTCTTCACCGGGCTGCTGTCCTGTAACTCCGAGTTTGGAGATAACAGGATGAAAATCAGCTTGTGGTGGCTCAACGGCGGCGGCGGCGGCGGTGATCGTTCACAAATGATAGAGGAGGAAGGGAAGTAGAAGAAATTTGAGGGAGGTGGAGGATTGAAGATCAGATCTGGAAGAGATTAGAGGTGGGAGAGGGAAGAACTTCAAGAACATAAGAGAGAGAGAGGGGGTGCCCAGATGAATTTCACTTCAATTTCTTCATTAATTCTTCCACACAAATACAAGAGACCTTAAATACTCAAACCCTATATCTAGACCAAAAGACATCCACTAACACCAAAGGACATCCACTAACATTGGTCAAGGGTAGGTGGGGGACAAGCATGGGGGACACGGAGGGGACATCCCCCTTTAAGGGTAGGTGGGGGACAAGCATGGGGGACAAGGAGGGGGCATCCTCTACCTTTGTCTCCTTGGTCCAATGGTCAAAGTCATCTAGAAGCCCATCTTGAGCCTTGGACCAGCCTTTTGGGCCCGCATGTGTAGAAGCCCACAACTCTGCCATGGCCGGTCCCAAGTCCGGATGAGAAAATAGGAGGGTTTGTGTTAGGTCGACAGCCAGCAGTAAAATTTTGTCACATCTCCAACATGAATTCTGATCCAAATACATTATGTGCTAATGCTAGGGCGTTCCCCGTAAGCGACGCGTTACATCGGAACCCAGATGGAATGATAAGTGAGCAAGGGCTGGTTAGGGCGTTCCCCGTAAGCGACGCGTTACATCGGAACCCGGATGGAATGACAAGTGAGCAAGGGCTAGGTAGGGCGTTCCCCGTAAGCGACGCGTCGCAATGGCGCCCGATTGCGGTGTCAAATAGGCAAGGGTTCTTGTGTGGGGTTGGACGCACACGGGTAAAGAAGTAAGTCCAAAAACATAGGATCCGTCTAGCTACTTGGAATGTAGGAACTTTAACAGGTAAGAGTTTAGAATTAGTTAAGTTAATGAAGGACAGGATGGTTAACATAGCTTGCCTACAAGAAACTAGGTGGAAAGGACATAAAGCTAAAGACATTGATGAATATAAAATTTGGTATACGGGTAATAATTACTCTAGAAATGGTGTTGCTATAATAATAGATTAAAACTTAAAAGATAGATTTGTGGAAGTAAATAGATTGGGGGATAGACTAATGTTAATTAAACTTATCTTAGGTGAGGATATTTTGAATATAATTAGTGCATATGCACCTCAAGTATGATTAGAAGAGAGCATTAAAAAGTAATTTTGGGAGGCTATTGATAGTTTGATCCAAAATATCCCTAGTGAAGAGAGAATCTTTATTGGAGGGGATCTTAATGGTCATGTGGGTATAGATAATAGAGGCTATGAGAGGATTCATGGAGGGTTTGGTTTTGGCAATAGAAATGATATGGGTAACACTATTCTTGATTTTGCTGTGGCCTATGATCTAGTAATTACTAATACCTTCTTTAAGAAGAGGGACGAACACTTAATAACATACAAGAGTGGAACACATATAAGTCAAATTGACTATTTTCTCATTAGGAAGGTCGATAGAGTCTTATGTAAAGATTGTAAAGTTATTCCTGGTGAGAGTCTAGCCCCTCAACATAGGTTGTTAGTAATGGATGTCACTATCCCTAAATTCAAAAGAAAGATCATTATAAATAATTATTCCAAGATTAAATGGTGGAATTTAAAAGGTAAAAATTTAGAAACATTTAAAAATCATCTATTAAAGGAAAATATTTAGAATTTAGAACAAGAAACTAATGTAATGTGGAATAATGTTACAAATTGTATAACGAGGGTTGCAAAACAACTCTTAGGTGAATCTAAAGGTAAACAAAAATTTAGACAAAGGGACTTGGTGGTGGAGTGAGGAAATCCAAAATACCATTAGAGTAAAAAAAGAATGCTTTAAAGTTTGGCAAACTAACAAAAATGACCAAACCCTAGAAGCCTATAAAATCGCTAAAAAGAGAGCTAAGAAAATAGTTAGCGAAGCTAAATCAAAGGCATTTGAAGATTTATATAATAAATTAGAAACCCGAGAGGGTGAAAAGGACATATTTAAACTTGCTAAATTAAGAGAAAGAAAAACTAGAGATTTAGATCATGTTCGGTGCATTAAAGGTCAAGATTAAAGGGTTTTAACTAAGGATCTTGAGATTAAAGGGAGGTGGCATAGCTATTTTCAGAAGTTACTTAATGGAGATTCTGTCAAGGATTTATCTCTAGAATGTACCCAAGAGTCCATAATATTTGATAAATATCAATATTTCAGGCGTATTAAGATGTCAGAAGTGGAGGATGCTTTAAGGAAAATGAAAGTGGGCAAGGCCTTAGGATTAGATGGCTTACCTATTGAAGTATGGAAAGGCCTAGGAGATATTGATATTCAGTGGCTAACTAAATTTTTTAATAAAATTTTAAAGGAACGGAGAATGTCAGAAGTTTGGAGAAAAAGTGTTGTAGTTCCTTTCTATAAAAACAAAGGAGATATTCAAAGTTATAATAATTATCGTGGAATTAAGCTTATGAGTCATACTATGAAACTTTGGGAAAGAGTAATTGAAAAATGCCTCCGATGTATGACTACTGTATCGGAAAATCAGTTTGGTTTATGCCAAATAGATCTACTATAGAAGTTATTTTCTTACTACGGCAGCTAATGGAGAAGTATAGAGAGATGAGAAAAGATTTGTATATAGTTTTTCTTGATTTAGAGAAGACGTACGATCGAGTACCGAGAGAATTGATTTGGTGGACATTAAGAAAGAAATGAATCTCTCAAGAATATGTTGATTTGATTAAAGATATGCACGGCGGTGCTATTACTAGTGTTTGAACTATTGCTGGGGAGACTAGTGAATTTCCCATTTCTATAGGTTTGCATCAAGATTTTGTACTAAGTCCGTATCTCTTTGCCTTGGTTATGGATGAAGTAACTAAACAATTGCATGAGGATATCCCTTGGTGTATGCTATTTGCAGACGATATTATTTTAATCGATGAGAGTATTGATGCTCTAAATGCTAAGTTAGAGCGTTGGAGACTTGCCTTGGAGTCTAAAGGTTTTAAAATTAGTAGGAGTAAGTCAGAGTTTATGCACTGTAATTTTAGTAATGGGAGAGTGGTTCAGGAAGACATGGTTCTAATTGATGGACATAACATTCCGAAGAGTAGTAGCTTTCGATATTTAGGGTCTATCATACAAGAGAATGGGGAGATTTATGATGACGTTACGCATAGGATTAAGGCAGGTTGGTTAAGATGGAGAAGTGCATCAGGTGTCCTTTGTGATCGTCGTATGCCTGTGAAACTCAAAGGGAAGTTTTATAGAACGACTGTGAGACCTGCTTTGTTATATGGTACCGAGTGTTGGGCAGTACGAAAGGAACACATCCACAAAATATGTGTAGCAGAGATGAGGATGTTGAGATGGATGTGTGGCAAGACTAAGAAAGACAAGATTAGGAATGAGCGCATCCGTAAGGACTTAGGGATAGCTCCAATTGATAACAAAATGAGAGAAAATAGATTCAGGTGGTTTGAACATGTGTTTCGTCACCCTAACTCAGCGCCGGTTAAAAGATGTGACCAAATCTTAGTGGATGCTAGTAAAAGAGCTCGAGGAAGACCTAAAATGAGATGGTGCGATGTTATTAGGAAGGACGTTAGTTCCTTGAGTTTAAATATGAATATTGCACTTGATAGAAATCTTTGGCGGAACAGGATTCATGTAGCCGACCCCAATTAATTGAGATAAGGCTCTGATGATGATGATGATGATGTGTAGAAGCCCACAAGGGAGAGAGAGGCCCAATTGGGCTCCTAAAAGTTTGGAGGCCCAATTTAGAAATTGGGCTCCTTACATGAAGTGTAACCCATTTTACAATCTTGACTCATTACACTCATAAATACTCAAATAAATACACACCAATACACTCGTAATAAACATAAAGAAACTCAATACCCAGGTGGGGACTCCATGCTATCACCCAACCACAAGGAGGTCGGCGTCGCTCGAGTCGTGCTACGTGTCTGATAACGACGGCTAGCTCTGGTGTCCTCACCAATTCATATCTTGTGATTTAATCTTATAAACCCTAAACCATTATAAATTGTAAGAGCTTTAAAGCCATCTCTAAAAGGAAGGGAAATTTTGTAATTTTCCCTGGCAATCGGTAAAAAAGTCGATTTCACTATCTCGTGACTACCTTTTTATCTCTCTTAGTATCGTCTTCCCCGGTTCTTACTTTTCCATAAACCCCAAAGTCAGTGCATCTCCTTCAACTCTCGACGCACTAGGGTCTTCCTTTCCATCGCTACGTCGTTGGTATCCATTCAAACATTCAGCACCCTTCCACATTCCTCTCGATCTTGTCTCTCGATCTGTCACCCTATTTTTCCCAATTTGCTTCTCCATGCTCATCTCCTGACATAATGTCTCCGCCAACCACTAGAAGCAAAGGAAAGCAACCAGCTCTAGAGAAACAACCATCACGTGCTTCAAGCAGAACCATTGAGCCCCGAACAAAGTTCGTGCATGATAGAGATGCTTCCGCAAGTGGTTCTCAACTGCCGTAGTCGAAGGGCTATTCAAAAAGGAAGGGCAGAGTGTCTAATTCTTCAGCTAAAAATAGCTGGGTAGCTCAGGATGTGGAAAGGCAAAGCCCCATCAGAGAAGAGCAAGGTCATGTAGGTGAAGAACCAGGTGATTCCGCAAAAATTCTTTATTCAAGATATATTGACACTCATGACCATGAACTACTTGAGAAAATTCATGAGTTAATGGAAATGATAGTTTTTCAAGGCTGGAAGAAATTTGTAAGTAAGCACATAGTGTATTATCCCAAGTTGGTCACTCAATTCTACGAAAATCTGAAGTATGATCGCAACATCCCTAAGCTCGGACTTATGTTAATGGAGTTGAGATTGAACTAACAAAACACCTGTTGCACAAAGCTCTAAGAATTCCAGTGGATGGAGTTGAAGAATTTGGGTTTGTATATGATGAACATGAAGCCTACACAATCATGACAGAGTTACCGAGCAATCCTGATGATGTGAAACAGACTTATCTTACAAGCTTCAATGCAAACAAGTTCCCACCATTGAAGAGGCTGCTACATCACATTTTTACCACTATAATAACTCCTCAAGGTGGCGGTAGGGGTCGATTGACAGAGACTCAGCGATTCCTCTTTTATTGTCTGTTCAAAAACATTAAGGTATGATTACCTGATCTCATGATTTAGATCATAGGGCACTGCAAGGATGTTGGTAGGAACCTACCCTATGCAGCTCACCTCACTACTATCTTCAAAAGGAAAAAGGTTCCATTGGACAATGAGAAATACAGGGAAATACCTATGGATAATGTTTACACTATGAACTTCATCGAGAAGTTTATGAAATTCAAAGTGGTTGATAGCAAGGTTCAAAGACAGTTACCTGGCAACCATGTACATCAGGTGATAGAACCTCAAGTGCAAGTATAGAAGATTCATCAGCATGAAGCTCAGCAGCCGGAACCACCTCTAGCAGCTCTTGTTTCACCATCTCATCCAGCAGAGGCTGGAGGTAGACAAGAAATTTTTCATGGAGCCATACTACCTTTTGGAATTATACCACCTCACTCTCCTGAAGCTGGAGCTTCAGAGGCAAGAATTTTTACTGAATCAGATGCTCCACTTGAGTTCCATGCTCAGGCATCTTCTTCTACAAGAGCCAGACCTTCTGCAGTTCGCTCCGAATATTCCTCTAGAATAAATCCTACCCTCATGCGGTTCTTGGCAGCTCAGTTTGCTAATGTAAATTCTTCTATCATGCAGTTGAATATGAATGTAGACAATATGAACAAAAAATTGATATGAAAATAGCTCACATTGAGTAACAATTGAATAGCCGCTGGGAGCAATTTCAGCTAGATAAACAGAGGTCTGACAGGAAGTTAAATCAGTTTATGGATTCCATATTACATGTATGTGAAAAAGTTGGCAGTGTCATGAAAAGACTCAAAGAAATTCATGAAGAAACCCGCGAGAATCTTCATGACATGCAGAGGTATAACTATGACATCAAAGAAGAGCCGCACGACTTATATTTAAAATATGCCAAATTGATTGACAAATCTACTACGGTTGATGAACAAGTTGCCAAAGTATATGAAAAAACAACATTGGTGGGTGATGAAGTGATCGACATGATCCGCATACTTAAAGAACACTTTCACCAACTCTGGAAGACATTAGTGAGGGTTGGTACCCACCTCAGACTGAAGCAACTTCTTCTTATGTACCCAAAAAGCCTTCCCAGTAGAAAGCTCAAATAGAATATATTTGTGACATGTTACATGGTTGGTTTGAAGATATCACTTCTAAGATTCAAGCTCTTGACCGGTACGTTCATCAAAGGGATCAGATTCTCTCGGACAGAATTCAGTCACTTGTTGCTAACATCTCACAACTTCAGCAAAATCTGTCAGAGATTCGAGCACTCTCTCTACCTGGCAGCTCAAGATATGTCTCTCCTTAGCCACGACCCACTACTAGAACGCCCCCCCCCCCCATTGATGATGTCAAAGGGGGAGTGAAATGGAGTCATGAAGGGTCATGTTGCATTGCATTGTAGTTGCATTTCGTTGCATTTCATTGTGTCATCTTGTTTTTGAGAAGTGTTTGTTTGCATGGACACCACTTCCCTTGTATGAAATGCAAGAATACTATTTTGATCTATGTTTGTTGAATGAAAATCACTCTATCGATTGTTGTTTGTGAAATCTTTTATGAACTGTAAACTGTTCCAACGACTCATAGTTGCCATCATCAAAAAGGGGGAGATTGTTAGATCTCTGGTTTTGATGATGACATACTATGACTCTTGATTAGTGTGAACTTATTGTGAGCATAAATTCTTGACTATGTTGAACAAGTATTATATACACTTGACACATAATAAACCACAGGACCATTAAAGTTAGTCATCTAATATACTGTAAAGGATAGAAGAGAATAGGTTGAAGCATCAAGTTGTTGCGTCGATGCAGCTAAAGAAATGGCAACAGCTGTTACAGGACACGTCAAAGCAACCAAGCATTGCGTCGGTGCTATCGAACAAATATGTTGCAAGAATAGGTCGAAGCAGTAGATTGTGCTCCGACGCATCAGTTGGCAGGAAACAACTCATCCTAAGCTGCATCGACCTGACAAGCTTATGCCTCGACGTAGTAGTCAACCCAAACTGAATTATACAGATCTGTTTCCAGATCCGATTCAAGTGTACTCAAAGGATGATCTACACATGATAATCATCTCAATGGTTGAGCGCACATGTGTTCGAGATTAGAGCTCTCTGGAAGCATCTTTCTGGCGGGAGAATCTCATCCAAGGTGAAGTGAATCTCGTAGGGTCCGCAGGGTGGTGAAGGTGGCAACAGACGCGGGAACTTTTACAGAGATCGAGGGACTGCATGAGAAAAGAGAGTGGAAGAAAATGAAAAAGAGAGAATAGAGAAACACCGTGAGAAGGGTGAGGAGTGTGAGAGAAGGGAGACTGAGTGGGAATTCAGTGGCTGAAAGGTTCATGAGAGTTTATTACGAAACTCTGGAATCATCCACGGCGGCGGATTCGATTCCCTGGCTCGGAGTCAAGATTTCTGCTCCTGATTGAAGACAGCAGCTCCAGCAACCCAGATCGTCTGGTTCCTCTGTTCGTGGAACTACATTGCTTGATCAAGATCTGAAGTGCAAATCGTCTAGAAGGAGAGTTGTTGAATCTTCAATGGTGACATCTGCGGGAATTCAGATTGAGGAGATCGGGAGCTTCTCAGAGAAACCGAATTGCCTGCTGGGAAAACCTTTCTGTGGATACTTCTTTGTTATTCTCATCTTTCTAATCTTGTTCCACAGCATTTCAGTTTGTCTTGTCTTTTTACTTTGCTTTGAACCTTAGTTTACTCAAGCTGTTTGGCAGCGTAGTCAAGATGTTTGTCAGCTATTTCAGTCCAGCATGAAGTGCTAGGACTGGGTGTGATTCAAGCTGTTAGACAGCTGGTTGTAAGCTATGATTTCAGCATGGTTAAGCTATAGTTTCAGCGGATGTCTCACTCAATTGAGTGAGGGGTGGACGTAGGTCTTTGTAAAGAGACTGAACCACCTTAAAAACCCTATCTCCGTGGTATGTTTACCTATTCTCATCTGTCTTCTTTGGTAGATGATTGTTTAGGATCGTTGTTGCAGATCTCAACGCAGTGGGTTCTATTTTCGCACTTTCATCTTACCGTTTTAGATTGTAATTGGGGGCGGATCTATTCACCCCCCCTCTAGATCCTCCATCTCGCTGACCTAACATGTTGGATGCAAATTGGATCGCAAAAGCACTAGTGGCTATTGTCAGTTTTTGAGCAGGTGTTTGGTTTCTTGGACATCCAAGAAACAGCACTCGGTTGCCCTCTCCACTACAAAGGCAGAATATGTCACTGCAGGGAGTTGTGGCACCCAAGTGTTATGGATCAAACACTAACTCCAAGACTACCACGTAGATCTTAGATGTGTCCCAATACTATGTGATAACACAAGTGCTATTAATTTGACTAAAAATCTAATCCAACATTCTAAGACTAAACACATTGAAATCAGGCATCACTTTCTAAGAGATGAGGTCAATAAAAAGAGCTTTGAACTGCATTTTATTCAAATAGAAAAATAAATTGCTGATATTTTTACCAAGCCTCTCAACAATGAAAGATTTACATCCTTGAGAAGAGAGCTTGGTTTGTGTAGACCTCATAATAATGGATGTGAATTGCTTGCTTGATTTGTGCTCATGTGGATATATGATGATTCTTGTTATAATGAATGTCCACAAATTGTTTTGTCAAAAAATTGCTTGGTTCATTTCATAGTTGTCATGCTAAGGGGGAGTTCTAATAATTTGTGTTCAAGATAAATGCACTGCACATGTCATACATTCTGCATATTATCGACTTCATTGTATATAAAATGGTGATTTGTGGAAGGGCAGGTTACACCTATCTGAAAGCTATCACTACGTGTAGAGTGAATACTCTGCCTGGTACTATGGGTCACTCTTGCATTTAGGTCCAAAGAATGTATATAAATTGGTCATCATAGAGCTAAGGGCCACCTGGTATATGAAATAGTGAAATGTGGAAGGACAAGTTAAGCTTGTCTGGAAACTATCATTATGCGAGAGAATGTGCCTCCACCAAGTACCAGGGGTTCTCTGTGCATATTTGTCATATGCTGCATGTCATTAGTGTCCATAATCCAAAAGAGCATTCAAAATTCATGCATGTATTTAGGGGGAGTCAGAATGATCAATTTTGCAAATGTGTTGCTACAAAGTTGCAAAAAATGTGATCTTGTTGAAGAAAGAATTCAATACTTCAGCTACACAAGGAAAATAAAGAAGTTGAGCATAAATTAGTGAAAAATCATTTTTGATTGGTGAACCAAAAGGGCTGGAAATTTAGCAGAAAGGGAGTTGATTTTTCAGTGAATTTTTGAAATCTGGCAGAAGATATGTGTCAACACATCAAGTGGCGTGAGTCGACACAACAATTGAAGTTTCATGAAAGTGTAACCGTGATTACTCTGCGTGAGTCGACACATCCAAGAGCCTAGGTCGACACATCTGTCCAATCCCAGGAAATTCACTCTATTTAATGCATGTGTGTCGACACACTGATCAAATTGCGTTGACATACAAGTTTATTTGGTCAAAATCTCGCACTCTGTCAAACCATCATGTGTTGACACACTGAGAATCATAGGTCGACACATCCTTCAGTAATTAACTGTCTCACCTATTTTCTGCTTTGGATGATCTTCAAATGGGTTGATTGCATTCTTATCTTTTCAATTTGTCTGGAATGCCTACTCATCTGTCTTTCATTCTCATTCCATGATTTTGTGGCTCTAAAATTGTATTGAGCTCACAATCTCTTCTTGTGAAAATTCTACTTCACTTCCTGTAAATATCATCTTGAATTCCATCTTTTGAGGGTGAGTTTTCTAGTGAACAAGATTTGACAAGCCTCACTGATTCAGGGGGAGTTAAAATGTACACTCTCTTTTTGAGAGATAAATAGTCCATCTTGACTGACCCCTAATAAATTAATGGTTTAGGGCTTCTAAACTTCTAAATCTGAATCTTAAAAACTTGAAGACTACCAAAATTGCATCTGGAATAGTCTTAAAACAACCCAAAAAGATTGTGTTTAATCCATTCAGAAGATCTGAACATCAAAAGTACTGAGGCTATTTTGGGTAAAAATCTTCAAAATAAGTATTATTTTTAAACATTAAAATGGTCTGATGAAAAGGATGAGATGCCTTGAATTAAAAAATAAAAGAAGACCAATGACTATATTTGACTGAGGAATTACATCCCCTTCACCAATGAAGTGAAGGGTGAATGGGTCATGATGTCATAACTAGTTATCTCTGTTCAATCTTTTCGTTGGTAAAATTGATAATTCAAGCAGAGCAATGGTATGTGCTCATTGAGAACCAGAGTCCCATCATCCTTGAAATGGTGTGGACAAAGGCATGATATGACCAACTATCTCTATACAATTGAGGCAAAATGGTTAGCACACTGAGTAATTGGGGAGTCGGGAATATAAAGAATGTGGCTCCTCACGTAAAAAGGTGTGGATCATACCTGATTGCTCTGAAAGGAATGTAAAAGATGAGTGAAGGGGCAAATTCCAGTAAAAATCAGAACATTTAAATGATGTTTAATCTCAATACTAATTGAAAATTCTTCCTAAAGAGTCTCTTGAAATTGATTAATAAGACTAGAAGAATGGGACTAGACACTTGTTTTTAAGGCTATTTTAATATTATTAAATGTGCACAAGGGGTATTTTTAAGGTTTTTAATATTCGTATTTAAACTTATAAACTTTAAACCATTAAGCTTAAATGGGTCATAAACAATGTCTCTAAAAAGATGGTGTTGATTTTAATGTCCTAAAAATCCCTGAATTTTTTCAATAATGTTGGATTTTCTACACTTCAAAACACTCCTTGTTTTATACAAAATCTTCTCTCAAAATAGCCAGACAGGTCGACACACTCCTCAAGTGTGTCGACACACATTCCGGTCTAAGGCACTGGTTCAGCCGGTTCAGAATCGAAAACGTGTCGACCCCATTCCTTTAAAAGCCATTCCAAAAGGAGTCGATGCACATTTGAAACCCTTTTCCATTTTCCTTCTCTCATTCTTCCAGTTTTGGCTAACCTTCTTCCTACTCCTGCGAGCCTTCCGTCTCCAGCCATCCTCTCTCCTCCGGCCACCGCAAACCTGGTCCAAGGTTCCTTCTCCTTCAAGGAACGATCCCTAGGGTTCTTTTGCTTCTCTAAGCTTCTGACGGTCACCCAGAACCGGAAGATTCTCACGGAAGCTCTCTGTCTCTTTCTCCTTCTCCTCAGCTGTCATGTGCCTCCATATCTGTTTTTCGATGGCACCTAAGAGGCAATCCACTCAGAAGGACAAGGGCAAAGCCCCTACTATTTCGAAAATCTCCAAACCACCTGTTCGCCAATGATCCAGCCAAAGACAGGCTCCGGCACCGAGTTCGCCCACAAAAAGGGCTAGAACTGATTCTTCAGCCCGTGTATCCAAAGGGAAACAAGCTGAACCCTCAAGGGCAAGTCAAATGGCAGCCAGTGCCCCAGCTGAGCCTCAACAGTCCAAGCCAATCTTATTTCCTAGGTCTGTAGATATTCATGACCGCTAACTGCTCGATGAATTTTTTGAATTAATGGACCTATTTGAATTTCAAGGTTGGAGAAAATTTATCAGTGGGCATAGGGTCTATTATCCAGATTTAGTGCAAGAATTTTATAGAAATCTTGTTTATTTGGAAAATGAAGAATGCATGATCTCCATTGTAAAAGGAGTTCACGTTGAGCTTAGCAACAGGTTTCTGCACAGAACACTGAAAATATCAAATGGAGGAGCAGAAGCAAGCACGTTCCAATTTGATGAACACAAAGCCTACACAATTATGACAGGAAACCCAAATGATCCAAACAACCCAAGGGAAACACATGTCACAAGCTTGAATACAAACAGGTTCCCCCCTCTTCAGAGATTTGTTCATCACATGTTCACTATAATCATCACACCTCAGGGAGGAGGAAGAAATAGAATTACTGAAACACAGAGGTTTCTATTTTACTGTATGTTGAAAAGGATAAGGGCCAGCTTAACATATATTCTGATTCAGAATATAGGGGCATGCATTGATAAAGAAGCTCATCGGTCACTTCCATATGTTGCCCATCTCACAGCCATTTTCAAAAAGGTGGGAGTCTATTTGGAAAATGAAACAATGAGGAAAATTCCTAAAGTCAATATTTATTGCTTCGAAAATGCCATAAAACTCATGAAGTACAAACTAGAAGGAAATGTTGTGACAAGAAACATTGCTCATCCCCATGCTGGACCTGGACAATCACTCCATGAGAGACCTCAACAGGACCAGCCGCCTCAGGTCTCAACACCTCCAACGGTCTTCTCTCAATCTGAGGCACCTCCTGAATTTGTGTCTAGGGTATCTGGGGCTCTCATCCCATTTTCTGCCCGACAAAGAGTCAAAACTCTTCCTCCATCCCCATCTCGACCACCAAGGGCTGATCCTTCCCAACCTTTATCTTCATCTCAGCCTAAGGCCTCTACTTCTTCTATGCCTCCAGCTCTATATCATTTTCTCTCAGTTCAATTCAGAAATATTAACTCCTCAATTCATGAATTATCAACAAACTTTGATATGAGATTGAAAAGACTGGAACTCAAACTAGAGAGTAGATTTGCTGAGTAGCAGCAACACTCTGAGCATGCTTCAAGAAGATTTAATCGATTAGTGGGTACACTAGGAGATGTATCCACTCAAGCATCCATTCTTCAGACCATGCTGCACACACAACTTCAGAACATAGAGTGGCAGTTTCAACAAAGCAATGCTCATCACAGAGAAACAATCACTCAGATAACCAAGCTCAGATTAACATATACTCACTTAATAGACAAATTGGAATATCTGGAAAAAGATATTGGATATCTAGTCCAAGAGGCAAGAAGTCTGAGAGATCAGCTTCTACTTCCTACATGAGAGAGCATGGCAGAAAGTACCTATCAAGCTACCTCTTCTACTGCAGCACCATCAATGCCTCATGGCATAGATCAATTTGTGGTACACATGTCAGATGTTCTTCATAGCCTGTCTGATTCTCCGGAGGGTAAAATTTCTTCACTCCAAAAGCTGGTACAAGAGAAGATGCAGAACCTGAACGATCGGCTCCGACGCCTTGAGAACAGAATCTTTGCAGGAGCAGGACCATCTCAGCATCACACTGATTAGATTGAGTCTGCTCTCCCCAAGCTCTCTTTTGATGATGTCAAAGGGGGAGAGTGGGTTATGCGTTATGTCTACCGTGAGTCATACATATTTTGGGTCTGCTTAAGTATAGCATAGTTAGAATTTTTGGGCTTGCATGGTCAATGACATGACACGCCATCTCAGCATGTAAATGTAAAGTGTACGAACAGCTGTGTTTGTGATGAATGGAAATCATTTATGAATGTGCAAATGATTTGTGCGAGAAATGCTTGTCTGTTGTAGCAACTCAAAATTTTATATATGCATTTATATGTGAATAATAATAATAATTGATGAAAATAAAATAAATGACAAATATTTTTCTTTATGTCTTTAAAGTGTAGAATATATAAACGGGAATCCTATCCCACGTATAAACACGAACGGCGAGATTCGCTGCACGATTCTAAGAAGGCTAAGACGTCGGTACTGTAGCAGTACTGTAGCATCCGATTTAAGAGAGAATTATTAACTCTAATTAAATCCTAATTAGTGGATGGTGTAATTTCTTACCTAATTGAATAAATGAGGTCATGGATTATGTCATAAAGGGATATTTATTCCAATATTTAGATGTTGGAAATTAATGTCAACATAAGTTGGTGTAATAGTAACATGAGTTAGTGAAATAGAAAAATTGGGTAAAAAATTGACTTAGAATTAAATTAGCAATAAAACATCATTAAATAAATAAAGTAATTGATTATGTCATAATGGGAGATTTATTTCAACATCTACATGTTGGAAATTATTGTGAACATAAGTTGGTGTAATAGTAACATGGGTGGGTGACATAGGAAATTAGGTGGAAGATGAAATTAAATTAACAATAAAATAATTATGGGACTTAGCCTATAAATAGGGCTGGGATCTTCCCTACTCAAAGCATAAATCCATTGGGAAAGTGCTGGTTGTAGAGAGGAGGAAATCTTGAAGTTTGGAGGAGTGTTCGAAGTATTCTTCGTTCTTGTTGCTCTTCCTCTTCGATCTTCCACTAGGTAGGTATTCTCTCAAGTTAAACTCAAATTGATGCATGAATTAGATGTAGATGCATGTCTACTTTGATTCTATACTATTTTTCTCAATTTTTATTATTAAGCATGTTAGAAGCGTTTTATTCAAGGGTATCATCTTTAACCGCCGGAAGATCCGTCTCGGATCACGATGTCTTTCTAAGACCGTGTTCCGGATGCGTGATCTCCACCCCGATTGAGATATTTTCATGTTCTAATTGAACCAATATATCATCTAACATATTAGATATGTCATGTTAAGTTGCATATCATTTAAATTCACACACGATTAAGTTAAGGATGTGAAAGATAGTAATTCTATTTTGTGAGCTTATATTTCCGTCCTAATTCTTGTTACCTTCATGATATCTTTGATCTCCATGACTATATTATCTTTCTGACATGTTAAATGGAGTAGATATTATCTGTTAAAATTACATGGGCTTAGTTGCATAAGCGTGATCGATACGAGTTTTAACAATTTTCGGGTTATCACGTTACCGTGTTTTCGACAAGTCGTGTAGCTCGCTAGATTTCCAAGGAAGAATGGTGTCTAAGGAAAGAGGTCAACGGGAAAACGCTTTAAGTGGATAAGTGGTTTATTAATTAGGACCTCGCGAATACAAGGGGAGCCTCCCACTGTCCCACCTCTTACCGGGTCGTGATTCCTCGGGTTTCTAATTAAGCACCCGACTGTGAAAAACTTGATCTAAGCCTGTTTAACAAGGTTTTCCGAGAGAACCGATCGAGCCGTGTCCGTCAATCCAATTCTTTTACCGACTTAATGTTGTTAAATATGATGCCTTCTTATTATCTTAATATCGTTAAATATTATGCCTTAAATTGTCCTTGAACTTCTCTCACAACTACTTGAAATCTTGTACTACTAGTCCCTTGAATGATAATTTTTGCTTGATATGTACTTTATTTCATAAGTTTTACCTTGAAATTCTTTAGCCATACATATTATGTGGATGTCTAAATATACTTGGGATCAATGATCCGTAACCTTAATGCCTGGCCTTAATGGGGCCCGATCTGGTCCTAGGAAGAGCGCCCGAAAGTACTTGTGCCCGTGGGAGCTATTATTGACCTGGTGTGGCATTGCACCGAAGTGCTTGACTTTCTAAATTGATTTATAACATTCCACAGTTCATGAATTACTTGACTTGCTTGAATACATGAAGAATTTGAATTACATGAAATACTTGACTTGTACATACTTGCGAAAAATGGCCAATTCCATGATAATACTTGCTACATGACCATTCTCTACTTGAACTTTACTCTTGATATCTTGTCTACTTGTGATTGTAATTACTTGCATTACTTTACTCTCTCTCCTATTCTTGTTCCATATTTTATTTGTGTTTCTCGACATAGCACATACCTTTATCCAAAAATGTTAATTACTTTAAGTTGTCTGGTATAGAGATATAAATCATACTGAACGTTTCGCTCACCCTACATTTTTTGTTAATATTGCAGGTAGTTCTGACGATGAATCCCAAACACATGGGGACGGGCAAGAGTGAAACGAGAGATCAAGTTTATCTTAGTTACCTAGGTTTATGAGTAGTAATCTTGCTAGAATTATGTACTTGTAAGTTATATTATGCCTCTTAAGGCTTAAAAATGTTGTAAAACTTTATTTCGATGAAATAAAAGTATCATTTTCTTCTTGCATCCCATTATATGGTTGGACCCTATTATACATGCTCTTGATTGACACGAATGTTTACGACTCGTCGCGTCTTGATATTCCGCGTCGGGACGTGACAGTCTTTATGGTATCAGAGCCTAGGTTTCATAAACCCTAGGTTTCGCTTGATATAGGTTCTAGATGTTGATCTAGAAATTCTGATAGAATCTTGAAACCTTCCCGGTAAGATTGGGTAGCTAGAGCCATGGGCTAAGCTTTAAAGAATGATTAATCAAGAAATAAATAAAACACTTAAGTTTGGTAGTTGTGGTTGTAGGCTTAATTTTTGTCAATGGCTGCAGAAAGAGCTCAATGGCGCGAGATGCAAAGGACGGTCCAAACCCAAGCATTGCAACATGTAGCTCAAGGAGGAGCTAACCGTGGAGCGGGGGATTTATATAGAAACTTCAAAAGTATGAACCCTCCCAAGTTTACTGGGTCCACGGACCCGGATGAGGCAGAACACAGGGTGAAGGAAATCGAGAGGATTTTTTGAGTCATGTAATGTGATATCTAGGAGAAGGTCCTACTCGCTACCTTTCAGCTAGAAAGGGATGTCCGTACTTGGTGGGAGTCAGTCGAAGCAACTCTACCGCACGACCAGGTGTTGTGAGAAGAGTTAGTGGAACACTTCAACAATAAGTACTTCTCCGACCGAGTTCAAGAGAGGAAAGCTGCCAAATTTGCTTCCTTAAAGTAAAGGAGTTTGACGGTGATGGAGTACGAAGCTCAATTCACAAGATTGTCCTGGTACGCACCACACCTTGTGGGTATCGAAAAGATGAAGACAAGGAGATTCTTAAATGGCTTAAAGTCCCAGTATATTACTCAACTCGCCTCAATGGATATCCAATTATATGCCGATGCGGTGAGAAGAGCCCAACTTCTAGAAGATGCAATGGAGATGTCTGATCGCATCCGGGGAAGAGATGCCAAGAAGGAGCCAGTAAGTAGCTCTGGTAACTTCAAGCCCTCCTTCGAGAAGAAGAGGCCCAATGATGGGCGTAACTCCCTTAAAGATGGGTGTAACTCCCTTAAAGATGGGCATAACTTCCAAAAGGACAAGAAGCCAAGATGGAATGATAAACAAATTGTCCCTTTTGTTACCCCATCAAAGGAACTATGCAAGCATTGTGAAAGGTCCGGACATAAGGCGAAAGTGTGCTGGAGAAGACTTGGTGCCTATCTTCGCTGTGGGAGTCGGGATCATAGAATCCCGAATTGTCCACTCCTCAACGAGCAAGCTCCGCCGGAAAAATTTCTAGTTGCTATCAAAAATCAAGGAGGTATTGTGGAAGATACTCTTTCTGTTTGCTCAAAGTTCGCCTCTATTTTATTTGACACTAGAGCCATGTATTCATTTATATCTAAGAGCTTTGCTGATACTTTGCCGGTGAGACCTGTCCCGTTAAAACCCAAACTTACTATTACTACTCCCATTAGAGCGGGATCGAAGATTAAATATTTCTACCCTACTAGTGAAGTTCTAGTCAACGGTTACAACCTACCGGCTGACTTAGTATGCAATGAGATGGAAGGATATAATATTATTTTGGGAGCTGACTGGTTATCTACATATGGTGCTAGCGTTAACTGCAAATTGGGTACGGTGACCTTTAGTGGGTACCCCAACCTCTTATTTTCTGGTGTCAGGCATTCTAGACACCTATTCTTTATTTCAGCCATTAAAGCCGATAAATTATTGAAGAAGGGTTGTGCGACTTTCTTAGTTTCTATGACTATGGCCAAGCATAAGGAACCCAATCTGGAGGATATTTCTATTGTTCGTGATTATTCTAATGTATTCCCAGACGAGTTGTCTGGTATTCCTCCGGAGAGAGAAGTGGTCTTCTCTATTGATTTAATTCCGAGAGTTGCACCTATTTCTAAGGCTCCATATCGGATGTCCCCTATCAAAATGAAGGAGTTAAAAGAACAACTAATGGAGTTATTGGAGAAGGGATTCATCCGATCAAGTACTTTACCATGGGAGCCCATGTCTTATTTGTTAAAAAGAAGGATGGTTCAATGAGATTGTGTGTTGACTACCGGCAATTAAATCAACTCACAATCAAGAATAAATATCCATTGCCGAGGATTGATGAACTATTTGACCAGATTTCGAGAGCTCAATATTGTTCAAAACTTGATCTCAGATCTGGTTATCATCAATTGAAGATCAAGGAAGGGGATATTCATAAAACGGCATTCAAGAGTAGGTATGGACACTATGAGTTCATTGTTATGCCTTTTGGCCTAACCAATACGCCTGTCGCATTTATGTAATTGTTGAACAATGTATTCATGCCATATCTTGATCAATTTGTTGTGGTCTTTATTGACGACATTTTGATCTATTCCAAGTCAAAGATGGAGCATGAAGAACATCTCAAGAAAGTCTTGGAGTTATTAAGAGATCACAAACTATATGATAAGCTTAGCAAGTATGATTCCTGGCTAGAAGAAGTTTCTTTTCTAGGTCACATAATTTTTCAGAAGGGTATTGCGGTCGATCCTTCAATGGTCGAAGCTGTAAAGAATTGGGAGAGACCTATTAGCGTGACCGAAATTCGAAGCTTCTTGGGATTGACAGGATATTATAGAAGATTCATTAAGGACTTCTCCAAGATCGCGATATCTTTAACAAGATTAACAAGGAAGGAGACCCCATATATATGGTTCAAGGAATGTGAGAAAAATTTTCAGACTCTAAAAGATTGTCTCACTACTGCCCCTATACTCGCGTTGCCTACGGAAGGAGGAGGATTTGAAGTTTATATTGATGCATCCGGAATTGGCTTAGGCCATGTATTGATACAACATGGCAAGGTAATAGCTTATTCCTCAAGGCAATTGAAAAGGCACGAGGAGAATTATTCCGTGCATGACTCAGAACTGGGGGCTGTAGTCTTTGCCTTGAAGATTTTGTGACATTATCTCATAGTGAGGCTTTCATTGTGTATTCCGACCACAAGAGTCTCAAGTACTTATTCTCTCAAAAAGAACTCAATATGAGACAAAGAAGGTGGCTGGAATACTTGAAGGATTTTGATTTCTCTATACAGTACCATCCAGGAAAAGGTAATACCATAGCATATGCTCTTAGTCGGAAGCCGATGGCATTATTATCGAACCTAATGATTAAAGAATGGTAATTGTGAGAGCAAATGGCAAACTTAGACCTCAATGTGGAGGAGAAGGGAGAAAGAGTCTTGATTGCGAATATTAGACTCCAACCCAAGTTATACTCAGAAATTAAAGAGTTACAAGATGATGATCCGTTGATTATTGAAATTAAAGAGAAATTAGATCAACGGTCGGATTTTATTTTGGAGGATGATGGAAGGTTGCTTTTCCGAGGAAGAACATGTGTGCCCGATTATTCTACTATCAAGAGTAAAATCTTGGAGGAGGCACATCGATCAAGGTACACTATTCATCCTGGTGCCACAAAAATGTATCAAGATCTCAAAAGAACCTTTTGGTGGCCTAACATGAAAAGAGAGGTAGCCGAGTTCGTGAGCCGATGCTTGGTTTGCCAACAAGTTAAAGCCGAACACCTCAAGCCAGCTGGGAAGCTAAAACCTCTCGAAATATCAGAATGGAAATGGGATAGTATTGGCATGGATTTTATTGTTGGATTGTCGAAGACCCGAAGTGGATTTGATGCTATATGGGTGACTATAGACCGATTAACTAAGTTCGTTCACTTCTTGCCCATCAAGATCAAATGAACCGTGGATGTTCTAGCTACCCTATATATCAAGGAGGTTGTAAGGCTGCACGGTATTCTAACTTCTATTATTTTGGATAGAGATCCGAGATTCACCTCTCATTTCTGGAAAGGTTTGCAATCATCTTTGGGAACTAGGCTGAATTTTAGCACGGCTTTCCACCCTCAGACAGATGGACAAACCGAGAGGACAAATCAGATTATCGAAGATATGTTGAGAGCTTGTATGATAGATTTTGGCGAAAGTTGGCATGAACACTTGTCCTTGACTGAATTTGCATATAACAATAGCTATCAGTCTAGCATACAAATAGCACCTTTTGAAGCACTGTATGACAGGAGTTGTAGATCACCTCTATGCTGGAGTGAAGTTGGAGAGAAAGGATTGATTGGCCCCGATATTATTCAAGATACAACTCATAATATTCAGTTGATCCGTGAAAAGTTGAAAATTATTCAATCACGACAAAAGAGTTATGCCGATAATCGAAGAAGAGACCTTGAATTTCAAGTGTGGGAGTATGTCTTCTTGAAAATTTTACCCACGCGAGGAATTAAAAGGTTAGGTATCAAAGAAAAACTTAGTCCAAGATTTATTGGCCCTTTTGAGATTCTGAAAAGAATCGAGGAAGTGGCATCTAAGCTGGCTTTGTCTCCACAATGGGCTGGTGTCCACGATATATTTCATATATCCATGTTGAGGAAATATGTGTATGATCCTTCGCATGTAATTCAATTCGGTGACTTGAAGCTACAAAAGAATTTGTCTTATGAAGAAAGACTGATCAAGATATTAGATCGAAAATTACACCAGCTAAGGAATAGGGCTATACCGATGGTAAAAGTCCAATGGAGTAAGCGTGGATTCGAGGATGCTACTTAGGAATTAGAAGGGTCAATCAAGATGAAGTATCCAGATTTGATCTCAGGTTAGAATTTTGAACCCTCCATTTGAATTTTTAAATTACTATTACGTGATGTGAATTTGGAGGACTAAATTCTTTTAAGTGAGGGAGGATATAGCAACTCGAAATTTTATATATGTATTTATATGCGAAAAAAATAATGAAAGATGAAAATAAAATAAATAATAATATTTTTTTTATCTTTAAAGTGTAGAATATATAGACGGGAATTCTATCCCACGTGTTAACACGAACGGTGAGATTCGTGACACGATTCTGAGAAGGCGAAGACGTCGGACTGTAGCAGTATTGTAGCATCTGATTTAAGAGATAATTATTAGCTATAATTAAATCTTAATTAGTGGATGATGTAATTTCTTACCTAATTGAATAAATGAGGTCATAGATTATGTCACAAAGGGGGATTTATTCCAATATTTACATGTTGAAAATTAATGTTAACATAAGTTGGTGTAATAGTAACATGAGTTAGTGAAATAGAAAAATTCGGTGGAAAATTGACTTAGAATTAAATTAGTAATAAAATATCATTGAATAAATGAGGTAATTGATTATGTCATAAAGAGATATTTATTTCAACATCTACATGTTGGAAATTGTTGCCAACATAAGTTGATGTAATAGTAACATGGGTGGGTGACATAGGAAATTAGGTGAAAAAAGAATTAAATTAGTAATAAAATAATTATAAGACTTGGCCTATAAATAGGGTTGGGATCTTCCCTACTCAAAGTACAAATCCATTGAGGAAGTGCTAGTTGTAGAGAGGAGGAAATCTTGAAGTTTGGAGGAGTGTTTGAAGTATTCTTCGTTCTTGTTGTTCTTCCTCTTCGATCTTCCACTAAGTAGGTATTCTCTCAGGCTAAACTCAAATTGATGCATGAATTAAATGTAGATGCATGTCTACTTTGATTCTATACCATTTTTCTCAATTTTTATTATTAAGCATGCTAGAAGCATTTTATTGAAGGGTATCATCTTTAACCGCCGGAAGATCCGTCTCGGATCACGGTGTCATTCTAAGACCGTGTTCCGGATGCGCGATCACTACCCCGATCGAGATGTTTTCAGGTTCTAATCGAACTAATATATCATCTAGGATGTTAGATATGTCATGTTAAGTTGTATATCATTTAAATTCACACACGATTAAGTTAAGGATATGAAAGATAATAATTCTATTCCATGAGCTTATATTTTCGTCCTAGTTCTTGTTACCTTCATGATATCTTTGATCTCCATGACTATATTATCTTTCTGGCATGTTAAATGGAGTAGATATTATCTGTTAAAGTTACATGGGCTTAGTTGCATAATCGTGATCGATACGAGTTTTAACAATTTTCGTGTTATCGCGTTACCGTGTTTTCAACAAGTCACGTAGCTCGCTAGATTTCCAAGGAAGAATGGTGTCTAAGGAAAGAGGTCCACGGATAAACACTTTAAGTGGATAAGTGATTTATTAATTAGGACCTCGTGACTGCGAGGGGAGCCTCTTACTGTCCCACCTCTTACTTGGCCGTGATTCCTCGATTTTCTAATTAAGCACCTGACTGTGAAAAACTCGATCTAAACTTGTTTAACAAGGTTTTTTGAGAGAACCGATCGAGCCGTGTCCGTCAATCTAATTCTTTTACCAACTTAATGTCGTTAAACATGATGCCTTTTATTATCTTAATGTCGTTAAACATTATGCCTTAAATCCTCCTTGAACTTCTCTTACAACTACTTGAAATCTTGTACTATTAGTCCCTTGAATGATAATTTTTGCTAGATCTGTACTTTATTTCATAAGCTTTACCTTGAAATTCTTTGGCCATACATATTATGTGGATGCCTAAATATACTTGAGATCAATGATCCGTAACCTCAATGCCTAGTGTTAATGGGGCCCGGTCTGATCCTGCGGGGAGCGCCCGAAATTACTTGTGCCCATGGGAGCTATTATTGACTTGGTGTGGTATTGCACCGAAGTGCTTGACTTGCTAAATTGATTTATGACATTCCACAGTTCGTGAATTACTCGACTTGCTTGAATACATGAAGAACTTGAATTACGTGAAATACTTGACTTGTACATACTTGCGGGAAATGGCCAATTCCATGATAATACTTGCTACATGATCATTCTCTACTTGAACTTTACTCTTGATATCTTGTCTACTTGTGATTACAATTACTTACATTACTTTACTCTCTCTCTTATTCTTGCTCAAAAATGTTAATTACTTTAAGTTGCCTAGTATAGAGATATAAATCCTACTGAGCGTTTCGCTCACCCTACATTTTCGGTTAACATTGCAGGTAATTCCGACGATGAACCCCAAACACATGGGGATGGGCAAGAGTGAAGCGTTAGATCAAGTTTATCTTAGTTACCTAGGTTTATGAGTAGTACTCTTGCTATAATTATGTACTTGGAAGTTGTATTATGTCTCTTAAGGCTTAAGAATGTTGTAAAATTTTATTTTGATGAAATAAAAATATCATTTTCTTCTTGTGTCCCATTATGGTTGGACTCTATTATACATGCTCTTGATCGACACGAATGTTTACGACTCGTCGCGCCTCGATATTCCGCGTCGGGACGTGACATCTGTACTTATGCTCGATGAACTTAAATGAATGGTTTTTTCTTGAAAAGCCAATAACTCATAGTTGCCATCATCCAAAAGGGGGAGAATGTTGTGTTCCAGTTTTGATGATGTCTAACTATGAATTATTGGAAAAAGATTCTGAAACGTAATATAAAATAAGCATACGATGTGTGATCTGTAAAAAGCAATTTGGTGTCCCAAATTATCATATTTTACATCTTTGATTGGGCTCACCAGATACAAAGTGAAATCACAAGGCATGAAGTTCAGTTCTGAAGAACAGAAATTATGTGTGTCGACACATGTCCAAGGATGTTGTTGATTTTACTTTGCTTATCTATCTTCTTTTTTCTTGGGGGGTCTTGTGTGATGATATGTAGCAAGATGACAAGCAAATAATCAAAGATCTGCTCTTAACCTATGCACATGTGATCATGAACCTAGGCAATCAAAGCTAGCTCTAGCATGGGCATGCTATCTCAATCAAACTAAGCTAAGGAAAAGGAAAATACAAGCCGGGGCGTGGAGCAAAGAGTAAATGGAAACACACCACAAGGGGTGGAACAAGCAAGGAAATAAAAGATATGCAATGAAGGAGAAAGCTAACGCCCAATACCAAGGAAAATCGTGATCGCCACCAAAGTAAAACAAGCCAAAGACTTGAAAAATACCTTGGAAATAGGTGGATGAAGCACCCGCCCACGGGAGAGAAAATCAAAGAGAATCTACAGGTCAGCTAGAAGTAACGGCCAGAACCCCGTGCGTCACTTGAAAGTGACGGTCGCTCGATAGACCGTTGGAAGACTCTGACGCGCCTGCACAAGGCCGTCGTAATACCTACAGTAGCAAAGTGTGGATCCTTTTAACTCCAACTCTTCCAGCCGGCTAGAAGACGTGGACCTCGTACTGGTGAACCTGTAAACCTGCCAAAGAAGTGGAAGACAAGAACAAAACAACCCAAATTAGCCCTTTCAATAATATAGCATCAATTCTTCAATAAACAAAATATCATCAAAAGGAGAGGGGGATACCGGCGAGTTTTGGTTTTTTTAACCCCTCTGGGCGTTTTAAAAGATTAGGAGGATGTTTAGATGATGAAAACTAGTGAAAAACGTGGAGAAAGGAGAGAAATAATGCTTATGATGAAAGGGAGATTGAATGGAAACTCAATATGCAATTATGAACTTTAGAACCAAAGGAACAAATACTCCCTTCACCAGGCAGCAAACGAACGTGAGAAGCACTTCTCCTTGATCAAACGTGGCTCTAGAATGTGGCAGCACTTCGACGCAAACTCCAGATCTTCCCCCCTCTTGACCATGAAGTTAAGGGTTCTATTTATAGACCCTCAAACACTCAGGTCGAGCAGAGGATAATCCGGCAAGAGAAAGGGATAACTCTTAGTAAATCCTTGAAGATAATATTACCAAGAGTCCATAGAATCAAACAGAAGGTCCTGAGGATCAGATTTGAAAGAGATATCGTCAATCCAAGTTCTTATCTCGACCACGGAGTAGCAGAGAAAAGGCCTGAACTGCCAGGACTCTCTGAAGGAAGTAACGGCTGCTCGACAGACCGCCACTTGGAAATAACGCACCAAGGATCGTCCGTTACTTTCAATCTTATCCCTAAAAGATAAGATCAACAGGGAGAAGGTCAAAGCAATAGGACTCTGTGAAGAAAGCAACGGCCAAGGCATGGGGCGTCACAGTGAAACAACGGCTGCACGACAGACCGTTATTATCAACGTGTAAGCCAAAGGATAAAGATTTGAAACGAGACCTTAAGCTTCAAGACTCTTCAAAGAGTAACGGCCCAGGACCCACCCATTATAAAGAAACAACGCTCCTGGAGCAGACCGTTATTATCAATGAGTTCAAAAAAGAAATGAAGGTTTTGCTAAGCCTTAGTCAAATGAAATGCCACAAAAAACCACATCCAATCAAGGAAAAAGACCCAAGAAATAGGCTCCAAATCAATCAAGGAGACTCAATGAAGAGTGAATTACTCGGAGCATCATGTAGAATGAACAAGGAGATGACCCGACTTATTGGTCATAAAACGGGTGTCAACAGATGCCCCTCCTTAACATCCTCTTTGTAGGGGAACGAGCGGATGTGAAGCGAAAGCGAAATGGAACATGGAGATGAAGCGGAAGTGAAGCGGAGTAGATCAAGAAGAGGGCGTTAAGGTAAACGACACCCGTTCTTTACCAACAAGCGATAGGAATTTCTGGAAAACTTCGAATTGATCACAAAGAAATAGTCAACCAAAGAATGCAAGTCTGGAGGAGCTAACAACTAAGGAATGGAAACACGGCTAGCAGCCGGAGGCAACGGAAAGGAAAGGGAACTGACTAAACTCCAGACAGGAATCTTCAGCCAACTAGATCAAGTGAGCAGATCGAAGGAAACCTTCTTATTCAGAGTGGAATGATTCTCCTTGTTCGAGATCAAGAACACAGCTATTCACCATCATTGAGATACCTTGAACAGATGAAGCTTCATGAATGCTCAAAGAATGTGCATGATGCATGCTGGGCTAAAGGAAAAGAAATCACCAAAGCGAATGCAAAAGAAAAATAAAATAGCAAGATACTCGAGAATAATATTGCTAGACCGGAGAAATTAGGGTTAGGACACCATCCGCAACCACGGAGTGCAAGATAGAACCATCGTCCCCAAACTTTTCCAACCTAACGGCTTATCCAACGATTAAACATGTGAACTCAGATCATCATCATTTTTGTTTAAGGGGAACATCAGATCCCATAACACATGAATGACCAGCCGGTTCTCGAGATAATATGTCATAGATAACATATAGTAATGCATTTAAGGATAAGGAAACGAAATACAATACCTGACTTACCTGCCTGACGGACAGCCAAGTGTGACTTCGTTCATAAATTTCTTCATGAAATATAGGTTAGCCAAAAATAAATATGATCATGAATCAAGGCATAACCATTTGTACGTGCGAGAGACATCATCAATGAACATCTTGACAGAACCTGGAACCATTTTGACATCAATTAGACCATTTAATTCATCAAGAAACTTGCAAGTTTGTAACGGTCTCATGTACGTGCATCATATCAAGTAACGGACCACCCCCAGTCCGTCATAAACCAGGCGGTTCACATTCTTCAATAAAACAGGGCCAACACATGTAACGGTCAAATCCAGACGCGTCAGAATAGTGTAACGGTCGGTCGATAGACTGCCACATTTCCTGGGCGTTCAAAAAATAAAACCGAACGGTCACGGCCTTCATTCAATCACCAAGCAACCAAACGCCCCCAAAAAACTCGGGTGATTCCAATCCCCACCACCACCATGGCCGGCGACGAGGGTTCCCAGCCGCCTCCACAGAAGAGGGAGAGAGGAAAGAGGAAGGCAATACGGCGGTTCCACCGCCGGCTCGAACGAGAAGCAATCCCGCCGGTGGAAGAAGAACAAACGGCGAGAAGAGATCCAAGGGAGGAAGATGAAGCTCCCACGGCCGTGGAGAACCAAGGAGAAGCCCCATTGGGTGAAGAAGAGCCCAAAGAATCAGCCAAGAAGAGGAGAAGGGGCATGGACCATGAGGTAGGTCCTCCCGCCCTAACTCCTTCAATTTTTGATTTTTTTGAATTGTTATTATGTATGCATGTGGGTTTTGAGGGTAGAAAATGGGTCCAAGAACCCATTAGGATTGATTATAGGCCATTTGGCCAAAGTGGGAGACCACAGGAATGCAAAGAAAAAATGCCAAAACGCAGACAATGTGACGGTCCTGCCAGCGACCGTCACACGCCTGACGCGCCACCCTGCGTGCGTCAGAGCCAAGCAACGCCCTACCCCAGGGCCGTTACATCTACCAGGGACCTAGACTATTTTTTAGGATTTTTCAATTTCAGATTTTTGTTTGATTTTCATTTTAAAATGCTTATGCAATGTTTTTATGATGCAATCAACTAACTTATGATCTAAATGACATGCAGGGAAAGCAAAGATCAACGATCTCCTGGCTGCAGATCCGGGTAGTGTACCAGGCATTGCCCGACTTCCAGAGAGAACGGCTAGCCGGTATGGGATTCGCCGAGGTGCTCAGCATCGAGGTGATCCGGATGGACACACCATTGCTGTACGCATTGCACGAGAGGTGGGACCCGATTGGCAGGGCGTTCATCTTCCCGTGGGGCCATATGATCCTCACACTAGAAGATATAGCGAGGATTACCGGGTTGAGAGTCCACGGAGCCGTAGTGACAGGATGGACGTACGGTGATTACCGGGAGATGGCGCAGCAACTGCTCGGGTTGGATTTGATCAGGCCGGGACAGTCCTCATCTCAACTCTCGAGATCAGTACTGCAGGAGAGCTTGGGGATGAGAGGAGCGGCGATCGCCGTTGGAGAGCTACCCGAGGAGCATCTGGGCAGAGTGATAGACCAGGTGCGCCCTCGCGTGGCGGCGGAGGTGGGACCAGAGGGAGACAGAGTGCTCAGACACTTCCTAATGCTGCTATTCGGGAAGCTCCTCTTCGCGACTCGAGCGGACGTCATCAGCTGCCGACTGCTTCCGATGATAGAAAATTTGCACATAGTTGGGAGATACGCCTGGGGAGCGGCGGTGCTAGCGTTCCTGTTCGAGTCCCTCAGCACAACGGACCGGCAGACGATGCTGGGCAGCTTCTCGCCTTTTCTACAGGTAAATGTAATTTAAATGCTTTCTATATTATGCAAAAGAATGCTGTGCAAATGATTATACAATTTGACTGACTTGATTTCTAAAATGCAGATCTGGAGCTACATGTATCTTCCGGGCATCGGGAGAGGTACACTACTCCACCCCGGCCACATCCCGATTGCGAGACGGTGGACGGTAGCGAGGGACACAGGGTCGATCATCAGATTGACCCGGACGATCCAGGACGACCTGGACTCCTACCCACACACGTCGGTAAGTCCAGAACTTGAATGATTTCTACATGCTTTTAAATGCTTCTAAATGCTTCTAAATGCTTCTGAATGCTTCTGAATGCTCCTGAATGCTTCTGAATGCTCCTGAATGCTTCTGAATGCTCCTGAATGCTCCTAAATGCTTTTGAATCTGATGAATGGTTCTAAATGCTTTCAGGTGAGATGGACCCCGTACCGCGGCGAGGGTTACACGGGACAGCCGTGGGTGGAGGCGGCCTTATCATATCGGGGACGAGATATCTGGCTGCACTGCATCCACATCATCGAGCCTCTACACTACAGGCTGATCCTACGGACTCGGGGACTCCACCAGCCCGAGGTGACCTTTCCACGCCACAGTGATGACCACCCAGGCAAGTCGGCAAGGGGCATTAGTAGCAACGTGGATTGGTGCGCTCGGAAGGTGAAGTACGTCCATGACTGGAACAGGCGGGGCCGAGCAGTGAAGGAGCGAGATGAGAGCGACGAGGCATATCTGAAGGCCTTCGCTCGATTCTACGGCGACCGGGTGTACCGAGGTACCCGACGACTGGTATGCAAATTCTAAACTCAAAAACTCTTTCTATATGCAAAAATGCAACGAGCTAGATGCACTGACTTACATGCTTTCTAAATGCGGCTAGACCCTGAGGGACGGATAGCCGAGCTAGAGGGACTACTCCACTCCACCATCCAGCAGCGGGACGAGTACCGGACCGCCCTGGAGCTTCTGGTAAGATTCTAAAACTTAGACTTAAATGATTATGATTATGCAATGCAAAAATGATGCTAATGCTGACTAACCACGACACCTAACCGTGATTTCTAAATGCAGCGGGCCGAGGGAGCTCAACGAGCGGGACCGGATGCCCCATCGCCTTCCTCGCAGCCTGTGGGAGGCAGGGCTGAGCAGGAGGCTGAGTTTGCTCGGGCGGTTGCCCGGGCCGAGGAGGCGGAGGCCACCCTCGCGGAGCGGGTAAGATGCAAAAAAATGCTTATGCTTTATGATTATGCCAATTAAATGCTTTATGATTATCTATGTGAAATGCAACCTACAGGCGAGAGAACTAGCCGCAGCAACGACCGAGACACAGCGACTCCGGGAGGAGCTAACTTGGTCACAGGCCGAGATCGAGCGACTCCGAGTTGGGACAGTAGATTTAGACCGCTACTGGACCGAGGCACGCGAGGCTCGGCGCCAGGCTTACGATATGAAGATCGCGCTGCGGACCCTCGAGAGGACTGTCCGGATGATAGGCCGAGGACCTGAGCGGAGTGTTTCACAGAGCGAAGCACAGAGGAGCGTCACTCGGAGCGGGACGGTGGCTGATTTCCTTGTGAGCTCCTCCGGCCAGCGGAGGAATGAGAGGGGGAGAGAGGACAGCAGGAGAAGAGTGCCTCCATAGCACCGCCAGCAAGGAAGCCGGAGGGTGGAGATGAGGAGGGCGGCCCGGTGAACGAGCCGGCCGAATGATGCATTTCTTTTTTTTATTTTGTACATGACTATATATATAGAAAAATAAAATTCTTTTTTGGGCATTTTTGCTTTGTTTCATGAGTGTGAATGAATAAATATGCAGGAATGAATGAGTGAACGAATGGTTTGGCAAGTTTGAATGTGAATGCAGAAATGAATGATCGATTCAGATGATTTGAGTGCGAGAGATGTGTGTGAATGTACGAATGCATGTATGCGGAAAAAAGGAGTATGTATGAGAATGCGTGGATGATGAATGAGTTGTAGAATGTGTGAAAGACCACCAGGTCTAACACAAGGGCAGGAAGAAATTGCCTGAATTCAGCAGCAGAGAAAGTAACGGTCCAGGGTCAGACCGTCATAATCAAATAACGCACTAGCTGAAGGGCGTTATACACAACAGAGGCCAAATTTGTAATCTGAGCTGCAGGAAAAGCGACGGCCCACCTCTGGTGCGTCAGAGGGAAATAACGACCAATGCTAGACCGTCAATCATGGCAGAACGATGGGTTGTCAGGGCAACTAGCAGGAAATGCGACGGCCCACGGGAGACGCGTCGGGGTGAAATAACGGCCATATCCAAGACCGTCGGGAAAATGTTGAACCCAAAAGCCAACATCTGAACGACCAAGAGTGTAACGGATCATGGTCCACGCGTTACAAGATAACGACGGCCAAAGACTAGACCGTTAAGCTTCACAGAACAGGGTCGGGCCAAATCAAACCCACAGGAAATGCGACGGCCTAAGGATGGTGCGTTAGAGACAAATGACGGCCCCACGATAGACCGTTAGAGACTGAGTTGTGTTCCGAGATGGATTGAGCCGTGAGAGCCTAAACCCGAGATTTATCCACTTAATCTCCCACTAGAACCTATCTAGATTGAAGATAAAGCCTTCCAACTCAAGTCTTATCCTTCCTAAGCCAAAATCAAGCCTTTAAAACTTGGAAACTCAACCAAAAAAACGTAGCTTTGCTAAAAACCTCCGCTCTAGGGCTGAAGAACCTCTCCTAAGGGCAGAAATCAAGATGAAGAGAAGCTTCGAGGTGATGGCTATGGAGGAGAAGGTCTACACCGGGCCTAAAGCTGCCAGAAAAGAACATGGAGAGCTCCAACGGTTGATGTCAATTCCAAAGCACTTAAGCTCTAATATTCAAAGGGTGGTAAGTTCCTCAACAACACATCCAGGTTCAGAAAACTCTGCTCTTTAATTCTCTTTATGACTTCTTCTTCTCCCTCTTTCTTCAAGCCTCTTCCTGGTCCAAGATGCTACTCTAATCTGAAGTGGGTGGCTCCCATGGTAAAAGCACTCCCTATAGAAGTCACATCCATCCTTAAAGCTTGGCACCTTCAACCTCTCTTGGTTTTAGGCAAAAATTTCCAGAAATTATCCTTAGATTGGCCAAGTATTTCAGCTCTTGTAGAACTATGGCATCCATAAACTCATACTTTCATCTTCCCTTCCTTCGAAGCAACATTCCTATTAGAAGAGGTAGAGACCTACCTAGCCTTCCCTAAGACTAAGGCGGGGGATGAAGACCGGGTTTGCTATACAATAGAGCCTATTGACCCGTCCTCGATCTTGAGTGATTTCATCCATAATCCAGAGGATGTGAGGACCATGATCAGCCCACACCATATTCATTTGATACCCTTGGCCCAGTGGATAGTGTCTCATTGTAAAAATAAGTGGGAGAGACACGAAGCAATAGCCAAGGCGGTGGCAGTTTGCCTATGCGGAGTCTTCCTTTTCACTACGACTGACCACCTTCTAGACACCCAAAATCTCAGCATTATTAGTGGGTTGTGGCGGGGAATGTCCATCTCTCAAGCGATCCTTTCATACCTTTATGAAGGACTCAGCTCGGCTTGCCTAGGAGGACTTCTGTTCGGCTCTATGATACTCCTTGAGTGCTGGATGGGAGTAAGAGTCAAATTCCAATACAAGGAGGACCTAACTTCAACTAGCCGAATCTTCGGGAGCCACCCTCTCTTCTTCATTGGAGGGGCATTTGGATACTCTTCACAGGTTGAATGTAAGACGGCAGATAAGAAAACGCGGGATGAATGGCGCCTCTTCTTCAACACTTTGCCAATAGATAACTTCATCATGCGACCAAGAATCCTTCGAAGCACTCTTCTTAAAATACCGCGGCGTCAAGGCCTGGACCTCCAGCTAGTGGGGAACACCACCATGGCGATCTACAACCCTCATCGGTGCCATCTTCAGATCGGACTTCCAAGAACCCAAGCTCCTACACTATCACACTACCCTCCCCTTCTACCTAGGAAGACGGGGACCGAGGAGGATGAAAGGGCGATCCGGAACGCGCTGACCATGTGGGAGATCAGCAAGGTGCGTCCGTGGCAAGCAGAAGTTGAAAAGAACGATGAGGCACGCCGTGATTACGTGAAAGAGCTGAGAAGAATCCGCCCTCTCGCGGATAAAAAAATCGAATGTACCTTGATTTCCTTTTGTTCATGAGAGATATTGTTTGTACCTGACAATCCGAGTTTGGAATTTTTATGAATTCATGTTTCATTAAGCTTGCTTGAATGAGATGAGATTGCCTTAGTTGAATGAGCATGAGCTTTGTGGTTTGATTGGCTAGAATGATGTGAACAGGCAGAGCCTCTGGAGGATGTAACGGATGGGCAGTGGGCCGCTACAAAGAAACGACGGCCTGACGATAGGCCGTCAGAGTGGAAGCACGAAGAACCCTATTCTCTGAGGGATGTAACGGTCAAAACTCAGGCCGTTAGAGTTAGTAACAGTCCTAACCTTGGCCGTTAGAATGATGGCTGCTGAAAGAAAGAAAGCTTATGCAAGAAGAGGAGTGACGGTAGAGATATGACCGTTAGATGACTGAAGCGGTCTGGTGATGACGCGTTACAGCCTTTGAATCTGCATAATTGTGAGCTTCTCACTTTGATCTTGATCCTGTGTTCTGCGCACACTTAAAATATGAAACAAGTTAGATCTGTTCTTAGACTCAACCCCTTGCCTTGAAATAAGTTAGATAATGATCGTTTCTCAATATTCGGTCAAGGGGTGGAGCCTTATTAAATAGGCGGGAAAAACATAATAGAACTAATGCGATGCACATGATGGTATTTTTTTGGATTTTGGAAAATATCTGAATTTTTGTGAGTTTTGGGTTTTGAAATATGTGATTTCTTTTGTTTGATTTTGGATTTTAGAAAATATTAAATTTGTTTGGATTTTGAAAATATTTCATTTTTTTGGATTTTGGAAAACCAGTGCTTCCCCAGCAGCGTGAGCCCTTCCTTGTTGATATTGAGCCCGGGGGGTGGGTGTGCGAGAAGGTGATGACCCCTGGACAAGGTCCAATTGTCATGACGGTGTTTCTGCCAGGGCCATACCCAGGGTATTAATCTTGGTCCTAAAAGAAAAACAGAATACGGGGGGTAAGCTTTAGGCCAGATATAGAAGTTTTTAAGACTTGATTTCCTTTCCGTACAACCCATTAGAGACTTGGTCTGTTGTGCCGGGGCTTTGTGTCCGTCATCGAACCTTAATCCATCCTAGGCATGCATGCGACCGGGCTCATAACGTCCCGCGGGGAACTGTACTACCACTCTTGTCATGCCTAGCTTTTCTTGCTTTGCCTTTCTGGAGCTTTGGAATTCATAATTCATACTATATCGACTTTGAGGTGATGCTTTTGATTTTGTCATAAAGATTGCCCCTTCGCTGTCTCTTTTGCTTTTTTGTGGCGTCAGGTCATAACGGACTGCCCCTATTTGAGACCTCCTCTCGTGAGGGTGTTTGGATCGATTATCGCCTCTTTATTCACCTCTTGCCCCTGGTTTTAGCTGAAGGAAGAAACGGACAGGGACCTTGACTTTCCCCCAAAGCATGGCCAAGGAGAAACGTTGTCCTTTCTCAACATTGGAAAACCTGACCAGGGATGTCGTGTAGTGTGTGATTGCCTCACTCGGGACTCCTTTAGTGACAGGAGGAACATCTTGCCGCCGGGGTAGCACATGGTTAGACTCTAAGGAAAGAAACGCTTAAGATACAACCCATTCCACGGGTGAGAGAGCTCATCACCTTCCGCATTTACTAAACGATAAGCATTTCCTAGATAAGCTTCTTTTACGACAAACGGCCCTTCCCAATTAGGTTGTAATTTAGACCTAGGACCTGCAGACCGAATGAATTTTCGTTTCAAAACCATATCACCTTTTTGAAACTTACGTTCGATTACCTTCTTTTGAAAATAACGTGAAACCCTCTTTTGATAAACGGATACATGATCGGCCACATTCATCCTCTTCTCATCTAAGAGTTCCAACTGAACCAGCAACGCCTCTCGACGTTCATCGAGATTAAGTTCCTTATCAAGCTGTACTCTAAGGGAAGGGATCAGGATCTCATATGGGAGCACTGCCTCCATCCCGTAGTTAAGAAAATAGGGAGTTTGTCCCGTAGGGGTACGGACGGAGGTGCGGTAAGCCCACAGAGCTTCCACTAATCTTTCTGGCCAATCAGAGAACTTATGAGCTTCACATGTTTTCTTGATGATTTTAAGAAGGGTTTTATTAGTGGCCTCGGCTTGGCCGTTGCCTTGAGGATAATATGGAGATGAATGATGCAATGCAATATTGAATTTCTTACATAGGTCCTTCAGCTCTTGGGAAACGAACTGGGGTCCGTTGTCGGTGATGATGCTGCTTGGCACCCCGAACCGTGAGATGATATTCTTCATAATAAAGCGACACACCGTTGTAGCTTTGATCTCTGCGTACGCCTCGGCTTCAGCCCACTTGGTGAAGTACTCAGTGGCGGTAAGGATAAAGGATTTCTGCTTGATCTGGGAGTTAGGATCACCGAGTGGGCCGACAACGTCAAAGGCCCACATAGAGAATGGCCAAGGAGCGGCCATAGGATGGAGAGACGAAGCTGGAGAATGAATTTTATCAGCGTGGAGTTGGCACTTAAGACACCTCCGGACATAGAGGGAGCAATCTTCCTCTAGAGTGGGCCAATAGTAGCCCTGCCTCAGGATCTTCTTCGCTAGAGCCTGGCCATTGACATGACCCCCACACTCACTAGAATGGGCTGCTTCGGCCACCTTCCAAGCTTCAACATCATCTAAGCATCTCATGAGCATCCCATTAGTAGCGCGCCTGTACAGTTCTCCTGCGACAATAGTATACCTTGCGGCGGCTCTTCTGATTGACTTGCGTTGCTCAGCAGTTGCCCCTTCTGGGAACAATCCCTCCTTACAAAACAACTCGATTTCATGATACCAAGGCAACTCTTCCTCGTCCAGGATCTCTTCTAGTTCTGTTAAAGATACTTCTTTGAGGTCTTCCTTCTCAGCTCTTGCCTCTATAGATCTTCTAAGATTGACGAACCAAGGGTCCTGAAGAGAGGGTGCGTCCAATCTCTGAACGACGATAGTCTCTGTGCTCCGACTGAGAGGGAAAGATAGGGAAGAAGCAAGGGATGACAGAGCATCAGCTAGAATGTTCTGAGAACGGGGAGTATGGATATAGATCAGCTTACGGAATTGCCTGGCAAGGAGCGTGACCAGATCTTGATAAGGCTTGAGCTTAGGGTCACGAGTACGGTAAGTGGACAGAACTTGCCGTAGGATGAGCTGAGAATCTCCTATGATGTTTAAATAACGTGCGCCTAGGAGGTAGGCGTGCTTCAATCCGGCCAGGAGAGCCTCATACTCAGCGATGTTGTTGGTAGCAGGAAATCGAAGTTGATAAGCGAAGGGAATGGTCACTCCCTCCGGAGTAAGCAAAACAGCACCGATCCCTCGACCTTGAGTGTTGAGTGCACCATCGAAGTGCAGAGACTAGGAGGGGTGATGAGAGATAACAGAAAGATGATCATCAGGGAAATCGTCCTGAATGGAATCGGTGTGAGGGATGGGGAGATGGGCAAGATGCTCAGCAATGGCATATCCTTTGACTGCCTTCTGAACAACAAAGGTGATGTCGAATTGAGAGAGGAAGCTCTGCCAGCGAGCTAACCTACTAGAAAGGACAAGCTTTTCTAAGAGATAATGGATCGGGTCCATTCTAGAGATCAACCTAACTGGGTGGGCAAGAAAGTAGTGTTTCAGCTTCTGAGCTACCCACACTAAGGCGGCACAAGTCTTTTCCATAGCAGTGTACTTGGATTCAGCTGGATTAAACAACCGAGAGAGATAGTATGCAGCCCGCTCTTTCCCTTCATCATCCACTTGTGCTAAGACCGCCCCTAGGGAGTCCTCAATAACCGAGATGTATAGGATTAGGGGTTTCCCAGGGACAGGAGGTTGCAGAACCGGGGGATTAGATAGATATTCCTTAAGGTCCTCATAGGCCTTCTGACAATCTTGATTCCATTCGAACTTGACCCCCGCCTTAAGCAATTCATAAAACGGACGGCACCTTTGAGAATGCTGGGATATGAATCTTCTGATGAATTGCAATCGACCAATCAATCCTCGAAGTTCCGTAATGTTCTTCGGCGGAGGCATGTCCATGACGGCCTGTGCTTTGTTAGGATCAATCTGGATCCCCCGTTTGCTCACTATGAAACCTAGCAATTTCCCTGAGGAGACACCGAACACACACTTCTTCGAATTCATCTTGAGCTTGTACTCCCTGGCTCTCTGCAGCACCTTAGCTAGGATAGAGGGGTGTTCTTCCTTGGTTCTTGACTTCACCAGGATATCATCCACGTAAGCTTCCATATAGATGTGCATCATGTCGTGGAAGATGGCCATCATTGCCCTTTGATAGGTGGCACCTGCGTTCTTCAGACCAAATGGCATAACCACATAACAATACGTGCCCCAGGGCGTGGTGAAGGAAGTTTTCTCTTGATCTTCCGGAGCGAGACGGATTTGATTGTAGCCTGAGTACCCGTCCATAAATGACAGAGCTTCATACCCGGCAGTGTTGTCCACCAGGACGTCTATATGAGGCAGCGGGAAATCATCCTTAGGACATGCTTTATTAAGATCCCTGAAATCGATGCAAATACGCACTTTTCCATCCTTCTTGATAACAGGGACTATGTTTGCCACCCACTGAGGATATAAAACAACTCTGATGAATCTGGCCTTGTATAACTTGTAGACCTCTTCCTTGATCCTCAAGGCCATGTGAGGGTGAAATCTTCTTGACCGTTGTTTGACAGGTGTTGCCCCTGGTTTAAGCACGAGCCGGTGTTCCACTAAGGAGGGGTCAAGACCCGGCATGTCCTCGTAAGACCAGGCGAAGGAATCGATATACTCCCTTAGAACTTTGATTAAATCTTCTTCTACTTGCGGAGGGAGATTAGCGGCAACAATGATGGGCCTTGGGTCTTCTTCAGTTCCCAAGTTGATTTCCTTCGTAGGTTCGTCCACTACCGTCGACGGTTCGTTGAATCTCTTAAGTCCTTGTGCATACAAATCGGCAGTGTCATCTACGTCGCTGTCCTCATTAACCGGATCTTTTTCACCCAGGATTTCATAGACGCCAAGTCCGTCATCGCCCCATGCCCCTTCTATTTCTTCTTCATCCTCAATCGCAATTGCCGTAGCAACAAATTCCGGACATTTTAAAAGGGCATGACAGCGCTGAGCTAGGTCTTGCAAGAACCTATCAGGAACAGATTTGGGAGGACGCGCAAGCGGGCGCGGCTCAGAGGAGGAAGGGTTAGATGACCCAGAACAAGACCCTACTTCTTTAGACCTAACTAATTCTACTTCCCTAGACTCGATAGACCCTAACCCTAACCTAGGAGAAAGGAGACCTAGTGGAAGGGAAGGAGCAGGGGACTCGTGCCCCTGGGATGAGGATGGAGACAGGGTAGCATAATCTTCCACTGAAATCTCCATTTTGAATTTGACGTTTTTTTTTGGAAATCAGAAGAGACTATACAGCAAGATGGAGGAGGCGGGAGCTGCATAGGGAATAGCTCAGGGAAGATGCAGTCAAAGAAGGGATTGGAAGATGAGAACCACATCTCGTGGAGTTGGGCGTTGGGAGGAAGAGGAGCGAATAGAGTGGATAAATCAATGGGCGGGCAGTGCCCGCAAGCGCAAGGAACGAATAGAATCTCGGGCGGATCAACGAAGGATGGGTTTACCATGATAGGAGGAAGACGAGATAAGAACTCCCATTGCTGGAGGAGAGATTGAAAGCGGGAGGGAGACCAAGAAAAGACAATCGGCGAGCTCCCCTCCTCCCGTGGATCATCGTCTGGCCGCTTCTTCGGTCTCCATTGCATGAGCCGAACCTCTTGCCTCTTTTGGCAGTCTTCTTCATGAAACAATCTCTGAAGGGTTTGACCATAATCAAGCATATCATGTTCTGGCCTTTTTAGTGCCGGCGGAGGACTGGCAATCGGACATACTGTATTTCTCCCTAACGGAGCTGGCTGCAGAGCCAATGTGTCGGGCTGGAGAGGCCCTCGGACAAAGTGCTGGCGGTAGTCCCAGGTGAGTGGCCCAGAATCACCCATCACAGATAATGCGGTCTCTTTGTAGCCAAGACCTCTCCTGCCCATCTTTCTTCCCTTGGGTATGGGCTTGGTCATTCCTTGTAATTGTGCACCGAGGCCTCTACCCGGTTGGTAGCCCAGTTTCATTATAATGTTCCAGCCTTTTGGGTCTCGGATCTGGGGCTTCATCTTGATGTTAACTGGAGTAGTGATGGGCCTAGGAGGCGTATAAGCCCAAGGGAAGTTTAAATCCAGCACTGATATGACGGGTCGGCTGCTTGGCCAAAGTGTAGGAAGAATATGTTCTGAAATGGCCTTAACCGATTGCACTGTAGATAGGCTTTTGACCTTGACGACCCTCCCTTGGAAAGGGAATTTGACGCACTGATGTGCGGTGGAGAGCATGGCACCGAGCGTATCCAGCCATGGACGACCCAAGATAGCCTTAAACATAGGGTCGATGTCTAGTACATAGAATTCTACGGCCATTGTAAGGGGTCCGAGCTCTGCTTGGATAGTGACCACCCCGTGACATGCTCGCCTTGAATTGTCATATGCTGCTATAGTGGTCGGGGTAGGTCGTAATAACTCTTCGGATATGTTGCAAGCTCGTAGAGTGCTGAGTGGGCACACATTGATTGAAGCCCCTGTGTCAACTAGTGCTGCTTCAATGCTGACTTTGTTCAGAGTGATTGTAATGCAGAGCGGCATTTGCCGAGCTTCCGAAAGCGCTAGCTCGGATTCTGAAAATGTGATTGCTGGCCCTTTGGAAATAGTTGCTAGGGCTGTTGGTAAGCTGTCGACTGCCATATCTTCGCTGACCATTACCTTCTGTAAGAAATCTCTCAGTGCATCCTGATGAAGGGTAGATCTTTTGATCAACTCCAGCACAGATATTTTAGCGGGCACTCGATCCAGATGATGCAGCAAGTCATATTGAGTACCCGGTAGAGGTTCAGTTTCTGCCTGCTCGACTGTTGGCTGAGAGGACTGGGGGTTGGAATTGGTAGGGTAATTCCGATGGAACATTTTCCCGCTTCTTAAGGCGCAACTTGTAGCGGCCGCGGCATCGGTGGATAGTATGATGGGCCCTGCGGGGTGGATGAGCGGTGTAGGCTGTGTGGGGGAGATGATTTGGTGGGGTGTAAGGTTAGTGATGGTGGTGAGTGGTGGTGAGCGGATGATGGGTGAAGGATTGATGGAAGGCGGGATGGTGATGGTGGGTGGTATGGATGGAGGGAGTGTTGGTGGAGGTGTCAAAACGGGTGATAGGTTAGGTGATGGCGTAATGATGGTGGCAGAGGTAAATGGCGAGGGGTATGACGGAGTGGTGGGTGGTAGTAAATTTGTTGGAGCGGGCGTAAACGGGAGGACCAGTGGAGCGGATATTGGGTGTGAAGGAAGGACGAAGGAGGGGGTAAGAGGATTGCGGTGGTTGTGGTGGAGGGCCATGACTTGCGGTGTGGCGCCATCGTCATCAAAAGACCACTCGGCACTAGGGGCCGGGGGTTGAACTACGTTCACTTGAGCCGGTGCAGGCGGCTGAGGTTGCTGTAGAGCAGGCGGATGATTTGGCATCAGATTTTGATGGATCCCCAGATCCTGAGCCTGTTGTAGTTGCTATTGTGGTAGTGGCTGCTGCGGCTGCGGTGCTTGTTGCTGCTGTGCTTGCTGCCCTCTTTTCTCTTTGATTTCAACAATGGCCCGATGTATCGCGGCCCAATCGATTCTCTGTCCCTCATGGAGATCGTATACCAGATCCCGGAACTGATAACATCCTTCGATAGTGTGGCCTGGCTGCCTATGGAACATGCAATATTTCGTCTGATCAACGGCTGGGTTCCAGTTAGGCCGTTCCGGAGGAAGTTGAATTGCATTCACCGACATAAGAGCCGAGAAGATATCCGTGAGGGTCTCTGGCAGTGGAGGATATTGTGCCCTCTTGGGAGTCGGGCGCTTGTTGTTCGGATTGTTGTTATAACCGTTGGGTGGAGGGACATTATGGAATTGCGGAGGTGGTGGTTGTTGCTGCGGAGCGACGAAGGCGTTTTGTGGAACGGTGAAGGCGGGCGGAGGGTTTTGTGGAGCGGCTTGAAAGTTCTGTGAAGCGGGATTTTATGGAGTGCGGGGGTTTTGGGGGAAGCGGAATGGTGCGGCTTGGAATGGAAATGCGACGGCTTGTACCTGTTCGTTTGTCTGGACCCCCTCGGTAACCGGCCCTTGTGGTTTCTTGTGATATTTGGGCTTTTGGTTTTCAAATAGGTCGTGTATGGGAGAATCCTTGAACTGGGTTTGTATGAAGCGCGCCCGGCTGTAGAGTTGATGCATGTTAGCTATATCATCCATCGCCAGGATGTTCCTGAAGGTCGGGGTAGCATTTGAAATGAGCAGCTTGACCTTCTCTTCCTTCGGAATGTGGCCAGGCACTCTAGCAGCCATCTGTCTCCACCTGTCTGCATAAGTGGCGAACTCCTCATCTGGCTTCATCTTCTCGACTACTAGATCTATAAATGAGTATTCCGGGCCGACCCTGTCTTGGAACCGCTGGATAAATTTGTCCTTTACTACCTTGAAACTTCCATCTTCTTCTAGCGGCAAAGAGTAGAACCACTCCATAGCAATACCATCCAAAGATCGGCAGAATAAGTACGCCATAAGGCGATCATCATATTGGAACTGCGCCGACTCGTATAGAAAATCCCTCACATGAATGAAGGGATTGTCGTTCCCATCGTACTTGCGGTAGTTAGGGAGTTCTGATTGTGGGGGGAACCGAATATTCTGGAAGCTCGGGACAGGAACATCTGCCAAAGATTGCGGGCCAACCCGCTTCTGGAGGAAATCGAGTTGTTGCTGCATGGCGGCCCATTTGTCAAGCAAGTCCTGCTCTCGGGAGGGAGCAGGGGTAGTGAAGGACACTGATTGAATTTGAGGAGCAGATGGAACGATTGCGACAGAAGGTGGAAGCCCATAAGTAGGAGTGGAGGGATAAACAGTAGAGATGGGGGGCCCATAAGAAGGATATTGGGCCTGAGATTGGCCCAGATTAGAATGGGCTTGAGCCACCCCTTGCCGAGGGTGCAAGAAATCGGAAGGGCCCATGAGAACTTGCGAAGCTACCGGAGTAGATACGTGATGATCTATTTGAACAAAAGAGGGGATGGGCGACTTTCCCTTATCGAAGGATTGTTGGGCCGAATTGGAAGACTGGCCCGTTTCCATGCCCGCGAAAGTGATGGTCCGTGGTTGGACCGGGGTGAGATCGATTGGAGTGGGCGGAATGGGAAGCCCAACAATGGAAGGATTGGATTGATTTTGGATGATGGTAGAAGGAGATGCGTTGGACCCTTGCATGGCCTGATAAAGAGCTTGGAGTTGGGCCGGATCCAGTTGGGCCATCATCTGAAGGACGGAGCCTGCGGAAGGAGTGGAGAAAGAAGGGGTGGCTTGACCACCTTCCATGGAAGTGGAGGATAGAAGGGGGGCAGTCCCCTCTCCAGAAGAAAAGGAGGTAACCCTGGGAGGGTTTTCAAGAAGCCCTTGAGGAAGGGAGTCCTCTTGGGAACGGGGAGGATTAAAGGATGCCATGGTGGACTCGAAAAGAGGATTGGAGTAGGACTTGAAGAAGAAATTGACTTGAGGAGATGAGTCGGACGGACGAAAACAACTCCACATGCAACGGACAACCTTGACAAAATGCAAACAAACAACACAAACAATCACGCAATAAGTAACCAGACTCGAATGTTTTTAGAAAAAGATGTAAGTGATAAAAGGTGAAGACACTCAAAGTCAACCAAGTTGTTTTAAGATGATGCAACACAATTCTTGTGATTTCTCCTTTGGAACTTTAGTGAATTGATTGAAATGTGCTCTCAACAATGGGTTCCTAACAGGAGATGGGTATGGGACTTGGTTTGACTCTAAGTGTAATCACTCCTCACTTATGCAACCCTAGACACGGGGTGGGAAAGGTACAACCAGCTCGACGTTCATGTGGGAATCCACGGCTCGCGGAGACTTATGGAGGTCCCTGGTGCGATTTCCTAGTCGGCCCCAAGGAATATGGAGACGAGAGGTCCGCACACCAAGGTAGGAAAATGCAATCTACGATATGAAAAGATGAACGGTCCTATGTGCACCGGAGTGCATGCAAAGTCTAGCCTAAAATCTAGCAATCAATGATGCACACAATGATATGGAGATATGAAACAAAGCAAGGAGGAAGTCAAGTATCACCCAAGCAAAAAAGTCACAGCAGAAACTGCGGAAATAAATACACCTGGGGGCGTACCTGTCTGGAGTATAACGGTCTAGTAACCCTGCGTCAGAAGAAAATAACGGTCGAATGCCAGACCGCTAGAAATAATATAACGCAGGGAGCTAGGACCGTCAAATGAGCCAGAAAACCAAAATCAACCAGAAGTAACAGGAAAAACCGTGAAAGCTCTCAGCAGAACAGATGTGGCGGTCTAATGCCCCTGCGTCAGAGGACTGTAACGCAGGGACACAGGGCCATCAGAGCACTCAGAGAAACAGGATTAACAGGAAATAAGGGGAAAACGGGAGGGGACAACACAAGAGATGATGGCAGGTTTAACAGGAATCAAAAGCACGATTGGCACAAGCTGTCCCACCGTGATCGCCAAAAAATTATCTGTTGATTTTACTTTGCTTATCTATCTTCTTTTTCTTGGGGGGTCTTGTGTGATGATATGTAGCAAGATAACAAGCAAATAATCAAAGATCTGCTCTTAACCTATGCACATGTGATCATGAACCTAGGCAATCAAAGCTAGCTCTAACATGGGCATGCTATCTCAATCAAACTAAGCTAAGGAAAAGGAAAACACACGCCGGGGTGTGGAGCAAAGAGTAAATGGAAACACACCACAAGGGGTGGAACAAGCAAGGAAATAAAAGATATGCAATGAAGGAGAAAGCTAACGCCCAATACCAAGGAAAATCATGATCGCCACCAAAGTAAAACAAGCCAAAGACTTGAAAAATACCTTGGAAATAGGTGGATGAAGCACCCGCCCACGGGAGAGAAAACCAAAGAGAACCTGCAGGTCAGCTAGAAGTAACGGCCAGAACCCCGTGCGTCACTTGAAAGTGACGGTCGCTCGATAGACCGTTGGAAGACTCTGACGCGCCTACACAAGGCCGTCGTAATACATGCAGTAGCAAAGTGTGGATCCTTTTAACTCCAACTCTTCCAGCAGGCTAGAAGACTTGGGCCTCGTACTGGTGAACCTGTAAACCTGCCAAAGAAGTGGAAGACAAGAACAAAACAACCCAAATTAGCCCTTTCAATAATATAGCATCAATTCTTCAATAAACAAAATATCATCAAAAGGAGAGGGGGATACCGGGGAGTTTTGGTTTTTTAACCCCTCTGGGCGTTTTAAAAGATTAGGAGGATGTTTAGATGATGAAAACCAGTGAAAAACGTGGAGAAAGGAGAGAAATAATGCTTATGATGAAAGGGAGATTGAATGGAAACTCAATATGCAATTATGAACTTTAGAACCAAAGGAACAAATACTCCCTTCACCAGGCAGCAAACGAACGTGAGAAGCACTTCTCCTTGATCAAACGTGGCTCTAGAATGCGGCAGCACTTCGACGCAAACTCCAGATCTTCCCCCCTCTTGGCCATGAAGTTAAGGGTTCTATTTATAGACCCTCAAACCCTCAAGTCGAGCAGAGGATAATCCGGCAAGAGAAAGGGATAACTCTTAGCAAATCCTTGAAGATAATATCACCAAGAGTCCATAGAATCAAACAGAAGGTCCTGAGGATCAGATTTGAAAGAGATATCGTCAATCCAAGTTCTTATCTTGACCACGGAGTAGCAGAGAAAAGGCCTGAACTGCCAGGACTCTCTGAAGGAAGTAACGGCTGCTCGACAGACCGCCACTTGGAAATAACGCACCAAGGATCGTCCGTTACTTTCAATCTTATCCCTAAAAGATAAGATCAACATGGAGAAGGTCAAAGCAATAGGACTCTGTGAAGAAAGCAACGGCCAAGGCATGGGGCGTCACAATGAAACAACGGCTGCACGACAGACCGTTATTATCAACGTGTAAGCCAAAGGATAAAGATTTGAAACGAGACCTTAAGCTTCAGGACTCTTCAAAGAGTAACGGCCCAGGACCCACCCGTTATAAAGAAACAACGCTCCTGGAGCAGACCGCTATTATCAATGGAGTTCAAAAAAGAAATGAAGGTTTTGCTAAGCCTTAGTCAAATGAAATGCCACAAAAAACCACATCCAATCAAGGAAAAAGATCCAAGAAATAGGCTCCAAATCAATCAAGGAGACTCAATGAAGAGTGAATTACTCGGAGCATCATGTAGAATGAACAAAGAGATGACCCGACTTATTGGTCATAAAACGGGTGTCAACAGATGTGTCGATCTACCTTAAAGAATAGCAGACAGTCGGAAGCCTAAAACATACGAAGAGTCAAGTGTGTCGACACATGCTGAAATAGCACGTTGGCACAACCTAGTTAACAGAAGCCATTATATGGGGCAATTGCTGAAGAACGTGTCAACATAGATTCCACAGTGTGTCGACACAGCAGTCAACATATGAAGGCAACTCCACGAGAGGATCTCAGTGCGTCGACACATGTTCGCTAACTGTGTCGACACCAAGCTCAAGCCAATAGCTACCTTAACGATCACCACACAGTGCTTCGACACACATAGTGAAGTGTGTCGACACACTCTCAGTCGGGGGACTTTTGTAACTTAACCGGGACCCACCTGTGGCACATGGTGTTAGGATTGGTGTGCTACATGCCAATTTCGGGTCAGGTAGGCCCAATAGTTGTACGATCTTGTTCATTATTAATAAAGTGGTATTTGAGCGTAAATATGTGATTGTGTATTACTTTACAATGTCTCTAAGATATGTGGTTGTAAAGTCAACTTGAGATAGGATCTCGATCATGAGACTGACTTTACATGGACACATACCTTAAACTGTTCCTGGTTGGAGGGTAATCACTCGGGGACTTTGATTACCTATTAAACCAGTACACATGATGTGTGACTGACCAGTCTCATGGTCATTGGTGCGGGGCACCAACACATATGTGTAGGTGTATGTCCTTTGAGGATGTACACTGAACTGATCCGCTATTGGATCTTCAGATGATCGATTATACCTAATGTCAACTGAAGATCCAACGGTCTCAGTAGCATCGTTGGTCCTTTCACCTGAGACATTGATCGGATCTTACACGAGGACTGGGATGATTTAATTACTTGGCTAAGTGACTTTAACCATAAGTCATGAATTGCCGAGTCATTAACCATTTCAGGATACGCGTGAATATCATCAATGGTCAAGAGGGGATCGCTCACAATCGGGTATGAAGGGGCGTGATCTCGCGCTTGTCCTGAGCTGGAGGGATGATCACCGAGTAGTGAACTGCAGAGAAAGGGAAACGAATCAGGAGGCCCAGGGATGGTTCCCTGGGGAAAATTCTTCGATGCTTAAGTCAGTAAAGCAATGGTGGAAGATATGGGGGGAGGTGGAAAGAGGTGCACGAGATCCCCCAACACCAAGGTGGTGAAGTTGTTCCTGCTCAGGGAGTTTCAGGCGTATATTACCCTTACCTTTCATTGGAGGGAGTCCCTGATTTATATAATGAGCTCACCTTAAGAGTCCCGTAAACTTAGGAGTTTCGGGCGGGAGTTACGTCCTCATCATGGGATCGTTACGTCCTCATCGTGGGATCTTCATGGCCTTGAGGGATCATGGGTCCTTTATCCTCATAAACTCCTGCTCATAAAGGGCTCTCAACGGCAGTGTGGATAAGCAATCGTCAGTCGATCCGAGCATAAAAGGTGCCAGCCCTGTCCGGGCGATAGGCATAGCTCGGTGAGGAGATGGGTCGGATAGACCGGCTAGCGCTTCCCCCCTTCGGGCGGAGGGGTAGCTCGTGCACGGGTCTTCCTGTGACCTGACTGAGGCTCGAGCTCTCCGAGCCTTGGGGCCGCCTAGGAGAGTTGTTTCCTCGAGCATTGTTTTATTGGGCTTTTCCAAGTGGGCCCTGCGGGCTGTCACTTGGGCGAGCTTTCCTCATTGGGCCTTATTGGGCCTAGTTGGGTCTGCTCTTTGAGTGGGCTGCAGGAATCCCCCTCTCCACTTGTCCCCCTCCTACTCCCGAGCCAAGGAGGCTCGGTTGAGTAGTTTTTTGAGGCTTTGGACCAGCGTGGCTCGGGTGGGTGGAATCCTGTTGGCGTGATGATGCCGCGTGTAGCGGTCGCCTGGGCCCATAGTAATAATGATCCTGACGGATTTTGAAATGAAGGGGCCCCCTTTTTCTCGGAGGTTGAAATGGCGCGCCGCCTCCCGCGAGGGTTTATAGGCGTTGGGCGCTTGCTGTCATTCCAGACTCCCTCCATCTTTAGGGTTTTGGCTCTCCTCCGTTCTTACTTTTGGGGCTCTTTGATGTGCCGTGAGGACGCGACGGAAGAGCAGAGGCTTGCAGCGGCGCTTGAGGAGTTGGCGGAGACAACTGCAGAGGCAGTCCGGCGGCTTCCTCTACCCCCGGAATCTTCAGGGTCTCGAGATCGCCTTTCCTCAGAGTCTTCTCCGGATTCCATGGCGGACCAGCGCTCAGAGGCTGAGGAGTGGGAGGATGAGCTAGTGGCGAGGGCGTCGGTTCCAAACTGTAGTGAACTGGGGGAGGCGGATGTGAGAAGGCTGGAACACCAGTATCACCTACCCCACAAGTTCTGCTTTGCCGCGGCTTCTCCATACGAGATGAGCCTGGACTCTCGTACAGACCACATCTGTACTTTTCTTCTGTCGTAGAAGGGTGGATTCCGCCTTCCTTTCGAACCTTTTGTTCTTCAGCTTCTCAATTTTTTCCAGTTGGCGCACATTCAGTTGGTAGCCAACTCTTATCTTCTCCTTTCCGCCTTCCGCATCCTCTGCCGCCAGTGTGGAGTTCCTCCTTCCATGGACCTCTTTCACTATTTTTTTGAGTTGAAAGCACATCCTTCGGCTGGGAAGAGCTTCTATTTCATCCAGGCGAGGCGGAATAGGAGTTGTATCTCCTTGGCGGCGAAGGATTCTTCGCATAAGGGGTGGATGACTCAATTCTTCTTGGTGGGGATTTGTCCAGTGGAGGAAACCTGGAGGTGCCTAGTAATCTCCAACTTCCACCCGAATATCCCTCCCAGGCAGGATGAGTTCCCTCCACATGTGGAGGAATACGCAGCCACCTTGCTGAAGCACCGCCAATCCACTGAAGAACTGGTTACTCCGGAGAATATCGAGCGGTGTCTTCTTACACGGCTGCATCCGTCGGGCTTAGGTGCCATAAACTAGATTCTCCTTCGGATGTGGGGGTCATTCTTCTTTTCCTGAATATGTCTTCCTCTTCATGCAAACACCAGGCGGGAGGCTCTGAAGGAGGCCGTAGAGGTGATCGAGCTTGGTGATGACTCGGCTGCTCCCGTGGGTCGCTCCCGAACCAGAGATAAGGGCAAGGGAGCGGTCCTCCAGACTGCGGGGGTCCAAGCGCAAGGACCATGTGGAGGGTATGATCCGGGCAACTGCGAGGGCCAGGAAGCGGGCCAAGAAGGCCGGGGTCGTACCCGCGGTTGAAGGCGACCTTGCCGCTGCTCGCCCCTCCACCGAGCATGATGGGGCCGACCCTACCGGGCGGGCTCTCCCACCCGCCGAGCCAGAGGGGGCCGAGGAGGTCGGGGCTACTCCTGCGGGTGACGACAACGCGGGCTCAGCTCTTCCTTCGACCGAAGCCGAGGGGGCCGGGGCTGCTCTTGCGACTGGCAACGGTGCCAGACCGGCTCTCTCCTCGGCTCCCGGCTCTCCCCTCGGCAGGAGCTGAGGGGGCCGTGGCCAAGGTGGGGGATGTTGGGACCGTGGCCGAGGCTGGCGCTTCAAGCGGTGGTGCAAGTGCCAAGCCGGTCCAGGCTGAGGGGCCGCAAGAAAATCCAACTGAGGCGAGAGAGGCGACCGAGGCTGGGGCTCGGTCCGGGCCATTCAGAGGGGTGCCGGGCGATGGGGGGTTCTCCGCTCCGGCGGCCTTGGAGAGGCTTGGTATCTCGGGCCCTCTGCACCAGGTATGCCGCGGTATAGCCGCGAAGGTGAGGGGGGGAGGTAGGCAGTACTCCTCGTCCACGGCTCTCGCTGGGGTTATGGAGGGCGGCCTGGCCCTGGCCCAGATGGGGGCTGCTCTGGCAGAAGCGTACGCTCGGTCGGAGTGGGAGCGAGCGAACCTGGCCTGGACCCTCGGCGGGTCTGACAGGAGGTTGGCTCGGCTCGCCGAGGAGCGTGATGGGCTTCGGCGGGAGCTGTCTTCAGTCAGGGAACTGGTGCGGTCCAGCCAGGTGGAGACCCGGGCGCTAACCGAGCAGCTAGCCAAGGCCCGCGAATCGCTCGAGAGGAAGAGCAGGCTTCTTGAAGAGGAGCGCCTTGCACGCGTTGAGCTGGACGGCCGGTGGGAGACCGAGCGTGCAGAGCTGGTAGACCGAGCGGAGGAAGCCGAGCGCCTTCGGCGGGAGGCCGAGGCTGATCGGGCTGAGGCGGAGAAGCATGTGGCGGAGGCCGAAGAGCGGACTGCTGAGGCCGAGCGGAAGTCAGTCGAGGCGGAGCGGAGGGACGCCGAGCTTGCTGGTAGGGTCGGATCGGCCGGGGCGGAGGCTCTCGAGCAGTACAAGAGCTCAGAGGCCTACCGGGTCGACCTTAAGGAGGCTGCCCTCCCCTACTACGAACTAGGGCTTCGCTGGGGCATCCACAAGGGGTTCAAGCAGGGTTACGACCGGGCCGTCTCTTACGTTGAGGAGCAGGCGTCCGGAGTAGTTGACTTCCTGTCCGGGCATTGTTATGACTCGGACTTGTCATCCTCCAGTTCCTCTGTTTCAGCGCAGGATGAAGAGGATCACGGGGGCTCATCGTCCGAGGTGTCGCCAACTCCGGATGCCTCGGGAGGGCACACAACCGAGGCAGTTCTCACGCCGGTGGGGTCAGTGCCAAGGTCGACCATCGCCGAAGGTGCCGGGGGTAGACCGCTCGAGCCCTCTACTTCCGAGCTTCAAGGTGGGCCGGAGGCCTGATGTATCTTCTTCGCTTTCTCTTTTTGAAGGAAAAAACTTCTTCTTTTGTGTAGAAATAAATAAGGCAATAGCGTTATGATGAAGACTTATCTGTTCCGTATCGCCGTTGCCGTATTTTGTTTAGCGTATTTGCGGTGGTTGGAAAGAGCCGATACTTTCTGTGTGGATTTCGCCTGATGGTTGGGTGAGCGTCAGACAGGGTGTCTTTCCGTTTTCTCATGCTTTGAATGTCTGGCCGCTTCGTGTATCCCGCTGGGGCGAAAAATGAGAAGTTTGAGGTGACCGTTCGTAGGGAGAAAATCTCTTTGGCGTGTTTTCGAGGAGAGAATCATTTAAGGTAAATAGCCTCCCTTTGCCTATAAAAGGTCTGAAGGGCGTCCCTTCCTCTCCACCGCTTAGGGGTTTCCCTGACAGTCTTTCCTCATTCCTTCTTCACGTAGCGTTGTGCCATTGTATTTGGAGCATGGAAGACACTCCGGAAGATGAGGCTGCCGACGACGGGGGGCAGAGATTCTTGCTGCTTCGGATTTGAAGAGGGTTCGACGGCCGTTGAACGGAATTGAAGAGGGTTCGACGTGCGGTGGCACGTCGTCTTCCCTTTATCAGTTCTGGCGGCACTTGCAGGGGGGCGAGATGGTGGATGGATGGGGGCATCAGACATCCCTGCCGCCCGTCCCTTCCTGCCCGCTTCACGGAGGGGAGGAGGAAGCCAACTAAGCTCCCTCCCCTCTGGGCCTTCCCTTGCCTCCTCGTCTAGTTCTGCTGGTTTCTTTTTCTTTCTCGCAGCCTCTTTTTCCCTCTTCTGCTCTACTCCTCCTTTCTTTCACTCTTCAGAGGGTGCCTGCACTCTCTTTCTTCCAAAGAGTTGACAGTTTGGTGGGGAGGATGCTTTCATATGCATTCCCTCCCCCCTTCTCTTCCAAGTTCAACTTAGAAAGTAGCCTTCTCCTTCCTAATCCCTCTGTCACCTTTGTCCCGAGCTACCCAAGCCAACGGGGTCGACTATCCTTTATCCGAGCCAGTTTCTACACGAGGCAGAGTCAGTGGTTGGGCGCAGGAAGGTCATCCGAGTCAGTCGAGCAATGGGCTCATGCGACGGTGCTAGATGGATTTTTTTACTTTTTTGACATGTATTTTCTTGGCTTCGGCCTTCTTGATGTACAAGCGGGTTGTTTGAATAAAAGAAAGGAGCCTTTTGTTTTATCTCGTGTCGTTTGCACAATGCTCAGTATTCAGAAGTAGAACTTGCGTAATGTAGTTGCATTCCAGGTCCGAGGGATGAGCTCTCCTTCCATCGTGGATAGACGGTATGCTCCTTTTCCGAGCGTCTCGACCACTCGGTAGGGGCCTTCCCAATTAGGGGATAACTTGCCCGCCGCCTCAAGTGGTCGAGAGGTTTCGGCTTTCCTGAGGACGAAGTCTCCCAGTTGAAAGTGTCTGTCTCGGACTTTGGAGTTGTAGTATCGAGTGAGGCGGCGTCGGTATTCCGTGGCTCTGATGCTGGCAATCTCTCGGACTTCATCTGCTAGGTCGAGATTTTCGAGCAGTTTCTGGTCGTTTGCCTCGGACGAGAAGCAGATGACTCGGAGGGAGGGGTTGCCAATCTCCAATGGGATCACGGCCTCGGTACCGTACATCGCTGAAAGGGGCTTTCACCGGTTGCCGTTCTGGGAGTCGTTCTGTGTAACCAAAGTACGTTCGGCAATTCCTCGAGCCAGCTGCCCTTGGCTTTGCCGAGCCTAGTCTTGATGCCTTTTAAGATAGTCTTATTGGCATTTTTTACCAGCCCGTTAGCCTGAGGGTGGGCGACCGAAGTGAAGTGATTGTGAATGTTAAGGTCGGCGCATCTGTCTCAGAAATAACGAGAATCAAATTGTCGACCATAATCGCTTACTATCACCCGGGGGATGCCGTAACGACAGATGATTGACTTCCAGACAAAATTCCATAAGACTGTCTCGGTGATCCTTGCTGTGGCTTCGGCCTCGATCCACTTAGTGAAGTAATTGATGGCGACGATAATGAACTTCTTCTGGGCCTGGGCCGTGGGGAATGGCCCGAGGATGTCGATTCCCCAACGAGCGAAAGGATAAGGCTCGGCTAAGGTGATGAGCTCCGTTGCTGGCTGATGGACCAAGTGGTCAAATCGCTGGCATCGGTCACAGTGTTGTGTGTAAGTCGAGCAGTCACGCTGTAGAGTGGGCCACCAGTAACCTTGCCGTAGCAAGATCTTAGTGAGCGACCTTCCTTCTAAATGCGCTCCGCACAGACCTTTGTGAACTTCTTGAATCGCTCGGTTGGCATCATTAGTGCTGAGGCACTTCAAGAGAGGGCCGGAGAAGGATCTCCGGTAGAGAGTGCCATCCAGAGTGACGAATCGCCGAGCTTGGTACTTCAATCTTCGGGCTTCCTGAGGGTCGGGAAGCTTCTGAGAGTCTTGAAGCCACGACAGATAGGGGGTACGCCAGTCGTTTGGGGAGGCCGAGTCAACAGCTAGGAGCTCCGAATCGATGCTCGGCCACTCTAGCTCTTCGAGAAGGACCGATCGAGTACCCTCGGGGTCAAGAGAGGAGGCCAGCCGAGAGAGGGCGTCCGCTCGGGAGTTTTCCTCCCGAGCTATTTGGACTACCTCGAAACTCTCAAACTGTTGTGCCACAGTCTTGACCAGTTGGAGGTATTTGATCATCGGTGCTTCTCGAGCTTCATAGTCGTCGTTGACCTGGCTAGCGACAAGTTGGGAGTCAGTGTGAATCCTAACTCGCTCAGCCCCTAACCGCCGGGCCATGCGGGCTCCCGATATGAGGGCCTCATACTCTAAAGAGTTGTTAGATGCTTGGAAGTTGAACTTCAGGGCGTACTGTAGCTCTTCTCCCTCGGGGGACTTCAAGAGGATCCCGGCACCGCTTCCGGCTGAGTTGGAAGATCCGTCGACGAATGGTTCCCAAGTCAGCCCGGACGTGGACGGAGATCTTTCTTCAGTCGGGATGGTGCTATTGGTGATGAAGTCAGCGAGCGCCTGGCCTTTGATAGCCGAGCGAGGCCGATACGATATATCATAGGCCCCGAGCATGATGGCCCACTTGACGAGACGTCCCGAGGCTTCCAGGTGAGCGAGGATCCTCTTCAATGGTTCTCCGGTCAGCACGGTGATGGAGTGCCCTTGGAAATAGGGTCGGAGGCGCTATGCCGAGGTAACCAACACTAGCACGAGTTTCTCAGTTGCGGGCTACCTTTTCTCAGCCTCATTGAGCACCTTATTGGTGTAGTAGACCGGCCTCTCGATTCCTGAGTCATTTCTGACTAGGACCGAGCTAACTGTAGATGGAGATGCCGAGAAATAGAGATGCAAGGCTTCACCTGGGACATGCTTGGAAAGCACTGGGGGCGAAGCCAGGAACTCCTTAAGCTTGGCGAACGCTCTTTGGCATTCCTCGTCCCACGCGAATGTAGCAGATGCCATTTTAGGCCCCCTCAACAGTTTAAAGAAGGGTAGGCATCGTTCAGCCACGCGGGACAAGAATCTGCTGAGCACGGTAATGCGCTCGGTAAGACATTGAACATCTTTGATGCAGGTGGGTGGGCACATGTCCAGGATGGCCTGGACCTTGTCGGGGTTGGCCTCGATCCCACGCTGGGTGACTAACAAGCCCAGGAATTTCCCGGACCTTACTTCGAAGGCGCACTTGACAGGGTTGAGCTTCATGTTGTACTTCAGGAGGGTGTCGAAGGTTTCCGCTAGGTCGGCGAAGTGGTCGTCGGCCTTAGGGGTCTTCACGAGCATGTCGTCAATATAGGCCTCGATGTTCCGCCCGAGCTGTCCCTCGAACATATGATTGACCAGCCTCTGGTACGTGGCTCCAGCGTTCTTCAACCCGAAAGGCATCCGGGTGTAGCAGTGTACGCCGAAGTCGGTGATAAAGGCGGTCTTTTCGATGTCTTCGGGGTGCATTCTGATCTGATGGTAACCTGAATAGGCATCCAGGAAGCTGAGTATCTCATTGCCCGAGGTTGAGTCAACCAGTTGGTCGATGCTCGGTAAGGGATAGCAGTCCTTTAGAGTAGCCTTGTTCAAGTCGGTGAAGTCCACGCACATCCGCCACTTTCCTGAAGCTTTTGGCACCATGACGACGTTAGCCAGCCACGTCGGGTACATGACCGATCTAAAAAGGTCAGTCTTTTGCCCCTTGGTGACTTGCTCCTTAATAATCGCATGTTTCTCTGGCATGTGCTTCCTTCTGCGTTGTTGCACGGGCTTCATGGTTGGGTCGAGGTTGAGCTTATGCACCACCGTTTCTTCTGGTATCCCGGGGAGTTGATCATCAGACCATGCAAAGATCTGGATGTACGCGGAAAGAAACTCTTTGTATTGCTTTTGAACCTCAGATGTTATGTCGGCTCCGATCTTTACTCCTAGGGTCGGGTCGTCGTTTAGGAAAACCGCTAGCAATTCGCCTCCAGGCTCGGCGGTTGCGGATTTTTCCTTGACTTCCCGGGGGCTCTTGTTCTTCCCGTCTGGCCTTGTGACTTCAACCGAGATATTGTAGCACCTTCTGGCCATGGCCTGGTTGCCTCGGACTTCCCCCAACCCATTTTTGGTGGGGAACTTCATCTTTTGGTGATAGGTAGAAGGCATCGCTTTCGTTCGGCTGAGGATTCCCCGGCCGAAGATTGCGTTGTATGCTATCATACCTTTGATCACTATGAAGTCCACCATGACCGTAATGATTTTGGGTGGGGTGCCAAGAGTAACCGGTAGGCTTAGGGCTCCCTCAGGATAAGTGACCTGGCCATTGAACCCGCACAGGGGGGTTCGGATCGGGCGGAGTTTAGACGGATCCTCCCCCATCTTAAGGAAACATTCATAGGATAATACATCAGGGGCACTTCCATTGTCAATTAGAATCATGTCTACGTTACAATGGTTTATTGTGGCCGATATGATTAGGGCATCGTCATGCGGGGTGCTTAGCCCTTCCAGGTCTTGGTCGAAGAAGACTATGACCTGGGGCTCACCCGGCGGGGCCTTGGGAGGCTCGATGGCTCGGCTTGCCCGCTCAGCATGACGCTTCCTTCCTCGGCCACTGTCTCCTCCTGATGCAGCTCCTCCGGTGATGATGTTGATATGGACCCATCGGGGGGCGTTGTCGATTTCCTCTGGGGCGCCTCGGTCTTCCTGGTGCCCGACCACGAATCGGGAGAGGTGCCCCTGACGAACAAGATGCTCGATCTCATCTTGGAGCTGATGGCAGTCGCCGGTGTGATGCCCGTGGTCGCTGTGGAACAGGTAATGCTTGCTGCGACTGCGGTTCTTCGACCTCATTGGCTCGGGTTGGCGGAGGAGGCCCGAGCCTTTGATGTCTTCATAAATCTCGTACACTGGAGCGGTTAGGGGAGTGTACCGCTCATACTTCCGTGACGTTTCCTTGCGTTCCCCGTCTCGGTTCCGCCTTTTTCCTTGGTGCGAGTTTGGCTCGGGTGCCCGCTTCTTGTCCCCCTCCCGACCCGAGCCGGTTGCGTCTCGGCATGCGCTGAGCACTTCTTCGCACTCGGCATGGCGCAATGCCAGAGTCACTAGCGCAGCAAGGGTCGAGGGAGGGTGGAGGACGAGCTCGTGGTGGAGGTTCTCGTCGCGGGTGCCCCCGGTCAGTGCGGTTATGGCCGAGGCGACGTTCAGGCGGGGGATCCTCAGGGCTTCCGATTTGAATCGGATAATGTAGGCCCGAAGTTTCTCCCATTGCGCCTGTTTGAGGGCCAAAAGCCCCGCTACCGATCTTGGGGGACCGTTGCCGGCGAAACTCTCCTTGAATACTCGCCCGAATTGCTTGAAGTCTCGGATGGATCCGGAGGCGAGGGCCCGGAACCATGCTTGGGCGCCTTGGACCAAAGTGGTCGCAAAGGCTCGGCACTTGATGGCGTCGGACCCTCCATGAAGGGTCATCAGGGCGTTGAAGCTGTCGAAGTGGTCGGTCGGGTCACCCTGGCCATCGTAGGGCTTGAAGGTCGGGATGGAGGCTCTGGGAGATACCTCTGCCTTCAAGATATGGTCGGAGAACGGGGATCTCTCATCGTCCTCTGGTGGAGAGGTCTTCTGCAGGGCTCGTAGGGCGCGCGCCTACTCTGCGAAACGCCTCTCGAATTCTCACAGTCGGAGGGATAGCTCCGGCTACCGCTGCGCCGTAGGGCTGAGGGGGCATGATGGCAGGCTGTCCTGGCGCTCCCTGGAGACTTCGATCTCCGGGAGGGGACAACGTGTCCCATGCCTACCCCGTTTCGGTGTGGAGGAAGCCTCTTGCTCCGGAGGGGGGGCTTGCGAGGGTCCTCCTGCTTTGTTGCGGATAAGCTGCTGCCCTCGGAGGGTGAAGCGGCCTCCGGCGGTGTGCTGGGACACGTTCTCGAGGGGAGGGCTCTCCGGAGGGGCGCCTGACCTTCCATCCATGGTCGCCTGGGTCCTCATGAGTTCCACGAGGACATCCACTTTCGCGTTGAGGGCTTGGAAGGCGTCAGTGCCGCCGTTGAGCGGCATCCCTGTCGCCGCGGGGGGAGGGGGTGGTAGCCCTGTCGCGGGGGAGGGGGCGGTCCGTCGGCGGGAGTGCTGGCACCGGAGGGGGGGTTTGGAGAGGCTTGAGAGGGGCCTTCCCCCACCGCCACCATGGCCTTTCCCCTGTCGCCGGCGGACCTCCTCCCTGAACTTCTTCGCACCATACTGCCTCTTTGGTCGTTTCCCACAGACGACACCAGATGAAGGGGCGTGATCTCGCGCTTGTCCTGAGCTGGAGGGATGATCACCGAGTAGTGAACTGCAGAGAAAGGGAAATGAATCAGGAGGCCCAGGGATGGTTCCCTGGGGAAAACCCTCCGATGCTTAAGTCAGTAGAGCAATGGTGAAAGATATGGGGGGAGGTGGTAAGAGGTGCATGAGATCTCCCAACACCAAGGTGGTGAAGTGGTTCCTGCTCAGGAAGTTTCAGGCGTGTATTGCCCTTACCTTTCATTGGAGGAGTCCCTGGTTTATATAGTGAGCTCACCTTAAGAGTCCCGTAAGCTGAGGAGTTTCAGGCAGGAGTTACGTCCTCATTATGGGATCGTTATGTCCTCATCGTGGGATCTTCGTGGCCTTGAGGGATCATGGGTCCTTTGTCCTCATAAACTCATGCTCATAAAGAGCTCTCAACGGCAGCGTGGATAAGCAATCGTCAGTCGATCCGAGCATAAAAGGTGCCAGCCCTCTCCAGGCGATAGACATAGCTCGGATGAAGTCAGGTCGGAGTGGGCGCAGAGCGCTTGCCTCTATCCCGATGAAGGGATAACTCGGGCATGTGTCTTCCTCCGTTCTGACGCTCGGGCCTTCCGAGCCTAAGGGCCGCCGAGGAAGGGTGGGATCCCGAGCGATCTTTTATTGGGATTTTTAACCTAAGTGGGCCCGATGGGGCTATTACTTGGATGAGCTGAGCCTCATTTGGTCCTGATGGGCCTAGTTCGGCTGCTCTTAGTTGGGCTACAGAAATCCCCCTCTCCAGGGTATATATCAGACAGTTAATGGGTCATGACACTGACGCTTCATTAAATCCCTGACCAGGGTCGTGTGAGTTCGTTTAGAACGGACATCATACACTTTAAAGGAGGTCATGGTCAAATGGCACGATCATGGGGTTTGACAGAAACCATACCCTCGATCGAACCAGACTCATAGAAGGAGCTAGGGATTATAGCGATGCGGCAACTGTAGACTTACAGGTACCAGACAAGCTGGTTTAAACCCGGCGTCATCTAGGATCACGCGGATTTGCTTGACCCAACATGATCAAATGTTCAGAATAAATTAAACTATTATTCGGCTCTAGTAGAAGCGAATAATAAGTTTAATTTACTTCTAATTGGACATTAGAAGTTAATAGGTCTCAAACTAGAGTGACTAAGGGCCTAGAAGACCACACACAATGGATTCTTGGGTGACGGATTATTATTGTACAAATGTGTATATTAATTCCCTTGAAATCCTTTTGGAAAGGCATATAAGAGGGGCTTAATATATATGTACAATAATGAAAAGGATATATATACGATTTTGGTCCTTGTGGGTTCTTTTCAAAAGGGGCATAATCCTATATATGTGTCACTTACGAGAACTCTCTCCCCTCCCTTGGCTTAAGCAAGCATTAACAGCAAAGGAAAGAGAGGTTTTCTCTCCCCCCTTCCTCCCTCTTGCTCTCTCTCTCCCTAGAAGTTTTATCTCTCTAAAAAGGGAAGCAAAGGGAAGATCGTGGTTGGGGGATACCTTCACTGCGCGAGGATCCATGTGGATCTGTTCTAGAGGCCGTACTTCTGTGCGGCTCGGTGTTCGTAAAATTTTGCATCGGATACTGCGGACGGCGTCGTTCCGCGCAAGGTGAAATCTGCAACCCGTAGTTAGAGGTTGGGGTATTTTAATGCATCGATTAGAGCATGGATCTAGGATTCCATCTAGCCGGGTTCGGGTAAATAATTTTTGTTATCTGCTGTGTTGCCCGAACAGTGCTTTGTGGATCCTCACACATGATCCAATGACTAATGATTGGAGAATCTCTTGTACGAGGATAGTACCTTCCAGAAGGCACTTTTTACAAGAAATATTCCTCCCTCTGCAACCAATTCTGCCACAATGGGGCCCACATAATATTCTCCACCAAAAAATATACAAAATCGGAATTTCTCTGAAATAGAATAAGATGAAGGAGGATATAACCCGAAGAAGAAGAACGAGCCTGCCTGCTGAAGAAGATTTCCATCGAGAGAGATTGGAGAGAGCATTCTGAAGAGTCCCCATAGCATCTTCCATGATAATAGATCGATCTGAAGCCAAGTCTTGCAGAGTTCCATCGATCTGAAGCAGCTGGCGTCCCCTTCTTGCAATAGGGCAACCAGAAACTTTGAAGAGCTTCTTCCATCTGCGTCCTGCTGCGCCAAGCTCAAAGATCAAAAGAGATTAAGCCAGTAGATCCAGCCAAGAAGCACCAGGAGAAACTACATTGCTCGAATCTGAAGTCATAGCGGACAGATCTTCACTCGGACTGAGATACTCTAAGTTTGGAATACTTTTTTTTCTGACTGGTGTCTGTTTTGATGTTTTTATTTCTTTGTTTCTTCATTTCTCTTCTGGTCGCATGTTTTGTGAACCTACTGAGTCAGTAGGGGTCAGATCTTGCTAGGGGATTAGCTAGGATCTGAGTGTTGGGCAGGTCGCCATTAAGCTGTTTGTCAGCGAGATTGAGAGAGGGAGGACCTCTCTGTAAGTTGTTTGTCAGTGGGATTGAGAGAGGGAGGACCTCTCTATAAGCTGTGTATCAGTGGATTTATTGGGGTGTGATCCCCAAGGTTAGTGCAGAGCACTAGTGGAAGCCTCACTCAGTTGAGTGGGGGGTGGACGTAGGCCTCTAGATTGAGGATCGAACCACCTTAAAAACTTTATCTCACTGTGTGTATTTTTTTCTTATGTTCTTAGGCACTAGATGCATGATTAGGACTGAGTAAGCAATAATCTATATTCCTATAATCTTCATCCTAATTGATTAGCTCTAGTACCTTAAATTTGATAATTCGAAAAAGGGGGCAGATCTATTCAACCCCCCTTCTAGATCAGCCATTACACAACCAACGGGGGGGGGGGGGGGGGGGGGGGGCTGGGACCATTCCTCCCCGTCTACATGGGCCCTTATCAAATTGACGAGGGTGTCTAGTTTAGCGTTGAGTGAGCGACCAGAGGTGGCGGTGGGGGTGGGGTGTTGGCGTCACTATGTAGATACGAGATAAACTTTTGGTGTCTCCAAGAGGTATTGTCTCCAAAACGGAGGTGGGTTTTGTCCTTGTAAAAGGGCTCTCTTGGGTTAAGAGGTGAAGACATGTCTTATAAGCAATTGGTTACTTTCTCAACATCCGATGTGGGACTAATCATGTGACTCTAGGTCCCACTACACTAGCCCATTTGAGAAGGTAAGCGAGTGCGAGCTCAGGGTTCCCACAGACGGTGCCACATGAAGAGAGAAGATCTCATGCCAAGTCGTGAGCCGTTAGATCTAGGGTGTCCAAAGGGTGCAACCACTTTAGAACATGATTCTGCAAAAAGGGAAGAGAGCGATCAGGGGGCCGGGGTTGTTAACCCGGGAAAAACTCTCCGATGTTTAAGTCAGCGAGTGGTATAAGCGATGTGCGAAAAGGAGACAGGAGAGGCGAAGGGTATAAGACGGTTCTCCACCAATTGAAGTGGCTAAGAATTGGTTTACCTTTCTGGAGGGGTTCCCTGAGTTTATATAGCTGCCGACTCCGTTACTTGGGTAGAGGAAGCGTGAGGGCCTAGGGGACGTTGCGTCTACAGGAGGGAGTTTTACCGTTCAAGGACTCTCGCCCTCCTCTTATCCTCTTGAACTTCCCACTCCCAGGTAACAACGTAACATCCGCTTAGATAAGCGCCCAGTCGCGAGGACTTCGTCTCGGCTTACTGTGGAGTCCTGATGATGTGCTGATCCATAGAAGATAAGGGGTATCCCTTGCCCATGCCGAGGGGCCGAGGTTTTGGACACCCCTAAGGGAGCATTCTTTCGCTTTATGATTGCTCGGCTGATCGCCTGTGGGTTTTTCCCAAGCATTAGGGAGGCCTGCCGATCAGGCGACAGAGCCAAGACTTGATGAGCTATGTTGGCCCTCGGGGAATAGGTCCGATAATAAGTGGGCCCTATAAGGGCTATCACTTATTGGGCCTGGCGGGTCTCGATGGGATTTCTGGGCCATATATATGGTGGGTCATGAATCTTACTCTCTTCAATAATTGTTTATAATTATAACGATCGCTCTTTCCTTCCGTCCAAGGCAATTTGATTTTCTAGTACTCTCGCTGATCTGAAGCTTTTAATAAAAAAGTAAAAGTGTAAAACACCACCCGTCACTTTTTAATCTATTATTAAAGAGAGAACAATGGGGGAGAAGCAACGGGCGGGAGCAGGAGGGATGCTGCCGCCCCTGCTCAGGTTGAGGTGGCCTTCGCTGCCGTTGCTGAGGCCGCCCGGATCCCCGCGCCTTCTCATAATGGCCTCCATCGGCTTCCTCCTCCCTTCGTCGGGACGGCTGCCCCGGAGCCCTAGCTTCGCATCCACGGCCGCCCCCTCCCAACCTAGGTGTCTCCGGTTCTACGCCAGGGCGGAGGGAGACGGAGTCCAGAGAGAGCCACCGCTGCCGTCGGTCTCGGACAACAAGTCCTTCGCCGTCGCCACGGGGGAGCTCTTTCTCGGCCTCGCGTCGCTTCTGCTCAGGAGGAGGGGCCCTGGATCCCCGCCCGCCTCGGTTCCGACGGGCGACCAGGAGGTAGTGGCGTCGGAGGAGGAAGCGGACGAGGGTTTTCTGTACTTCTCCGACCGCGGGGAGTCTATCGCCGCGGCTGTGGAGGATCCGGTGGGTCAGGATGTTATCTGGGAGCAGAGGCTGAAGGACGTGGAGGCCGAGAAGAAGAGGAAGGAGGTGATGAGCCCGGGGTTTAGCTTCTCTGCGGCCGGTCTCCTCTTCCCGTACCATCTCGGTGTCGCCCAGTTGCTTCTGGAGAAAGGTTACATCATGGTAATCAAGAGAAGGCTATGCTGTGCACCTCTCAACTATTATTTTTAACCTCCATGTTGATCACGTCACTCATTCCAAATCTCCTGTTCCGAGTATTTTTTTTTCTCTGAACGGTATTTAGGGGTTCTTTGGATGCAAGCCCTGAACTAATTTGGTTCTATCGTAAACTTTTTTTGGATGATAACCTTAGTTTGGAGAGTTGAGAATCAATTTATCGTAAAGTTGGTGGGGTTTGTCATGAACTCAAAACCTTCCAGACAAGCACTTATAAAAGAAATATGCTCATCATAAATGAGTTTAAAACGAATCAGTTTTGATAACATTTTTAGGATTGTCTTTGTGATGCCATGGTGATATAGAATGCTCGTAGTTTCCTTTTATTTCTTTTATGGCTGGTCTATATGGGTAAATATCTCGACTGGCATTCACCTATTTGGCTTGAAATCTTCAACATGCAATCACCTATTGATTCTGAAAATTGATCCTCGGTACATTTTAACCGTTACATTTTATGTCTTCTCTTTTTCAGTGAGATCTGACATTGGCAATACTATCTTCTTTTCCTATGGTCTCTTTATCATTTTCCTTTCCTCCTTTGCTTATCAGAGAGTACATGATATCAAACAATTTTATTAATCGGTTAGAAGGAAGCCACCTGTTAAAAGACTCAGAGATTCCTTATCTCAAGATCATTTGTGAAGATAAGGCCACTTTCATCTCCAGTCTGTGTGTGCTACAGACCCTGATGCAACTCCCAGCATCCCCAATCCCTCAAAGCTACCATCACAACATTCTTCTAAGGGATTGACTTACCCAAAGCATAGTCCAGATTTTAATTGATTCATTGTATGAACTTAGAGATATGCATCAGAAGAGGAAGTGAGCTGCTGTAAGCTTTCATCAAGCAACTCAAATTTAACATGCAAGGGAAATGTCAATGCTCAAAATTTGATATTTGCTGCACTTGAATTGTCTATGGGTATTTTTTTTTAAAGTGGGTTGTACCACTATTGTATTAAATGAAAAAGGGTATGTACAAGTATAAACCAAAAAGTCCCAGGAAACTCCCTATACAAAAGGTCACCCCAAGCCAATGTGTGGCACTTTAACCCCCCAACAAAATAAAAAGAGAGGAGTTTTGAGAATTCACATTACAAAGAAGCTCAGCCCATTCCCTCACTCTATTGCAAACAAAAGAAACAATGGCGTCCTCTGCTCTAACCTTCCTCTTAAAAATCTTATTGTTTCGTTCCCCTCACAACGGCCACAAAGTAGCATGGAGGATCAACTACTAGACAGCCTTGTCCCCTTTAAGGAGCTAACCTCTACCCCACTGTTGAATCAGGTGATGCACTTCGGCTGAAAACACAGTGGTCCTCCTAGCAAGTTCCCCCCACACCCTTTGTGAGTAGGAACAATCTACAAACAACTGGTCTAGGGTCTCTTCCTCTTCTCCACACATGCATCAAACCGACGGGATACCCAGGAGGAAGCGAAGTAGTCTATCCCGGGTAGGAAGCCTCCTATGGGAAATCTTCCAAACTAGAAGCTTCACTTTCAGCAGACTCTTCAGCCTCTAGACCTGAGAGGCGAGGTCATGACGAACACCTCCAAATGAGATAATGGCATAGGTAGATCTAACCGAGGAGTCCCCTCCCTTCACCACCTCCATGGCCACTCATCCTCCTTGTCAGTCAGAGTATGGAAGTTAAGGAGGAAGGAGAGGAGGTTCTGGAGCTACCCTATCTCCTCGGATCTGAAGTTCCTCTTGAAAGTGGGTGCTCAGGTGCCACCGGAGAGTTGGGAGTCAAACACCTGAGAGACTGACCCGAACGGATCCGCTGAAACTGCAAAGAAGTTGGCAAAAAAGTTCAACCAAGAGAAGGCGCCACACCATTTGTTATTCCAGAAAAAGCACTTGTCACCTTTTCCTAGTCAGACCTGGGCGTTGGAGATGATAACATCCCTGCAAGTCAATATGTCACGCCGAAGAGAAGTCATATGCTGTGAAGTCGGTGCCAAGTCTCAGACTTTCCTCCTACCAAAGTACCTCACCTGATAGCCTGCGCCTGGAGCCCGTTCTCTCCCGCCCCCACCTCCACAATCACTTGCACAAGAGAGCCAAATTGAAGTCCCTAACATCCTTGATCCCCAAGCCTCCCTCTTCCTTCCTAGCTGCCACCCTACCCCATGCAATATCATGTCAGCCCTTGCATCTCCCTTCACTACCATGTCAAAAGAATCTATCCTGAATATATTCAATCTTCTTCGCCACCGACTTCATAATTTGAAACGTGGAGAGGAAGTAGATAGGAATGCTATCCAGAACTGATCTGCATAAAACTAGTCTACCCCCACATGATAACAATATAGCCTTCCAGCCAGCTAATCTGCATTCATATCTTTGAACAACATGAAGTCAGTCTGCATAATATAGAGCTCTAGGAGACAGCGGGAGACCGAGATATGAGATAGGGAATGCTCCTATGTGACAACCCATAATGCAAGCCGCCTTCTGAAGAGGCCACTCCTCCATGTTAACCCCTACAAGCATGCTCTTATGGAAGTTGACTTTGAGACCAGTGGCCTCCTTCAAGAATAACAACAGTAGCTTAGCCACATAAAGTTGCTGCTCATCCTCTGTCAAGAATAAGATGGTGTCATCCGCGTACTATAAGTGAGAAACTTTAAGACCTTCTCTGCTAGTCTAAAAGCCTCTGTTAAATCAAAAGCCTCTCCTCTCAGTCATACCCTACTCAGAACATAGGCCACCAGCATCAAGAGGAGAGAGGACATAGGGTCCCCCTGTCAGAGCCCCTACCACTGTAGAAGAAGGACAACCTCCCATTGACAAGGATTGCGAAGGAAGTTGAGGAAATGCAAACTCTGATCCATCCAATCCAACTCTCCCTAAAGCCCATCTTGTCCAGCACATCAAACAAGCACTGCCAATTAACCTTATCATAGGTCTTCTCGAAATCTAGCTTCAACATCACCCCTTTTTTCCTATGAGTTTTCATGGCAAAAAAGCACTTATTGGCCACTAAGAAGTTATCTTGAATGTGTCTTCCCCTGAAGAAAGCTCCTTGATACCTGCTGACTAGCATGTCCATAATGTTGACCAATCTCACAGCCAACAGTTTAGTGATGATCTTGCAAGTTTCATTGATACCCCTCAAGTGAGCTCTCCCCTCCTAAAACTCCCTCATAGCTACCACAAGCTCCTCTCTAATGACATCCCAGCACTTCTAAAAGAAGGCAAACGGGAAGCCATCCGGCCCTAGAGCTCTACTCCCTGCAAATGGAAAGACTGCCTAGTGGCTCTCCTGTTCTAAAAAACTCTGGGTAATGGCACCCCTCTCTTCAGTGGAAAGACGTGGTAGGAGATCATCTGTAATTCTCGACCTCCAATGTTCATCCTTTGTAAGTAGTCTGGAATAGAAATCTCTTGCTTGACCCTTGATATCCTCATCTGATGAAAATGTGAGCTCCCCCACCTTGATAGATGTAATGGCATTAACTCTCGTCCTCCCTGAAGCAATACGCTGGAAATAAGCGGTGTTCCTGTCGCCTTCTTTGATTTAGCTGTCTCTCGATCTTTGCCTCCCATAAATTTCCTCCCTAGAGATGATCTTATCAAACTGGTCCCTCAGGGAGTCCCTGAGTCTCATGTCATTTGTTCCATCAAACTTGCCTCCTCCAAACAGTCAAGGCCCTCAAGCTGTTGTAGGATTCTGTCCTTCGCTGCCTTGACTGGGAGGGTTTTATCAACCCCCCAAGTTCCGAGTACTTGAGCAGTATGCTTTAGCTTTCTAACCAAAGTGGCTATAGCAGATCTTCCACCACCCTGTTCAGCCCAAGCTCTCCTGATAGTGTCTATAAAATTAGCCTCCCTGAACCAAAACTGCTCGAGTCTGAAGTTGTATCTCGTATTCCGCAAATGACTGATCTTCAAGAGGATGATTTATGAGTTTGTGGTCAAATGCTGATCTAGCCAAAGGAAGCACCTGCACACGACGATAGTGATCCTCTCAATCAACGGAAATCAGGAACCTGTCCAACCTGGAGCATGAAGCATTCGCTTGCAAATTGGACCAAGTATATTGCCCATGAGCCATGCCAATGTCCACCATCGCTACCTCCTCAATGAAATCAATGAAGTCTTCCATCTCTTTTATCTCTTGTCCTCTCCCACGAAGTAGCCACCACATTAAAGTCCTCATCAATGCACCAAGGCTGACCAGAAGAAAGATGATTGCGAACCAGGTCATCCTACAGGACTTGTTTCTCCTCTCTGCTTTGAGGTCTATACACCCCAAAGAAATTCCAGGAGAAGCCATCCCTTACATTTTGGAAGTGTAAGGTAATGGCCCACCTACTAATCTGTCTGCCCAGCACTATCTCCTCAACTTCATAAGGGTTCCAGAGGATCATAATCCCCACTGACTTGCCCACCATTGGGGAAGCAACCCCCTTGGAAAGTTTGGCCTCTCCAATCTCCCTTAAAAGAGAATTCACAGTATCTACACACTTGGTCTCCTGGATGCAAAGAATATCTTTCTTACATTTCCTAATCAGTTCCCTCACCGCCCTCCTTTTCTCCACCGTCTCTAGCCCCCTCATATTCCATTAGACGATCCTCATGAAGACAGCTGGGTGTTCCTCTCCAGCCTACCACCGTCAACCCCCTCCATCTCCCCTCTCTGCTGTGCTCTCTCTGCTTGCAAAATACTCACCCACCACCTCTTCCTAATGTTTGAGAAAGCACTCCTCACATCCTTCTCTGCACCAACGCAGGAGAGACCCACCTTATCGGCCACCCCCTCACCCGCTCCTTTGTAAACTTCTCAACCTCTCCCGACAGCTCTCTCACCACCTCCCTCCCCATGAAGGTTCTGGCAGAAGCAGCATCCACTAGAGGTCGCAGGCCTGCACCACCTCCCGGAGACACCGGGAAGGCATTCTCCCCCTCCGACATGGCCTCCTCCTGTTCTTCCAAGGCCCGGGAACCACCTCGATCAACCCCCTGCTCCCAGCTGAAAGCCGCCGGGACCGGCACCAGCGACAGGACTGGTCCTCCGCGATCGCCTCCTTAGACTGGGTTGCAGCATCAGCCCTGCCAGTCCCATCAGGAGCTCCACCCTTCGACAGCCGCCGTCTCTTCTCTGCAGAAGATCCCAAAGGCTGCACAGCCACTAACACCTCTGGGCCACCGGGATTCTGGAAGCCAGGCAGGGAGTCCGGCAGACAGGTAAGCATGAGCTCCACCCGTCCCGCCGACCCTCCACGCACTGGCCGGCCCATCCAGGCACTGCACATCCTCCACCAACACTTGCTTCCCCTTGCCGGCCCCTGCAGCAGATGGTGGCACACCCTGCAGTCTGTCCACCTCCTGCCAAGGTAGTACGAGGGGGAAGGCCCCCGTCTTCGAGCTGGAGAGCTCTCCGGCAGCCGTCGGAGAGGCGGCAAGCTTCAGCAAGAGGCCCTGCATCGATGGGCTCTGATACGCGTGGGAGTGCCGGGTAACAGGGGTTACCAGGCAGGGAAGAAGACCCTTTGCGGCTACCAAAGGCCCTCCTGCCACAGCTAAAGCAGGTCGGCTCCAGCTGAAGGTCGTCCCAATGGGTCCCTACTCTTCCACCTCTGGTGAGACCTCCAGCTTTCCTGTTCGGTGCAGCGTTGGGGAGAGGAACCTGCCTCAACCCACCGCTTCCCAAGGGGCTGCTGTTCACCCCGGAGACGAACGGCGGCGGGCACCCTGCCCGGCCAGCCATGACACCGGACCCCAAAACCCCAGAGTTCTTTGTGCATTGAGGACCAGGAAAAATATGAAATGGGTTTTAGGGTACAGAATGGGTTGAAATGATATGATCTTGGCAAAAGCTGATTCTGATATGACTAGTAATCTTTGAAACTATGGAGTGGAAAAGAGTGTTGAACATTCTATGTGTAAGCAGTTGCGTGCAGGTGGGATTTGCTATTTTTTGTGAAGACAAACTCATAGCCAAAGGACATTGCTTATGATAGTTGCAAGTTCTTTGGTGTATTGAGATTGTAGTGGTTAATTGCTGATGTACAATATTCGCATTTCAGGGTGATCTGAATGAACAGACTTATTGTTACGGGCAAGGCTTTGGGTTTGATCACAAAGGAGGCAAGAATGGGGGATTCATGCAGTTCATTGGAGAGTATGGAGATGGAGTCATTAGACTGATCACACAGTTTGTTATCTGTTGTTCTTAATTTCTTCTTGCTTTCTGTTTGTTGTTGTTTTATTGGAGGTATCTAGAGAATTCATTTGGCTTCCTGCAGTTTCATTTGAAATTAAGGCCTTTTTCTTCATGGCCTCCCACATGCAAGTGTTAACTTGCTCACCAAGTCTCTTGTAACTTCGACATGTTTACAATGAGAGAGTGCACACGTAACACCCTGGGTTTTCTAGTCTGGTTTAGCAGTGTGCTGAGGGATTTCAAAGCTCTGATAGAGTGGTGAGGTGCCGTTTGGAGCCAAAATGGGGGTGAAAATGAAGGGGTTCGAAGGTGGAAATGACATGGCCACATGTTGTTTATAGTTGTTGGACCCGATAATTTTCTGATTTAATCAAGAGAGAATAAATATTTTACGGTCCCATGGTGGCACAAGATGATATAAAATCATTACCATTCAATCACACATTTATCTTTTGATTTATTTTAGGACAAATAAATTAAATCATGTCTTATGATGGCGGGGGATGATATAAAATCATTGCCGTTCAGTCATACATGTCACGGGGATCTGTTAGACGAAGAAATTTACGAGGTCCCGGCATGTTTTGCACGCCGTAGTTTTGTTAAATACCTCACGGGCGACATAAAGCCATGAACTCATGTGAAGAACTCACAAGCACTGCTATCGGGAGTTGTCCATGGTATCTCGAAGTGTGGTCCCGGTAGTGTAGGAAGTCTGACAACATGTCGACATCAAGATGAAAATAAAACCACACAAAGAACCTCCATGTGCCGCTCTCTCCTCGAACTCCGGAGCAGGAAGCAATAAAGAAAGAGGAAAAAGGACAAGCCAAGCCTTTTATAGGCTTTTCCCAAAGCCGCCAAAGGGGAGGGGGAGGCCGGCTGCCTTATCTTCTCTCTCTCACCGTTCGCGCAAGGAAGAGGGGGGGGGGGAGGACCCTCGGTTAACCGGGGAAGCCCCCCCGGTTCCCTCTTCCTCTCCCCTGCCAGTTGGACCGGGGGAAGGCCCCCCGGTTCCTTCCTCCTCACCGTTGCCCGCCTGGACCGGGGAAAGCCCCCCTGCCACCTCGGACCTGGGGGGACCCTCCCGGTTCCCTTCTTCGCCTGCCAGCTGGACTGGGGGAACCCCCCCCCCCCCCCCAGTTCGTTCCCTTCTCCGCCTGCCAACTTGGACCGGGGGAGCTCCCCTGGATCTCCACCTCTTTCATTCTAAACTGGGGGAATTCTCCCATCTCATTCATTAATTCTTAAACTGGGGGTGCTTCCTCTCTCTTTCTCAAATCAAATGTCAATCGGGGGAACCACCCCCGGGTCTCTTTATCTTTCCCAAATGTTAAATGTTCATCCAAGGGTCCCCCTGGTTCACTTACCTATAAAAAGGAGGAGTTGGAGGCCATTTGACACAACCTAAGAGAATCCAAGACCCAAGGGAGCTTTAACACCATCCAAGGCACAAGTAGAATTCCCCTCTCAAAACTTCAAGAACATTCAAGAGATTGAAGACTTGGTATAAGGCTTAGTTTGCCTAGACCCCAAGAATTCTCTGTTCGATCCTGTAAAAGCCCAGTTTAAGGATATGGTCTTGTTATTACATTTATACCCCTACTTTGGGGAAATGTCATGTAATTGCATAGAAATTCTGTAAAAATACAGAAAATCGTTTGAAAAATTCAGAGCAATAATGAAAGCCCATTAGTAATTTGTGTTCACCTGAAAAAATTGCATGAAGTCTTTGTAAGTTGTGAAAAGTTTGAAAATTGCAGAAAAACCCTACATTTTAAGAAAATTACATTAGATTACAGAAAATGCAGAAAAGTCCAGGAAATTAAGGGAATAGTTCAAAGATCCCCACAAAGTCCGAAAATCGTGGAAATACCCCGCGTTTATGAGAAATTACAAAACTACCACACAACTTTATGAAATTGCATAAATATCCACGGAATTTGGGAAAAAATCCTGAAAGTTGAGTTCAAGTTTGCAGAAATATCCTCCTAATTGGGGAAAAGCCCCTTGTTTTTGTTCAAAAGTTGAAAAAATTGCAAGTTTACCCTGTTCTTTTCGAAATTGCATAAATATTCAAAAGAGACTATAAGAAAATTCTGAAAATTACTAGAATGACATAAGAATGTTCTGGTCATCACAAATTTGGGATTAAACCCTCGTCACAATAGATAAACTTAAGAGAAAATTGCAAATAAATCTTAGTTTAAGGGAAAATTATAAATAAACCCCCAACCTATGAGGAAATTAAAGACATGTCCAAGAGTCCATTATACCTTTGCCGAAGGGCATAGAGGTTCCTTGTGGGACTTAATCCTTTATATCACAACAGATGTTGTAAGGGTTAAAAGAGATTTTTGACAATTAATCAAAGGTGTTCGGACTTGTTCTAATATAAATAAACACCGACCACGGTCGGTGGGGAAAGGTCCAGTAACGAACCCTAAATTGTCTGGTAAACATAAAGCGCAAAAATAATTATGCACATGCTAATCAAATAGCTAACAAATGTGCATCTTTGTCCAATTAATGAACACATAAGTCTTTTTTTTCATGTTGTGAAACAGACTGGCATGCCCGATTGGACTTTTCTTACCTTTCATCTTTTTGTCAAAGGTTTTTATACCTATACGAAGGTTGTGATATCCTTTTCTCCTTTTTTAGGAGGGAGCAAGGAGGGAAATAATTTCAACTTTGATTCCTATAGCAAAGCAACAACAACTCAATGGCAGTGGTGACATATGATCTCTTGGTCGTTGCTAATCATGCTGGGTTCGAATTCGTAGCTACTCCGATTGTGTTCGGAGATTTCCCTGTGGTTGTCGAATCGCCCTACTTTTTGGGGTAGTCCTCGTAGTCCAAGAAACACAGGCTGCACTAGCTGCATCTGTCGCCACTAGGGGCATCCCCGTTCACCACAAGGCCGAGTCTTCTCGGTCAACACCATCTCTTTCAACCTTGCCGCTGTCAAACATGGGCAGCGTTGAAGCCGTAAAGGTAGAAAGCTCGCCGCAACAATCTCCAATTTCGACAAGACTGTCCTTGTCGGTAATATCCACATTTGGCTCGATGGAGGTGAGCCGATAAGACCATGAGACAATCATGTCGTAACAATCTCAACTTTCAACCGTTTCACACTCATTCACCGAGTGCGAGAAGATAAAGCAGATTTCAAAAAGAAGTCTAAGTCCAAGAATGGGGGCAACTTAATTGAAGAACGTCTCTGCATAATGAAACAAATTTGGGTCACGAAAGAGGAGGCCTGAGCAATCTGAAGGGCTAGGGCCGGCAAGCCTACCCAAGAGTCGGAACAACAACAAACAGAAGTTCCAACACCTCAACATCCCAAACCTCTACGTCCTTGCAGACATAAGAGAAAAGGGGTGTACCGACAACCCAACTACATGTCTTAAGTCTTGGAATCAATCTGAGCAAGGATAGCAAATCTTGTCGAGGCCCCTCCAGCCCGGGTCTTAGTTTTTTGATAGACGGGGGGCACCTATCCGCTCAGGACGTCAACCACAAAAGAAAAGAAGGGTGCGGGCCACTCAAGATAATATTAAAGTATTCACCTGCTACATGTCTGGAAAGCAGCTAGCCATAGCAGAGGAGGATCAAGCCAACACCAGTAACCTGGCTAGTCAAGATAAATCCGCTCAACCCTGCTAAGCTTGCTCAATTCTTGAGGACGTAAAGCTAGTTAGCCAAACGTCCTTGTTCTCAGACGAATAATCTTATTAAATCCTGTAACAGGGGCAAAATAAAGAACAAAATAAGGCACAGTACCAGAGAGAGGATCTTTATCTGGTAGAGGAAATAGATGAGAATGGCAGTGCAGGCCTGGCAGATGGCAATCTACCTTCAAGGGCTTACAACACCCCTCTTCATGATGACCCACCTCCAAGGGCTCATAACCATCCAATTCGCAATAACCCACTTTCGAGTAATCTGTTCATGAGTATGACAGATGATAAAAAATGGCAGAGCATGCAAATCTGGTGTATGCAAATGACTAATCTCATGGCCGAGATGGAATCACAGCTGAGCGGGAAAGACCAATGCTCTACCATACAAACACAGAATCAAAATGTTCAAGGGAATCAACGCGTTGTTTCTCAAGTAGCTGACCGATAGGTGCCACCTCCGCATGACTTGGCCGCCAGGGTGTAGACCGTGAGCCTCCCCTTGTGGCAATCAATGCCCAATCCTCACGGGCTATAGTAGTCGAAGATATCATGGCCCAATGGTGCTTGATTGAAAAAATTGTTGAAGACAAAATTATCCAACATGGTGAAGGTGTCGCCACTGTCGATTTGTATAGTGTGTCGTACTTGATACATCACTAATTCAAGAAGCTTCCGCCGAATTGCCCTAAGGCGCCAAAATTACAGAAGTTCAATGGTCAGGAGTCTCCACATGAGCACCTAGCCTACCATATAACGGCCATGGGTGAGTTGGCGCTCAAGGAGTCCTACCTCCTTTGCTATTTTATAACCTCCCTCACAGGTACCTCCTAATGGTATTCAAGATTAAAGTCCAATTCAGTTTGTTGATTGTGCTGATTTGCAAAAGAAATTTATCGACCGGTTCCAAACGGCCGAAAGGAAGGTGTCTTTAGCCGACCTGTGCTCTCTCAGGTTGAAAAGAGGGGAAACGGCGTTAGACTTCATTAAATGCCAGAGGGATTTCAGCATGAGGTGTGACAACCCTCCTATCTAAGAGGATGCCATAACTATATGTCGGAGAGGCTTGTCAGCAGAGGTTAATGAAAAGCTCCCCGGCACAAACATTAAGGGCTTCGACCAATTGAATTAAGTGGTGGCGGAGATTGAAATGTTCTTCGCTGATAATCCAACATTTATGTCCTCGAAGGGCAAACCATCCAAGGAGCATAATGCCACTGGAAAAGAGGTGAACGTTGTAGACTTCTCCCCTACAAATGGCAACAATGGGGGAGTGACTTTAAGTGGTTCCGGCAAGAAATCCGGAGGAAAAGCGCTTGTACGGCATTGGCAGAGTGCATGAAGATTTCTTATTCCTTCAAAATGGAGTATACTAAGAAACTCTTTAATCTTTGTATGAAGAAAAAATTGATATCTCTGCTAGAACCGAGAAAACCAGCCGATGTGAACAAATCAAACGAGCCCAACTATTGCGTATATCATCACATATTGAGACATACTGTTGAAGATTGCTATATTTTTAAAAATGAGGTGGCGAAGATGATCTAGAATCGCTTCATCACAATGCAAGGTTGTCTCGTTAACCCTTCGCAGCCTCATCCTTGGGATCAGTCGAACCAATCAATCAACGTAATCCAGCATTCAATCAACGTAATCCACATTGCGGCAGCCTTCATAATCCTCAAGCCGGGGGCAGAAGAAACTGGCCCCAATCAAACCAGACCCACTTTGAGCAAAACGTTTCAAGCAAAACGCCCTGCCGACAATCATACACCAAGTAGTGCTCAAGACAGATGTCTGGGCAAAGTTAGAAAGGCAAGCCTCAGCAGGAAAATCTCGAATCAAGTTCTGGGCAAAGCCAAAAAGGCAAGCCTCAGCAAGAAAATTCTAAGCCAAGTGCCGGGCAAAGCCAGAAAGGCAAGCTCAAGAGACAAACCCCAAATCAAGATCCGGGCAAAGCCAAAAAGGCAAGACCAACGAAGAAATGTCAAATTAAACTTCAGGCAAAGCCAGAAGGGCGAGAACGAGTAGGAGCATTCCAAGTAAAGTCAAAAAGGCAAGACCAAGACGGAGTGCCACAAGCAAAATTCCGAACAAATTGTTGAAGGGAATTCAGAACCAAATTCCTAGCAGACTCAGAAACAAGCCAGCAAAGAGTCTGCAAAGGTATTAACATCCTCTGACTCTAGTCTTTATATGACTGAGTTCCAAGAATTATCGCCCGAAATAATCGAGCGGGAGATTAATGTCACTTTCCAAATACATCAAGAAGAGGTTGATTGAGTCAAAGTTCCCTCAAAGAAACATTATAAGCCCAAGCCCCCTTAAAGAAAAGCCCGGTACAACAACTCAAATTCTGGGGGTAGGTCCCAGCCTTCTAAAAAACCAGGTACTCTTCCATTTGAAGTAGTGCGAGCTAAGAAACATGAGAAGAATAAGAAAAAGAACTTAAAAGGAAGACTGAAGAGACAAGTCGAACAAGCTGTCGCCATGGAGGCTCATAAAGAGCTGAGTTCCCTTCAAAAGCTGCAAAAATTAATTGATGAGCTGGAAGAATATATTCCCTCTATACCTGCTAAAGCTGTCCTCCTTGACAGGTATATTCCACGGGAAGAATTGTAGCAAAAGACTTTGACTAAAGAATTGGCTTCAATAAATGCACGAACAGGTACAAGAGGGGGAGAGCCTCCCCATTTCAGAGGAGCTTTCCATTTTCTACAAAGATGAAGAGCTCACCATGGAGATGTTGGAAAAAATGTTGAAGAACTTCTCATGCAATATGGTGTGAATTCGTCCATCTGAGGATCTACAAGTGTCAAGCGGAGATGATATTGCCGTCGCTGGATCCGGGGGTAGGGTCACTATGGCAACATATCGACGCCGTAACGCGAAGGAGCGAAGTCACGGTTGTGGTAGAGGTCGGGGTCGTGAGCGAGGAATGAATCCAAGCCCCTCCATTGGCAGAAATCCTAATCCACCATATCCTAATAAAGTGATAATCTTTCGAGGTGACGAGTCAGGTTCAATTCTTGAAGTCGAGGTATGGAGTGATTCTTTTTTCTTCGACCCCTCAGACGAGGAAGATGAACCGATAAACCTGGCCCTGTAGGAAAAATCTACTGATCAAGCTCAAGTAGGTCCCTCTGGCATAGATAATGTGGAAGCGCCTCCTCCGGTGGAAGATTTCTTGGCCCCATTATTCCACGATGAGCTGAATGATCAGGAGAGGACTAAACAAGGTGGGAAGCTCAATGAACAACATAAGCCCCTTGCAGAAATAATCCCTTCCCTGGTTCAAGCCTGTGTTAGGGTTGATCGCAAGATCATCCAACATATGAAGTGATTCTCAACCACCATCACTGTTTGAGAGGTCATTGCTTGGAGTAAAGAGCTAAGGGAAGCTTTTATAAAGATACTCCAGGAACCAGAGGTCTGTGAGGCTCATGCAGCTGAGCTTCAAGCTCAAGCCTACGAAGTATTCACAGTGAGCGTCACTGTTGAACTCCACCGTTGACGGCACGGAATCCAAACACATCATCATCAATCATCAATCATCATCATCATCATCATCATCATCATCATCATCATCATCATCATCATCATCATCATCATCATCATCATCATCATCCATCAACCATCACTCCATCATCCATCATCCATCATCCATCATCCATCAACCATCAACCATCATCATCACCATCATCACCATCATCACCATCATCATCATCATCATCATCATCCATCAACCATCAACCATCATCATCATCATCAACCATCAACCATCAACCATCATCATCACCATCATCACCATCATCACCATCATCACCATCATCATCATCATCATCATCATCATCATCCATCATCCATCAACCATCAACCATCATCCATCATCCATCCATCCGGCTATCATCCGGCTACATGAATCCTATTCCGCCAAAGATTTCTATCAAGTGATATATTCATATTTAAACCCAAGAAACTAATGTCCTTCCTAATAACATCGCACCATCTCATTTTAGGCCTTCCCCGAGCTCTTTTACTAGCATTCACTAAGATGCGGTTACATCTTTTAACCGGCGCTGAGTTAGGGCGACGAAACACATGAGCAAACCACCTGAGTCTATTTTCTCTCATTTTACTATCAATTGGGGCTATTTCTAAGTCCTTACGGATGCGCTCATTCCTAATTTTGTCTTTCTTAGTCTTGCCACACATCCATCTCAACATTCTCATCTCTGCTACACATATTTTGTGAATGTGTTCCTTTCGTACTGCTCAACACTCGGTACCATATAACAAAGCAGGTCTCACAGCCATTCTATAAAATCTCCCTTTGATTTTCACAGGCATACGACGATCACAGAGGACTCCTGATGCGCTTCTCCATCTTAACCAGTATGCCTTAATCCTATGTGTAATGTCGTCATAAATCTCTCCATTCTCTTGTATGATAGACCCTAAGTATCGAAAGCTACTACTTTTTGGAATGTTATGCCCATCAATTAGAACCTTGTCTTCCTGTACCACTCTCCCATTACTAAAATTACAATGCATATACTCTGACTTCTACTAATTTTAAAACCTTTAGACTCCAAGGCATCTCTCCAACACTCTAACTTAGCATTTAAATCATCAATACTCTCATCAATTAAGACAATATCATCTGCAAATAATAACATACACCAAGGGATATCCTCATGCAATTATTTTGTTACTTCATCCATAACTAAGGCAAAGAGATACGGACTTAGTGCAGAACCTTGATGCAAACCTATAGAAACTAGAAATTCACTAGTCTCTCCAGTAATAGTTCTGAAGAGGCGTGATCTCGCGCGGGTCCTGAGCTGAGGAGATGATCACCGGATAGTGAACTACAAAGAAGGGAAACGGATCAGGGGGTCCAGGGATGGTTCCCTGGGGCAAACCCTCCGATGCTTAAGTCAGTAGAGCAATGGTGGAAGCTATGTAGGGAGGAGGAAGGAGATGTACCAGATCCCTCTACACCAATGTGGTGAAGTGGTTCTTGCTCAGGGAATTTAGGCGTATGTTTTGCCCTTACCTTCCGTTGGAGGGAGTCCCAGGTTTAAATAGTGCACTGGTCTCATGAGTCCCGTAAGCTGAGGGGTTTCCGGCGGGAGTTACGTCTTCAACGTGGGCTCTTTACGTCCTCATCGTGGGATCTTTATAGCCTTGAAGGATCATGGGTCCCTTATCCTCATAAACTCCTGCTTACAAAGGGTTCTCAACGGCAGCGTGGATAAGTATTCGTCGGTCGACTCGAGCATGAAGGGTGCCAACCCTGTCCGGGTGATAGGCATAGCTCGGATAAAGATAGGTTGGAGTGGGCGTTGTGCGCCTGCCATTATCCCGGCGAGGGGATAGGTAGGGCGTGGGTCTTTCTCTGACCTGACCGATGTTCGGGCCTTTCGAGCCTAAGGGCTGCCGATGAAGGTTGTGGTCCCGAGTGATCTTATTGGGCTTTTTTAGCCTAAGTGGGTCCTGTGGGACTGTCACTTGGATGAGTTGGGTCTCGTTTGGTCTTGATGGACCCAGTTTGGCTGCTCTTTAGATGGGCTACAGAAATCCCCCTCTCCACTTGTCCCCCTCCTACTCCCGAGCTTTGGTAGGCTCGGAAGAGTAGCCGTTAGGGTTTTGCACCAGCGTGGCTCAGGTGGGTGGAGATCTGGCGGTGTTAAGACGCCACGTGTCGTGGTCACCTGGGCCCGTAATAATGATAATTCTGATGGATTTGAAATGAAGGCCCCCCCTTTTTCTCGGAGGTTGGAACGGCGCGCCGCCTCCCGCGTGGGGATAAAGACGTTGGGCGTTTGCTTGTCATTCTAGACTTCCTTCGTCTTTAGGGTTGGGCTCGCCTTCGTGCTTGCTTTAGGCTCTTTGATGCGTCGTGAGGACACGACGGAAGAGCAGAGGCTTGCAGCGGCGTTCGCGGAGCTGGCGGAGATAACCGCAGAGGCAGTCCGGCGGCTTCCTCTTCCTCCGGAGTCTTCGGGGTCTCGAGAGCGTCTTTCTTCAAGCCCTTCTCCGGATTCCATGGCGGATCAGTGTCCGGATGCTGAAGAGTGGGAGGATGAGCCGGTGGTGAAGGCGGCGGTTCCAAACTGCAGTGAATTGGGGGAGGCGGAGGTGAAAAGGCTGGAGCACCAGTTTTGCCTGCCCCACAAGTTTTGCTTTGCCGCGGCTGCTCCGCACGAGACGAGCTTGGACTCTCGTACATGCCATATTTGTACCTTCCTTCTGGCGTGGAAGTGCGGGTTCCGCCTTCCCTTCGAGCCCTTTGTTGCTTCTCAATTTTTTCCAGTTGGCGCCCATTCAGTTGGTAGCCAATTCCTATCTCCTCCTTTCCGCCTTTCGCATCCTCTGTCGCCAATGCAGAATTACTCCTTCTTTGGATCTCTTTCACTACTTTTTTGAGTTGAAGGCGTATCCCTCGGCCGGGAAGGGTTTCTATTTTATCCAGGCGAGGCGGAATAAGAGTTGCATCTCCTTGGTTGCGAAGGATTCTTCGCATAAGAGGTGGAAAACTCAATTCTTCTTGGTGGGGATCTGCTCGGTGGAGGAGACCTGGAGGTGCCAATTAATCCCCAATTTTCATCCGAACATTCCTCCGAGGCAGGATGAGTTTTCTCCGGACGTGGAGGAATACGCGACCATCTTGCTGAAGCACCGCCAGTCCACAGAAGAGTTGGTTACTCTAGAGAACGTCGAGTAGTGTCTTTTTTCGCGGCTGCATCCGTCGGGCTCAGGTGCCACAAAATAGACTCTTCTTCGGATGTTGAGACCATTTTTCTTTGTCTGACTATATCTTTCTTCTGTGCAGACACCAGGCGACCGGCTTTGGAGGAGACCACAGAGGTGATCGATCTCGGCAATGACTTGGCCACCGACGAGCCGCGATCTCCCGAGGGGCGCACCCGAGCCCGAGGTAAGGGCAAGAGGGCGGCCCAGGAGGGGTCTTCCAAGCCGCGGGGGGCCAAGCGCAAGGATCCCGTGGAGGGCATGATACGGGATGCCGTGAAGGCCAAGAAGCGGGCCAGGAAGGCCAGATCCGTCTCCGTCGTCGAGGGTGGCTCTAGCTCGGCGGCTCTCCTCTCTTCTGAGCGAGACAGGGCCGACCTTGTTAGGCCGGCTCTCCCATCTGCCGAGCAAGAGAGGGCCGAGGAGGTTGGAGCTGCTCTTGCAGTTGGTGACGATGCTGGTTCGGCTCTCCCCTCAGTCGGAGCCAAGGGGGCCGAGGCTGCTTCTGAGATTGGCAGCGGCGCTGGCTCGGCTCTCCCCTTGGCCGAAGCCGAGGGGGCCGTGGACGAGGCAGGTGACGCTGAGGTCGTGGCCGAGATTGGGGTGGGCGACGCTCCAGGTGGCGGTGCAGGTGCCGTATCGGTCCAGGTCGGAGGGTCGCAAGAAAATCCGACCGAGGCACGAGAGGCGACCGAGGCCGCGGCTCGGTCTGGGCCGGCCGGTGGGATACCGACCGATAGGGGGATCTCCATTCCGGCGGCCTTGGAGAGGCTTGGCATCCAGGGCCCTTTGTATCAGCTGTGTCGCGGCATAGCTGCGAAGGTGAGGGGGGGAAGCAGGCAGCACTCCCCGTCCGTAGCCCTCGAAGCAGTTATGGAGGGTGGCCTGGTCCTGGCCCAGATGGGGGCCACTCTGACAGAAGCGTACGCTCGGTTGGAGTCGGAGCGGGCGACCCTGGCCTGGACCCTTGGTGGGTCCGACAGGAAGCTGGCTCGGCTTGCCGAGGAGCGCGATGGGACTTCGGCGGGAGTTGGGGAGCTGGTGCGGTCGAGCCAGGTGGAGGCCCTGGCGCTAACCGAGCGGGGCTAGCTAAGGCTCGCGAATCGCTCGAGAGGAAGAACAGGCTTCTTGAAGAGGAGCTAAGCCACACGGCCTGAAGCACCGCCAGTCCACAGAAGAGCTGGTTACTCCAGAGAACGTCGAGCAGTGTCTTCTTTCGCGGCTGCATCCGTCGGGCTCAGGTGCCACAAAATAGACTCTTCTTCGGATGTTGAGACCATTTTTCTTTTTCTGACTATATCTTTCTTCTGTGTAGACACCAGGCGACCGGCTTTGGAGGAGACCACAGAGGTGATCGATCTCGGCAATGACTCGGCCACCGACGAGCCGCGATCTCCCGAGGGGCGCACCCGAGCCTGAGGTAAGGGCAAGAGGGCGGCCCAGGAGGGGTCTTCCAAGCCGCGGGGGGCCAAGCGCAAGGATCCCGTGGAGGGCATGATACGGGATGTCGTGAAGGCCAAGAAGCGGGCCAGGAAGGCCGGATCTGTCTCCGTCGTCGAGGGTGGCTCTAGCTCGATGGCTCTCCTCTCTTCTGAGCGAGACAGGGCCGACCTTGTTAGGCCGGCTCTCCCATCTGCCGAGCAAGAGAGGGCCGAGGAGGTTGGAGCTGCTCTTGCAGTTGGTGACGATGCTGGTTCGGCTCTCCCCTCAGTCGGAGCCGAGGGGGCCGAGGCTGCTTCTGAGATTGGCAGCGGCGCTGGCCCGGCTCTCCCCTTGGCCGAAGCCGAGGGGGCCGTGGACGAGGTAGGTGACGCTGAGGTCGCGGCCGAGATTGGGGTGGGCGACGCTCCAGGTGGCGGTGCAGGTGTCGTATCGGTCCAGGTCGGAGGGTCGCAAGAAAATCCGACCGAGGCACGAGAGGCGACTGAGGCCGCGGCTCGGTCTGGGCCGGCCGGTGGGATACCGACCGAAGGGGGGATCTCTATTCTGGCGGCCTTGGAGAGGCTTGGCATCCAGGGCCCTTTGTATCAGATGTGTCGCGGTATAGCTGCGAAGGTGAGGGGGGGAAGTAGGCAGCACTCCCCGTCCGTAGCCCTCGAAGCAGTTATGGAGGGCGGCCGGGTCCTGGCCCAGATGGGGGCCACTCTGACAGAAGTGTACGCCCGGTTGGAGTCTGAGCGGGCGACCCTGGCCTGGACCCTTGGTGGGTCTGACAGGAAGCTGGCTCGGCTTGCCGAGGAGCGCGATGGGCTTCGGCGGGAGCTCTCCTCAGTTGGGGAGCTGGTGCGGTCGAGCCAGGTGGAGGCCCGGGCGCTAATCGAGCGGCTAGCTAAGGCTCGCGAATCGCTCGAGAGGAAGAACAGGCTTCTTGAAGAGGAGCGCCTTGTTCGCGTTGAGCTGGATGGCCGGTGGGAGGCCGAGCGCTTTGAGCTGGTGGACCGGGCGGAGGAAGCTGAGCGCCTTCGGGGGGAGGCCGAGGCCGATCGAGTCGAGGCGGAGAAGCGGGCGGCGAAGGCCGAGGAGCGGGCGGCTGAGGCCGAGCGGAAGTTAGCCGAAGTGGAGCGGGAGAAGGCCGAGCTCGTTGGCAGGGTGGGATTGGCCGGGGCGGAGGCGCTCGAGCAATACAAATGCTCGGATGCCTACCGGGACGACCTTAAGGAGGCTGCCCTTCCCTACTACGAGTCAGCGCTTCGCCGAGGCATCCGCAAGGGGTTCAAGCAGGGCTACGACCGAGCCGTATCTTATGCCGAGGAGCAGGCGTTCGGGATAATTGAATTTCCGTTCGGACAATGCTACGACTCGGATCTGTCATCCTCCGGCTCCTCTGCTTCGGCTTCGGAGGAAGATCAGGAGGGCTCTTCGCCCGAGGGGTCGCCAGCTCCGGATGTCTTGGGAGGGCACGCGACCGAGACAGTTCCCACGCCGGTGGGGTCAGTGCCAGGGTCGGCCGTCGCCGAGGGTGCCAGGGGCAAACCGCCTGAGCCTTCCACTTTCGAGCTTCAAGGTGGGCCAGAGGCCTAATGTATCTGCTTTGCTTCCTCTTTTTGTATGTCTTGCTCCTTTTGAAGAAAAATCTTTCTCTGTCGTGTAGGAAAATAGATAAGGCAATAACATTATGACGAAGACTTAACTGCTCTGAATCGCCATTGCCGTATTTTGTTCAGTGCATCTGCAGTAGTTGGAAAGTGTCGATACTTTCTGCGTGGTTTTCACGCGATGGTTGGGCGAGCCTCTGACAGGGTGTCTTTCCGCTTTTCTCATGCTTTGAATGTTTGGCCGCTTCGTGTGTCCCGCTGGGGCGGAAACGAGGAGTTTTGAGGTGACCGTTCATAGGGAGAAATCCCTTTGGCGTGTTTTCGAGGAGAGAATCATTTAAGGCAAATAGCCTCCCTTTGCCTATAAAAGGTCTGAAGGGCGTCCCTTCCTCTCCACCGCTTAGGGTTTTCCCTGACAGTCTTCCCTCGTTCCTTCTTCATGTAGCGTTGTGTCAACATATTCGAAACATGGAAGATACTATGGAAGATGAGGCTGTCGATGATGGAGGGCAGAGAGTCCTTGCTGCTTCGGGTTTGAAGGAGGTTCGACGGCCGGCGGACAGGTTTGAAGAAGGTTCGACGTGCGGAGGCACGTCGTCTTCTTTTTATCAGTTCCGGCGACGCTTGCGGGGGGGGGGGGGCGAGATGGCGGACGGATGGGGGCATCAGGCATCCTGCCGCCAGTCTCTTCCTGCTCGTTCCATGGAGGGGGGGGGAAGTCAATTAAGCTCCCTCCTTTCCGGGCTCTCCCCTGCCTCCTCGTCCAGCTCTGCTGGTTTCTTTTTCCCTCTCGTAGCCTCTTTTTCCCTCTTCTGCTCTTCTCATCATTTCTTTCACTCTTCGGAGGATGCCTGAGCTTCCTTCCTTCCAAAGAGTTGGCAGATTGGTGGGGAAGATGTCTTCAGATGCGTTCCCTCTCCCCTTCCTCTTCCAAGTTCAACTTGGAAGGTAGCCTCCTTCTTCCTAATCCCTCTGTCACCTTTGTCCCGAGCTACCCGAGCCAACGGGGTCGACTACCCTTTATCCGAGCCAGTTTCTGTACAAGGCAGAGTCAGTGGCTAGACACAGGAAGGTCAACCGAGTCAGCCGAGCGATGGGCTCATACGGCGGCGCCAGATGGATTTTTTGCTTTTTTGACATGTATTTTCTTGGCTTCGGCCTTCCTGATATACAAGCGAGTTGTTTGAATAAAGGAAAGGGAAACTTTTTGTTTTATTCCATGTTGCTTACACAATGTTCGGTATTCAGAAGTAGAACTTGCGTAGTGTAGTCGCGTTCTATGTCCGAGGGATGGGCTCTCCTTCCATCGTAGATAACCGGTATGCTCCTTTCCCGAGCGTCTCGACCACTTGGTAGGGGCCTTCCCAATTAGGGGATAGTTTGCCCGCCGCCTCAAGTAGGGGTGAGCATTATTTAGGTTCAATCCGAAAACCAAACCGAACCGAACAATTTGGTTCGGTACGGTTTGGGTTGAAATTTAAAAAATTTTGGTTTGGGTTCAAACTGAACCGTATTAAAAAATTTGGTTTGGTTTGGTTTTGAAGTTCAAGAAACCGAACAAAATTAAACCGAACCGAGTAACTCGAATTTAAGAATATTTTTATCAAATTAATATAAATGTATATGTAATTATAAATATAAATTTAAAAAGTCCAATTCCCGCCATTCTAATGGGGTTTCCGACTTTATGAAATAGGTTTCAAATCACCTTCTATTTTACTATAACTGAAGTTCTTAGTTTTTTATGTGCAAATATTATGGAGCTTGTTCTTACAAGTTACAACTTTGTATGTTATTTTTTTAATATTTACTTTATTTGGTAGATATTCTTTTACCCTATCTTTCTCTAATGTTGTTTGAATCCAATTTAATTTATAAAATGGGAGATGAATATGGTTCAAACTGAACCAAATCGAACCAAACCGAATTAATTCGGTTTGGTTTGATTTGGTTTCAAACTAGTTTGGTTTAGTTTGATTCGTGTTGAAGCCTTAATTCGGTTCGGTTTGGTTTGACAAAAATTCTCTTAAAACCAAACCAAACCAAACCGTGCTCACCCCTAGCCTCAAGTGGTCGAGAGGCTTCGGCTTTTCTAAGAACGAAATCTCCCGGTTGAAAGTGTCTATCTCGGACTTTGGCGTTGTAGTATCGAGTGAGACGTCGCTGGTATTCCGTTGCTCGGATGTCGGCAATCTCTCGGAGTTCATCTGTTAGGTCGAGGTTTTCGAGCAGTTTTTGATCGTTTGCCTCGGGAGAGAAACAGATGACTCGGAGGGAGAGATTGGCAATCTCCAACGGGATGACGGCCTCTGCGCCGTACACCAACTGAAAAGGACTTTCACCGGTTGCCGTTCTGGGAGTCGTTCTGTGTGACCAAAGTACGTTCGGCAATTCCTCAAGCCAGCTGCCCTTGGCTTTGCTGAGCCTGGTCTTGATGCCTTTTAAGATAGTCTTATTGGCATTTTCGACCAGCCCGTTAGCTTGAGGGTGGGCGACCGAGGTGAAGTGATTGCGAATGCCCAGGTCGGCACATCTGCCTCGGAAATGACGAGAATCAAATTGCCGACTATTATCGCTTACTATCACCCGGGAGATGCCGTAACGACAGATGATCGACTTCCAGACGAAATTCCAGACGACTGTCTCGGTGATCCTTGCTGTGGCTTCGGCCTCGATTCATTTGGTGAAGTAGTCGATGGCGATGATGATGAACTTCTTCTGGGCTTGGGCCATGGGGAATGGCCCTAGGATGTCGATTCCCCAGCGAGCGAAAGGATATGGCTCGGCTAAGGTGATGAGCTCCGTTGCTGGCTGATGGACCAAGTGGTCAAATCGCTGGCATCGGTCACAGTGTTGTGTGTAAGTCGAGCAGTCACGCTGCAGAGTGGGCCACCAGTAACCTTGCCGTAGCAAGATCTTGGCGAGCGACCTTCCTTCTAAATGTGCTCCGCACAGACCTTCGTGAACTTCTTGAATCGCTCGGTTGGCTTCGTCAGTGCTGAGGCACTTCAGGAGGGGACCGGAGAAGGATCTCTGGTAGAGAGTGCCGTCCAGAGTGACGAATCGCCGTGCTTGGTACTTCAATTTGCGGGCTTCCCGAGGGTCGGGAGGCTCTTGAGAATCTTGGAACCACGACAGGTACGAGGTACGCCAGTCGTTTGGGGAGGTCGAGTCAACAACCAGGAGCTCCGAGTCGATGCTCGGGCGCTCTAGCTCTTCGAGAAGGACCGATCGAGTATCCTCGGGGTCAAGAGAGGAGGCTAGCCGAGAGAGGGCGTCCGCTCGGGAGTTTTCCTCTCGAGCTATTCGGACTACCTCAAATCTCTCGAACTGTTGTGCCACGGCTCTGACCAGCTGGAGATATTTGACCATCGGTGCTTCTCGAGTTTCGTAATCGCCGTTGACTTGGCTAGCGACCAGCTGGGAGTCAGTGTGAATTTTGACTCGCTCAGCCCCCAGCCGCCGGGCCATATGGGCTCCCGAGATGAGAGCCTCATACTCGGAAGCGTTGTTGGATGTCTGGAAGTTGAACTTCAAGGCGTATTGTAGCTCTGCTCCTTCGGGGGACTTCAGGAGGATTCCAACGTTGTTTCCGGCTGAGTTGGAAGATCCGTCGACGAACAGTTCCCAGGTTTGCCCGGGCACAGACGGAGGTCTTTCTTTAGTCGGGATGGTGCTATTGGTGATGAAGTCAGCGAGCGCCTGGCCTTTGATAGCCGAGCGAGGCCGGTACGATATATCGTAGGCCCCAAGCATGATGGCCCACTTGACGAGACGTCCCGAGACTTCAGGGTGGGCGAGGATCCTCTTCAATGGTTCGTCGATCAGCACGGTGATGGAGTGCCCCTGGAAATAGGGTCGAAGGCGCTTGACCGAGGTAACCAACGCTAGCACGAGTCTCTCGGTTGCGGGGTACCTCCTTTCAGCCTCGTTGAGCACCTTGCTGGTGTAGTAGACCGGTCTCTCGACTCCCGAGTCATTTCTGACTAGGACCGAGCTAACTGTCGATGGGGTTGCCGAGAGATAGAGATACAGGGCTTCGCCCGGGACGGGTTTGGACAGCACTGGAGGCGAAGCCAGGAATTCTTTAAGCTCGGCGAACACTCTTTGGCATTCCTCGTTCCATGTGAACGTAGCAGATGCCAATTTGGGCCCCCTCAATAGCTTGAAGAAGGGTTGGCATCGTTCGGCCGCACGGGACAGGAATCTGCTGAGCGCGGCAATGCGTCCAGTAAGGCCTTGAACGTCTTTGATGCAGGTGGGTGGGCGCATGTCCAGGATGGCCTGGACCTTGTTGGGGTTGGTCTCGATCCCACGCTGGGTGACTAAGAAACCCAGGAATTTCCCGGATCTTACTCCGAAGGCGCACTTGGTAGAATTGAGCTTCATATTGTACCTCAGGTGGGTGTTGAAGGTTTCAGCTAGGTCGGCGAAGTGGTCCTCGGCCTTGGGGGTCTTGACGAGCATGTCGTCAATATAGGCCTCGACGTTCCGGTCGAGCTGTCCCTCGAACATATGGTTGACCAACCTCTGGTACGTGGCTCCAGCGTTCTTCAACCCGAAAGGCATCCGGGTGTAGCAGTATACGCCGAAGTCGGTGATAAAGGCGGTCTTCTCGATGTCTTCTGGATTCATTCTGATCTGATGGTAACCTTAATAGGCGTCCGGAAAATTGAGTATCTCGTTGCCCGAGGTTGAGTCAACCAGTTGGTCGATGCTTGGCAGCGGATAGCAATCTTTAGGAGTGGCCTTATTCAAGTCGGTGAAGTCCACGCACATCCGCCACTTTCCCGAAGCTTTCGGCACCAGGACGACGTTGGCCAGCCACGTCGGGTACATGACTGGTTTAAAAAGACCAGTCTTTTGCCCCTTGTTGACTTGCTCCTTGATGATCACATGCTTCTCTGGCGCCTGCTTCCTTCTCCGTTGTTGTACGGGTTTGATGGTCGGGTCAAGGTTGAGCTTATGCATCACCGTCTCCTCTGGGATCCCGGGGAGCTGATCGTCAGACCACGCGAAGACTCGGATGTACGCGAAAAGAAACTCTTTGTATTGCTGTTGGACCTCAGACGGTAGGTTGGCTCCAATCTTTACTCCTAGGGTCGGGTCGTCGTTTAGGAAAACCGCTAGCAATTCGCCTCCAGGCTCGGCGGTTGCGGATTTTTCCTCGACTTCTCGGGGGCCCTTGTTCTTCCCGTCCGGCCTTGTGGTTTCAACCGAGATATTATAGCACCTTCTGGCCGTGGCCTGGTTACCTCGGACTTCCCCTAACTCGTTTTTGGTGGGGAACTTCATCTTTTGGTGATAGGTAGAAGGCACTGCTTTCATTCGGCTGAGGATTCCTCGGCCGAAGATTGCGTTGTATGCTATCATACCTTTGATCACTATGAAGTCCATCATGACCGTAATGGTTTTGGGTGGGGTGTCAAGAGTAACCGGCAGGCTTAGGGCTCCCTCGGGATAAGTGGTCTGGCCATTGAACCCGCAGAGGGGGGTTCAGATCGGGCGGAGTTTAGACGGATCCTCCCCCATTTTAAGAAAACATTCATAGGATAATACATCAGAGGCACTTCCATTGTCAACTAGAATCCTGTCTACGTTACAATGGTTTATCGTGGCCGATATGACTAGGGCGTCATCATGCCGGGTGCTTAGCCCTTCCAGGTCTTGGTCGGAGAAGACTATGACTTGGGACTCACTTGGCGGGGCTCTTGGAGACTCGATGGCTCGGCTCGCCCGCTCAGCATGACGCTTCCTTCCTCGGCCACTGTCTCCTCCTGATGCAGCTCCTCCAGCGATGACGTTGATGTGGACCCCGCGAGGGGCGTTGTCGATTTCCTCTGGGGCGCCTCGGTCTTCCTTATGCCCGGCCACGAACCGGGACAGGTGTCCCTGGCGGATGAGGCACTCGATCTCATCCTGGAGCTGGTGGCAATTGCCGGTGTGGTGCCCGTGGTCGCTGTGGAACAGGTAATGTTTGCTGCGATTGCGGCTCTTCGACTTCATTGGCTCGGGTTGGCGGAGGAGGCCCGAGCCTTTGATGTCTTCATATATCTCGTACACCGGAGCGGTTAAGGGAGTGTACCGCTCGTACTTCCGGGATGGTTCTTTATGCTCCCCGTCTCGGTTCCGCCTTTTTCCTTGGCCCGAGCTTGACTCGGGTGCTCGCTTCTTGTCCCCCTCCCGACCCGAGCCGGTTGCGTCTCGGCATGCGCTGAGAACGTCTTCGTACTCAGCATGGCGTAAGGCCAGAGTCACTAGCTCGGCAAGGGTCGAGGGAGGGTGGAGGACAAGTTCGCGGCGGAGGTTTTCGTCCCGGGTGCCTCCGGTCAGTGCGGTTATGGCCGAGGCTACATCCAGGCGGGGGATCCTCAGGGCTTCCGACTTAAATCGGTTGATGTAGGCCCGGAGTTTCTCCCCTTGCGTCTGTTTGAGAGCCAATAGCCCCGCTACCGACCTTGGGGGGCCGCTGCCGGCGAAACTCTCCTTAAATACTCGCCCAATCTGCTTGAAGTCTCGGATGGATCCGGGGGCGAGGGCCCGGAACCACGCTTGGGCGCCTTGGACCAGGGTGGTCACGAAGGCTCGGCATTTGATGGCGTCGGACGCTCTATGAAGAGTCATCAGGGCGTCGAAGCTGTCGAAGTGATCGGCCGGGTCGCCCTGGCCATCATAAAGCTTGAAGGTCGGGATGGAGGTTCTAAGAGATACCTCTGCCTTCAAGATATAGTCGGAGAACGGGGATTTCTCCTCGTCCTCCGTGGAAGAGACTTTCTGCAGGGGGCGTAGGGCGCGCTCCTGTTCTGCGAAGCGCCTCTCGAATTCTCGTAGTCAGAGGGATAGCTCCGACTGTCGCTGCGCCGTGGGGCTGGGGGGGCTGTCTTGGCGTCCCCAGGGACTTCGGTCTCTGGGTTCAGACGGCGTGCCCCAGGTTTTCCCCTTTTCGGCGTGGAGGAGGCCTCTTGCTCCGGAGGAGGGGCTTGTGAAGGTCCTCCTGACCTGTTACAGATGATCTGCTGGCCTCGGAGGGTGAAGCGGCCTCCGGCGGTGTGCTGGGACACGTTCTCGCGGGGAGGGCTCTCCGGAGGGGCACGTGACCTTCCATCCCTGGCCGCCTGGGTCATCATGAGTTCCACGAGGACATCCAGTTTTGCGTTGAGGGCTTGGAAGGCGTCAGCGCCGCCGTTGAGTGGTAGCCCTACCGCTGCGGGGGGAGGGGGCGGTCCGTCGGCGGGGGTGCTGGCATTGGAGGGGGGATTTTGTGAGGCTTGAGAGGGGCCTTCTCCCGCCCCCACCATGGCCTTTCCTCTGTCGCCGGCGGACCTCCTCCCTGAACTTCTTCGCACCATGCTGGCTCTTTGGTCGTTTCCCACAGACGGCGCCAGATGAAGAGGCGTGATCTCGCGCGGGTCCTGAGCTGAGGAGATGATCACCGGATAGTGAACTGCAAAGAAGGGAAACAGATCAGGGGGCCCAAGGATGGTTCCCTGGGGCAAACCCTCCGATGCTTAAGTCAGTAGAGCAATGGTGGAAGCTATGTAGGGAGGAGGAAGGAGATGCACGAGATCCCTCTACACCAATGTGGTGAAGTGGTTCCTGCTCGGGGAATTTAGGCGTATGTTTTGCTTTTACCTTCCGTTGGAGGGAGTCCGAGGTTTAAATAGTGCACTGGCCTCATGAGTCCCCGTAAGCTGAGGGGTTTCCGGCAGGAGTTACGTCCTCAACGTGGGCTCTTTACGTCCTCATCGTGGGATCTTTATAGCCTTGAAGGATCATGGGTCCCTTATCCTCATAAACTCCTACTTACAAAGGGTTCTCAACGGCAGCATGTATAAGTATTCGTCGGTCGACTCGAGCATGAAGGGTGCCAACCTTGTCCGGGTGATAGGCATAGCTCGGATGAAGATAGGTCGGAGTGGGCGTTGTGCGCCTGCCATTATCCCGGCAAGGGGATAGGTAGGGCGTGGGTCTTTCTCTGACCTGACCGATGTTCGGGCCTTCCGAGCCTAAGGGCCGCCGAGGAAGGTTGTGATCCCGAGTGATCTTATTGGGCTTTTTTAGCCTAAGTGGGCCCTGTGGGGCTGTCACTTGGATGAGCTGGGTCTCGTTTGGTCCTGATGGACCTAGTTTGGCTGCTCTTTAGATGGGCCACAGAAATCCCCCTCTCCAAATTCGAACACTAGTAATAGCACTGTCGTACATATCATTAATCAAATCAACAAATCTTTGAGAGATTCCTTTCTTTCTTAATGTCTACCAAATTAAATCTCGCGGTACTCAATCATACGCCTTCTTTAAATCAAGAAAAATCATATACAAATCTTTTCTCATCTCTCTATACTTCTCCATTAGATGCCGTAGTAAGAAAATAGCTTCTGTAGTAGATCTATTCGGCATAAAACCAAACTGATTTTTCGATACAGTAGTCATATATCGGAGGCGTTTTTCGATTACTCTTTCCCAAAGTTTCATAATATGACTCATAAGCTTAATTCCACGATAATTATTGCAGCTTTGAATATCTCCTTTGTTTTATAAAAAGGAACTACAACACTTTTCCTCCAAACTTCTGGAATTCTCCGTTCCTTTAAAATTTTATTAAAAAGTTTAGTTAGCCACTGAATACCAATGTCTCCTAGACTTTTCCATACTTCAATAGGTATGCCATCTGGTCCTAAGGCCTTGCCCACTTTCATTTTTCTTAAAGCATCCTCCACTTCTGACATCTTAATACGACTGAAATATTGATATTTATCAAATATTGTGGACTCTTGGGTACCTTCTAAAGGAAATTATTGACACAATCTCCATTAAGTATCTTCTGAAAATAACTATGCCACCTCTCTTTAATCTCAAGATTCTTAGCTAAAACCCTTTGATTTTCACCTTTAATGCAACGAACATGATCTAAATCTCTAGTTTTCCTTTCTCTTAATTTAGCAAGTTTATATATGCCCTTTTCACCCCCTCGGGTTCCTAATTTATTATATAAATCTTCAAATGTCTTTGATTTAGTTTCGCTAACTATTTTCTTAGCCCTCTTTTTAGCAATTTTATAAGCTTCTAGGGTTTGATTATTTTATTTAGTTTGTCAAACTTTAAAACACTCATATTTTACTCTAATGGTATTTTGGATTTTCTCACTCCACCATCAAGTCTCTTTTTCTAAATTCTTTTTACCTTTAGATTCGCTTAAGAGTTGTTTTGCTACACTCGTTATACAATTTGTAACATTATTCCACATTACATTGGTTTCTTGTTCTAAATTCCAAATATTTTCTTTTAATAGATGATTTTTAAATGTTTCTAAATTTTTACTTTTTAAATTTCACCATTTAATCGTAGAACAATTATTTATAACGATCTTTCTTTTGAATTTAGGGATAAAGACATCCATTACTAACAACCTATGTTGAGCGGCTAGACTCTCACCAGGAATAACTTTGCAATCTTTACATAAAACTCTATCGACCTTCCTAATAAGAAAATAGTCAATTTGACTTATATGTGTTCCACTCTTATAAGTTATTAAGTGTTCATCGCTCTTCTTTAAGAAGGTATTAGTAATTACTAGATCATATGCCATAGCAAAATCAAGAATAGTGTAACCCATATCATTTCTATTGCCAAAACCAAGCCTTCCATGAATCCTCTCATAACCTCTATTATCTTTACCCACATGACCATTAAGATCTCCTCCAATAAAGATTCTCTCTTCACTAGGGATATTTTGGATCAAACTATCAATAGCCTCCCAAAATTACTTTTTAATGCTCTCTTCTAATCCTACTTGAGGTGCATATGCACTAATTATATTTAAAATATCCTCACCTAAGATAAGTTTAATTAACATCAATCTATCCCCCAATCTATTAACTTCTACCACTCTATCTTTTAAGTTTTTATCTATTATTATAGCAACACCATTTCTAGAGTAATTATTACCCGTATACCAAATTTTATATCTATCAATATCTTTAGCTTTATGTCCTTTCCACCTAGTTTCTTGTAGGCAAGTTATGCTAATCCTCCTGTCCTTCATTATCTTAACCAATTCTAAACCCTTACCCGTTAAAGTTCCTATATTCCAAGTAGCTAGACGGATCCTATGTTTTTGGACTAGCTTCTTTACCCGTGAACGTCCAACCCCACACGGGAACCCTTGCTTATTTGACACCGCAATCGTGCGCCATTGCAGCGCGTCGCTTACGGGGAACGCCCTAGCTAGCCCTTGCTCACTTATCATTCCATCCGGGTTCCGATGTAACGCGTCGCTTCCGGGAGATGCCCTAGCATTAGCACAAAATGTATTTAGATCAGAATTCATGTGGGAGATGTGACAAATTTTTACTGCTGGCTGTCAACATAACGCAAACCCTCCTCCTTTCTCATCCGGACTTGGGACGGCCATGGCAGAGTTGGAATCACAACACAAAATAAGGAAAATAAAAGGGTGGTAGATTCCCCGGGGGAAGGACTGAGCTTTTTGTAGAAACGGCAAGAAATAAGGAATTTATATCAGATGCACATAGAAGAAGCTGTATGAATGGTCAGTGCGGTGTTCATTCCGTGGGTATGTAAAATATAGATCAGACGGTATGAGTTCGGGTGCGGGACCTTCCCCCACTGATCGCAGTCAATGTTGATTTACATCGACTTAAAGTCTGAATATCCTTGTATAATTGTCTAAGAATGCCTAAGGTCCTTGGCGCGGGTCCCGACTAAATCCCTTCGTTTGTCAACATGGGGCAGTTTCATTCGCTTGGCTCCAAACTGAGTCTCATTCACCACCAAAGGAGGGGTAGAGTTAGGGTTTCATCAAAGGCCTAACAAAGTGAGGCAAAACCCTAGGATTTTAGGGGTGTGGGTGTAATCTTGCAGAAGCCATAGGCTTTTTGAAATGTCGGGAGGATTTCTCGACTCTGGAGACACTTTGGTAATTTATGAGCTCCTGGGGTATTTTGGTAAGTTTACGAAGTCAGGGATCTTCTTGTAATTTTTGGGTCAGAGGGAGACTACAATGTGAGCTCTGACTCTCGAAGGCATTAAGGCAGCTTACGGAAATTTTGAAGGTTGTTTGGCCATTTTTGAGACAGAAGCGCATTTTAGTAATTTCACCGAACGAGGGATAGACCGTGGGTTAAGATGGCTATGTGATGTCGGGAAGATTTGGCAAGGCCCCTGGGTGGAAAGCCCACACCTGATTTTGAGGATGGCGTGCACATGCTCACTTTCAGATAAGAAGGGCGTAGGCATAATTTCTCGAGAAAGTAGGGCTTATTTGTAATTTTTTGTAATGCACATGAGAGAAGACAACTGAGTGTACACATTCTCCATTGCTCGAAATACAAGGGTTGTCGCCGAGATGTTGACCGTACAAGAGAGGGTCTTCGCACCAACGCAAGACGTATGGGCGTCAGGTTGGAAATTACATATTCACACCACGGGGGGTATTTAAGCAAGACCGAGGGTATTTATGGAAATATACCCTTTGTTGGGTCTACCAAACAAACAACATACGCCCTGCTCAAAGTTCTTTCGTCTGTTCCCGTGTCATCTCTTGTCTCGTGTGTAGCGTGTATGTCCCTTCGTCCTCAGCCTAGGGGACTACTTATAGAAGTAGGAGAATCCAAGTTGTCAAAAATGTGAGGATTTCTCTCAGTTTTGACAAAAAAATGGGTTTTAGCCCCAATTCTGACAAGGTGGGGTGGCCCACTTTTTCTTCTTTTTCTTTTTTGCTTTTTTTTTTCTCTGCGGCAGGAAAAGGGACCCCAGAGGGGTCATTTGACCATTGGGCAGGGCCCAACGAGGTCAATTGACCCTGCGAGGGTCCAGCGGGGTCAAACGGCCCCCGCCTGGGGTCGTTTGACCCCACTGGGTCCGTGGGGTCGTTTGACCCCGTTGGGGGACCCAGTGGGGTGGACATGACCCCGCGGTTGACCCCGCCGGGGGACCCAACGGAGTCAACCGACCCGGCTAGGGTCGAACTGACCTCGCTAGGTCCCAGTTGGGCCATTTAACCCCCGGGGCGGGTGTTTGGCCCCTCTGCACGTGCCTTTGGTGTTTTTTCGTCATCTTCGGCCGAGAAGTCGCCGTCCTGTATTTATTGCCCTCCGATGCTCATTTTCTGCTGCGTGACAACAGCGAGTTGGTGGAGAGTCGTGCGGGAGTGGAGGCTTATTTGTTTGTCGTCTTTTCGTGTGCCGTTCGCCAGGGGGAGTTTTTGCGTCTGTTCGGGCCATGTGATACACAGCTATTCGTCTACTTCGATATGTATGCACATGTATTTTCTCTTTAATTTCTCTTGCTGTGACGCCTCTCATGACGACATGTGATCGGGCCGGTGGACCCTAAATCGCGGAGGTACTCTGGACCGACGGTATTGGCGTTACGCCGTATTTTATCTGTCGATCGGTATGAAATAAAATTCTTGAAATATTTTGAGAAAATTATGGGTGCAACAAATGCCCCCCACAGGATGTCCGTTAAGGCCAGAGCGGGGGCGGACGACCCGTGCCCTTTAAAGAGGGTGATCGCCACACATCTCTTGAATGACTTTAGACTTTGTAGGACTGCATTTGATATTTATGTCGCTGTCCTGGAATATTTGGTCTGACTTCGCTTCCTTCTCTTCTCCTTTTTTTTTGCTCTCCGGTGTCTGTTGGCATGGCTCACAACAGTGGAGATAAGAGTGGGTCCAGGAGATCGAGACCCAGAGGCTCGTATGAATGCCGCATCGAATGGACGGATCGACGCATGCCGCCTTTCTCGCCCCGAGTCATCAATAATGACAACTTTAGCAGGGTGGACTTTGGCTTTTTGTGGGTCGTTGTGGGCCCGACTGAGAGTGCTGACGAGGCTGAAGGTCTCGTGGAGATGTCTCACATTACGAGGAGGGATGACATTTACAAGTATGACCGCTCAGGGGGATACCCACGCCATTATCCCTTGGATCGTCATCTTTACCAGTTTCTTCAAAACTTTGCCCCAATTAGCATGGAGGATGATGATCCGCTTCTGCCTGAGGAGAGGTGCCGTCTTGAGTGGGCCATATTGGTGGGAAGGGACATCATGTAGGAATTATGTTCCCTAACTTATCCGAGCTTCCTAGAAGGCTTCACCCGACAAAGACAGGACCCGGATCGATAGAGTCTGGGCTTCTTTCAGTAGTATGACAGCTTCACAGTTCGTGCTGCACCACTGACTCCAGGAGTCTAGCACTTGCACGGGTAGCATAGGACCCTGGATCCGACTGTGGATGGCCTCTTCTTGACACCCTCGGCGCTGAACTTTGCACATGATGACATGCTCACGACTATATGCTGGAGAGGATCTTGACACTGAAGACCCCTAGTTGGTACGAGAAATGGTCATTTGTCCCGTCGCACAGCTATCATCGCGGCGCGACAGAGTGGCTCTGGGACATTCTGGCTGTCTACCGGTCGATATTGGACAGGGTAAGGATTCGTCATGCAGTGACGGCCGCCTTGTACTCCTACCCTTATCACACAGGCCTGCTACAAGTTTTGGCAGAGAGATTCAATCGCCGGTGGAACACCTTCGTCACTGTTGGGGGAGAGACTTCTCTAAACCTCTGGGCCTTCCAGAGGATTTCTGGTCTCCCTATTTGTGGGAGGCCCTACGAGGAGCTATCTCTCGATGACCTGCATCTCAGCTCCACAGATAGTACCGGGAGGTACAACCTGCCTTATGGGGTGTTTGGTTGCGTTTTTTCCCCTTATTTCTATCTCAAATTTAAAAAAGAGAGAGAGAACTCACTTAATCGTGTTTGGTAAGTACTCCCTAATTTTTAGAAGAGAAACAAACTCCATTCAAATCTCTTTCTAAAAAAAAACAACTCCCGAGTTATTTTTTTTTTGAAATCGTCCGTCTCGGGAGGCCATGGCCCGCCACACCCTGCGTCCCCCCCACCGGCGCCGGCCTCCCCCTTCCCCTTGCCTTTCCCCCCTCCGCCCCCCCCTGCGGCCCTCCCCTCCCCTCCCCGGCAACCCCCTCCGCCGACGGCTCCCCTCCCCCGCGGCCCCCCTCCGTCGGCGGCTCCTCTCCCTCGCGAACTGGGCGACTTGCCGGAACCCGGGGCGGCCTCTGCATCGGCAAGATGGAGGTCGGATCACCGGTGGCTGCGGATACGCCACGGGCGACGCCGACAGCTGCCGCTCCGGTGGGCGGGAGATCTGGGGCTGCATCATGCTAGGCGCCGGTCCGCCAACGCCGCGGACGGGTCCCGCCAGCCCCTGTTGTGCCTGGACCAGCGGGGCGGTGGGGATGCCGCGGCCTGCAAGAGCCGCTGCGCTGGCGGCCTTGGCGCGAGACTCGTCCGGGGGAGGGGGGCCCTTGACGGTCATGGAGACGACCTCGTCGCCGCGGAGGAGGACGAGGCCGAGGGTGCGGCGGTCCTCGGGCTCCTCGGGGTGGGTGTCGCCGGCGAGGAACTCGTGAACGACGCCTTCCATCTCGATCGGATGTCCATCTCGATTGAAAAATTGTATGCCAGACAGATCTATACAAATTTTAAAAATTATGATAATATTGCCAAACGTAGAGTGATAGTTTTTATCAATTTTAAAATTTAAGTTAAAAATTAACACAACATAATTTTTTAGATAGAAATAGTTTTTTTAAAAAAACTGTTCCCAAACACCCTATTAACTGCTTCAGATTCTTGATGAAGACATGGAGGGACCTGACCCGAGTTGGCACAGACCGGACCCCTCGCACCCCGAGGGTGACTTTGAACGCGTGGGTGAGTCATTTCTATAATGGCCCGTTCTGCTTCCACGAGGAATTTACTCCGTCCGACGTGACCTGGGAAGAGTGCAGAGAAATCAAGATAGACCTCCCTCAGCATCCACGCCATTTACTTGCACCTACACGGGGGTGGAATTTGAGGGGGCTACCTCCCCTCACATACTTTGCGACGTACTTGGCCTACTGGTTGGCCAGCTTTGTGGTTCCTCACGGGGAGGACGTCGTCCTGCGACTTGAAGTGATTTATGCGGCCTGCATGTTGGCATGTGACCAGAGACTCGCCATTGCTCTCGCAACCCTTGCGAATATTTATCATTCATTCGGGACTTTGACATTCCACTCGTCACTACGGGAGAAGAATATAATGATGCCCACTCATTACCTGAGCGCATGGGCATGGCTGTTATTTCCAGAGCTCTCTAGGAGGACTCCAGTTGACAATCTAGCGGCGCCGCTGCTTTTCTCATTCATAGGACAGCCATCACAGGATGCCGCGGCTCAGCTTGCAGGGGCCCGACGGGCCTTGTCTTTTTTCCAGTGAGGAGAGGTGAGGGCCTAGCCGTTGACCACTTCTCCTACCTTCACTGCCCTTATGTGGGTGTTGCACCCGTTAATTCCCTGGAATAAATCGAGACACCTCCCTCGAGTTGGTCGAGGTTCAACATGCAGCGTACCGCCATTTTGTGGAATATTTCCACACGTCGGGACTCTGTAGCCCGACCATTACATCAACCATAAACCCCTCGCAACAAACGAGATGGTTGAAAGCCGAGTTAAGTCCACAACGACTATCAAGGTTGTGTGGTCTCGGACGAAGTCTGAAGCGGGGATTCCTTCCTTAGATATCCATGGTGGAGGGTAATCATACAAAGAAGACCCTTGCAGCAAAGAAAGAGGGCATAAGAGATGGTGTACACACCTCTAGAGAAGTCCAACACACGTGTATCACGTAGCTCGGACGAACACAAGTTCCCTCCTCTTGGCTGAATGCATGAGGAAGACGACGACAAATGAGCAAGAATGCTTCCTCCTCTCTCCACGCAGCGTGCTGCGAGAAAAAAACTGAAAAAAGGCTTAAAAACCAAGGGTTTTATAAAGGAGTAGGCTCGGGGGACCTGTCCGGGGTCGGACGGACCCGTCCGGGGTCCCCCGATCTCGGATAGTCCCACGCGTGATCGGGCGGACCCGTCCTGGGTCTCGCGCGGCCTACCGGGACCCACCTGGGGTCGCCCGACTCCGGGGGACCCGTTCGGGGTCAAACAACATCGGCGGGACCCCCCGGTGTCATTCGACCCTAGCGGGACCTGCCCGGGGTCATTTGACCCTGGGTGGGGTCTCCGGGGTCATTTGACCCCACTGCCTCCTTTCTCTCTCGCGAAACAACCGGAAAAAAAAGATATAAGGACCCTCCCGGGGTCATTTCAACCCTGTATGGGTAAATCAACTCCGTTGGCTTCCCACCTTCTATAAATACCCCTGAGGTCCAAGAAGAGGGGGATCTGAATGGAGAGACACATATAGACTTACGGAGAGAGCAACACAATGCAAGGAGATTTGTTCGTTGTTTGGCCCACTAAGGGTAAGGGTATGTTATACTCGGGGTCTTGCATTTATGCCCCTGGAGGGGTCTTATATTTATGTCCCTGGAGGCTGTGTTTGTAATTTGCTACGCATTCTAGTGGGGGACTAATTATGTAATTTCTCCAGATAATTGAGAATTACAAAAATACCCTCATTGGAATTGCAAGGAGATCCAAAGTCCTATTATTCGCAGTTTTCATAGTTGTGAAGGCGACAAGACGACCCAAGGCGTTCACAGGGTCCCTAAGCGCTTAGGCGACAAGGCGTCCGCTTAGGCGTCGCCTAGGCGACATTTCGACCACTAATTAAAAAATCTAAAATATATATCCTCTAATATATAAATCAAGAATAAAAAATGTGAAAATACAAAAAAAATAAATTACATGAAGAAATTACTGTAATTAAATTATGTGACAATTATAGAAAACTAAATTGTATAAAAAAATTACAAAAATTTCAGAAGTAAATACAAAAGATTCTAAAGTAAATGTAAAAATTCAGAAAAATTACAAAAGAATATAATAACATCATGAAAATTATAAAAAAGAAAGAGTTAAACGTACATAACTAGGTCAGATTCGGTTCGGACGGGTCACGGTTGGCCCGCCTTGGCGCCTAGCCCGTCTTGGCGACCGCCCAGCTCGCCTTTTCTAGTGTCAACAAGGCACTGCACCGCCTAGTCATTTCAAGAGCGCCTGGGCGCCTAGGCAGTGCCTGGGCGCCTAGGCAGTGCCTAGGCGACGCCCAGGCGCCCGCCTTGACAACTATGGCAGTTTTACCCTGTAACTTTTTGTAATTGGAGTTATGCCCCTATGTCCCGCGTCAATGCGGAGATCTCTTATGTATAGTCGACAACTCGCTGACAACCCTTGTACTCATATAGATTATGAATGCACTCAGCTGTTTCTTTGTGTGCTGATCAAGGAAAATTACCAATGAGCCCTTGACTTTCAAAAATTGTGCATATACCCTTTTCTCTTGGAAACGAATGCGTGCGTGTTTTCTATGAAGTCCATCGTCGTCCTTCCACTCAAAGACTTCGCCAAACTATCCTTTGTGCCTAAGCGTGGTCTTGAACTCCGAGTCTACCCCGGTCCATCAAAATTACCAACATACCCTTGTAGTCTAGAAATGCCTAAATAACCCCGAAATTCTCTAGAAATGACCTCAGTGCCTCGGGAAGTAAGAGATTTTACCATACTTCAACCTAGAGATTCCTAAAATGCCCCTGATTTGGTAAAATTACCAAAATATCCCTGGAAACTTAGAATTACCAAAATATCCCTGGAGTCCAGAAAGCCTCCCAACAGTCCAAAATCGCCTACGGCTAGGGGTGAGCGCGGTTTGGTTTGGTTTGAAGAGAATTTTTCTCAAACCAAATCGAACCGAATTACGGGTTCAACCCGAACCAAACCAAATCGAATTACTTTGAAACCAAACCAAACCAAACCAAACGAAATCAAATTAATTCGGTTTGATTCGGTTTGGTTCGGTTTGAACCATATTCCTACCCCCTTTTAGAAATTAAAGTGGATTCAAAAGGGAGTAAAGAAATGTAGGGTAAAATAATTTCTACTAAATTAAGCAAATATTAAAAAATAACATCAAAAGTTACAATTTGCAAGAGTAAGCTCTATATTTTCACATAAAAAAATTAAGAACTTTAATGGAAGGTGATTTGAAACTAACTTCATAACATTATATTCAGAAATCTTACCGAGATGGTGGGGGTTAGACTTTTAGAATTACGTTTAATAGTTATATATACACTTATAATAAATTGACAAAAATATTCTTAAAATTAGATTGGGCTTTTGAAATTAGAGTTAATGGTTATATATACACTTTATATTAACTTGACAGAAGTATCCTTAAATTTGGGTTATTCGGTTCGGTTTGATTTCTCGAAAATCAAAACCAAACCAATTTTTTTAATACGGTTCGGTTTGAACCCAAACCGATTTTTTTTGAATTTCAACCCAAATCAAACCAAACCAAATCTATCGGTTTGGTTTGGTTTTCGGGTTGAACCCGAATAATGCTCACCCCTACCTACGGCTTCTGCAAAATTGAAGTTATATCATCAAATTACAAGGTTTCTTGCCCAACATGGCGGCCTTTGATGAAACCTTAATTTTATTAGTACTTCGGTGGTGAGTGGGAACTAGCTTTTAGCCGTGCAAGCAAGCCTTCCCTTGGTATCAGGACCCTTATAAAGGACCTTAAGGTTTCTTTGACAATTAAACAAAGGTGTTCGGACGTTAGGCCGATGTAAATCAACACTGACTGTAATCAGTGGGGAAAGGTCCAGCACTCGAATCCAAATCTTCTGATACGATGAGCACCCACGAAATAAACCCTACATAGGCCCTTTGTACAACCCCTCTATGTGCAATCCTTTTAATTTTCTTTTGAAAGAATATTCCGTGACCAACAGACTGGCACACTCGTTGGGACCTTTCCCGCCGTTTTTCTTTCTGTCGAAGAAGTCCCAAACCTTTTTAAGGTTCTAATTACCCCCTCTTCCTCTTACAGGACGGGAAGAGGACGGTATATATTCGGTCACTGGCTTGCGCGCGCGCTTGTGCATTTGCACATCCCCCATTCGTGCTACGCACCACCACCAAGAACTGCAAGAAGAGGATGATGGCCACCGTCATGTATGGACGCCAGGTCGTTGCCAATCACGTCAAGTTCAGATACTTGGAGACTCCATTGGTGTTCGACGACTTCTCGTCGGTCGTCGGGTCGCCTTTGTTTGGGGCGTCGTCCCCGTGGCTGAGGCTAGCTCAGCTGCACCGACTACTACGACTGCCGAGGGTGTTAGGCCCTCTTCTCCAACAACTGGCCGAGGCCCTTCGGTCAACAAAGCAACTGCCGGGGGTGTCTGGCCCCTTGCTTCAGCGACTGGCTGTGCTCGCTTGGTCAATAAACCAACTACCGGGGGTGTCAGGCTCCCTGTTCCAGCAACCGGCCGGGCTCGTTCGGCCAACTCTGCAACAGCCGAGGGTGTCAGGCCCTTTGTCCGATCAACCGGTCGGGTCTTCCCGGTCAACTCCTCAACTGCTAAGGGTGTCAGGCCCTTTGTTCCAACAATTGGCCGAGTTTTCTCTGTTAACCAAGTTACTGTAGGCGTCACTAGCGTTGCTCTTGCTCAACAGGGGCAACGTCGTCGCCGCAATGGCACCAACCCTGCAACGGCCACCCTCAGAGGCACTGCTCCTGCACAACGGGGGCAGCGTCACCGCCGCAACGACCCCATGCCTACGGTAGGGGTCACTAGTGCCGCTCCTGCTCAATGGGGGCGACGTCGCAGCTGTAAAGGCACAAAACTTATAGCGACAACATCTCGCTCCGGCAAGACAATAATTATTGGAGATCTTCGCATCCGGCTCGATGGAGGCGAGCCGATTATGCCTTGGGACCGGCACGTTCCAACTATCTCCACCTCCAACCGTTTCGAGCTTCTTCGGCAAGTCCGAGAGGACGGAGCAAAATTAAATAAGTCCGTCGTACCGGCGGCGAACCAGGGTCCGATGCAATGACCTAAACCAATAGGTCCCCGATCAAAGTCAGGGGGCAACCCAATTGAGGAGCATTAGCTCCACCTGAAGAAGAAATGGGTCACTAAGGAGGAGGCCCGAATTATTTGGCGGGCAAGGTCGGAAGGCCCCTTTCGCATGTCGGACCTGCAACAGATGCGGAGCCTGGCAAACATTGAGACTTCAGTCTTTCCGAGGTCCATAACTCAGCGCCCACATGGGCAGAAGCGCTGGGGAGTTCACAAGCAAGTTCGGCCAACCTCTCTGTGGGCTAGTTCAACGCATAAAGACGAGGATTGCTCTGCGCTGGCTTCCACGTCCTGAATGTTTGTTTTTGGCAGACTAGGGATGGCACCCAAGCCTGGTAGACAACCGCCTAGAAAGAAGCGGGTGGTTCAGGTGACCCACAACACTGTCAAAGTGTTCACCTACTATACAACCTCCCCCGATAAGTAGTCGGAGGACACCTCGGGAGAATTGAACCAGCCTCTTCAGATCTTGAGGAAGCCAAGGCCCGTCTCTCGAGTTTTTGCCCAGATGTTGCAGACACTTGCCGCCGGAACATCTCAGCCCGAGTCGGCGTGGCAAGAAGAGCACCAAGAAGATGTCCATAGTGTCGATGGGGGCAGTAACCCCGGACACGAGGAAGATCTAGGAAGAGAGACTCAGACCCTCGCGTTGGAGGAGCTCCGGTGCGAAAATCGAGTACTCAAGAACCTCTTGCAAGCACTTTTGCGTGAAAGGGAGGTTCACATCCCACCTCAAGCAGCGCCTACTGGTGTGGAGCATCAGCCTCTTCCCATTCCAGTCATGGCCAATGCATCAACCACTGTGGCAAAGTTACCAGTGGCAGCAGAGTTTGAAGCCCCGCAAAACGAGGCCAATGTGCGATCATCTGCTACTCCTGCTACAGAAAGTCTAATGGCCTAGAGGCAGATGATCAAGCGAATTGTGGAGGCAAAGTTCACTTAACATGGTGAGGGTGTGGTCACCATTGATTTGTACACTGTGCCATACCCCTTTCACCATCAGTTCAAGAAACTTTCGCCTGATTGTCAAAAAGTCCCAAAACTCCGGAAGTTCAATGGGCAGGGTTCGCCACATGAACACTTGGCCTATTATATGACGGCCATAGGTGAACTGGCGTTGGAAGAGTCGTATCTTCTGCGATATTTCGCTACATCCCTGACAGGCACCGCCTTTCAATGGTATTCCAGACTGAAGCTCAACTCGGTGGTTGACTGGGCTGATATGCAGAAGAAGTTCGTCGACCGTTTCCAGAAGGCCGAACGCAAAGTCTCTCTTGCGGAACTCTATGCTCTTAGGCAGAGAAAGGGTGAAACTGCGTTGGACTTTATCAAGCGATGGAGGGATGTCAGCATGCGCTGCGATAATCCTGTAACGCCCGAAGACGTGATCACCATATGCTGGAGAAGTTATCGACGGAAGTTAGCGAAAAGCTTCTAGACTCAAATATCAGAAGCTTTGACCAGCTGAACATGGTGGTAGCAGAGATTGAAATGTTCTTCGCTGATCACCCAGCACATGCATCTGCCAAAAGACAAATTCTCCAAAGATTGCCTGGCCAGCGACAAGGAGGTAAACTCTGTGGACTTCTCATTGACGAATGGAGACAAGGGGAAGAAAAATCAAAGGGTAATGACAAAAAGTCCGATGCCAAGGCAAATGCGGCTCTGTTAGCTGAGCGTATGAAGGCGTCGTACTCTTTCAGGAAAGAGCATACAAAGATGCTCTTTGATTTGTACCCGAAGGAAAAGCTCATCATCTTACCTGATCCGCGAAAGCCCGCGGAGGTGGATAAAATGGACGATTCTACTTATTGCGTGTATCACCGAAGATTGGGTCATACCGTTGGGGACTGTTATGTTTTCAAGAACATAGCAGAAGAGCTCATCCAAAAGGGCCAAATAAATATGTTGGGCCATGCGGTCGACCCGTCGTAGCCTTATGTCTGGAGCCGATCGAACTGGTCGGCCAACGTCGTCTACATGGTGACAATTGCTTCGAGCTCCAATGCACCAGAAGTTGGGCCATCAAATCAACGACCCCATATTGGCTTGGGAGCCGCTCCTTTCTCACTACCTGAATGCCTGGCATTGCGGAGGACCATTCAGAAGATTCGAGGGGAGATCCGACAGCTGTAGTTGGAACAACAGAGGTTGCTGCAATTCCTAAAGAGCATCGATGAGCAGTTGGCTGCCTTCCCCTTTGGGCCATTCGCCAGGGGACCAGTTGTGACACATGCAGGGGGCAGGTGTACCACCTGTCGCCCGGATCCTTCCTAGCTCGGGGGGTTGGCTCTCTGAGGAATCGTCCGATTCATCTGAGGACGAGGAGTCGGAAAAGTTATACTATTTCCCTCGCGAGAAGACCTTGCAAATTTTCTTCGCGTGTCGCCGTGAAGGGCTACTGGATCTCCCGGCGTCGACCAGTCATCAAGTAACAGGCGTCGCGCTACACCAAGGCTATTGTCCATACCATACCACGAGGTGGTAGGCCACATCATTCATGATTGCCATGTCTTCAAAGACCTCGCTGATGACTTAATCAGACAAGGGGTAATCGATATGGGTGACTCCTCGGTTTGCCCGCCACAGCTACACAGACAAGAGAGTTTGAACTTCTCTGTCAAAGTCATACATGCTACGGCTGTATTCCAATTTCTCGAGTCAGGAAAGGAAGGAGTCAATTCTCAGCCGCCTAAATCCACATTGTGGTACCCAGGGTGGTGACCCTTTCATCGGTGCTCTTTCCCCGAGGAGGACACTGAGAAGATCTTTGACAAACTCCTAAAGGAGGGTCGAGTGGTGGCGTATGACTCGTTGTCTTACTATAATGAAACGGCAAAGGGTCACCCCCACTATTGCAAATATCATGCTAGGGTGTCTCACCCCACTGGGGAATGCCCAGAGGTCCAAGGTTGCATTGAGGCCTTCATCCAAAAAGGGGAAATCGATGCGCAGGGGAATTCAACGGCGAGGCGGCATCTCAAAGAGGTCGTTGAGAAGATTCTTCGGCAAGCTCAACAGGGGCAGGTCAGGCCACAGGAGACCAAGCCCACCTCTCAACAAGTTCTGCGGGGCAAGTATATGAGCGGCAGTTCTCAGCCAAACCCTAAAGGCAAGGCTAAGTGCGAGGGGCCTAAGGCCCAGAGCCCAAAAAGCCAAGCCGTAGGAGGAGGTTCCAAGCCCATCTCCAAGTTGAGTCAGCCCGACACCATTATAGGTGGGAACTCGCGGTCAAGCAACGAAGGCAAAGCGCCGGGAGAGCTCAAAGCCAAATCTCAATCCCGTGTTGAGCCAACAAGGTCGTCAATTGTAGCAAGACCTCAACAGCTCGAGCAGGCAGAACTATCAACTAGAGCAAAACCCATGGAATTACCCCAAGGGCTCCATGTTGGCCTCGCCGAATTCCAGGCGTTGCCGCCATAAATAATTGCTCAGGCGATCAATACCACCTTCCAGGTGCAACCGGAGGAGGGCAACTGGACTAGGGTTGTTTTGAACAAGAACTTGGGAACCAAGACTCCTAAGGAGTTGACCTGGAGCAAAAAGCAAAATGCCGGAGGTAAATCAGTCTAACCTCCGACGCCAACCCCACTTATTTCTCGAGAGGTGGCACGCCAAAAGAAATAAGAGAAGAATTGTAAAAAGAACCTGAAAAGGAAGTTAAAGAAACAAGCCCAGCAGGTGGTGACCATGGAGGCTCCCAAAGGGCTAACTCCTCCGCAATAATTGCAGAGACTGATAGACGAGTTGGAGGAGTACGTTCCCCCTCGCCCCACCAGGGTTGTCACTCTTGACAAATATATTCCCTGAGACAAATTAGAGCGTAAAACCCGACTCATCAGTTGGCTTCGAGAGATGGTCCAACGCCTAGAAGACGGCGAAGAATTTCCCATCCCCAAAGAGCTCTCCTTATTTTATAAAGACGAGGAACTCACCCTAGAGGCGTTCGAAGAAATACTCTAGGAGCCCTCCTGCAACATGGTGGCGATCCTGCCACCTGACAGCACAAACTCTCCGTCGAGAGAAGCTAACACAGTTGATGGCCCCGGGGGCAAGGCTCCCGTGGCAACGTACCAGCGCCGTCCGGCAAGAAGCAACCGAGGCCGTGGCAGAGGACGGGGTCGCTGACGTGAAAGTCCCCTAACTCTCGATCGAGTCATATTATTCCGAGGGGAAGAGTCAGGCCCTATCCTGGAGACTTAAGTTCGGAGAATCCCTTTTATCCTCAACTCCTCAGAGGGTTCAGGCCCCATCCCAGAAGCTAGAAAATCGGGTGGTGTCCCCTTCATACCCGACTCCTCTGACGAAGAGGAAGAGTCCGCTAGGCCGCCAGTGCAGGATAAGGCTTTAGAGTAAGCGGGTCCATCTGACAGGGGTAAATCCACACGCCAAGCAGGTCCTTCTAACGAGGGCGAACAGGATGAGCCCTTACCATCCTCGGAGGAATCTCTGACACCACTGTTCTACGAAAAAGCGGAGGGCCGGAGTGAGGAGCCTCCTTCTAAGAGGGAGAAGCCTCATGGACCGAAGACTCTGGCGGAGATCATCCCGCCATTTGACAAGACCCGTGTCCGGGCAGATCGTAAGATCGTCCATCATATTAAGCGGTTCCCGACTAATGTTATTATTTGGGAAGCCATCGCTTGGAGCAAAGACTTGAGAGAGGCTCTCATTAAAATGCTCCAAGACCCTAAGGCATATGAAGCCCATGTTGCAGAGTTGCAGGCCCAAGCATATGAGACGCTTGTAGCCAACATCATATTTACAGACCAAGACATGTTGTTGTCTTCTCCGTGTCATAATCGCCTTTTATATATGCGAGGGACGATTAATGGGCATGATGTGAACCGAATTCTGGTCGACGCTGGAGCGGCCGTTAACATCATGCCTTTGAAGACTTTTAAGTCTTTGTATTTTACGCCTTACTTGCAAAAGGTAAATACGGTTAAAATTTTGGGATTCAACCAGGTTTCTAAGGAGGCCCTTGGTAGAGTCGAAGTGAAGCTTGTCATGGGCGACTTTGTCACCCAAGTGACCTTTTATATCATCAATGTCGACACATCTTACAAGGTACTGTTGGGGAGGCCATGGCTCCACGGAAATTGGGTTGTTCCTTTAACTTTGCACCAATGTCTTAAATATGCCAAGGGAGGGGAGCAACATACCATCTTCGAAACCAAGCTCCATTTCGCCCCAACGAATGCCATCTGCCAGATGCTTCCTTGTATTTTGGGAACCTACTTTAGCAATCTCCGGATCTGCAAGAGACAAAGGAAAGTAAAAGGTGGACTCTGAAGTTGAGGAAGGACAACTGTTCACAGTCAACCAAGACTTGGCAAGACTGCACAGGCTAAGCCTTAAAGTCGGCTCCAAGCCGACTCAGCCAGAGAGGCGAAGCGTTGACTTTGAAGCCAACCTCATCAGTCGGGTCATCCACCAGAGCGTCTTCTTACCGCTCAATTGTGTTCAGCTTTCGTTTTAGAGGGAAGAGCACGTGGTGGAGCAGCTGAAGACTTTCATAGTCTCCTATCCGCGAAAGAGAAGGAGTAAGAAAAGCATGGAAGACGAGCCAATTGTCTTTTATAAAGGAGATTTGGTCCCACCAGGCCCTCCCGAGGATGATTTTGGCTGGGATATTCCCGCCAACAATGCACCAATGCTAGTCCAAGAAATGGACGATTTGTCGGAGCACATCAGGGAAATGTGTAAAAAGCAACATATCTCTCGAGTCCAAAACCCCGCGCGGACCGCATATTTCCACTAGATGTGGAACTCGCCGCAGGTCCGGGGGTAATCTTCCTTCTCCCGCAAGGATACGAGAGGACTTGGGTATGATCAAGAGAGGGATTTTGAGGCCCATTACGCAGTCAATGCTATAGGGATGCTACCTCCTCGTAGGCAAATAGAAGCTGAGCCCAAAGTTGATGGCTCCGAACAAGAGCCTAGTGAGGCGTCAATGTCACCCTCGATGACAGTCCCCAATGATCGCCTCCCTGAGGGAGGGACAGCTCAGCCCGCCGAATGTTGGCAAGACGGAGGAGGTCCCTCGACTTCAAGCTGGCAAGAAAGCTTCAAAGAATTTGAAGTTTATGAAGCAAATACTGATGATGAGGGAGATTTTGTCGACCTCCAACTAGCTCCACCGGAGCTTGAAGACGGTGGCCAAGCAACTGTGGACAAGTTGATTGAAATCAACCTCAGTAGCAAAGAGGACTATCGGCCAACCTTCGTGAGCGCCCTCCTCAACGAGAAGGAAAGGCAAGCGCATCAGCAACTCCTTGAAGAATTTAGGGATTGTTTCGCCCAGACTTATAGAGAAATGTCTGTGCTTGACCCCTCTATGGCTGAACATGAATTGACAATACTTCCAACAGTCAGGCCAATCAAACAAGCTCAAAGACGTATGCGCCACGAATTGGAGCTTAAAGTTAATGTTGAGGTGGATAAGATGCTCGACGTGGACTTCATATAGCCATGTATATACCTTGTGTGGCTTGCCAACATAGTCCTTGTCAAGAAAAATAATGGCCAAGTCCGAGTCTGCATCGGCTTCATGGATTTGAATAAGGCATGCCCGAAGGATGACTTCTCTGTCCCAATCATTGAGACAATGGTTGACATGACCACCGGTCACGAAGCTTTGCCCTTTATGGATGGGTCATCGGGCTATAAATCAAATTCACATGGCCATCAAAGATAAAGACCATATGGCTTTTTGATCTCCCAAGGGAATCTTCAACTATAAAAGGATGCCGTTTGGCCTAAAGAATGTCGGTGCAACTTACTAAAGGGCAATGACCAAGATCTTTGACGAGATGCTGCATGATCTTGTCGAATGCTATGTCGATGATCTAGTCGTCAAGATTAAAAGATGAGAGGATTATTTGACTGACTTACGGCGAGTCTTTAAAAGGCTTCAACAGTATTAGCTCAAAATGAATCCAATGAAATGTGCATTCGACGTCTCCATTGGCAAGTTTCTCGGCTTCATCGTCAGGTACCGTGGGAGAAAGATTGACCCTGATAAAATCAAGGCCATAAGAAGACTGCCTCTGCCTAGAAATTTGACAGAGCTTAGATCTTTGCAAGGAAGACTTGGCTATATTAGGCGGTTCATTTCTAATATCTCCGAAAGGTGCTTGCCCTTTGGGAAACTGATGAAGAAAGGGGCACTTTTCATTTGGGATGAAAACTGTCAGAGGGCCTTTAAACAAGTCAAGGAGTATATGTTGTTTCCTCCTGTGCTAGGGGCACCGGTTAAATGAAAGCCCCTTATCCTTTACATTGCTGCCATAGATGTCTCTTTGGGGGCGCTTCTAGCCCAGATCAATATAGAGGGCAAGGAGCAAGCCGTTGTTCTACTTCAGTCGGAAGTTGATCGGGCCTGAGCATTAGTACACGCCTATGGAAATGGTGTGCTTAGCTTTGGTATTTGCTGTCAAGAAGCTGAGGCACTACCTTCTAGCTCATCGAGTGGATCTCATCTCAAAATGTGATCCGCTCAAATTCCTTCTTAGCCAGCTTGTCATCTCCGGAAGGCTAAAAAAATGGGCGCTGATCCTTATCGAGTTCGACATCACCTTTGTCCCACATAAGGCAATTAAGGGACATGGAATGGCTAAATTCTTAGCCGCACATCTTGTGCCAGAAGGCTCACCCCGCAATACCGAGCTGCTTGATGAAGAGGTGTTAATGTCCCCGCCAACAATAGGGGAACACGTCGAAGGTGTCCCACCCCAGTTAGAGCATGATGTTCTCACTCTTGATTTGCTGTCCGGGGAATTATACTTTGATGGTGCTTCTCGGACGATCAAGACGGCCGGTGGCCTTACGAACTTTGTATCTAGCGTCGGAATAGTTTTCGTATCTCCGCAGGATGGCATTCTTCATAATTCATGTGCTCTCATGAAGTCGCTGACTAACAATGAGGCGGAGTACGAAGCATTAATCATCGGACTTCATGTGGCACTGGAGATGGAGATTAAGTGCATCACAGTATATGGGGACTCTCAACTCGTCATTCGACAAGTCCTCGGCGATTATGACTTCCGAAAGAAAGAGCTGATCCCTTATCATGCAGCTGTCATGAGGCTGAAAGAAAGTTTTACTTATTTGAAATAAGATGCTTTGGCAAAATTGACAGCAGCCTTTAATACCCACCTGAAGGAGAGTTGAATGTCACCGTCATACACCGAAGGCTCATGTCAAGTGTGCTTGACAAAGAATCTGGCCTCACTGTCTACGAGGTCAATAATATTCAAGAGGACAATGCTCCAAAAGAAGAAGACTAGTGTGAGCCGATTATAAAGATAAAGAATGGGTGGCTTCTTTCTGATCGGGCTTAAAGAGTACAACTGCTACGCATGGCAACATCTTATCCGTTAATTGACGGCTTGCTTTTCCGACTCATCCATGAGAAAGACCAATCGGTCCTCCTACGGTGTCTTCCGCCTAAGGAAGCAAAAATCGTGATGCACGAGATCCATTCTGGATAGTGCGGGACCCATCAAGCAGGAGCCAAAATGAAAACAACATTAAGTTCAAAGGATTTTACTGGCCCACTATGTACGAAGATTGCAACCAGTATGCTTGTACATGTCACCAATGCCAAGCATTCGGGCCAGTGCCTCGGAGGCCGCCTAACCCGCTCCATCCAACTGCGCCTACCTGGCCGTTTGCAGAATGAGGCATGGATATTGTGGGACCATTCCCGCCTTCATCTCAAGGCCACAAGTTTATCCTGGCCGTCACTGACTTTTTCTCCAGATGGGCAGAAGTTATTTCGCTGCGAGAAGTTACAAGTGAAATAGTTGCCCGGTTCGTGAGGCACTACATCATATACAGATTCGGCACCCCCAGTCGGATAATCTCGGACAATGGCACACCATTCAGAAACAAGACTGTGTATACTCTGGCATCCGAGTTCCATATCGATTGGAGAACATCGTCGGTCTACAATCCCCAAGTCAATGGGTTGATCGAGGCCTTCAACAAAACCCTTTGCAAGCTGTGGGTCAAGATAGTGGGTGGCCGTAAACGAGATTGGGGCGAAAAGGTCCACTAAGCCCTATCGGCCTATCGGACTATCTACAAAACCCCTACAGGTTCCCCATTCTCCTTAGTCTACGGAGCTGAAGCAGTGATCCCTATAGAAATTGAACTGGCATCCTATCGTGTTGCTGTTCACGCTGGGCTGTTAGGCCAAGATCAATCGGAGATAGAAAGAAGGCTCGAGGAATTTTTGAATCTAGAGGGCGAAAGACTTCGAGCCTATACACACTTACAAGTGTATCAGGCCCGCATGACATGTGCTTATGATAAGCTGGTAAAACAAATGGCATTCAAAAATGGCGATCTTGTCATGATCAAAGAAAAAGAGGTCTTGGCGGGAAGATCCAGTGGCAAACTGCAACCCAACTGGCGTGGACCTTACGTCATTTAGAAAATCTATGAAGGAGGCGCCTACACGGTCGTTGACAACAAGGGAAATAATCATTTCCTTCCTCTTAATGGCGACTATATGAAGCTCTACCATGCGCCACCGCATGAGCTTCCACAACAATCTTCTAAGGACATACCTCTTCTCAGCGAAGGTTCAAGTTAAAAAAAAATGGGGCTAAAAATATTGATTCCCTGGCGGACTTGGCCACCTTTCATTCGAGGGTCGGCTAAGGGTAAAAAGGCCATAAACCCGACTGAGGTGAAAACCCGCAAGGGCGCCTCAGGCAAAAGTGGGTAACCTCTCGGTGTGAAAATTCGCAAGGGCGCACCGAAAAAAGCTAAAGGAGGTCAGCCTCGGTGAAAACTCGAAAGGGCGGTGATGTTGGTAATGCAAAAAAAAAAAAAAAAAAACTCTCCTACAGCATATTTCCATGGGTGGTTCCAAGTCAGTGACTTCACCTTGTGATGACAAGTGCATTGTAATGACGTCATGGCTATAGTTCAAACGTCGCCATGCAACATCTTGTCCCACCGAGATGCCATGGCTATAATCCCAATGTTGTCATGCAATACTCTGTCCCACTGGGATCGTCAGCATTTTGAACCTTTGGATTTGATTCATATCTCCCTTCCGGACTGTCAAATCCGTTTCTCCTTCTCCAAGGTTGATTCATGTCTCTTTCGGCTCGTCAACCTTACTTACATTTTCAATTCCAGATTTGAGCCTTATGTCCCTTCGGACTGTCAAGTCCATCCATTTCTTTTCTAGAGTTGACTCATAAGTCCTTCGGCACGTCAGCTCCACTTATATTTTGGACTTCTCGGATTTGACTTACATGTCCCATTAGGGCTGTCAAATCCATCTTTTCAGTCCCATCGGATTTGGCCTATGAGACCTCTTTCGGGTTGTCAACCCATTCAACCTCTTGGCTTTTGGGTTTGACTCACACGTCCCACTAGGGCTGTCAAACCTATTCTTTCATCTTTCGGGTTCGGCCTATGCGTCCCCTTTCGGGCTGCCAACCTTTTCCGCCTCTTGGCTTCCGGGTTTGACTCACATGTCCCACTGGGGCTGTCAGACCCATTCTTTTGTCTTACCGAGCTTGGCCTACGTTTCTCCTTCCGGGCTGTCAACCCATTCATCCTATCGGCTTTCGGGTTTGACTCACACGTCCCACTAGGGCTGTCAAATCCACTCTTTCATCTTTTGGGTTCGGCCTATGCGCCCCCTTTCCGGCTACCAACCCTATCTGCCTATCGGCCTTCGAATTTGATCCAGATGTTCTACCCGGGCTGTCAAATCTATCTTTCATCTTTCGGGTTCGACACATGTGTCCCCTTTCGGGTTGCCAACTCTATCTACCTACCGACCTTCGGATTTGATCTAAACATCCCACTAGGACTGTTAAATCCATCTTTTCCTTCTTTCAGGTCTGGCCCATGCATGTCCTTTTCGGGCTGCCAAGCCATCCCGCCTATCGGCTTCCGGGTTTGACTCACATGTCCCACTGTGGCTGTCAGACCCATTCTTTTGTCTTACCGTGTTTGGCTTATGTGTCTCCTTTCGGGCTGCCAACCCACCTTGCCGGTCGGCTCTCGGGTTTGACTAACGACGTCCCACTAGGATTGTCAAATCCACTCGTTTGTCCCATCGAGTTCGGCTCATACGTCCCCCTCGGGATGCCAACCCCCTCCGTCTTTTGGCATCATAGGTATTCAAAATTCAAAAAAAAAAAGGGCGGGGACTAAAAATATTGGTCTCCCAGCGGACTTAGTTGTTCGTGTTAGGCGAGCAATTAAGGGCAAAAATGCTTTTAACCCGGCTAAGGTGAAAACTCGCAAGGGCGTCTCAGGCAAAAATGGGTACCCCTTATTGTGAAAACTCGCAAGGGCGCACTGGAAAAAGCTAAAGGGGGCCAATCCTGGCAAAAACCCGAAAGGGCGGTAGGGTTGGTAAAGTGATCAAAAAGAGAGAGAGAGATGAAGCAAGCAGTAGATATGCAAAAGGATGGAAATAACAAGCTACTCAACTCTTTCCTTTATTCATCACTATCATCAAACAACACGGAGTCCGAGATAGGTCCTCGGATCAGCCAAAGCAAAAAACTGGGCGAACTACAAAAGCCCACTAAAAAAAAGGGGAACAAGTGAGACCTGTCAAGGCCTCGGTCCGCTCCTCATATCGGCGAGGTGGATCTCGCTCAGAAGGACCTCCTCCTGGAGTCCCTCAATCCTGTGTTGGAGAGTCTCCACCTCAGCACGCACAAGACAACGTTCCTCCTCGGCCTCTCGTGTATGTCGCAGAAGATCCTCTTCTCGGAGGGAGACTACTCGGTCACGTTCTCGAGTAGCCTCAGCCTGGGCATAGTGCTATGCTTGAGTCGCCTGCAGCCTATGAAGCTGTTCCTTCTCCTGCCGGATCATCATCTGGGTCCTCTGCCTCTGCTCCTGAACAGCGTGAAGGCAGGCGAACTCGTCCCATAGAGCCGTGAGCTCTGCCATCCAGGCATCTCTGGGAAGGCCAAATGCATGGTAACCTCTGGTGCAACACTCCAAGTGGCCCCTCATGGTCTCAACGGTTAGGAGGGGATCGATCTGTAGTAGTAATTGAAGATTCTGAATAAGCTGAGCGCCCATGTCGGCATCTGCCAATGCTACACAAAACTGAGGACCGTCAGGCCACTCTATTCTGAGGGAAGGAAAACACTGGGGCACCTCTGGGGCCACATCTGCCAAACTTGAAATTAAAAGAGAGGGGAGGCAGGAGATGATTAGTGCTCTGTCACAACAAAATTAGCATGTGCAAAACTCCAAAGTACAAGTCATCGTGGCTTTACTAGAGACAATCCTACGCGTGGGATCAGTTACAGAAGGAAGTTCTTTCTCTGAAACTGGAGGAGAAGTGTTGACAGGGGCTGACTCTAATCCCGCGGGCAGTACAGTTGCAACTGAGCTCTCTGCACATGAAGTGATACATGTGGCTCATGATATTTCATTTGCACAAATAACAAGAATGAGGGCCCTTAAGGGATAAATACATACTAGTCTCTACAATGACGTTCTTCTCAACCATGATGGCATAAGCTTTTGTCGCTGGCTCCATGGAAGGAGGAATTGCTGAAAACATGTGTAGATGGTTAATATCACATAAAGGAAAATCTCTCTGACAGACAATATGGGCTCTTATTGAAAGAACACCTGGAGCTGAAGGCTCAGCAGATGCAGCCATGTGACCAGCACTGTCCTGCTCCCCCAAAGGTGCTGAAAGTGACCCCTCTGCCATGTCAGTCGCCCTAGTTTGAGAGAGAGGCCTTGCTTCTATTTGATCAGTAACTGTCCAAATCAATAGAGCAATAAACATCAAAAAGTTCTGAATGGGACGAGTATGCATAAGGGAAGATATGCGAAGATACAACACATACCTGAAGCATGTACCATGTTGGGCTCAAGGAAGTTGGCCGTATCTGTCAATAACCTTGGGGTAAAAGGTAGTGTTGCTCCTTCAGGCGCCCCCGATTCTGGGAGATTTTTATCAGCTATCGTCCCAGGCTCCAGGGCTCTCAGATCTCCATTATAGTCTGACAGATCCACATGTGGGCCGGATTCAATAAGTCTTGAGAGCTCGTCTATGGAGGGGGCCGACTTGGCAGCTGTGGCAGCTGCGTAATGAGTAGCAAGATAAGCAAGAAATCATAAACAAAATATGAGGACAATGGACTCCTAAAATTACCTGGGGTAATTCTTCTCTCTCCGTCTTCAGAAGGACTCAATAAGGAGGAGGAGGATTCCTCGCTAGAGGAAGAACTAGAAGTGCTTGTACTCGACAAAGTGCTGGAGCTTCTCCCTCTTGAAGACCCAGAGGATGAAGAGCCCTCCTTGCTAGAAGAGGGGACTCACCCCCTTCTTCGATAGCAGGAAGAACGGGCTGGATCCCGAGATCCCCTGCAGACAATGTTGTATTAATGAACATATACGCCATTTCCCCGGTACAAAAGGAGAACGGAGGGGGCATATAAGAAATTTTTATTTAAAGCCTGGGTAGTAGGGGTCCCCTCCACATCAAGTACAGGAGAGGCGGTAGTCACCAGCGTATAGTCATCGGCGGGAGGATCTAAGCCCTCAATATCCAGGCTAACATCAGGGATGGACTCATAAAAGTTCAATCCCGCCTCTGTGAAAGCATTCCCTGGACGGGGGGAGAAACTGATTTCAACTTGAACTTCAGGTGGAGCTGCATAAAAAAAAGGTCATGTTTACAACATTGCATACAAGCTAAAGTTGTAATCCAAAATGGAGCTTTCTCTCACTTACTGGAGACATCCACTCGAGCGAGAGATCCTTCCCCAGGACGAGGATGAGAAGAAGGCCGAGTGTCATCCTCTTGGCTTTCAGCCTGGGGCCTCTTCTCATGAATATTTACTCCAGTAGGAGTTGTATCTAGAGAAACCTCCCGCGTGGAAACCCCGTCCTCCTGGCCATTGGCATGGTCTGCAAACAATAAGGGATCGCATGTGATGAGCATCTCAAACTACAGAATAGGAAATAAATAAAGCCTGGGTAGTAGGGGTCCCCTCCACATTAGGTACAGGAGAGGCGGTAGTCACCGGCGTATAATCATCGGCGGGAGGATCTAAGCCCTCAATATCTAGGCTAACATCAGGGATGGACTCATCAAAGTTCAATCCCGCCTCTGTGAAGGCATTCCCTGGACGGGGGGAGAAACTCATTTTAGCTCGAACTTCAGGTGGAGCTGCGTAAAAAAAGGGTCATGTTTACAACATTGCATACAAGCTAAAGTTGTAATCCAAAATGGAGCTTTCTCTCACTTACTGGAGACATCCACTCGAGCGGGAGATCCTTCCCCAGGACGAGGATGAGAAGAAGGCCGAGTGTCATCCTCTTGGCTTTCAGCCTGGGGTCTCTTCTCATGAATATTAACTCCAGTAGGAGTTACATCCAGAGAAACCTCCCGCGTGGAAACCCCGTCCTCCTGGCCATTGGCATGGTCTGCAAACAATAAGGGATCGCATGTGATGAGCATCTCAAACTGCAAAATAGGAAATAAATAACAGAAACAAGGTGAAGCTAGGCAATCAAGCAAATACCTGGCGCCCCTATGCCTCTCTCAGGCCTCAAGATGATCTGCTTAGGCTTCAATCGGAGAGCGCGGGCTACCTTGTTCACAATGTCCAAGGTGGCATTAGGAGTGGTAGTCACCTCCAGCTTAGAAATGTACTCGACTGGACCGGCGTAGCCCACTGCATTGATCACATGAGCTCTCCACTCTGCTAAAGCACTGCCTGCAAATGCCCCCTCAGGGACCGACTGTGACAACTGGGACTTACTCCTCAGACCACAGGAAGTCCTTAAATCCTCCCACCAGGAGTAAGTCGTCGGAGAGCTGGGGGCTGCCCTTGAGCGTGAAGAACTAGAGGTCGAGGCTGCTGCTAGTGTGCCCCTCAAGGGCTTTAGAGCCCTAGCATATTGGCTCCTATCAATGGGAATGGGGAGTCCCTCCTCCCTCCAGCGAGTCTCAATCTCCCTGATGGCTCGAGTGGCTTCGGAGAAGTGAGATCTAATGAAGTGTGAATCAAGGAACAAGGGAGGCAGGTCCTCCCTCCTCAGGCGTCTCTCCTCTGCACCTCGGATGGCGCCGCTGTGCTGTCTGAATACATTGCTAACTTTAAACCACCAACGCGCATAATGTATGTCAAAATGGCCCTTGCGCGTTTGTGCTGGAATCGGGTAGTCCTCCTTCACGTCACGGTAAAGGAAGGCCTACCAGGCTACTGCAACTAGATGCACATCCCTCTGCTTGTACTGTCGAAGAGTTAGAGGGAAATCCACATTTGGAGGGATGGCCTGGTCATACTCGAAGTTCCGGGCAAATCGATGTGGATAATATGGCTCAAGAATTGCTATGCTGGAGCGGCGGTAGACTAGAACACCAGGGCGTATGCAGACGACCCACTCAGCTAGCGCGTGGGAGGAGGGCAAAGCCCACGAAGACAGTCTGCAAGTAACTGAATCCCCCTGCCGCTCCAAATAGGGGTGATAAAGATGGGAACTGTGGTCAAAATCCAGACTCTCGTCCCTCCCAGTGTGGAGGAAAGATAAAGCACGACGGGCATTGGCTAACTGCAAGACGATATTCTAATCCGAGTGATCAGCAAAAGTAAAGATAAGTGGAGCTGCTGCATTGTCGATTGGCGTCCTCTGGGAGAGCTCTGGCAAAAGCAAACCAACCCATGCACTCAAGTAATGGGTGGGTATCAAAATGCCCTTATCACTGGGCGAAGAATATGAAGTCAAGGCTCTGAAAGAATGATAGATATTCGCTAACGTAGTCGGGGGGCAATAGCAACTCTGCGCTCGCATGCCATCAGACAAGCTGGGTAAATCACCTTCGCTCGAAGAACTCCCTCCTCTCCATGAGGGATCACAAAAGTGGCCAGCCAGTATGCCAAGTAGGCTGCTACGTATGTCAAGGGCGGCAGCTCCCTCGAATTCTACCCCTGCACCGGAGCCGGGAAGTGGTGCGGGTGTGAAGCAAATTTCAATATAACTTCTTTGCACTGCTTCCAAGTCATGCCAGATGAAGCAAACTCTTCATAGAAACAGTATGGGCCGCTGTAAAAATGCATCACCCAGGCATTCAATTTCACTCTAGGTGTGCGCACGACCTTCTCCTTGCCCACCAGGGCTAGGTCCCTCCACATCTTCATCAAATACCTGAAGCAATAGGGAAGAAGGTATCTGCCAGTCCCATCTGAAGCACTGAGGTGTAAATTATCTAGAGACAGCTCCTCATAGGACTGCCCACAAACTGGCAGGTCAGAGATCCTGTGAAAAGCCCACAGGTCCAATGAAGTCTCTCCCTCCGCAGTGACAAATGTGTTCCAGCGGCGGTTGAACCTCTCGGCTAATGTCTGAAGCAATCATGTGTGACAAGGATAGGAATACAACGCTGCTGTCACTGCATGACGGATCCCAGCCCTATCAAGCACTGTCCTGTACATAGTCAAAATACCCCACAGCCATTCCTTCGCGCCCCGACGGTAACAATGAGAGGGAATAACAGCCCACTTCCCATACCAACCGAGAGTCTTCTGTGCTAATATCCTCTCTAACAAGCAGTCATGATCATAATCATCGTGTGCAAAGGCCGCCCCAAAAGGAGTCAAAAACATCCAGTCCACTGTGACATCTACGGCCTTATGGTGCCTTGATAAGTGTCAGATTGTTGGTGACGATGGCCCCACTCGGACTGTAAAGCTGTCAAACTGCCTGAAGAAGTCCAGACTCTTCTGATCAGGGTACTATCGCTGTCGAATGAAGCCCTCTGGGAAGCTCGGATAAGAAAAAGAGCAAGTGCCCTGCATGCTTTACCTCCCAAGCAATATGACCTGCTTGAGACGACGCCTCTCCTCTGGCAAATGGGGATCATCACCCTCCATACTAGGAGACACGAAGCTCTGGATGAAGGACAAAAGATGCCGATGGTGAGATGGATATCCTCTAACATAGACCCTTCGTCTCCTCATGATACGAGAAGTGTCAACTATGCCTTCATCTGGACTAGCATTCTCAGTCGAGCCCTCAGCGACCCAAGAAAGATCACGGTCCACAACATCAAAACTGTCAGAGGTGATGCTACGTGGAGGGATAGGTGGCGTGGGCCTATCCGTCCTCTCCACATAATGATCATCGGAGCCCCCAACTGTCGGCCTTCGGGAATGATCTCTACCTATGCTTTGGCGGGCCATGTCTGCAGGAGTTGCAAAACAAACAAAGACATGAATCGAAAGGCAAATTAAGCGTAAGGACAACAACAAAACATTGAGACGTAGTCCTAGAAAGCCCCATCATGTCAATGGACTGGGGACAAGTAAAAAGCTACAAAAGGCACATGCCATCCGCCCCCACCTCTGGTCTTGACGGATGTTCCGTGGGGGGCATTTGTTGCACCCGTTAATTTCCTTGAACAAATCGAGACACCTCCCTCGAGTTGGTCGAGGTTGAACATGCGGTGTGCCGCCGTTCTGTGGAATATTTCCACACGTCGGGACTCTGTAGCCCGATCATTATATCGACCATAAACTCCTCACAGCAAACGAAGTGGTTGAAAGCCGAGTTAAGTCCACAACGACTGTCAGGGTCGTGTGGTCTCGGACGAACTTCGAAGCGGGTATTCCTTCCTCAGATATCCATGGTGAAGGGTAATCATACAAAGAAAACCCTTGCAGCAAAGAAAGAGGGCGCAAGAGATGGTGTACACACCTCCAGAGAAGTCCAACGCACGTGTACTACGCAGCTCGGACGAACACAAGCTCTCTCCTCTTGGTCTACGGCACGAGGAAGACGACGACAAACGAACAAGAACACTTCCTCCTCTCTCCACGTGGCGTGTTGTGAGAAAAAAGCTGAAAAGCCATGGGTTTTATAAAGGAGCAGGCTTGGGGGACCCGTTTGGGGTCGGACAGACTTGTCTGGGGTTGCCCTGCTGGTTATGTATATCCTCAAGCCAATCCTAACATGTACAATCTTGTTCTTTAATAATAATAAATATTTTTAATATTCATTATGTGTAATTCGTTTAACGTTTTATGATGAAGTCCATGAATATGCGCAATAGATATTAATTATGATGAGATCATAACAATGAGATTAGTATCCTTTAAACGCATATTATCCTTTAAACGCATATTATTAATTGTTCCTAGTCGGGGATATCCGAGAAGGACATCAGATATCCAGTGAGAATAGTACATATTACTCCTGCTCACGTGATGAGGGTGGTTGATCTCATAGTCACTTGTGTGGAGACACTAAGGTGAATTTATAGGTGCTCATTGGTGAATGAGTTCACTGAACTGATCTGACATGAATCATTGGATGGTAATATTATCTAACTGTCAATCAGCTAGATTCATCGTCACAGTGGCGTGATTGGTCCTTTGACCTGAGACACCAAGGACATCTTGTCGGTGGACTTTTGGGTTTTGACCTTCGCTTGTAGATCTCTAACCATGAGGTCTTAATCAGTTATGTGATCGGACCAAGTAGAATACCTTCGAAGGTGATTGCGTGATCAATACTGGATCATTAGCTCTCAGTAATTGAGAGTGAATGTTCTAGGGAGAGATGCCTGGGAGTCCCTGGCCAGGACAAGACAACATATCAGAAAAGGAGTTGTCTGATAATGTTTTGTGGCATCTAATCCAAGTGAGTGTCTGTTTTTGGGTTTGACAGTTAACCATATTCTTAAGTATACTCGAGAGCATTGTACGAGTGAAGGACTATAGTCACGTGGTAACTGTTGACGGAAGGGTTCCTTGAGCGGGTTGCTGAACCCCATTGCCTTTCAGGATCATGCGGTGTTGTTTGGCACCCAACTTGATCAAAAGTCCGGTCAATTATCATGAGATGATAATTCAATGAAGTGATTATTTAATATGAGATATTAAATAAATTATTTTTAGCCAATAAGGGGGTTATTAGGCTAAAAACTGGACTGGCACTTAGGCCTAGAGGGTCAAACGCATATAGCTTATTGGGTTGGAGGATATTAAGTGGGTGTTTATATTAATCTAGGGTCTTTTGTGAAAAGTTGAATGGATTAATATAAATACATGCCAGAGGGAAACCCTAGACCAAGCTCCAAGGGTTTTTCACGCTGTGGTAGCCACCCCTCCTCCCTCTCCTCTCTGGTTGCCCCCTCTTTCTCCTGTCGGAGCACTAGGTCGCATGCCGCCCCAAGCGCCCGTGACAAGGAGCCGAGCGAGGGATCAACCCACGAGAGAGGAGGCGAGGACGATCCTTTAACCAGAGAACCGCGTGGATATCATTGGAGGTCGGGCACCTATGCGGCTAGCAGCATCGCTCAGCAAGAATCAACCATCTGCCGTGGATCCGACTCCGCGCAAGGTGAAGATCTGATCTTCGGCCGCTTAGTTTTGTAGAAACGGCTCAGGGGACGCTAGGATTTTAAAGAGATTTTTTTTATTAAAGCTGTGCAATCATCTCTCTCATGTTGTATCTTATCCCCATGCGACCCTTACATGCCCGACCCCGGACAGTCCCGTGCGCGACCCTGCGGACTCACCCGGGGTCGCGCGCGGCCGGGCGGGACTCGCCCTGGGTCGCCCGACCCTAGGGGACCCGTCTGGGGTCAAACAACCCCGACGGGACCCACCCGGGGTCAAACGACCCCGGACAGACCTACCAGGGGTCGCTTGACCCAGGCGGGACTTGCCCGGGGTCAAATGACCCCGGGCAGGTCCCGGGCGGCCTGCTCGGGGTCATTTGACCCCGGGTGGGGTCTCCGAGGTCATTTGACCCCGCTGCCTTCTTTTTCTCTCGCGAAACAACGCAAAAAAAAGAGAAAGGGACCCTCCCGGGGTCATTTCAACCCCGTACGGGGTAAATCAACCCCGGTGGTTTCCCACCTTCTATAAATACCCCCGGGGTCCAAGAAGAGGGTCTTAACGGAGAGACACATACGGACTTACGGAGAGAGCAACACAGCGCAAGGAGCTTTGTTCGTTGTTTGGCCCACTAAAGGTATGTTATACCCGAGGTATTTATGCCCCTGGAGAGGTCTTGTATTTATTCCCTTGGAGGCTATGTCTGTAATTTGCTACGCATTCTAGCAGGAGACTAATTATGTAATTTCTCCAGATAACTGAGAATTACAAAATACCCTCCCTGGAATTTCAAGGAGATTCAAAGTCTTGTTATTCGCAGTTTTACCCTACAACCTTTTGTAATTGGGGTTATGCCCTTATGTCCCGCGTCAGCGCGGAGACCTCTTATGTACAATCGACAACTCACTAACCCGCGTCAGTGCGGAGACCTCTTATGTACAATCGACAACTCACTAACAACCCTTGTACTCATATGGATCATGAATGCACTCAATTGTTTCTTTGTGAACTGGTCAAGGAATATTACCAATGAGCCCTTTACTTTTAAAAATTGTGCATGTATCCTTCTCTCTTGGAAACAAATTCGTGCGTGTTTTCTATGAAACCCATCGTCGTCCTTCCACTCAGACTTCGTCAAACTACCCTTTGCGCCTAAGCGTGGTCTTGAACCCTAAGCCTACCCTAGGTCCGACAAAATTACCAAAATACCCTTGCAGTCCAGAAATGGCTAAATAACCCTGAAATTCTTCGGAAATGGCCTTAGTGTCCCGGGAAGTCAGAGATTTTACCCTACTCTCTCTCCAACACGGAGATTCTAGAAATGCCCCTGGCCTGATAAAATCACCAAAATATCCCTGGAAATTGAGAATTACCAAAATACCCCTGGAGTCCAAATAGCCTCCCAACACTCCAAAATTGCCTATTGCTTCTGCAAAATTGTATTTATATCATCAAATTACAAGGTTTCTTGCCCAACATGGCGGCTTTTGATGAAACCCTAATTTTATTAGTACTTCGGTGGTGAGTGAGAACTAGCTTTGAGCCGTGCAAGCAAAGCCTTCCCTTGATGTCAGGACCCTTATAGAGGTCTTTAAGATTTCTTTGACAATTAAACAAATGTGTTCGGACGTTTGGCCAATGTAAATCAACATTGACTGCGGTCAGGGGGAAAGGTCCAGCACTCGAACCCAAATCGTTTGATACGATGCGCATCCACGGAATAAACCCTGCATAGGCCCTTTATACAGCCCCTTTATGTGCAATCCTTTTAATTTTCTTTCAAAAGAATATTCCGTGACCAACAGTGGGGCAAGAAGGAGATGCGGTCGTCGGCATGGTGTCTTCACATGCTCTACTTTCTCCCCACGGTTTAGCCGAGTGGGTTGTATGCATACGTCCCAATGTATTGGTCTATCGGCGCTCCAGCACAACTATTCTTAAGTCTTACTATCCACACCGGTTCACCCAGAACTTTGGGTATGATTAGGGCATTCCTTCGACTACAGAGTTCCCTCTAGCCCTTCGACTGTACAGGCACAGGGACGTGCACCTAGTGGCGGCAGTGTGGCAGGACTTTCTTTGCCGCGAGATGAAGGTTGGTTATCCCATTTCGCAGCAGGGGCGCAGTGGCCACTTTGATATTCATTATGTGCGCTGGTGGTTCAAGACCAGCAATGTCTTCAGAGAGCAGTGCAACCTCATCCGAGCTGTTGAGGAGCAGCGCTTGAGGAGGGAGGATTTGCATCCTTTGTTTGTAGACCCAGACTTCATTAGATCTCACTTTTCAGGAGCCACCCGAGTTATCAGTGACATTGAGGGCAAGTGGCGAGAGAAAGGTTGGACAGTCTCTGTGGACAGAAGTCAGTATAATGGGGCTTTTTGAAGTCCTTGAAGGGTGTATCAGCAACAACGGTTGCAACCTCTTCCTCCTCTGCTTCGGGGGCAGTCCCAGGCTCTTCAAAGGCTTATTCTTGGTGGGAAGACTTGCAAGCTTCCTGTGGGGGTGAGAAAGAAGTCCCAACTATCCCAGCCAATACCCGAGGGAGCACTCAGAGGCAGCACCTTCGTGGAGTGGAGGGCCCACGTGATCAACGCCGTGGGCTGTGTAGGCCCACTGGAGTATATCTCTGACTTGGAGATGGCGATGACTCATATCGCCATTTTAGAGACTGCCAAGGCGGTGGCCCATGTTCTCCGACTGAAATTGGAGCAGATAGTTTTGAAGCCCATGAAATCCATAGAAGCCACATATAATTGCCTCTCCGTCTGGCCTTCTATTGTACATATATCCTCATATTTTAGAATGCGTGTTGCACACATCCCTTTGATGATTGTGGCCGGCGTTGGTCCGTTGGAGGGTTCTCCTGATATGATGCTGAAGAGGGGTAATGCTACCTCGAAAAGGCATCGTGCTGAGAGTCCCAGGGGGGGTGCGAGGCCCTTGTCCCGTCTTCGGATCGAGGAAGAGTCTCCTGCCAGGGAAAATGTCTCCAGTAAGTGACATATTTTATTCCATGCCGCCTTTAGGCTTGTATGCAATGTTATAAACATCTTTTGCCTTGCCCAATGCAGCTCCTTCTGAGGCCAAGGTTGGTATAAGTTTCTCCCCTCGTCCGCTGAATACTTCTGCGGAGGTGGACCTGCCTCTTGACGAGTCCATACCGAATAGTATCTTCAGCTTTGAAGAATTTGTCTCTTCAGCTGATGATTATATGCTGGTGATGGCTAGCTCCCCCTCGCCTATCGCAGAAAGGGTCCCGGCTATTCAACCTTCAACTAATGTACTCGACCTTGTATTGAAAGTCCTTAATTCTTCGGTGTTTGCATTTTGGTTGTGCAGGGGCTCTTGATGCTGCTCCCCATGTCTCAGTGGCGGGAGACAATGTTAAGTCTTCTTATGGGAGTGGAGGTTTTGAGACCTCTAGTTCTTCCACGGGAGGAAGCTCGAGCTTTTTCTCGGGTACCGGGACTTCGCGCTCTTCTTCATGCGAGGGAAATCCCTCAGCCCCATCAGGCTCCCAGAAGGCGAAGAGTTGGAGGCTACTTGTGGTGAGCAGATGCTGATATGGTTGTCTGGCTTCTCCAGGGTCTCAAGCAACTAATTTAGGTTGATCCTCTGCCAGTTGTGGAGGCTCTGAGGAGTAGCCCGAAGGTTTTCACTAGGGGTTACCACGCATTCGGCCTCCCTAGGGACGCATGGATGGCGAAGCTCACGATCTTGTGGGGTGAGTTTGCCTGTCTTCACGCCGCCTAGGAACAGAGGCAGAGGACTCAACTGATGATTTAACAAGGGGAAGAGCGGCTTTGCAGACTACGAGCGGCTCAGGTGGAGGTTCAGGCTCGAGTTGTGACTGTTCAGGAGCGCAGCCGGACAGTCTCCCTGCAAGTGGAGGAGTTGCAGAGGGAGATGCAGGCTCTTTTGCAACAAACATAGGAGGTTGAAGAGGAGTGCAGTCGCCTGCAGGCTGAGGCGGAGACTCTTCAGCGTGAATCTGATGAGCTTCAAGAGGAGGCCCTTTTGTGTGAGGCTCGCTTTGCTGAGCTGAGAGGCGGACCTAGGCCTTGATAATCCTCTACTGATTCTCTTTTATAGAGGGCTTTTGTAGTTTGCCCTACCTTTTGGTTGAGCAGAGGACTTGTCTCGGCCTGCCTTGCATTTGGTGAGAATGATGAATAAAGAACAGAGTTTATTGTCTCCATCCTCTTTGTTGTCTGTTTCACACTTCACACTTTTTTTTTTCACTTTACTAGCCCTATCGCCCTTTTGGGTTTTCGCCAAGATTGGTCCCCTTTAGCTTTACACTGAGGGGTTACCCATTTTTGCCTGAGACACCTTTGCGGGTTTTCACCTCAGTCGAGTTGAAAGCCTTTTTGCCTTTGGCTGCCCTCCCAATAAGAACAACCAAGTCCGCTGGGGAACTAATATTTTTAGCCCCTCCTTTTTTTTTTGATGCTTACGAAGCCAAAACCAACTGATCCTTACGAGTCGGGAACCAAATGTCGGTGACGTTTGCATAGCAACATTGCCCGGCGTTGACAGCCCGAAAGGGGAGTATAAACTGAGACCAAAGGTTAGAGAACCCATAGGGTTGGGAACCCAGAGGGGACATGTTGACCAACATCATAGGTGGGAATGGGAGGTCCGAAAAGCCAATAGTTGGATGGGATTGGCAGTCCATAGGGACATGCATAGGCCAAACCCGGTGTGACAAACGAGAATATGGATTTAACAACTCGAAAAGGACATGCGAGTCAAATCCGGAAAGTCGAAAGGCGGATGAGATTGGTAGCCCAGGGGGATGCATAGGCCAAGCCCAAAAAGAACGATGTGGGTTTAACAGTTCAAAAGGGACATGAGAGTTAAATCCGAAAAGCCGAAAGGTGGATGGGATTGGCATAGGCCAAGCCCAAGAAGAAGGATGTGGATTTAACAGCCCAAAAGGGACATGAGAGTTAAATCCGGAAAGCCGAAAGGTGGATGGGATTGGCATAGGCCAAGAGGTAAATAGGGTTGGCAACCCAGAGGGCATGCATAGGTCAAACCCCGAGAAGAAAGATGTGGGTTTAGCAGTCCAAAAGGGACATGAGAGTTAAATCCGAAAAGCCAAAAGGCGGATGAGATTGGTAGCCCAGGGGGATACATAAGCCAAACCCGGTTGGACAAAGATAGGTTTAACGGTCCAAAGGGGACATGGAAGTTAAACCCGGAGGCCAAGAGGCGAATGGAGTTGGTGGCCCAGAGGGACATGCATAGGCCAAACCCAAGAAGAAAGATGTGGATTTAACAGTCTAAAAGGGACATGAGAGTTAAATCCGGAAAGCCAAAAGGCAGATGGGATTGGCAGTCTAGGGGGATGCATAGGCCAAGCTCAAGAAGAAAGATGTGGATTAAACAACCCGAAAGGGACAGATAGGGTTGGTAACCCGCTGGAACGAATGAAACAAAACTTGGGGAGTTGAAGTGGTGCCCGCAGTGGGACCGAATGCCGTAGACAGAAGTGTATGGCAATGCGGGGTGAAGTCGTTGACTTGGGATCACCCATGGGAGTATGCTGCAAAGAGATTTTTTTTAGATCACTTTACCAACCTCACCGCTCTTTCGGGTTTTCGCCAAGGCTGTCCCATTTTAGCCTTTTCCAGTTACCTATTTTTGCCTCAGGCGCCCTTGCGGGTTTTCACCTCAGCCGGGGTTGAAGGCCTTTTTGACCTTGGCGAGCCTCCATATGGGAAGCGGCTAAGTCCGCTGGGGCATCAGTATTTTTAACCCCACTTTTTTCCCTCTTTTTTTTTAGGGTTCAGTTTGAACCTCCACTGGGGGCATGCGCGTCCTGAAAGGACTATTGTGGAAGCTCGTGCGATGGCGCATGGTAGAGTTTCATATGCCTGACATTGAGAGGAGGGAAGGGACTGTTCCCTTTGTGGTCGACAACTATGAAGGCACCTCCTTCATAGGCCTTTTGAATGATGTAGGGTCCGTGCCAATCGGGCTGAAGTTTGCCACTGGATCTCCCTGCTAGGACCTCCTTTTCCTTGAGCATGACAAGATCACCTTTTTTGAACACCCTTTGCTTGACAAGCTTGTCATAGGCATGCGTCATACAGGCCTGATACACCTGTAAGTGTTTGTAAGTTCGGAGTCTCTTGCCTTCAAGGTTGGATAACTCCTCGAGCCTTCTTTCTATTTCTATTTGGTTTTGGCCTGGCAATCTAGCGTGCACCGCCACGTGATAGGAGGCTAATTCAATTTCTACCTGGACTACTACTTCAGCCCCGTAGACCAAGGATAATGGAGAACACCCGGTAGGGGTCTTGGAGATAGTCCGATGGGCCCATAGGGCTTCGTGGACCTTTTCACCCCAATCTCGTTTACGGCCGGCCACTATCTTGGCTAGCAGCTTGTAAAGGGTTTTGTTGAAGGCCTCAGCCAGCTCGTTAGCTTGGGGGTTGTAAACCAAGGATGTCCTCCAATCGATATGGAATTTGGACGCCAGTGCATACACAGTTTTTGTTTCTGTGCCATTGTCCGAAATGATCCGGCTGGGGGTACCGAATCTGTATATGATATGGTGCCTTACAAATCAGGCAACTATCTCACTTGTAACTTCCCGCAGTGGAATAGTTTCTGCCCATCTGGAGAAGTAGTCCACGGCGGCTAGGATGAACTTATGGCCTTGAGAGGATGGTGGGAATGATCTCACGATATCCATGTCCCATTCTGCGAATGGCTAGGTAGGCGCCGTCAGATGGAGCGGGTTGGGCAATTTTTTGGGTACTGGTTCGAAAGTTTGACATTGATGGTATGTACGCGCATATTGATTGCAATTTGCGTACATAGTGGGTCAGTAGAACCCTTTTAGTTTGATGTTGTTCTTCATCTTGGCTCCTGCTTGATGAGCCCCGCACAACTTAGTGTGGACTTCACACATTATAGTTTTTGCCTCCTTTGACGAAAGACATCGTAGGAGGATTGATCGGTCCTTTTCATGGATGAACATGAAGAGCCAGCCATCAATTAGCTAGTAAGATGTTGCCCTGCGTAGCAGCTGCACCCTTTGGGCACGATTCGGAGGAAGCCATCCGCTCTTTATCTTTATGATCGGCTCGTGCCAATCTTCTTCTTCTTCAGTGGCATCTTCCTCCTGAACGTTATTGACCTCGTAGATAGTGAGGCCAGATTCTTCGTCCAACATGTTTGGCATAAGCCTCCAGTGTCTGACAGTGACATTCAACTCTTCCTCGGGTGGGAGTTTTAAGGCTGCTACCAATTTTGCTAAGGCGTCTCCTTGGGAATTATTACTCTTTGGGACATAGCCTATTTCAAATAAGTAGAATTTTTCTTGTAGTCTCATGACGGTTGTATGGTAGGGAATCAATTCCTTCTTCCGGACATCAAAGTCGCCGAAGACTTGTTGAATGACGAGTTGAGACTTTCCATACACTTTGATACACTTAATCTCCATCTCTAGTGCCAGCTGAAGTCCGGTGATTAACACTTTATACTCTGCTTCGTTGAGCACAGGAATTATGGAGAATGCCGCCCCGAGGGGATACAAAAACTATCCCGGCACTAGAGGCAAAGTCTATGAGGCCATTGGCCCTCTTGATTGCCCGAGAAGCGCCATCAAAATACAACTCCCAACATGGGAGGCCGAGGGTGGGGGCGTCTGGGTCCTTTTGTGGTGGGACGTGTTCAATATGCTCTTCTGCTTCTTGTGGAGGCACTAACGCCTCCTCATTGGGCATTTCGTTATTGAACGGCGAGTCTTCTGGTACAGGATGTGCGGCTAAGAACTCGACCATTCCTTGTCCCTTGATCGCCTTATGTGGGACGAAGGTGATATCAAACTCCATAAGGATGAGTGCCCATTTTCCGAGCCTTCTTGAGAGAACAGGTTGGTTGAGGAGAAATTTGAGCGAATCACACTTTAAATGAGGTCCACCCGGTGGGCTAAAAGGTAATGCCTTAATTTCTTCACGGCGAATACCAAGGCTAAACACACCTTGTCCATAGGTGAGTACCGATGCTTAGGTCCAATCAGCTTCTGATTGAGGTAATATAGTGCCTGCTCTTTGCCCTCTTCATTGATTGGGCTAGAAGTGCTCCCAGAGAGGCCTCAATAGCAACAATATAGAGGATAAGGGGCTTTCCTTTGACAGGCGCCCCCAACACAGGAGGAGGAGCAAATACTTCTTGATCTGGTCAAAGGTCTTCTGACGGTCCTCGTCCCATATGAAGGGTGCCTCTTTCTTCATCAATTTGCCAAAAGGCAAGCACCTTTCGGAGAGGTTAGAAATGAACCGCCTAATATAGGCAAGTCTCCCTTGCAGAGATCTGAGTTCGCAATCCTCTTATACCCTTGATTTTGTCGGGATTGATTTCTATCCCTTAGTACCTGACGATGAAGCCGAGGAATTTGCCACTGGAGACGTCAAAGGCGCATTTCATCGGGTTCATCTTGAGCTGGTACCACAGAAGTTTTTCGAAGACTCGACGCAAATCAGCTAAATGATCCTCTCGTCGTTTAATCTTGACGACTAGATCATCAACATAGCATTCGACAATGTCATGAAGTATCTCGTCAAAGATCTTGGTCATCACCCTTTGTTAGGTTGCACCGACATTTTTTTAAACCAAACGGCATCCTTTTGTAGTTGAAGACTCCTTTAGGAGATCGGAAAGCCGTATGGTCTTTATCCTTGACGGCCATGCGGATTTGATTATAGCCTGATGACCCGTTCATGAAGGACGAAGCTTCGTGACCGGTGGTCATGTTAACCATTGTCTCCGTGATTGGGACGGGGAAGTCATCCTTCAGGCATGTCTTGTTCAAATCCCTGAAGTCGATACAAACCTAGACCTGGCCGTTTTTCTTTTTGACGGGGACTATGTTGGCGAGCCATGATGGATACATGCATGGCTCTATGAAGTCCACATTGAGCATCTTGTCCACCTGAGCATTGACTTTAAGCTCTAGTTCGTGGCACATACGCCTTTGAGCTTGTTTGGTTGGCTTGACTGTTGGGAGTATTGCCAGCTCATGTTCAACCACAGAAGGATCAAGCTCGGGCATCTCTTTATAAGTCCAGGCAAAGTAGTCTTTGAATTCTTCCAAGAGCTGTTGATATGCTTGTCTTTATTTCTCGCTGACGAGGGTGCTCACAAAGGTCGGTCGGTAATCTTCTTTGCTCTCGAGATTGATTTCGACCAGCTCATCCACAGTTGCTTGACCACCGTCTTCAAGCTTTGGCAGAGCTGGTTGGAAGTCAGCGAAGTCTCCCCATCATCAGTGTTGACTTCATAAATTTCAAATTCTCCGGAGTCTTCCTCAGAATTTGAACTTGGAGGATTTTCATCGCCTCGCTGACACTTAGCCGATTGGCTTGACTCCCCTTCGACTGAAAGGGGGTCAGACGAGGGTAGCACTGGCACTTCACCAGACTCTCTTACAGAGTCATTAGTGTTGGGCTCAGCTTCTGTTTGCCCGTGGGAAGGAGGCAGTAGTCCTATAACATTGACTACGTAGTAGACCTCAAAATCTCTCTGAGTCATACTCGAGCCCTCTTGTATCTTTGCGAAAGAAGGGTGGTCGCTCCCGGACCTATGGAGGGTTCCACAGTTGTTGGAAATATGCAGTCCGCCCATGGTCTTGGACTTGAGGGATGTGCTGCTTTCTGCACATTTCCTTGATGTATCTTGGCATGTCGTCCATTTCTCGGACTACCTCCGGTGTATTATTGATGGTAATACCCCAGCGGAAATCATCTTCAGGAGGGCCTCGCGGAACCAAGTCTTCTTTACAGAAGACAATTGGCTTGTCTTCCCTGTTTTTCTTACTCCCTCTTTCACTGGTAGGAGACTACAAAAGTCTTCAATGGCTCTACCTCATGCTCCTCTCTCTGAAACGAGAGTTGGAAACAGTTGGGCGGTAAGGAGATACTTTGGTCGATGGCCTGACTGATGAGGTTGGCTTTAAAGTCAACACTTCTCCTTTCTGGTTGAGTCGGCTTGGAGCCGGTTTTAAGACTCAACCCATGTAATCTCACAAATTCTTGGTTGACGGTGAAAAGTTGCCCTTCCTCGACTTCAGAGTCGACTTTTTGCTTGCCTTTGTCCTTTGCGCATTCGGGGATTGTCAAAGCAGGTTCCCCGAAGTACAAGAAAGCGTCCACCAAATGGCACTCGTTGGGGTGGAACGGAGCTTGGTCTACAAAGACAGTATGCTGCTCTCCTCCCTTGACATATTTGAGGCACTGGTGTAGAGTTGAGGGGACGACCCAATTTTCGTGCAAACATGGCCTTTCCAACAACACCTTGTAAGATGTGTCGGCATTGATAATGTAGAATGTCACTTGGGTGACGAAATTGCCCATGGCGAGCTTGACCTCGACCCTGCCGAGAGCCTCTTCAGAGTCCTGGTTGAACCTTGAAATCTTGACGGAAGACACCTTTTACAGGTAAGGCGTCAAGTACAAAGACTAAAAAGTCTTAAGGGGCATGATGTTAACGGCTGCTCCTGCGTCGACCAGAATGCGAGTTACATGACACCCATTAATTGTCCCTTGCATATATAAATGACGGTTGTGACACGGAGAAGACAAAAGTAGATCTTTATCTGTGATTGTGATATTGGCTGCAAATGCCTCATACGCTTGGGCCTGCAAGTCTGCAACATGGGTTCATAAGCCTCCGGATTTTGGAGTATCTTGATGAGAGCTTCTCTCAGATTTTTGCTCCAAGCGATGGCTTCCCAAATGGTGACATTTGTCGGAAACCGCTTCATATGGTAAATGATCTTGCGATCAGCTCAAGCACGGGTTTTGTCAAATGGCGGGATGATCTCTACCAACATCTTCGGCGCTCCACGTGGCTTCTCCCTCTTAGAAGGACGCTCCTTCTCATCCTGACCATCCGCTTTTTCTTGGAACAGCGGTGCCAAAGATTCTTCCAGAGACGGCAAAGGCTCATCAGATTTGCCCTTATCAGATGGGCCTTCTTGATCGTCAGGTTGGTCCATGGTGGAAGGACCTGCTTGCTCTGACACCTTATGCTGCGCTAGAGAGTTGGCCGGGACCTCTTCATCAGAGGGGGGGTCGGGTATAACGGGGACACCACCTGGTCTCCTAGTTTCCGAGACAAGACTCGAATCCTCTAAGGAATCGGGACATAGAAGGATGTGTGAGGAGGACCCTAAAAATAAAGATAATCACATCTCAAAGACTCACCTAGCAAGTCGACGCCACTTGGATTTCTCATGCCCATTGTCTTGAGAGGTGTTATTACACCCTCATCCTCAAAATCCCCAGTTGAAAGAAAGGGTCAGCAGTTGACAGGTTCATGACACAAAAAAGGAAAAGGATGTCTCGGGATAAAATACCGCTTGGAGGATTGTCTTACAACAATTTCGGGGACTGATCCGACAAAGGATTGTAATCATATTCAAGTCCCATGTCAAAATCCCAGTTTGTTTGAGGATCATATGCATCGATCCCTGCCTCCAATTGGGAGAGGACAACGTCATCCACAGGAGGGAAAGAACTCTTATCTATGGCTTTGTTGGCAGCAAATTTTGCTTTGCAAAAATACCTCCGCTTTTATTTAGTTGAAGCAGAAATGGGCTAACTTGGAGATGGAAGACCCGTCCGGGGTCGGAGGGACCCGTACGGGGTCGCCCTCACCCGGACGGGTCCGCCCGGAGGTGGGCAAACCCGCACGGGGCCGCCCTTGGGCGGGCGGACCCGTCCGGGGTCGCCCGACCCCGGGAGGGACCCACCCGGGGTCCGCGACCCAGGGCAGGTCCTGCCCGGGGGGTCGCGACCCCGGGGAGGTCCCCCCGGGGGGCCGCGACCCCGGGCAGGTCCCCCCCCGGGGGCCGCGACCCCGGGGAGGTTCCCCCCGGGAGCGCGCGACCCCGGGGAGGTCCCCCCGGGGGTCCGCGACCCCGGGCAGGTCCCCGGGGGGGTCGCGACCCCGGGCCGGTCCCCCCGGGGAGCCGCGACCCCGGGGAGGTCCCCCCCCCCTGGTGTCCGCGACCCCGGGACGGTCCAGGACTGTCCCGGGGACCTCCCACCCCGGGGAGGTTCCATTCCCGCGCACGGACTAAAAAAATTTGAAAATGGAACCTCCCCGGGGTCATTTTCATCCCGTTGGACCCGTACGGGGTCGAACACTCCCGGGGAGGTTCCCCACTTCTATAAATAGACCCCCAGAGTTCCAAAAGAGGATATACTACGAGGACTACACAAGTGACAACCTACGGAAGACACTTGAAGCATTTGTTCGTTTGTTTTGGCCCGTGTGGAGTAAGTCCCCGGGTCTTGTATTTATGCCCCTACGGGGTATATTTACGTTTATGCCCCTCAGTGGGCCATGTTTGTAATTATGCCCCTCAGTGGGCCACGTTTGTAAGTCTTTACGTCTCGGGACGACTAAGTCTTATATTTCTGCCCCCTATAATGGCGAAATTACAAAAATATCCTTCCCGGGATTGTAAAAGACCGAAGTCCTGTAATTTGCAGTTATACCCTGCAATCTCTTGTAATTGGGACTACGTCCCTATCTCCCGCTCTAATGCAGACTTTTGTACAGTCGACAACTCGCCGACAACTCATGTACTCACTGGAATTATAAAAGCATTCAGCATGTTTTATATGTAACCTCGGGTGGGAAAATTATAAGAAAACCCCCCGACTTTGGAAAATTGTGTATATACCCCTCCTTCGGTCAAATTGACAAATGTGTGCCTTCCATGAAGCCCCTTGTCATTCCTTCAGTCCGGAAGTGTTGTCAGCTCAGTCCAGCACTCGGGTATTATACCAAACCTAGGTCTAGGGTCTGGTAAAATTACCAAAATACCCCTGTAACCTAAACATGGCCTCAGAGCCCTTGAAACTCTCCAGAAACAGTTTCTATGCCTTGGGGAGTCAGGAACCTGATCCTACTTCCGTTCCAGCCCAGAAATTTCATAAATGCCCCTGGCCTGGGAAAATTACCAAAATACCCTTGGGGTGGTAAAATTACCAAAATACCCTCGGGATCCAGAAAACTTCTCTCTACTTCAAAAACGCCTACGGCTTCCGCATATTTGCGCCTCTATGCCTAAATCTTAGGGTTTTGCTCAGACCTAGCCCTAATCTAGTTGTTTCTATGTGTTGGTGGTAAATGAGTGGTTATGGAGAGTCTCTCGAGTGAGCTTGCCCTCCACATCAGAACCTCTGTAGAAGTCTTTTGGGGCCTCTTTGACAGTTAAACAAAGGTGTTCGGACGTTAGGCCGATATAAATCAACACTGACTCCGGTCAGTGGGGAAAGGTCCAGCACTCGAACCCAAATCGTCTGATACTATGCGCATCCACGGAACCCTCTCTACGCAGAGGAGTGTTTCTTTTCAAAAAGAACGAAAATCTACCTTTTATCTACGATAAGAGTATTTTCTCTTTAGATTTTTTCCGTGTCCAACAGACTGGCACGCCCTGTGGGACTTTTCCCGCCTTTCTTCTTTCTGTCAAAGAAAGTCTCTAAACCTTCTTCAAGGTTTTGATTGCCCCTCTTCCTCTTACAGGACGGGAAGAGGAGGGCACATCTCTCTGTTCATCTGAGAGTTCTTCGTGCATTTGCACGCCACTTCGTTCGTGCTACGCACTACCACCACCAACACCTCAATAGCGATGGCTGCCATTACCTACGGCCCCGAGATCGTCGCCAATCACGCCAGGCTCGGATTCCTGGCAACCCCGCTGGTCTTTGGCGACTTCCCAGCGGTCGTCGGCTCGCCCTTCTTCTTGGGCGTGGTGCCAGTGGCTGAAGTCAGTTCAGCCGCTCCTGCGGTACCGGTGGCTGAAGCCAGTTCAGCCATGCCTGCAACAACCATCGGGGGTGTCAGGCCCTCGGCCCCTTCAACTGGCCGGGTCCGCCCGGTCAAGGAGACAGCTGTCGGAGGTGTCAAGCCTTCGGCTCCATCAACTGGCCGGGTCAGTCCGGTCGACAAAACAACTATCGGGGGCGTCAGGCCCTCGGCCCCTTTAACTGGCCGGGTCCGCCCGGTCAAGAAGACAACTGTCGGAGGCGTCAGGCCTTCGACTCCAGCAACTGGCCGGGTCAGTCCGGTCCAGAAGCCAACTATTGAGGGCGGCAAGCTCTCCGCCATTCCCGGTCGGGTTCGCCCGGCCAACAAGCCAGCCGTCGGGGGTGCCAGGCCCTCGGCTTCAACAATTGGTCGAGTCTGTTCGGCCAACAAGCTAGCTTCTGAAGGCGTCAGGCCTTCGGCTTCGTTGATTGGTCGGGTTCACCCGGCCAATAAATCAATCACTGAGGGTGTCAGACCCTCTACTTCAGCAACCGGTCGGACTCCCCCGGTAAAGGAGACCGTCCTCAAGGGTGTCAGACCCCTTCCTGCATCAACTGGCCGGGTCTATCCGGCTAGTTCGTCAACTGTTAAGGGTGTCAAGCCCTTCATCCTGACAACCAGCCGAGTTCCCTTGGCTGCCACGTCAACCGCCGAAGGTGTCAGGCCTTCTGCCCCAGCTGTTGGCCGAGTCTTCTCGGTCAATCAAATCACCGCCGGCGCCGCCCCTGCTCAACGGGGGCAACGCCGCCGCCGCAACGGCGCCAAACCTACTGCGGCTACCCTCAGAGGTGCTGTACCTGCTCAACGGGGGCAACGCCGCCGTCGTCAGGAGGACGCCATGCCTACGGCGGGCGCCACCACTGCCGCCCCTACTCAATGGGGGCAACGCCGAAGCCGCAAGGGTGCAAGGCCCGAAGCGGCTGTCTCGCGCTCCGGCAAGACTGTGATTGTCAGAGACATCCGCATCCGGCTCGATGGAGGTGAGCCGATTATGCCACGGGATCGTCATGTCCCGATTATCTCTACCTCTAACCGCTTCGAGCCCCTCCGGCAAATCCGGGAGAAAGGAGCGAAGGAGGAGAAGTCTGCCGTATCTACGGCAACTCCGCACGTTTTACAAAGGCCCAGGCCACGAGCTCCCCGTCCAAGGACAGGAGGCAACCCAATTGAGGAGCGCCAGCTCCACTTGAAGAAGATCTGGGTCACCAAGGAGGAGGCCCGAATCATAAGGCGCGCGAGGGCGGAGGAGCCCTTCCGCATGTCAGAGCTTCAGCGGATGCGGAGTCCGCCAAGCACTGAGGCCTCGACGTCTACGAGATTTACATCTCAACCCCTCATCATCATCATCATCAGAGTCTTGTCCCAATTAATTGGGGTCGACTACATGAATCCTGTTCCGCCAAAGATTTCTATCAAGTGCAATATTCATATTTAAACTCAAGGAGCTAATGTCCTTCCTAATAACATCGCACCATCTCATTTTAGGCCTTCCTCGAGCTCTTCTACTAACATCCACTAAGATTTGATCACATCTTTTAACCGGCGCTGAGTTAGGGCGACGAAACACATGTCCAAACCACCTGAGTCTATTTTCTCTCATTTTACTATCAATTGGAGCTATCCCTAAGTCCTTACGGATGCGCTCATTCCTAATCTTGTCTTTCTTAGTCTTGCCACACATCCATCTCAACATCCTCATCTCTGCTACACACATTTTGTGGATGTGTTCCTTTCGTACTGCCCAACACTCGGTACCATATAACAGAGCAGGTCTCACAGCCGTTCTATAAAACCTCCCTTTGAGTTTCACAGGCATACGACGATCACAAAGGACACCTGATGCACTTCTCCATCTTAACCAACCTGCCTTAATCCTATGTGTAACGTCATCATAAATCTCCCCATTCTCTTGTATGATAGACCCTAAGTATCGAAAGCTACTACTCTTCGGAATGTTATGTCCATCAATTAGAACCATGTCTTCCTGAACCACTCTCCCATTACTAAAATTACAGTGCATAAATTCTGACTTGCTCCTACTAATTTTAAAACCTTTAGACTCCAAGGCAAGTCTCCAACGCTCTAACTTAGCATTTAGAGCATCAATACTCTCATCAATTAAAACAATATCGTCTGCAAAAAGCATACACCAAGGGATATCCTCATGCAATTGTTTAGTTACTTCATCCAGAACTAAGGCAAAGAGATACGGACTTAGTGCAGAACCTTGATGCAAACCTATAGAAACGGAAAATTCAGCAGTCTCCCCAGCAATAGTTCGAACACTGGTAATAGCACCGCCGTACATATCCTTAATCAAATCGACATATCCTTGAGAGATTCCTTTCTTTCTTAATGTCCACCAAATCAATTCTCTCGGTACTCGATCGTACGCCTTCTCTAAATCAAGAAAAACTATATACAAATCTTTTCTCATCTCTCTATACTTCTCCATTAGCTGCCGTAGTAAGAAAATAGCTTCTGTAGTAGATCTATTTGGCATAAAACCAAACTGATTTTCCGATACAGTAGTCATACAACGGAGGCGTTTTTCAATTACTCTTTCCCAAAGTTTCATAGTATGACTCATAAGCTTAATTCCACGATAATTATTACAACTTTGAATATCTCCTTTGTTTTTATAGAAAGGAACTACAACACTTTTTCTCCAAACTTCTGGTATTCTCCGTTCCTTTAAAATTCTATTAAAAAATTTAGTTAGCCATTGAATACCAATATCTCCTAGGCCTTTCCATACTTCAATAGGTAAACCATCTAGTCCTAAGGCCTTGCCCACTTTCATTTTCCTTAAAGCATCATCCACTTCTGACATCTTAATACGCCTGAAATATTGATATGTATCAAATATTGTGGACTCTTGGGTACCTTCTCAACCCCTACGGGGACAAAAACGTCGAGGAGCCGGCAAGAAAGTGCGACCGACCTCCCCGTGGGCTAGTTCTACACACACGGAGGAGGATCGCTCACCTCAAGCAATCACATCCCGAATGTCTGTCTTCGACAGACTTGGGAGGCCGCCCAAGCCGGAGCGACAACCGCCCAAGAAAAAGCGGGTGGTCCAGGTGACCGATGACACTGTCAAAGTGTTCACCTGCTACGCCACCTCCGGCGACAAACAGTCTGAGTACACCTCAGGAGAGCTTGACCAACCCATCCAATATTTGAGGAGGTCAAGGCCGGTCTCTCGGATTCTAGCGCAGACGCAACAAGCGCCGGCCGCCGGTACATCTCAGCCTGAGCCGGCACGGCACGAAGAGCGCCAGGAAGATGTCCACAGCATTGATGGGGACAGTCACTCCCGGCATGTAGAAGAGCTGGGGGAGGAACTGCGGGCCCCCACATTGGACGAGCTTCGACGGGAAAACCAAGAGCTCAAGAACCTGCTACAGTCGCTTTTGCGCGAAAAGGAGGTTCCTTCCCCGCCTCAGGCGGCACCGGTTGGAGCAGATCAACAGCTTCCTCCCATTCCAGCAGCAGCTAATGCCTCTGTCACTGCTGCAAGACTTCCACTGGCGGTGGACTTCGAAGTCCCGCCGCATGAAGCCAATGCGCGGTCATCTGCTACTCCTGCCGCAGAAAGCCTTATGGCGCAGAAGCAGATGATTGAGCGCATCGTGGAAGCGAAGTTCGCTCAACATGGCGAGGGTGTGGCTACCGTTGATTTGTACAGCGTGCCATATCCCCTCCATCATCAATTCAAGAAGCTTCCACCAGATTGCCCGAAGGCCCCGAAACTCCAGAAGTTCAACGGGCAGGGCTCTCCGCATGAACACCTGGCCTATTACATGACGGCCATGGGTGAATTAGCCTTGGAAGAGGCATACTTGCTGCGGTATTTTGCCACGTCTTTGACCGGCACCGCCTTCCAATGGTATTCAAGGTTAAAGCCCAACTCAGTATCTGATTGGGCTGATATGCAGAAGAAGTTTGTCGACCGTTTCCAAATGGTCGAGCGCAAAGTCTCCTTAGCAGAGCTTTGTTCCCTTCGACAGAAGAAGGGCAAAACAGCATTGGACTTCATCAAGCGATGGAGGGACGTCAGCATGCACTGCGATAATCCTCCGACGCCTGAAGATGCGATCACCATCTGTCGTAGGGGTCTCTCGGCAGAAGTCAGCGAAAAGCTTCTGGGCTCCAATATCAGAGGCTTCGACCAGCTCAACACGGTCGTGGCGGAGATTGAGATGTTCTTCGCTGATCACCCTGCACAAGCCTCTACAAAAGGCAAACCCTCCAAAGACCGTCTGGCTAGCGGTAAAGAGGTGAATGCCGTGGACTTTTCCCCGACGAATGGAGATAAAGGGGAAGGAAAGTCCAAAGGGAAAGGCAAGAAGTCTGGTGATAAGACAAATGTGTCTTTCTTAGCGGAGAACATGAAGACGCCTTATTCCTTCAGAAAGGAACATACTAAGATGCTCTTTGATCTATGTATGAAGGAGCAGCTCGTCACTCTGCCGGATCCCCGGAAGCCCGCGGAGGTGGACAAGACCGATGATCCAACCTATTGTGTGTATCACCGGAGGTTGGGTCACGCCATCGGGGATTGCTATGTTTTCAAGAATATAGCAGAAGAGCTCATTCAGAAGGGCTTGGTAAATATGCACGACCATGCAGTCGACCCACCCCAGCCTCATCCCTGGAGCCGATTGAACCGGTCGGCTAACGTGGTCCATATGGTGGCGATGGCTTCAAGCTCCAATGCTTCCCAAGCCGGGCCATCAAGTCGACAGCCCAATGGTGGTCCCAGAGCCACTCCTCCTCCATTCCCAGAATGTTTAGCACTGCGGAGGACCATCCGGAAGATCCGAGGAGAAGTCCGACAGTTGCAACTAGAACAAAGGCGCTTGCTGCAGTTCCTAGAGAGCATTGATCAGCAGTTGTCCACCTTCCCTTTTGGCCCATTTGTCAGGGGGTTAGCTCCAGCCCACATACGGGAGGCGGGTGTATCACCCACGGGTCGGGCTCCGCTCAGGGGTTGGCTCTCTGAAGAGTCCTCGGATTCATCTGAAGACGAGGAGGACTCACCCGAAGACATGGAGGCTCCACTTCAAGTCGAGCTCCCAGAGAAGTTATACTCCTTCCCTTTGGAGAAAACTCCCAATATCTTCTTCGCATGTCAGCAGGCGAGGTTGATTACCCCGTCACCCGTGGAGCAGACGCCAGGTGCTACTTTTCATCAGGGCTATTGCCCATATCATGAAGTTGTTGGCCATGTTATCCACAACTGTGAGCCATTCAAGGACCTCGCCGAAGACTTAATCAGGCGAGGGAAGGTGGATGTGGGCGAATTTTTAGTCGACCCACCGCAGCCGCATGCACAAAGGAGTCTTCACTTCTCTGTCAACGCCATTCATGCTGCAGCAGCCTTCCAGTTCCCCGAGCCGCAGGAGGAGGGAGTTAGTTCCCAGGGAGTCAGTTCCCAATCGCCCAAGTCCACACTCTGGTATCCAGGGTGGCGACCCTCTCACCAGTGTTCTTTCCCCAAGGAGGACACTGAGAAGATTTTTGACAAGCTTCTGGAGGAGGGTTGGGTGCTGACACATGACCCGCCGTCTTATTACAATGAGACGGCCAAGAGTCACCCCCGTTATTGCAAGTATCATGCAAGGGTGTCTCACCCCACTCGGCAATGCCCAGAGGTTCAAGACTTCATTGAAGTCCTCATCCAGAGAGGGGTTGTCGATCATCAGGGGAATTCCATGACAAGGTTACGCCTTGCAGAAGCCGCCAGGGAGACACTCCAGCAGGCCCGGCGAGAAACTGAAGCTTTCTCCCGATTAGTCCGGCCAAGTGAGCCTACGGAAAATGATGAATTCCCATTACTCACTAAAGGCAAGGCCACGGCCACGGCCACCTATAAAGGGTCTAAGGTCCAGAACCTAGGAAGCCAAGCTGTGGGAGAGAGTTCCAAGGCCCGTCCCAAGTCGAGTCAGCCTGGCATCGTCCTAAGAGAGAACTCTCGGCCAGACAACAAAGGCAAAGCCAAGGCGTCAGAGCCTTCAGCCAAAGCTCCTGCCAAGTCAGCAAGGCCATTAGTCGGGGAAAGGACTCAACCCCTTGAGCCCGCAAAGAGCCCGGCTAAGGCCTCTGTCAGCTCAGCAAGGCCGCCAATTGTAGAAAGGCCTCAGCAGCTCAAGCAAGCCAACCCACCAGACCAAACAGAGTCGGTGGAACTACAAAGCTCCCAGAGGCCCTACTGTGGACTGGCAGAGTTCCAGGAGTTGCCTCCTGAAATAATTGCTCAAGCAATCAATGCCACCTTTCAAGCTCAGCCGGAGGAGGTCAATTGGACCAAGGTTGCCCCCAGAAAGAGCCGTGGCGCTAAAACTCCTAAGGAGTCAGCCCGGAGCAAGAAGCAAAATTCTGGGGGCAAGCAAGTCCCACTGCCGAAACAAACTCCCCTTTCTTCTCAAGAGGCAGTACGCCAAAAGAAGCAGGAGAAGAATCGCAGGAAGAATTTGAAGAGGAGGTTGAAGAAGCAAGCTGAGCAAGCCGCTGCTATGGAGGCTCCTAAGGAGCTAACTCCTCTACAAAGACTTCAAAAGCTCATAGATGAGCTGGAGGAGTACACTCCCCCTCATCCCACCAGGGTCGTCACTCTAGACGAATATATTCCCTGGGACAAGCTTGGGCGCAAAGCTCGTCTTCTACAATGGCTCCGAGAAATGGTTCAGCGTCTTGAAGAAGGTGAAGACTTCCCAATCCCGGGGGAGCTCTCCTTATTCTACAAAGATGAGGAGCTCACTGTCGAGATGCTCGAGGAAATGCTGCAAGAGCTCTCCTGCAATATGGTGGCGATTCCGCCACCCGACAATATTTATTGTCCCGCGGCTGATAGCACTGGAGGCCAGGCACCTATGGCGACATATCAGCGCCGCTCGGCAAGAAATGGCCGGGGACACGGCAGGGGTCGTGCCCGGGGACGTGGACGTGAAGGTCTTCCGACTCTTGACCGGGTCATAATATTCAGAGGGGAGAAGCCGGGTCCTGTCCCAGAAACTCAAGTTCGGGGAATCCCTTTCATCCTCAGCCCCTCAGAGGGTTCAGGCCCCACTTCAACGGCTAAGCCGGGTGGTGTCCCTTTCACAATCACCTCCTCCGATGAAGAAGAGGAGCCAGCCAAGTCGCCAAAGCGCGAGGAGGCGTCAGAGCAAGCCGGCCCCTCCAACAGGGTCGAGCCCGTAAGTCCAACAGGTCCTTCTAATGAAGACCAGCCTGAAGAACCTTTGCCACCTCCAGAGGAATCCTTGGCACCGCTGTTCCAAGAAGATGCGGAGGGCCAGAATGCGGAGGAGCGCCCTACTAAGCGGGAGAAGCCTCGCCAGGCCCCAAAGACCCTGGCAGAGATCATCCCGCCATTTGATAAAACCCGTGCTCGGGCAGACCGCAAAATTATTCATCATATGAAGCGGTTCCCAACAAATGTCACTATTTGGGAAGCCATTGCCTGGAGCAAAGATCTCAGAGAGGCTCTTGTCAAGATACTTCAAGATCCAGAGGCGTATGAAGCCCATGTTGCAGAGTTGCAAGCCCAGGCATATGAAGCACTCACAGCCAACATCTCCTTCACGGACAAAGACATGTTGCTGTCTTCTCCGTGCCATAATCGTCCCTTATATATGAAGGGGACGATCAATGGGCATGACGTGAATCGCATCCTGGTGGACGCCGGAGCAGCCGTCAACATTATGCCTTTGAAGACTTTCAAGTCTCTATACTTGGCACCTTATTTGCAAAAGGTGACCGATGTCAAGATCTCGGGATTCAATCAGGGTTCCGAGGAGGCGCTTGGTCGGGTTGTGGTCAAGCTTGTCTTGGGTGATTTTGTCACCCAAGCGACATTTTATATCATCAACTCCGATACATCTTACAAGATGCTGCTTGGAAGACCTTGGCTTCATGAGAATTGGGTCGTTCCTTCAACTTTGCATCAGTGCATTAAATATGCCAAGGAAGGGGAGCAACATACGGTCTTCGCAGACCAGGCCCCGTTCCATCCCAATGAGTGCCATCTGGCCGATGCTTCACTATATTTTGGGAAGCCCACCTTAACAATCCCCGAGCCTTTAAAAGGTAAAGGGAAGCCAAAGGTGGACCCTGAAGTTGAAGAAGGGCAGCTCTTCACTGTCAATCAAGACATGGTAAAGCTGCACAGGCTGAGCCTCAGTGCCGCCTCCAAGCCGACCCAACCAGAAAGGCGGAGTATGGACTTTGAAGTCAACCTTATCAGCCGGGTCATTGATGGGAGTATCTCCTTACCACCCAAGTGCCTTCAGCTCTCGTCCCAACGGGACGAGTATGAGGTGAAGCAGTTGAAGACCTTTGCAGTCTCCTATCAACGGAGAAGGAGACGCAACAAGGGCAAGGAGGTCAAACCGATCATCTTTTACAAAGGTGATTTAGTCCCACCGTGTCCTCCTAAAGATGACTTCGGCTGGGATACTCCCGCCGATGTGGTGCCAGAGCCAGTCCAGGAGATGGACGATATGCCAGAGCACATTAAGGAGATGTGTAAAAAGTAGCACATCCCGCAAACTTTGGACCCAACACGAGCGGCATACTTCCACCAGCTATGGAACCCTCCGCAAGTCCGCGGGTAACCTCCCTTCTCCCGCAAAGATACAAGGGGCCTTGGTTATGACCAGGAAAAGGACTTCGAGGTCCACTTTGCAGTCAACACCATAGGACTGCTGCCTCTCCCTAATGGGCAAGCTGAAGTTGAGCCTAAGGTTGATGACTCTGTGAGGGAGTCCGCTGATGTGTCTATGACACCATCACCTTCATCAGGAGTCGACAATGACCACCCCTCAGAGGAAGGAGCAGCTCAGCCTGCTAACCATCAGCAAGATGAAGCAAGCCCTTCGGCTTCAAGCCACGAGCAAAAGTGCTTCAAAGAATTTAATGTCTATGAAGCAAACACTGATGATGAGGGAGACTTCCTCGACCTCCAACCAGCTCCCCCGGAGCTTGAAGACGGTGGCCAAGCAACTGTGGATGAATTGATTGAGATCAATCTCGGAAGCAAAAGCGACCATCGTCCCACCTTCATAAGTGCCCTCCTCAGCGAGGAAGAAAGGCAGTCGTATCGACAGCTCCTAGAAGAGTTCAGGGATTGTTTCGCCTGGACTTACAAAGAAATGCCCGGGCTCGACCCTTCTGTGGCTGAACATGAGCTGGCAATACTTTTAACAGTCAAGCCAGTCAAGCAAGCTCAGAGGCGTATGCGCCACGAGCTGGAGTTGAAGGTCAACGCTGAGGTTGACAAAATGCTCAACGTGGACTTCATAGAGCCTTGCATGTACCCTGTATGGCTCGCCAACATCGTCCCTGTCAAGAAGAAGAATGGCCAAGTCCGAGTCTGCATCGACTTCAGGGATCTGAATAAGGCATGCCCAAAGGACGACTTTCCTGTCCCAATCACTGAGACAATGGTTGATATGACCACTGGTCACGAAGCCTTGTCTTTTATGGACGGGTCGTCGAGCTATAATCAAATCCGCATGGCCGTCAAAGATAAAGACCATACGGCTTTCCGGTCTCCTAAGGGGATCTTCAACTACAAAAGGATGCCGTTCGGTCTGAAGAATGCCGGCGCAACCTATCAAAGGGCAATGACCAAGATCTTCGACGAGATGCTACATGACCTTGTCGAATGCTATGTTGATGATCTGGTCGTCAAGACAAAGAAGCGGGAGGATCACTTAGCTGACCTGCGTCGAGTCTTTGAAAGGCTCCGACAATTCCAGCTCAAGATGAACCCGATGAAGTGCGCCTTCGGCGTCTCCAGTGGCAAGTTCCTTGGCTTCATTGTCAGGTATCGAGGCATAGAAATCGACCCCGACAAAATCAAGGCCATAAGGGGACTACCTCCGCCCAAGAACTTGACAGAGCTCAGATCTCTTCAGGGAAGGCTCGCCTATACTAGGCGGTTTATTTCCAACCTCTCAGGAAGATGCCTGCCTTTCGGCAGACTGATGAAGAAAGGAGCACCCTTCATATGGGACGAAGACTGTCAGAAGGCCTTCGAGCAAATCAAGGAGTATATGTTGACTCCTCCAGTCTTAGGGGCACCCGTCAGAGGGAAACCCCTTATCTTATATATTGCTGCTATGGATGCCTCTTTGGGGGCTCTGCTAGCCCAGGTCAATGATGAGGGCAAAGAACAGCCGCTTTACTACCTCAGTCCAAAACTGATCGGGCCTGAGCATCGGTACCCTCCCATGGAAAAGATGTGCCTAGCTCTGGTGTTTGCTGTCAAGAAGCTGAGGCACTATCTCCTAGCCCATCGGGTGGAGCTCATTTCAAAATGCAACCCACTCAAGTTTCTGTTCTGCCAGCCTGTCCTCTCCGGTAGGCTTGGTAAATGGGCGCTTATCCTCATGGAGTTCGACATTGCCTTCGTCCCACGCAAGGCGATCAAGGGACAAGGAATGGCGGAGTTCTTAGCAGCGCACCCTGTGTCGGAAGATTCGCCACTCAACTTTGAGCTACCCGACGAAGAGGTGTTAGTGCCTTCTCAAGAAATCGGGGAGTCTTCTGAAAAAGTCCCACTACAGATGGAGCCAGGCGTCCTCACCCTTGATCTCCCATATTGGGAGTTATATTTTGATGGTGCCTCTCGGACAATCAAAAGAGCTGGCGGCCTTACGGACTATGTCTCGGGTGCGGGGGTAGTCTTTGTATCTCCACAAGACGGCATCCTCCACAATTCTTACGCTCTCATGAAGTCGCTGACTAATAATGAGACAGAGTATGAAGCACTAATTATTGGGCTTCAACTGGCACTGGAGATGGACATCAAGTGCATCAAAGTGTACGGGGATTCTCAGCTCGTCATCCGACAAGTACTGGGCGTCTATGATGTCCGGAAGAAGGAGCTCATCCCCTATCACGCAGCCGTCATGAGGCTCAAAGAAAAATTTTACCTATTTGAAATAGGCCATGTCCCCAGAGGCAACAATTCTCAGGCTGATGCTCTTGCAAAGTTGGCGGCAGCCCTAAAACTTCTGCCTGAGGGAGAATTGAATATTACAGTCAGACACCGGAGGCTCATGCCAAGTGTGCTCGACGAAGAATCCGGCCTCACTGTGTATGAGGTCGACAACATTCAAGAGGAGATTGTTCCCGAAGAAGAAGATTGGCGTGAGCCGATCATAAAGATGAAGAACGGCTGGCTCCCTCCCGATCGGGCTCGGAGGGTGCAACTGCTACGCAGGGCGACATCCTACCAGCTGATTGACGATCTGCTCTTCAGGCTCGTCCATGAAAAGGACCGATCGGTCCTCCTCCGTTGTCTTTCATCCAAGGAGGCCAAGACTGTCATGCATGATGTTCACTCCGGATTATGTGGAGCTCACCAGGCAGGAGCTAAGATGAAAAATAGCATCAAGCTCAAAGGGTTTTACTGGCCCACCATGTACGAAGATTGCAATCAATTCGCTCGTACATGTCACCAATGCCAAGCATTCGGCCCAGTCCCTCGACGGCCACCTAACCCGCTCCATCCAACAGCGCCTACTTGGCCGTTTGCAGAGTGGGGTATGGATATTGTGGGACCATTCCCACCATCGTCCCAGGGGCACAAGTTCATACTCGCTGCCACCGATTACTTCTTCAGATGGGCGGAAGCCGTTCCACTATGGGAAGTTACAGGGGAGATAGTTGCTCGTTTTGTGCGGCACTATATCATATACAGATTCGGCACCCCCAGTCGGATTATATCCGACAATGGCACGCCATTCAAGAACAAGACTGTTTATGCTCTGGCGGCCAAGTTCCATATTGATTGGAGAGCGTCGTCGATCTACAATCCCCAGGCCAATGGGTTAGCCGAGGCCTTCAACAAAACCCTCTGCAAGTTGCTATCCAAGATAGTAGGTGGCCGCAAACGGGATTGGGGCGAGAAGGTCCACGAAGCCCTATGGGCCTACCGGACTATTTACAAAACTCCCACGGGTTGCTCCCCATTCTCCCTGGTCTATGGAGCTGAAGCGGTGGTCCCTGTGGAGATCGAGCTAGCATCTTACCGCGTTGCTGTGCACGCCGGATTGCCAGGCCAAGACCAATCTGAAATTGAAAGAAGGCTTGAGGAATTGTCCAACCTTGAAGGTCAAAGACTTAAAGTCTACAAACACCTGCAAGTGTATCAAGCCCGCATGACACGTGCCTATGATAAGCTGGTCAAGCAACGGGCGTTCAAGAAAGGTGACCTTGTCATGGTCAAAGAAAAGGAGGTTCTCGCGGGAAGATCCAGCGGCAAACTCCAGCCCAATTGGCGTGGGCCTTACGTCATCTTGAAGGTCTACGAAGGAGGGGCCTATACGGTCCTTGACCACAAGGGAGACAATCCCTTCCCTCCTCTCAACGGCAAGCATATGAAGCTCTACCATGCGCCACCGCAAGAGTTTCTGCAGCAGTCCTCACAGGACAATACCTCTCCTCAGTGAAGGTTCAAAAAAAAAAAACAAAAAAAAAGGGGTTAAAAATACTGATACCCCGGCGGACTCAGTCAGCCTTCAACGGTTGGCTGAGGGTAAAAAGGCCACAGACCCGATCGAGGTGAAAACCCGAAAGGGCGCCTCGGGCAAAAATGTGCAACCCCTTGGTGTGAAAACCCGAAAGGGCGCACCGGAAAAAGTTAAAGGGGGCCAGCCTCGGCGAAAACCCGAAAGGGCGGTGAGGTTGGTAATGTGAAAAAAAAAAAATCCTCTCTCTGTTAATTCTATGGGTGGCTCTAAGTCAATGACTCCACCCCATCTCGACCAAAACATCATATTGATGTCAGGGCTACACCTTACATGTCATCTTATGACACCTAGTCCCATTGACGTTCTGACGGTGTCATACTTTGTCCCATCGGGCTCGGCCTACGCATGCCCCTTTCGGGCTGTCGACCCATTCCGCCTACCGGCTTCCGGGTTCAGCTCATATGTCTCTTCTGAGCAGTTAAACCCGCTTACTCTCTTGTCCCACCGGGACTGGTCTCAGTATGCTCTCTCGGGCTGCCAACTTTTCATGCCTTTCGGCTCCTGTTTCATTCTAGGGAATGGCTTCAGTATGCTCTCTCGGGCTGTCAACCCTTCATGCCTTTCGGCTCATCTAACCTCCTTGGGATTGGTCTCAGTACGCCCTCTCGGGCTGCCAACCCATCATGCCTTTCGGCTCATCTTTCCTTCTGGAATTGGCCTCAGTATGCTCTCTCGGGCTGCCCACTTTTCGTGTCTTCTGGCACATGTCCCATCGGGAATGGCCTCAGTATGCTCTCTCGGGCTGCCAACCTATCTCGCCTTTCGGCCTTCGGATTTGACTCTCACGTCCCACTAGGGCTGTCAAATCCACCCCTTTTCTTCTTCAGGGTCTGACCTCTGCATGCTCTCTCGGGCTGTCAACCCATCTCGCCTCTTGGCTTTAGACTTGACTCATATATCCTACCGGGATCGTCAAGCTTACTCCTTTGTCCCCACGGGCTTGGCCTCAGCATGTCCTCTCAGGCTGCCAACCCTATTTGCCTATCGGCTCACGGATTTGACTAATACGTCCCACCCGGGCTGTCGAATCCCTTCCTGTCGTCGTTTCGGGTCTGGCCTATGTATGCTCTTTCGGGCTGCCAACCCATCCCGCCTATCGGCCTCTAGGTTTAACCCGCATGTCCCTTTCGGACTGTTAAACCAACTCCTTTGTTGTTCCAGTCGGGCTTGGCATATGCACACCCTTTTCGGGTTGCTAACTCGGTCAACCTTCAGTTTTGGATTTGGCTAATTACGTCCCACTAGGACAGTCGAATCCACCCATCTTGTCATACCGGACTTGGCCTCAGTATGCTCTCTCGGGCTGCCAACCCACTACACCTTTTGGTCTCACCGGGTTCGACCTCAGTATGCTCTCTCGGACTGCCGACCCATCATGCCTTTCGGCTCGTTTCTACCCCATCGGGTGCGGTCTCAGCACGCCCTCTCAGGCTACCAACCCGTTTTGCCTTTCGGTTCACAGATTTGATTCACTCGTCCCACCCGGATAATCAAATCTACCCATTTGTCCCATCTGCGGCATACACGTCCCTACGGGAGTGCCACCTTTTCCTCGCCTTTTGGCATTATAGGACAAAAAAGAAAGAAAGAAAGAAAAAACGGGGTTAAAAATATTGAGACCCCAGCGGACTTGGTTGTTTCTGTTAGAAGAGCAATCAAGGGCAAAAAGGCTTTAACCCGGCTAAGGTGAAAACCCGAAAGGGCGCCTTAGGCAAAAATGGGTACCCCTCAGTGTGAAAACCCGAAAGGGCGCACTGGAAAAAGTTAAAGGGGGCCAGTCCTGGCGAAAACCCGAAAGGGCGGTAGGGCTGGTAAAGTAAAAAAAAAAAAGAAGAAAAGGTTTATCAAGCACTAGACTCGCTCCTCCTCAGCTCGGCAAGGCGAGTTTTACTCTGAAGAGCTTCCTCATGGAGCCCCTCAAGTCTATGGCAGAATCTACATCGGCAAGACTGCACTACTCTTCGGTCCCCTGGACCTCTCACAAAAGTGCCGCCACACTCTGGGAGGCCATCTGCTCGCGCTCGTAAGTGGCATTGACTTGGGCGCCCACCTCAGCCTGGGCTCTCCGAAGTCTACAAAGTTGCTCCTCCTCTTGCTGAATCGTCAGCTGAGTCCTCCGCCTCCGCTTTCTAAATAGCGCGAAGGTGGACAAACTCCTCCCATAAAGACGCAAGCTCAGTCATCCAGGCGTCCCGAGGGAGAACAAATGCATGCATCTGGCAATGCTACACCAAGTTGAGGACCATTCGGCCACTCCATCCCAAGGGTCAGAAAACTCTGAAGCAGCTTTGAAGCCTCACTAGCTGAAGCTAAAGCAAAGAAAGGAGTTGCCTCAGCCCGTGTACGGCCGACATCTATCCAGACCAACATGCCCTAAGGGCTGGTCTACATCAACCTTGGCTATCACAAGTCAGCAATTAGCCACCTTCTACATTCGGCGACATACCTCAGCGGTCAGCCGACACATCAACATGTTCGGCTACACCTCAGATGTTAGTCGGCACACTTTGGCGACACCTTAGCAGTTAGCCAGCTTTAACTTGCGGCTACACACCTCAGCGGTTAGCCGACACGTCTTCAGTGGCATCTTAGTGGTCAGCCAGCACAATGGCTTTTGGCCAAACGCACCCCCAAGGGTCGGCCAGTGTCAATCTCTAGCTATCACAGTTCAACAGTCAATCAACGACGACTCAGATGAATGCGCCTCTTCGAGATAGGCCTACATCAACTTCGGGCTAACAAGTCTCTCAGAAGCAGGTCCCCATCAACTCGGGCCAACAAGTCTCTCAGAAGCAGGCCCCCATCAACTCTAGGCCAACAAGGCTCTCAGAAACAGGCCTACGTCAACTCGGGCCAACAAGTCTCTCAGAAGCAGGCCCCCATCAACTTCGGGCTAACAAGTCTCTCAGAAGCAAGCCCCCATCAACTCTAGGCCAACAAGTCTCTCAGAAGCAGGCCTACGTCAACTCCGGGACAACAAGCCTCTCCGAGACAAGTCAGCATCAACCCTCAGCTTTCTGGAAAGCAATGAAGCAGTAAGGTGCAGCTCTACAGAGGGCACGGACCGTCCGCCTCCGCCCCGGCTTTGACGAACGTTCCGTGGGGGGCATTTGTTGGCAGCAAATTTTGCTTTGCAAAAATACCTCCGCTTTTATTTAGTTGAAGCAGAAATGGGCTAACTTGGAGATGGAAGACCCGTACGGGGTCGGAGGAACCCGTCCGGGGTCGGAGGGACCCGTACGGGGTCGCCCTCACCCGGACGGGTCCGCCCGGAGGTGGGCAAACCCGCACGGGGCCGCCCTTGGGCGGGCGGACCCGTCCGGGGTCGCCCGACCCCGGGAGGGACCCACCCGGGGTCCGCGACCCCGGGCAGGTCCTGCCCGGGGGGCCGCGACCCCGGGCAGGTCCCCCCCCGGGGGCCGCGACCCCGGGGAGGTTCCCCCCGGGAGCGCGCGACCCCGGGGAGGTCCCCCCGGGGGTCCGCGACCCCGGGCAGGTCCCCGGGGGGGTCGCGACCCCGGGCCGGTCCCCCCGGGGAGCCGCGACCCCGGGACGGTCCAGGACCGTCCCGGGGACCTCCCACCCCGGGGAGGTTCCATTCCCGCGCACGGACTAAAAAAATTTGAAAATGGAACCTCCCCGGGGTCATTTTCATCCCGTTGGACCCGTACGGGGTCGAACACTCCCGGGGAGGTTCCCCACTTCTATAAATAGACCCCCAGAGGTCCAAAAGAGGATATACTACGAGGACTACACAAGTGACAACCTACGGAAGACACTTGAAGCATTTGTTCGTTTGTTTTGGCCCGTGTGGAGTAAGTCCCCGGGTCTTGTATTTATGCCCCTACGGGGTATATTTACGTTTATGCCCCTCAGTGGGTCATGTTTGTAATTATGCCCCTCAGTGGGCCACGTTTGTAAGTCTTTACGTCTCGGGACGACTAAGTCTTGTATTTCTGCCCCCTATAATGGCGAAATTACAAAAATATCCTTCCCGGGATTGTAAAAGACCGAAGTCCTGTAATTTGCAGTTATACCCTGCAATCTCTTGTAATTGGGACTACGTCCCTATCTCCCGCTCTAATGCGGACTTTTATACAGTCGACAACTCGCCGACAACTCATGTACTCACTGGAATTATAAAAGCATTCAGCATGTTTTATATGTAACCTCGGGTGGGAAAATTATAAGAAAACCCCCCGACTTTGGAAAATTGTGTATATACCCCTCCTTCGGCCAAATTGACAAATGTGTGCCTTCCATGAAGCCCCTTGTCATTCCTTCAGTCCGGAAGTGTTGTCAGCTCAGTCCAGCACTCGGGTATTATACCAAACCTAGGTCTAGGGTCTGGTAAAATTATCAAAATACCCCTGTAACCTAAACATGGCCTCAGAGCCCTTGAAACTCTCCAGAAACGGTTTCTATGCCTTGGGGAGTCAGGAACCCGATCCTACTTCCGTTCCAGCCCAGAAATTTCATAAATGCCCCTGGCCTGGGAAAATTACCAAAATACCCTTGGGGTGGTAAAATTACCAAAATACCCTCGGGGTCCAGAAAACTTCTCTCTACTTCAAAAACGCCTACGGCTTCCGCATATTTGCGCCTCTATGCCTAAATCTTAGGGTTTTGCTCAGACCTAGCCCTAATCTAGTTGTTTCTATGTGTTGGTGGTAAATGAGTGGTTATGGAGAGTCTCTCGAGTGAGCTTGCCCTCCACATCAGAATCTCTGTAGAAGTCTTTTGGGACCTCTTTGACAGTTAAACAAAGGTGTTCGGACGTTAGGCCGATATAAATCAACACTGACTCCGGTCAGTGGGGAAAGGTCCAGCACTCGAACCCAAATCGTCTGATACTATGCGCATCAACGGAACCCTCTCTACGCAGAGGAGTGTTTCTTTTCAAAAAGAACGAAAATCTACCTTTTATCTACGATAAGAGTATTTTCTCTTTAGATTTTTTCCGTGTCCAACAGGCTCCTATGTCTCGAGGGCCTGGCAAAAAGAAGAAAGTAGCATACATACTTCGGTGAGAAAGGCAAAACAGCCAAATGAAATTTTGGGACAACCAAAAGAAGAGAAAGGGGTCTATCACCTTGCTTTTCATGAGAGGAAGGTTCCCTGCTTCGGGAGTGGGGAACATTGGCAGGGCGCTGGTCATTCCCCGTAGCCCTTCGCCTTTTAGGAAGGGCCGATACTTTCTCTTTGAAAGTATTCGATATACCACCAAGGGGAGAAATGTTAGCTGAAAAAAAGGGGGGGCATGAAATAAATGCAAGGAGTGATGAAAGAACAAATAATCAGGAAAAGAGTTCTCACAAGAAGGAACAAATGACTAAGGGGGCTCCACAATTAAGCTTTTGGGTTTAATGCTGATAATCAGTGTGACCCTTTCCATGGCCTCCCGCACATCTTCAATAGTGATGGCCCTTTCAATGAGAGAAATGCCTTCTAATGGTCCAGTGCAGCCAATGGCATTGATCAGATATTACTGTCACTTTGCCCAACCTGAATCACAGAAATTCCCTGGATGGAGCTTTGTAGGCTCAGGGGTGCTCACACGAAAGCCACAATCAACCAAGAAATGCTCCCACCAAGAATAAGCAGTCGATGACCACCTGTGAGAACTCATATCAATAACCACAATGGCTGGGCGCGGTGACAGTGGATCAATTGTCCTCAGGTAAGGGAGTTTGTCTACAACAATTTTGCAGTGCTCGGACATCCATGCAGCACGAATGCTATGCACCTCTTGTATGTTGCTTTTAAAGTGTGTCCGAAGGAAAGAACTCTCTAGAGAAATAGGAGGACGATCTCTTTTCAGCAAATATGCCTCCTCTGCTTGTCTCAATTTGCTAAGAGGTTGGCGAAAGATATTGCTATGATTAAACCATCATCTCACATAAAACATGTCACTGGGCAACCCCTGTCAAGGTAGGGAGCTCACTCCTGGTCTAGCTCTTGTCTAAAGAAAAAGTCCCACCAACTAGCCGCAACTAGGGGGGTATCCTTGATCCTGCACTGTCTGCTCCTCAATGAAAATTCCATATTGGGCGGCACAGATTAATCATGGCCAAAGTTTCGCGCAAAGCGGAAAGGCTAATATGGCTCCAAAATAGTGGTGGACCCCTTGCGGAAAACAAGGATGCTGGGCCTAGTGCAATAAACCCATTCATCATGGTAATAAGAAGAAGGCTTCTGGTGGTAGGGAAGGAAACATTCTTCAGTACCCTGTCCCTGCACCAAATGAGGCCGAAAACCCTGTGAGCAATGTGCAAAATTCAAACTTGGCTGCCCCTCAACGGGCAGACACGGTAAGGACCTCCGTGCTTTCGCCAACTACTTTGTTGGCTTGTGATCCAGGCGATTACGGAACAAGAAAATCAGCGGAGCAGAGGGGTTGCTCAGACCAATCTGCTAAGATCAAGTTGGCAACAATAAACCAGCCCATGCACTCAAGTAGTGTGTTGGCATCAGAACGCTCTTATCACGAGGAGAGCCATTACTGGTTACTCCCAAAAGAGTTATAAATATGGGCTAGGGCTACTGGTGCAATTGCAAGCTTCTTGCCATCTGCCAAAAGACATGCCAGGTAAATCAGTTCAGCCCTCAAAACCTCATCCTTCTTGTAGGGTACCACAAAGGTAATAGGCAAGATATGCAACCAAGTATGTCCTGTCTGGGAGATCGCAAGGGTGCCATCATGCTTTACGAGCATTTATGTGCCTTTTGTTTGGCTTAATAGTCACAATCAGCTTGTGGTAGTCCTCTCATAATGTATTATCATATGCAAATTTGTCCATAAAGCAATATGAGTCAAAATAGAAGTACCAGACTTATGCATGCAAAGTCACCCAGACTATATTTGAAGAACTTGAAGGAATATGATCCTTTCCAACACGTGCCAAGCCCTGCTAAACAAAAGGCACATAAATGATCCTTCATCAAGTACTTAAAGTTGTGGGGTAATTAATATGCCCCTGTACCTGTGGAACAGCTCATGTGCAAGTAGGGATGTAAATGGATCGGGTTCGGCTCGGGTAGACCAATACCATATCCTATCCGTGAAAACTTTACAAATACCATACCCGAATAATACCCTATTATTTTCGCGGACATGGATACGGGTATATCCGTCACGGGTACGGATATACCTGCGGATATCTGTATCCGTCCATAAAACATGAGTACATGTCCACATCCAAGAAAATATGAGATTTATAAGAATTGGGAAAATAGAAATCCAATCAAATCATTCCTTTCCAAAGTAATTTTTATGTTTTATAAAAACATCCTTATAATTTTAGCAAGAAGTCCAAACTCACAAACCCAACAAGACGGGCAACGGATTGAGTTCATGTCAAAATTATAGACCCTTAAGAGCGGGTTCGGATCGGGTATGGGTTCGGGTGCACTAAATCCATACCCTATCCGAATATGAAACGGGTATTTTAAACATATCCGAATCCGAATCCATATACGTTTATTCGGGTATTACCCGACCCATCACGGGTCGGGTGATGCGGGTAATCGGGTTTGCGGGTATTTTTGACATCCCTATGTGCAAGTCATCAAGGGTGACTTCCTCATATGGAAGTCTAGAGATAGGAAAGCCTAAAATTCGGTGGAAACTCCACAAATCCAAGGCAGTCTCGCCTTCGGCTGTCCCGAAAGTGTTCCAACAGCGATTGAAATGCTCAGTCAAACCCTAGATAAGTCTAGTGTGGCACGGGTACCCATAAAAGGCAGCAGTCACCGTGTGGCAAATACCCAGGCCCTCCAAAATGTCTTTGTAAAGATGAAGTACATCAATTAGCCACTCCGTGGTCCCCAAGTGAAATTTATGAGAGGGGATTACAAATCACTTGCCATACCAACTCGGAACAGAAAGGCTCATAACCCTCGTTGGCATACCGCGAACTTGACGGCGTCATAAACAATCCAGAAGTAGGAACCCCTCGCAGCTTTTGATTATCATGAAAGTCCAACACGGTTGGTGTCATAGTCAATCTCTGCACATGGTAGCGGATCACTGAAAGAACTTAGCTGGTCCGGTGATGGAAATTGAGCCGGATGACTGAAATTCAATGGAAAACTTGGAAACGAGGCAGAACAAGTGTGAAGCATATTGCCCCTCTCCTCAAGTATCGCCCTTTCTAAACGACATCACTCGCCATATAGTCTTGGATCATCCCCCCCATGTCGGCAGGGACGTAACTCTGGATGAATGGAAACAAGTAAATGTCCAGCGGATGATGCCTTGGATAATTTCCTAGCCATTGGTATTGATAGATGCCGCTGTGCTTTATGATGAAGGCGGTGTCCACCCTACCCTTCTCTGGGTCATCCTCTGGTAAAGGTCCCTTAACTATCTTGTCCAAGCCCCGTTCAAGTAAATGCAAGTTGGCTCGGGTGACAACTGAGGGGCCCCATTCAGACACTGATTCTTTGGAATACAGAAGAGTCACTTCAGCCCTTTTGTCAATAGGAGCTTGGGTACGACGATCTCCGAAGCGAACCATGAGATGAAATCTGAAGATCTGAAAAAAAAATCGTCACCAATAAGGGAAGAAATTGCAAAGTCAAGGAAAAAATCCACTTCACAAAATTGTTCATGATTGTAAGGTCCCATGAAGTCATTAAGACCCCGTAGCGCAAGAAAATTAAAGATAATAGGGTGCACGGCCCTTCCGCCGTCGCCTTCGGCTCCGACGAACATCATGTGGGGGGCATTTGTTGGACTCGATAATTTTTTGATTTAATTCACAGGGAATAAATATTTTACAGTCCTACGTCAGCACAAGATGATATAAAATCATCACCGTTCAATCACATATATTTTCTGATTTATTTCAGGAGCAATTAATTAAATCATGTCTCATTACGCCGTGGGATGATATAAAATCATCGCCGTTCAGTCATACATGTCTCGGGGATCCGTCTGACGAAGAAATCTACGAGGTCCTTGCGTGTTTTACACGCCGTAGTTCTGTTAAATACCTCACGGGCGGCATAAAGCCATGAACCCCTGTGAAGAACTCACAAACACTGTTTTACACGCCGTAGTTCTGTTAAATACCTCACGGGCGGCATAAAGCCATGAACCCCTGTGAAGAACTCACAAACACTGCTATTAGAAGCTGTCCATGGTACCTCGAAGTGCGGTCTCGGCATTGCAAGAAGTCTGGTAGCAAGTCGGCGTCGAGATAAAGACAAAACCATACATAGAACCTCCACGTGCCGCTCTCTCCTTGAACTCCGAAGGAAGAAGTAATAAAGAAAGAGTAAAAAGGACAAGCCAAGCCTTTTATAGGCTTTTCCCAAAGCCGCTAAAGGGGAGGGGGAGATCGGCCGCCTTCTCTTCTCTCTCTCTCTCTCTCTCATTGTTTGCGCAAGGAAGAGGGGGGGAGGACCCCCGATTAACCGGGGGAACCTCTCGGTTTTGCCTGGGCTAGGGGAAGCTCTTCTGATTTTTTCCTCCTCACTGTTGCCAGCCTGGATTGGGGGAAGCCCCCCCGGTTCCCTCCTCCTCACAGTTGCCAGCCTAGACTGGGGGAAGGTCCCTCGGTTCCCTCTTCCTCTCCCCTGCCAGTTGGATCGGGGGAAGCCCCCCCCCCCCCCCCCCCCCACAGTTCCCTGCCACCTCAGACTAGAGGACCCCCCGGTTCCTCCCTTCTCCGCCTGCCAACTTTGAGCAAGGGAGGATCCCCTGGGTCTCCACCTCCTCCTTTCTAAACCAAGGGAATTCTCTCCTCGCATTCATTTAATTCTTAAACTGGGGGTGCTCCCTCTCTCTTTCTCAAATCACATGTCAACCGGGGGAACCATCCCGAGTCTCTTTATCTTCCCCAAATATTAAATGTTCATCCAAAGGTCCCTCCAGTTCACTCACCTATAAAAGGAGGAGTGTTATGTAGTGATAGGCGGATCTAGAGGGGAGGGGTGAATAGATCAGCCCCTTCTTTCGAGATCGATCAATAGATAAAAGCTATGAAGTGATAAAGCGAGTATGACCACACACTATTAAGCTAAATGCATAAAAGAGGAAGGATCAGCGCTCCTACACAAACATCTAGCGTGAAAGAGTGAAGACAAACAAACCATGGAGACACAAGATTTTAAGGTGGTTCGGTCTCTACCTACAGACCTACGTCCACCTCTCACTCAACTGAGTGAGGCTTCACTAGTGCAAGAGCACTACCGCTGATTCACAGCTTCTAACCGAGAGAAGAACTCTCTCAAACCATGTCCAACAGCTTACGGGTACACAACCCAATAACCACAGACCAGAAATCTCTAGGTCTGTCTTCCTACATGCAGGTAGGGATCACTGTGTGGGTATATGTTTTGAGAAGAAAAACAAACTAGAAAGAACTCAAGCAGACAGGGTATGACTATGAAAAACAGTGGGAGAAAAATATGATCCTGTCTGGAAAACCGGACGAAGTCTTGGCAAGGCTTCTACTCTCCTGGGCTCTTCACCGCGGGCTCAAGAGAAATGCTGGAGACTCCTTCCAGCTGCTGCAGGGGCGACTGAGGACGCTTTCTTCCTTGCAGTCCAGGCTCCAGAACGTGAGGGACAGCAGACGCCTTGATGCCTTCACGCCGGTAGCAGAAGGATGAAGAGATCTCCCGTGCTCTTCCGCGCTGCCTCTCTTCTCTCCCAGTTCTTCTGCTCCTTTTTTCTCAGAGAGGGGCTCGAATGTGCTTCTACTTCAAGTTATCTTCTGCACGATATCCTCTCTACCTCCAGCACTCTGCAGGGCATCGCCTTCTACTTTCTTCATTTGTTTCATACAACCTTTTTTTGTCTCTTCTCCCGTGCGCGCCAGAAACGGAAGTGGATAGGGGACCAAATCTGCTGTGGGCCCCAATACTGGAAGATTCCTTGTCTGCCAGTGATTTCCTCTGGAAAAGCATCCTTCCAGAAGGATATTTGAGTACGAACGGATCCTCAACTAACGGTTGCGGATCATGAAAAGAGGACGCTATCGAACTCAGATCTATTCTGGGCGAGCTTGATGGTGTCGACATGTTCATACGAAGTGTCGACACGTCCTATTGCTGGCTTGAAGAAAAATGGCTTCGTTCATCAATTGGTCGACACTTCAATAGCCACAGGTCGACACGGGTGCCACACTCACGTGCGGCTCGAGCCTCCGTGTCGGGGCATCGCGCTGAAGTGTCGAGACATGAGCATCAGACAGAGAAGATATCCGCTGTGCTGAACTGAAGTGTTGACACGCTGTGAATGAAGTGTCGACACACTGAGCCAAACAGAACCCAGGCAGAAACACATAAATCGTTCGTGTCGACACGTCCGGCTGACAGGTCGACACATTGAACGTTCATCACCTGTAGTTGTCCTAAAAAGACTTTCAACCAAGTATGTTAGACAAACCACAAATATTCAATAATGATTCATGGTATGTCATCATTAAAATCAGGGGACATAACATTCTCCCCCTTTTTGATGATGACAACCATGAGTCATTATTTCATAAGCATCCATATGGCATTTTGGCATTTCATTTGTTGATCATCAAACAATAGAAGTTCTGCCATTCAAGAAGAAACCATTTTTATACACATCAACCAAAAAGTCATACAGATCCATTGATCAATAACAAATACAGAAGATCCATTGATCAAACAAGGAGTTTCATACACATCAAACACAAGGTTTCATTCAAGTGTATACACAAGTATGCATGAGATCTAACTTGCTAAATTTCTAACTCTAAATGAAACTAGATGCCAATGCCAATGCCAATGCCAAAACGATGATCTCAGCTCTCTCTAAAAGATGATCTCAGCTCTCTCTCCCCCTTTGTCATCAACAAGGAGGGGGTGATCCTGTTGGAGGCTGTGGCTTTGGAGGAATGGAACTTGACCTGCCAGGAAACTGAAATGCCTGAGCCTCTGAGAGTTGATGCTGTAGGTGATGGACTGTTGCTGCCAAGGAATCCACCTTCTGAGTAAGCTCCTCGTCCCTTTATTTCACAAAACGATGGAGACTTGATGTTGTCATTGATGTCATTCAGCCACTCGTGTAACATCTCACAGATGTATTCTGTCTGGGCCTTCTGCTGGGAGGCTTTTTCTGATACATATGAGGAGGTGGCTTCGGATGGACGAGGGTAGAATGCCTCACCAGTGTCTTCTGGATTTGGTGGAAATTGTTCTTTGTGGAGACGGATCATTTCAATAATTTCATCTCCTACCATATCCAATTTGTTGTATACAACATTCAATCTTTCTTCAACTTTGGTAGAGACAGCAATGACCTTGGCAGAGTCAGCAGTGATTTTTTCTTGAAGTCTGATTGACCTGTGCAGAGTTAGCATTAATTGAGGCTTCAAGATTGGTAGTGCCCTTAATGACTTTTGCATGAAGCTGCAAGGTTGGTGGATGCTGCAGTGACTTTGGCAGATTCAGCAGTGAGCTTCCGTTCAATCCTTGCAGTTGTGCCAGTCAAGGTGGCATATTTGAGTGATAGCATGTTCTGTTCTTCTCTAATGTCATAGGCATGAATAAGCATTTGAGTTGTCTTCTCTTGTGTTTCAATGTGCACCTCTCTCAGCCTTTTCATGATTGTGCCTGCTCTTTCACAAACCTGTATAATGGATTCCATAAACTTATACAGCCTTTGGTCACTCTTGTGCTTGTCATGTAGGAAGAGTTCCCATCTGCTGTTCATTGACTGTTCCACATGAGCTACTCTACTATCAAGTCTCTTAACATTTAGATTCAACTGCATGATCGAAGAATTCATGTTTGCAAATTGAGCTGTTAAAAACCTTATCAGTGTTGGGTGAATACCCATCAGACCTCCAGTGGCAGCAAATGCTGTTCCTCTTGAAGTGGAAGCTTCTGCATGAAATTTAGGAGGAGCATCCCCTTCAGCAAATATTCTAGGTTCATATTCTGGAGATAGTGGTGGAAGAATACCAAAACCCACCATAGAACAAGGATGAGTTTCCTGTGGCACATGCTGCTACTGCTGGTCCTGTTCAAATCGAGCATCCACATGAAATTGTTTCTCATGCTGTTCATGTTGCAATTCTTGCTGTGCTGGCTGTTCTGGCTGTGCAGGTGCTGCTGGTTGCACAGGGGCAGCAGGTTGTTCAGGTGCAGCTGGCTGCGCTGGTAGATGACCGGGTAGATCTCTAATGACCTTATCCCCTTCTTTCTTGAAATGCATAAATTTTTCAATAAATCTCAAGCAATAAACATTGCTTCGCGAGATTTCCTTCTTCTTTTCATTCTCCAAAGAGATCCCTACTCTCTGAAAGATAGCAGTAAGATGTGCTGCATATGGCAAGTTCCTTCCTTGCCCAGTGCAACTCCCCATTATCTGAAGCATAATTTCTGGAAGACAGATTTGCAGATTATTGAACTTGCAATAAAAGATAAACCTCTGTGTTTTTCTGTGATGCGACTTCTGCCACCCCCTTGTGGGGTAATGATGGTGGTGAACATATGGTGCAGTAGCCGTTGCACGGGAGGAAATCGGTTAGTGTTGAAATTTGTCACATGGAGTTGAGTTTCATCCTTTGGATTGCTGGGCTTCCCAGTCAATATGGTGTAAGCAGCATATAAATCAAATTGAAATTCAGACTCCAACAACCCATCCTGGGGTATACGCAAAGCTTTGTGAAGAAGCTTTGTTTTCAATTTAATCTTTACTCCCTTGACCTCAGTCCAGAGAGCCTTTTGGTTCTGGTCATAATATAGGTTCTTATAGAACTGCTGGACCAGAAAAGGGTAGTAGACTCTATGTCTGGACAAGAACTTTCTCCAACCTTGGAATTCAATGAATGGGAGTAACTCAGGAAAAACATCGAGCATCTTGTAGTCATCAAAATCTACGAACCTCGGAAACAAGATCCTTGTAGGGTCACTCTCTTCTTCCCTGACAGCTGGAGCAGTGAGAGGCTGCTGAGGAGCAAGCTGTTGTTTCCCTTTGCCTTTTTCTGCAGCAGACAACCTTTTTCTCTTGGCCGGTTGCTCTTGCGACTTTCCCTTGTCACCGATGGTAGCCTTAGATGGTCCCTCTTTCTTCTTCCCTGATACGGCTGGGCGGTCATGAGCATTTTTTGAACGAGGCTCCATCCTATCTGTAGCTTGAATGGGAGCTCTCTTCTATGTTGCCGTAGCTTGAATGGGAGCTCTCTTTTTTGCTGCCGTAGCTTTGCCCTTGCCGCGGGTGACCGGAGGAGTCATCTTCTTGAACAGAGAAAGGAGAAGAGCGAAGCTAGGGTTGGAAGAGATGAATGGTGCTGGAAGAACTGAGCAAGCTTCAGAGCTGGTGGGGGTGTGAAGACGCACTTGCGGAGGGCGCCCACAGTGGCTCCGGAGCAAGACAGTGTGCAGTGAAAGATGAAAAGAGTAAAGTAAAAAAGAGATTGTTATGCACCATTCAATAAAACAGGTGGAGAAAATATATTTTCTTTTTTGAAAAACACCCTTTAGATAAGAAATGATTGAAATACCCCTGTTATTCATTTTTAAACGGTTTAAAGCCTATAAGCTCAAATTTGAAGAATAAAAGTTTAAGAAAAATCGTTTATGCAACAATAATAAGATCAAAATATTTAAATGAAGTCATTTGTTTTAACCAAGCCTATTAATCTTACTCATTAAGTTCATTAAGCCAGATTGGGAGAAAAAATAAGCGAGTATCGAAAATAAACAAAGTAACCTGTTTGAAGTAAAACCTAGAGTCAGCCCCAATATATATATATATATATATATATATATATATATTTTGAATTAACAGTCTGATATAGCATACACCTTTTAACACAAGAAAACACGTTTATTAGACGCCAGAGTTCCCGGTTACTCAGTGTAGCTTATCTTTCTGTTCCATTTTTGAACAGAGTTAGCACTCTTCATCATGACTAGATTTGCTGCATTTCATTGATGCAGGATCTAGTTTCTCTAAAGATGATGCCATTGCTATGAAATTATTACAATATAGTTTTTGGAGGCGTATTCTCTAGTTGGCTTCAATTTAAGTGATTTGTTTAAGATCAATACAAGCTAACGATTCTTTAACCAAAGAAGCCCTTTTACAATTAACTTTCAGAAGCTTAGGCCATGGTTATAATCAAAATTTTTGATGAATGTTTTAACCCTATTACAAGTGCAAGGTGGGTGCAACTTAAGACAATTAGCAACAAAATTGAGGGTTATAAACATTAAACCATTTTCTTAACAAAGGTAGAACAGAATGACTTAGCCAAGGATGTATTAAAGGATGGAATCCTTCTCAACTCCCCCTGAATTAATGGCCGGTGACTGAACAATGGTATAAAGGTGAGAGATTGGATAGAGAATATGAAGAATAATCTCCAATCAAGAAGTCAAGATAAGCCAAGAAGGATGGATAGAAAGACTCTCCAGTGCACCACAAGGCAGAGAAGTTTGGATGGTAGTGTCGACCCTTCATCTGGATGTGTCGACCTTCTGATGGAAAATAGAAACCATTCTTGGAACATATCAAAGGAAGTGTCGACACTTCAGCAGAAAGTGTCGACCTGTTCAGTTGCCTTTTCTCAGCCAGTAACTCTGACTTTTATCCTTCCCTTTCTGGTTCATTTCTCACAACAATATGCCAATATCTGAAATCTGATACTCTCGGACACTCTGATTTCAATCATTCATAAAGATTCCACCTGCTTTCTGCCTGAGAGATGAGCTAATTTGATGCTAAAGCTTTAAATATGCTATGCACTAAAGATTAACATACAATTCCTAATATGCAATCTTTGACTCATGGTACTTGACGGAGGTTAGTCCTCACGCATGGGGAGAGTTTCCGGACAGGCCTAACCTGTCTTTCCACAACTCGACATTTGATATACCATGAAATCAAAAGATGATATGCAATACAAAACATTCAAATTGCAAACATGAAGTTATATGTACACAAAACTCCCCCTGAATGTAACCTTCATTAAATGAGCACTTTAATCATTCGACAGACCATTTCAAAGCAAATTAGGCATTATTGTAACCATCATAGCAATGACAAGAATTATAAGCAATAGAGACTTTAACATCAGCTCAAACCTGATTTGATTGAGGTCTGCATAGACCCAGCTCTCTTCTTAAGGTTGAAAACCTGTCATTGCTTAACGGCTTGGTGAAAATATCTGCAACCTGATTTTCTGAATCAACAAAATGAAGCTCAAAGTGTTTCTTTAGGACTTCATCTCTTATAAAATGATGCCTAATTTCTATATGCTTAGTCCTAAAGTGCAAGATTGGATTTTTTGCAAGATTAATAGCAATGGTGTTATCACACAAAATAGGGACACATCCAAGATCTATTAGATAGTCTTGGAGTTTGTGTTTGATCCACAACACTTGGGTGCCACAACTCCCTGCAGCGACATATTCTGCCTCTGTAGTAGAGAGGGCAACCGAGTGTTGTTTCTTGGAAGCCCAAGAAACCAAACACCCACCAAAAAATTGGCAATAGCCACTAGTGCTCTTGCGATCCAGTTTGCATCCTGCATAGTTTGCATCTGAATATGAGATAAGTGAAAGTACACAAGATGAAGGATACCATAATCCCAAATCTTGAGTGCCAGCAAGGTATCTAAAGATACGCTTGACGGCAGTCAAGTGAGATTCTCTAGGACTAGATTGAAATTTAGCACAAAGGCAAACACTAAACTGGATGTCTGCTCTAGATGCAGTTAAATAGAGTAATGAGCCGATCATATCTCTATATTTCTTTGCATCCATAAGTATACCTTTTTCATTTGCATCCAATGAAGTGGCAGTCCCCATAGGAGTTCCAATTGGTTTGCTGTTGGTCAAGTCAAATCTCTTCAGCAGCTCTTTTACATACTTGGCTTGACTGATAAAACAACCTTCATTGCTTTGATTTATCTGCAAGCCAAGAAAGAATTGAAGCTCACCTATAAGGCTCATCTCAAAGTCATTAGTCATGATTTTAGCAAAATCCTCACACATTTGAGGCTTAGTGGATCCAAACACTATATCATCTACATAAATCTGAACTAACAAGATATCCTTACCTTATCTCTTTGTGAATAGTGTCTGGTCTACATTACCTCTTGTGTACCCTTGTTCAATGAGGAACGAGCTTAGCATTTCATACCAAGCTCTGGGTGCTTGCTTCAGTCCATAAAGAGCCATGTCCAGCTTATAAACATGATCTGTATAATGAGTACATTCAAAACCAGAGGGTTGTTCAACATACACTTCTTTTATTAACTCATTCAAAAAGGCACCTTTTACATCCATTTGCTGCAATTTGATTTTATATGAACATGTAAATGCAAGCAGAATTCTAATTGCCTCTAATCTAGCTACAGGGATAAAAGACTCTTCAAAATCTATGCCAAACTCTTGATTATAACCTTGAACCGCTAATCTAGCTTTATTTCTTATTATTCTACCATCTTCACTTAATTTGTTCCTAAAAACCCATTTTGTACCTATGACAGATTTATCTTGGGGCCTAGGAACAAGATGCCACACTTTATTGCTTTCAAACTGGTTTAATTCATCATGCATGGAGTTTATCCAGTTTTCATCTTTTAAAGCTTCTTCAATGTTCTTAGGTTCAATTTGGGAGACTAGTGCAAGTTGTTCAAGTTCATCCATTATTCTGAAATGAGACCTAGTTCTAGGTGGGTCATGCAGACTACCCAAGATGTTCTCTAGTGGATGGTCTTTAAGCACCCTAATATCAGTCAGAGTGTAACCTTTATCTGCATCAATGACCCTAGCATTGCTCGACTCTCCTTGGTCATCATTTCTTTGTGTCTCCTCTTGTGGAAGTTCTTCTGTTTCTTTCATGTTCAGAAACTCCCCATCATCATTCTTTCTGCAAGAAGTTTCATCAAAAGTGATGTGGGGTGACTCTTCCACACAGAGAGTCTTGAGATTATAGACACTATAAGCCCTAGACCTATCTGAATATCCTAGAAAGATTCCTTCGTTACTTTTGGGTTCAAACTTGTCTAAATCTCTTTTGTCATTATTATGAATGAAACATTTTGAACCAAAAACTTTCAAGTGAGAGAGGGATGACTTTTTACCTTTTAGCAGCTCATAAGGAGTTTTCTTGGTGAAGGGCCTTACCATGGAGCGGTTTATAATGTAACATGCAGTGTTAACCGCCTCTGCCCAATACCTCCTTGGAAGCTGCCTTTCAGCAAGCATTGTCCGTGCCATCTCTATCAGTGTTCTGTTCCTCCTCTCAACTACCCTATTTTGCTCAGGGGTTCTTGGTGATGAAAATCTAGGAGTTATACCTTCAATCTTGCACAAATTGTCAAAGTCAGTATTGTCGAATTCACCACCATGATTCGAAAGAATATTGGAAATTCTGAGCTTACCATCTTGCTTCACCTGCATGTAGAGTGCCTGAAACTCATCAAAAGCATCATTCTTATGTGCAAGGTAAAACACCCATGTGAACTTAGAAAAGTCATCTACTAGAACATAGCCATATCTTTTACCACTTAAGCTAGCAGTTTTGGTTGGACCAAACAAGTCCATATGGATTAGTTCAAGTGGTTTGGATGCTAAGCTTTCAGTTCTACTTTTAACTGACTTCCTAGTTTGTTTTCCTTGGACACATGCATCACAGATTTTGGTGTTCTGTTTGAATTTGAGTTCAGGCAGTCCTTTAACAATAGAATGTTTCACTAATTTATGAAGTGCATTGTAGCTAGCATGACCTAGTTTACGATGCCACAAGCATGCTAAATCAAATTTAGGTGCAGCAAGACAAAGATTTATGCGAGTAGGGTCATCTAGGTCCATCATATACACATTGTTGACTCTTTTATCAGAAAACTTGTTTCTTTTGAATTAGGGTGCAAGATTCTACATTCATTAGAGTCAAACACAACAGTGTGGCCTTTATCACATAGCTGACTTATGCTCAACAAATTATATTCCAAACCATCAACAAGCAAGACATTTTCAATGGAGTTGGAGGGGTTCTTATCAACTTTACCTGTACCAATGATCTTTCCCTTATTGTTCCCTCCAAACGTGACATGTCCAGCTTCCTTTTCTACCAAGAGACAGAATTTGGTTCTGTCCCCAGTCATGTGTCTTGAGCAGCCACTATCAAGGTACCAACGATTGTGCACGGCTATAAGACATTCCTGCACAAGGAATTAAGTGACAATGTTTGGAATCCAAGGACAATTGGGTCCCTATAATCTTTTCATTTCAGTAAAACAAGATAACATGGGCTTTGGAATCCAGACTTTCTTAGCATTCTTGTTTTCCTTGCTTGGTAAGATGTTCTGGTTCTTCTTTTCTTTCTTTACATTCCATTTCTGTCTTTTAACCTCTTGAGCTTTTGAGGTTTGATGGGTGTTGAAAGAGGATTGATTCTTAGTCCATTTACTCCAGTGATTGGGTTTAGAGTGGTAGAAGGTGTTATAGTTCCTGGGGCATTGTGGTTGGCTAGGCCTGTAGAAGTATGGCTCATAACTACCCCAGGTATATGATGGTGTCGACCTGTATGAAGTGAAGTGTCGACCTCTCCCCTCTTTTATCAACTCATAACGGCCTCTGGATGGCTGACGTGTCGACCTGCTGTAACTAGCGTGTCGACCTGTGTCTTGTTCTACCCATCTATAGTGGTCTCTGTTTGCTGGACGTGTCGACTCCTGTGACCTGCGTGTCGACCTGATGGAGTGTACCTAGCAAACTGACGGGGAATGATCATGAGGGTGTCGACCTATCCTGAGGGTAGTGCCGACCTGTGCTATTGTTAAAACTATTTCTACCCTTAGGATGTGTAGACCTGTACTGAGGTTGGTGTCGGCCTGTTTGATGTTGTTGGTGAACCTTTTTGGGTTTTTCAGGATTTTTTTGCATTGGCTCTCCCATTTTCTCTTTTCCTTTGTTTTTAACTTCTTCTTGATTTTGGCTAGGCTTTGTTTTAGACGTAGATGCTTCAGATGATGAAACAAATGTTACAGTTTTTATTTCAATTGCCGTTTTCTTAGCTGGATCATATCCTAGCCCTTCCCTGTTAAAATTCATTTTGGTCCGTAGCAGAGCATTTAAATTTTCACTTCCATTAACAAATTTTTCCAAGGATTTTTGTTTATCTTCTAGATCTTTTTGAAGCTTTTCATTATCTTTCAGAAGTTGAGAGTTGACTTGTTTAATTGCATCAACTTTTTCATTGCACAGTTTGTTGTCTTTGACATAGCTTTGCATTTTTAACTTCAACTCATCAATTTCATCTCTTAGGATTTCATTTTCATCTTCCAAATCCTTCATTTCTTTTCTTCCTTCTTCTAGGTTTTCAATCATTTTTCTAAGATCTTCGTTTTCAGTTTCTAGGGAAGCAGTTTTTTCATTTAGGCTTTGATCATGCATCGAGGTGTCAATTTTCTTCTTTAAGGCTTTATTTTCTTTCTTATACAGTTCACATTTATCCATCAATTCAAAATAAGCTTCCTCCCAATCATCAGTAGAAAAATGTTCAAACGGAGAGCTTACCTCACTTTCCTTGTCTCCGTTGGCCATTAAGCATAGATCTTCTTTCTCCTCTTCAGTGGAGCTACTTTCTTCTTCTTCCTCCTCTTCATCACTCCACGTGCAGATCATGGCATGTTTCTTCTTGCCCTTCCACTTGGGCATTATCTCTTAGCTCCTTCTGGACATTCAGATTTGATGTGTCCAGGTTTTCTGCAAGAATAACAAACGAGTTTTTCAGATCTTTTAACATTTTCAGGTTTTGACATGAAACCCTTCCTTACCTGAGGCTTCCTCTTTGTGAAGCCTTTACCTTCCTTTCTTAAGAACCTTCTGAATTTTTGAGTTAGCATTGCAACCTCGTCCTCGTCTGGGTTGTTGCTTGAAGGTTCATCTTCATCGGAGGTGTCCTTGGTACTTGGTCCAACCTTGAGAGCCAGAGGTTTCTTTTTACTTACTTCTGCCTCTTTGTTCTTCAAATTCATCTCATAGGTCATCAGGGACCCTATGAGCTCCTCCACTTTGGTGGTTGCCAAGTCCTTAGATTCTTCAACTACAGTTGCCTTTGTATGCCATGCAGGAGTTAGGGATCTGAGAATTCTTCTCACAATCTTCTGCTCGGAATAGATCTTACCTAACTCAGTTAAGCCATTAGTGAGCATTGTCAGCCTTGCATACATGTCCGAAATAGACTCATCAGGTTTCATTCTGAATTTTTCATATTCAGAAACTAGCATATTGGCTTTAGTCTCACGTACCTGTGATTTCCCTTCACATATTATCTCGAGACGGTCCCACATCTCCTTTGCAGTGGCACACGTCGATACTCTTGAAAATTCAACCGGATGAAGAGAGCATTGCATAATGTGCTTGGCCCCCCAGTTCAAAGTTGATCTTCTTATCTGCTCCTTGGTCCATGTATCTTCATCTTCAGGGAGCTCAAATGGACATGTGCTCATCATTCTCCAAATCTCGTGATCTGGGCCCTGATAAAAACCTGCATACGATTTTTCCAGTAAGGATAGTTTGTCCCAGTGAAAAATAGAGGTCTATTTATAGAATGCCCTTCGGGCATGTGACCCTTAGCCGTCATATCACCACCTCTCTCAAGGTCGTTAGACCACATTCAGAGAGACTAGCTCTGATACCACGTGTTATGTAGTGATAGGCGGATCTAGAGGGGAGGGGTGAATAGATCAGCCTCTTCTTTCGAGATCGATCAATAGATAAAAGCTATGAAGCGATAAAGCGAGTATGACGACACACTATTAAGCTAAATGCATAAAAGAGGAAGGATCAACGCTCCTACACAAACATCTAGCGTGAAAGAGTGAAGACAAACAAACCATGGAGACACAAGATTTTAAGATGGTTCGGTCTCTACCTAGAGACCTACGTCTACCCCTCACTCAACTGAGTAAGGCTTCACTAGTGCAAGAGCACTACCGCTGATTCATAGCTTCTAACCGAGAGAAGAACTCTCTCAAACAGTTGTCCAACAGCTTGCGGGTACACAACCCAATAACCACAGACCAGAAATCTCAGGTCCGTCTTCCTACATGCAGGTAGGGATCACTGTGTGGGTATATGTTTTGAGAAGAAAAACAAACTAGAAAGAACTCAAGCAGACATGGTATGACTATGAAAAACAGTGGGAGAAAAAATGATCCTGTCTGGAAAACCGGACGAAGTCTTGGCAAGGCTTCTACTCTCTTGGGCTCTTCACCGCGGGCTCAAGAGAAATGCTGGAGACTCCTTCCAGCTGCTGCAGGGGCGACTGAGGACGCTTTCTTCCTTGCAGTCCAGGCTCCAGAACGTGAGGGACAGCAGACGCCTTGATGCCTTCACGCCGGTAGCAGAAGGATGAAGAGATCTCCCGTGCTCTTCCGCGTTGCCTCTCTTCTCTCCCAGTTCTTCTGCTCCTTTTTTCTCAGAGAGGGGCTCGAATGTGCTTCTACTTCAAGTTATCTTCTGCACGATATCCTCTCTACCTCCAGCACTCCGCAGGGCATCGCCTTCTACTTTCTTCATTTGTTTCATACAACCTTTTTTTGTCTCTTCTTCCATGCGCGCCAGAAACGGAAGTGGATAGGGGACCAAATCTGCTGTGGGCCCCAATATTGGAAGATTCCTTGTTTGCCAGTGATTTCCTCTGGAAAAGCATCCTTCCAGAAGGATATTTGAGTACGAACGGATCCTCAACTAACGGTTGCGGATCATGAAAAGAGGACGCTATCGAACTCAGATCCGTTCTGGGCGAACTTGATGGTGTCGACACGTTCAGACGAAGTGTCGACACGTCCTATTGCTGGCTTGAAGAAAAATGGCTTCCTTCATCAACATGTCGACACTTCAATAGCCACAGGTCGACACGGGTGCCACACTCGCGTGTGGTTCGAGCCTCCGTGTCGGGGCATCACGCTGAAGTGTCGAGGCATGAGCGTCAGACAGAGAAGATATCCGCTGCGCTGAATTGAAGTGTCGACACGCTGTGAATTAAGTGTCGACACACTGAGCCAAACAGAACCCAGACAGAAACGCATAAATCGTGCGTTTGTTCTCGAAGTGTCGACACGTCTGGTTGACAGGTCGACACATTGAACGTTCATCACCTGTAGTTGTTCTAAAAAGACTTTCAACCAAGTATGTTAGACAAACCACAAATATTCAATAATGATTCACGGTATGTCATCATTAAAACCAGGGGACACAACAAGGAGTTGGGGGCCATTTGACACAAACACTACCCAAGAGGATCCAAGACCCATGGGAGCTCTAACACCACACAAGGAGAATTCCCCTCTCAAAACTTCAAGAACATTCAAGAGATTGAAGACTTGGGATAAGGCTTAGTTCGCCTAGCCCCCAAGAATTGTTTGTTTGATCTTGTAAAAGCCCAGTTTAAGAGTATGATCTTGTTTTTGTATTTATACCCCTACTTTGGAGAAATGTCTTGTAATTGCATAGAAATTCTGTAAAAATACAGAAATTTGTGAAAAAATTTAGAGAAATAATGAAAGTCCATTAGTAATTTGTGTTCATGTGAAAATTGCATGAAAGTCCTTTTAAGTTGCAAAAAGTCTGAAAATTTCAGATATATCCTACATTTTCAGAAAATTACATAAGATTACATAAAATGTAGAAAAGTCCAGGAAATTAAGGGAATTGTATAGAGATCCCCACAAAGTCCGGAAATCATAGAAATACCCCACGTTCAGGGGACTTTTTGAAATTGCATAAATATCCACAGAATTCAGGAAAAAATCTTGAAAGTTGAGAGATTGAACAAAAATGTTCAAGTTTGCAGAAATATCCTCCAAATTGGGGAAAAACCCCTTGTCAGAAAATTGCAAGTTTACCCTGGATCATTTCGACTTGCATAAATATCCAGGAAAACTACAAGAAAATTCTGAAAATTATCAGAATGCCAGAAGAATGTTCTAGTCATCACAAAATTGGGATTAAATCCTCATCACAAAGGTAAACCCTAGTTTAAGGGAAAATTGCAAATAAACCCTAGTTCACTTCAAAAGCAAATAAACCTCCAACATGAGGAAATTAAAGACATGTCCAAGAGTCCTTTGTACCCTTGCCTTAGGGCATAGAGGTTCCTTGTGGGACTTAATCTTTTATATCACAACGGATGTTGTAAGGGTTAAAAGAGATATTTGACAGTTAATCAAAGGTGTTCGGATTTGTTCTAATATAAATAAACATTGACCATGGTCGGCGGAGAAAGGTCCAGAAGACGAACCCTAAATCGTTTGGTAAACATAAAGCGCGGAAATAATTATGCACATGCTAATTAAATAGTTAACAAATGTGCATCTTTGTTCAACAAATGAACACATAATTTTTTTTCCATTATTTTTATTGTGAAACAATAGCCCATGGACACATTTTAGAACCGGCACTCAAAGCTTGAGGATGTCATTTGTCATTTCAATCCTTGAATTCCTTCATGTTTCTCTCTGTTTTGGCCCTGAAAGCAATTCACCACTCTAGCAATTCACCACACTATTGGAGCTTTGAAACACCTCAATATCAGGTCTAAAAACCCAGGGTGTTACCTCCCCCTCAAGAGAATTTCATTCCTTCAAAATTTTTCATGCCACACATCTCCACTATCGAAGATGTCTTGGAGGAAACAGGACATACTGACTGTCAACCACCCTGCATGCTTTGCTTCATTCCCCAAGAATACTCACTTTTCACACTCACATTCTTTGATCCTCAACCAATCCACACCTCAGGAATCAGACTTCTCTCTTCTGCAGGATATTCAGTCCCTAGCCTCACCTCTTTACTGCCTCTCCAAATCTTAGCTGAATTCCAATTGCACCTCCGAAATCTAGAAATAGCACTTTCATCACCTGAAGACATTAACATGTCGCCCTTGGGAAAGAAAACTTTCAATACACTACCATTCTGCTTCGCTCCATGTCTGCTGACCCCTACTTGGGACATGCCCATTCCTGATCATAGAGAGAAACTTGTCTGCTGAGGCCAATGGACCTCTTTTCTTATAGTCTTAATCCAACAACTAAAAGCTCTAAGCCTTCCAGTGTCATCCAGTTGTTCTCCTTGGAGAGAGGTGTGAGGTTCAAGGAGAGATGACTGAATAAGGAGCAAACATACCAAGGTAAGAGTAAGGAGCATTAGGATAGGGACAAGGGGGACTAGATGAAGAGTTACATCGATCACGGAAGTTTGGATCCAATGATGACATGCAGATGGAGAAGGTTTCATTGAAGAAGGGCTTCCAAGGCAGTCAAGGCAAAACAGAGTATCAAATTTTTTTTCATCACCCGGCCAAAGTTAAATGTTACGCACCTGGAAGGTGTAGATGCTCACCATGTCCTAGAATCATGAATCTTCTTCACGCCCTTTCCGTGGAAGGTATAGATGCCTAGAATTCCCAGATGTAAATGCCATCAATTCATCTAGCAATCTATAGCAGGAGTGATCAGCGATAACATTGATCCAATGTTGAAAGAATAGAACCCCTAATACATTCAGTTTCCTGTCCACAAAACCACGTATGTCTGAAACAGAGAGGAAACACCATGTTTTCTGCTGATAATCCATGCATCATTTCTTCTTCAGATGGCTTCTATATCTTGTCCATGTAATTTTAATTTCTTATATTGCAGGAAACAACACCCTTAGCTGGCTCATCAGCTGGTGCCATAATCTGTGTTGTGATTGCCTCTGGAAGTACCATGCGAGATGCCTTAAAGGCTGCAAAGATATTGGCTGAAGATTGCCGGATTAAAGGCACAGCATTTCGTCTAGGAGTATGTGCATTATTTAATTGGCTGATTTGACATTCATTAAAGTTTACAATTGGTTAAATATATGACATGCTTGATGATTGGTCTTCCAAACTCAGAAGCACACTATTTTGATATTTGTGTTATCAGTAAGCACAACGGTTGAAATTCAATGCCTCAGCTTGAGACTGACATTGGTTTTGATCTATTATTCACTCATTCAAGATTGGTTAAACTATGTGATATCTGCATGCCATTTTGATATTTTTGTAATCAATAATTGTTGAATTCTAGTGCACCAGTGCCATGAAACTGAAGTTGGTTTTTCTTGCATATATGCAGTCAATGGTGCACCCTTGCCAATGAAAAGCAATGCTTTGTAGAAGAACCAAAAACTTTCTAATCAGCCTAATGTAAAAGAAGCAATGTACTGGTAATAAGCTAAATGGTAACTTATTTAATTATGCAACATTCTTGATTTACTCTCCTAAGAATAATGGTTCTGTGGCACATAGGATTACACAGTAAAGTGGCAATGAGATTTTACTCAATGTTTTGGAAATGTTGTGAGTTGACCTTATAAATGCATTTCAAAAGTTGAGGGCTGCAATTGGTAAAATTGTTATTTTCCTGATAGTGGAACCAAGAACATTATCATCGTTTTCTTTGTAGCAAGTATGTACAGCTAATGTATGGGTGGAATGATGTGTTCCACTTGTATTAAATGTGATAATTGAAATATTCTGCTTTAGATTCCTAATTGATTGGAGATATCCAGCATGAGTTCCCAGAAGAAAAATTGGCTTTAGCAATCCCGGAATCTGAGTCCTTATGATGATTATAGTTATTGGTGAATGAGAAGATCAACCCCTTCCTCCAGATAGATGCAAAACACATTTATGCAAGATTGAAAAAATTCACTTGGAAATATGAGTGCATAATTGAATTTTGAGGCTAAGCTTAAGGCTCAATCAATGTTCAGGTTTTCACTCATGGATCAGTAATTCTTTTTTAGGAAAAATTGACCAGGAAGGCTACTGTTATCTATTAATATCAAATGGCATGCAAGGCAGGAGAGTTGAATATATAACCTCTTAGTGTTATGGGTGTGTTTAGGGATAATCCTTGATAATGTCTGTGATGATCCACGACTTTGGTACCATACTGTCATCTGACCTGGATCAAAGGCAACCAGCTCAGTAGATTGCATTGCTCTGGGAGATTTATGGGGTTAGAAAACAATTGATTAATTAAACACAATGGAACATGAACAACTGGATAAGCGAGAGATGAAGTGCTGGTTAAGAACAATTATATAGCAGTTATAGAAATTAATGTTCATGGCCAAAAGAAACATTCTCTAGCATGTTGATGCAGCTTTATGTGCTTTGTCCAAAAAATAGTGAGCCCTGTCCCTGTTGAGAGCTTCTAAAGCTCTGGTATACTCATTTGTCTCTCTGACCTTGATATTGCTTATGTGGTGCCTGGTGGCTCAGTTTATCAATGCTCTCAATTCCGCTCATTATGCAGTTCTTTGTTTTCTAGTTGTCTTTGTAGCGCCACTTAGCACTCTTCATTTACCCTCGTAACCACTTCATTTGAGTTGTGTGTCTTTACCAACGGTAAATGGGCTTGAGATTACTGACACCATTCTATTATGGACCTCAGAATATCCTTGTTCACTTTCCTCATCTCTTAGCATCATAAGAATTTGGAAGTTGTCTCCAGATCTACTAAGGCTGAATACCATATTATGACTGATACCTTAGCCGAGATTGTCTGTTTTTTTTTTCTTGATTTAGTCACTGATTATCTCACTTTTGTCTTTACACCATAACAACTTTAGTGTGCTGATCACTCACAATTCTGTCAACCATGAACGGATGAGGCACATGGAGATTGATCGCCATCTAGATCTCTTACTCTTTCCCGTATCTCATCTGCTAATCAAGTTACTGATTTCTTCATCAAGTCTTAGACTACACCATGCTTCAAGGAATTGATTGGCAAATTCTCAATGTATTCCACCATGAGTTCTTTTTTTTTGGTTTTGGGTGTCGTACATGTAGAGTATCGGGTGCACATGTTGTCTGCATATATTGTGTGGTTCAGAGTGGTAACTCAGTGTACTAGGGATGCCCTATTGGTTTCATATACATGGGCGATTGCCCTCATCCACTAACATTGTGTAATTCCTGCCTACACTTGTAACTATATATAATGTTATGCATTTGGCAATTGATCTCCTTTTCCTTATATATGGCTCTTTTTTGACTTAAGTCAATCTACATATGAGTCAAATCTAGGACTGCATGGTATGATTTGAAACTGATTGTTTTTCTTTCAGTACATTGAACTGTCACAATCTGTTTTTTGTTCAGTATAAACAGAGCTCCGAAAGTTGGAAGTTTTTATAGAGGCTATCAGTACATTGAACTGTCACAGTTTGTTTTTTGTTCAGTATAGACAGTGCTCTGAAAGTTGAAAGATTCTATTAATATACAATATTACTTAAACGTTTTTATTTACTTAGCAATGAATCTGTTGATTTGTGCAGGCTGTCCTCAGAGATGTTCTCAAAGAGTTCCTGCCAAATGATGTGCATATTAGGTCAAATGGGAGGGTTCGTGGTGAGCTCAATTTCCCCTTCTCAGCAGTGAGGGTATTGTTCTAGATTGACCCTTTGTTGTTCAATTTCCTCTAACTTAGAGAAAGTTTGATTTTATTATTCATTCTCACTGTGACCATCATTTATAATGACACAACTGTAGAAAGTAAAGGAGGCAGAAGAGCTTTTTTTCCATCATGTTTTTCTTGGTTAGAATTTACTTCTTTTGTTTTTTCTTTACTGCCCTTGTATTTTTGTTTTTTGTTTTATGAGAGCAGGGGCATAGCTGTCACATGTATTTTATTTACTAAGTCGTATATAAGAAAGGATTGGGCTGTGTGACAGGTTAGGTCATGATGGCTCCCGTTTCTCCAGCAGCCCCCTTCTTTCTCTCCTCTTACATCCTCATGGTATCAGAGCAGGAACTGCAGTGCAGCACTGTAGCACGGCACAACACTGTAGCGTGGCATAAGAACAGGTTCTCTATGTGCACCTATCTCTTCTTTTTGCTTGGAGATAGAAAGGAGGAGACCGTATCTTTCCCTTACCCTTCTGTGTACTGCATTTTTTTTCTTTTCTTCTGGTGGCTGCTGGGTAATAAAGAGCTCTAGAGCAGTTGGATCTGCTGGTCAGCCTCCCTTTCTCCTTCCCTGGTGTCCAGCTCTTATCCTAGGTGATCGATCCCCATCTGCAAGGAAGAAAACATTTTCTCATCGACAGCAGGTTGTCTGCATTGCCCACCTTCTCTAGGGTATTACTGGATCAGGCCCCCCAGAGCCCTTGCTGGCCTCTGATTTCTAAAGACCCTGCCTTGGAAGGTCTCTCCAGTGAAGCAAGGACAAATTGCGGCATGGTGAAGGGAAAAAAAAAAGGAAAAACTGAATGCCATGCCTACAACATCAAACAACAATGGTCCTGAGGTCCAGGGTCCAGGAGGTCTCTCCTATGATGGCTTGGCCGATCTCCTCCAATGGGGGTGCAGGTGAACCTCTTCAAATCAGTTTAGGAAAGCTCTCAGATCAGAACCATGACTTGTGGGGTATGACTTCAGAGCTGTACATCTCTAGCTGTGACATTATTGGCTTCTTGACTGGCGAGGCCAAGAAACCAGACCCATCTGACCCAAGCTATCCTGCCTGGCGTCTTGTCACCATCATGATGTGGCTCTTAAACTTTGTGGAGACTTCTATTCAGCGTGTCGTACTTTGCAAGCCGGCTGTTGCTGACATGTGGAAGACTATAGAGAAGATGTATGGGCAGGAAAAAAAAGAAAGAAAAAAAACGAAGAACATCTATAAGCTGAGTCATGATATTCATGAGATGAGGCAGGGCTTATTGACTGTCACAAAGTATTTTACTGCTGTCACCAGCTAGCGGGTGAGCTGGATAAACACAAGGTAGTAGAGTGGACGTGTAGAAGATCATCAAACCTATTTGACACTGCAGGTGGATGACCATGCGATTAAATTCCTTGATGGTCTAAACCCTGAGTGTGAGATTCTCAAGGGTCACATCCTCAACTTAGACCCACTTCCTTGTCTAGAGGAAGTATACTCCAAGCTTCTGAGTGAAGAAGGAAGGAAGATTCTCATGGGCAGCAAGCCTAGGGACGCCGCTAACTCAGGAGTCGGTGAGTATTTAGCCCTTCTTGGCAATGCAAACAAGAGATGATCAGCGGCCACGCAGAATGGGGACAAAAGCAAGGGAGAGAGGACTTGTGAACATTGTGGACGTCACATCCATTCTACAGAAAACTGTTGGGAGTTTTATCCAGATAAAAAGCCAGCAAAATTCAGAACACCCAAAAAAGGGTAGCAAGTCAATGGAAATGTGGCTGTTCATCAGCCACGTCCTATCACCAAGGAGCATGGAATGCATTCTCGCGAGATCTCGGATCTTGCTGAGATCTCAGTCTCGCTGCGTCCACGAGACGCGAAGCGTCGCGAGGTCGGCGAGACCGTGCGCGGGCGGGAAGCGGGGTTTTGTTCGGGGGCGAATAGGGTGAACCGGCCGGTCCGGCCCGTTAACGCGAAGCAGTTGAGACGAGGGTCGGTCGACCCTAAAGGCTTAAAGCCTTAAACCCTCCCCCACCCCGTCGAGCCCTCACGCCTCACCCTGACACTCTCGCACACACTCTCGCACAGTCGCATGAGGTCGCCGGAGCCGCCCTTAGTGGCTCTCCCCGCCCACCGATTGCGTCGATCACCGGCGATAGCTGTACGACGGACTTCACCGGCGTCGGATCTCCGAGCGGACGGGCGATTGGCATCGGCTGTCTCCCCCTCTCTTCGATATGCCTTTCCTCTCTCCCCCCCCCCCCCCCACCCCCGTCTTCCTCCTTCCCCATCCGTCTCCCCCTATCTCTTCGCAGGTGTGTGTGTGTGAGAGAGAGAGAGAGAGAGAGAAAGGGAGAGAGATCCCATCCCCCTCTCTCTCTCTCTCTCTCTCCCAAGTCTCCTCTGGCCGTCTCCCACCCTCCCTCTCTCTCCGTCTCTCTTTCTTTCTTTCCCCCATCTCTCCTCTCACGCTCTCTCTGTCCCTCTTTGTTTGTCTCTCCCCCCGGCCCTCGATCTCTCCTCCCGCCCTTTCTCTCTGTCTCCCACTCTCCGTCTCTCTCTGTGTCCCTCTCTGTCTCTCCCCCCGATCTATCTCCCCAACACTCTCTCTGTCTCCCACCATCTCTTTCTCTCTCTGTCTCCCACTCTCAGACTCTTTCTCTATCTCTCACCCTCTCTTAATCTCTCTGTCTCCCACCCTCTCTCTCTCCCCGCCTCCCACACTCCCTCACACTCTCTTTCTCTCTCTCTCTCTGTCTGTCTCCCCCCCAGCCCCCGATCTCTCCTCCCGCCCTCTCTCTCTCTCTCTCTCTCTCCGTCTCTCTCTTTGCATCCCTCTCTGTCTGTCTCCCCCCCCGATCTATCCCCCCGACACTCTCTCTGTCTCCCACCATCTCTCTCTCTCCATCTCCCACTCTCAGACTCTCTCTATCTCTCACCCTCTCTCAATCTCTCTGTCTCCCACCCTCTCTCTCCCCGCCTCCCACACACACACTCTCTCTCTCACCCTCTCTCTCCCCGCCTCCCACACACACTCTCTCTCTCTCTCACCCTCTCAATCTCTGTCTCCCACCCTCTCTTTCTGTCTCTCTCTCTCTCTCCCCCCCTCCGTCTCCCCCTTATCTGTTTAAGATAGAGGGAGACAGAGACAAAGAGAGAGGGAGATAGGGGGAGACAGAGATTGAGAGAGGGTGGAGACAAAGACAGAGACGGGGGAGACAAAGAGACTGAGAGAGAGAGAGAGAGAGGAGCGGGGAGACAGAGACGGAGACGGTGGAGACAGAGAGAGAGGGGAGACAGATACAGCGAGAGAGAGGCAGAGAGGATTTGAAATTTTTTTAATAGTTTATAATTTAATGTTAATTTTTTTTTGTCAATTGTCTTAGTTTATTTCGTCGGAATTGTTGATAAAAGTGACAGTAGTCTTCGGAAAATAGCGAATTCTTGAAGAATTGTTTAAATTTTAGAAGGTATAATTTTAGATTTGTTGTAATATTTTTAATAGTTTGCAATATTTATTTTGTTCATATTGTTGTTACGTGGGGTGTATGATATAATTGAGACATTGTGTTGTTTATTTTTTTTGTTTTAAATATGATATATTATTTATGTTTTTTTCTATCAGAGATTCAGAAACATGTCTTCTGAAGACATAGGTTGGCAATATGAGAAGCCTATAGGAAGGGAGTCAGAATGTAATTTTTGTGGGAAGGTAATGAAGGCAGGTGGTGTTACAAGAGTAAAGAATCATTTGATTGAAGAAAAAGAACAAGATGTAACCAAGTGTCCGAGTTGTCCACCTGAAGTCCATAAACAGTTAAAAGAAGCTACAGAACAGAGGGGCAAGAAAGCTATGAAACAAACGTCAAATAGAGAGCAGATTGTGGAAGAGTTGCGTCAAATGGGAAGGGATGATGATGACGGTGAGTCTGATGATGATTGTGAAGAAGTGCCAGAGCCTGGAGTTGGTACTAGTGGAATTGGTAAGAAAGCCAAATGGGGCATAGCTGATTTTATGTGTTGTAGTTCAAGTATGAGGATTGTTGAGCCACACATAGAGTCTAAAAAGTACAAATTCGATGATGCCAAACAACAAAGAATACAATCAATGTTGAGTGAAGGAAAATTTAAAGTCTCTTGGAAAGGTGGTATCAAATTTATTTATTTATAATCACATTCCAGCCAATGTTGTAGGGGACCATCATTTCAAGAATATGATAACTGAAGTTCAACAACTTGGTTGTGGAGTACTTCCACCCGCCCTTAAGGAAATCTTAGGGAAATATCTCGATGAATTGTTTCTTGAAATGGAAACTGAAATTTAGAAGTTGGAACCACATTGGGATGCACATGGGTGCTCTCTTTTATGTGATGGGTGGACATGACTTACAAGAATGTCCATCATTAATTTCATGGTGTACAGTGTAGGTCGTGTTGTTTTTCTAGACTATGTTGATGCCACAGGAAAGGAAAAAAAACATGAATACATAATGAAGTTGATGGAGGACAAAGTTAAAGAAATTGGAAAGGGAAGAGTTGTACAGATTGTTACAGATAATGCTAGCAGCTACAAAAAAGCAGGTAAATTGTTATCTAATAAGTATCCTCTTTTTTGGACTCCATGCACTGCACATTGTATTGATTTGATGTTTGAAGTTGTGGCAAAGTACAACATAGTGAAGAAGGCCGTGGATATGGCCAGACTTGTCACAAGATTTATATATAATCATGATTGGGTTGTAGGTCGAGTGCGAAAAACTTGTGGTCGAGATATAATTCGACCTGGAGCTACTCGATTTGCAACAAATTATCTTGCCCTTCAAAGTTTGGTGAGGGAGAAAGATGGCCTGCAGAGTTTTTTCCTTAGATCAGAATGGTCCAATTCTCAGTATAGCACCAGCCCAATTGGAAAAAATGTGGAACAAATTATATGCACTCCTATGTTTTGGGATTATGTAAGAGATGTAATAAAAATTATGGAACCAATGTATCAAGTTTTGAGAGTTATGGATACTGAGAGCTATCCAAGTGCAGGTTTAGTATATCATTCTATGATCATTATGAAGGAAGGCATCAAGGTATCTTCTCCAAGAAATTAGACTTGGGTACATAAGATTATTGATGAGAGATGGCTTAAATCTATGGATGCGCCTACCTACAAGGTTGGTAAATACTCAACTTTGAATTTTAATAGCTTTTATCTTTCAATTTAGTATTATTTATTAAAAGACAATGAATTCTTTCCTTGATCATTTTATATGATCAGCATATTTTCTTAACCCCAAGTATCAATATAAGAAAAAATTGGGGGATGATCAGGCATTGATCAAGGTCGTGCATGAAGTATTTGAGAAATTACTTTCTAAATCTAAGGGGAGAGCACAATTTGGCAATGAGGTAATTTTAAGTTATTTACATTAAGATCATATTTTTTTTACACTGAGATACTTCTTATATTTATCTTGATAGATTGTCAAGTTTAGAGATGCACTGGTCTCTTTCGGTACTAAGACTGCTATGGCAAGTAGGGAAAGTATGTGGCCAGGTTAGTAGTGATGGGTTTGATGGGTTATATTTTTTTTGAAAGTGTGATGTTTTGAGATTTATTGAAATTATTTTTACCTAGATTATTTGATTTTCAAGTGAGTGGTGGAAGATGTATGGAACAAATGCTCCCACACTTAAGACAACTTGTGGTTCGGGTTTTATCACAAATTGCATTAGCTTCACCTTGTGAAAGGAATTGGAGCACATTTGCCTTGATATATGGAGGTTATCGTATACAAAGTTGAAGCAACTCGTGTATTGTCATTATAATATGAAGCTGAAGGTAAAGAGAATGGAGGATGAGTATGGACGTGGAGGTGATCTTGAGGATGATCCACCTGACTATTTCACCCAGTTGGATGAGAATGAAATGGATGATCGGGAGAACCCATATAGAGAATGGATTGCTTCCAACACTGTGGAAGAAGATGGCCGGCCATGTGAAGAAATATGTAGTGCAGCATGAGAGGCAGGAATTGATGTAGATGTTGTGACACACCAACTTGTTGATGCATCTTTGGTGGCTGCTCATCACCATGACACCGATCCTCCTTCAGATATGGATGTCTCTAATCCTGATGATGATAGTAATGATGATAAAAGTGATAAAGGAGATGATGGTGATGGAGGTGAGTTAGGTGGTGATGGAGGTGGGATAGGTGGAGATGAAGGTGTTAGTCACATGAGTCCATTCACGGGAGGAGATCATTTCACTCATGCTACTCAAGATGAAGATCATGGATCTCGGCCGGCATATGGAGGATATCGAAGTTATCAGCGTAGAAAGAATGATCAAGGCACATCAAGACAGCATAGATTGTACGATGATGAAGAACAAGACCTTTCACATACTTTCACTTCTATGGATCTCTCATCTGGACAAGCATATGGAGGCCATCAACACCAAGATTTATCAAGTTCATCTAATGTCTATAGATATGGGCATCCAGCACATGAGTCATTAAGTTCGTCATATGGATATGGATCATACACTACTCCATATGCATATCCATATCCTGTCCCAGTTGCTGTACCTGTACCTAGAGTGACATATTCTTATCTCCTCTATCCACGCATTGGTGTGTTGGTTCACGTTTCTGTTTAGGATTATGATAGATATGTGAAGGAGTATATGCAGATGTATGAACAAAGGATGACATGGGGGCAATATTGTGCTTATGTTCGGAGTTATTACTTTAGACAATATGAGAGTGGAGAGATTGAGGCACACTGCTCTTCTTCTTATTATTGATAATTTTTGATGTATTCTTCAGTTTGTGATTCATGTACCATTTAATGTATCTCTTTTTTATGTAACTTTTGATGTATATTGACATTAGTGCGTGTGAATGGATTTGTTATTGTTATCATTGCTCTTTATTTGGTAAAATTGAGTTGTCAATTACAAAAACATGATTGTGAAATTGAGTGGTTAGTATAAAGGAATTAAGATTATTTTAGAAATAGGTTATGCATATGAAAAGTTTTCTGAAATCATTGAACCCGATCTACCGAGATTATTTCTGAGATCTCTCCAAAATCTCCTCTCCAATCCCCCCGAGACGAAGCCGAGATCTGATATGGCAAACCATGCCAAGGAGTACCTCTTTGGTGGATCCACTAGTTCAAATGTGCCAGTGACCACTAACCTCTCTTCTTCCAACATCAATGCCCTGCTAAGACTTCTGTCACAGCTCTCATACCATGTGGATGTAAGAGGAGAAAATAAGGGGGCTGCTAGAGAAACAGGAGCTGGTCACACATCCCAATCCCTTCTTCAATATGGCTTAGTAAATAAAACACATGTGACAGTCATGCCCCTGTTCTCACAACAAGGAAAAAGAAAAGATGCAAGGGCAGTAAAGGAGATACAAAAGAAATAAATTCTAACTAAGACAAAACATGATAGAAAAACAGACTCTTTTGTCGTCCTTTAATTTCTACACACCCCCTCAAGTTGAGGATGATCGCAATCCTTTTGTCACAATATAAGCATAATGTCATTGTCACTTCAATTTCAAGGTCTTGCAAGAGAAGTTTGAACCTGAGTAGTTCTGTTAGCCCTTGAGCCAGAGCCTGGAATTCTGCTTCAGCACTTGACCTGAGCAACCACATTTTGTTTCATACTTCTTTAAGTGACAAGATGTCCACCAAGTGCAGTAGCATGTAGTAGACTTTCCATCATCTCTAGGACTAGCCCAATCAATATCCACACAACCCTCAAGAAATAAGTGACTAGACTTTTTGAATAAGAGCCCTTTCCGGTGACGAGACTTTTTGAATAAGAGCCCTTTCCGGTGACGAGACTTCAAGTACCATAATATGCAATTCATAGCTTGCATATGAGTAGTTGGTGGGGCATTGTTGCAACCAAAAAAATCCCTGTAATAATTGGGATGAAATGCAGAGAGAAAAAAAAATCTTTTATGGGTTTATAAGGGGGGCCCAGACCACCCGGGGAGTGGAGGGACCCGCCCGGGGCCGGCTCTCGGGCCGGCCCCCCCCTCGGCCGCGCGGGACAGGGGGAACCCGCCCGGGGCCGGCCACCCCCGGGCAGGCCCCCCCGCGACCGCACGGGGCAGGGCGGACCTGCCCGGGGTCGGCCCGCCCCGGGCAGACCTGTCCGCGGTGGCCCCTCCCCGGATGGGACCCCCCGACCCCGGGCAGGTCAGTGCGGACCTACCCGGGGCGGGGCAGTCCCGGGCTGGTCCCGGGGGTTACGTCTGCCCATTTCAAAAAAAAGGAGAGGGAGAAACGGACCTGCCCGGGGTGGCCTTGACCCGCCCGGGTTCGGCCCACCCCGGGCCGGTCCCTCACCTTCTATAAATACCCCCTATCGGGCTCACTTGAGGGGGACTTTTAGACCTTTTTTTCGGAGAGAGGAAGACTTGTGAAGAGAAGAATTCTCTTGTTCGTTGTCTTGGCCTATTTGGGGTATGTGACACCCCGGGCTTTGTCATTATGCCCCTACGTGGGCGTTGTCGTTATGCACCCTTTGGAGGCTTTTTGGACTTGGATTTTCTCTACGGAAAAGAAAAGAAGAAGACTTGTGTTCGTTGTTTTGGCCCACTTGGGGTATGTAACACCCTGGGCTTGTATCTATACCCCTACGTGGGCTTTGTTGTTGTGCCCCTATGTGGGTCTTGTATTTATGCCCCTGCGTGGGCTTTGTCACTATGCCCCTACGTGGGTGTTGTTGTTGTGCCCCTACGTGGGCCTTGTATTTATGCCCATATGCGGGCTTTGTCATTATGCCCCTACGTGGGCATGGTTGTCACGCCCCTACGCGGGCTTTGTCATTATGCCCCTGCGTGGGCGTGGTTGTTACGCCCCTACGCGGGATTTACATTTAAGCCCCCATGTGGGCCTTGTAATTATATTCCCGCCTCAGAGCGGTGATACCGTGTACAGTTGGCAACTCGTCGACAACTTTTGTAATGAAGTTTATGAAAGTTTGCAAGGGTGTGTGATGCTACCCCCGGCCCGTGCCAGTTGAGGAAAATTGCGAATAAACCCTTTCTATAAGGAAAATTACATATATGTCCTTCCTTCAGGAGCTAAGGGTGCGCATCGTCTTTAAGGACCTCACGACCTCTCCATACTCGAGAAATACCTACAAATGGTCCCGCGACCCCAGTGTCTTTCACGGACCACTCCATATAAGGTCACGTCTAAATTACGAAAACGCCCTTCTAGCTTGAGATGTCTTGATAGTTCCCAACGGCTCTTGAAAACAGCTCTTGAGCCTTCCAGTGTCAATCCTTGCTTAGCGGCCACCCCAGATTGTGACAAAACTTCTAGCAAGGTAAAATTACCATAGTGCCACTAGACATGGCAAATTACCAAAATACCCCTAGTATCCAGACAATCAACGGGGCACTCTGGTGCACTTCTGGGCTCCTTTAGCTCACTCTTATCCCCAGATACAGTAGGGTGTTGCCCAGTTCAACCTGGTCTTAGCCAAGCCCTACCCCTCGTACATTTTATGTTCACCCACTGGGAGTCAAAAGTGCGATGCAAGCTACCTATGCTGATGTGTCCTCGATTAGAACCTTGGAGAGAAATTCTAGGCCTTATTGTTGACAATTAAACAAGGGTGTTCGGACGTTATGCCGATGTAAATCAACACTGACCGCGGTCAGTGGAGAAAGGTCCAACACTCGAACCCTCATCGTCTGGTACGATACGAACCCCATGAAATGGACACTGCACTGGCCGTTCGTGTAGCCCCATATGTGCACCCTTACCTTCTCAGAGAGAGTCCATTACATGATCAGAGGAACCCCAAACCCGATACAAAATACTAGACTTCTCGCAAAGTCGCCCGGGTATTGAAAAGGGGATGTCAACCTCATCTTAAAACAGGCACGCATATACTGGCTAACCACATTCAATTGCATAGGCCATATCAAGTCTTGTCAAGGAGAGAGAGAGGAGTTTCACCTACCAATCTCTGCAGAATTAGTAGAGAGTTCTTCACCACTTAGTGCTGTCAAGCCTTGATTAACCTTAATAGGTGTAGCTCTGTAACCCAATTTCCCTGTTACCTTCAGCAGGTCTAATATATACTTATAACAAATGCAGATCCCTTCACTGGATCTAGCTACCTCAATGCCGAGGAAGTACCTATGTAAACCAACATCTTTACTCTCCAACTCTTTAGCCAAGTTCTGCTTTGTAGGAGATAGATTGGGTTCAGGCTGGTCTGGGCCCGAACCAGGTTTGTTTAGTGTGTTTGGGTAGGCCCATTACTGGACCCACTAAGGTGGATCCGGTTAACTTAAACCTCTTCTCTTTGTGCTTTACGTTTATACCCCTGTCTTATCTCTTTGTAACAGCGGTATTATGGTCCTAAGTGTGATTAGGTCATGTTAATAAAGCATTGAAGGGAGATGGTGGCTAGAAGACACAGCCGCCACTGCTCCTGTTCACTTCTATCTTTCTCTTCCATCTTCCTCCTCCTCTCTCTCTCTCTCTGTCTTCCTCCCTCTGCGCATCATGTGATCAGAGTGTTCTTCATGGTATCGGAGTGACGGTCAAGGGCCTGTCCGTCTCGCGAGTTGCTGATGTGGAGTGGCCGGGTGGCACTCCTGGTTGTTCAGACCTGTGCGCAGCAGTCTTAGGGTTTTGTCGACCCCAAGGTGTGAGGCTCTGTCCACAGGAAGAGGCATAAGGCAGTGGAGCGCAGCCTTCCTCCTCTCTGTACCCAATCAGATCCAGGGTTCTTGGAGTTCATATCTGTCCCCTTTCTTGTGAAGTTTTGCTTCCAAGAAGAAGCTTCAGGCAGTGGAGTCCGTATCCTTCCTTCTCTCTGTACCCAATCAGATCCAGGGTTCTTGGAGTTCATATCTGTCCCCATTCTTGTGAAGTTCTGTCTGCAAGAAGAAGCTTCAGGCAGTGGAGTCCGCAGCCTTCATTCTTCTCTTCGTATTTGATCAGATCAAGGGTGACCTGTCCCTGTTCTGCTCCTATCCAGAACTGGGTGCTGAGATCCCTTCGTATCTGATTAGATCAAGGGTGACCTGTCCCTGTTCTGCTCCTGTCCAGAACAGGGTGCTCAGCCCTTGGGGCAGCTACTTATGGAGCTCAGTGGAAGCCGTCTGCTCATTTGTATTAGGGTCTTCTAGCAGTGTTCCGCTCTTCCCTTGCTGTCACAAGGGTCTGAACCTTTAGTATTGAAGCAGCCACTCACACGGACCGAGAGGGAGTCACCTCTCCTTGCTTCAGCAGTATTTGGCTTCAAATGGCTCACCGTACACAGTTCATACTTAAACCAGCCTGAAATTCTTACACCAGCATGGGTAATGAAAGTATCTCCCTTCAAATCACTCCGATGAAGTTGATGGAGCACAATTATATGGTGTGGTCTGTGGCAACAGAGGTATATATTGCCGGTCGTGGCAAAAGTGGGTATATCAATGGCAAAATTAAAAAGCCCCATCTTGATGATCCTGGACATGACAACTGGCACTTGGAAAACAATGTTGTTATGTCTTGGATATTGAATTCAGTTGAATCTGAAATTCGATCAATCATTCTTCGACGCAAGACTGCAAGAGAGATGTGGACACTCCTTGCAGAGATGTTTGGACAAAAACAAGATGCTGTTCGGATATATCAATTGACAAATGAGATACATGATTTGAAACAGGGAAACCTATCTGTAACGACCTACTTTGGCACCCTCCGGAGCAAGTGAGAAGAACTTAACTACTATGCTGTTGATGACTGGTCATGTGTCGAGGATCAGAAGAAGCACTTACATTATGTTCAGAGAACTCAAGTGTTCAAATTCTTGGCTGGTCTTAATCCCGAATTTGTGAAGAGAAGAATTCTCTTGTTCGTTGTCTTGGCCTATTTGGGGTATGTGACACCCCGGGCTTTGTCATTATGCCCCTACGTGGGCTTTGTCATTATGTCCCTACGTGGGCTTTGTCATTATGTCCCTACGTGGGTCTTGTATTTATGCCCCTACGTGGGCTTTGTCGTTATGCCCCTACGTGGGCGTGGTTGTTAAGGACCATTTGGAGGCTTTTTGGACTTGGATTTTCTCTACGGAAAAGAAAAGAAGAAGACTTGTGTTCGTTGTTTTGGCCCACTTGGGGTATGTAACACCCTGGGCTTGTATCTATGTCCCTACGTGGGATTTGTTGTTGTGCCCCTATGCGAGTCTTGTATTTGTGCCCCTATGTGGGTCTTGTATTTATGCCCTTGCGTTGGCTTCGTCTTTGTGCCCCTACGCGGGTCTTGTATTTATGCCCCTGCGTGGGCTTTGTCATTATGCCCCTACGTGGGTGGTGGTGTTGTGCCCCTACGTGGGCCTTGTATTTATGCCCCTATGCGGGCTTTGTCATTATGCCCCTACGTGGGCATGGTTGTCACGCCCCTACGTGAGCTTTGTCATTATGCCCCTGCGTGGGCGTGGTTGTTACGCCCTTACGTGGGATTTACATTTAAGCCCTCATATGGGCCTTGTAATCATGTTCCTGCCTCAGAGCGGTGATACCGTGTACAGTTGGCAACTCGTCGACAACTTTTGTAATGAAGTTTATGAAAGTTTGCAAGGGTGTGTGATACTGCCCCCGGCGCGTGCCAGTTGAGGAAAATTGCGAATAAACCCCTCCTTATAAGGAAAATTACATATATCTCCTTCCTTCGGGAGCTAAGGGTGCCCATCGTCTTTAAGGACCTCACGACCTCTCCATACTCAAGAAATGCCTACAAATGGTCCCTTGACCCGAGTGTCTTTCACGGACCACTCCATATAGGGTCACGTCCAAATTACGAAAATGCCCTTCCAGCCTTGGGATGCCTTGATGATTCCCAACGGCTCTTGAAAATAACCCTTGAGCCTTCGAGAGTCAATCCTTGCTTTGCAGCCACCCCAGATTGTGATAAAACTTCCAGCAAGGTAAAATTACCATAGTGCCACTGGACATGGCAAATTACCAAAATACCCCTAGTATCCAGGCAATCAACATGGCACTCTGGTGCACTCCTGGGCTTCTTTAGGTCACTCTTATCCCCAGATATAGTAGGGTGTTGCCCTGTTCAACCTAGTCTTAGCCAAGCCCTACCCCTCATACATTTTATGTTCACCCACTGGGAGTCAAAAGTGCGATGCAAGCTACCTATGCTGATGTGTCCTCAATTAGAACCTTGGAGAGAAATTCTAGGCCTTATTGTTGACAATTAAACAAGGGTGTTCGGACGTTATGCCGATGTAAATCAACACTGACCCCGGTCAGTGGGGAAAGGTCCAGCACTCGAACCCTCATCGTCTGATACTATGCGCACCCTATGAAATGGACACTGCACTGGCCATTCGTGTAGCCCCATATGTGCACCCTTACCTCCTCAGAGAGAGTCCATTACATGATCAGAGGAACCCCCAAACCCGATACAAAATATTAGACTTCTCGCAAAGTCGCCCGGGTATTGAAAAGGGGATGTCAACCTCGTCTTAAAACAGACTGGCACGCCCGGTAGGACCTTTCCCGCCTTTCTTCTTCTTGTCAACAGAAGGCCTTAAACCTCCCCGAGGTTCTCATTACTCCTTATTCTCTTACGGGACGAGAAAGGAGAAGAGGACACCAGCTTCCTGCTTTTTGTTGTTCCAAGCGCAACTCTTGCTTCGCAATCAGGACGATGGCTGTTGTGACCTATGGCCTGCAAGTCGTCGCGAACCACGCCAGGTTTGGCTACCTGGCGACTCCTATTATTTTTGGCGACTTCGCTCCGGTCGTCGGCTCCCCCTTCTTCTTAGGGATAGTGCCGGTTGCCTGGGGCAACGCAGTCGCCCCTGCTCCTATTGGTCGGGTGTCCCTGGCCGAGAAGACATCTACTGAGGGTGCTAGGCCCTCCGCTCTTGCTGCCAGCCGGGCCTGCCCGGTTCAGAAGACAGTGTCTTGGGGTGTCAGGTTCTCAATTTCTGCAACTGGCCGAGGCAGATTGGTCACAATGAAGACAATTGCTGAGGGTGTCAGGCCCTCTGCTCCTGCCACTGGCCGGGTCCGCCCTGTAATATCTCGGACCTTTCGGATCCTTCTTCGTGGGTCCCGGATCTGGTTTCTCGGAGTGTCCGGCTCCGTTGTGTCCGAAATTTCGTTTCTGACATCTTTCGTGTTCGGATCGGCGCGATCTGGAGTTGTTTCGGAGGCCCGGAGTGCGTCCGCGGCTTTTCCGCGCTTGTTTTCCAATTTTCGGTGTGTGTTTCGGTAATTCCTTCGGAACCTCTTTGCGGGTGAACCGGGTCGTTCACCTAGGCGAGAGTGGTAGCGTTGCGATCGGTGCGTTCCGATGATCCCGGAAACGTAACTTTTAATTTTTCGGTATTTTTCGGATTTTTCAGATTTTCTATAAATATCTCTCATTTTCTCTCTCTCCCCACCCTTCTCTTTCTTCCTCTTCTTCTTCCTTCCACCGTGACCGCCCCCCCCTCTTCCTCTCTCTCTCCTATTTCGACGCGTCAGGCCTCTCTCCGGCTGCAGACGGCGGCGGGGCGACGGCGCGGCGACGTGGGTGGCGGCGAGGCGATCTCGTGGGCGTGCGGTGTTCGTGGGAAGCGTGAAGGAGCGGGCTTTCTAAAAGCGTTCTTCGTGGTTTGAGCTCGATTCGGCGGAGCTTTCGATCCATCGAGGTAGGGGGACGAATCTCTATGCTCATCCCGTCATCCCCCGCGATTTGTAGGCCGAATGGGAGCCGAGAGGGGTGTTTTTGAGCGGGTTAGGGCAAAATCATGTTTTGGGGAGAGTTCGTCCGATCTATGGATTTGAGCTGCGATTCGGCGTTTTGATAGCCTAGAAGCATGCTAGGGGTCCTCAGGGGTCTTCCCCTTTGATTTCCCCCTCTCCTATAGAGGCATGGGGGCGTGGTTGGAATTTTTGGGCGTTTCACGTCGTTTCGCCGTCGGGTCGGTGTGACGGTCCTTCCAGTGACCGTCACACAGTGTGACGCGCCCAGGAGGGTGCGTTATAACCCTGTTTTAGCCAAATGGGGGTCTGTGGGCTGTGACGGTCCCACGATAGACCCCCAGGACGCTGTGACGCGCCTGGGTTGGACCGTCAGGGACGATCTGACCGTTGGCATGACCGTTGGTTTTTGACCGTTGGGGGTCAAGGCCTATGACGCACCAGGACTGGCGCGTCACAGCCTTGTGACGCCCCTGTGTGGGTGCGTTAGAGTGGACGCATTCCCACCCTGTAACGCACCAGACTTGGTCCGTTACAGCCTGTGAACCACCAAGCGGCACGCGTCACAGTTTGTTTCTTCGTGCCTTGTGACGCACCAGGCTGGGTGTGTCAGGGCCTGTGACGCACCAGGATAGGCGCGTCACGGTCGTTTTTGCACCGAGGGTCTGACGCCCTTGTGTTAGGCCATCAGATGGCTGTGACGGTCCAACCTTAGACCGTCAGAGCCTGTGACGCGTCTAGGGTAGACCGTCAGGCTCAAGATTGCTCCGGATGGTTAGCAGTCCCGTTTTCCTTCCGACTGTGGTCACCGTGCGACGGTGCTGGTACGTGGGATGGTCCCCGTACGTCGTCGGATACGGACGTGATTTTTCGTTGACTTGAGAGTCTACTCCTTCAGTGCCCCTCCACTAGTCGTAGTCTACCTGCACGCGAGTGGACCCACCAGGGAGTGGTGGAGAGGCTACCCTGAGGACGGTTTTTAGACTGGTTTCCGTCGGGCCCTTCGTCGGTAGCCAGAGTCCGGCTCCAGGGGAAAACCAGTTAGAGGCCAGACCTAGGACGTATGGTCTGTGTGTGCACACGTGGCTGGGGGCGGTTGGACCCACGTTGACGGGCGTGACCCCAGCTAGTCACTTGTTTGTGGTTACTTGTTCGGTGTCCGTGCCTCTGGTAGGCGCTACCACGTTAGGCAGTTCACCTGCGGTGCGGTGTAAGTCGTCAGGGGACGCTACCGACTGTGCTTCTTGTGGGAGGTACTCCTGTTGAGTCGGGAGTGGCAGACTGTCAGTCGTTGAGTCGGGAGTGGTACTCCTGTGACTTCTAATCCATGTCATCCAAGTACTGTTAAACCCCATCTTTGTCATTAAACAACAAAGAAAATTCCTGTCCAGACTATCGTAGGCTTTCCTAAGATCAACCTTTAAACAAGCCTTCGGGCTACTTGCTTGAGGTGCAAATTCCTTACCAGCTCATGTGCCAAGAGGACAAACTCAGTCATTCTTCTTCCCTTCACGAATGCCGATTGGTTCTCGCTAATCAGTTCCGGGATCACCACCTGCAGTCTTCGGGCCAACACTGACGCAATGATTTGATAAATGAAATGAAATAATGAAATTGGCCTATATTTCACTAAAGAATCAGCATTATCAGATTGGGGCACCAGTGTTGTGAAGGTGTGATTGACCTCTCTTAAGAACTTCCCGGACTTGAAGAAATGTTGAACAGCCTCCATCACATCATCCTTTACCATATCCCAGCATTTATGGAAAAAATCAGCTGAAAAACCATCCGGACCAGGTGCTTTATCCGGGTTTGCTTGAGCCACCACCAGTTCAATTTCATCCCTTGTCACAGGGGCCAAGACCTTTTTCAATAGCAGCTCTTTCTCTTCCGAGACGGGTTTAGAATCGAACTGGGGCATGGTCTGTTAATCTGGGGTTACACTAGCTAGCCCTCACTATTAACATGTCCGAAATTGGCAAATCGCCCTCTCTTCCTTTTGATGGTGAATGTCGGCAAATGTCTTTAAAACAACCCTTATCCCACAGCGCTTATGTAGCATCAGGAAAGACAGTAAGCCAAGGAGAAGGAAAGCGAAAGCTGCGCTTTCCTGTCACTACTATTTCTCTTACCCGGAAAAGGCCTCCCATCTAGTTCTTTCATACCCGGCAAAAGCCGTGAGTCAGATTCTCCTTCGTAGGCCCTAGAGGAATTGGTTCCGAGGACTTTGGCTACTGATTTAGTATGAATTAACTCTACTACTAGTTCGATTTTCACTAAGCCGAATCTTTTTTTTCTTTCAATGGCAGCTAGATGTCTAAACAGGAGGAGGAAGATTTCATTTGTCCAATCCACCTCACAGTGTCCTTTCCTTTCGCGGATTCTCTAAAAGCGGCATCCACATGATCAGAAAGCAGTGACGTAAAAGTGCTAACATGCAAAGAGCGGAAATGCTGACAACAGCCTTTTCGATAGGAGCTTGCCTTGCATTCTATGCATCTTATTTACTACTAGATGTCGCTTCCTTGTCCGATTCAAGGCCATCTTCATTAGCACCAGATGAAATAGCTGGGGATTCCTTCTTTCGATCCATGTCATCTGGCATACTAGCTCTGACGACTAGTCTTCTGTTAATTCTTAATGAAATATCTCCTGCGAATCGCTACGCGCCTTCAAACAGCTTATTCTGATTAACTGAAATAGCCTATTCTCGAACAGCTGATTCTATAGATGATATAAGAGCGGATTCGTCCTGCTCTCATTCTTGCTTGCCATTTATCGGTCGGGGAATATTAATAGAGAATGTTTGAAGGACCCTTTGTAATAGTTGCGGTAACTATTACAAAAGAAAAAGTAAGAAAGACTAGTAATATTCTTCGCATCTCGAAAGAAATGGTTTCAAAATCAATCTCTCTTCGCTACGTCCCTTACTTTACCTTACTTCCCTTAAGGGGAGAAAGCAAGTTTTGTTGGGCAAAGAGGTTCCATTTTCATATGCTTAATAACACATGTGATTGGAGAAGTCAAGCACCTGGTTTTGGTCCGGTTATTCCGGAGGTGATAAACCTATTTCCCAACCTGGTTCTATCTCTCAGGCGTAAACTTCTTTCGTAAAGCACTGTTCAAGCTAGTGCGAGGAAGAAGGTGAGGAATCATCAGTCTCGGAATCAGGCGGTGAAGAATCTGAAGTTGAGGCAGAAAGTGCATCGGAATCAGGTACAAAAAAAGAAAGAACCCTCGGATACCGCCAATGGGATTTTTTAATTCTAAATCTGCCTACTCAACTTGGGTTTGGAAAGCAAAAACCGGACTTCTTTTGAGAGCATAGAATCCAACCCTATGTGCATTGCTGAGAAAAGCTTAGCTTCTTTCTATTTATCTTACGATATTTATAAGTCGAGAGTTCTTCTTTCCTGGTCGTTCGCCATACCCGACCCCACCCCTACTAGAGGAAGTAAAGCTAATACCAGTCGCTTCTCGAGAATGATAGAAATCGGACTTATCAATAACCGCAGGAGACTATCTAGCTTGGTTCGGAGAGCACTTGTTGGGTTAAAGATTTGTTTTTTGCTAAATGTTACGGCCTAAATGCTGAACTATTGACCCTACTTGTTCGGATGGGTGTTCACCCCAAAGTGTTCCCGGACTGCATGCATACATCCATAAGTAACTTAGTGCAACATGGCAAATTTCATTGAGAGGAATCAGCAAAGAAAATGTGGTGCAATCCACCAGATTCTCATTAATAAACTTATTTATCATAACGAGTGGGGAATCCATAAGGCAAATGCATCTGATATATAAATCTGGGATTTTCCTATGTCAAATGTGTTAGAGACGTTTTTGAATAATTTATTTAGTACTATTTCGGAGAATAATTCTGTAAGTCATGCAACTAATGTTTCATTATATCAAGATGCGGTACTCAAAATCTTGCATGATCGTAAAGAAGAAAAAGCAGGTTTATCTTTTACGGACGATGAATTAAAAGAACTTCAAATAAAGGTTGAGAATCTTACTACTGCATTCGATCATGAGAAAAACATGTTTCAGGCAACTCCGAATGGTAGGTGTCTGGTGGTTCAATCGGAACTGGTTGAGTGGTCTTCGGGAAGTCAAGTAAGCAGGATGAGGGCACGAATTTAGTCCCTTTCATAAGAATAAGAAGTGAAGTCGTCTTGTCAAATTACCTATCGAGATTGAAAGAATTTATGACCGTACCCGAGAGATCAGCCGGCACAGCTCTTGCTTGCTGTCTGTATGTGGTAGGGCCTGAGTCAATCAGTCGTAGGTCAATCCATCCACCTCAGGATTTGTATCCTGATTGGTTCTTGCACATGCTTTTTCCAACATGAGCTTCTTCTGAGCCCTCAACATGGCAAATGAAGCCAATCTTCTTGGTTGGTACGGACCAGCTCGGGGCTTGCTTTCGTAGGGTCCCCAAAACCTGATGTGTGGTCTATTCTGACTTCCGTGGATACATATCGATTTGGTAGACCAAGCTTTATGGGATCATTAATGAGCAGGGTGAATGGCTACCTTCATTGGTTGAATTCAGAATTGGGAGGTTATTACATTCAGGTTTACACCCTGGTTCCCTAGGCCTTGGAATGCCGCCTGCTTGTTTTCTAGGCTTTGTTCTCTATTGCAGGACAATGATGATTTTTGGGGACGGCCCCATCATGTAGATTTCGCGGGGGGAGATTCTTGCTTTTCTTGCTCCCGCTTCCTCGATCGTTTCGTTTCTGGGTTTATGGATGGACAGCCTCACGCAAGCGCCTTTTGAAACTGTCGGGCACTCCTTTCTCCTATTGTTTTGTTTGTTTGTCACTTCTTGGAAATCACGAAGAGGATTTCCGGGTATAATCAATCTGCGGGAGGGGAAAAGAATGATTTTCTGTCGTTGAGACGCCAAAGAGCTTCTTTACCATGCTAATCGACTTACCACTCGGATGAAATCCATAAAATGGTATGCGCGTTGGAAACTGCCCTTTATTCAAAATAGTCTTAGCGAAGGATTTGATCCAGCCGCAAGTTTCCCTCGGAAATCTCCCTCACAGGGTGCATATTCGATTACTAGTCGATGTCAGTCTAAGGTAAGAAATGGCTCGATTCAATAGCAGCTCCTTCTGATTCAATTGCGCAAAGAGCTCCTTCTTTCGTAGCTTATTCGTCGTTTGGTTTGCACTGGCAAATGGATGTGGGATGGAGCTTGAACTAAGGGAAGACTGTCAGTCGTTGTGACTTCGACCTTCGGGGTTTTGGTCGGGTTGACCGTGGTGGTTCGGTCGTTTCACCGTGGCACGTGTGTCGATTTTTGTGCCGTGAGACCGGTGTTTTGTAGATGGCAGGGCTTCCCTTTCCAAGGTACTCGCTTATTGCTAGCGTAGCGGTTTCTCCGTTTGCGAGGTAGGGTTCGAGTGATCTCTACTGAGTCTTGTTCTGAGACTCATTCCCTGCGTGTTTTCACCGTGTTTCAGGCGAGGCGTGGCTTCAGGGGAGCGCGTCTGAGGCTCAACGTTTTTCAGGTGCCTAGTGTTAGTGCCAGAGGTCAGAGCCGGGGTATGCCCCGTGTAGCTGTACTTTTCTTTCTTGTCTCTGTACTAGTTGTGGACTACTATTGTTGTTATTTCATTGTTATCTTATGGACCATGTATCATGTAAAACGTTAATTTATTTCCTGCTTAATTATATAACTGTTTAATTTCTGCAATTATTTGTGATACTTGTATAGTCCCCACACCATCCTTTTAACCCTTCCGAGTCTTCAGACTCGTGGGTGGCGGTGCGAGTCTCGGGTTATCGGGCCTTCTCGGTAATCGGATTCTCGGGTCGTTACAGCTGGTATCAGAGCGCGGTTGTGGAATTACGCGAGAATCATAAGTAATTGTGGTGGTCCACTAGTCCACAGCGATGATGTACAGTTGACACTGGCATCGGGCATCGTGTATTTTTCTTAACCTTGTTGTTGCGTGTTTTCTGTCTTTTGCTTTAGGAGCGAGCATGGCGTCGAGGCGGAGCACTCGCTCTCAGCAGGGGCAGTCGGCTGGAGGTCAGGAGATCCAGCAGGAGCAGGAGGAGCAGAGTAGAGTGCCACCAGCGGCCACCGAGGCAGTGGATACTGCGAGGTTTCCTGGGGCCGAGGATTTCTTCTGTCACGCCCCGAGCGCGGAAGGAACCCGGAGTGCGTGACAAGTTTATATCGATCATGTCAATCAGAGCGTTAGTGTATTCAACACAAAGACAGAGTGCGCAAAAGTAAAGATAACCCAGTCCTTTATTCAATCACAACCTCAAAGTACTTCTATTACAAATGAAAATGCCAAGACTCAATAAAAGGAAAAAGTACAATGATTGACTCAAGAAAATAGAAAGATAAGATTAGTAAACGCTTGGATAGACGGAGAGCTCTAATCTCTTCACTCTTGACCTTCCCCATCCGATTGAGTCTCATCATCGGACTTACCTGAAAAATAGGGGAAAACACTGGATGAGCGAACGCTCAATAGGAATTATATCTCAAGAACTAGCAATTGGTTTAAGTAATTACCTCTTCCAAATGAAAATGCAAGTCTAGCATGTCAATCATGTAAAAATAGAATGCTATAGAATTGAACATGATAACGAGAGGAAATAACACGTACTGTTGATCCAAGATAGAAAATTTCAAGTATTCAAGATTTCAAGTATTTGAACAAGTACCGAGTATATCAATAAAGTTTTTCATGTCATGAGATAATGGCTATTAACAAGCAAGTACTTTGCCCATCCGGGATACGCAAGTCGTGTCAAGATGGCACCATTAGAGGGCCGGTTTACCACATGACGTGGTAATCATAAAGGTACAAGGTGTTTAAGGTACAACCAGCTCAGTCGGCCTTGAGGGAATCCAAGGTTACGAGGAGACTTACGGAGGTCCCAATGACTAACTTACCAGTCCAAAGGAACGGAATGTCCAATGGATGGCTTGTATGTCACCGAGAGTTGAAGGGTAATCGATAAAATATCGAAAACGTGGGACTATACTCACGGAATTGGAATATAGTGCCATATATAGGTATAAATCCACGGTTACAGGAAAAACCAGGAAAAATCAGAAGACAGGAAATTGGCGCCTTAGCCAACGACTTCATTTCATTAATTAACGTCTTGGTCAGGGGCGTTATTTCACAAATTGAAGACTCTGCAAAGAGTCGTCAATTTCTATATGTATTTTTATATAAGTATACATTTCCAGAATTTGGTAAATGGCGTCTGGTCTGCTGCCACGTTAAAGACATATAGCGCCCTAGTCAGGGTCGCTATTTCATCAATTGAAGACTCTGAACAGAGTCGTCAATTTCAATTGGGATATATGCATTAATATAATCAAATTTTCAGGATTCATTAAATGGCGACTTGGTAGCTGTCACCTTCTATACATATAGCGCCCTTGACAGGGGCGTCATATGTAAGAGAAACGACATACTGCAAGTCGTCATTTTCCCTTTTTTCGAAATTAAACTACGAACAGTAGCACTTTTCCAGTATAAACAATTTTATAACAACAAGTATATGGACAGGTCAAGAAAAATAGCAGGATTCCAAAACTATGCTCATGCATTAAGTCAGATTATTGGTTACATGGATATTAAATTTTTTAACATGCGTGATTATTAAATCATATAGGAATTGACGACCGTTTATTGGGGCGTCAGAAAGAATTAGCGCCCTAGTAAGGGACGCTATTTACAAAAATTTCAGGAACTTCATCAAAACTCAGCGATAACTATATGCATGATATACATATGGTTTATTGAGAAAAACCTACAATATAATCATGATTTATGTTTGTTTGGGCTACGAAACTTGAGATAACCTACGATCATGAATTAACTTTGTTTGGGCTACGTAACTCGAGAAGACCTACCTTTTGATGTGCAGAACGTGGTATAGGAAGAAGAATAAGAAGAAGAGGAAGCAGGATGAAGAAGGAAGCTCCTACGGCAGCAACTTTCTTCAAGCAGAGGAAGAAGACGATGAAGAACTGCTATGTTCTTCTCGTACTATGGAAGAAGCAATAGCAGAGAGAAGCTTTAGCCTCTCCACGATACGTCCACGGCCAGAGGTTGCAGCTTAACATGTTCTTCTGTTTCAACGGCAGAAGAAAACGTAAGCAGCAGCAGATCGTATGTTGAAGAAAAGAGCCAGCAAGTTGGCTCGATGGGAGGGGGTATTTATAGGGTTCTGGAGACTCTATAGGGTTAGAGTTCGATGGGGAATTGAAACTTCCGTCTTAGAATCCTTTATAAACTTAGACATCGTATTGATCCTTTCCCCAATCAAGCTTACCCAGCTAGCATCCCTGTTCGAACCAAACATCAACTTCTGGAAATGACGCCTCATGCTGGGGCGTTATTATAATAAATGACGCCTGTCAAAGGGTCTTCAATTTATAAAATGGCGCCCGCCAAGGGGGCGTTACTTACTATTACCTTTTCTTGCCTTATTAAAATATGCAAATGACGCCCATTCATAGGGGCGTCACTTCTGAAACTGACGCCTAGGAAAGAGGCGTTATTTTATAAATTGGCGCCTTCTTAGGGGTCTTCAATTAAATGACGACCTGATAGGAGGCGCTATTTGTTTCCGGCTCGTTTTTGATGTGTATATGAGTGAAGGGTTTAATCATATAGTGTATAACTTGATTATTTCATTTTTTTTTATTTTTGATTATTTATCCGGGGTCTTACACCCTCCCCCACTTAAAAGAATTTGGTCCCCAAATTCAATCGTGTATAGACGTGGAGAGTGTAGAGTACATATCCTTTTAGAATAATTCTGGGAATCGTTTCCTCATAGACTCCTCGGTCTCCCATGTGGCTTCGTGTTCTGAGCTTTTACTCCATTGCACTTTGACCATGGGAATAACTTTGCTCCTGAATGTTCGTACTTCGCGATCGAGGATCTTCATGGGCTTTTATTCATAAGTGAGATCCCTTTGAATCCCCAGGTCTCCATGATCGATGATATGTGATGGATCGTGCACATACTTCTTCAACATAGATATGTGGAATATATTATGAACTTCAGACAATTGAGGAGATAAGGCGACGCGGTAAGCAACCTCGCCAACTCTTTCTAGTATCTCAAAAGGTCCGATAAACCTTGGTGTACGTTTGCCCTTAACACCAAATCTCTTTATTCCACGTCTAGGTGATATCTTGAGAAATACGTGATCTCTGATTTGGAATTCGATATCTCTTCTTCTTGTGTTAGCATAAGCCTTCTGTCTAGACTGAGCAACTTGAAGTCTTTCTCTAATCAACTGAATCTTTTCAGTGGTGTCCCTTACCAGGTCTGGACCTAATAGTTGTTTCTCGCCCACTTCATCCCAGCACAAGGGTGATCGGCAACTCCTCCCGTATAAGGCTTCGAAAGGTGCCATTTGTATACTTGCCTGGTAGCTGCTATTGTATGCAAATTCAACCAAAGGCAAGTGATCATGCCAGCTTCCACCAAAATCAATGATGCAAGCTCTGAGCATATCTTCAACTCCCTGATTGGTTCTCTCGGTCTGACCATCCGTTTAAGGATGAAAAGCTGTACTAAAGTTAAGTCTCGTCCCTAGCGAATGTTGTAGACCCTTCCAAAAGTGAGAAGTAAAACGGGGGTCTCTGTCAGACACGATTGAGACAGGTACTCCATGTAACCTGACTATCTCCTTAATGTATAATGCAGCAAGAACATCAACTGACCATCGACTCTTGATTGGCAAGAAGTGTGCCGATTTGGTCAATCGGTCGATGATAACCCATATTCCATCATGTCCTCCTTTTGATTTAGACAGACCCATAATGAAGTCCATACCGATATCCTCCCACTTCCATTTGGGAATGTCTAGAGGATGTAGCTTACCGGCAGGCTTTTGGTGTTCTGCCTTGACTTGTTGACACGTGAGACAACGAGACACAGTCTGCTACTTCTCTTTTCATATTGGACCACCAGAAGGTCCTTTTCAAATCTTGGTACATTTTGGTAGACCCTGGATGAATCGTGTACCTTGATCTGTGAGCTTCATCTAAGATTTTCTTCTTTAGCTCTGGACAATCCGGTATACATGTTCTATTCCTGAACATCAATCTTCCATCTGATGCTAATTTGAAATCAGGTTGTTCTTCCATTTTGCCCTTGATTTCCACTAGTACGGGATCACTATCTTGAAGTCCTTGTATTTCGGATAGCAAGTCTGGCTGTATGCTCATATGGGATAAAGTGACGCATCTACTGTCCTTGTCTATGCTTATATTAAGTTTAGAGAATTGTTCTAGCAACTTCCACTCTTGAATCATACAATTTGCTAATAGTGTTCTCGGCTTTCGACTGAGGGCATCAGCTACAGGATTACCCTTTCTAGGATGATATTGTATAGTGAAGTCGAAGTCCTTGAGATATTCTAGCCAACGTCTTTGCCTCATATTCAATTCCTTTTGAGAGAAAAGATACTTGAGACTCTTGTGATCGGAGTATACAGTGAACTGCACTCCGTATAAGTAATGTCTCCATATCTTCAGCGCGAACACTACCGCAGCCAATTCTAAATCATGGACTGGGTAGTTCTCCTCGTGCTTCTTCAATTGGCGAGAAGAATAAGCTATAACTCTTCCTTGTTGCATTAAAACACATCCAAGGCCAATGCCAGATGCATCGGTGTATACTTCGAATTTCTCGCCTCCGGTTGGTAAAGCTAAAACCGGGGCAGTAGTTAGGTGATCTTTGAGAGCTTGGAAGCTTCTTTCACATTCCTCACTCCATTCATAACGTATCTCCTTGCGCGTTAGTCTAGTGAGTGGTACGGCGATCTTGGAGAAATCCTTGATGAATCGCCTATAATAGCCTGCAAGACCTAAGAAACTTCGGATCTCGCTAGCATTGGTCGGTCTTTCCCAATTCCTTACAGCTTCAACTTTTGATGGATCTACGGATAAACCGTCTTTCGATATAACATGTCCTAGGAAAGACACTTCTTCTAGCAAGAACTCGCATTTACTGAGCTTTGCATATAACTGATTCATCCTCAATATCTGCAATGCAATCCTCAAATGCTCCTTATGTTCCTCCTTGATTTTTGAATAGATCAGTATATCATCAATGAAAACCACAACGAATTGGTCTAGATGAGGCCTGAATATACTGTTCATCAACTGCATAAAGGCTGCAGGGGCATTTGTTAGTCCAAAAGGTATAACAACAAATTCATAGTGTCCATACCTGCTTCTGAATGCGGTCTTATAAATGTGTCCTCATCCTTGATCCTTAGTTGGTGATATCCCGACCTGAGATCAATCTTCGAAAAATACTTGGATCCAGATATTTGATCAAATAACTCATCGATTCTCGGCAGTGGATACTTGTTCTTGATAGTGAGATGATTCAACTGTCGATAGTCGATGCATAACCTCATGGATCCATCTTTCTTCTTTACAAATAGTACAGGTGCTCCCCATGGGGAAGTGCTTGGTCTAGTAAATCCCTTCTTGAGAAGTTCCATCAATTGCTCCTTTAGTTCCTTGAGTTCGGCAGGGGACATCCTATAAGGTGCCCTAAAAACTGGGCCAGCACCAGGGATCAAGTCGATGGTGAAGGCCACTTCTCTTTGTGGGGGTAATTCAGGTAAATCTTCCGGAAACACGTCTGGAAATTCTTGCACTACAAGGATGTCTTCTAGTTTAGTCTCCTTAGTCTCCTTAATGGTGACAAACGCAAGGAAAGATACACATCCTTTCCTTATTAGCTTGCTAGCTCGAAGAGCTGAAATAAGAGGCGACTTGCTCCGACTCTTTGGACAAGTATACACTAGTTCCGGGAATTCCTTGAAAGTAACCTTGCTATTACGGCAATCCACAGTTGCCTGATATATGGATAATCAATCTGCTCCTAATATGACATCATATTCCTTTAAATCTAGGCATATTAGGTTGATAGGAAAATTTCTACCCTTTACTAAGACTTCACAGTTTTGATAATGATGAGTAATATCGGTTTCGTTTCCAAGAGGAGTAGATAAAACTATTTTTATCCATTCCGGTTCCATAGGTAATGGATCAGCAAACCTCTTGGAAATAAAAGAATGTGATGCACCTGTATCAAATAAGACATGTGCAGACTTGGAACAAACTTTCAGTGTACCTTCTACCAGTCCGCCTTCGTCTTGTTCCGCCTCCTTTATAGCCTGAAGACGTGCATTCTTGGTCACCGGGCGCTTCTCATCACTGGTCTGATCATTGAGCAACGGGCAATCGGGAATCCGATGATCACGGCTCCCACAACGGAGACAAGCTCCAAGTTTTCTCCAACATTCATCGGCCTTGTGTCCGGCCTTATCACAATGCTTACATACCACCTTAGAATGTGTAGTGGTGATGGAGAAAGGTTTGGTCTTCTTGAACTTTTGCTCTTGGGAGGGAGTACCTCCAATACTCGGCCTCTTCTTGAAATTGGGTTTGAAAGTGCCGAAGCTAGTAACATTCTCCTTCTTGTCTCTCCCACGGATCCTATCAGATAGTTCCGTGGCATCCTCCAGTAGCTGGGCTCGTCGTACCATCTCCGAATAGACTTGTATGTCCATCGGGGCCAGTTGTGTGATAAACTGGGGCCTGAGCCCATTTAGAAACCTTCTAGCTTTCATTTTCTAGGTATCGACTAAATGCTTAGCGTACCGAGATAACCTCGAGAATTGTGCCTCATACTCGACCACCGATAATGATCGTTGCTTAAGTGCGGCGAACTCGGTGGCCTTCTTCTCCTGGACTCGGTCCGAAAAATATTTATTGTTGAAATGTTCAACAAACTCCTCCAAAGTAACTTGTCCTTGATCTAATGTGGCTTCTACCGACTCTCACCAACAGCGGGCATCCCTTTCCAATTGAAATGTTGCTAACATGACCTTCTCTTGGTCCGTGCATTGCATAACTCGAAAGATACGTTCGGTCTCTCGGATCCAGTGCTCGGCGTCATCTGGATCAGTGGATCCCGTGAACTTGGGAGGGTTCATGTTCTTGAAGCTTTGGTGGAGATTTCCTGCTCCACGATGTGCACCTCCTTGTGCCACTTGTTGAAGTGCCTAGGTCATGCCTTGCAGAGTGCGTTGCATGTTGCGCCACTGGGCACGTTCGGCAGCCATTGTCTTACAATTACAATAACTATATTAATATGTGATTAGGTTCAAAGGTTTTGATTCTAAGTTAACCCTTGGTTCTACCCAATCTCACCGGTTAAAGGTTTTAAACCTATCCTTGGACTTGGGTTTCGTAGGAATTGAATATCCTAGGCTCTGATACCACAAAAACTGTCACGCCCCGAACGCGGAAGGAACCCGGAGTGCGTGACAAGTTTATATCGATCATGTCAATCAGAGCGTTGGTGTATTCAACACAAAGACAGAGTGCGCAAAAGTAAAGATAACCCAGTCCTTTATTCAATCACAACCTCAAAGTACTTCTATTACAAATGAAAATGCCAAGACTCAATAAAAGGAAAAAGTACAATGATTGACTCAAGAAAATAGAAAGATAAGATTAGTAAACGCTTGGATAGACGGAGAGCTCTAATCTCTTCACTCTTGACCTTCCCCATCCGATTGAGTCTCATCATCGGACTTACCTGAAAAATAGGGGAAAACACTGGATGAGCGAACGCTCAATAGGAATTATATCTCAAGAACTAGCAATTGGTTTAAGTAATTACCTCTTCCAAATGAAAATGCAAGTCTAGCATGTCAATCATGTAAAAATAGAATGCTATAGAATTGAACATGATAACGAGAGGAAATAACACGTACTGTTGATCCAAGATAGAAAATTTCAAGTATTCAAGATTTCAAGTATTTGAACAAGTACCGAGTATATCAATAAAGTTTTTCATGTCATGAGATAATGGCTATTAACAAGCAAGTACTTTGCCCATCCGGGATACGCAAGTCGTGTCAAGTCAAGCACGCGAGAGAGAGAGAGATAGTGGGGTGTCGTAGATTCAAGCAAGTACTTCGGTGCAATGTCACACCGTGATCAATATAACTCCCATGGGCACAAGTACTTTCGGGTGCTCCTCCCAAGACCAGATCGGGCCCTATATGCACGGACATTGTTACATGTAATATCTAGACAACCACTTTAGTGATAGCCATGGAATTCCAAGAACAAACTTATGTAGGATATCAAGGTAGATTCACAGAATTCAAGGAAGAACATTAGATGGACAATGATAAAACCAACGAGAACCATGACATGTCGATAACTTGGGTAGAATCGGTACCTTAACTCGGTAGCCGTGATAACTTGAGTGGATGACTAATCCTGTCACCAAACAAGGGACATGAATTAAGCTGAGAGATTGACCCCATCTATAAGGGACTCAATCCAAGACATCATCTAGTGGAATGTTATCATTCCACCGGCTAGGATTATTCTCTCATGGACCAAGATGGCACCATGAGAGGGCCGGTTTACCACATGACGTGGTAATCATAAAGGTACAAGGTGTTTAAGGTACAACCAGCTCAGTCGGCCTTGAGGGAATCCAAGGTTACGAGGAGACTTACGGAGGTCCCAATGACTAACTTACCAGTCCAAAGGAACGGAATGTCCAATGGAGGGCTTGTATGTCACCGAGAGTTGAAGGGTAATCGATAAAATATCGAAAACGTGGGACTATACTCACGGAATTGGAATATAGTGCCATATATAGGTATAAATCCACGGTTACAGGAAAAACCAGGAAAAATCAGAAGACAGGAAATTGGCGCCTTAGCCAACGACTTCATTTCATTAATTAACGTCTTGGTCAGGGGCGTTATTTCACAAATTGAAGACTCTGCAAAGAGTCGTCAATTTCTATATGTATTTTTATATAAGTATACATTTCCAGAATTTGGTAAATGGCGTCTGGTCTGCTGCCACGTTAAAGACATATAGCGCCCTAGTCAGGGTCGCTATTTCATCAATTGAAGACTCTGAACAGAGTCGTCAATTTCAATTGGGATATATGCATTAATATAATCAAATTTTCAGGATTCATTAAATGGCGACTTGGTAGCTGTCACCTTCTATACATATAGCGCCCTTGACAGGGGCGTCATATGTAAGAGAAACGACATACTGTAAGTCGTCATTTTCCCTTTTTTCGAAATTAAACTACGAACAGTAGCACTTTTCCAGTATAAACAATTTTATAACAACAAGTATATGGACAGGTCAAGAAAAATAGCAGGATTCCAAAACTATGCTCATGCATTAAGTCAGATTATTGGTTACATAGATATTAAATTTTTTAACATGCGTGATTATTAAATCATATAGGAATTGACGACCGTTTATTGGGGCGTCAGAAAGAATTAGCGCCCTAGTAAGGGACGCTATTTACAAAAATTTCAGGAACTTCATCAAAACTCAGCGATAACTATATGCATGATATACATATGGTTTATTGAGAAAAACCTACAATATAATCATGATTTATGTTTGTTTGGGCTACGAAACTTGAGATAACCTACGATCATGAATTAACTTTGTTTGGGCTACGTAACTCGAGAAGACCTACCTTTTGATGTGCAGAACGTGGTATAGGAAGAAGAATAAGAAGAAGAGGAAGCAGGATGAAGAAGGAAGCTCCTACGGCAGCAACTTTCTTCAAGCAGAGGAAGAAGATGATGAAGAACTGCTATGTTCTTCTCGTACTATGGAAGAAGCAATAGCAGAGAGAAGCTTTAGCCTCTCCACGATACGTCCACGGCCAGAGGTTGCAGCTTAACATGTTCTTCTGTTTCAACGGCAGAAGAAAACGTAAGCAACAACAGATCGTATGTTGAAGAAAAGAGCCAGCAAGTTGGCTCGATGGGAGGGGGTATTTATAGGGTTCTGGAGACTCTATAGGGTTAGAGTTCGATGGGGAATTGAAACTTCCTTCTTAGAGTCCTTATTAAACTTAGACATCCCACGTATTGATCCTTTCCCCAATCAAACTTACCCAGCTAGCATCCCTGTTCGAACCAAACATCAACTTCTGGAAATGACGCCTCATGCTGGGGCGTTATTATAATAAATGACGCCTGTCAAAGGGTCTTCAATTTATAAAATGGCGCCCGCCAAGGGGGCGTTACTTACTATTACCTTTTCTTGCCTTATTAAAATATGCAAATGACGCCCATTCATAGGGGCGTCACTTCTGAAACTGACGCCTAGGAAAGAGGCGTTATTTTATAAATTGGCGCCTTCTTAGGGGTCTTCAATTAAATGACGACCTGATAGGAGGCGCTATTTGTTTCCGGCTCGTTTTTGATGTGTATATGAGTGAAGGGTTTAATCATATAGTGTATAACTTGATTATTTCATTTTTTTTATTTTTGATTATTTATTCGGGGTCTTACATCTTCCGTGGTATGTACCAGCTTATGTCGCAGCAGTTCGGCGGAGAGACTGGTGAGGGCTCGTCGACCAGGGGTGGGTCAGGCCGAGCAGTGAGGGATTTCATGCAGTTCCATCCACCTTACTACGGCGGTCAGCCAGACCCTGATATGGCTCGGAGTTGGCTCGACGAGATGGAGCCGGTGTTCAGTTCCATGCGGTGTACTGCGGAGGACAAGGTGATGTTGGCCTATAACCAGTTCCAGGGTACGGCTCGGGAGTGGTGGTCTTCCGAGTGGAAGACGTCTTTCCAGCTTCGTCCACTTGAGCAGATTTCGTGGAGTGACTTTGTCAGTGCTTTCGAGCGTACCTACTGTCCAGAGTATATTGCTACGCAGCGGATGCGTGAGTTTTTGGAGCTGGTCCAGGGTGACATGTCCGTGTTGCAGTACAGGGCCCGATTTGTTGAGCTAGGTCGGTATGCACCTCATATCATGGAGCATGAGAGGGTGAAGATTGCACAGTTCGTACAGGGCTTGAGGCAGGAGTTGATGTACCATTTGATCGCGAACGCTGCCACTGATTAGGAGACAACGTCTCACGTGGCCCACCCGGCGCATGCTGGAAAGAACCCTGCTGCTGCTGGGTAGCCGACTGCTGACTGCGACTCGACAAAGGCTGCCCCTGGCTAATCGGTCCTCGAGTTCTCTGCATATCCATCTCCAAAGAAGCCGGCACCGGCAGCGTTAGTGACAGGATCTGTGTCTTTTGGCTCTAAGGTCAAGAAGTTATTCGGGAAGAGTTTCCGAAGGAAGAAGAAGGGAGGCCGTGAGCAGCAGGCATCATCGGGCAGTGTACAACAGTCGATTCCTTTTCAGCTTCAAGGATCAGTGGGTGGGTCGCGAGGACCGTGTCCGCGGTGTAGCGAGTTCCATCCAGGCAGGCAGTGCACGGCGTCGATAGTTTGTTTCCGGTGTGACCAGCCAGGGCACATGGCGCGTGACTGTCCTCAGAGGCAGCAGCATCAGCAGTTTCCTCAGCAGCAGCAGGTTCTCCAGCAGCAGAGGCCACAGCAGCCGCAGCAACAGCAGGGACAGTATCCGCCGCTACCCAGGTCAGCGAGTGTGGGAGGTAGGCAGAGAGCTCGAGGCCAGATTACTCACATGACCAGGGCAGAGGCAGTGGCGTCGCAACTCGTGGAAGGTACCGTTCAGATTTTGGGTTGTGCGGCTCGGGTTTTATTTGATTATGGCGCGTCTCATTCGTTTATTTCGGAAGATTTCGCGCTGACTATCGAGGAGCCGGTGACCCAGTTGTTCTGTGATTTGGCAGTGGAGTTGCCTTCGGGTGATTTCATAATCACTCCGTATTGTTTCGATGATGTTCCCGTGTGGGTTGAAGGGCGGAGTTTGCCGGCCAGGCTCTATGCATTGCCGCTTCAGGACTTTGATGTGATTTTGGGCATGGATTGGCTCGAGGCACATCATGCTTTGGTGGATTGCGGCTCGAAGAGAGTTTATTTCCGGCGACTTCGTGGACCCACCTTCTATTTCCAAGGTATCAGGTCTTCCTCTTCCCGTTTCCTTATTTCGGCGATTAGAGCTCGTCGTTTGCTTGATGCGGGTTGTCAGGGTTTTCTCGCTTCTGTGGTCGTGGCCGACCGGATGGAGCCGGATGTCGAGGACATTCCGGTGGTGTGCGAGTTTCCCCATGTTTTTCCGGATGACTTACCTGGATTGCCTCCCCAGCGAGAGATCGATTTTGTTATCGAGATTGTGCCTGGTACGGGACCTTTCGTGAAGGCTCCCTACCGCATGGCTCCCACGGAGTTGAGGGAGTTGAGGTCGCAGTTGCAGGAGCTGCTGGCCAAGGGGTATATTCGTCCTAGCTTTTCCCCTTTGGGTGCGCCAATGTTGTTCATGAAGAAGGACGGTAGCTTGCGGTTGTGTATTGACTACCGGCAGCTAAATGAGGTGACCATCAAGAACAAATATCCGTTGCCGCAGATTGATGATTTGTTCGACCAGTTTCAGTCTGTTCGAGTGTTCTCGCGGATTGATTTGCGGTCCGGTTACTATCAGCTGAGGATTCGCGAGTCCGATGTGGAGAAGATTGCGTTCAGTACGAGGTATGGGCATTATGAATTCTTGGTGATGCCGTTCGGGCTCACCAATGCCCCCGCAGCCTTCATGGACTTGATGCAGAGGGTGGTTCATCCGTACTTAGACCAGTTCGTGGTCGTATTTGTGGACGACATCATTGTTTATTCGCGGTCTGCCGAGGAGCACGCGTACCATTTGGGTGTGATGCTGCAGACGCTGCGAACTCACCAGTTGTATGTGAAGCTCAGTAAGTGCGAGTTCTGGCTTCGTGAGGTGCACTTTTTGGGACACGTGATTTCTGGTGATGGTATTTCCGTGAATCCCGCCAAGGTCGAGGCAGTAATGCAGTGGCCGAGGCCAAGGTCTGTGACGGAGATCCGGAGTTTCTTGGGGCTTGCGGGCTATTATCGTCGGTTTATCCAGTATTTTTCTCGCATTGCGGCCCCGATGACCAGGCTCACCCGGAAGGATGTGCCTTTCGTCTGGTCTGATGAGTGTGAGCAGAGTTTCAGGGAACTGAAGAGATTGCTCACCTCGGCTTCGGTGCTGGTTTTGCCTTCTGGATCGGGAGATTTTGTGGTGTGTTCAGATGCTTCCGGGGTCGGATTGGGTGCTGTGTTGATGCAGCATGGTAGAGTGGTGGCGTATGCATCTCGGCAGCTGAAGCCCCACGAGGAGAACTACCCTACCCATGACCTGGAGTTGGCGGCTGTGATCTTCGCGCTGAAGATCTGGAGGCATTATTTGTACGGTGAGAAGTTCGAGGTGTTCACTGACCATCAGAGTTTGAGGTATGTGTTCACGCAGAGGGACCTTAACCTCAGGCAGAGGCGTTGGATGGAGTATATGAAGGATTATGACTTCACCCTGTCTTATCAGCCAGGCAGGATGAATGTCGTCGCTGATGCTTTGAGTCGGAAGGTCGCGGTCAGTGCCTTGATGTTGAGGAAGTGGAGGCTCTGGGAACAAGTGCCCGAAGTGTCATTCAGGCTCAAGATTCCCCGAGAGCCAGAGCTAGCTATGCTCGCGAGTCTGACTGTTACGCCTACTTTCCGTCGTCAGGTGATAGAGGCTCAGCATGCAGACCCTGAGTTGCCCCAGATTCTGGCTATGGCTGATGTGGAGCTCGGCGAGGACGGTGCTGTAAGGTTCCGTGGTAGGCTGTACGTCTCAGCCGAGGGACAGGTTCGTCGTGCGGTGTTGCGCGAGGCTCATGGGAGCAGGTACACCGTACACCCGGGTACGACGAAGATGTATCGGAACTTGCGGAGGCAGTTCTGGTGGCCAGGCATGAAGAGAGATGTTGCCGAATTTGTGGCCAGGTGCCTGACCTGTCAGCAGGTGAAGGCGGAGCATCAGCGACCAGGAGGTACTCTTCAGCCCTTGGATGTTCCCGCGTGGAAATGGGACCACGTGACCACGGATTTCGTGGTGGGATTGCCGAGGACTCCGAGTGGGCAGGATAGTATTTGGTTGTTGGTGGATAGGCTGACGAAGGTGACTCGGTTGTTACCGGTCAAAGTCAGCTGGAGTGTGCCCAAGTTGGCTCGTCTCTATGTGGAGCGGATCGTTCCATTCCATGGGATTCCCATCTCCATTGTGTCGGATCGGGATCCGCGCTTCACGTCTAGATTCTGGAGGAGTTTCCAGCGAGTTCTTGGCACGGATTTGACATTTAACTCAGCGTACCATCCTCAGTCAGATGGTCAGTCAGAGAGGACCATCCAGACTTTGGAGGATATGTTGAGATCCTACTGTCTGGAGTGGCAGGGGAGTTGGATTCACCACCTACCGTTGGTGGAATTTGCCTACAACAACAGCTATCATTCGAGCATCGGCATGGCTCCTTATGAGGCATTATATGGGTGTCCGTGTCGGACTCCACTCGATTGGTTTGAGGTTGGTGAGCGTGTTTTGACGGGACCGGAGTTGGTGCAGCAGTGTGTGGATGTTGTGCACTTGGTTCGTCAGAACATGTTGGCAGCCTAGAGTCAGCAGAAGAGCTATGCTGACCGGAGGAGGCAGTCTCTCGCTTTCGCCGTTGGCGATCGTGTGTTCTTGAGAGTTTCTCCGATGAAGGGGGTGACGCGCTTTGGACGGCGTGGGAAGCTGAGTCCCCGCTATATTGGTCCTTTCCATATCGTGGAGCGCATCGGTGAGGTAGCTTATCGGTTGCAGCTGCCCCCTGAGTTAGCATCGGTGTATGACGTGTTTCTCGTCTCGATGTTGCGGAAGTATATGCCCGATGACTCTCATGTGCTTGCGGATTCGGTTTGGCCCGAGGTGACTCCAGATCTTTCTCTCCCAGAGTTTCCCGTCTGCGTTGAGGATAGGCAAGAGTAGCGCCTGCGGAACAAGGTCATCCCCTTGGTTAAGGTGGTGTGGCAGCGGCACTCTGGTGGTGAGGCTTCTTGGGAGCGTGAGGACGAGATGCGTCAGCAGTTCCCTTACCTGTTTGAGTGAGTTTTCCTCTTCTTTCGCCTTGGGTTGTTCTCAATTTCGAGGACGAAATTCCTTTAAGGGGGGAGGGCTGTAATATCCCGGATCTTTCGAATCCTTCTTCATGGGTCCCGGATCTGGTTTCTCGGAGTGTCCGACTCCGTTGTGTCCGAAATTTCGTTTCGGACATCTTTCGTGTTCGGATCGGCGCGATCTGGAGTTGTTTCGGAGGCCCGGAGTGCGTCCGCGACTTTTTCGCGCGTGTTTTCCGATTTCCGGTGTGTGTTTCGGTAATTCCTTCGGAACCTCGTTGCTGGTGAACCGGGTCGTTCACTTAAGCGAGAGTGGTACCGTTGCGATCGGTGCGTTTCGAGGATCCCAGAAACGTAACTTTTAATTTTTTGATATTTTTCGGATTTTTCATATTTTCTATAAATATCTCTCATTTTCTCTCTCTTCCCACCCTTCTCTTTCTTCCTCTTCTTCTTCCTTCCACCGTGACCGCCCCCCCTCTTCCTCTCTCTCTCTCCCATTTCGACGCGGCGGGCCTCTCTCTGGCTACAGACGGCGGCGGGGCGACGGCGTGGCGACATGGGTGGCGGCGAGGCGATCTCGTGGGTGTGCGGTGTTCGTGGGAAGCGTGAAGGAGCGGAATTTCTAAAAGCGTTCTTCGTGGTTTGAGCTCGATTCGGCGGAGCTTTCGCTCCATTGAGGTAAGGGGACGAATCCCTATGCTCATCCCATCATCCCCCGCGATTTGTAGGTCGAATGGGAGCCGAGAGGGGTGTTTTTGAGCGAGTTAGGGCAAAATGTTTTGGGGAGAGTTTGCCCGATCTATGGATTTGAGCCGCGATTCGGCGTTTTGATGGTGTAGAAGCATGCTAGGGGTCCCCAGGGGTCTTCCCCTTTGATTTCCCCCTCTCCTATGGAGGCATAAGGGCGTGGTTGGAATTTTTGGGCGTTTCACGTCGTTTCGCCGTCGGGTCGGTGTGACGGTCCTTCCAGTGACCGTCACACAGTGTGACGCGCCCAGGAGGGTGCGTTACAGCCCTGTTTTAGCCAAATGGGGGTCTGTGGGCTGTGACGGTCCGACGATAGACCGCCAGGGCGCTGTGACGCGCCTGGGTTGGACCGTCAGGGACGATCTGACCGTTGGCATGATCGTTGGTTTTTGACCGTTGGGGGTCAAGGCCTGTGACGCACCAGGACTGACGCGTCACAGCCTTGTGACGCCCCTGTGTGGGTGCGTTAGAGTGGACACATTCCCACCCTGTAACGCACCAGACTTGGTCCGTTACAGCCTGTGACCCACCGAGCGGCACACGTCACAGTTTGTTTCTTCGTGCCTTGTGACGCACCAAGCTGGGTGCGTCAGGGCCTGTGACGCACCAGGGTAGGCGCGTCACCGTCGTTTTTGCACCGAGGGTCTGACGCCCTTGTGTTAGGCCGTCAGATGGCTGTGACGGTCCAGCCTTAGACCGTCAGAGCCTGTGACGCGTCTAGGGTAGACCGTCACGCTCAGGATTGCTCCAGATGGTTAGCAGCCCCGTTTTCCTTCCGACTGCGGTCACCGTGCGACGGTGCTGGTACGTGCGATGGTCCCCGTACGTTGTCGGATACGGACGTGGTTTTCCGTTGACTTGAGAGTCTACTCCTTCAGTGCCTCTCCACTAGTCGTAGCCTGCCTGCACGCGAGTGGACCCACCAGGGAGTGGCGGAGAGGCTACCCTGAGGACGGTTTTTAGACTGGTTTCCGTCGGGCCCCTCGTCGGTAGCCAGAGTCCGGCTCCAGGGGAAAACCAGTTAGAGGCCAGACCTAGGACGTATGGTCTGTGTGTGCACACATGGCTGGGGGCGGTTGGACCCACGCTGACGGGCGTGACCCCAGCTAGTCACTTGTTTGTGGTTACTTGTTCGGTGTCCGTGTCTCTGGTAGGCGCTACCACGTTAGGCAGTTCACCTGCGGTGCGGTGTAAGTCGTCAGGGGACGCTACCGACTGTGCTTCTTGGGGGAGGTACTCCTGTCGAGTCGGGAGTGGCAGACTGTCAGTCGTTGTGACTTCGACCTTCGGGTTTTTGGTCGGGTTGACCGTGGTGGTTCGGTCGTTTCACCGTGGCACGTGTGTCGATTTTCGTGCCGTGAGACCGGTGTTTTGTAGATGGCAGGACTTCCCTTTCCGAGGTACTCGCTTATTGCTAGCGTAGCGGTTTCTCCGTTTGCGAGGTAGGGTTCGAGTGATCCCTACTGAGTCTTGTTCTGAGACTCATTCCCTGCTTGTTTTCATCGTGTTTCAGGCGAGGCGCGGCTTCAGGGGAGCACGTCTGAGACTCAGCGTGGTTCAGGTGCCCAGCGTTAGTGCCAGAGGTCAGAGCCGGGGTATGTCCCGTGTAGCTGTACTTTTCTTTCTTGTCTCTATACTAGTTGTGGACTACTACTGTTGTTATTTCATTGTTATCTTGTGGACCATGTATCATGTAAAACGTTAATTTATTTCTTGCTTAATTATATAACTGTTTAATTTCTGCAATTATTTGTGATACTTGTGTAGTCCCCACACCATCCTTTTAACCCTTCCGAGTCTTCAGACTCGTGGGTGGCGGTGCGAGTCTCGGGTTATCGGGCCTTCCCGGTAATCGGATTCTCGGGTCGTTACACGCCCAGCCCAAAATACTGCATCTGGGGGTGTCAGGCCCTCAACTTCCGCCGTCGGTCGAGTCAGGTCGGCCACGAGGAAGTCTGCATTTGGGTGTGTTAGGCCCTCTATTTCTGCAACAGGCCGAGCCAGGTCGGCCAATTTCAACACTACATCTGGGGGTGCCAGGCCCTCGACGTCAACTATAGGCCGAGTCAGGTCGGCCATCAAGAAGCCCATAGCTAGAGGTGTCAGGCCTTCAGCTCTCCCAGTTGGTCAGATATTCTCAGTCAACCAAATTATTGTCGACGCCGCTCCTCCCCAACGGGGACAGTGCCACCGTCGCCATAATGGAAGCCGTTCCGAGACAGCCGCCCCTGCTCACCGGGGGCAACGCCGTGCGCGCAACAAAGCACGCCCGGCAGTTGCCATCTCACGCTCTGGCAAGACCATACTTGTTGGAGACTTTCGCATCCGGCTCGATGGAGGCGAGCCGATCGTGCCCCGGGATCGACAGGTCCCCACCATTCCTACTTCCAATCGATTCGAGCTCCTCCGGAAGGTCCGGGAAGGAGGGGCGAAGGTGAAGAACTTTGCCGCGCTTCGGCCCAAGGCGGCAATCTCCGGAGTCTGATATGGGGGCAACTCAAATGAGGAGCGACAACTCCGGATGAAACAGATTTGGGTCACTAAGGAGGAGGCCCGAGTCATCAAGCGGGCCAGATTACAAAAGGCCTTCCGCCAGTCTGAATTACAACAAGTGCGGAGCTCGGCTACTCAACACCAAGGGGAGCCTTTAACCTCCCACAGGTCGAGGGCTCACCGTCAACAACGACGGAAGCGCCGCAGACCTGCCAGGCTAGTACGCCCGACTTCCCCTTGGGCTAGCCCGGTACACACGGGCGACGGCCACTCTGAGCAGGAGTCTATACACTCAAAGCTAGGGCGGTACCCGCCCAAAAAAAGAAGCGAGCGGCCCAGATGGCAGACAACACCGTTAGGGTGTTCACTTGCTATGTCTCTTCCACTGACAAGCAGTGGGAGAGCGCTCAGGAAGACCTCAACCAACCTCTGCAAGCCATGAGAAGGTCAAGGCAGGTCTCCCGGGTTGTGATTTAGTTAGAGCCAACCTTAACTGTCGGGGCATCTCCGCCCGATCCAACGCGGCAAGAGGAGCGTCAAGAGGACGTTCACAGCGTCAGCGGAGATGGTGACCCAGCACAGGGCCTTGTCAGGGAGGCCCAAGCTTTCACAATGGAGGAGCTCCGGCGTGAGAACCAGGAGCTCACAAAAAAAAAACTTCCTGCAAGCACTCCTACGTGAAAAGGAGGCCCCTGTCCAACCCTCAGTGATGCCTGCTGATGCAGAGCAGCAACATCAGCCCTAGCACCTACCAGCTAAGCATACTTCTCCGCTGGTTTGCTTGAAGAATCCCGCTGGGGGAGATCTTAAGCCAAGCCATAAAGGCAAGGCTCCCATAGCCGAAGGTCTTCGAGGCTCGGTTTCTGGGGGACCCTCAAAGTCCTCTACCCAGTCGGGCCACCCCGAGGTGGCTGTCGCCAAGCACCCGAAGGACAAAGGCAAAATCAAGGTCGTGGAGTTCGAGCCTATGGCCCAATCCTACGATAGGCCAGCGGGGTCCACCCTCTCGAGGGGATCTCAACAACTCTCGGGGGTCAAGCCGCCAGCTGAAACAAAAGTGGCGACACCGCAAAACTCCCTAGGGTTCCACTTCGGTCAGCCAGAATTTCAAGAATTGTCGCCGGAGATAGTGGCCCAGGCAATTAATGCCACTTTCCAGCCACAGTCCGCTGAAGGGGAGTGGACTTGCGTCGCTCTAAGAAAGGGTCGCGGGCTCCAAAATGTCAGATGACTAGCTCGAGGCGGAAGACAAGTCTCGGGGGGCAAGTCGATTCACCCTCCAAAGCCATCTTCACCTTCCTTAGAGGAGGCTGCTCGTCTCAAGAAGCAGGAAAAGAATCGAAAGAAGAATCTGAAGAGAAGATTGAAAAAGCAGGCTGAGCAGGCAGCCGCCGTGGAAGCCTCCAAAGAGCTTACCCCCTTGCAGAGGTTGCAAAAGCTCATAGACGAGCTAGAAGAATATGTGCCTTTTTGCCCCACCAGGGCGGTCACACTCGACAAATATATTCCTTGGGAAAGGTTTGGGCAGAAAGCCCGACTCCTCGGCTGACTCCGGGAGACCTTGCGTCGTCTTGAGGAGGGTGAAAATATTCCAATTTCGGAAGAGCTCTCGTTGTTCTACAAAGACGAGGAGCTCACCGTGGAGGCCCTTGAACGAGCACTGCAGGAGCTGTCATGTAACATGGTGGCTATCCCGCTTCCGGACAATATAAATGTCTCCGTTGGGGAGGACAATGCCCCTGTGGCCACATACCAACGCCGATCGGCAAGGAATCGACGAGGCCGTGGTCGAGGACGGGGTCGTGGGTGAGAAAACCTTTTAACCCTCGATCGGGTTATAATATTCAGAGGGGAGCAGCCGGGCCCCATCCCTACACCTCAAGTGCGGGGCATTCCCTTCATACCTAAATCTTCAGAGAATGCAGGCCTTGATTCGGGAGCTCGAAGACCAAGAGGCATCCCTTTCATAATTCATTCTTCCGATGAGGAAGAAACTCCAGTCAGCGCCCCGTCGTCAGCTCTAACCTCGGGGCAGGCGGGCCCTTCAACTAGTGCTGGCGAAAGAGAAGGCTCCTCGGGTCAGTCCGATCTGGACGAGTCTCAGCCTGCTGCTGAGGAGTCTCTGGCACCGCTTTTCCAAGAGGGAGCGGGCGTGCAAGATGAAGGGGAGCGCCCTTTCAAGCGGGAGAAACCACATGGAGCCTCGAAGACTCTGGAGGAAATCATTCCCCCATTCGACAAGACCCGCGCTAGGGCTGACCGCAAAATCATTCAACACATGAAGCGGTTCCCAACTAATGTCACCATATGGGAGGCTATTGCTTGGAGCAAGGACTTGAGAGAGGCTCTCATAAAAGTCCTCCCGGACCCCGAGGCCTACGAGGCCCATGTAGCGGAACTGCAGGCCCAAGCATATGAAGCTCTTGCGGCCAATATTATTTTCTCCGACAAGGATTTGCTGATGGCCTCTCTTTGCATTAATCGCCCCCTATACATGAAAGGGACGATCAATGGCCATGAGGTGAACCGAATCTTAGTCGATGCAGGTGCGGCAGTGAATATTATGCCCCTGAAGACTTTCAAGTGTCTCTACTTGGCGCCTTATTTGCAAAAAGTCAGCGCCGTCAAAATCTCGGGGTTCAACCAAGACTCTGAAGAAGCTCTCGGTCGGGTCGAGGTGAAACTGGTCATGGGTGACTTTGCCACTAAAGTGACATTTTATATTATCAACGCCGACACGTCTTATAAGGTGTTGTTGGGAAGACCCTGGTTGCATGAAAATTGGATCGTTCCTTCGACTCTACACCAGTGCCTCAAGTATGCTAAAGGGGGAGAGCAGCATACCGTTTTTGCAGACCAAACTCCTTTCCACCCTAATGAATGCCACTTGGCGGACGCCTCCTTGTATTTCAGGGAGCCTACCATAACAATCCCCGACAGAATTAAAGGCAAGGGGAAGCAAAAGGTTGAGGCCGAGCCTGACGAAGGCCAACTCTTCACAGTTAATCGTGAGCTATTAAAGCTGCACCAGTTGAGCCTCAAGTCTGGTTTAAAACCAACTCAACCAGAGAGGCGCAATGTGGACTTCGAAGCCAATCTCATCAGTAGAACCATCGACCAGAGTGTCCCCTTGCCTCCGAAGTGCATTCAGCTTCCCTTTCTAAGAGAGGAATATAGCGTGGAGGAATTGAAGACTTTTATAGTCTCTTATAGGCGCAAGGGTCGAACCAAGGATGGCAAACATGCTCGGCTGATTGTCTTGTACAAAGGAGATTTAGTCCCACTAGTTCCCCTTGAGGATGATGTTGGGTGGGGCACCCCTGCTGATGAAGCGCAAGAGCCAGTTCAAGAAATGGATTATATGCTTGACCGGCTTAAGCGCATGTGTGTGAAGCAGGGAATTCCTCAGATCCAGAACCCTACGCGGAGGGCATATTTTTCCCACCTCTGGAATCCCCTGCAGGTCAGGGGGCAACTGCCTTTTTCCCGCAAGGACACTCGAGGGTTGGGTTATGATCAGGAGCCAAACTTCCAAGTTCATTATGCAGTCAACACTATAGGGCTCCTACCACCCTTTCCCGAGGAGGCCCAGAAGGAGCCCATAGCTGACGAGCTCCATCACGAGGCAGAGCATTCCCTGGCATCTCCTCTGTCGACGCCCGCTGAAGGGCGACAGGCAAATCCTGTGGAGTACGAGGTTTACGAGGCCAGTACTAATGAAGATGAAGACTTCGTCGACCTCCGGCCGGCTCCCCCAGAACTAGAAGACGGTGGTCAGTCAACCGTTGACGAGCTGATTGAGATTAATCTCGGCAGCAGGGACGACTACCGACCCACTTTTGTAAGTGCCCTCCTCAGCGGGGACGAAAGGCAGGCATATAGTCAACTCTTGGAAGAATTCAGAGATTGCTTCGCCTGGACATATAAAGAGATGCCGGGGCTTGATCCCTCTGTGGCAGAACATGAACTGGCTATATTTCCAACAGCTAAGCCAGTCAAGCAAGTCCAAAGACGTATGCGTCATGAACTAGAACTCAAAGTCAACGCCGAAGTCGACAAGATGTTGGACGTGGACTTTATAGAGCCATGTATGTATCCTGTGTGGCTCGCCAACATAGTCCCAGTCAAGAAGAAGAACGGCCAAGTCTGGGTCTGCATCGACTTTCGAGATTTGAACAAAGCATGTTCGAAGGACAACTTCCCTGTCCCCATCATCGAGACAATGGTGGATGCAACTACTGGCCACGAAGCCTTGTCTTTTATGGATGGATCGTCAGGTTATAACTAGATCCGCATGTCCATCAAGGATAAAGATCATACGGCCTTCCGGTCCCCTAAGGGGATCTTCAATTATAAGAGGATGCCATTTGACTTGAAGAATGCCGGGGCCACCTATCAAAGGGCAATGACTAAAATCTTCAACGAAATGCTTCATGACATTGTCCAGTGCTACGTCGATGACTTGGTCATTAAGTCTAAGAGGCGGGACAGCCACCTAGCCGATTTACGTTGAGTCTTTGAGAGACTTCGGCAGTACCAACTCAAGATGAACCCGATGAAGTGTGCCTTCGGCATCTCTAGCGGCAAGCTCTTGGGCTTCATCGTCAGGTATCACGGGATAGAGATAGATCCTGACAAAATCAAGGCCATCAGGGAACTACCCCGCCTAGAAATATAACAGAGCTCAGATCGTTCCAAGGAAGACTCGCCTATATTAGGCGATTCATCTCTAACCTCTCCGGGAGGTGCATGCCCTTTGGCAAACTAATGAAGAAAGGGGCACCTTTCGTATGGGATGAAGACTGTCAGAAGGCCTTCGAGCAGATCAAGGAGTATCTTCTGGCTCCGCCTATCCTTGGGGCGCCTGTCAAAGGAAAGCCCCTGATTCTTTATATTGCCACCATGGATGCTTCCCTTGGAGCGCTCCTGGCCCAGATCAATGATGAGGGCAAGGAGCAACCTCTTTACTACCTCAGCCGAAAGTTAGTCGGTCTCGAGCATCGTTACTCGCCCATGGAGAAGATGTGTCTGGCTTTGGTGTTCGCCGTTAAAAAGTTGAGACACTATCTGTTGGCGCATCGAGTGGAGCTCATTTCAAAATGGGACCCGCTCACATTTCTCCTTAGCCAACCTGTCCTCTCTGGACGGCTGGGAAAATGGGCACTCATCCTCATGGAGTTTGACATCACTTTTGTCCCGCGCAAGGCAATTAAGGGACAATGGATGGCTGAGTTTCTCGCGGCACACCTTGTGCCGGAAGACTCCCCTCTCAATATTGAGCTGCCAGATGAAGAAAGGTTGATGCAGCCGCTCGGCGAGGAAGGGTGTGATACAGATGCCCCATCCCAAACCGAACTTGATGTGCTGTCCCTCGACTCGCCTTCATGGGAACTATATTTTGACGGCGTATCCAGGACCATCAAGAGACCTGGCGGCCTCACAGACTTCGTGTCAGGCGCTGGCATAGTCTTTGTGTCTCCTTAGGGAGGCGTACTTCATAATTCCTGTGCCCTCATGAAGTCATTGACCAACAATGAGGAGGGATATGAGGCACTGATCATCGGGCTCCAGCTCGCCCTGGAGATGGAGATTAAATGCATCAAGGTATGCGGGGATTCTCAACTCGTCATCCGTCAAGTTCTGGGCGACTATGATGTATGGAAAAAGGAGTCGATACCCTACCATGAAGCAGTTTTTAGGCTCAAAGAGAAGTTCTATCTATTTGAGATAGATCATGTGTCAAGAAGCAATAACTCCCAGGCAGACGCTCTGGCAAAACTTGCAACAGCTTTGAAGATCCCGCCAGAGGGAGAGTTGAATATAACCGTCAGACACAGGAGGCTCATGCCTAGCGTGCTCGACGAAGAATCTGGCCAATCTGAGATTGAAAGGAGGCTTGAGGAATTATCCTGTCTGGAGGGTAAGAGACTCCAGGCCTACAAACATTTACAAGTCTATCAAGCCCGTATGACGCGTGTCTACGACAAGTTAGTCAAGCACAGGGCGTTCAAGAAGGGTGACTTGGTCATGCTCAAGGAAAGAGAGGTCCTGGCGGGAAGATCCAGCGGCAAACTCCAACCCAACTGGCGTGAGCCTTATGTCGTACAGATGGTCTTTGAAGGGGGAGCCTACACGGTCGTCGACCACAAAGGCAACAACACGTTCCCACCTCTTAATGGGAAACATATGAAGCTGTATCATGCGCCATCGCAGGAGTTTCTACAGCAGTCCGCACAGGACATACTGAGTCAGTGACTTCATCCTGTGATAGTAGATGGTGATATCCAGTCCCACCAGGGCATGTTCACTATCGTAACTCAACTCGCTTTTCAGCATATTTTGCCCCACCGAGATCAGCCTCAGTACGCCCTCTCGGGTTGCCGATTCAACTCGCTTTTCAGCGTATTGTGTCCCACTGGGATCGGCCTTAGTACGCCCTCTCGGGCTGCCAATTCAACCCGCTTTTCAGCTTATTTTGTCCCACTGGGATTGGCCTTAGCACGCCCTTGCGGGCTGCCAACTCATCTTGCCTTTCGACTCTCTTTACCTTTTAGGGATTGACCTCAGTATGCCCTCTCGGGCTGCCAACCCACCTCGCCTTTCGGCTCATCCCACTGGGTCTGGCCTCAGTATGCCCTCTCGGGCTGTCAACCCACCACGCCTTTCGGCTCATTTTACCTTTTAGGGATTGGCCTCAGCATGCCCTCTCGGGCTGTCAACCCACCTCGCATTTCGGCTCATTCTACTTTCTAGGGATTGGTCTCAGTACGCCCTCTCTGGCTGTCAACCCACCATGCCTTTCGGCTCATTTCACCCTCTCGGGATTGGCCTCCGTATGCCTTCTTGGGCTGCCAACCCATTTTGGCTTGTTTCACTTCTAGGCCCGGCCCTTGCATGTCCTTTTGGGCTGCCGAACCATCTCGTCTCTCTGCTGGTTGTCAAATCCATTCTTCCACCCTACCGGGCTTGGCCTCAGTATGTCCTCTCGGGCTGCCAACCCGCCATGCCTTTCGGCTCATTTTACCTTCTAGGGATTGGCCTCAGTATGCCCTCTTGGGCTGCCAACCCACCTCGTCTTTCGGCTCATTTTACCTTCTAAGGATTGGCCTCAGTATGCCCTCTCGGGCTGTCAACCCACCTCGTCTTTCGGCTCATTTTACCTTCTAAGGATTGGCCTCAGTATGCCCTCTCGGGCTGCCAACTAACCACGCCTTTCGGCTCATCCTACCTTCTAGGGATTGGCCTCAGTATGCCCTCTCGGGCTGCCAACCCATCATGCCTTCGGGCTCATTTTACCTTCTAGGGATTGGCCTCAGTACGCCCTCTCGGGCTGCCAACCCATCGTGCCTTTTGGCTTGTTTCACTCTCGGGTCCGGCCTGTGCATGCCGTTTCGGGCTGCCGACCCACCACGCCTCTTGGCAGTTAGGTTTGACTCACGTGTTCTTCCAAGGCCATCAAATCTATTTCTTTTGTCCCCCACAGGCTTGGCCTATATGTGCCCCTTTCGGGCTACCAACCCTATTTGCCTATTCGCCTCCAAATTTGATTCATATGTCCCACCGGGACTGTCGAATCCATCCTTTCATCCTTTTGGGTCTGACCTACGTACACCCCTTCCAAGCTGCCAACCCACGTCGCCTATCACCCTCCAAGTTTAACCCGCATGTCCCTTTCGGACTGTTAAACCTATTTATTTGTTGTCCCAACCGGGCTTGGCCTATACACACCCTCCTCGGGTTGCCAGTCCATTCGACCTATCGGTCTTTGGATTTGACTAAGCACATCCCACTAGGGCTGTCAAGTCCACCCACTTGTCCCACCGGTGTGACACACATGCCCCTCCGGGAATGTCACACCCTCTCTGCCTTTTGGCACCATAGGTACAAAAAAAAAAAAAAACGGGGTTAAAATACTGATACTCCAGCGGACTTGGTTGTTTCCATTAGGGGAGCAATCAAGGGCAAAAAGACTTTAACCCGGCTAAGGTGAAAACCCGTGAGGGCGCTTTAGGCAAAAATGGGTACCCCTCAGTGTGAAAACTCGAAAGGGCGCACTGGAAAAAGCTAAAGGGGGCCAGTCCTGGCGAAAACCCGAAAGGGCGGTAGGGCTGGTAAAGTAAAAAAGAAAAAAGAAAAAAAAGAGTACACATGCAAGAGAATGACAGCTAAGTCAACGAGCTCTATTCTCTATTTCTTAACATCAAGCAGAAGAACCCCGAGACAAGCCCTCGGGGAAGCTGTACAAAGCCGGGCTGAACAAATAGCCCCATGGAAAAAGAAATCATCAGGCAAAATCAAAGGCCAGGCTCGCTCCTCCTCAGGTTAGCAAGGCGAGCCTCACTTTGAATAGTCTCCACCCGAGCACTCAAGCCTACGGTGGAGAGTCTACATCGGCACGCGTAAGACTGCGCTCCTCCTCGGTCTCTCGGACCTCTCGCAAAAGCTCCTCTACTCTACGGGAGGTCACTTGCTCGCGCTCATGAGTGTCCTCGACCTGGGCACCCACCTCAACCTGGGCCGCCCGAAGTCTGCAAAGCTGCTACTCCTCCTACTGAATCATCAGCTGAGTCCTCCACCTCCGCTCTTGAATAGCGTAAAAACAGGTGAACTCCTCCCGTAAAGACGCAAGCTCAGTCATCCAGGCGTCCCGAAGGAGACCAAATGCATCCATTTGACAATGTTACACCAAGTTGAGGACCGTTCGGCTACTCTATCCCAAGGGTCGAGAAACTCCGAGGCAACTATGAAGCCTCACCGACTGAAGTTAAAACAAAGGAAGGAGACGTAATCCAATGGGTGCCCTTTCCAAACAAAGTGAAATGTACAGAATTTTGATATACAAGCTACGACGCCCTTGCCTAGGGCGGTGTTGGCTCAAGTTTGTGTTAGATGGTATCTGCCTCAGCTCGTGTACGGCCGATATCAACTCAGACCAACACACCCTAAGGGCTGGTCTACATCAGCTCTGGTTGTCACAAGCCAACAGTTAGCCAACCTCAATCCTCGGCTACACACCTCAGCGGTTAGCCGACGCATCTTTGGGGACACCTCAACGGTTAGCCAGCCTTAACTTGCGACTACACGCCTCAGTGGTCAGCCGACACATCCTCAATGATATCTCAGCGGCTAGCCAACACGACGACTTTTGGCCAACGCCCAAGGGTTAGCCAATGTCAGTCTCAGCTATTACAACCCAACAGTCAATTGACAACGACACAGACTGATGGGCCTCCTCAAGGCAAGTCTACAACAACCTTGGGCCAACAAGCCTCGCCAAGGCAGGTCTACATCAACTACAAGCCTACAAGCCTCTCCGAGGTAGGCCTGCATCAACTTCGGACCATTATGCCCTAAGGGCTGGTCTACATCAACTCTGGCTATCGCAAGCCAACGATTAGCCAGCTTCAACATTCGGCTACACACCTCAACGGTTAGCCGACACATCTTTAGTGACACCTCAGCGGTCAACTGACACGGCGACTTTTGGCCGACGCACCCCCAAGGGTCAGCCAATGTCAGTCTCCAGCTATCACAACTCGACAGTCGATCAACGACGACTTAGATGGATGTGTCTCTCCGAGACAAGCCTACATTAACTCCGGGCCAAGAAGCCTCGCCGAGGCAGGTCCGTAGTAACTCTAGGCCAACGAGCCTCGCTTGAGGCAGGTCTACAACAATTTCGAGCCAACAAGTCTCACCGAGGCAAGTCTACAACAATTTTGAGCCAACAAGTCTCTCCAAGGCAGGTCTACATCAACTACAGGCCAACGAGCCTCTCCGAGGCAGGTCTGCATCAACTTTGGACCAACATGCCCTAAGGGCCGGTCCGCATCAACTTTGGCTAGTGCACCCCGAATGATGTAGCCCGTCAGTGGGCACAGCACAAAGGAACGCATATTAAAGCGCACGGGCCATCCGCCCCCGCCTCCGGCCGTCACGGATGTTCCGTGGGGGGCACTTGTTGCAACCAAAAAATCCCTGCAATAATTGGGATGAAATGCAGAAAAAAAAAACCTTTAATGGGTTTATAAAGGGGGCCCAGACCACCCGGGGAGTGGAGGGACCCGCCCGGGGCCGGCCACCCCCGAGCAGGCCCCCCCCCGGCGGCCGCACGGGGCAGGGCGGATCTGTCCGGGGTCGGCCCGCCCCGGGTAGGCCTGTTCGGGGTGGCCCCTCCCCGGACGGGACCCCCCGACCCCGGGCAGGTCCGCGCGGACCCGCCCGGGGCAGGGCGGGGCAGTTCCAGGGATTCCGTCTGCCCATTTCAAAAAAAAAAAAGAGAGGCAGAAACGGACCTGCCGGGGGTGGCCTTGACCCGCCCGGGTTCGGCCCACCCCGGGCCGGTCCCTCACCTTCTATAAATACCCCCTACGGGGCTCACTTGAGGGGGACTTTTGGACCTTTTTTCCGGAGAGAGAGGAAGACTTGTGAAGAGAAGAAATCTCTTGTTCGATGTCTTGGCCTATTTGGGGTATGTGACACCCCGGGCTTTGTCATTATGCCCCTACGTGGGCGTTGTCGTTATGCCCCTACGTGGGCGTAGTTGTTAAGGACCCTTTGGAGGCTTTTTGGACTTGGATTTTCTCTACGGAAAAGAAAAGAAGAAGACTTGTGTTCGTTGTTTTGGCCCACTTGGGGTATGTAACACCCTGGGCTTGTATCTATACCCCTACGTGGGCTTTGTTGTTGTGCCCCTATGTGGGTCTTGTATTTATGCCCCTGCGTGGGCTTTGTCACTATGCCCCTACGTGGGTGTTGTTGTTGTGCCCCTACGTGGGCCTTGTATTTATGCCCATATGCGGGCTTTGTCATTATGCCCCTACGTGGGCATGGTTGTCACGCCCCTACGCGGGCTTTGTCATTATGCCCCTGCGTGGGCGTGGTTGTTACGCCCCTACGCGGGATTTACATTTAAGCCCCCATGTGGGCCTTGTAATTATATTCCCGCCTCAGAGCGGTGATACCGTGTACAGTTGGCAACTCGTCGACAACTTTTGTAATGAAGTTTATGAAAGTTTGCAAGGGTGTGTGATGCTACCCCCGGCCCGTGCCAGTTGAGGAAAATTGCGAATAAACCCTTCCTATAAGGAAAATTACATATATGTCCTTCCTTCAGGAGCTAAGGGTGCGCATCGTCTTTAAGGACCTCACGACCTCTCCATACTCGAGAAATACCTACAAATGGTCCCGCGACCCCAGTGTCTTTCACGGACCACTCCATATAAGGTCACGTCTAAATTACGAAAACGCCCTTCTAGCTTGAGATGCCTTGATAATTCCCAACGGCTCTTGAAAACAGCTCTTGAGCCTTCCAGTGTCAATCCTTGCTTAGCGGCCACCCCAGATTGTGACAAAACTTCTAGCAAGGTAAAATTACCATAGTGCCACTAGACATGGCAAATTACCAAAATACCCCTAGTATCCAGACAATCAACGGGGCACTCTGGTGCACTTCTGGGCTCCTTTAGCTCACTCTTATCCCCAGATACAGTAGGGTGTTGCCCAGTTCAACCTGGTCTTAGCCAAGCCCTACCCCTCATACATTTTATGTTCACCCACTGGGAGTCAAAAGTGCGATGCAAGCTACCTATGCTGATGTGTCCTCGATTAGAACCTTGGAGAGAAATTCTAGGCCTTATTGTTGACAATTAAACAAGGGTGTTCGGACGTTATGCCGATGTAAATCAACACTGACCGCGGTCAGTGGAGAAAGGTCCAACACTCGAACCCTCATCGTCTGGTACGATACGAACCCCATGAAATGGACACTGCACTGGCCGTTCGTGTAGCCCCATATGTGCACCCTTACCTTCTCAGAGAGAGTCCATTACATGATCAGAGGAACCCCAAACCCGATACAAAATACTAGACTTCTCGCAAAGTCGCCCGGGTATTGAAAAGGGGATGTCAACCTCATCTTAAAACAGGCACGCATATACTGGCTAACCACATTCAATTGCATAGGCCATATCAAGTCTTGTCAAGGAGAGAGAGAGGAGTTTCACCTACCAATCTCTGCAGAATTAGTAGAGAGTTCTTCACCACTTAGTGCTGTCAAGCCTTGATTAACCTTAATAGGTGTAGCTCTGTAACCCAATTTCCCTGTTACCTTCAGCAGGTCTAATATATACTTATAACAAATGCAGATCCCTTCACTGGATCTAGCTACCTCAATGCCGAGGAAGTACCTATGTAAACCAACATCTTTACTCTCCAACTCTTTAGCCAAGTTCTGCTTTGTAGGAGATAGATTGGGTTCAGGCTGGTCTGGGCCCGAACCAGGTTTGTTTAGTGTGTTTGGGTAGGCCCATTACTGGACCCACTAAGGTGGATCCGGTTAACTTAAACCTCTTCTCTTTGTGCTTTACGTTTATACCCTATCTTATCTCTTTGTAACAGCGGTATTATGGTCCTAAGTGTGATTAGGTCATGTTAATAAAGCATTGAAGGGAGATGGTGGCTAGAAGACACAGCCGCCACTGCTCCTGTTCACTTCTATCTTTCTCTTCCATCTTCCTCCTCCTCTCTCTCTCTCTCTGTCTTCCTCCCTCTGCGCATCATGTGATCAGAGTGTTCTTCATGGTATCGGAGTGACGGTCAAGGGCCTGTCCGTCTCGCGAGTTGCTGATGTGGAGTGGCCGGGTGGCACTCCTGGTTGTTCAGACCTGTGCGCAGCAGTCTTAGGGTTTTGTCGACCCCAAGGTGTGAGGCTCTGTCCACAGGAAGAGGCATAAGGCAGTGGAGCGCAGCCTTCCTCCTCTCTGTACCCAATCAGATCCAGGGTTCTTGGAGTTCATATCTGTCCCCTTTCTTGTGAAGTTTTGCTTCCAAGAAGAAGCTTCAGGCAGTGGAGTCCGTATCCTTCCTTCTCTCTGTACCCAATCAGATCCAGGGTTCTTGGAGTTCATATCTGTCCCCATTCTTGTGAAGTTCTGTCTGCAAGAAGAAGCTTCAGGCAGTGGAGTCCGCAGCCTTCATTCTTCTCTTCGTATTTGATCAGATCAAGGGTGACCTGTCCCTGTTCTGCTCCTATCCAGAACTGGGTGCTGAGATCCCTTCGTATCTGATTAGATCAAGGGTGACCTGTCCCTGTTCTGCTCCTGTCCAGAACAGGGTGCTCAGCCCTTGGGGCAGCTACTTATGGAGCTCAGTGGAAGCCGTCTGCTCATTTGTATTAGGGTCTTCTAGCAGTGTTCCGCTCTTCCCTTGCTGTCACAAGGGTCTGAACCTTTAGTATTGAAGCAGCCACTCACACGGACCGAGAGGGAGTCACCTCTCCTTGCTTCAGCAGTATTTGGCTTCAAATGGCTCACCGTACACAGTTCATACTTAAACCAGCCTGAAATTCTTACACCAGCATGGGTAATGAAAGTATCTCCCTTCAAATCACTCCGATGAAGTTGATGGAGCACAATTATATGGTGTGGTCTGTGGCAACAGAGGTATATATTGCCGGTCGTGGCAAAAGTGGGTATATCAATGGCAAAATTAAAAAGCCCCATCTTGATGATCCTGGACATGACAACTGGCACTTGGAAAACAATGTTGTTATGTCTTGGATATTGAATTCAGTTGAATCTGAAATTCGATCAATCATTCTTCGACGCAAGACTGCAAGAGAGATGTGGACACTCCTTGCAGAGATGTTTGGACAAAAACAAGATGCTGTTCGGATATATCAATTGACAAATGAGATACATGATTTGAAACAGGGGAAACCTATCTGTAACGACCTACTTTGGCACCCTCCGGAGCAAGTGAGAAGAACTTAACTACTATGCTGTTGATGACTGGTCATGTGTCGAGGATCAGAAGAAGCACTTACATTATGTTCAGAGAACTCAAGTGTTCAAATTCTTGGCTGGTCTTAATCCCGAATTTGTGAAGAGAGAATTCTCTTGTTCGTTGTCTTGCCTATTTGGGGTATGTGACACCCCGGGCTTTGTCATTATGCCCCTACGTGGGCTTTGTCATTATGTCCCTACGTGGGCTTTGTCATTATGTCCCTACGTGGGTCTTGTATTTATGCCCCTACGTGGGCTTTGTCGTATGCCCCTTACGTGGGCGTGGTTGTTAAGGACCATTTGGAGGCTTTTTTGGACTTGGATTTCTCTACGGAAAAGAAAAGAAGAAGACTTGTGTTCGTTGTTTTGGCCCACTTGGGGTATGTAACACCCTGGGCTTGTATCTATGTCCCTACGTGGGATTTGTTGTTGTGCCCCTATGCGAGTCTTGTATTTGTGCCCCTATGTGGGTCTTGTATTTATGCCCTTGCGTTGGCTTCGTCTTTGTGCCCCTACGCGGGTCTTGTATTTATGCCCCTGCGTGGGCTTTGTCATTATGCCCCTACGTGGGTGGTGGTGTTGTGCCCCTACGTGGGCCTTGTATTTATGCCCCTATGCGGGCTTTGTCATTATGCCCCTACGTGGGCATGGTTGTCACGCCCCTACGTGAGCTTTGTCATTATGCCCCTGCGTGGGCGTGGTTGTTACGCCCTTACGTGGGATTTACATTTAAGCCCTCATATGGGCCTTGTAATCATGTTCCTGCCTCAGAGCGGTGATACCGTGTACAGTTGGCAACTCGTCGACAACTTTTGTAATGAAGTTTATGAAAGTTTGCAAGGGTGTGTGATACTGCCCCCGGCGCGTGCCAGTTGAGGAAAATTGCGAATAAACCCCTCCTTATAAGGAAAATTACATATATCTCCTTCCTTCGGGAGCTAAGGGTGCCCATCGTCTTTAAGGACCTCACGACCTCTCCATACTCAAGAAATGCCTACAAATGGTCCCTTGACCCGAGTGTCTTTCACGGACCACTCCATATAGGGTCACGTCCAAATTACGAAAATGCCCTTCCAGCCTTGGGATGCCTTGATGATTCCCAACGGCTCTTGAAAATAACCCTTGAGCCTTCGAGAGTCAATCCTTGCTTTGCAGCCACCCCAGATTGTGATAAAACTTCCAGCAAGGTAAAATTACCATAGTGCCACTGGACATGGCAAATTACCAAAATACCCCTAGTATCCAGGCAATCAACATGGCACTCTGGTGCACTCCTGGGCTTCTTTAGGTCACTCTTATCCCCAGATATAGTAGGGTGTTGCCCTGTTCAACCTAGTCTTAGCCAAGCCCTACCCCTCATACATTTTATGTTCACCCACTGGGAGTCAAAAGTGCGATGCAAGCTACCTATGCTGATGTGTCCTCAATTAGAACCTTGGAGAGAAATTCTAGGCCTTATTGTTGACAATTAAACAAGGGTGTTCGGACGTTATGCCGATGTAAATCAACACTGACCCCGGTCAGTGGGGAAAGGTCCAGCACTCGAACCCTCATCGTCTGATACGATGCGCACCCTATGAAATGGACACTGCACTGGCCATTCGTGTAGCCCCATATGTGCACCCTTACCTCCTCAGAGAGAGTCCATTACATGATCAGAGGAACCCCCAAACCCGATACAAAATATTAGACTTCTCGCAAAGTCGCCCGGGTATTGAAAAGGGGATGTCAACCTCGTCTTAAAACAGACTGGCACGCCCGGTAGGACCTTTCCCGCCTTTCTTCTTCTTGTCAACAGAAGGCCTTAAACCTCCCCGAGGTTCTCATTACTCCTTATTCTCTTACGGGACGAGAAAGGAGAAGAGGACACCAGCTTCCTGCTTTTTGTTGTTCCAAGCGCAACTCTTGCTTCGCAATCAGGACGATGGCTGTTGTGACCTATGGCCTGCAAGTCGTCGCGAACCACGCCAGGTTTGGCTACCTGGCGACTCCTATTATTTTTGGCGACTTCGCTCCGGTCGTCGGCTCCCCCTTCTTCTTAGGGATAGTGCCGGTTGCCTGGGGCAACGCAGTCGCCCCTGCTCCTATTGGTCGGGTGTCCCTGGCCGAGAAGACATCTACTGAGGGTGCTAGGCCCTCCGCTCTTGCTGCCAGCCGGGCCTGCCCGGTTCAGAAGACAGTGTCTTGGGGTGTCAGGTTCTCAATTTCTGCAACTGGCCGAGGCAGATTGGTCACAATGAAGACAATTGCTGAGGGTGTCAGGCCCTCTGCTCCTGCCACTGGCCGGGTCCGCCCTGTAATATCTCGGACCTTTCGGATCCTTCTTCGTGGGTCCCGGATCTGGTTTCTCGGAGTGTCCGGCTCCGTTGTGTCCGAAATTTCGTTTCTGACATCTTTCGTGTTCGGATCGGCGCGATCTGGAGTTGTTTCGGAGGCCCGGAGTGCGTCCGCGGCTTTTCCGCGCTTGTTTTCCAATTTTCGGTGTGTGTTTCGGTAATTCCTTCGGAACCTCTTTGCGGGTGAACCGGGTCGTTCACCTAGGCGAGAGTGGTAGCGTTGCGATCGGTGCGTTCCGATGATCCCGGAAACGTAACTTTTAATTTTTCGGTATTTTTCGGATTTTTCAGATTTTCTATAAATATCTCTCATTTTCTCTCTCTCCCCACCCTTCTCTTTCTTCCTCTTCTTCTTCCTTCCACCGTGACCGCCCCCCCCTCTTCCTCTCTCTCTCCTATTTCGACGCGTCAGGCCTCTCTCCGGCTGCAGACGGCGGCGGGGCGACGGCGCGGCGACGTGGGTGGCGGCGAGGCGATCTCGTGGGCGTGCGGTGTTCGTGGGAAGCGTGAAGGAGCGGGCTTTCTAAAAGCGTTCTTCGTGGTTTGAGCTCGATTCGGCGGAGCTTTCGATCCATCGAGGTAGGGGGACGAATCTCTATGCTCATCCCGTCATCCCCCGCGATTTGTAGGCCGAATGGGAGCCGAGAGGGGTGTTTTTGAGCGGGTTAGGGCAAAATCATGTTTTGGGGAGAGTTCGTCCGATCTATGGATTTGAGCTGCGATTCGGCGTTTTGATAGCCTAGAAGCATGCTAGGGGTCCTCAGGGGTCTTCCCCTTTGATTTCCCCCTCTCCTATAGAGGCATGGGGGCGTGGTTGGAATTTTTGGGCGTTTCACGTCGTTTCGCCGTCGGGTCGGTGTGACGGTCCTTCCAGTGACCGTCACACAGTGTGACGCGCCCAGGAGGGTGCGTTATAACCCTGTTTTAGCCAAATGGGGGTCTGTGGGCTGTGACGGTCCCACGATAGACCCCCAGGACGCTGTGACGCGCCTGGGTTGGACCGTCAGGGACGATCTGACCGTTGGCATGACCGTTGGTTTTTGACCGTTGGGGGTCAAGGCCTATGACGCACCAGGACTGGCGCGTCACAGCCTTGTGACGCCCCTGTGTGGGTGCGTTAGAGTGGACGCATTCCCACCCTGTAACGCACCAGACTTGGTCCGTTACAGCCTGTGAACCACCAAGCGGCACGCGTCACAGTTTGTTTCTTCGTGCCTTGTGACGCACCAGGCTGGGTGTGTCAGGGCCTGTGACGCACCAGGATAGGCGCGTCACGGTCGTTTTTGCACCGAGGGTCTGACGCCCTTGTGTTAGGCCATCAGATGGCTGTGACGGTCCAACCTTAGACCGTCAGAGCCTGTGACGCGTCTAGGGTAGACCGTCAGGCTCAAGATTGCTCCGGATGGTTAGCAGTCCCGTTTTCCTTCCGACTGTGGTCACCGTGCGACGGTGCTGGTACGTGGGATGGTCCCCGTACGTCGTCGGATACGGACGTGATTTTTCGTTGACTTGAGAGTCTACTCCTTCAGTGCCCCTCCACTAGTCGTAGTCTACCTGCACGCGAGTGGACCCACCAGGGAGTGGTGGAGAGGCTACCCTGAGGACGGTTTTTAGACTGGTTTCCGTCGGGCCCTTCGTCGGTAGCCAGAGTCCGGCTCCAGGGGAAAACCAGTTAGAGGCCAGACCTAGGACGTATGGTCTGTGTGTGCACACGTGGCTGGGGGCGGTTGGACCCACGTTGACGGGCGTGACCCCAGCTAGTCACTTGTTTGTGGTTACTTGTTCGGTGTCCGTGCCTCTGGTAGGCGCTACCACGTTAGGCAGTTCACCTGCGGTGCGGTGTAAGTCGTCAGGGGACGCTACCGACTGTGCTTCTTGTGGGAGGTACTCCTGTTGAGTCGGGAGTGGCAGACTGTCAGTCGTTGAGTCGGGAGTGGTACTCCTGTGACTTCTAATCCATGTCATCCAAGTACTGTTAAACCCCATCTTTGTCATTAAACAACAAAGAAAATTCCTGTCCAGACTATCGTAGGCTTTCCTAAGATCAACCTTTAAACAAGCCTTCGGGCTACTTGCTTGAGGTGCAAATTCCTTACCAGCTCATGTGCCAAGAGGACAAACTCAGTCATTCTTCTTCCCTTCACGAATGCCGATTGGTTCTCGCTAATCAGTTCCGGGATCACCACCTGCAGTCTTCGGGCCAACACTGACGCAATGATTTGATAAATGAAATGAAATAATGAAATTGGCCTATATTTCACTAAAGAATCAGCATTATCAGATTGGGGCACCAGTGTTGTGAAGGTGTGATTGACCTCTCTTAAGAACTTCCCGGACTTGAAGAAATGTTGAACAGCCTCCATCACATCATCCTTTACCATATCCCAGCATTTATGGAAAAAATCAGCTGAAAAACCATCCGGACCAGGTGCTTTATCCGGGTTTGCTTGAGCCACCACCAGTTCAATTTCATCCCTTGTCACAGGGGCCAAGACCTTTTTCAATAGCAGCTCTTTCTCTTCCGAGACGGGTTTAGAATCGAACTGGGGCATGGTCTGTTAATCTGGGGTTACACTAGCTAGCCCTCACTATTAACATGTCCGAAATTGGCAAATCGCCCTCTCTTCCTTTTGATGGTGAATGTCGGCAAATGTCCTTTAAAACAACCCTTATCCCACAGCGCTTATGTAGCATCAGGAAAGACAGTAAGCCAAGGAGAAGGAAAGCGAAAGCTGCGCTTTCCTGTCACTACTATTTCTCTTACCCGGAAAAGGCCTCCCATCTAGTTCTTTCATACCCGGCAAAAGCCGTGAGTCAGATTCTCCTTCGTAGGCCCTAGAGGAATTGGTTCCGAGGACTTTGGCTACTGATTTAGTATGAATTAACTCTACTACTAGTTCGATTTTCACTAAGCCGAATCTTTTTTTTCTTTCAATGGCAGCTAGATGTCTAAACAGGAGGAGGAAGATTTCATTTGTCCAATCCACCTCACAGTGTCCTTTCCTTTCGCGGATTCTCTAAAAGCGGCATCCACATGATCAGAAAGCAGTGACGTAAAAGTGCTAACATGCAAAGAGCGGAAATGCTGACAACAGCCTTTTCGATAGGAGCTTGCCTTGCATTCTATGCATCTTATTTACTACTAGATGTCGCTTCCTTGTCCGATTCAAGGCCATCTTCATTAGCACCAGATGAAATAGCTGGGGATTCCTTCTTTCGATCCATGTCATCTGGCATACTAGCTCTGACGACTAGTCTTCTGTTAATTCTTAATGAAATATCTCCTGCGAATCGCTACGCGCCTTCAAACAGCTTATTCTGATTAACTGAAATAGCCTATTCTCGAACAGCTGATTCTATAGATGATATAAGAGCGGATTCGTCCTGCTCTCATTCTTGCTTGCCATTTATCGGTCGGGGAATATTAATAGAGAATGTTTGAAGGACCCTTTGTAATAGTTGCGGTAACTATTACAAAAGAAAAAGTAAGAAAGACTAGTAATATTCTTCGCATCTCGAAAGAAATGGTTTCAAAATCAATCTTCTCTTCGCTACGTCCCTTACTTTACCTTACTTCCCTTAAGGGGAGAAAGCAAGTTTTGTTGGGCAAAGAGGTTCCATTTTCATATGCTTAATAACACATGTGATTGGAGAAGTCAAGCACCTGGTTTTGGTCCGGTTATTCCGGAGGTGATAAACCTATTTCCCAACCTGGTTCTATCTCTCAGGCGTAAACTTCTTTCGTAAAGCACTGTTCAAGCTAGTGCGAGGAAGAAGGTGAGGAATCATCAGTCTCGGAATCAGGCGGTGAAGAATCTGAAGTTGAGGCAGAAAGTGCATCGGAATCAGGTACAAAAAAAGAAAGAACCCTCGGATACCGCCAATGGGATTTTTTAATTCTAAATCTGCCTACTCAACTTGGGTTTGGAAAGCAAAAACCGGACTTCTTTTGAGAGCATAGAATCCAACCCTATGTGCATTGCTGAGAAAAGCTTAGCTTCTTTCTATTTATCTTACGATATTTATAAGTCGAGAGTTCTTCTTTCCTGGTCGTTCGCCATACCCGACCCCACCCCTACTAGAGGAAGTAAAGCTAATACCAGTCGCTTCTCGAGAATGATAGAAATCGGACTTATCAATAACCGCAGGAGACTATCTAGCTTGGTTCGGAGAGCACTTGTTGGGTTAAAGATTTGTTTTTTGCTAAATGTTACGGCCTAAATGCTGAACTATTGACCCTACTTGTTCGGATGGGTGTTCACCCCAAAGTGTTCCCGGACTGCATGCATACATCCGTAAGTAACTTAGTGCAACATGGCAAATTTCATTGAGAGGAATCAGCAAAGAAAATGTGGTGCAATCCACCAGATTCTCATTAATAAACTTATTTATCATAACGAGTGGGGAATCCATAAGGCAAATGCATCTGATATATAAATCTGGGATTTTCCTATGTCAAATGTGTTAGAGACGTTTTTGAATAATTTATTTAGTACTATTTCGGAGAATAATTCTGTAAGTCATGCAACTAATGTTTCATTATATCAAGATGCGGTACTCAAAATCTTGCATGATCGTAAAGAAGAAAAAGCAGGTTTATCTTTTACGGACGATGAATTAAAAGAACTTCAAATAAAGGTTGAGAATCTTACTACTGCATTCGATCATGAGAAAAACATGTTTCAGGCAACTCCGAATGGTAGGTGTCTGGTGGTTCAATCGGAACTGGTTGAGCGGTCTTCGGGAAGTCAAGTAAGCAGGATGAGGGCACGAATTTAGTCCCTTTCATAAGAATAAGAAGTGAAAGTCGTCTTGTCAAATTACCTATCGAGATTGAAAGAATTTATGACCGTACCCGAGAGATCAGCCGGCACAGCTCTTGCTTGCTGTCTGTATGTGGTAGGGCCTGAGTCAATCAGTCGTAGGTCAATCCATCCACCTCAGGATTTGTATCCTGATTGGTTCTTGCACATGCTTTTTCCAACATGAGCTTCTTCTGAGCCCTCAACATGGCAAATGAAGCCAATCTTCTTGGTTGGTACGGACCAGCTCGGGGCTTGCTTTCGTAGGGTCCCCAAAACCTGATGTGTGGTCTATTCTGACTTCCGTGGATACATATCGATTTGGTAGACCAAGCTTTATGGGATCATTAATGAGCAGGGTGAATGGCTACCTTCATTGGTTGAATTCAGAATTGGGAGGTTATTACATTCAGGTTTACACCCTGGTTCCCTAGGCCTTGGAATGCCGCCTGCTTGTTTTCTAGGCTTTGTTCTCTATTGCAGGACAATGATGATTTTTGGGGACGGCCCCATCATGTAGATTTCGCGGGGGGAGATTCTTGCTTTTCTTGCTCCCGCTTCCTCGATCGTTTCGTTTCTGGGTTTATGGATGGACAGCCTCACGCAAGCGCCTTTTGAAACTGTCGGGCACTCCTTTCTCCTATTGTTTTGTTTGTTTGTCACTTCTTGGAAATCACGAAGAGGATTTCCGGGTATAATCAATCTGCGGGAGGGGAAAAGAATGATTTTCTGTCGTTGAGACGCCAAAGAGCTTCTTTACCATGCTAATCGACTTACCACTCGGATGAAATCCATAAAATGGTATGCGCGTTGGAAACTGCCCTTTATTCAAAATAGTCTTAGCGAAGGATTTGATCCAGCCGCAAGTTTCCCTCGGAAATCTCCCTCACAGGGTGCATATTCGATTACTAGTCGATGTCAGTCTAAGGTAAGAAATGGCTCGATTCAATAGCAGCTCCTTCTGATTCAATTGCGCAAAGAGCTCCTTCTTTCGTAGCTTATTCGTCGTTTGGTTTGCACTGGCAAATGGATGTGGGATGGAGCTTGAACTAAGGGAAGACTGTCAGTCGTTGTGACTTCGACCTTCGGGGTTTTGGTCGGGTTGACCGTGGTGGTTCGGTCGTTTCACCGTGGCACGTGTGTCGATTTTTGTGCCGTGAGACCGGTGTTTTGTAGATGGCAGGGCTTCCCTTTCCAAGGTACTCGCTTATTGCTAGCGTAGCGGTTTCTCCGTTTGCGAGGTAGGGTTCGAGTGATCTCTACTGAGTCTTGTTCTGAGACTCATTCCCTGCGTGTTTTCACCGTGTTTCAGGCGAGGCGTGGCTTCAGGGGAGCGCGTCTGAGGCTCAACGTTTTTCAGGTGCCTAGTGTTAGTGCCAGAGGTCAGAGCCGGGGTATGCCCCGTGTAGCTGTACTTTTCTTTCTTGTCTCTGTACTAGTTGTGGACTACTATTGTTGTTATTTCATTGTTATCTTATGGACCATGTATCATGTAAAACGTTAATTTATTTCCTGCTTAATTATATAACTGTTTAATTTCTGCAATTATTTGTGATACTTGTATAGTCCCCACACCATCCTTTTAACCCTTCCGAGTCTTCAGACTCGTGGGTGGCGGTGCGAGTCTCGGGTTATCGGGCCTTCTCGGTAATCGGATTCTCGGGTCGTTACAGCTGGTATCAGAGCGCGGTTGTGGAATTACGCGAGAATCATAAGTAATTGTGGTGGTCCACTAGTCCACAGCGATGATGTACAGTTGACACTGGCATCGGGCATCGTGTATTTTTCTTAACCTTGTTGTTGCGTGTTTTCTGTCTTTTGCTTTAGGAGCGAGCATGGCGTCGAGGCGGAGCACTCGCTCTCAGCAGGGGCAGTCGGCTGGAGGTCAGGAGATCCAGCAGGAGCAGGAGGAGCAGAGTAGAGTGCCACCAGCGGCCACCGAGGCAGTGGATACTGCGAGGTTTCCTGGGGCCGAGGATTTCTTCTGTCACGCCCCGAGCGCGGAAGGAACCCGGAGTGCGTGACAAGTTTATATCGATCATGTCAATCAGAGCGTTAGTGTATTCAACACAAAGACAGAGTGCGCAAAAGTAAAGATAACCCAGTCCTTTATTCAATCACAACCTCAAAGTACTTCTATTACAAATGAAAATGCCAAGACTCAATAAAAGGAAAAAGTACAATGATTGACTCAAGAAAATAGAAAGATAAGATTAGTAAACGCTTGGATAGACGGAGAGCTCTAATCTCTTCACTCTTGACCTTCCCCATCCGATTGAGTCTCATCATCGGACTTACCTGAAAAATAGGGGAAAACACTGGATGAGCGAACGCTCAATAGGAATTATATCTCAAGAACTAGCAATTGGTTTAAGTAATTACCTCTTCCAAATGAAAATGCAAGTCTAGCATGTCAATCATGTAAAAATAGAATGCTATAGAATTGAACATGATAACGAGAGGAAATAACACGTACTGTTGATCCAAGATAGAAAATTTCAAGTATTCAAGATTTCAAGTATTTGAACAAGTACCGAGTATATCAATAAAGTTTTTCATGTCATGAGATAATGGCTATTAACAAGCAAGTACTTTGCCCATCCGGGATACGCAAGTCGTGTCAAGATGGCACCATTAGAGGGCCGGTTTACCACATGACGTGGTAATCATAAAGGTACAAGGTGTTTAAGGTACAACCAGCTCAGTCGGCCTTGAGGGAATCCAAGGTTACGAGGAGACTTACGGAGGTCCCAATGACTAACTTACCAGTCCAAAGGAACGGAATGTCCAATGGAGGGCTTGTATGTCACCGAGAGTTGAAGGGTAATCGATAAAATATCGAAAACGTGGGACTATACTCACGGAATTGGAATATAGTGCCATATATAGGTATAAATCCACGGTTACAGGAAAAACCAGGAAAAATCAGAAGACAGGAAATTGGCGCCTTAGCCAACGACTTCATTTCATTAATTAACGTCTTGGTCAGGGGCGTTATTTCACAAATTGAAGACTCTGCAAAGAGTCGTCAATTTCTATATGTATTTTTATATAAGTATACATTTCCAGAATTTGGTAAATGGCGTCTGGTCTGCTGCCACGTTAAAGACATATAGCGCCCTAGTCAGGGTCGCTATTTCATCAATTGAAGACTCTGAACAGAGTCGTCAATTTCAATTGGGATATATGCATTAATATAATCAAATTTTCAGGATTCATTAAATGGCGACTTGGTAGCTGTCACCTTCTATACATATAGCGCCCTTGACAGGGGCGTCATATGTAAGAGAAACGACATACTGCAAGTCGTCATTTTCCCTTTTTTCGAAATTAAACTACGAACAGTAGCACTTTTCCAGTATAAACAATTTTATAACAACAAGTATATGGACAGGTCAAGAAAAATAGCAGGATTCCAAAACTATGCTCATGCATTAAGTCAGATTATTGGTTACATGGATATTAAATTTTTTAACATGCGTGATTATTAAATCATATAGGAATTGATGACCGTTTATTGGGGCGTCAGAAAGAATTAGCGCCCTAGTAAGGGACGCTATTTACAAAAATTTCAGGAACTTCATCAAAACTCAGCGATAACTATATGCATGATATACATATGGTTTATTGAGAAAAACCTACAATATAATCATGATTTATGTTTGTTTGGGCTACGAAACTTGAGATAACCTACGATCATGAATTAACTTTGTTTGGGCTACGTAACTCGAGAAGACCTACCTTTTGATGTGCAGAACGTGGTATAGGAAGAAGAATAAGAAGAAGAGGAAGCAGGATGAAGAAGGAAGCTCCTACGGCAGCAACTTTCTTCAAGCAGAGGAAGAAGACGATGAAGAACTGCTATGTTCTTCTCGTACTATGGAAGAAGCAATAGCAGAGAGAAGCTTTAGCCTCTCCACGATACGTCCACGGCCAGAGGTTGCAGCTTAACATGTTCTTCTGTTTCAATGGCAGAAGAAAACGTAAGCAGCAGCAGATCGTATGTTGAAGAAAAGAGCCAGCAAGTTGGCTCGATGGGAGGGGGTATTTATAGGGTTCTGGAGACTCTATAGGGTTAGAGTTCGATGGGGAATTGAAACTTCCGTCTTAGAATCCTTTATAAACTTAGACATCGTATTGATCCTTTCCCCAATCAAGCTTACCCAGCTAGCATCCCTGTTCGAACCAAACATCAACTTCTGGAAATGACGCCTCATGCTGGGGCGTTATTATAATAAATGACGCCTGTCAAAGGGTCTTCAATTTATAAAATGGCGCCCGCCAAGGGGGCGTTACTTACTATTACCTTTTCTTGCCTTATTAAAATATGCAAATGACGCCCATTCATAGGGGCGTCACTTCTGAAACTGACGCCTAGGAAAGAGGCGTTATTTTATAAATTGGCGCCTTCTTAGGGGTCTTCAATTAAATGACGACCTGATAGGAGGCGCTATTTGTTTCCGGCTCGTTTTTGATGTGTATATGAGTGAAGGGTTTAATCATATAGTGTATAACTTGATTATTTCATTTTTTTTTATTTTTGATTATTTATCCGGGGTCTTACACCCTCCCCCACTTAAAAGAATTTGGTCCCCAAATTCAATCGTATATAGACGTGGAGAGTGTAGAGTACATATCCTTTTAGAATAATTCGGGGAATCGTTTCCTCATAGACTCCTCGGTCTCCCATGTGGCTTCGTGTTCTGAGCTTTTACTCCATTGCACTTTGACCATGGGAATAACTTTGCTCCTGAATGTTCGTACTTCGCGATCGAGGATCTTCATGGGCTTTTATTCATAAGTGAGATCCCTTTGAATCCCCAGGTCTCCATGATCGATGATATGTGATGGATCGTGCACATACTTCTTCAACATAGATATGTGGAATATATTATGAACTTCAGACAATTGAGGAGATAAGGCGACGCGGTAAGCAACCTCGCCAACTCTTTCTAGTATCTCAAAAGGTCCGATAAACCTTGGTGTACGTTTGCCCTTAACACCAAATCTCTTTATTCCACGTCTAGGTGATATCTTGAGAAATACGTGATCTCTGATTTGGAATTCGATATCTCTTCTTCTTGTGTTAGCATAAGCCTTCTGTCTAGACTGAGCAACTTGAAGTCTTTCTCTAATCAACTGAATCTTTTCAGTGGTGTCCCTTACCAGGTCTGGACCTAATAGTTGTTTCTCGCCCACTTCATCCCAGCACAAGGGTGATCGGCAACTCCTCCCGTATAAGGCTTCGAAAGGTGCCATTTGTATACTTGCCTGGTAGCTGCTATTGTATGCAAATTCAACCAAAGGCAAGTGATCATGCCAGCTTCCACCAAAATCAATGATGCAAGCTCTGAGCATATCTTCAACTCCCTGATTGGTTCTCTCGGTCTGACCATCCGTTTAAGGATGAAAAGCTGTACTAAAGTTAAGTCTCGTCCCTAGCGAATGTTGTAGACCCTTCCAAAAGTGAGAAGTAAAACGGGGGTCTCTGTCAGACACGATTGAGACAGGTACTCCATGTAACCTGACTATCTCCTTAATGTATAATGCAGCAAGAACATCAACTGACCATCGACTCTTGATTGGCAAGAAGTGTGCCGATTTGGTCAATCGGTCGATGATAACCCATATTCCATCATGTCCTCCTTTTGATTTAGACAGACCCATAATGAAGTCCATACCGATATCCTCCCACTTCCATTTGGGAATGTCTAGAGGATGTAGCTTACCGGCAGGCTTTTGGTGTTCTGCCTTGACTTGTTGACACGTGAGACAACGAGACACAGTCTGCTACTTCTCTTTTCATATTGGACCACCAGAAGGTCCTTTTCAAATCTTGGTACATTTTGGTAGACCCTGGATGAATCGTGTACCTTGATCTGTGAGCTTCATCTAAGATTTTCTTCTTTAGCTCTGGACAATCCGGTATACATGTTCTATTCCTGAACATCAATCTTCCATCTGATGCTAATTTGAAATCAGGTTGTTCTTCCATTTTGCCCTTGATTTCCACTAGTACGGGATCACTATCTTGAAGTCCTTGTATTTCGGATAGCAAGTCTGGCTGTATGCTCATATGGGATAAAGTGACGCATCTACTGTCCTTGTCTATGCTTATATTAAGTTTAGAGAATTGTTCTAGCAACTTCCACTCTTGAATCATACAATTTGCTAATAGTGTTCTCGGCTTTCGACTGAGGGCATCAGCTACAGGATTACCCTTTCTAGGATGATATTGTATAGTGAAGTCGAAGTCCTTGAGATATTCTAGCCAACGTCTTTGCCTCATATTCAATTCCTTTTGAGAGAAAAGATACTTGAGACTCTTGTGATCGGAGTATACAGTGAACTGCACTCCGTATAAGTAATGTCTCCATATCTTCAGCGCGAACACTACCGCAGCCAATTCTAAATCATGGACTGGGTAGTTCTCCTCGTGCTTCTTCAATTGGCGAGAAGAATAAGCTATAACTCTTCCTTGTTGCATTAAAACACATCCAAGGCCAATGCCAGATGCATCGGTGTATACTTCGAATTTCTCGCCTCCGGTTGGTAAAGCTAAAACCGGGGCAGTAGTTAGGTGATCTTTGAGAGCTTGGAAGCTTCTTTCACATTCCTCACTCCATTCATAACGTATCTCCTTGCGCGTTAGTCTAGTGAGTGGTACGGCGATCTTGGAGAAATCCTTGATGAATCGCCTATAATAGCCTGCAAGACCTAAGAAACTTCGGATCTCGCTAGCATTGGTCGGTCTTTCCCAATTCCTTACAGCTTCAACTTTTGATGGATCTACGGATAAACCGTCTTTCGATATAACATGTCCTAGGAAAGACACTTCTTCTAGCAAGAACTCGCATTTACTGAGCTTTGCATATAACTGATTCATCCTCAATATCTGCAATGCAATCCTCAAATGCTCCTTATGTTCCTCCTTGATTTTTGAATAGATCAGTATATCATCAATGAAAACCACAACGAATTGGTCTAGATGAGGCCTGAATATACTGTTCATCAACTGCATAAAGGCTGCAGGGGCATTTGTTAGTCCAAAAGGTATAACAACAAATTCATAGTGTCCATACCTGCTTCTGAATGCGGTCTTATAAATGTGTCCTCATCCTTGATCCTTAGTTGGTGATATCCCGACCTGAGATCAATCTTCGAAAAATACTTGGATCCAGATATTTGATCAAATAACTCATCGATTCTCGGCAGTGGATACTTGTTCTTGATAGTGAGATGATTCAACTGTCGATAGTCGATGCATAACCTCATGGATCCATCTTTCTTCTTTACAAATAGTACAGGTGCTCCCCATGGGGAAGTGCTTGGTCTAGTAAATCCCTTCTTGAGAAGTTCCATCAATTGCTCCTTTAGTTCCTTGAGTTCGGCAGGGGACATCCTATAAGGTGCCCTAAAAACTGGGCCAGCACCAGGGATCAAGTCGATGGTGAAGGCCACTTCTCTTTGTGGGGGTAATTCAGGTAAATCTTCCGGAAACACGTCTGGAAATTCTTGCACTACAAGGATGTCTTCTAGTTTAGTCTCCTTAGTCTCCTTAATGGTGACAAACGCAAGGAAAGATACACATCCTTTCCTTATTAGCTTGCTAGCTCGAAGAGCTGAAATAAGAGGCGACTTGCTCCGACTCTTTGGACAAGTATACACTAGTTCCGGGAATTCCTTGAAAGTAACCTTGCTATTACGGCAATCCACAGTTGCCTGATATATGGATAATCAATCTGCTCCTAATATGACATCATATTCCTTTAAATCTAGGCATATTAGGTTGATAGGAAAATTTCTACCCTTTACTAAGACTTCACAGTTTTGATAATGATGAGTAATATCGGTTTCGTTTCCAAGAGGAGTAGATAAAACTATTTTTATCCATTCCGGTTCCATAGGTAATGGATCAGCAAACCTCTTGGAAATAAAAGAATGTGATGCACCTGTATCAAATAAGACATGTGCAGACTTGGAACAAACTTTCAGTGTACCTTCTACCAGTCCGCCTTCGTCTTGTTCCGCCTCCTTTATAGCCTGAAGACGTGCATTCTTGGTCACCGGGCGCTTCTCATCACTGGTCTGATCATTGAGCAACGGGCAATCGGGAATCCGATGATCACGGCTCCCACAACGGAGACAAGCTCCAAGTTTTCTCCAACATTCATCGGCCTTGTGTCCGGCCTTATCACAATGCTTACATACCACCTTAGAATGTGTAGTGGTGATGGAGAAAGGTTTGGTCTTCTTGAACTTTTGCTCTTGGGAGGGAGTACCTCCAATACTCGGCCTCTTCTTGAAATTGGGTTTGAAAGTGCCGAAGCTAGTAACATTCTCCTTCTTGTCTCTCCCACGGATCCTATCAGATAGTTCCGTGGCATCCTCCAGTAGCTGGGCTCGTCGTACCATCTCCGAATAGACTTGTATGTCCATCGGGGCCAGTTGTGTGATAAACTGGGGCCTGAGCCCATTTAGAAACCTTCTAGCTTTCATTTTCTAGGTATCGACTAAATGCTTAGCGTACCGAGATAACCTCGAGAATTGTGCCTCATACTCGACCACCGATAATGATCGTTGCTTAAGTGCGGCGAACTCGGTGGCCTTCTTCTCCTGGACTCGGTCCGAAAAATATTTATTGTTGAAATGTTCAACAAACTCCTCCAAAGTAACTTGTCCTTGATCTAATGTGGCTTCTACCGACTCTCACCAACAGCGGGCATCCCTTTCCAATTGAAATGTTGCTAACATGACCTTCTCTTGGTCCGTGCATTGCATAACTCGAAAGATACGTTCGGTCTCTCGGATCCAGTGCTCGGCGTCATCTGGATCAGTGGATCCCGTGAACTTGGGAGGGTTCATGTTCTTGAAGCTTTGGTGGAGATTTCCTGCTCCACGATGTGCACCTCCTTGTGCCACTTGTTGAAGTGCCTAGGTCATGCCTTGCAGAGTGCGTTGCATGTTGCGCCACTGGGCACGTTCGGCAGCCATTGTCCTACAATTACAATAACTATATTAATATGTGATTAGGTTCAAAGGTTTTGATTCTAAGTTAACCCTTGGTTCTACCCAATCTCACCGGTTAAAGGTTTTAAACCTATCCTTGGACTTGGGTTTCGTAGGAATTGAATATCCTAGGCTCTGATACCACAAAAACTGTCACGCCCCGAACGCGGAAGGAACCCGGAGTGCGTGACAAGTTTATATCGATCATGTCAATCAGAGCGTTGGTGTATTCAACACAAAGACAGAGTGCGCAAAAGTAAAGATAACCCAGTCCTTTATTCAATCACAACCTCAAAGTACTTCTATTACAAATGAAAATGCCAAGACTCAATAAAAGGAAAAAGTACAATGATTGACTCAAGAAAATAGAAAGATAAGATTAGTAAACGCTTGGATAGACGGAGAGCTCTAATCTCTTCACTCTTGACCTTCCCCATCCGATTGAGTCTCATCATCGGACTTACCTGAAAAATAGGGGAAAACACTGGATGAGCGAACGCTCAATAGGAATTATATCTCAAGAACTAGCAATTGGTTTAAGTAATTACCTCTTCCAAATGAAAATGCAAGTCTAGCATGTCAATCATGTAAAAATAGAATGCTATAGAATTGAACATGATAACGAGAGGAAATAACACGTACTGTTGATCCAAGATAGAAAATTTCAAGTATTCAAGATTTCAAGTATTTGAACAAGTACCGAGTATATCAATAAAGTTTTTCATGTCATGAGATAATGGCTATTAACAAGCAAGTACTTTGCCCATCCGGGATACGCAAGTCGTGTCAAGTCAAGCACGCGAGAGAGAGAGAGATAGTGGGGTGTCGTAGATTCAAGCAAGTACTTCGGTGCAATGTCACACCGTGATCAATATAACTCCCATGGGCACAAGTACTTTCGGGTGCTCCTCCCAAGACCAGATCGGGCCCTATATGCACGGACATTGTTACATGTAATATCTAGACAACCACTTTAGTGATAGCCATGGAATTCCAAGAACAAACTTATGTAGGATATCAAGGTAGATTCACAGAATTCAAGGAAGAACATTAGATGGACAATGATAAAACCAACGAGAACCATGACATGTCGATAACTTGGGTAGAATCGGTACCTTAACTCGGTAGCCGTGATAACTTGAGTGGATGACTAATCCTGTCACCAAACAAGGGACATGAATTAAGCTGAGAGATTGACCCCATCTATAAGGGACTCAATCCAAGACATCATCTAGTGGAATGTTATCATTCCACCGGCTAGGATTATTCTCTCATGGACCAAGATGGCACCATGAGAGGGCCGGTTTACCACATGACGTGGTAATCATAAAGGTACAAGGCGTTTAAGGTACAACCAGCTCAGTCGGCCTTGAGGGAATCCAAGGTTACGAGGAGACTTACGGAGGTCCCAATGACTAACTTACCAGTCCAAAGGAACGGAATGTCCAATGGAGGGCTTGTATGTCACCGAGAGTTGAAGGGTAATCGATAAAATATCGAAAATGTGGGACTATACTCACGGAATTGGAATATAGTGCCATATATAGGTATAAATCCACGGTTACAGGAAAAACCAGGAAAAATCAGAAGACAGGAAATTGGCGCCTTAGCCAACGACTTCATTTCATTAATTAACGTCTTGGTCAGGGGCGTTATTTCACAAATTGAAGACTCTGCAAAGAGTCGTCAATTTCTATATGTATTTTTATATAAGTATACATTTCCAGAATTTGGTAAATGGCGTCTGGTCTGCTGCCACGTTAAAGACATATAGCGCCCTAGTCAGGGTCGCTATTTCATCAATTGAAGACTCTGAACAGAGTCGTCAATTTCAATTGGGATATATGCATTAATATAATCAAATTTTCAGGATTCATTAAATGGCGACTTGGTAGCTGTCACCTTCTATACATATAGCGCCCTTGACAGGGGCGTCATATGTAAGAGAAACGACATACTGTAAGTCGTCATTTTCCCTTTTTTCGAAATTAAACTACGAACAGTAGCACTTTTCCAGTATAAACAATTTTATAACAACAAGTATATGGACAGGTCAAGAAAAATAGCAGGATTCCAAAACTATGCTCATGCATTAAGTCAGATTATTGGTTACATAGATATTAAATTTTTTAACATGCGTGATTATTAAATCATATAGGAATTGACGACCGTTTATTGGGGCGTCAGAAAGAATTAGCGCCCTAGTAAGGGACGCTATTTACAAAAATTTCAGGAACTTCATCAAAACTCAGCGATAACTATATGCATGATATACATATGGTTTATTGAGAAAAACCTACAATATAATCATGATTTATGTTTGTTTGGGCTACGAAACTTGAGATAACCTACGATCATGAATTAACTTTGTTTGGGCTACGTAACTCGAGAAGACCTACCTTTTGATGTGCAGAACGTGGTATAGGAAGAAGAATAAGAAGAAGAGGAAGCAGGATGAAGAAGGAAGCTCCTACGGCAGCAACTTTCTTCAAGCAGAGGAAGAAGATGATGAAGAACTGCTATGTTCTTCTCGTACTATGGAAGAAGCAATAGCAGAGAGAAGCTTTAGCCTCTCCACGATACGTCCACGGCCAGAGGTTGCAGCTTAACATGTTCTTCTGTTTCAACGGCAGAAGAAAACGTAAGCAACAACAGATCGTATGTTGAAGAAAAGAGCCAGCAAGTTGGCTCGATGGGAGGGGGTATTTATAGGGTTCTGGAGACTCTATAGGGTTAGAGTTCGATGGGGAATTGAAACTTCCTTCTTAGAGTCCTTATTAAACTTAGACATCCCACGTATTGATCCTTTCCCCAATCAAACTTACCCAGCTAGCATCCCTGTTCGAACCAAACATCAACTTCTGGAAATGACGCCTCATGCTGGGGCGTTATTATAATAAATGACGCCTGTCAAAGGGTCTTCAATTTATAAAATGGCGCCCGCCAAGGGGGCGTTACTTACTATTACCTTTTCTTGCCTTATTAAAATATGCAAATGACGCCCATTCATAGGGGCGTCACTTCTGAAACTGACGCCTAGGAAAGAGGCGTTATTTTATAAATTGGCGCCTTCTTAGGGGTCTTCAATTAAATGACGACCTGATAGGAGGCGCTATTTGTTTCCGGCTCGTTTTTGATGTGTATATGAGTGAAGGGTTTAATCATATAGTGTATAACTTGATTATTTCATTTTTTTTATTTTTGATTATTTATTCGGGGTCTTACATCTTCCGTGGTATGTACCAGCTTATGTCGCAGCAGTTCGGCGGAGAGACTGGTGAGGGCTCGTCGACCAGGGGTGGGTCAGGCCGAGCAGTGAGGGATTTCATGCAGTTCCATCCACCTTACTACGGCGGTCAGCCAGACCCTGATATGGCTCGGAGTTGGCTCGACGAGATGGAGCCGGTGTTCAGTTCCATGCGGTGTACTGCGGAGGACAAGGTGATGTTGGCCTATAACCAGTTCCAGGGTACGGCTCGGGAGTGGTGGTCTTCCGAGTGGAAGACGTCTTTCCAGCTTCGTCCACTTGAGCAGATTTCGTGGAGTGACTTTGTCAGTGCTTTCGAGCGTACCTACTGTCCAGAGTATATTGCTACGCAGCGGATGCGTGAGTTTTTGGAGCTGGTCCAGGGTGACATGTCTGTGTTGCAGTACAGGGCCCGATTTGTTGAGCTAGGTCGGTATGCACCTCATATCATGGAGCATGAGAGGGTGAAGATTGCACAGTTCGTACAGGGCTTGAGGCAGGAGTTGATGTACCATTTGATCGCGAACGCTGCCACTGATTAGGAGACAACGTCTCACGTGGCCCACCCGGCGCATGCTGGAAAGAACCCTGCTGCTGCTGGGTAGCCGACTGCTGACTGCGACTCGACAAAGGCTGCCCCTGGCTAATCGGTCCTCGAGTTCTCTGCATATCCATCTCCAAAGAAGCCGGCACCGGCAGCGTTAGTGACAGGATCTGTGTCTTTTGGCTCTAAGGTCAAGAAGTTATTCGGGAAGAGTTTCCGAAGGAAGAAGAAGGGAGGCCGTGAGCAGCAGGCATCATCGGGCAGTGTACAACAGTCGATTCCTTTTCAGCTTCAAGGATCAGTGGGTGGGTCGCGAGGACCGTGTCCGCGGTGTAGCGAGTTCCATCCAGGCAGGCAGTGCACGGCGTCGATAGTTTGTTTCCGGTGTGACCAGCCAGGGCACATGGCGCGTGACTGTCCTCAGAGGCAGCAGCATCAGCAGTTTCCTCAGCAGCAGCAGGTTCTCCAGCAGCAGAGGCCACAGCAGCCGCAGCAACAGCAGGGACAGTATCCGCCGCTACCCAGGTCAGCGAGTGTGGGAGGTAGGCAGAGAGCTCGAGGCCAGATTACTCACATGACCAGGGCAGAGGCAGTGGCGTCGCAACTCGTGGAAGGTACCGTTCAGATTTTGGGTTGTGCGGCTCGGGTTTTATTTGATTATGGCGCGTCTCATTCGTTTATTTCGGAAGATTTCGCGCTGACTATCGAGGAGCCGGTGACCCAGTTGTTCTGTGATTTGGCAGTGGAGTTGCCTTCGGGTGATTTCATAATCACTCCGTATTGTTTCGATGATGTTCCCGTGTGGGTTGAAGGGCGGAGTTTGCCGGCCAGGCTCTATGCATTGCCGCTTCAGGACTTTGATGTGATTTTGGGCATGGATTGGCTCGAGGCACATCATGCTTTGGTGGATTGCGGCTCGAAGAGAGTTTATTTCCGGCGACTTCGTGGACCCACCTTCTATTTCCAAGGTATCAGGTCTTCCTCTTCCCGTTTCCTTATTTCGGCGATTAGAGCTCGTCGTTTGCTTGATGCGGGTTGTCAGGGTTTTCTCGCTTCTGTGGTCGTGGCCGACCGGATGGAGCCGGATGTCGAGGACATTCCGGTGGTGTGCGAGTTTCCCCATGTTTTTCCGGATGACTTACCTGGATTGCCTCCCCAGCGAGAGATCGATTTTGTTATCGAGATTGTGCCTGGTACGGGACCTTTCGTGAAGGCTCCCTACCGCATGGCTCCCGCGGAGTTGAGGGAGTTGAGGTCGCAGTTGCAGGAGCTGCTGGCCAAGGGGTATATTCGTCCTAGCTTTTCCCCTTTGGGTGCGCCAGTGTTGTTCATGAAGAAGGACGGTAGCTTGCGGTTGTGTATTGACTACCGGCAGCTAAATGAGGTGACCATCAAGAACAAATATCCGTTGCCGCAGATTGATGATTTGTTCGACCAGTTTCAGTCTGTTCGAGTGTTCTCGCGGATTGATTTGCGGTCCGGTTACTATCAGCTGAGGATTCGCGAGTCCGATGTGGAGAAGATTGCGTTCAGTACGAGGTATGGGCATTATGAATTCTTGGTGATGCCGTTCGGGCTCACCAATGCCCCCGCAGCCTTCATGGACTTGATGCAGAGGGTGGTTCATCCGTACTTAGACCAGTTCGTGGTCGTATTTGTGGACGACATCATTGTTTATTCGCGGTCTGCCGAGGAGCACGCGTACCATTTGGGTGTGATGCTGCAGACGCTGCGAACTCACCAGTTGTATGTGAAGCTCAGTAAGTGCGAGTTCTGGCTTCGTGAGGTGCACTTTTTGGGACACGTGATTTCTGGTGATGGTATTTCCGTGAATCCCGCCAAGGTCGAGGCAGTAATGCAGTGGCCGAGGCCAAGGTCTGTGACGGAGATCCGGAGTTTCTTGGGGCTTGCGGGCTATTATCGTCGGTTTATCCAGTATTTTTCTCGCATTGCGGCCCCGATGACCAGGCTCACCCGGAAGGATGTGCCTTTCGTCTGGTCTGATGAGTGTGAGCAGAGTTTCAGGGAACTGAAGAGATTGCTCACCTCGGCTTCGGTGCTGGTTTTGCCTTCTGGATCGGGAGATTTTGTGGTGTGTTCAGATGCTTCCGGGGTCGGATTGGGTGCTGTGTTGATGCAGCATGGTAGAGTGGTGGCGTATGCATCTCGGCAGCTGAAGCCCCACGAGGAGAACTACCCTACCCATGACCTGGAGTTGGCGGCTGTGATCTTCGCGCTGAAGATCTGGAGGCATTATTTGTACGGTGAGAAGTTCGAGGTGTTCACTGACCATCAGAGTTTGAGGTATGTGTTCACGCAGAGGGACCTTAACCTCAGGCAGAGGCGTTGGATGGAGTATATGAAGGATTATGACTTCACCCTGTCTTATCAGCCAGGCAGGATGAATGTCGTCGCTGATGCTTTGAGTCGGAAGGTCGCGGTCAGTGCCTTGATGTTGAGGAAGTGGAGGCTCTGGGAACAAGTGCCCGAAGTGTCATTCAGGCTCAAGATTCCCCGAGAGCCAGAGCTAGCTATGCTCGCGAGTCTGACTGTTACGCCTGCTTTCCGCCGTCAGGTGATAGAGGCTCAGCATGCAGACCCTGAGTTGCCCCAGATTCTGGCTATGGCTGATGTGGAGCTCGGCGAGGACGGTGCTGTAAGGTTCCGTGGTAGGCTGTACGTCTCAGCCGAGGGACAGGTTCGTCGTGCGGTGTTGCGCGAGGCTCATGGGAGCAGGTACACCGTACACCCGGGTACGACGAAGATGTATCGGAACTTGCGGAGGCAGTTCTGGTGGCCAGGCATGAAGAGAGATGTTGCCGAATTTGTGGCCAGGTGCCTGACCTGTCAGCAGGTGAAGGCGGAGCATCAGCGACCAGGAGGTACTCTTCAGCCCTTGGATGTTCCCGCGTGGAAATGGGACCACGTGACCACGGATTTCGTGGTGGGATTGCCGAGGACTCCGAGTGGGCAGGATAGTATTTGGTTGTTGGTGGATAGGCTGACGAAGGTGACTCGGTTGTTACCGGTCAAAGTCAGCTGGAGTGTGCCCAAGTTGGCTCGTCTCTATGTGGAGCGGATCGTTCCATTCCATGGGATTCCCATCTCCATTGTGTCGGATCGGGATCCGCGCTTCACGTCTAGATTCTGGAGGAGTTTCCAGCGAGTTCTTGGCACGGATTTGACATTTAACTCAGCGTACCATCCTCAGTCAGATGGTCAGTCAGAGAGGACCATCCAGACTTTGGAGGATATGTTGAGATCCTACTGTCTGGAGTGGCAGGGGAGTTGGATTCACCACCTACCGTTGGTGGAATTTGCCTACAACAACAGCTATCATTCGAGCATCGGCATGGCTCCTTATGAGGCATTATATGGGTGTCCGTGTCGGACTCCACTCGATTGGTTTGAGGTTGGTGAGCGTGTTTTGACGGGACCGGAGTTGGTGCAGCAGTGTGTGGATGTTGTGCACTTGGTTCGTCAGAACATGTTGGCAGCCTAGAGTCAGCAGAAGAGCTATGCTGACCGGAGGAGGCAGTCTCTCGCTTTCGCCGTTGGCGATTGTGTGTTCTTGAGAGTTTCTCCGATGAAGGGGGTGACGCGCTTTGGACGGCGTGGGAAGCTGAGTCCCCGCTATATTGGTCCTTTCCATATCGTGGAGCGCATCGGTGAGGTAGCTTATCGGTTGCAGCTGCCCCCTGAGTTAGCATCGGTGTATGACGTGTTTCTCGTCTCGATGTTGCGGAAGTATATGCCCGATGACTCTCATGTGCTTGCGGATTCGGTTTGGCCCGAGGTGACTCCAGATCTTTCTCTCCCAGAGTTTCCCGTCTGCGTTGAGGATAGGCAAGAGTAGCGCCTGCGGAACAAGGTCATCCCCTTGGTTAAGGTGGTGTGGCAGCGGCACTCTGGTGGTGAGGCTTCTTGGGAGCGTGAGGACGAGATGCGTCAGCAGTTCCCTTACCTGTTTGAGTGAGTTTTCCTCTTCTTTCGCCTTGGGTTGTTCTCAATTTCGAGGACGAAATTCCTTTAAGGGGGGAGGGCTGTAATATCCCGGATCTTTCGAATCCTTCTTCATGGGTCCCGGATCTGGTTTCTCGGAGTGTCCGACTCCGTTGTGTCCGAAATTTCGTTTCGGACATCTTTCGTGTTCGGATCGGCGCGATCTGGAGTTGTTTCGGAGGCCCGGAGTGCGTCCGCGACTTTTTCGCGCGTGTTTTCCGATTTCCGGTGTGTGTTTCGGTAATTCCTTCGGAACCTCGTTGCTGGTGAACCGGGTCGTTCACTTAAGCGAGAGTGGTACCGTTGCGATCGGTGCGTTTCGAGGATCCCAGAAACGTAACTTTTAATTTTTTGATATTTTTCGGATTTTTCATATTTTCTATAAATATCTCTCATTTTCTCTCTCTTCCCACCCTTCTCTTTCTTCCTCTTCTTCTTCCTTCCACCGTGACCGCCCCCCCTCTTCCTCTCTCTCTCTCCCATTTCGACGCGGCGGGCCTCTCTCTGGCTACAGACGGCGGCGGGGCGACGGCGTGGCGACATGGGTGGCGGCGAGGCGATCTCGTGGTTTGAGCTCGTGGGAAGCGTGAAGGAGCGGAATTTCTAAAAGCGTTCTTCGTGGTTTGAGCTCGATTCGGCGGAGCTTTCGCTCCATTGAGGTAAGGGGACGAATCCCTATGCTCATCCCATCATCCCCCGCGATTTGTAGGTCGAATGGGAGCCGAGAGGGGTGTTTTTGAGCGAGTTAGGGCAAAATGTTTTGGGGAGAGTTTGCCCGATCTATGGATTTGAGCCGCGATTCGGCGTTTTGATGGTGTAGAAGCATGCTAGGGGTCCCCAGGGGTCTTCCCCTTTGATTTCCCCCTCTCCTATGGAGGCATAAGGGCGTGGTTGGAATTTTTGGGCGTTTCACGTCGTTTCGCCGTCGGGTCGGTGTGACGGTCCTTCCAGTGACCGTCACACAGTGTGACGCGCCCAGGAGGGTGCGTTACAGCCCTGTTTTAGCCAAATGGGGGTCTGTGGGCTGTGACGGTCCGACGATAGACCGCCAGGGCGCTGTGACGCGCCTGGGTTGGACCGTCAGGGACGATCTGACCGTTGGCATGATCGTTGGTTTTTGACCGTTGGGGGTCAAGGCCTGTGACGCACCAGGACTGACGCGTCACAGCCTTGTGACGCCCCTGTGTGGGTGCGTTAGAGTGGACACATTCCCACCCTGTAACGCACCAGACTTGGTCCGTTACAGCCTGTGACCCACCGAGCGGCACACGTCACAGTTTGTTTCTTCGTGCCTTGTGACGCACCAAGCTGGGTGCGTCAGGGCCTGTGACGCACCAGGGTAGGCGCGTCACCGTCGTTTTTGCACCGAGGGTCTGACGCCCTTGTGTTAGGCCGTCAGATGGCTGTGACGGTCCAGCCTTAGACCGTCAGAGCCTGTGACGCGTCTAGGGTAGACCGTCACGCTCAGGATTGCTCCAGATGGTTAGCAGCCCCGTTTTCCTTCCGACTGCGGTCACCGTGCGACGGTGCTGGTACGTGCGATGGTCCCCGTACGTTGTCGGATACGGACGTGGTTTTCCGTTGACTTGAGAGTCTACTCCTTCAGTGCCTCTCCACTAGTCGTAGCCTGCCTGCACGCGAGTGGACCCACCAGGGAGTGGCGGAGAGGCTACCCTGAGGACGGTTTTTAGACTGGTTTCCGTCGGGCCCCTCGTCGGTAGCCAGAGTCCGGCTCCAGGGGAAAACCAGTTAGAGGCCAGACCTAGGACGTATGGTCTGTGTGTGCACACATGGCTGGGGGCGGTTGGACCCACGCTGACGGGCGTGACCCCAGCTAGTCACTTGTTTGTGGTTACTTGTTCGGTGTCCGTGTCTCTGGTAGGCGCTACCACGTTAGGCAGTTCACCTGCGGTGCGGTGTAAGTCGTCAGGGGACGCTACCGACTGTGCTTCTTGGGGGAGGTACTCCTGTCGAGTCGGGAGTGGCAGACTGTCAGTCGTTGTGACTTCGACCTTCGGGTTTTTGGTCGGGTTGACCGTGGTGGTTCGGTCGTTTCACCGTGGCACGTGTGTCGATTTTCGTGCCGTGAGACCGGTGTTTTGTAGATGGCAGGACTTCCCTTTCCGAGGTACTCGCTTATTGCTAGCGTAGCGGTTTCTCCGTTTGCGAGGTAGGGTTCGAGTGATCCCTACTGAGTCTTGTTCTGAGACTCATTCCCTGCTTGTTTTCATCGTGTTTCAGGCGAGGCGCGGCTTCAGGGGAGCACGTCTGAGACTCAGCGTGGTTCAGGTGCCCAGCGTTAGTGCCAGAGGTCAGAGCCGGGGTATGTCCCGTGTAGCTGTACTTTTCTTTCTTGTCTCTATACTAGTTGTGGACTACTACTGTTGTTATTTCATTGTTATCTTGTGGACCATGTATCATGTAAAACGTTAATTTATTTCTTGCTTAATTATATAACTGTTTAATTTCTGCAATTATTTGTGATACTTGTGTAGTCCCCACACCATCCTTTTAACCCTTCCGAGTCTTCAGACTCGTGGGTGGCGGTGCGAGTCTCGGGTTATCGGGCCTTCCCGGTAATCGGATTCTCGGGTCGTTACACGCCCAGCCCAAAATACTGCATCTGGGGGTGTCAGGCCCTCAACTTCCGCCGTCGGTCGAGTCAGGTCGGCCACGAGGAAGTCTGCATTTGGGTGTGTTAGGCCCTCTATTTCTGCAACAGGCCGAGCCAGGTCGGCCAATTTCAACACTACATCTGGGGGTGCCAGGCCCTCGACGTCAACTATAGGCCGAGTCAGGTCGGCCATCAAGAAGCCCATAGCTAGAGGTGTCAGGCCTTCAGCTCTCCCAGTTGGTCAGATATTCTCAGTCAACCAAATTATTGTCGACGCCGCTCCTCCCCAACGGGGACAGTGCCACCGTCGCCATAATGGAAGCCGTTCCGAGACAGCCGCCCCTGCTCACCGGGGGCAACGCCGTGCGCGCAACAAAGCACGCCCGGCAGTTGCCATCTCACGCTCTGGCAAGACCATACTTGTTGGAGACTTTCGCATCCGGCTCGATGGAGGCGAGCCGATCGTGCCCCGGGATCGACAGGTCCCCACCATTCCTACTTCCAATCGATTCGAGCTCCTCCGGAAGGTCCGGGAAGGAGGGGCGAAGGTGAAGAACTTTGCCGCGCTTCGGCCCAAGGCGGCAATCTCCGGAGTCTGATATGGGGGCAACTCAAATGAGGAGCGACAACTCCGGATGAAACAGATTTGGGTCACTAAGGAGGAGGCCCGAGTCATCAAGCGGGCCAGATTACAAAAGGCCTTCCGCCAGTCTGAATTACAACAAGTGCGGAGCTCGGCTACTCAACACCAAGGGGAGCCTTTAACCTCCCACAGGTCGAGGGCTCACCGTCAACAACGACGGAAGCGCCGCAGACCTGCCAGGCTAGTACGCCCGACTTCCCCTTGGGCTAGCCCGGTACACACGGGCGACGGCCACTCTGAGCAGGAGTCTATACACTCAAAGCTAGGGCGGTACCCGCCCAAAAAAAGAAGCGAGCGGCCCAGATGGCAGACAACACCGTTAGGGTGTTCACTTGCTATGTCTCTTCCACTGACAAGCAGTGGGAGAGCGCTCAGGAAGACCTCAACCAACCTCTGCAAGCCATGAGAAGGTCAAGGCAGGTCTCCCGGGTTGTGATTTAGTTAGAGCCAACCTTAACTGTCGGGGCATCTCCGCCCGATCCAACGCGGCAAGAGGAGCGTCAAGAGGACGTTCACAGCGTCAGCGGAGATGGTGACCCAGCACAGGGCCTTGTCAGGGAGGCCCAAGCTTTCACAATGGAGGAGCTCCGGCGTGAGAACCAGGAGCTCACAAAAAAAAACTTCCTGCAAGCACTCCTACGTGAAAAGGAGGCCCCTGTCCAACCCTCAGTGATGCCTGCTGATGCAGAGCAGCAACATCAGCCCTAGCACCTACCAGCTAAGCATACTTCTCCGCTGGTTTGCTTGAAGAATCCCGCTGGGGGAGATCTTAAGCCAAGCCATAAAGGCAAGGCTCCCATAGCCGAAGGTCTTCGAGGCTCGGTTTCTGGGGGACCCTCAAAGTCCTCTACCCAGTCGGGCCACCCCGAGGTGGCTGTCGCCAAGCACCCGAAGGACAAAGGCAAAATCAAGGTCGTGGAGTTCGAGCCTATGGCCCAATCCTACGATAGGCCAGCGGGGTCCACCCTCTCGAGGGGATCTCAACAACTCTCGGGGGTCAAGCCGCCAGCTGAAACAAAAGTGGCGACACCGCAAAACTCCCTAGGGTTCCACTTCGGTCAGCCAGAATTTCAAGAATTGTCGCCGGAGATAGTGGCCCAGGCAATTAATGCCACTTTCCAGCCACAGTCCGCTGAAGGGGAGTGGACTTGCGTCGCTCTAAGAAAGGGTCGCGGGCTCCAAAATGTCAGATGACTAGCTCGAGGCGGAAGACAAGTCTCGGGGGGCAAGTCGATTCACCCTCCAAAGCCATCTTCACCTTCCTTAGAGGAGGCTGCTCGTCTCAAGAAGCAGGAAAAGAATCGAAAGAAGAATCTGAAGAGAAGATTGAAAAAGCAGGCTGAGCAGGCAGCCGCCGTGGAAGCCTCCAAAGAGCTTACCCCCTTGCAGAGGTTGCAAAAGCTCATAGACGAGCTAGAAGAATATGTGCCTTTTTGCCCCACCAGGGCGGTCACACTCGACAAATATATTCCTTGGGAAAGGTTTGGGCAGAAAGCCCGACTCCTCGGCTGACTCCGGGAGACCTTGCGTCGTCTTGAGGAGGGTGAAAATATTCCAATTTCGGAAGAGCTCTCGTTGTTCTACAAAGACGAGGAGCTCACCGTGGAGGCCCTTGAACGAGCACTGCAGGAGCTGTCATGTAACATGGTGGCTATCCCGCTTCCGGACAATATAAATGTCTCCGTTGGGGAGGACAATGCCCCTGTGGCCACATACCAACGCCGATCGGCAAGGAATCGACGAGGCCGTGGTCGAGGACGGGGTCGTGGGTGAGAAAACCTTTTAACCCTCGACCGGGTTATAATATTCAGAGGGGAGCAGCCGGGCCCCATCCCTACACCTCAAGTGCGGGGCATTCCCTTCATACCTGAATCTTCAGAGAATGCAGGCCTTGATTCGGGAGCTCGAAGACCAAGAGGCATCCCTTTCATAATTCATTCTTCCGATGAGGAAGAAACTCCAGTCAGCGCCCCGTCGTCAGCTCTAACCTCGGGGCAGGCGGGCCCTTCAACTAGTGCTGGCGAAAGAGAAGGCTCCTCGGGTCAGTCCGATCTGGACGAGTCTCAGCCTGCTGCTGAGGAGTCTCTGGCACCGCTTTTCCAAGAGGGAGCGGGCGTGCAAGATGAAGGGGAGCGCCCTTTCAAGCGGGAGAAACCACATGGAGCCTCGAAGACTCTGGAGGAAATCATTCCCCATTCGACAAGACCCGCGCTAGGGCTGACCGCAAAATCATTCAACACATGAAGCGGTTCCCAACTAATGTCACCATATGGGAGGCTATTGCTTGGAGCAAGGACTTGAGAGAGGCTCTCATAAAAGTCCTCCCGGACCCCGAGGCCTACGAGGCCCATGTAGCGGAACTGCAGGCCCAAGCATATGAAGCTCTTGCGGCCAATATTATTTTCTCCGACAAGGATTTGCTGATGGCCTCTCTTTGCATTAATCGCCCCCTATACATGAAAGGGACGATCAATGGCCATGAGGTGAACCGAATCTTAGTCGATGCAGGTGCGGCAGTGAATATTATGCCCCTGAAGACTTTCAAGTGTCTCTACTTGGCGCCTTATTTGCAAAAAGTCAGCGCCGTCAAAATCTCGGGGTTCAACCAAGACTCTGAAGAAGCTCTCGGTCGGGTCGAGGTGAAACTGGTCATGGGTGACTTTGCCACTAAAGTGACATTTTATATTATCAACGCCGACACGTCTTATAAGGTGTTGTTGGGAAGACCCTGGTTGCATGAAAATTGGATCGTTCCTTCGACTCTACACCAGTGCCTCAAGTATGCTAAAGGGGGAGAGCAGCATACCGTTTTTGCAGACCAAACTCCTTTCCACCCTAATGAATGCCACTTGGCGGACGCCTCCTTGTATTTCAGGGAGCCTACCATAACAATCCCCGACAGAATTAAAGGCAAGGGGAAGCAAAAGGTTGAGGCCGAGCCTGACGAAGGCCAACTCTTCACAGTTAATCGTGAGCTATTAAAGCTGCACCAGTTGAGCCTCAAGTCTGGTTTAAAACCAACTCAACCAGAGAGGCGCAATGTGGACTTCGAAGCCAATCTCATCAGTAGAACCATCGACCAGAGTGTCCCCTTGCCTCCGAAGTGCATTCAGCTTCCCTTTCTAAGAGAGGAATATAGCGTGGAGGAATTGAAGACTTTTATAGTCTCTTATAGGCGCAAGGGTCGAACCAAGGATGGCAAACATGCTCGGCTGATTGTCTTGTACAAAGGAGATTTAGTCCCACTAGTTCCCCTTGAGGATGATGTTGGGTGGGGCACCCCTGCTGATGAAGCGCAAGAGCCAGTTCAAGAAATGGATTATATGCTTGACCGGCTTAAGCGCATGTGTGTGAAGCAGGGAATTCCTCAGATCCAGAACCCTACGCGGAGGGCATATTTTTCCCACCTCTGGAATCCCCTGCAGGTCAGGGGGCAACTGCCTTTTTCCCGCAAGGACACTCGAGGGTTGGGTTATGATCAGGAGCCAAACTTCCAAGTTCATTATGCAGTCAACACTATAGGGCTCCTACCACCCTTTCCCGAGGAGGCCCAGAAGGAGCCCATAGCTGACGAGCTCCATCACGAGGCAGAGCATTCCCTGGCATCTCCTCTGTCGACGCCCGCTGAAGGGCGACAGGCAAATCCTGTGGAGTACGAGGTTTACGAGGCCAGTACTAATGAAGATGAAGACTTCGTCGACCTCCGGCCGGCTCCCCCAGAACTAGAAGACGGTGGTCAGGCAACCGTTGACGAGCTGATTGAGATTAATCTCGGCAGCAGGGACGACTACCGACCCACTTTTGTAAGTGCCCTCCTCAGCGGGGACGAAAGGCAGGCATATAGTCAACTCTTGGAAGAATTCAGAGATTGCTTCGCCTGGACATATAAAGAGATGCCGGGGCTTGATCCCTCTGTGGCAGAACATGAACTGGCTATATTTCCAACAGCTAAGCCAGTCAAGCAAGTCCAAAGACGTATGCGTCATGAACTAGAACTCAAAGTCAACGCCGAAGTCGACAAGATGTTGGACGTGGACTTTATAGAGCCATGTATGTATCCTGTGTGGCTCGCCAACATAGTCCCAGTCAAGAAGAAGAACGGCCAAGTCTGGGTCTGCATCGACTTTCGAGATTTGAACAAAGCATGTTCGAAGGACAACTTCCCTGTCCCCATCATCGAGACAATGGTGGATGCAACTACTGGCCACGAAGCCTTGTCTTTTATGGATGGATCGTCAGGTTATAACCAGATCCGCATGTCCATCAAGGATAAAGATCATACGGCCTTCCGGTCCCCTAAGGGGATCTTCAATTATAAGAGGATGCCATTTGACTTGAAGAATGCCGGGGCCACCTATCAAAGGGCAATGACTAAAATCTTCAACGAAATGCTTCATGACATTGTCCAGTGCTACGTCGATGACTTGGTCATTAAGTCTAAGAGGCGGGACAGCCACCTAGCCGATTTACGTTGAGTCTTTGAGAGACTTCGGCAGTACCAACTCAAGATGAACCCGATGAAGTGTGCCTTCGGCATCTCTAGCGGCAAGCTCTTGGGCTTCATCGTCAGGTATCGCGGGATAGAGATAGATCCTGACAAAATCAAGGCCATCAGGGAACTACCCCGCCTAGAAATATAACAGAGCTCAGATCGTTCCAAGGAAGACTCGCCTATATTAGGCGATTCATCTCTAACCTCTCCGGGAGGTGCATGCCCTTTGGCAAACTAATGAAGAAAGGGGCACCTTTCGTATGGGATGAAGACTGTCAGAAGGCCTTCGAGCAGATCAAGGAGTATCTTCTGGCTCCGCCTATCCTTGGGGCGCCTGTCAAAGGAAAGCCCCTGATTCTTTATATTGCCGCCATGGATGCTTCCCTTGGAGCGCTCCTGGCCCAGATCAATGATGAGGGCAAGGAGCAACCTCTTTACTACCTCAGCCGAAAGTTAGTCGGTCTCGAGCATCGTTACTCGCCCATGGAGAAGATGTGTCTGGCTTTGGTGTTCGCCGTTAAAAAGTTGAGACACTATCTGTTGGCGCATCGAGTGGAGCTCATTTCAAAATGGGACCCGCTCACATTTCTCCTTAGCCAACCTGTCCTCTCTGGACGGCTGGGAAAATGGGCACTCATCCTCATGGAGTTTGACATCACTTTTGTCCCGCGCAAGGCAATTAAGGGACAATGGATGGCTGAGTTTCTCGCGGCACACCTTGTGCCGGAAGACTCCCCTCTCAATATTGAGCTGCCAGATGAAGAAAGGTTGATGCAGCCGCTCGGCGAGGAAGGGTGTGATACAGATGCCCCATCCCAAACCGAACTTGATGTGCTGTCCCTCGACTCGCCTTCATGGGAACTATATTTTGACGGCGTATCCAGGACCATCAAGAGACCTGGCGGCCTCACAGACTTCGTGTCAGGCGCTGGCATAGTCTTTGTGTCTCCTTAGGGAGGCGTACTTCATAATTCCTGTGCCCTCATGAAGTCATTGACCAACAATGAGGAGGGATATGAGGCACTGATCATCGGGCTCCAGCTCGCCCTGGAGATGGAGATTAAATGCATCAAGGTATGCGGGGATTCTCAACTCGTCATCCGTCAAGTTCTGGGCGACTATGATGTATGGAAAAAGGAGTCGATACCCTACCATGAAGCAGTTTTTAGGCTCAAAGAGAAGTTCTATCTATTTGAGATAGATCATGTGTCAAGAAGCAATAACTCCCAGGCAGACGCTCTGGCAAAACTTGCAACAGCTTTGAAGATCCCGCCAGAGGGAGAGTTGAATATAACCGTCAGACACAGGAGGCTCATGCCTAGCGTGCTCGACGAAGAATCTGGCCAATCTGAGATTGAAAGGAGGCTTGAGGAATTATCCTGTCTGGAGGGTAAGAGACTCCAGGCCTACAAACATTTACAAGTCTATCAAGCCCGTATGACGCGTGTCTACGACAAGTTAGTCAAGCACAGGGCGTTCAAGAAGGGTGACTTGGTCATGCTCAAGGAAAGAGAGGTCCTGGCGGGAAGATCCAGCGGCAAACTCCAACCCAACTGGCGTGAGCCTTATGTCGTACAGATGGTCTTTGAAGGGGGAGCCTACACGGTCGTCGACCACAAAGGCAACAACACGTTCCCACCTCTTAATGGGAAACATATGAAGCTGTATCATGCGCCATCGCAGGAGTTTCTACAGCAGTCCGCACAGGACATACTGAGTCAGTGACTTCATCCTGTGATAGTAGATGGTGATATCCAGTCCCACCAGGGCATGTTCACTATCGTAACTCAACTCGCTTTTCAGCATATTTTGCCCCACCGAGATCAGCCTCAGTACGCCCTCTCGGGTTGCCGATTCAACTCGCTTTTCAGCGTATTGTGTCCCACTGGGATCGGCCTTAGTACGCCCTCTCGGGCTGCCAATTCAACCCGCTTTTCAGCTTATTTTGTCCCACTGGGATTGGCCTTAGCACGCCCTTGCGGGCTGCCAACTCATCTTGCCTTTCGACTCTCTTTACCTTTTAGGGATTGACCTCAGTATGCCCTCTCGGGCTGCCAACCCACCTCGCCTTTCGGCTCATCCCACTGGGTCTGGCCTCAGTATGCCCTCTCGGGCTGTCAACCCACCACGCCTTTCGGCTCATTTTACCTTTTAGGGATTGGCCTCAGCATGCCCTCTCGGGCTGTCAACCCACCTCGCATTTCGGCTCATTCTACTTTCTAGGGATTGGTCTCAGTACGCCCTCTCTGGCTGTCAACCCACCATGCCTTTCGGCTCATTTCACCCTCTCGGGATTGGCCTCCGTATGCCTTCTTGGGCTGCCAACCCATTTTGGCTTGTTTCACTTCTAGGCCCGGCCCTTGCATGTCCTTTTGGGCTGCCGAACCATCTCGTCTCTCTGCTGGTTGTCAAATCCATTCTTCCACCCTACCGGGCTTGGCCTCAGTATGTCCTCTCGGGCTGCCAACCCGCCATGCCTTTCGGCTCATTTTACCTTCTAGGGATTGGCCTCAGTATGCCCTCTCGGGCTGCCAACCCACCTCGTCTTTCGGCTCATTTTACCTTCTAAGGATTGGCCTCAGTATGCCCTCTCGGGCTGTCAACCCACCTCGTCTTTCGGCTCATTTTACCTTCTAAGGATTGGCCTCAGTATGCCCTCTCGGGCTGCCAACTAACCACGCCTTTCGGCTCATCCTACCTTCTAGGGATTGGCCTCAGTATGCCCTCTCGGGCTGCCAACCCATCATGCCTTCGGGCTCATTTTACCTTCTAGGGATTGGCCTCAGTACGCCCTCTCGGGCTGCCAACCCATCGTGCCTTTTGGCTTGTTTCACTCTCGGGTCCGGCCTGTGCATGCCGTTTCGGGCTGCCGACCCACCACGCCTCTTGGCAGTTAGGTTTGACTCACGTGTTCTTCCAAGGCCATCAAATCTATTTCTTTTGTCCCCCACAGGCTTGGCCTATATGTGCCCCTTTCGGGCTACCAACCCTATTTGCCTATTCGCCTCCAAATTTGATTCATATGTCCCACCGGGACTGTCGAATCCATCCTTTCATCCTTTTGGGTCTGACCTACGTACACCCCTTCCAAGCTGCCAACCCACGTCGCCTATCACCCTCCAAGTTTAACCCGCATGTCCCTTTCGGACTGTTAAACCTATTTATTTGTTGTCCCAACCGGGCTTGGCCTATACACACCCTCCTCGGGTTGCCAGTCCATTCGACCTATCGGTCTTTGGATTTGACTAAGCACATCCCACTAGGGCTGTCAAGTCCACCCACTTGTCCCACCGGTGTGACACACATGCCCCTCCGGGAATGTCACACCCTCTCTGCCTTTTGGCACCATAGGTACAAAAAAAAAAAAAAACGGGGTTAAAAATACTGATACTCCAGCGGACTTGGTTGTTTCCATTAGGGGAGCAATCAAGGGCAAAAAGACTTTAACCCGGCTAAGGTGAAAACCCGTGAGGGCGCTTTAGGCAAAAATGGGTACCCCTCAGTGTGAAAACTCGAAAGGGCGCACTGGAAAAAGCTAAAGGGGGCCAGTCCTGGCGAAAACCCGAAAGGGCGGTAGGGCTGGTAAAGTAAAAAAGAAAAAAGAAAAAAAAGAGTACACATGCAAGAGAATGACAGCTAAGTCAACGAGCTCTATTCTCTATTTCTTAACATCAAGCAGAAGAACCCCGAGACAAGCCCTCGGGGAAGCTGTACAAAGCCGGGCTGAACAAATAGCCCCATGGAAAAAGAAATCATCAGGCAAAATCAAAGGCCAGGCTCGCTCCTCCTCAGGTTAGCAAGGCGAGCCTCACTTTGAATAGTCTCCACCCGAGCACTCAAGCCTACGGTGGAGAGTCTACATCGGCACGCGTAAGACTGCGCTCCTCCTCGGTCTCTCGGACCTCTCGCAAAAGCTCCTCTACTCTACGGGAGGTCACTTGCTCGCGCTCATGAGTGTCCTCGACCTGGGCACCCACCTCAACCTGGGCCGCCCGAAGTCTGCAAAGCTGCTACTCCTCCTACTGAATCATCAGCTGAGTCCTCCACCTCCGCTCTTGAATAGCGTAAAAACAGGTGAACTCCTCCCGTAAAGACGCAAGCTCAGTCATCCAGGCGTCCCGAAGGAGACCAAATGCATCCATTTGACAATGTTACACCAAGTTGAGGACCGTTCGGCTACTCTATCCCAAGGGTCGAGAAACTCCGAGGCAACTATGAAGCCTCACCGACTGAAGTTAAAACAAAGGAAGGAGACGTAATCCAATGGGTGCCCTTTCCAAACAAAGTGAAATGTACAGAATTTTGATATACAAGCTACGACGCCCTTGCCTAGGGCGGTGTTGGCTCAAGTTTGTGTTAGATGGTATCTGCCTCAGCTCGTGTACGGCCGATATCAACTCAGACCAACACACCCTAAGGGCTGGTCTACATCAGCTCTGGTTGTCACAAGCCAACAGTTAGCCAACCTCAATCCTCGGCTACACACCTCAGCGGTTAGCCGACGCATCTTTGGGGACACCTCAACGGTTAGCCAGCCTTAACTTGCGACTACACGCCTCAGTGGTCAGCCGACACATCCTCAATGATATCTCAGCGGCTAGCCAACACGACGACTTTTGGCCAACGCCCAAGGGTTAGCCAATGTCAGTCTCAGCTATTACAACCCAACAGTCAATTGACAACGACACAGACTGATGGGCCTCCTCAAGGCAAGTCTACAACAACCTTGGGCCAACAAGCCTCGCCAAGGCAGGTCTACATCAACTACAAGCCTACAAGCCTCTCCGAGGTAGGCCTGCATCAACTTCGGACCATTATGCCCTAAGGGCTGGTCTACATCAACTCTGGCTATCGCAAGCCAACGATTAGCCAGCTTCAACATTCGGCTACACACCTCAACGGTTAGCCGACACATCTTTAGTGACACCTCAGCGGTCAACTGACACGGCGACTTTTGGCCGACGCACCCCCAAGGGTCAGCCAATGTCAGTCTCCAGCTATCACAACTCGACAGTCGATCAACGACGACTTAGATGGATGTGTCTCTCCGAGACAAGCCTACATTAACTCCGGGCCAAGAAGCCTCGCCGAGGCAGGTCCGTAGTAACTCTAGGCCAACGAGCCTCGCTTGAGGCAGGTCTACAACAATTTCGAGCCAACAAGTCTCACCGAGGCAAGTCTACAACAATTTTGAGCCAACAAGTCTCTCCAAGGCAGGTCTACATCAACTACAGGCCAACGAGCCTCTCCGAGGCAGGTCTGCATCAACTTTGGACCAACATGCCCTAAGGGCCGGTCCGCATCAACTTTGGCTAGTGCACCCCGAATGATGTAGCCCGTCAGTGGGCACAGCACAAAGGAACGCATATTAAAGCGCACGGGCCATCCGCCCCCGCCTCCGGCCGTCACGGATGTTCCGTGGGGGGCACTTGTTGCAACCAAAAAAATCCCTGCAATAATTGGGATGAAATGCAGAAAAAAAAAACCTTTAATGGGTTTATAAAGGGGGCCCAGACCACCCGGGGAGTGGAGGGACCCGCCCGGGGCCGGCCACCCCCGAGCAGGCCCCCCCCCGGCGGCCGCACGGGGCAGGGCGGATCTGTCCGGGGTCGGCCCGCCCCGGGTAGGCCTGTTCGGGGTGGCCCCTCCCCGGACGGGACCCCCCGACCCCGGGCAGGTCCGCGCGGACCCGCCCGGGGCAGGGCGGGGCAGTTCCAGGGATTCCGTCTGCCCATTTCAAAAAAAAAAAAGAGAGGCAGAAACGGACCTGCCGGGGGTGGCCTTGACCCGCCCGGGTTCGGCCCACCCCGGGCCGGTCCCTCACCTTCTATAAATACCCCCTACGGGGCTCACTTGAGGGGGACTTTTGGACCTTTTTTCCGGAGAGAGAGGAAGACTTGTGAAGAGAAGAAATCTCTTGTTCGATGTCTTGGCCTATTTGGGGTATGTGACACCCCGGGCTTTGTCATTATGCCCCTACGTGGGCGTTGTCGTTATGCCCCTACGTGGGCGTAGTTGTTAAGGACCCTTTGGAGGCTTTTTGGACTTGGATTTTCTCTACGGAAAAGAAAAGAAGAAGACTTGTGTTCGTTGTTTTGGCCCACTTGGGGTATGTAACACCCTGGGCTTGTATCTATACCCCTACGTGGGCTTTGTTGTTGTGCCCCTATGTGGGTCTTGTATTTATGCCCCTGCGTGGGCTTTGTCACTATGCCCCTACGTGGGTGTTGTTGTTGTGCCCCTACGTGGGCCTTGTATTTATGCCCATATGCGGGCTTTGTCATTATGCCCCTACGTGGGCATGGTTGTCACGCCCCTACGCGGGCTTTGTCATTATGCCCCTGCGTGGGCGTGGTTGTTACGCCCCTACGCGGGATTTACATTTAAGCCCCCATGTGGGCCTTGTAATTATATTCCCGCCTCAGAGCGGTGATACCGTGTACAGTTGGCAACTCGTCGACAACTTTTGTAATGAAGTTTATGAAAGTTTGCAAGGGTGTGTGATGCTACCCCCGGCCCGTGCCAGTTGAGGAAAATTGCGAATAAACCCTTCCTATAAGGAAAATTACATATATGTCCTTCCTTCAGGAGCTAAGGGTGCGCATCGTCTTTAAGGACCTCACGACCTCTCCATACTCGAGAAATACCTACAAATGGTCCCGCGACCCCAGTGTCTTTCACGGACCACTCCATATAAGGTCACGTCTAAATTACGAAAACGCCCTTCTAGCTTGAGATGCCTTGATAATTCCCAACGGCTCTTGAAAACAGCTCTTGAGCCTTCCAGTGTCAATCCTTGCTTAGCGGCCACCCCAGATTGTGACAAAACTTCTAGCAAGGTAAAATTACCATAGTGCCACTAGACATGGCAAATTACCAAAATACCCCTAGTATCCAGACAATCAACGGGGCACTCTGGTGCACTTCTGGGCTCCTTTAGCTCACTCTTATCCCCAGATACAGTAGGGTGTTGCCCAATTCAACCTGGTCTTAGCCAAGCCCTACCCCTCATACATTTTATGTTCACCCACTGGGAGTCAAAAGTGCGATGCAAGCTACCTATGCTGATGTGTCCTCGATTAGAACCTTGGAGAGAAATTCTAGGCCTTATTGTTGACAATTAAACAAGGGTGTTCGGACGTTATGCCGATGTAAATCAACACTGACCGCGGTCAGTGGAGAAAGGTCCAACACTCGAACCCTCATCGTCTGGTACGATACGAACCCCATGAAATGGACACTGCACTGGCCGTTCGTGTAGCCCCATATGTGCACCCTTACCTTCTCAGAGAGAGTCCATTACATGATCAGAGGAACCCCAAACCCGATACAAAATACTAGACTTCTCGCAAAGTCGCCCGGGTATTGAAAAGGGGATGTCAACCTCATCTTAAAACAGGCACGCATATACTGGCTAACCACATTCAATTGCATAGGCCATATCAAGTCTTGTCAAGGAGAGAGAGAGGAGTTTCACCTACCAATCTCTGCAGAATTAGTAGAGAGTTCTTCACCACTTAGTGCTGTCAAGCCTTGATTAACCTTAATAGGTGTAGCTCTGTAACCCAATTTCCCTGTTACCTTCAGCAGGTCTAATATATACTTATAACAAATGCAGATCCCTTCACTGGATCTAGCTACCTCAATGCCGAGGAAGTACCTATGTAAACCAACATCTTTACTCTCCAACTCTTTAGCCAAGTTCTGCTTTGTAGGAGATAGATTGGGTTCAGGCTGGTCTGGGCCCGAACCAGGTTTGTTTAGTGTGTTTGGGTAGGCCCATTACTGGACCCACTAAGGTGGATCCGGTTAACTTAAACCTCTTCTCTTTGTGCTTTACGTTTATACCCCTATCTTATCTCTTTGTAACAGCGGTATTATGGTCCTAAGTGTGATTAGGTCATGTTAATAAAGCATTGAAGGGAGATGGTGGCTAGAAGACACAGCCGCCACTGCTCCTGTTCACTTCTATCTTTCTCTTCCATCTTCCTCCTCCTCTCTCTCTCTCTCTGTCTTCCTCCCTCTGCGCATCATGTGATCAGAGTGTTCTTCATGGTATCGGAGTGACGGTCAAGGGCCTGTCCGTCTCGCGAGTTGCTGATGTGGAGTGGCCGGGTGGCACTCCTGGTTGTTCAGACCTGTGCGCAGCAGTCTTAGGGTTTTGTCGACCCCAAGGTGTGAGGCTCTGTCCACAGGAAGAGGCATAAGGCAGTGGAGCGCAGCCTTCCTCCTCTCTGTACCCAATCAGATCCAGGGTTCTTGGAGTTCATATCTGTCCCCTTTCTTGTGAAGTTTTGCTTCCAAGAAGAAGCTTCAGGCAGTGGAGTCCGTATCCTTCCTTCTCTCTGTACCCAATCAGATCCAGGGTTCTTGGAGTTCATATCTGTCCCCATTCTTGTGAAGTTCTGTCTGCAAGAAGAAGCTTCAGGCAGTGGAGTCCGCAGCCTTCATTCTTCTCTTCGTATTTGATCAGATCAAGGGTGACCTGTCCCTGTTCTGCTCCTATCCAGAACTGGGTGCTGAGATCCCTTCGTATCTGATTAGATCAAGGGTGACCTGTCCCTGTTCTGCTCCTGTCCAGAACAGGGTGCTCAGCCCTTGGGGCAGCTACTTATGGAGCTCAGTGGAAGCCGTCTGCTCATTTGTATTAGGGTCTTCTAGCAGTGTTCCGCTCTTCCCTTGCTGTCACAAGGGTCTGAACCTTTAGTATTGAAGCAGCCACTCACACGGACCGAGAGGGAGTCACCTCTCCTTGCTTCAGCAGTATTTGGCTTCAAATGGCTCACCGTACACAGTTCATACTTAAACCAGCCTGAAATTCTTACACCAGCATGGGTAATGAAAGTATCTCCCTTCAAATCACTCCGATGAAGTTGATGGAGCACAATTATATGGTGTGGTCTGTGGCAACAGAGGTATATATTGCCGGTCGTGGCAAAAGTGGGTATATCAATGGCAAAATTAAAAAGCCCCATCTTGATGATCCTGGACATGACAACTGGCACTTGGAAAACAATGTTGTTATGTCTTGGATATTGAATTCAGTTGAATCTGAAATTCGATCAATCATTCTTCGACGCAAGACTGCAAGAGAGATGTGGACACTCCTTGCAGAGATGTTTGGACAAAAACAAGATGCTGTTCGGATATATCAATTGACAAATGAGATACATGATTTGAAACAGGGAAACCTATCTGTAACGACCTACTTTGGCACCCTCCGGAGCAAGTGAGAAGAACTTAACTACTATGCTGTTGATGACTGGTCATGTGTCGAGGATCAGAAGAAGCACTTACATTATGTTCAGAGAACTCAAGTGTTCAAATTCTTGGCTGGTCTTAATCCCGAATTTGACACTCTAAGGGGACAGATTTTGAGCATAGACCCATTTCCCTCTTTGGAACAGGTGTACTTCAAGGTCTTGGATGAGAAAAGTCGCCAGAGAGCAATGAATGATACTGCAAGATCATCAATAGTCCCGCAGTTGGGGAATTTTCATCCCTGGTTGGTGCTAGACAAAGCAATGGAAAAGGAATAGCTAGTCAGCATAGGGATAGACGGAAGACAAGCGGGGTTTGCAGTCACTGTGGCCGTGATGATCATTTTGTTGATGATTGTTGGGACCTACACCCTAAAAAAACCCTTGAAATTCAAGGATGGAAAGAAGGGACAGCCAGCAAAGGGCAATGCAGTCTCATCTCACCTAGCAAAAGTTCAGCCAGCTATCCTTCCTGACCAGGGATCAGCTAGCTCCTCGGGTTCTACTCTTCTAAGCATGTCCTCGCAGGACATTGCACATCTCCAAAGGCTCCTTTCACAGCTTAGCACCGGCTCCTTTGTATCCTCCCCTACCCGTGCTTTGTCTAGTATGGCTGGTGTTGCACTAAGCACCACCTCGGCTCCTTAGGTTCATTCTCCTTGGGTCATAGACTCTAGTGCAACACCACATGACCAGTATTTCTACAATGTTCTCTTCTTATTCTCTTTCCTCTGGCCAAGATAAGGTGATTGTTGCAGATGGTTCCAAAGACACTATGCAGGATGTGGTAATATTAAACTGGATAGTCACCATATCTTGCCCTCTACCTTGCATGTTCTAACATTGTCTATGCATCTCGTTTGTAACCAGCATCACCAAACACTTAAATTGTTCGGTAACCTTTTTCTCTAACCATTGTGTTTCCTAGGACTTGAGGACAAGGCAAAATATTGGGACTGGGCATGAAGTAGGGGGCCTCTACAACTTCGAGCCATGAAAGGGTGCAGCTCTTAGCTCAAACGTGAGTAGCGATGTGAACCAAAAAATAAAGGAGATTCAACTGTGGCACTCCCGCCTTGGTCACCTTTCATTTCGATCTTTAAGAGTCTTGTTTCCCACTCTGTTTGGTCAAATGACTCGAGTCACTTAGTTGTCATATTTGTCAGTCAACAAAACAATGTTGTACTCAATTTGCAACGTCACTGAATAAAAGTTTCGCTCCTTTTGAGCTTATTCATTCTAATGTTTGGGGTCTATGAGTCCATCTCCTGTTCCTTCTCTAAATGGTTTTCGTTATTTTTTGAGCTTTGCTGATGACTATTCCCATCGTACATGGATTTATTTGTTGAAATCAAGAGACAAAGTCCCAAGGGTGAGTGAAGTTTTCTGTAAAATGATAGAGAATCGGTTTGAGAAAAAAATAAAGGTGTTTTGATCTGACAATGCAAAAGAGTTCTTTGCAAGTTGGGAGTTTTTCTTTCAGCAGAAAGGAATTATCCATGAATCCTCCTGTGCCTACACCCCCCAATAGAATAGGGTGACTGAGAGAAAAAGTAGGCACTTGTTGAAGACTACATGGGCTTTCTTGTTTCAACATGATATCCCAAAAGATTCTAGGGTGAGGCGGTCCTCACTGCAGCCTATGTTATCAACAGAATGCCATCCAAAATGATTAGATTCCGGGCCACCTTTTCTCTTTTGTATTCTGGTCATCCTTTGTTCCATCTACCTCCAAAAGTTTTTGGTTGTCTATGTTTCATTCAATGTCTCTGACCAGGATCTACTAAGCTCGACCTTTGTACTATAGAGGCTGTGTTTCTAGGATATTCTCCAATTGAAAAGGGGTACAAGTGTCTTGACCCCAAGATAAGCTAGAAATATGTTGTAACGACCCAAGATTCGGATACCAGGAAAGACCTGATACCATTCGAATCCTGGCCCGCCGCCCATGAGCCGGAGGGCTCAGAAGGGCTAAAAGGAGTGTGGAGGTACAAAGAAATAGGAAATAAAGTAGGATAATTCAACAATTAACAAAATTAAATAAACAACTACAACAGAGTCCAGTCCAACAGAAGTACAGTCAAAGGCAGAAAAGCGTACCCAACACCAAGTGAACACTCGGCCCGGCGAACTGGCAACTAAGAACCACCGCACAGCACCCTCGAACCTCGAGGAAAAACTGCCACACCTGAAAAGCAGAGGTGAGCCTCCTATCATTGGCTCAGTAGGGGTCTCGCGGAAACCCCAATCGTAAACAACTGCGATAACGGAAAGCAACAACGATAGCACGAACAGCAAACCGGTGGCCGGTAAAAACTCGGCGCTGTAGCTTCTCCTACTGACACGGAAATCAACACCCCGATCTCACAGTCAGGGAAATACCGATCTAACGGAAAGACCTCTGGCTACACTATCAGAAAAACCCATCACGACACCACTGTCGTGGACTGGACATCGCCTAGGGAAAACCCTCGGTGACGCTCACCGGAACCCTAGACCTCAACCTCGGGAACACACCCGAAAACTGCACGTAGAACCACGTCTCGCAGACGAGAAACAGAACCTCGAATCATGAGAATCTCATGTCACGTGACGGGAGTACCTACCCACTAGAAGCAAGGTCGGAAGCGTCCACTGACGTCTTAGTCCGCGCCTCAGGTGTCTCCCTACGGCCCAGCGGGAACTGAGATACCGTACAGTAACCATAGAACAAAGACTAGCTGAGGTCGCGCTCGTCAGCGCGGGTCCGACGTCCCCAACCACGTGTGCACACACAGACCATCCGCTCTAAGTCGGGTCCTCTAGCTGGTTTTCCCTCCAGCCCGGACGCAGGCTGCAAAGGCGAGGGGCCTTACGGTAACTAGCCTAAAAATCGTCTCTCTCGGGAAAGCTCTCCACCACTCCCGGGTGGGTCCACTCTCGCGTGCCCAGGAAAACTATAGCTAGTGGGGGGTCACCAAACGTGAATACCGAAAACCACTGTGAGACACGGAAAAATCTAATCTTTTTTTTATCGTAGATAAAATGTAGATTTTGTTCTTTTTGAAAAGAAACATCCCCCCTATGTATAGAAGGCGATTCCGTGGGTGCGCATCATATCAGACGATTTGGGTTCGAGTGTTGGACCTTTCCCCACTGACCGGAGTCAGTGTTGATTTACATCGGCCTAACGTCCGAACACCTTTATTTGACTGTCAAAGAAATCCCAAAAGTCTTCTATAGGGGTTCTGATGTGGAGGACAAACTCTCTTAGAGGGCTCATAATGTCTACTCACTCACCACCGACCAACAACAAAGACTAGGTTAGGGTTTTAACTGAGGCCATGTTTGGGCAAAATCCTAGAATTTGGGAATATGAAGATGATTTGGGGGAAGCCATAGGCATTTTTGAAGTAGAGGAAGAGTTTCTAGACCCCGAGGGTATTTTGGTAATTTTACCAACCTAGGGGTATTTTGGTAATTTCTCTAAACGAGGGGTATTTCTGAAATTTCTGGGTTGGAACGGGAGTAGGACCGGGTTCCTAACTTCCCAAGGCGTTGAGGCTCTTTCTGGAGGGTTTTAAGGGCTCTGAGGCCATTTCTGGTGCAAAAGGGTAGTTCGGTAATTTTATCACACCCTAGGCAGACCTAGGTTTGAGGTGGCACCCATGTGTCAGACTGAGTTGACAACACTCCCGGACCGAAGGAGTGACAATGGGCTTCATAGAAAGCACACATCTGTCAATTTGGCCGAAGCAGGGGTATATATGCAATTTTCAGAAGTCAGGGGTTTTCTTATAATTTTCTCGAAGAAAGTTGCGGAGTGCACTGAGTACATTTATATCACCAACTGGGTACAAAGATTGTCGGCGAATTGTCGACTGTACAAGGATCCGCACTAACGCGGGAGACAGGGACGTAGTCCCAATTACAAGGAGTTATAGGGTATAACTGTAAATTATAGGACTTTGATCTTTTACGGTCTCAGGGAGGATATTTTTGTAATTTCGCCATTATAAGGGCAGAATTACATGATTGAATCGTCCCGGGACGTAAAGACTTACAAACATGGCCCACTGAGGGGCGTAATTTCAAGTATACCCCGTAGGGGCATAAGTACAAGACCCGGGGACTTATCCCTCACAGGCCAAAACAAACAGAATAACTCTTCTCCGGATGCTTCTCGTACGTAGCTGTCCGCGTCTAGCTCTCTTTCTCCACTTGGACCCATGGGGTCTATTTATAGAAGGTGGGAGGGCCCAGAGGGGTCAAATGAACGAATTTGTCCCGATTCTGTCAAGGTGGGGTGGCAAAAAGCCATTTTGACCTCTCTGGATGCCAAAAGGGGCTAAATGACCCCGCTGCGGGTGGCCAAAATCCTTTTTTTTTTTTTGAAACACGGAGACCGGAGAGAGAGGGGGGGTCGCGCGACCCTGGAGGGCCGGCTTGACCCGGGCAGGGTCGCACGCGCCCCCGGGAGGCCGCGCGACCCCGCTGGGGGTCCAGCGGGGTCAACCGGCCCCAGGAGGGGTCGGTTGACCCCGCTGGGGCCCCCAACGGGGTCGAGCGCCCCCGCGGGGTCGAGCGCGACCCCGCTTGGGGACGCGCGGACCCGCGGAGGTCTCGGGGGTGGTGCGCGGCCCCTCCCTCTCCCGGCTTTCGATCTAGAGGGGTCATTTGACCTCTCCGGACGCCGTTTGACCCCTTTGGACGCCGTTTCGCTCTCTTTTCGTCGTCCTGGGTTGGAGAAGAGCCGTGGTGGAGCTATATATCTCGTGGAGATCGCTCCCTCGCCGCGTGGCAGCGCTTTGTCCGTGGAAGGAACATGTTGTTTGTTTGTCTGGTCGTACGTCGCCGCATAGGGAGGAACTTTTGCGCCCGTTCGTGTCGTGTGATACACTTGCTTAGCTACTCTGACCGGTATACGCATGGATCTTTCTCGCTAATCTTCTTACCACGACGTCGACCATAATAATATTGTCGGGTCGATAGATCCTGAATTACGGAGATACTCCATAGTCTGACGGTGTCGACGCTACGTCGTGCTTCTCGTCGAACGTTGCATAGCAATAATTCCTTAAATTGATTTGAGATAATTTTCGGGTGCAACAAATGCCCCCCACGGGACGTCCGTCATGGCCGGAGGCGGGGGCGGATGGCCCGTGCCCTTTGAAGGGAATTAACTTGATGCAATGTAGGCGTAGCCGTTGCATTCTTTAGACTACATTGAATGATTGTCTTGCTGTCTAAAAATATTTTACCCTGACGCTTCTCCATTTTTTATTTCTCCTCTTTGTGCTTCCAGCCATGGCTCGCAGCAGCGGGAGTCGGTCGAGGAGGTCCAGTGCTAGGGCCGTCGAGGACTGCAGGGTTGAGCGCACCGACCGGCGGATGCCGCCTTTCTCTCCTCGTACTATTGATGATACCAATGTCAACCAGTTGGACCTTGGCTATTCGTGGGTCGCTGAGGGCCCAACAGAGAGTGCTGGAGCAGCTGAAGGTCTTGTGGACGTGTCTCGGATCGCGAGGCAAGGTGGTCTTTACACATATGACCGCACCGGAGGCTACCCGCGTCACTATCCCCTAGACCGCCACCTCTACAGTTTTCTCCAGGGTTTTGCTCCTGTTGGCATGGAGGCCGACGATTCGACACTTCCAGAGGAGAGGCGTCGCCTTGAAAGGGCGATACTAGTCAGGAGAGACGGCATGCAGGGATTGTGCTCCTTGACTTATCTGAGTTACCCGGAGGGCTTTACTCGGCAGCGGCAATACCCGGATAGGCAGAGTCTGGGCTCTTTTCAGCGACATGAGAGTCTCACCATCCAGGTTACACCGATGTATCCGGCGGCTTGGCATTTGCATGGGCAGCACAAAGCAATGGACCAAGTTATATATTGTCTCTTCTTGGCACCCGCCGGAGCTAACTTTGCACAGGAGGAGTACACTCACGACTGCATGTTGGAGAGGATTTTGACTTTGAAGACTCCCAGCTGGTATGAGAAGTGGTATGTCATTCCTTCTCATAGCTATCACCGTGGCGCGACAGAGTGGCTCTGGGGCATTCTGTTGGTCTACCGGTCTTTGTTGGATAGGGTGGGGATCCGCCATGCAGTGACCGCCGCCATGTACTCCTATCCTTGTCACACTGGCCTGCTACAGGCTCTGGTAGAGAGATTTAACCGCCGGTGGAACACTTTCGTCACAGCTGGCGGGGAGACTTCCCTGGACCTCTGGGCTTTCCAGAGGGTTTCTGGTCTTCCGATTTGCGGGAGGCCTTACGAGGAGCTATCGTCGGATGACTTGCACCTCAGCTCCACTGACGGGACAGGACACTATACTCTGCCCTATTGTTTCAGGTTCTTGATGAAGAGCTGGAGGGACTTAGCCCGAGTAGGCACAGATCGGCCCCCACGTACACCGCGAGTGACACTGAATGCCTGGGTGAGCCACTTCTACAGCGGCCCTTACTGTTTCCATGAGGAGTTTGCACAGTCTGGCACCACCTGGGATGAGTGCCGAGAGGTCCGAGTAGATGTTCCTCCTCATCCCCGCCACCTGCCTACACCGACACAAGGATGGAGTTCACGGGGGATGCATCCTGTTACTTATCTGGCAGCTTATCTGGCATACTGGCTTTCCAGTTTTATAGTTCCTCATGGAGAGGAGGGAGTCTTGCAGGTGGAGGTGATCTATCTAGCCTGCATGCTTGCCTGTGCACAGAGACTCGCCATCGCACTAGTAGCCTTGGCGAATATTTTTCATTCGCTTGGGGCTTTGTCTTCCCACTCATTGCCGCGGGAGAAAAGCATATTGCTGCCCACTCATTATTTGAGTGCCTGGGCAGGACTATTGTTTCCAGAGTTATCGAGGAGGACTCCGGTTGAGAATCCAGCGGCGCCGTTGCTTTTCTGGTTTATCAGGCAGTCATCCCAGGACCCAGTGGCACAGCTAGTAGGGGCCAGGCGGGCCTTGTCTTTTGTTCCGGTGAAGAGGGGGGAGGGCATAGCCCTTGACTACTTCTCCTACCTTCACCGCCCTTTTGCTAGGCAGGAGGGAGACGCTGTCGTCAGTCTGGTTTCCACCCATGCTTTACCTTCCCCGCAGGGCTTTAGCAGAGTGGGTCGTCAGCATCCGACCCAGTGTTCTTGTATATCGACGCTCCAGCACGGCGATACGTGAGCCTTACTACCCACACCGGTTCGCCAGGAACTTTGGATATGATCAGGCTATCCCCTCCAGTGGAGAGTTTTCTTTGCCCCTTCGGCTATACAGGCACAGGGACATACACTTGGTCGCGGCAGCTTGGCAGGACTTCCTTTGCCGCGAGACAGGGTCGGGATACCCGATCCCAGAGCAGGAGCGCAGAGGCTACTTTGACATTCATTATGCTCGCTGGTGGTTCAAAGCCAGCAACGTCTTCCGAGAGCACTGGGATGCCATTCGTATAGCTGAGGAGCAGCGTTTGAAGAGCGAGGATCTGCCTCCTTTGTGCGTCGACCCAGCTTTCCTCAGGTCCCATTTTTCGGGGATCGCCCGAATTGTGAGTGACATTGAAGAGCGGTGGCGAGAAAAGGGTTGGACGGCCACCGTCGATAGAAGCCAATATAATGGGGATTTGAAGCCCCTGAAAAGCAGGACAGCATCAGCTCTCGGAGTTCCTTCTTCCTCCACCTCAGGCGTAGCCTCAGGCTCCTCAAAAGCCTATTCTTGGTGGGAGGATTTGCAGGCATCTTGCGAGGTGAGGAGAAAGTTCCAGTTGTTCCAGCCGATACCTGACGGAGCGCTTGGAGGCAGTACCTTTGCTGAGTGGAGGGCCCATGTGATCAACGCAATGGGCTATGCAGGTCCCCTGGAGTACCTTTCTGGCCTCGAGTTGGCGACGACTCCACTTGCCATTTACGATGTTGTAAAGGCAGTTGCACGCGCCCTCCGAGTGAAGCCGGAGCAGATAGTGTTAAAGCCGGTAGAGCCCATAGCGGCTACAGGTAATCCCTGTCCTCACTGACTTTAATATACACATGTGTTTTTATTTTCTGGGACATGCATTTATATATTCCCGTGACACTTGCAGGTGGGGCGGTTATGGTAGCCGATGCCGTACCACTGAGGGATCCTCTTGATGCTGAGATTGGGAGGGATTTTGCTGCCACCAAGAGATCCCGGACCGAGGTTCCTGAGGCGGGGGATGTGAGGTCAGCATCCCGTCCTCGGCTGGAGGTTGAAACCCCTGCAGTTGAGGCTGTGTCCAGTAAGTAGCTCCCCCAGATACTGGTCATTTCTGAGCATATATATAGTGTTATAAACACATGCTTGCTTCATTAAATGCAGCTCCCCCGGAAGCTAGGGCTGATATGAGCTTCTCTCCTCCTCAAGCGGGAGATGACATGCCGCTGGATGAGTCCGTGCCAGACGTTACTTTCAGCTTCAAAGAGTTGATGTCTCCCTCATACGATTATATGTCGGTGACGGCTAACTCTCCCTCGCCTCTTACAACAGGGACCACAGGAGGTCAGGCTCCAGGCAGCATGCTCAACCTTGTTTTCTCCATTGATACATGAAGATTTGAACAGCAATAACCCCTTAGTGTTTTATTAGCTGTGCAGGGGTTCCTGGTGTTATTTCACCTGGTCCGTCAGCAGGAAGTGGATCCACTACTAAGAGTGGGAGTTCCGCGGCCACAGACTCTCTCCCTAACAGGAGCTCGAGCCCTACTTCCAACGCTACGACCTCCAGTTCTTCATCCAGTGAGAGTGACTCTCGAGAAGGAGAATTAAAAGATACCGGAGGTGAATGCAGCGACATACATTCTGTTTAGTTGAGTCCTTCTTATAAAGATTTGCTTGACTCATATAATTGTTTGTCCCACAGGAGTGGACTTAGCGAGATCCATGGAGGAGTTCTCACAACTTCTGGAATCTGGCTCATTTGTGGACCTTCTGACAGGCGGCAGTGCCTCGACAGGCACAAAGGCCATGGAGGTGGCAGGTGTTGACACCATAGCACCGGGAGATTCTATGCCAGTGGGCTCCTCCGATGTTGATATCGGTTAGGACGGCATAGCTGATCCTTCAGGTAAGAGATGTTAGAGGCTAATGATAGACCTCTTTGTCATTTTGCAACTGTTCTTGCCAAGCTGATTAATACATCTGCTACATGGGCAGTGACGGGTCAGGCCGTTGAAGAAAGCACATCCCACCCTGATGAGATAGTCCGACAAGGGAAGCTTCTCAGGGCGCACCAGAGGGCCTGCAAACTCGAGGGCAGAGTGCCTCGCCAGTAGACACCCATGCTACAGGTACTGCTCGCTTCTGACAATGAACACGGCGAATGATATATGCACTTTATTTGCGGCACTGACCCCTCTATTGTTTTTTCCGTGTAGCCTCCCCTTCTGCGGAGTCGATGGCTGAGGCCTCCCCGCGAGAGGAGGTTCCGGAGGCAAGGCCGACTTCTGAGACTGAGCGATCTTGCTCCAATAGGGCTCCTGATACAGAGTCTGCCCTTCCTAGCATAGCTGAAGAAGGGGCTGCTATTGAGACAGGTACACAGCTATTCTCTGGACTTTGACATCCCGTGTGTGCCGCTTTGTAAATAAGCACTTACATGCTATTGCTTAAACTGCAGCGGATGGGGACACAAATGTCCTGTCTAGTAGACCAGGATCAGCTTCTGTTGTTGGTTCTTCCCCAGCTGTTGAGAAAGGGCTGGAGTCTGTGGCAGCATCAGGTATATGACCATGTTGTGCCTTTTTATAGTCCTTCGTGCATGTCGATTGGGTTGTGAACAAACACTCATTCCCCCTTTTCCTTCTTTGCAGCTTCTGAGGAGGGAGCCCCAGGGGTACCAGTAGACTTCCCAGCTCTTGGAGTTGAGTGGCCTGACGCCCCTGCACTTGGGATGGCGTTGCATGCTGCTATGGTTGACCAGCTCCTGCAGTGCCTTGATCCTGATCCATTGCCCACCGTGGAGACTTTGAGGGTTGACCTGGAAGTATTTACCAGGAGCTACCATGGGTTTAGTCTTCCCCAGGATGCATGGGCCACGAAGCTGGAAGGCTTGTGGAGTGAGTTTGCCCGCCTCCATCTTGCACAGGAGCGGAGACAGAAGACCCAGCAGCAGATCCAGCGCGAGGAGGAGGAGCTACGTGGACTTCGAGTGGCCCGGGCGGAGACTGACCTCCACCTTGCGAGTGTCGAGGGACGTAGCCGAAAGACCTCTCTCCGAATGGAGGCGCTGCAGAGGGAGCTTCAGGAGGCTGCCGATGAGCATCGTATTGCCCAGGCAGAGGTGGAGACCTGCCGTCGCCGATCTGATGAGTTTCGAGAGGAGATCTTCCAGAGGGAGACTCGCCTTGCTGAGTTGCGGAGAGTGGGCTGTGCAGGTCCCCTGCAGTACCTTTCTGGCCTCGAGTTGGCGACGACTCCACTTGCCATTTACGATGTTGTAAAGGCAGTTGCACGCGCCCTCCGAGTGAAGCCGGAGCAGAGAGTGTTAAAGCCGGTAGAGCCCATAGCGGCTACAGGTAATCCCTGTCCTCACTGACTTTAATATACACGTGTTTTTATATTCTGGGACATGCATTTATATATTCCTGTGACACTTGCAGGTGGGGCTGTTATGGTAGCCGATGACGTACCACTGAGGGATCCTCCTGATGCTGAGATTTGGGAGGGATTCTGCTGCCACCAAGAGACCTCGGACCGAGGTTCCTGAGGCGGGGGATGTGAGGTCAGCATCCCGTCCTCGGCTTGAGGTTGAAACCCCTGCAGTTGAGGCTGTGTCCAGTAAGTAGCTCCCCCAGATACTGGTCATTTCTGAGCATATATATAGTGTTATAAACACATGCTTGCTTCATTAAATGCAGCTCCCCCGGAAGCTAGGGTTGATATGAGCTTCTCTCCTCCTCAAGCGGGAGATGACATGCCGCTGGATGAGTCCGTGCCAGACGTTACTTTCAGCTTCAAAAAGTTGATGTCTCCCTCAGACGATTATATGCCGGTGACGGCTAACTCTCCCTCGCCTCTTACAGCAGGGACCACAGGAGGTCAGGCTCCAGGTAGCATGCTCAGCCTTGTTTTCTCCATTGATACATGAAGATTTGAACAGCAATAACCCCTTAGTGTTTTATTGGCTGTGCAGGGGTTCCTGGTGTTATTCCACCTGGTCCGTCAGCAGGAAGCGGATCCACTACTAAGAGTGGGAGTTCCGCGGCCACAGACTCTCTCCCTAACGGGAGCTCGAGCCCTACTTCCAACGCTACGACCTCCAGTTCTTCATCCAGTGAGAGTGACTCTCGAGAAGGATAATTAAAAGATACCGGAGGTGAATGCAGCGACATACATTCTGTTTAGTTGAGTCCTTCTTATAAAGATTTGCTTGACTCATATAATTGTTTGTCCCACAGGAGTGGACTTAGCGAGATCCATGGAGGAGTTCTCACAACTTCTGGAATCTGGCTCATTTGTGGACCTTCTGACAGGCGGCAGTGCCTCGACAGGCACAAAGGCCATGGAGGTGGCAGGTGTTGACACCATAGCACCGGGAGATTCTATGCCAGTGGGCTCCTCCGATGTTGATATCGGTTAGGACGGCATAGCTGATCCTTCAGGTAAGAGATGTTAGAGGCTAATGATAGACCTCTTTGCCATTTTGCAACTGTTCTTGCCAAGCTGATTAATGTATCTGCTACATGGGCAATGACGGGTCAGGCCGTTGAAGAAAGCACATCCCACCCTGATGAGATAGTCCGACATGGGAAGCTTCTCAGGACGCACCCGAGGGCCTGCAAACTCGAGGGCAGAGTGCCTCGCCAGTAGACACCCATGCTACAGGTACTGCTCGCTTCTGACAATGAACACGGCGAATGATATATGCACTTTATTTGCGGCACTGACCCCCTCTTGTTTTTGCTGTGTAGCCTCCCCTTCTGCGGAGTCGATGGCTGAGGCCTCCTCGCGAGAGGAGGTTCAGGAGGCAAGGCCGACTTCTGAGACTGAGCGATCTTGCTCCAAAAGGGCTCCTGATACAGAGTCTGCCCTTCCTAGCATAGCTGAAGAAGGGGCTGCTATTGAGACAGGTACACAGCTATTCTCTGGACTTTGACATCCCGTGTGTGCCGCTTTGTAAATAAGCACTTACACGCTATTGCTTAAACTGCAGCAGTTGGGGACACAAATGTCCTGCCTAGTAGACCAAGATCAGCTTCTGTTTTTGGTTCTTCCCCAGCTGTTGAGAAAGGGCTGGAGTCTGTGGCAGCATCAGGTATATGACCATGTTGTGCCTTTTTATAGTCCTTCGTGCATGTCCATTGGGTTGTGAACAAACACTCATTCCCCCTTTTCCTTCTTTGCAGCTTCTGAGGAGGGAGCCCCAGGGGTACCAGTAGACTTCCCAGCTCTTGGAGTTGAGTGGCCTGACGCCCCTGCACTTGGGATGGCGTTGCATGCTGCTATGGCTGACCAGCTCCTGCAGTGCCTTGATCCAGGCTGATCCATTGCCGACCGTGGAGACTTTGAGGGTTGACCTGGAAGTATTTACCAGGAGCTATCATGGGTTTAGTCTTCCCCGGGATGCATGGGCCACGAAGCTGGAAGGCTTGTGGAGTGAGTTTGCCCGCCTCCATCTTGCACAGGAGCGGAGACAGAAGACCCAGCAGCAGATCCAGCGCGAGGAGGAGGAGCTACGTGGACTTCGAGTGGCCCGGGCGGAGACTGACCTCCGCCTTGCGAGTGTCGAGGGACGTAGCCGGAAGACCTCTCTCCGAATGGAGGCGCTGCAGAGGGAGCTTCAGGAGGCTGCCGATGAGCATCGTATTGCCCAGGCAGAGGTGGAGACCTGACGTCGCCGATTTGATGAGTTTCGAGAGGAGATCTTCCAGAGGGAGACTCGCCTTGCTGAGTTGCGGAGAGTGGGCTGTGCAGGTCCCCTGCAGTACCTTTCTGGCCTCGAGTTGGCGACGACTCCAATTGCCATTTAGGATGTTGTAAAGGCAGTTGCACGCGCCCTCCGAGTGAAGCCGGAGCAGATAGTGTTAAAGCCGGTAGAGCCCATAGCGGCTACAGGTAATCCCTGTCCTCACTGACTTTAATATACACGTGTTTTTATTTTCAGGGACATGCATTTATATATTCCCGTGACACTTGCAGGTGGGGCGGTTATGGTAGCCGATGCCGTACCACTGAGGGATCCTCTTGATGCTGAGATTGGGAGGGATTTTGCTGCCACCAAGAGACCCCGGACCGAGGTTCCTGAGGCGGGGGATGTGAGGTCAGCATCCCGTCCTCGGCTTGAGGTTGAAACCCCTGCAGTTGAGGCTGTGTCCAGTAAGTAGCTCCCCCAGATACTGGTCATTTCTGAGCATATATATAGTGTTATAAACACATGCTTGCTTCATTAAATGCAGCTCCCCCGGAAGCTAGGCTGATATGAGCTTCTCTCCTCCTCAAGCGGGAGATGACATGCCACTGGATGAGTCCGTGCCAGACGTTACTTTCAGCTTCAAAGAGCCGATGTCTCCCTCATACGATTATATGTCGGTGACGGCTAACTCTCCCTCGCCTCTTACAGCAGGGACCACAGGAGGTCAGGCTCCAGGTAGCATGCTCAGCCTTGTTTTCTCCATTGATACATGAAGATTTGAACAGCAATAACCCCTTAGTGTTTTATTGGCTGTGCAGGGGTTCCTGGTGTTATTCCACCTGGTCCGTCAGCAAGAGGTAATGTCGGCTCTTCTTCCGGGGTCGGACCCGCTTCTGGGAGTGGATCCACTACTAAGAGTGGGAGTTCCGCGGCCACAGACTCTCTCCCTAACGGGAGCTCGAGCCCTACTTCCAGTGCTACGACCTCGAGTTCTTCATCCAGTGAGAGTGACTCTCAAGAAGGAGAATTAAAAGATACCGGAGGTGAATGCAGCGACATACATTCTGTTTAGTTGAGTCCTTCTTATAAAGATTTGCTTGACTCATATAATTGTTTGTCCCACAGGAGTGGACTTAGCGAGATCCATGGAGGAGTTCTCACAACTTCTGGAATCTGGCTCATTTGTGGACCTTCTGACAGGCGACAGTGCCTCGACAGGCACAAAGGCCATGGAGGTGGCAGGTGTTGACACCATAGCACCGGGAGATTCTATGCCAGTGGGCTCCTCCGATGTTGATATCGGTTAGGACGGCATAGCTGATGCTTCAGGTAAGAGATGTTAGAGGCTAATGATAGACCTCTTTGTCATTTTGCAACTGTTCTTGCCAAGCTGATTAATGCATCTGCTACATGGGCAGTGACGGGTTAGGCCGTTGAAGAAAGCACATCCCACCCTGATGAGATAGTCCGACAAGGGAAGCTTCTCAGGGCGCACCTGAGGGCCTGCAAACTCGAGGGCAGAGTGCCTCGCCAGTAGACACCCATGCTACAGGTACTGCTCGCTTCTGACAATGAACACGGCGAATGATATATGCACTTTATTTGCGGCACTGACCCCTCTATTGTTTTTTCCGTGTAGCCTCCCCTTCTGCGGAGTCGATGGCTGAGGCCTCCCCGCGAGAGGAGGTTCCGGAGGCAAGGCCGACTTCTGAGACTGAGCGATCTTGCTCCAAAAGGGCTCCTGATACAGAGTCTGCCCTTCCTAGCATAGCTGAAGAAGGGGCTACTATTGAGACAGGTACACAGCTATTCTCTGGACTTTGACATCCCGTGTGTGCCGCTTTGTAAATAAGCACTTACACGCTATTGCTTAAACTGCAGCGGATGGGGACACAAATGTCCTGCCTAGTAGACCAGGATCAGCTTCTGTTGCTGGTTCTTCCCCAGCTGTTGAGAAAGGGCGGGAGTCTGTGGCAGCATCAGGTATATGACCATGTTGTGCCTTTTTATAGTCCTTCGTGCATGTCCATTGGGTTGTGAACAAACACTCATTCCCCCTTTTCCTTCTTTGCAGCTTCTGAGGAGGGAGCCCCAGGGGTACCAGTAGACTTCCCAGCTCTTGGAGTTGAGTGGCCTGACGCCCCTGCACTTGGGATGGCGTTGCATGCTGCTATGGCTGACCAGCTCCTGCAGTGCCTTGATCCAGGCTGATCCATTGCCGACCGTGGAGACTTTGAGGGTTGACCTGGAAGTATTTACCAGGAGCTATCATGGGTTTAGTCTTCCCCGGGATGCATGGGCCACGAAGCTGGAAGGCTTGTGGAGTGAGTTTGCCCGCCTCCATCTTGCACAGGAGCGGAGACAGAAGACCCAGCAGCAGATCCAGCGCGAGGAGGAGGAGCTACGTGGACTTAGAGTGGCCCGGGCGGAGACTGACCTCCGCCTTGCGAGTGTCGAGGGACGTAGCCGGAAGACCTCTCTCCGAATGGAGGCGCTGCAGAGGGAGCTTCAGGAGGCTGCCGATGAGCATCGTATTGCCCAGGCAGAGGTGGAGACCTGACGTCGTCGATTTGATGAGTTTCGAGAGGAGATCTTCCAGAGGGAGACTCGCCTTGCTGAGTTGCGGAGAGTGGGCTGTGCAGGTCCCCTGGAGTACCTTTCTGGCCTCGAGTTGGCGACGACTCCACTTGCCATTTACGATGTTGTAAAGGCAGTTGGACGCGCCCTCCGAGTGAAGCCGGAGCAGATAGTGTTAAAGCCGATAAAGCCCATAGCGGCTACAGGTAATCCCTGTCCTCACTGACTTTAATATACACGTGTTTTTATATTCTGGGACATGCATTTATATATTCCCGTGACACTTACAGGTGGGGCTGTTATGGTAGCCGATGCCGTACCACTGAGGGATCCTCCTGATGCTGAGATTGGGAGGGATTCTGCTGCCACCAAGAGACCCCGGACAGAGGTTCCTGAGGCGGGGGATGTGAGGTTAGCATCCCGTCCTCGGCTTGAGGTTGAAACCCCTGCAGTTGAGGCTGTGTCCAATAAGTAGCTCCCCCAGATACTGGTCATTTCTGAGCATATATATAGTGTTATAAACACATGCTTGCTTCATTAAATGCAGCTCCCCCGGAAGCTAGGGTTGAATGAGCTTCTCTCCTCCTCAAGCGGGAGATGACATGCCACTGGATGAGTCCGTGCCAGACGTTACTTTCAGCTTCAAAAAGCTGATGTCTCCCTCATACGATTATATGCCGGTGACGGCTAACTCTCCCTCGCCTCTTACAGCAGGGACCACAGGAGGTCAGGCTCCAGGTAGCATGCTCAGCCTTGTTTTCTCCATTGATACATGAAGATTTGAACAGCAATAACCCCTTAGTGTTTTATTGGCTGTGCAGGGGTTCCTGGTGTTATTCCACCTGGTCCGTCAGCAAGAGGTAATGTCGGCTCTTCTTCCGGGGTCGGACCCGCTTCTGGGAGTGGGAGTTCCGCGGCCACAGACTCTCTCCCTAACGGGAGCTCGAGCCCTACTTCCAGCGCTACGACCTCCAGTTCTTCATCCAGTGAGAGTGACTCTCAAGAAGGAGAATTAAAAGATACCGGAGGTGAATGCAGTGACATACATTCTGTTTAGTTGAGTCCTTCTTATAAAGATTTGCTTGACTCATATAATTGTTTGTCCCACAGGAGTGGACTTAGCGAGATCCATGGAGTTCTCACAACTTCTGGAATCTGGCTCATTTGTGGACCTTCTGACAGGCGACAGTGCCTCGACAGGCACAAAGGCCATGGAGGTGGCAGGTGTTGACACCATAGCACCGGGAGATTCTATGCCAGTGGGCTCCTCCGATGTTGATATCGGTTAGGACTGCATAGCTGATCCTTCAGGTAAGAGATGTTAGAGGCTAATGATAGACCCCTTTGTCATTTTGCAACTGTTCTTGCCAAGCTGATTAATGCATCTGCTACATGGGCAGTGACGGGTCAGGCCGTTGAAGAAAGCACATCCCACCCTGATGAGATAGTCGGACAAGGGAAGCTTCTCAGGGCGCACCAGAGGGCCTGCAAACTCGAGGGCAGAGTGCCTCGCCAGTAGACACCCATGCTACAGGTACTGCTCGCTTCTGACAATGAACACGGCGAATGATATATGCACTTTATTTGCGGCACTGACCCCTCTATTGTTTTTTCCGTGTAGCCTCCCCTTCTGCGGAGTCGATGGCTGAGGCCTCCCCGCGAGAGGAGGTTCCGGAGGCAAGGCCGACTTCTGAGACTGAGCGATCTTGCTCCAAAAGGGCTCCTGATACAGAGTCTGCCCTTCCTAGCATAGCTGAAGAAGGGGCTACTATTGAGACAGGTACACAGCTATTCTCTGGACTTTGACATCCCGTGTGTGCCGCTTTGTAAATAAGCACTTACACGCTATTGCTTAAACTGCAGCGGATGGGGACACAAATGTCCTGCCTAGTAGACCAGGATCAGCTTCTGTTGCTGGTTCTTCCCCAGCTGTTGAGAAAGGGCGGGAGTCTGTGGCAGCATCAGGTATATGACCATGTTGTGCCTTTTTATAGTCCTTCGTGCATGTCCATTGGGTTGTGAACAAACACTCATTCCCCCTTTTCCTTCTTTGCAGCTTCTGAGGAGGGAGCCCCAGGGGTACCAGTAGACTTCCCAGCTCTTGGAGTTGAGTGGCCTGACGCCCCTGCACTTGGGATGGCGTTGCATGCTGCTATGGCTGACCAACTCCTGCAGTGCCTTGATCCAGGCTGATCCATTGCCGACTGTGGAGACATTGAGGGTTGACCTGGAAGTATTTACCAGGAGCTATCATGGGTTTAGTCTTCCCCGGGATGCATGGGCCACGAAGCTGGAAGGCTTGTGGAGTGAGTTTGCCCGCCTCCATCTTGCACAGGAGCGGAGACAGAAGACCCAGCAGCAGATCCAGCGCGAGGAGGAGGAGCTACGTGGACTTCGAGTGGCCCGGGCGGAGACTGACCTCCGCCTTGCGAGTGTCGAGGGACGTAGCCGGAAGACCTCTCTCCGAATGGAGGCGCTGCAGAGGGAGCTTCAGGAGGCTGCCGATGAGCATCGTATTGCCCAGGCAGAGGTGGAGACCTGACGTCGTCGATTTGATGAGTTTCGAGAGGAGATCTTCCAGAGGGAGACTCGCCTTGCTGAGTTGCGGAGAGTGGGCTGTGCAGGTCCCCTGGAGTACCTTTCTGGCCTCGAGTTGGCGACGACTCCACTTGCCATTTACGATGTTGTAAAGGCAGTTGGACGCGCCCTCCGAGTGAAGCCGGAGCAGATAGTGTTAAAGCCGGTAAAGCCCATAGCGGCTACAGGTAATCCCTGTCTTCACTGACTTTAATATACACGTGTTTTTATATTCTGGGACATGCATTTATATATTCCCGTGACACTTACAGGTGGGGCTGTTATGGTAGCCGATGCCGTACCACTGAGGGATCCTCCTGATGCTGAGATTGGGAGGGATTCTGCTGCCACCAAGAGACCCCGGACCGAGGTTCCTGAGGCGGGGGATGTGAGGTTAGCATCCCGTCCTCGGCTTGAGGTTGAAACCCCTGCAGTTGAGGCTGTGTCCAGTAAGTAGCTCCCCCAGATACTGGTCATTTCTGAGCATATATATAGTGTTATAAACACATGCTTGCTTCATTAAATGCAGCTCCCCCGGAAGCTAGGGTTGAATGAGCTTCTCTCCTCCTCAAGCAGGAGATGACATGCCACTGGATGAGTCCGTGCCAGACGTTACTTTCAGCTTCAAAAAGCTGATGTCTCCCTCATACGATTATATGCCGGTGACGGCTAACTCTCCCTCGCCTCTTACAGCAGGGACCACAGGAGGTCAGGCTCCAGGTAGCATGCTCAGCCTTGTTTTCTCCATTGATACATGAAGATTTGAACAGCAATAACCCCTTAGTGTTTTATTGGCTGTGCAGGGGTTCCTGGTGTTATTCCACCTGGTCCGTCAGCAAGAGGTAATGTCGGCTCTTCTTCCGGGGTCGGACCCGCTTCTGGGAGTGGGAGTTCCGCGGCCACAGACTCTCTCCCTAACGGGAGCTCGAGCCCTACTTCCAGCGCTACGACCTCCAGTTCTTCATCCAGTGAGAGTGACTCTCAAGAAGGAGAATTAAAAGATACCGGAGGTGAATGCAGTAACATACATTCTGTTTAGTTGAGTCCTTCTTATAAAGATTTGCTTGACTCATATAATTGTTTGTCCCACAGGAGTGAACTTAGCGAGATCCATGGAGTTCTCACAACTTCTGGAATCTGGCTCATTTGTGGACCTTCTGACAGGCGACAGTGCCTCGACAGGCACAAAGGCCATGGAGGTGGCAGGTGTTGACACCATAGCACCGGGAGATTCTATGCCAGTGGGCTCCTCCGATGTTGATATCGGTTAGGACGGCATAGCTGATCCTTCAGGTAAGAGATGTTAGAGGCTAATGATAGACCCCTTTGTCATTTTGCAACTGTTCTTGCCAAGCTGATTAATGCATCTGCTACATGGGCAGTGACGGGTCAGGCCGTCGAAGAAAGCACATCCCACCCTGATGAGATAGTCCGACAAGGGAAGCTTCTCAGGGCGCACCAGAGGGCCTGCAAACTCGAGGGCAGAGTGCCTCGCCAGTAGACACCCATGCTACAGGTACTGCTCGCTTCTGACAATGAACACGGCGAATGATATATGCACTTTATTTGCGGCACTGACCCCTCTATTGTTTTTTCCGTGTAGCCTCCCCTTCTGCGGAGTCGATGGCTGAGGCCTCCCCGCGAGAGGAGGTTCAGGAGGCAAGGCCGACTTCTGAGACTGAGCGATCTTGCTCCAAAAGGGCTCCTGATACAGAGTCTGCCCTTCCTAGCATAGCTGAAGAAGGGGCTGCTATTGAGACAGGTACACAGCTATTCTCTGGACTTTGACATCCCGTGTGTGCCGCTTTGTAAATAAGCACTTACACGCTATTGCTTAAACTGCAGCGGATGGGGACACAAATGTCCTGCCTAGTAGACCAGGATCAGCTTCTGTTGCTGGTTCTTCCCCAGCTGTTGAGAAAGGGCGGGAGTCTGTGGCAGCATCAGGTATATGACCATGTTGTGCCTTTTTATAGTCCTTCGTGCATGTCCATTGGGTTGTGAACAAACACTCATTCCCCCTTTTCCTTCTTTGCAGCTTCTGAGGAGGGAGCCCCAGGGGTACCAGTAGACTTCCCAGCTCTTGGAGTTGAGTGGCCTGACGCCCCTGCACTTGGGATGGCGTTGCATGCTGCTATGGCTGACCAGCTCCTGCAGTGCCTTGATCCAGGCTGATCCATTGCCGACCGTGGAGACTTTGAGGGTTGACCTGGAAGTATTTACCAGGAGCTATCATGGGTTTAGTCTTCCCCGGGATGCATGGGCCACGAAGCTGGAAGGCTTGTGGAGTGAGTTTGCCCGCCTCCATCTTGCACAGGAGCGGAGACAGAAGACCCAGCAGTAGATCCAGCGCGAGGAGGAGGAGCTACGTGGACTTCGAGTGGCCCGGGCGGAGACTGACCTCCGCCTTGCGAGTGTCGAGGGACGTAGCCGGAAGACCACTCTCCGAATGGAGGCGCTGCAGAGGGAGCTTCAGGAGGCTGCCGATGAGCATCGTATTGCCCAGGCAGAGGTGGAGACCTGACGTCGTCGATTTGATGAGTTTCGAGAGGAGATCTTCCAGAGGGAGACTCGCCTTGCTGAGTTGCGGAGAGTGGGCTGTGCAGGTCCCCTGGAGTACCTTTCTGGCCTCGAGTTGGCGACGACTCCACTTGCCATTTACGATGTTGTAAAGGCAGTTGGACGCGCCCTCCGAGTGAAGCCGGAGCAGATAGTATTAAAGCCGGTAAAGCCCATAGCGGCTACAGGTAATCCCTGTCCTCACTGACTTTAATATACACGTGTTTTTATATTCTGGGACATGCATTTATATATTCCCGTGACACTTACAGGTGGGGCTGTTATGGTAGCCGATGCCGTACCACTGAGGGATCCTCCTGATGCTGAGATTGGGAGGGATTCTGCTGCCACCAAGAGACCCCGGACCGAGGTTCCTGAGGCGGGGGATGTGAGGTTAGCATCCCGTCCTCGGCTTGAGGTTGAAACCCCTGCAGTTGAGGCTGTGTCCAGTAAGTAGCTCCCCCAGATACTGGTCATTTCTGAGCATATATATAGTGTTATAAACACATGCTTGCTTCATTAAATGCAGCTCCCCCGGAAGCTAGGGTTGAATGAGCTTCTCTCCTCCTCAAGCGGGAGATGACATGCCACTGGATGAGTCCGTGCCAGACGTTACTTTCAGCTTCAAAAAGCTGATGTCTCCCTCATACGATTATATGCCGGTGACGGCTAACTCTCCCTCGCCTCTTACAGCAGGGACCACAGGAGGTCAGGCTCCAGGTAGCATGCTCAGCCTTGTTTTCTCCATTGATACATGAAGATTTGAACAGCAATAACCCCTTAGTGTTTTATTGGCTGTGCAGGGGTTCCTGGTGTTATTCCACCTGGTCCGTCAGCAAGAGGTAATGTCGGCTCTTCTTCCGGGGTCGGACCCGCTTCTGGGAGTGGATCCACTACTAAGAGTGGGAGTTCCGCGGCCACAGACTCTCTCCCTAACGGGAGCTCGAGCCCTACTTCCAACGCTACGACCTCCAGTTCTTCATCCAGTGAGAGTGACTCTCAAGAAGGAGAATTAAAAGATACCGGAGGTGAATGCAGCGACATACATTCTGTTTAGTTGAGTCCTTCTTATAAAGATTTGCTTGACTCATATAATTGTTTGTCCCACAGGAGTGGACTTAGCGAGATCCATGGAGGAGTTCTCACAACTTCTGGAATCTGGCTCATTTGTGGACCTTCTGACAGGCTGCAGTGCCTCGACAGGCACAAAGGCCATGGAGGTGGCAGGTGTTGACACCATAGCACCGGGAGATTCTATGCCAGTGGGCTCCTCCGATGTTGATATCGGTTAGGACGGCATAGCTGATCCTTCAGGTAAGAGATGTTAGAGGCTAATGATAGACCTCTTTGCCATTTTGCAACTGTTCTTGCCAAGCTGATTAATGCATCTGCTACATGGGCAGTGACGGGTCAGGCCGTTGAAGAAAGCACATCCCACCCTGATGAGATAGTCGGACAAGGGAAGCTTCTCAGGGCGCACCAGAGGGCCTGCAAACTCGAGGGCAGAGTGCCTCGCCAGTAGACACCCATGCTACAGGTACTGCTCGCTTCTGACAATGAACACGGCGAATGATATATGCACTTTATTTGCGGCACTGACCCCTCTATTGTTTTTTCCGTGTAGCCTCCCCTTCTGCGGAGTCGATGGCTGAGGCCTCCCCGCGAGAGGAGGTTCAGGAGGCAAGGCCGACTTCTGAGACTGAGCGATCTTGCTCCAAAAGGGCTCCTGATACAGAGTCTGCCCTTCCTAGCATAGCTGAAGAAGGGGCTGCTATTGAGACAGGTACACAGCTATTCTCTGGACTTTGACATCCCGTGTGTGCCGTTTTGTAAATAAGCACTTACACGCTATTGGTTAAACTGCAGCGGATGGGGACACAAATGTCCTGCCTAGTAGACCAGGATCAGCTTCTGTTGCTGGTTCTTCCCCCGATGTTGAGAAAGGGCGGGAGTCTGTGGCAGCATCAGGTATATGACCATGTTGTGCCTTTTTATAGTCCTTCGTGCATGTCCATTGGGTTGTGAACAAACACTCATTCCCCCTTTTCCTTCTTTGCAGCTTCTGAGGAGGGAGCCCCAGGGGTACCAGTAGACTTCCCAGCTCTTGGAGTTGAGTGGCCTGACGCCCCTGCACTTGGGATGGCGTTGCATGCTGCTATGGCTGACCAGCTCCTGCAGTGCCTTGATCCAGGCTGATCCATTGCCGACCGTGGAGACTTAGGGTTGACCTGGAAGTATTTACCAGGAGCTATCATGGGTTTAGTCTTCCCCGGGATGCATGGGCCACGAAGCTGGAAGGCTTGTGGAGTGAGTTTGCCCGCCTCCATCTTGCACAGGAGCGGAGACAGAAGACCCAGCAACTGATCCAGCGTGAGGAGGAGGAGCTACGTGGACTTCTAGTGGCCCGGGCGGAGACTGACCTCCACCTTGCGAGTGTCGAGGGACGTAGCCGGAAGACCTCTCTCCGAATGGAGGCGCTGCAGAGGGAGCTTCAGGAGGCTGCCGATGAGCATCGTATTGCCCAAGCAGAGGTGGAGACCTGCCGTCGCCAATCTGATGAGTTTCGAGAGGAGATCTTCCAGAGGGAGACTCGCCTTGCTGAGTTGCGGAGGGACGAGCGCTGTGGTTGACGAGCTCTGGCACTTTCTTGTACATAGGGCTCTCACGCCCCGTTTTTGTTTGAGTTATCCCCGAGGGCTTGTCTCGGGCTCCCTCGATGACATTAGTGAATGGAGGACAGAGCTTAGCATAGCTGTTTTTGCTTTCATCCTCTTGCACGTATGTCTCTTTTTTTTGCATATATATTTTTTATCACTTTACCAGCCCTACCGCCCTTTCGGGTTTTCGCCAGGACTGGCCCCCTTTAGCTTTTTCCAGTGCGCCCTTTCGGGTTTTCACACTGAGGGGTACCCATTTTTGCCTAAGGCGCCCTTTCGGGTTTTCACCTTAGCCGGGTCAAAGCCTTTTTTGCCCTTGATTGCCCTTCTAACAGAAACAACCAAGTCCGCTGGGGCCTCAATCTTTTTAACCCCCCCTTTTTTTTGGTCTTATAATGCCAAAAGGCAAGGAGAAAGTGGCACTCCCGTAGGGACGTGTATGCCGCAGAGGTGGGACAAATGGATGGGTTCGGCTGCCCTAGCGGGACGTAATTAGCCAAATCCAGAATTGAAAGTTGAACGGGTTGGCAACCCAAGAGAGGTGTGCATGTGCCAAGCCCGGTTGGGACAACAAAGGAGGAGGTTTAACAGTCCGAAAGGGACATGCGGGTTAAACCTGTAGGCCGATAGGCGGGATGGGTTGGCAGCCCGAGAGAGCATACATAGGCCAGACCCGAAGCGATGAAAGGAGGGGATTTGACAGCCCGGGTGGGACGTACGAGTCAAATCCGTGAGCCGATAGGCAAATAGGGTTGGTAGCCCGACGAGGGTATGCAGAGGCCAAGCCCGTGGGGACAAAGGAATAGACTTGGCGATCCCGGTGGGATATATGAGTCAAGTCTGAAGCCAAGAGGCGAGATGGGTTGACAGCCCGAAAGGGACATGCAGAGGCCAGACCCAGAAGAAGAAAAAGGGTGGATTTGACAGCCCTACTGGGACGTGAGAGTAAAATCCGAAAGTCGATAGGCGAAGAAGTGGGTTGGCAGCTCGGGAGGGCGTACTGAGGCCATTCCCGATGGGACCAAGATAGGTTTGACAGCCCTAGTGGGACGTGAGAGTCAGACTCGAAAGTCGATAAGCGAAGAGGTGGGTTGGCAGCCCGAGAGGGCATCCTGAGGTCAGACCCGGTGGGACATGTGCCAGAAGGCATGATGGATTGGCAACCTGAGAGAGCATGTTGCGGCCATTCCCAAGACGGTGAAATGAGCCGAAAGGCATGACGAGTTGGCAGCCCGAGAGGGCATACTGGGGCCAATCCCATAAGGAAAGATGAGCCAAAAGGCATGACGAGTTGGCAGCCTGAGAGGGCATACTGAGGCCAGTCCCAGTGGGACAAAGAGTAAGTGGGTTTAACTGCTCAGAAGAGACACATGAGCTAAACTCGGAAGCCGATAGACGGAATGGGTCGGCAGCCCGAAGGGGGCACGCATAGGCCGAGCCCGATAGGACAGAGTATGACAACGTTAGAACGTCGGTGGGACAAGGTGTCATAGGATGACATGTAAGGCATAGCCATAATATCAATATGATGTTTTGACCAAGATGGGGTGGAGTCATTGACTTAGAGCCACCCATAAAATAAGCAGAGAGAGGATTTTTTTTTTCACATTACCAACCTCACCGCCTTTTCGGGTTTTCGCCTAGGCTGGCCCCCTTTAACTTTTTCCGGTGCGCCCTTTCGGGTTTTCACACGGAAAAATCTAATCTTTTTTTTTATCGTAGATAAAATGTAGATTTTGTTCTTTTTGAAAAGAAACATCCCCCCCTATGTATAGAAGGCGATTCCGTGGGTGCGCATCATATCAGACGATTTGGGTTCGAATGTTGGACCTTTCCCCACTTACCGGAGTCAGTGTTGATTTACATCGGCCTAACGTCCGAACACCTTTGTTTGACTGTCAAAGAAATCCCAAAAGCTCTTCTATAGGAGTTCTGATGTGGAGGGCAAACTCTCTTAGAGGGCTCATAGTGTCTACTCACTCACCACCGACCAACAACAAAGACTAGGTTAGGGTTTTAACTGAGGCCATGTTTGGGCAAAACCCTAGAATTTGGGAATATGAAGATGATTTGGGGGAAGCCGTAGGCATTCTTGAAGTAGAGGAAGAGTTTCTGGACTCTGAGGGTATTTTGGTAATTTTACCAATCCAGGGGTATTTTGGTAATTTTTCTAGACGAGGGGTATTTCTGAAATTTCTAGACTGGAACGGGAGTAGGACTGGGTTCCTGACTTCCTAAGGCGCTAAGGCTCTTTCTGGAGGGTTTTAAGAGCTCTGAGGCCATTTCTGGTTCAAAAGGGTAGTTCGGTAATTTTATCACACCCTAGGTAGACCTAGGTTTGAGGTGGCACCCAGGTGTCGGACTGAGCTGTCAACACTCCCGGACCAAAGGAGTGACAAGGGGCTTCATAGAAGGCACACATATGTCAATTTGGCAGAAGGAGGGGTATATATGTAATTTCCAGAAGTCAGGGGTTTTCTTATAATTTTCCCGAAGAAAGTTGCAGAGTGCACTGAGTACATTTATATCTCTAACTGGGTATAAAGATTGTCGGCGAATTGTCGAATGTACAAGGATCCGCACTAACGTGGGAGGTAGGGACCATAGTTGTCAAGGCGACAAGGCGACCCAAGGCGTTCACGGGGTCCCTAAGCGCTTAGGCGACAAGGCGTTCGCTTAGGCGTCGCCTAGGCAACACTTCGGCCACTAATTAAAAAATCAAAAATATATATCCTCCAATATATAAATCAAGAATAAAAAATGTGAAAAATATAAAAAAATAAATTACATGAAGAAACTATTGTAATTAAATTATGTGACAATTATAGAAAACTAAGTTGTATCAACAAATTACAAAAAAATTAGAAGTAAATGTAAAAAGTTCAGAAAAATTATAAAAGAATATAATAACATCAAGAAAATTATAAAAAAGAAAGAGTTAAATGTACATAACAAGGTCGGATCCGGTTCGGACAGGTCAAGGTTGGCCCCGCCTTGGCGCCTAGCCCGCCTAGGCGACCGCCTAGGTCGCCTTTTTCAGTGTGAATAAGGCGCTACAGCGCCTTGCCCTTTCAAGAGCGCCTAAGCGCCTAGGCGACGCCTAGGCGCCCGCCTTGACAACTATGGTAGGGACGTAGTCCCAATTACAAGGAGTTGCAGGGTATAACTGTAAATTATAGGACTTTGATCTTTTACGGTCCCGGGGAGGACATTTTTGTAATTTCGCCATTATAAGGGCAGAATTACATGATTGAATCGTTCCGGGACGTAAAGACTTACAAACATGGCCCACTGAGGGGCATAATTACAAACGTAGTCCCAAGTACAAGACCCGGGGACTTACCCCTCACAGGCGAAAACAAACAGAACAAGTCTTCTCCGGATGCTTCTCGTACGTAGCTGTCCGCGTCTAGCTCTTTTTCTCCACTTGGACCCATGGGATCTATTTATAGAAGGCGGGAGGGCCCATAGGGGTCAAATGAACGAATTTGTCCCGATTCTGTCAAGGTGGGGTGGCAAAAAGTCATTTTGACCCCTCTGGATGTCAAAAGGGGCCAAATAACCCCGCTGGGGGTGGCCAAAATCCTTTTTTTTTTAAACACGGAGACCGAAGAGAGAGGGGGGGGTCGCGCGACCCCGGAGGGTCGGCTGGGCCCCAGCTGGGTCGCGCGACCCCGCTCGGGGGCGCGCGGACCCGCGGGGGTCCCCAGGGTGGTGCGCAGCCCCTCCCTCTCCCGGCTTTCGATCTAGAGGGGTCATTTGACCTCTCCGGACGCCGTTTGACCCCTTTGGACGCCGTTTCGCTCTCTTTTCGTCGTCCTGGGTTGGAGAAGAGCCGTGGTGGAGCTATATAGCTCGTGGAGATCGATCCCTCGCCGCGTGGCAGCGCTTCGTCCGTGGAAGGAACGTGTTATTTGTTTGTGTGGTCGTACGTCACCGCGTAGGGAGGAACTTTTGCGCCAGTCCGTGTCGTGTGATACACTTGCTCGGCTACTCTGATCGGTATACGCATGGATCTTCCTCGCTGATCTTCTTACTGCGACATCGACCATAATAATATTGTCGGGTCGATAGACCCTGAATTACGGAGATACTCCGTAGTCCGACGGTGTCGACGCTATGTCGTGCTTCTCGTCGAACGTTGCATAGCAACATTTCCTTAAATTGATTTGAGACAATTTTCGGGTGCAACAACCACGCACACACCCATCGCGAGTAACACGGAGTACTAGGTGGCTCGAGGTCACCAGACTCTGGATAGCCCACTAGACCTAACAACCCAACGGTCTTTGAGTCACATCACTCGGGTCAAGACCGCTGCACATGACGGCACAACGTCGTTAATCTAGCCTAATCCCTAGGTCTGAAACCATAGTAGCACAATTCCCAAGGTAGCTCACAAGCCGCGGAGTCGATCCCCTATCCAAGGGAAAAGAGCCTCAGGTTGGGTGACTAGACTCATAGTCCACGGCCATACGTTTGGCCCACTCGGAAAACACTTACCGAATAGACCAATGACGTGCGAGAATAACCCACCGCACACATGCCGATACACGGCGACTAGTTCTAGCGAGAACACGAAAGCCCGGAACACATGGAGTCATCTGGACATACCATGTCTACGGGCACGCTAATCGAGGTAACTCGGTACCTCCAGACACCCCCAAAACACGGACACGGAACTCACGGGATGTCCGGGACATCCACGAGACCGAAGGTCGACCACTGGGTCACAACCGGGTCGACCGTGTGCAACGCAAACGGAACATGACTAGCACAGAAAATAGGGTGGCGGTCCTCCCTGGAACGCTACACCGCTTGGCGGTCCACCCTGGACCGCAAACCCAGCTTAGCGGTCTACTCTGGACCGCAAGGCCCAGCTTAGCGGTCCATCATTGGGCCGCTAGCTGTGAGAGACACCAGGAAACGAAGCCGTCTTCCCAAGACTACAAGCCCCTAGTGGCGGTCCTGGCCTGACTGCTAGTGTCACTTAGCGGTCAGTCGCAAGGCCGCTACTCAACTTGAACCCGAACGACCAAAACCGCAAAAACGGTCATGCCCTGACCGCAAAACACTGGTTGGGGGTCTCCTCGAGACCGCTAAGCTCGGTGGCGGTCTATCGCGTCACTGCAAGGCTCGAACCGACATAAGGGGACCCCTGGCAGTCTCCATATGGCCACCAGGTCACCTGGCGGTCTCTGGAAGGACCGCTAGGTCGTCCCGAGTGCGAAAACGGCGAACACTGTAGAAAACCCCATTCCACGTCCCGTTCACACCCATGTGAAGGGGAAACTACTCCCCAACCTCTCTAGCACCGAGAGGATCCATTTAAACCCAAAAAACGTGATCAAAACGCGAAATCCGGCTCACACCCCAAAACGCGGAAATAACTCCGCTCGGCTCGTCTCGAGCTACCAAACTCACGGAAAATGAAGTACAAGGGTTAAGGATCCGTCCCCTTACCTCCACCGAAGATTCCGCGCACCGAGCACGCCGATCTGCCAAGAAAACACCATTAGAGCTCTGCCGGTTCACGAACTCGCCACGAGCTCCACCGCGAGCCACCGCCTCTCGATCCTCGCCCATGCTCGGCCGCTCCTTGCCCGCGTCGCCTCCGCCTTGCCCCTGCCTCGCTCCGTCGGTCGCCGGAGAAGAGAGGGGAGAGAGAGAACGTGAGAGGGGAGAGGGAGAGAATGAGAGTGAGGAAGAGAGAGGGAAAAAGGGATTTTAATATATAGAAAATTCGGAATTTTCAGAAAATACCAAAACTAGGAAAAAATACTCCCCACGATTCTCGAAAAACGCACAACGCGGTGGTAACGTCCCGGAGTCGGAGAACGCAACGGTTCGCCCTACACGGGATTCCGAAGGTCCGACATACAAAAACATGCGTGAACCGCAAAACACAATCCGGGACCCACAAAAGCGATCCGAAATCCACGGATCTAGATCCGAAATATATCCGAAAAACCCGGGGTGTTACATATGTTATCAAGGATGTCACCTTTAGTGAGTCTGAATCCTATTTCTCCCCCAAGGTTCTTTCTCAGGGGGAGCATTGTTCCACCCTACATACTTCTGAGTTATTTTTTTGAATTCCTTTATGTCGGGAATTGTCTGATCAAAATAGTGCCACAAGAGAATCATCACTTGAATTTGGGGATCCTCTTACTACTAGTGAGCCATCTCGAGAGCTGATCACGTACTCTAGACAGTCAAGAAGGTGGAGGACCAGCCTACAGAATGCCCTTCCCATGAAATTGTTGAATCCTCAGGTAATCAATCATTTAACCCTCTTGACCTTGATCTACCTATTATTCTTCGCAAAGGTGTTCGAGTGTGGAAAACACCCCATTTCAAAGTTTGTTACTCACTCCAAATTGTCTTCTTCCTATTATGCCTTTGTCACTGTATTATCTATTGTTTCTGTGCTTAAGTCCTTTACAGAAGTTGCAAGGGATCTAAAATGGATGTGTGCAATGGATGAGGAAATGAGAGCATTGCAAAAGAATCAAACCTGCGAACTTGTTGATCCACCTCAAGGGAAGAAGTTGATTGGCTCTAAGTGGGTATTCACCATCAAGTGTAAACCATATGGGTCTATTGATTGATACAAAGCATGGCTGGTGGTAAAAAGATTCACTCAGACGTATGGTGTAGATTATGATAATTACTTTGCTCTTGTGGCAAAACTATAATTAGTTCAAGTTATTATCTCACTTGTTGCTCAGTACTCTCGGAAATTATTTTAGTTGGATGTAACAAATGCCTTTATAAATGGTGGCCTCCAAGAAGTCTATATGTATCCCCCTTCCGGCTATTCTATAGGTGGCAAAGTGTGTAGGCTACACAAGGCCCTGTATGATTTTAAACAGTCACCTAGGGCTTGTTTTGACAGATTTCGATTGGCTATGAATCACTTTAGATACACTAAAGTAATGCAGACCACACTCTATTTGTCAAGCAGAGAGCTGACAAGGTGGCCATCCTCCTTGTATATGTTGACGATATGGTCATTATAGGAGATCACGAAGAAGAAATCAAACAATTGAAAGGGGCTTTAGCTCAAGAGTTTGACATTAAAGAACCGGGACTGCTTCGATATTTTCTTGGACTTGAGGTTTCTTACTCCAATAAGAACATTTATGTGTGCCAAAGGAAATATGCATTGGCTCTACTGATGGAGACTGGCAAGTTGTGCTGTAAACCTGCAGCATCCCCGATTAAGACAAATCATTGTTTATCTAGCATTACAGGTGATCTTCTCTCTGAGGTTGACAGGGGGAGGTATCAACGGCTTGTTGGCCGCCTTTTGTATTTGACACTTACGCACCCTGATATCACATATGTTGTAAGCGCAAGGTTCGCCGAATCAGATCGGATCGGGTTGCCCGATCCGATCGATTTTTGGGTGAACCGATCCGATCCCGAGTCGACCTTCCCCGATCCTTCACAAAGATAGGCCTGATCGGTCGGGATCGGTTTGACTCGGTCAGAATCGGCTCGGATCACCGAGTCCACCCGGTTCTAGGCGATCCCCTTGGCCGATCTCGATGAATCTGACTGATCAAAAGGGTTTGTTAAAAAGGAAAACAAAGAGGGGGAGAAGTATAAGAACAATCGACGAGAAGAAGATGACAGATCGACCAAGAAGAAGAAGAGGAGGATGAAAATACTTACCGTTGCCGTCGGTCCTGCTCGTCGATACCTTCTCTTCCGCATCCTCCCCGTCCTCGCGATCGACCTCCCTCGGAAGAAGAAGAAGAAGAAGAAGAGGTCACGACGCCGCCACCATCACGACTCACAGCCGCCGTCGACGCTGCCGTTGACCTCCTCCTCCTCTACCTTTGTTATCCTGCAAAAGTAAAAGTGAAAAAGGAAACACGGAGATAATAGGTTAAAGAGGGAAGTGAAATATTAGAATATTATATTTATACAAAACCCCCTGTAAAATTAGATATATAGGCAACTAACCTCAAGGGGTTCGGTAGTTTGGATCGGCTTTGAATCGTTCTAGGATTGGTTCGGATCGGCCGATCCGAACCGGTTTTGGATGGACCGATCCGATCCCAATCCCCGAGTTTGCCTTCCTTGTGTAAGTGTTGTTAGTCAGTTTATGCATGTACCAAGAACATCTCACATGCAGGTTGTGGATCGCATTCTTCGCTATGTGAAGACATGTCTAGGACGAGATTTTGTTTACTAAGTTTGCTAGTCTCCAAGTTGAAGGTTATGTAGATGCTGATTGGGCCGGTTCTCGGGTTGATCGACGTTCCACTATAGGATATTGTGCCTTCCTTGGACATAATTTGGTAGCTTGGCAAAGTAAGAAGCAGTCAATGTGTGCTCGTTCCAGAGTTGAGGCCGAGTACCGTGCTATGATGCATGGTTTATCAGAGTTGTGGCTGAAACTCCTGTTACAGGATCTTGGCTTGTCTATTGCACCCCCTTTGAAACTTTATTGTGATAATAATGCTGCCATCAATATGACGGAACTAAGCACATCGAAATTGACGGACACTTCATTCATGAAAAACTTGATTCTAGAGAGCTCTGCCTCCCTTTTATTCGATCTGATGATCTACTTAATGATATGTTCACTAAAGCTATTACATGGGAGGCTTCTCATTCTGTCCTAGGCAGGTTGTGCATGAAGGACATCTACGCTCAGCTTGAGGGGGAGTATAGGAGATAGATTGGGTTTAGGCTCGTTTGGGCCTGAATCGGGTCTGTTTATTGTATTTGGGTAGAAGGTCCATTACCGGACCCACTAAGGTGGATCCGGTTAACTTAAACCTCTTCTCTGTGCTTTATTCTTATGCCCCTGGCTTATCTCTGTAATGGGGGTATTATGGTTCTAAGTGTGATTAGGTCATGTAAATAAAGCATTGAAGGGAGAGGGCGGCCAGAAGACACAGCCGCCACTGCTCCTGTTCGTCCCTCTCTCTCTCTGTTCCATCTTCCTCCTCCTCCTCTCTCTCTTTTCCTCCCTTTGCACATCATGTGATCAGATCATTCTTCATGCTTTAACATTCAGATTTCTTCCTCATCATCACTAGCAATGACCATGTCATCCACATGAAGGATGACCATGTGACCATTTTTCCATTTAACAAATAAATTATGATCAGCATTGCATTGTTTGTACCTAAAACGCACCATAGCCTACTTGAAGCGATCAAAACAAGTTCTAAGAGATTGTTTTAGGCCATGTAATGCTCTCCAGCCTGCACACCTTCCTTTTTGCATCAAAATCAGGTGGTGTCAGGCACATAAACTTCCTTTTGAAGATCTCTATTGAGGAATGTGTTTTTAACATCAACATGATGCAAAGTCCAAGGGTATTTAACAAGTGAAAAAATGACTCGTACTGATCTTAGCTTGGCAATGGATGTGTATGTCTCCTAATAATCAATGCCATATGTCTGGGTAAATCCCTTAGCAACCAGTCTGGCCTTGTACCTCCACACTTCACCATTTACACCCACTTTGAACCAACCAAGTTTTCTTCCTTAAGAGGATCAGCCAGTTCCCATGTGCCATTCTTCTAAAAGCCCTCATCTCTTCCTCTATTGCATGCCATAGTCTCTGAGAACTTAGAAGGAAGGGAGGAATAAGATAGTTAAGTTAAAAAGGAACATAGTGAGGGGAAACATGTGAGTGGTTAACAAACTGAGAAATGGGGTGTTTGGTGCATTCTCTAACTCCCTTTCAAAGAGCAATGGGGAGTTCCAGATCTGGTTCAGGGTGGACATTTGGGTTAGGAGGAGACAGATCAATAAAGTGCTTGGATTATAAACCTCAGCAACTTCTTGGTCTGGTTGATCCATGTTTGGCCTCTGTTTGAACCTTTTTCTGCCGTGGGTTCGCGATTGCTTCTTGGGCCCATCCTTGTCAGAAATTTGGTCCCCTTTAGAGGCAAGTTAAATCATCTTTTGGGGTTCCACTAGGAGATATTTCTATGAAGACGCAATTCACAGAAATTTCCCATTCACAACAGTGAGGGTATTGTTTTAGATTGACCCTTTGTTGTTTGACTTCCTCCAACATAGAGAAAGTGATTTTATTACTCACATGGACCATCATCTATCATGACACATAAAAATGTTTCATAATTGTACTTGCATGTCCTGAGTCACTTTTCCGCCAATGTGCTAAATTCTGTGTTTAATCCAGCCTGGGGCTGAAATGATGAGTGATGGCTGGCGGGTGCTTAGACCTTCTAAAGGTTTAAGGAAGGGGTACCCTTGATATTGGGGCAAAAAGAAAAGTTTCTGAGAAAGTCTTTCATCACCATGGAATTCTGAATTGGGAGGCTCAAACAAATAGTTCTATTTATGAGCCACCTAGAGTATACATGTTGTTTTCATGAGTCAGTCTTTTAGCAATGCATGCCATATTACATGCAGTGACAAGAATATACCTTGTGTAACAGTCTTCCTTCTCACTGCATAAATTTTCCTGTTATCTGTGGTATGTTACTTAAATGTATGTTGATCTCACCGGCTGAACATAGCATGGTGGTAGCAGGGCAGGTAAGGGTTGGGGGGTGCCCAGGATCGATCATGGGTGGGGGTTGGGTTTCTCTTTGTTGTGAACAGTGCCCTACCACTGTGGTAGGGACCTCAAAAATATATGTTGATTTTAATGAATGAAGCAAAAGATTAATATTTTTTTACTTTTAATTGCTTATGTTTTTGTTTCAATAGGATTTGTAAACTTATTTCTGGTTCTGTCCACTATCTTTCAACAAAGTGTTCATCTAAGTTGATAGAATTGGTGTAAATGACCAAGGACAGGTTATATTAAATATTGTTGATTTGCTCATCATCGTGCATGGTAGAAGGAAATCTCTGCTGTCCCGATCATTACTTTTTTAGTGTTCTTGCTTTTGCAGTTGCTGTTACACAATTACTTTGGAGGCCTAAAGGTCTGCTTGTTGACCAATTTGACTCTAAGGAGGATCTCATAAATGCAGTCTTCACCTCTTCGTTCATTCCAGGGTATGAACAATGTGATACATCATGCTGTCTCTATATTCAATTGCTCATTTTTGTATCTGCCTGCCAATGAATCATTTGATTTCAACATTTTGTGCAGCTATATGGCCCCAAGACCAGCAACTATATTTCGCAACCGGCTTTGTATAGATGGAGGTTTGACATTGTTTATGCCTCCAACATCTGCTTCAGAAACGGTATTTTCATTTGCACCTTTTGTTGGATTTCATATATTTTTGTACATTCTATGCCATGGAGCATTTAGAGGGGTACAAAATGCCTAGGCTAGATTCCATGACATGAAAAATGTAAGTAATGCTTTAACCCAATTTTGGTTTTGTTTTTTCATTGAATCAAAATGTTGGCTTGTCAATTCAGCTTTTACTTGTTTTGTCAATTTACAATAGTTTCCACTTATCGAGGCACGAACAAGAGCCCATAAAAGGGTAGTTTTTTTTTGAGTGAAAATATTATGAAGGCTGTTCATTTATGCCCCGAGTCATTGCGGGTGAACTAACTTCGTGAATGAAGTTTCTTCTCTGGAGTGAAATTAAGGATGTGCATCCATCCTGAACCACCTAGGGTTCTTGTGATGTTTTAGTAAATGATTGAAGTCCTTTGCTTACCTGTCAAGAATTCATAATGGAAATGCTATCCTGCACATAAAGATAAAGTTGACTATCTAGGATGAGGTAATTTGATTTTTTTTGAGATGGAAATTTCAGTACAAAGTAGTGACTTAAGATCACCTCTCAAAAATCAGAGATGTTGCTTCATTGTAGTTTTTACTAAACACAGGCACAGACTTTCTTGTGATTGACAAATTTTGAATTTGATTGTAATTGAGGAATATTGTTTACTTTCATATAGCAAATATTTTTTTTTATTTCATCCTTGCTACACTCTATCCATACGGCACGGCATCCCTTTTATCCTTTGTCAATTGCAACTGTTCTAAAATCTTGTCTTTCATAGGGTTTAGCAAGCGTTGGGAACTCATGGGTTGGGAGATTTTTGCAAAAAGTGAATTTTCTTGCAAAGTTGTTACTATGGCAGGTTATTAATGATGAGAATAATCTATTTTGCACGGGTAGATTGTTTTACGAAAATACCCCCACTTTAGCCTCCTACCTCCTATACATACCCCTAACCTCTTGTCCTTTTGTGTGCCCTTATTTGGCATTTTGCCTCAAAATCTGCACAGCACTACAAAAAAAGCTAGTTGGGAGCTGCTTTTGTAAAAGCAGGATGTATCACCACCCTCTCTCTATCACCTCCATTCCAGAATCGGATTAGCTCAAAAGCCAAGAAGGAAATTGCTTTTTTGGAATAGATTAAAGGGAGTACCAAGTGGTTCCAAACAGAGTCTTAGTATACGTTGGTAACATACCTTAATTAATATTTAAACATAAAGCTACTGAAGCTTTATATTATTTCCATGTTGCAACCTCAAGGATTATCGAAGTGGACAGTTTGCATCTTCAAGGGCTATCATTCATGCGGAGGCTAAAAGATATAATTTCTCCCTGAGAATCGGATGATAAATTGGATCATCTTTGCATTCGTTTGGCTCTTTCTACCATCACTAGCTAGTTTTGATCTTTTTGTTAATGCTTTTGCCTGCAAACTTAGGATGTAATTGTTGAAATGGACTCTTGATCGTGCTCTAGTCATGCATTGCAGGTACGGGTCTGTGCTTTCCCGGCATCCAGGCTCGGGCTGAAAGGGATTGGGATCAGCCCAGATTGCAACCCAGAGAATAGGGCTAGTCCTAGACAGGTTTGCTTAAAAATATCTGCTAGAAACATACTTGGGTCCTTACATTAAGCTTGAGCACTGATTTTCTTTACGCTCCAGCTATTCAACTGGGCTCTGGAACCTGCAGAAGACTATGTTCTTGATAAACTCTTTGAGCTTGGATATCTGGATGCAGCTGTCTGGGCCGAACAGAATCCAGTGGAATTGATTGTGAGAGCTGATTATTCTTGATGCTGTCTATTGAAAACTTTCACAACGGGGGAACGGTTAGGTTACAGTCGCCTCGCCAGCATTTCCTCGGGCTTCCTGTAGTACTGAGGCCTCGCCTGCAGTTATCATCAATAGTTGGCCTTAATTTTCTCTTGGGCGATAAGACCCCAGCATACCACCAACATTGCAGCCACGGCTGGAAAATAGCTGTGACGGCAGCTTCTGTGACAGGTCCGTCCTTTTCTTATCTTTATTATTGCTCTTTTTTTTTTTTCAAAGGAAGAGACTGTTGCAAACGGGCATACTAAACGGGAAGCTGGGTGGGTAGTCTCACCCCATTTGGTGATCATGCCGCCATGCTCTCTTACCCAGCTTTATCCAACTTTTGTTCTGTTCTGTTTTTCCGTCTCTCTCTCCAGTAATACCCTTTGTGAGCAGGTACACACGTGTCATGAAAATAATGTGTTTGACGTAATCTTTTGAAGCGCGATAACTTCCTTAAGATCCCGTGACCACTAAACCCGACATTTGTCTCTGACGTATAGGAAGGAATAATATTCAAAGCAGTTGACTTGTGAATTGCTAGTATGTCCAGAGCGTTGTCCAATGCGGTTGTGTACGGTTCCTTCGCACATTCCCGCTGCGAAAATAATTCAACGCTTTTCAACTCTCTTTTATATTCCAAGCCAGCGGCCCTCAGACTGGCGGCGTAAAGCCGCTAGTACGGGCCTTCCCGTCTTGACGAGGAAGATTTGGATGCCGCAAGTTAAACGAAAGGTGTAAATGATTTCATTTCAGCGGGGGTTGAGCACGGTTTAGTTTGATTTAAAGAGAGTTTTTTTAAAATAAAATTGAATCGAATTAAAGTTTTAATTTAGAGTCAAATCAACTCAAATTATTTTAAAATCAAATCAAATCGAATTAATTTGATTTAGTTTGATTTGAATCATATTCATCTTCTCTTTTAGAAATTACATGGGATTTAAATAAGAGTAGAGAAAGATAGGGTATAAAATTTTCTACCAAATAAAGTAAATATTAAAATTAACTTAAAAAAATGTAACCTGTAAGATTAAGTTTTATAATATTTTTACGTAAAAATTTCAAAATTTTAACTGCAGTAAGATGGAAGGTGATTGGAAATTTATTTCGTAGAGTTAAAAATCTCATTAGGATGGCGAGGATTAGATTTTTTGAATTAGATTTTATAGTTACATATATATTTATATTAATTTGATAAAAATATCTTTAAATTTAGGTTATTATGTTTGATTTGATTTCTTAAATTTTAAAATCAAATGAAATCAAAATTTTTAATACAGTTCGTTTTGAATCTAAATTGAAAATTTTTAAATTTTAACTTAAATTAAATTGAATAAAATTTATCAATTCTTTTTTATTTTCGAGTTGAATCCGAATAATGATCGCTCTTACGTATCCATCCACTGGATTAGGTACAAGAATCCCAACTTTCTAAAAGCTGATGAGGTCAGCATTTCTGATGGGCCTGAAGGGCTGAGGCCGACCTCCCTCACTGGTGGTTCAGCCCAGAAGAGCGGAAGGGATGGGGCGTCCAATGGTGTCGCACCCCCGTCTCAATTGGCGAATAATGTAGTCGGTAGTAATAACAAGTAGAAACACGTCTCAATGGGAACCTGAATGTGGTAGGGGGAAACGATCCTTCCTTGGTGACGCAGGAACATTGAGGTGGTCGATGATTTACGCGAATAACATGCTAAGTTGAACAGTCCATTACTCAAAAAGGATTACATAAAGTTAACACGGTGGTGCTGATTAGGTACATGTTAGGATCAACATTACATTCGGCCATTAAAAAAATTTTAGAAAAATTAAAAAAGTGTTCAATGGACACTGTCTGAACTTGTCAAACTATTAATGACTTCAACCCTTTTTTTTTAAAAAAAAATACACTTTTAAAAACTATTTGATGACTAAAAAATGGTAGAATCATGGATTGGAAGTCAGATATGGAAACTACGATGGAATATTTGATTCCGATATCGATACAAAACCTACCTATTAAACTAAGCGGAATTGGGTTGAATGTCGAATTTTCTTGTTTCATTTGCAGCCGTAATTGCTTGTCAGGAACATTTAGTATCTCATGTTTATCCCTTTCTTGGAGTAATTTGTGATCTTGCTTGACTCGAGTCATAATACGCTATAAAAAGGGCAAAGACAGTATTCCAAATCGTCACGACCAAATATATGCATTTTTCACTGCCAATCTCGGTTATTCTTGGTTAAAATTTGAAAGGGAACGGCCTAATCAAAATTGAAAGATACTAAACCCCTTAGTCCTTTGCTCTCAAACATAATGAAGAATTCTCCCTCCGATTCCTTTCTCATTCAATATCCATTTTATCTGCAGTTGTTTCATTTGAAGCTGCACAGGTGATCTCGAATTAGAGGGACATTGTTGATTCCAACCGAGAAGACCACGAAAAAGTAAGATAAAGATTGTCATACATCTCAGGAGCTAAAATCAGTTCGGGGCTTCTTAGCTTACAAGCTTGCATTCATTGGGCCGCACACACCGGATGAAAAGAAATATTGATCTCAAGGTTGGGAGAATAAGAAAGAGCTTTCATGTCATGTCTCGATCGATGCAGAATACCGAGATGTGATGAGTTATAAAGTAGGTCGATCAAGATATAGATGACGAATATGAACAACAAAATAGGTAAAGTCATATCTTTATTGCAAAAATATGACATTTCCTACAAATGACTTTTCGAGTCTTTCAATACTATCCAACTCAATATATTAATTCTCTAAATTGACAGATTGGGAAGAAAAATCTCCTAAGACCTTCAACACTCTCAATCACTCCAGCCCATTCTTATCATCTTCGAAATTTCTTGAAAAAATTATCAAAACATGAAGGGTGAGTTTAAAAGCTCAGTAGAACTTATATCACTTTACAAAGTCACTTTAAATGATTAGCATCTTGAATCATCTAGATACTCATAAAAATAAAACAAGTAATAAAATAAGTGACAAGTAAAGTAGAGATATCAGTAAGTCGTGAATTTCAAGAATAGAACTCAAGTGTAAGCATGAAGATCAATAGTATGTATAGAATTTAAATTTGACCATATAACAAGGATGTTAACTCATTTGGTCAATAATGTCATGTACAATTAAACAAAAATGTCAAGCATGTAACAAATCAAGTATGTAACGAGTGAATTGTCTATTTCAATCTTACATGTCAGTTAGTATAATGTCACACCTGATCATTCAACTCCTTCAGACACAAGTACTTTTGAGCTTTGCTTGCCCAGGATCAAATCAGAGCCCCAATATTGCCAAGCATCGAGTGTCAGGTTGGATCAAAAGTCCCAAGTAATTTCTAAAACAATTCAGTAACAAAATGGTCAATCTGAATTTCAAGAAAAAACTCGTGAAGCGTAGTATAGCACACAACTAAACATTCAGTTATGCAGGATTCTAGAGGTGGTCCTTGCAGGCTCAAAAGGTGACTCCCGTCATATAACACTTTGCACCATTCCGCCTCAAGAGGTGACTTCAAGAACGTAGCACTTTGTCCCACATAGCAGTTAGCTCCTACACTTCCAAATGACAGTTTATGGCTAAAGTACAAATCTAGCAAAACTTTCCATTTCAAGGACATAGTAAATAGTACAAATAAAGTTTACAAGAGAAGTTCAATGATGATTTAAAGAATCGGGTTCAACGGCATTAGGATAATAAAAAGAATGAGTTACTAGTCAAGGCACGCTCACCTTTCGTAGAAAATTTTGTAAAATAGGTTTAGATCAAGTTTTTCACAGTCAGGTGCTTAGCAGAAAAGTAAAGAGATCACGACCAGGTAAGAGATGAGATAGTAGGAGATTCTATTCGTAGTAATCACATGCCCGCTTAGGTGTTTACTTGTTAACCTCTGGCCTTAAACACTGACCTTTCTTAGTCAATTGCTAGCTGCAAAACTTGTCAGAAACGCATAATCACATAGACAAACAGAAATCATTATTGCATAATCTAATATGTTCATGTGTGAAGAAAGTTCATTAAAAGAAGGTTCAAGGAAATTCATTGAAAGATGGTTCAAGCTTTCAGATTGAGTTTAAATTAAATAGACAGGGTCAATTATGTACAGAAATTTACGAGAAATTAGCGCATAGTCGTTTGAACAATTAAAGATAGCTTTACGAGTTCATTTATCTAGTCATTTCTTTCTCGATATCAATTTAAGACAAGAACATGGTTTTAAAATCAAATTTTAGATTTTAGAATACTACACATGAAACGAGATGATACGGATGATCAACACGTGAAACAAGATGAATTAGAGTTCGATACGTAAAACGAGGCAAATTGGAGATCAAGTCAGGGCGCGGCCTCTTGGGGCACCGCATTCTGATCGCGGTCATGAGGGTGACTGTGTTCAGGGTGTTCCTGTCAAGGTCCTCGGGTGGTATCTTCCTCGGATCGCAGCCAGTCGGGTTGCCGCGTTCAGGTCGCGGTCTCTGTGAAGGGCGAGTTCTCAGTCTAAACCAGAAACGGGGAAAACTTGATATCTCAACTTTAAAATCTAAAATTGGGTTCAAATATAATATCATGATGCATAAAACTTGCATAAAATCGAAGTATCCATCCTATATAAAGCTCTAATTAAGTTTTGCCTGAGAGAAAATCTACCTAAATCAAGATCAAAAAGGAAGGAGATGAAGAACGAAGAACACTCCTTCAAACTCTGAATTCTCCTTCTCTCCACACCCAATAGTCCTTCAGCTTGATTTGCAATTCGACTAGGGTAAGATCATGCCCTATTTATAGGCTCAATTCTCCCATTAAACTATTAGCCATTTAATCAAATTTAATTTCTACCTAATTTTTCCAACCCATTTTTGACGAGAGTTCAAATTTCGGTGCAGTAATTTGATTTCCCATCTAATGACGTATGTAGTGACATTTTTAACTTAATCAAGATTAGATTAGGACTAATAATTAATCATCTTTAATCTAATTTCTAGAGTGTTGCTAAAGTGTGTCTACAATATCGCTAAAGTACCGACGACTTCACCTTCTCAGAATCATTCCGCAAATCTTACCGTTCGCGTTATCACGTGGAATTATGGTTTGTGTTAATGTATTTGATACTTTATAGACATAACTTGTTTTACTTTTATCTTTCATCCTTTCTATATATATATATATATATATATATATATATATATATATATATATATGAAATTCTGAGTTACTACATCCTCTCCCACTTAAAATGAATTTGGTCCTCTAAATTCATACAATCTATTTATAGAAATAAAAGGAACTAAAATACTAACATGAAAATAATTCTCGGATGTTTCTTCTTAATTGCATCCTCCAATTCCCAAGTGGCTTCTTCTTGACCATGCCTACTCCATTGAATTTTAATTATCGGTATCGCTCTATTCCTTAGTTGATGTAATATTCGATCTAATATCTTGATGGGTTTCTCCTCATATGACAAATCATTTTGCAGTACCAGACCATCATATTGGATCACATGAAAAGAATCATAGACATACCTCCTCAGTATGGATATATGAAAGACGTCATGTACTCATGTCAGTTTTAGGGGTAATACCAAGTTGTATACTACTTCCCCAACTCTATCAGGGATCTCAAAGGGGCCAAAAAATCTCGGACTTAGTTTTCCTTTGACTCCAAATCTTTAGATTCCTCAGGCAGTTGATACCTTTAAGAAGACATAGTCTCTAACTTGAAATTCTAGATTTTCATTATATTATCAACATAACTCTTCTATTGAGATTGAGCAACTTTTAGTCGGTTTCTGATTATCTAGATATTCTCGGTAGTATCTTGAATCATATCAGGATCTAATATCTGCTTCTCTCCAATCTCATCCCAAAATATGGGTGATCTACAATTTCTACCATATAAAGTTTCGAATGGTGCCATTTGAATACTCGATTGGTAGCTATTTGATGCGGGACGGACACGCGACTCGACTCCAATTGGATATGTGATCCTTGGACTCTAAGCAAGCTCGCGATCGCCCCTAACGAGGGAAGCGTCGGACGTGCGCGGTTGAGAAACTGGCAAAGAGCTAGGGTGCTCACCTCACAAATTCGTGCCCGGATCGGGTCACGGGACGGTCTCGCTCTCTCTCGCAGCAGCGGTGATATAAAAAGTATAGCGAGTTACGATCCTAGCATGCTCTCTAGCAGCGACATAAAGAAATATATACGAAATAAAGTAAATGTCGGGTAAAGGAGCGACTACGATACCTCCACGCTACCGGGCGTGGGGAAGACTTCCCGGTCGATCTCGTACTCCCGGAACAGTAAATACACAAATATTACAGTAATGAATATGAATGCCCACTCCACGCAAGGAGGTAAAGGGCGACACAATGGGACTCGGGAGTAGCGGTTTCGGGTTGACGGGCCGCTTCTTGTGTTGCTTCGGCGGCACATGTACTCAGGACCGTGGGACCCACGTGCTGGTCCGAGGGGCCGTGTGGGACCAGGGTGGCACCACTGTGGTGGGGACGCCTGGAAGGGCGCTCCCTGGGACGGTAGTGTTCTGGTTCCCCGGCCGGAGGCCGAGCGGCTCCGATCTCCACTCGCCGGAGTTGCTGGCCACGGATCTGCAGTTCTGTTTTGCAGCGCGAGACCTGGCGAGATCTGCTGCTGCGGTCACTCCCGACGTCGGATCGACGCACAAGAGGTACCGATGGAAAGCTGACTTGAAATCCTTCGATCTATGGCTAGAGAAAGAAATTTGAGTTTCCCATTGATGGCCTTTGTCGAATTTTTAAGCTACTGACTCACATGATCTGAAAACTCAGGACAGAACTAAGTTTTCCTGAGAGTTGACATTGACCGCGATGTAGATCTTTGATTCAGCCTTTGAGCCCTTCATGAAAGTTGTGGAGGCCGAAGAGAGTAAAACGGGGATATATCTTATGAAAGGTTTGGTGGAAGTTTCGATTTTTTGTAGATTTTATACTGACTCGGGGTCGGATCTGGACAGCAGAGATAGAGCTGAATTTGGGGAAAAGACACAATTTCTAAAAATAGGTAGAGGGCTTTAGAAATTCGACGAAAATTCGTGGAGAGTGGGGATGATGGACAAAACCTCTAATAAATTTGGGGGTTTCAAAAAAAATCAAAAAGGGGGTCGAAAGGTGGAAGAACTAAGCTTCTGCTACACAGATCTGAAAAGGGGCAGATCTGGAAGACAGAAAGACACGAAAATGCAAAAATGTAAAACGAAGTTGTTTACTGGAGGTTGGGAATCAAGAGAGGAACCAACCCTGAAAATCTCAACTCCAGATGATGTCGGAGTTGGGAGTTAAGAATCCCAGATTGAACCTCTGTCCAGCAGAATAGAACATTGGACAGCACTTCGGAAGTGGCTTCGCGGCGGTTCGATGGCGGCACGAACGGCGGCGGCGGCACCAGAGATGAAATCAGAGATAGAGGGGCTAAGGTAGAAGGGTTCTAAACCCTGAAATACAGAGGGAAGGAGGAGGAACCAGAGGGGAGAGAGGGGAGGGGGGCACCAGCTCCAATGCATTCAATAAATTTTCTTCTTCATTAATTCCTCAAAAATAGAAATACAAGGTACTTATAATAAATGACAAATGACCTAATATACCCTTAGATCTAGGGTCAGGAGGGGTACTTAAGGGACTTCACATTTAAATGTGACCAAACAAAAAAAATAAAATTTCTAATTAATTCTAATGGGGGGGCGCCCCCTTGACCATGGGGTAAGGTAGGTGGCCAACTTTTGACAGTTTACATCACTTGTCTCCCATGTGTTTATTTGACATTCAACCCTTCTAGAAGTCACCTAGGATGATTTGACCAGCCCCACATGGCCTAGGTGGACCAATGGGGAAGGAGTGGGGGCCCCCTAGCAGGGCCTACTGGCATTTTGCACATAAACCCACACAATCCTAAGGAAGAACAAATAGGCTCATAAAGCCTTACAATTGCGAATCTACTTCTCCCCGGATATAAAAATAAATAAAAGGACACAAATACAAAAATAAAATGTACATGCTCGGAGTTGATTCCCATCACTATTATTATATGTGAACTCAATCAAAGGTAAATATTCATGTCAACTATCACCAAAATCTATCGTGCAAGCTCTAAGCTTATCCTCTATGATTTGATTGGTTCTCTCTGTCTGACCATCTATTTGAGGGTGAAAAGTTATACTAAAATTTAATCTTGTCCTCATAGATGATTGCAATCCTTTCCAAAAGTGAGAAGTAAATCTAGGATCTCTATCAGAAATTATAGATGAAGGAATTCCATGTAGTCTTACCACCTCCTTGATGTAAAGTGCTGCTAGTATGTCTGTCGTCCACTTACTCTTGATGGGTAGGAAGTGAGTAGATTTGGTTAACTAGTCCACTATTACCTAAATGACATCAAATCCTCCTCTAGTCTTAGACAATCTCATGATGAAATCTATACCAATACTTTCTCACTTTCATTCTGATATCTCTAGAGGCTTTAATTTACCAACAGGTAGAAGATGTTCTACCTTAACCTATTGACATGTCATGCAACAACTCATAAATTCGACTCCTTCTCTTTTCATGTTTGACCATCAAAAGGTTCTTTTCAAGTCTTGGTATATTTTAGTAGCTCCTCGATGAATGGTATACCTGGATTGGTGTCCTTCTTCTATTATCTTCTTTTTGATTTCAACATAATCAGGCACACAAGTCCTTCCTTGAAATAATAGTCTTCCATCAGTGGCCAGTTGGAAATCAAGTTTTTGATTCAAATTCTCCTTAACTTCAACCAGTAAGGGATCATTACCTTGTTGCTCCTTAATCTCTGAAAGCATATCGGGTTGTACTCTAATATTGGCAATTAAGACTTGCTCTTCTTTTCCCTCTACATTTAAGTTTAATCTTGTAAATTATTCCAACCATTGCTAGTCACTAATCATCAAACTTGCCAATAGAGCCATCGACTTCCTGCTAAGAGCATCAGTTACAACATTGACTTTTCCAGGATGATACTGAATAGAAAAGTCAAAGTCCTTCAATTATTCTAACCATCTTCTTTGTCTCATCTTGAGCTCCTTCCAAGAAAATAAATATTTTAGACTCTTATGGTCAGAATAGACAATGAACTTCCACCATATAGATAATGTCTCCATATTTTGAGAGCAAAGACAACTGCCGCCAATTCCAGATCATGTACATGATAATTTACTTCATGGTTCTTCAATTGCCTAGATGCATAGGTTATCACTTTGCCTTGTTGTATTAGCACACAGCTGTTGCGCGGGTTTTTATGCCGAATGACCGGGGTGAAGGAAGGGATACAGTGGGGGAAGAAGAATACGGGAGTTTGATGTATCTCGGGTATGCTCCTTACGGCTGTATGCCTCTCACGGCGGTATCGGGCACTCTCCTTTTACGAAAAGTCGAAAAGGGTCGAATGGCACGGAAGAGTAAGGGTATGGGTTAACCGGACATGGTACGGGCGTGCCAGTCGATTTCTCGACAATCACCCATGGAACCAAGGGTCGACCGAGAAAGTGCCACCAGGACGCGGCACGTGGGCTCGGGCGATCGGGCGACACGTGGAGAGGCGGGGTTCCACGTGTGCGAGTGCGTAGGCGATTGTGGTAATCGTGTACTGGATATCTTTCCCCACCGGCCGCAAGCAACCGGTGTTTATTTACATCAGATTGAATCCGAACACCTTCATTCTATGCTGAAGAGAAGCCTGTATATATGCCTGAAGCCGTGGGTAGAGGGACGGGAGCATTCCGCAGCTGTGGGTGCGCTTTCGACGGAGTGGTGTTTACTGGGATAAGGGTGTTGGGCACATATGCAGGACGGTGTAGGTAGGGAGCTGGAGGCCCGAATGCGGGCGCTTGTATTTCACTGGCTTTATGATGGGCCGCATGTGCTTTACAAATGGGCCTAAGTGGCCAAAGTACAACTGGCGCAAGCTGTGGGACAATTCCGACACGTGGGTCGGTCCCCGAGTCATTGCGTAACAAAGCGGATATCCGTGTGTTTTATAGGAACTCTTTACAGAGGGGTTAGTGTGGGCCCGACTGCCTTGGTGGCCAAAGCAGACGTGGACTGGCGCCTGGTGGAGGTCGGACGCGGCTCGAGATGAGCGATCGGGTCCGGGTCTCGGACGGCGAGTGTCGTCATGCTGGGGAGTCGAGGTCGGCCCTGGGATTATAATTCCCGGGCCAGAGGTCCGACTGGACTCGAGTTGTTAATCTGAGGGGCCGACGGCCGGCTGGGAGGTGAACGGTAGGCATGCGATTCCGTGTCGGGTCCGGCACGGCATTATGAAGTGTACTTTGTCACCGTCGTACGTTGGCATACACGGGCGAACCCGGGATGCGGGTGTGTTTGCCGTTGGCATAGTCGCCTTACGTGCAACAGAGACGGTCTTGGTATGAGACGGCTAAACACCGTGTGAGGGGAGTATGTGTGACATACCCTCGGCGTGTGTGAGCCGACTAGCAAGCCAACCGCGCGCGCACTTATCTTCTCGCGTTCCCAACCCTTGCCGAAAGCCCCGGGGGTCCGAGGGTGCGACAATTAGGTCGTGGGAGTCCGTCCGTGTGTTTGCTTGTGCAAACCTTCCTTTTTTGCATGCATGTGTTGTGTGCCCCTTGAGCTTCTAAGGGGTGGAATTTATAGGAAGTTGAAGGGGTGGGGGGAGGGGTTTAGGCGGACCAAGTTGAGGGTTCAACTTGGTCCGGGTAAACCCCCTAAATAGTAGCATTTTTTTATTTTTTATTATTTTTGTGTGTGTAACGGAGTGGGGGAGATGGGGTTTAGGCGGACCAGCCCAAGGGGCTGGTCTGGTCCGCCTAAACCCCTCCCCAGGGGGGGTTTGGGCAGACCAAGGTGGCCCTTCTTTTTTGATTTTAAAAAAATCTTTTTTTTATTATCCAGGGGTTTAGGCAGACTGGCTTGAGGGAGAGAGAGGGGCGGCCCCACCTCTATAAAATTAGATTTTTTGGTTATTATTAGTCCTAATTTGGCTAATAGAGAGAGGACAAAGGATACTGGGAGGATACACTTGTGTGCGTGGATCGAGACGCTCGTGCGTGTGATTTGTCGCGCTTGTGCATGTGATTCGTCGTAGGCGTTCTTCGCAGCTCCCTCCACATACGGGTACGGTGAACAGATCCTAGCGCGAACTTTACACCACGAGACTGAAAGTTTGCATGAACTGGGGCTGGAAAAGGCAGTCGGGCCTCCGGACTGGGGAGAGGGCGCGGCCCCCGGGGGAGTTCGCCCTTCCTGGGGGCGCGGCCACGCCTTGGGGCGAACTGGCCCCGGGCGAGCCGCAACCCCTAGAGATGGCCCCCGGGGGTCTTCTTTCATCGTCTGGGGATGTCCTTTGAAAGACACGAGGTTTCAGGATATTGGGATGGCCCATGGGGGCCGTTGTTTTTCGAGTCGTGGTAGCCGCTCGCAAGGTGTTCGGGTAAATGCCCGACACACCCCGAGTTGCCGAACAGGCCGCGTAGGTGACCGAAGGGCCTTGGATTCGGCCTTGGGCTGAGAACGGGAGCTCATGGGAGCTAAGGGGAGGCACTTTAGGCTCGTGAGCCGTGCCTCGAGCTGCGTGTCACGTTGTACGGCGGGTTGGCAGGGTAGCCTCGGGTTGGCCCGAGAGCTAGAGTTGAGTGGCTCATTGCCACATGTCTGAGGGTCGGGGGTGGCCCCGGCTTGCTGGGGGGTCGTTGTTGGACCCAATTAGTGTGCTGGGACCACGGGGCGGCCCGTGGGTTGGTGTAGAAGGGTTGAAACGTACGCGCCCACAAGGTGTTTGAAAAAATGCCGAACACACGTGTGTGAGCCGCATACACGTGCTGCGGGCCTCCCAAGCATGTGGTTGACCTATTTAGGTCTCCCTTTGACCTTGGAGGGTTGAAGGAAGGCGTCCCGAGGTAAGCCTCTGGCCTTTTTACTGAGTGCCACGTGGCGTGGCTTGTAGTCGGGGTGCCCCCGGGTGGTCGTGTAGAATGTGGGCAAAGTCCGCAACTTAAGGGTCGGGAGTGGTCCCAATTGATTGCTAATGCCGCCGTATACCTCGGCTAGCTGGTCGGGGCCGTTGGTCGAGCCCACTGGGTTGTCGGAGGGGCCAAGTAGCCCATGCCTTGAAGGTGTTCGAGAAAATTCTCGAACTCTTATTTTTGGGTATTTTGCTGGGGAAATTGTCCGGGTACAACAAATGCCCCCCACGGGTCATGCGTCGGAGATGGAGACGAGGGCGTACGGCCCGTGAACCTCTCCTTCTGAGTTGTTATAGTTGTATTTTGATGCTTCATGTGCTTTTACTTTATTATATTGCATATGTTGAACTTTTGGCGTGCTGACCATTTTTGGTGTTTTGTCTTGCAGCTATGGCACGATTTGGTAGGGACGAGAGGGTCCCGAGGCATGTGGTCCAGAAGGAGGACCACTGGGTGAGGAGGAACGAGTGGCCCATGCCTCCTTTGGGCCCGCCAGTCATCATTGCGGCTAATGTGGAGCATCTCGACTGGGGGCACACGATTGTGGGAGAGGGCCCGGTTGGCGAGCGCGGCAGCGGAGTCGGGGCTGTGGAGTTGGCACGCGCGTCCGAGGCGGGCGGGCTTTACACTTATGATCACAGCGGCGGCTACCCAGTGGAGTTCCCTCTAGACCGTCACATGTTTGAGTTCTTCAGGTGCTTTGTCCCGCCATGCATGGAGGAGAGTGACTCTCGGGTTGCTGGAGCCCGTCGCCGACTGGAGCGGGCGATCTTGGCGGGGCGGGACAGTTTGCATGGAATTGTCCTCTGCGGCTTTCTGAGTTTCTCTGGGGACTACTGGAGATAGTGTCAGTTTCCCAGTGCTGAGTGCCTAGGCTTCTTCAGCAGAGCAGACCAGTTTGGAGTTCACGCTGGAGTGATGGGCCCTGCTTCCTGGGATTTGCACGGACACCACCCGGCAGAGATAGAGGGCAGCCCAGGATTAGTGTTGGAGCCATCAGGGCTGGAGTATGCCGGTGAGGGCTATGACGACCACAGCCTTCTATCCGGGATTCTGCGACAGAGTGCTGTTAGCTGGTATGGCCGCTGGGCGGTGATTTCGTCACACAGATATCGCCAGGGAGCTACCGAGTGGTTGATGGGCATAGTACACCACTACCGGGTGTTGCTGGACCGAGCTGATATCTGATATGCTGTGACTGCGGCCTTGTACGGGTATCCCTGCTACATGGGACTTTTACAGGCGTTGATAGAGCGCTTCAACCGCAGGTGGAACACCGTGGCGACGGCCAAGGGAGAGACTTCGTTGGACTTGTGGTCTCTATACAGGATCTCCAGGTTACCGATCAGCGGCGAGGGGTATGAGGAGGTACTGCTGGATGACCTCCATCGCAGCCACACCGACGGGCATGGCCGATACTGGGTTTCTTACAGCTACCGGTATTTACTAAAGACCTGGAGGGACTTAGCCCTAGCGGGGAGAGAGAGCAGCGCAGACTCCCAGGGTGCCGCTGAACGCGTGGGTCCACCACTTTTACAACGGGCCCTTATGCTTTTACCAAGAGTTTGCGAGAGACCAGACTCCATGGGAGGAGTACACAGAGGTGGAGCTGCGTTTTCGGACATACACGAGGTACATCTACGCACCACAGGAGGGGTGGAACCCCCATAGACTGCCGGACGTGACCCACCTGGCCGCGTACTTGGCATACTGGTTGGCGACATTCGTAGTCCCACACGGGGAGGACGGCCAGCTGAGAGTGGAGCTGTTGTGGCCTGCGTGCCAACTGGCGGAGGGACGGAGGCTAGCCTTAGCCCCGGCGGCTCTGGCCAATGTTTACCAGGGACTGGGGGTACTGGCGGCACACCCGGCATCACGTGAGCAGAGTCTACTTCTGCCGACCCACTACCTCAGTGTATGGGCTGGTCTACTTGATAAGTGTCCATTTCTTATGATAATTCATCGCATGTACATCATTTTATGTGCATATAATTAGGCAATTATGCATATTTCATAGTTAACCCCAACTCCACATTTAAATTGGAGCTTTCACGTAAATTGATTAATTCGGTGATATTATTTAATAATAAATTGAAGTTGAGGGCCATGAGTATTAATTCTTCATTGCATAACCATGAGCATTTGATATTTATGTGCACATTGTGATAATTTTTATGGACTAAAGTGTAATTATGTGTGTGCAGGACACCGAAGGTAATTACAAAAGAAGCCGGGGGCAAAATTATCACCACCACTTTGACCAAGTCAAAAGCACATATTTTAGTTGGAGGGAAAAGAAATTTTAAAAGTTTGAAATTGAGGAAAAGAAGCACATATTTTAGTTGGAGGGAAAATTAAATTCAAAGTTTGAAATAAAGGAGAGACATGATGAGCCTTGGGAAAGGGGGTGCCCAAAGTCCAAGAAAGGGGGTGCCCACCTACTTTTCCTCTTTCCCATATATCATATTCTATCTAAATCCCAGCTATCCATCTTTTTTTGATACAATCTCCACCCTCCATCTACCAAACTTTTCCTATAAATAGCCCATGACAAGGAGGAGAAAAGAGAGTTCTTCTTTTGGGTAATCTTTCACTCTTTCTCTCCCAACCTTAGGTCTTTCTCTCACATAAGTTCATTTTCTCCTTTTACTATCTTCATCAAAGTTCTTCATTTTTTTATGCTCTACAACTTCTTCTTCTACATAATCTTCTAATTCTCTCTGTTTTTTAAGTTATTTCATGTTTTTCACTATGCTATCCTATTCATCTGTGAACTAGTATTTATCTCTATTCTTCCCCTTATTTCACCTCCTTCTCTTCCTATTCTTCTCTTGATGTCTTCACAAAAGTTATTCCTTTTAAGTGCTCTCCAACTTTGTCTTCTTCGTCAGTTTCTAATTCTCCTTAGTTTTCATGTTATCTTCTAATTTTCAAGGTTCTGTCTTCCACATTTACTGTTCACCCGAACCTATGTCCCCCTGCTCTTCTCTCGTTTTCTCCCCTTTGTGATTTCTTTCTCTCTCTGCTTTCTTCACAAAAGTTGTAGATCTTTCAAAGTTCTTCAAATCTCTCTTCTTCCTCTTTCTCCAATTCTCCTTCATTTTCACGTTATTCTCAATTTTATAAGTTTCTGTTCTGCACTTTTTATTGTTCATATGTATTTTTCCCACTATCTCCTTCTTCCTCCGATTTCACCCTCTTCCTCAGGTTTTCTCTCTCAACCTCCTTCATCAAAGTTCTTCCTCTCTTCCTTCTCTTCAACTTCTTCTTATTTGTCATCCTCTAAATCTTCTCGATTTCAAAGTTATTTTAATTTCATTCTTACTCTATTTTTAGTATTTCTGCTTTACTCTCTCATCTTCTTCCTTCTTCATCTCCACACAAACCCTTCCACATTCCTCTCTATATTTCTCTCCAAAATTTATCCTCCATAACTCTCCTTTCATGGCGGTGTGCACATCAAGGTGGGCGACGTTCCAAGGCTCATGACGTGGACGACGACGGCTTCTTCATCCACCTCTTTCCACGGCGATCTCCTTCAAGGCGGAGCGATTCTCTCCAAGGCTCGGCGAGGAGGAGACGACGGCGTTCATCATCCTCTCATGGCTCTAGTTTCTTTTCTTATCTTGTAATTTATATTGGTTGTAATCTCAATTTTCATAGATTGTAATTTTCATGTCTTTAGCAATAAAATTTATTTTGATAAATTATGTTCCCTTTTCTCTCTCCCTTTTTCAAATTTCTCTTCTCAATCCCTCTCATATTCTTTAGATAGATTTATTCACATGCACTATTTTCTTTAAGTAAAGTAAAATCACAAGTATTTTCCAAAGGACTCTAAAGTTTTTAGCTCTAAAAATCTCTTCTTCCCTGTGGATTCGACCCGTGCTTGCCATAGTACTATGTTCTCTTTTGATCATTTTGTGTGAGTTCGGTTTTAAGATTGTTAGCGCGCGTGTAGTAACGACATACATTTCCGCGTTACCAATTTTTGGCGCCGTTGCCGGGGAAGAAGATGATTTGTGATTTAAGAATTTTGTTTTCCTTGTGTTTATAGTGTACTAATAAAGCTCTCTTTTCTTTTTTTGTTTCTTTTACAGAAAAAGAAAAAGGAAAAAAATTCAAAAAAATCAGAGATAAGGTTGCCTTTCTTTCTTTCATCTCTGTAATTTAGTCATTCATTTCAAAAAGAAAAGAAAAAGAAAGAACGAGGGAACGCTTTTCAAGTAAGTATCTAAACTTTTCCTCCTTCGTTTTAATTTCATTTCTCTACATTTCATATATTGTGGTTAGATAGGTTCACTAAAGAAAAAAAAAACTCTTCACTTGAACCAAATAAAAATTCTCATTCCAAGAGTAGAAACCACACTTTCATGCTTTAGATCATGCATCATTTAGGATAGTTTTTATTTTTCTTGTTATTTAATTATTGTTAATTGCATTGTTAAAAATTGCGGGAGGCAAGGTGAGTACTCTAACTTTTCCAAAAGCATGCTCATGCATTTCCATGCTTTCATAGAACCCCTTGTTTGAATTTACTTTGTTGCATATCATTTCAACGTATCTTAAGGGCAACACCCATAAGCAAGATAAGGTGGAGATTTCATCACCCTTCCTTAGCCCACAAATCATAATTTCCTTGCATCTTTGCATCACCTAGACCCTAAATAAAATTCAGTAGACATTGGCCCTAGGTTTACACTGTGGTTCTTGTGTTATTTGGGCTTACCCTCTTGTGAAAATCGGTGCCTAAGACAAGACGGTTGGACGGCAAACGCCTTAAGCGGACTAGTGGTTTTTAATTAGGACCTTGCGAAAGCAATGGGAGCCTCCCACTACCCTACCCCTTACCTGACCGGTGAAAATATTGAGGGTGAACTCAAGTTACACTTTAGCCATTTTGTGAAACCCAATTTGTAGGTCTAGGTCACAGCTAGGTCATTAGATAATTTGTGTGACAACTTGTTTGTGTTTGCATATAAAAAAAATAAAAAATAAAAATAAAAATAAAAAAATCTCCTCTTATCTCTCTTCGTCCTAATTTGAGTCAAAATAAAAAAAATAAAAAAAAATAAAAATCATCATAAAACAATTCTCTCATCTCTCATCTTTAACCTTGATTTATGCAGGGGAGAAGATCTCAACACCTTGACTTAGTTGAGCCCATTAGTGAGATTGAGCGATTCATTTTTAATCCGGCTCAAAATCAAACCCAACTTATGGCTGAACAACACCAATTAGGGGTGCCCAAACATATGAAGGAATATTTCATTCCTTCGAATTATCAGCCATCTACTTGTATCCAACTGCCTAATGTCCCTACTTTGCACTATGAGATCAAATCTAGCACCATTCGGATGCTCCCATCCTTTTATGGGAAGACCAATGAAGATCCCTATAAACATCTGAATGAATTTCTAGAAATTTGTTCCACTGTGAAAATTCAAAATTTCACAGATGATGCTCTCCGCCTGACCTTATTCTCTTTCTCACTTAAGGACAAAGCCAAATATTGGCTAGGGACCTTAGGGAAACCTATTGGCACATGGGCAGATTTGCAACATGAGTTCCTTAAGAAGTTTTACCGTATCGATAGAACCAACACCATGAGACGTGCAATCACAGGATTCACGCAACTCCCAAATGAACAAATACATGAATCATGGGAGAGATTAAAGGAACTCCTCAGAAAATACCCACATCATGGGCTCTCCAAATGGCAAATAGTGCAAGCTTTCTATGAGGGCCTAGATGATCAAGTTAGGCAGATTGTGGATGCATCATGTGGTGGGGCCTTTATGAGCAAGAGTGAGGATGAGGCCTATGCCTTATTTGAAATGTTGAGCGAGAATTCAATCAACCATGCTTCCTTATCCTCATATGAGAGAACCATTGGGCCCTCTAAACGGGCCGGGATGTATCGTGTGGAACCTGAAGCTAGTGTGGATGTGAATTTCATCCATAAAAAATTAGACAAGGTGGACATCATGACCCAAAAGTTAGAATAAGTTGATATGCTGACCCACAAGTTAGACCAACTCCTGGCCCAAAACAAACAAGAAATCACCATCTCACCTACGTCCAACCCATACTCGGACCCAACACACCATGAGGTGTGTGTTTTATGTGCTAGCCCGGACCATCATGTGTCCGATTGCTCAACAGCAGCCCAGTTACCACCTTTTATACAGGAGCAAGTCCAAGCAGCCTAGGGGTTCTCTAAGCCCAACTATGACCCATTTTCTAACACCTATAATCCAGGCTGGAGGAATCACCCCAATTTCAATTGGAGAAATCAACAAGCTCCCAATTAGCTCACTATCCCCTCTGCATCTCAAACTCACAAACCACCCATCCAACACCAATTCCAAGCTCAGCCACTATTTCAAGGAAATGCTAATGGTCGAGGACCGCAAGCCCAACAACCACTTCCCCGATTCAACCAGGGTCAGGCCCCATACCAACCTCCTCAGCCCAATTACGGACAATCTTCCAATTCCCAACAAATCTATCAACCTCCTCCGCAACACCACCAGGATTCCCAAACTGATGATAGATTCCATCAATTACAACAACTAATTCTGGCCCAAAACTAATCTTTCCAACAAACCATGCAAGCCCAAAGTCAATCTTTCCAACAGACCCTCCATGCCCACCAACAAACTATTTTTAAGTTGGAAACCCAATTGGGCCAATTGACTGAAGCCACCATGAGAAGGGAAATGGGCCAATTACCAAGTCAGCCCATTGCCAACCCCCGAAATCAACAACCTCCAAGCTTCCCTCTAAGAGCTCCTATTCTTCCTCAACCTAATCAGCCCAATCAACCTCAACCGCCCCCTCCTGTAGGTCCTCAGTTTGAGAATGCCAAAGCCATCTCTACCCTTAGGAGTGGGAAAATTCTTAATGATCCTTATCAGGCTAAGGATGTGGGTAGTAGTTCGGGCCAAGACGCCCACGAGGAGAGTAATAGTGAGGATGAGGAGCCTGTGATTGTGCAATAGAAGAAAAAGTCAGAGGGTGGAGAGAACAAGCGGGACAAAGGAAAAGCAAAGGTTGATGAAGAAAGCCCTCAAGAGTATGTCCCTAAGATCCCTTTTCGCGATGCTCTAAAATTTAAGGCTCAAAAGAAAAAGGCAGTCTACCAAGAAGAACTAGTGGAATTGTTTAAACAAGTGAATATCAATATTCCACTTTTGGACGCGATCAAGCATGTGCTGGCATATGTAAAATTTCTGAAAGAGTTGTGCACTCCAAAAAGGGAATCCAAGATGATAACTCAAAAGATCCGCCTATCTGAAGATGTGAGTGCTGTTTTGATGAATCATTTGCCAAAAAAATTGAAGGACCCCAGAGCCCTGTTAATCTCATGTGATATAGGTGGAGTCACTTTTGATCGTGCATTGCTAGACTTAGGTGCTAACGTGAATCTTTTACCCACCTTCATTTACGAGCAATTTGATCTGGGGGAGTTAAAACCTACTTCAATAATCCTTCAACTGGCGAATCGGTCGGTTAAAACTCCAAGGGGTTTGTTAGAGGATGTCATTGTTAAGGTGCATGAATGCTATTTTCCCGTGGATTTCTTAATTTTAGATATGGCCTCACCTCAAGAATTGAAACATAGCCCTATTATTTTGGGACGTCCTTTCCTAGCAACTGCTAAGGCCAACATCAACTGTGCCACGGGAATGATGGATATTTCTTTTGGAGGTGAGAAAGTTTTCCTAAATGTGTTTAAGGCATCTCAATATCCGGATCAAGGAGAGGAATGCAATGTCATTGATATATTTGAGGATGTGATTCCGGATAACATTGAGGATACCCTAGAAGAGGGTAGCATGCTTCAGGATTCTCCCCTATCTTCTGCACCCTGGTCTAGGGTAGAATCACTTCCTGCACTTCAATATGAACCAATCTTGTCATCTCTGGAACATCCTCCTTCTCTGGAACTCAAGTCTCTCCCAAACTCCCTTAAATATGCATATCTGGGACCTAACCACACTCTACCTGTCATCATTGCCTCCAACCTCACTACTGCACAAGAAGCCCAACTCTTAACTGTTCTTAAAGAGTATAGGGGGGCAATAGGTTGGTCAGTGGCGGATCTTAAGGGGATCAGTCCTGATGTTTGTATGCATCATATCTATTTAGAGGATAATGCTAAGCCGAGTAGAGAGATGCAACGTCGGCTAAATCCGAACATGAAAGAAGTGGTTAAACAAGAGGTGGTGAAGTGGTTGGATGCTGGGATCATATATCTCATCTCTGATAGCAAGTGGGTCAGCCCTACACAAGTTGTTCCAAAGAAATCCGGGCTGATTGTGATTCAAAATGAAAAGGGTGAAGAGGTGCCAATGAGACTACAAACGGGGTGGAGAGTCTGTATTGATTACAGAAAATTGAACTCAATGACAAAGAAAGATCATTTCCCTCTCCCGTTTGTGGATCAGATTTTGGAAAAATTGACAGGGCAAAAATATTTTTACTTTTTGGATGGATACTCCGGGTACAATCAGGTTGCTATCTACCCGGAAGATCAGGAAAAGACTACATTCACGTGTCCGTATGGCACATTTGCATTTAGAAGAATGCCGTTTGGGCTTTGTAATGCCCCTGCCACCTTTCAGCGGTGTATGATGGCGATCTTTTCTGAAATGGTGGGAGAATTTTTAAAAATTTTCATGGATGACTTCTCAGTCTTCGGTGACTCATTTGATTGCTGTTTGGAGAATTTGCAGAAGGTGCTGGCACGATGCATTGAATCCAACCTTGTGTTAAGTTGAGAGAAAAGTCACTTCATGGTAAGAGAAGGCATTGTGTTAGGCCATGTTATTTCTGAAAGGGGAATAGAGGTAGACAAGGCTAAGGTTGATCTGATTTCTAATCTTCCTCCCCATCTTTCTGTCAAGCAAATTCACTCTTTTCTTGGCCATGCGGGTTTTTATAGAAGATTCATTCAGAACTTCTCTACCATTACTCGTCCGCTCACTAAGCTCCTAGCCAAGGACACTCCATTCCACCTAGATGAATCTTGTCTAGAAGCTTTTCACTCTCTTAAAGCGGCCCTCACTCAAGCCCCAATCTTGCAGTCACCAGATTGGTCGCTTGTTGGCACCCAAAATATGATCGTCGGTGACCAAGCCACAAAGACAAAGGACCCGGCCCGCTGAAGCACGGAAGCCGATAAAGATCAACATATCGAAGATTTCTCGAGCTGCCAGAGCCTCGAGTCACTCCGTATGGACACGGGGACTTCACCTCAGGAGAGCCGAGACAAACTCACAACCAACCGGCAATGCGACCAAGCCTGCCCAATGAACCGGCATCGACTCTGTCATGCCGCATACACTACACCCGTTGTCGATCAAGGACAGCGGTCAACCCAGTGGCTACCCACCTCATGAAAGGCTCTCCTGAAGATAAAGGAGTCCCCCCTGGCTCTCCGAGACGGAGGACCGAAAGCTCTGTCGGCAGAAGACCCCGATCACCCGGCACGGGTGCGGCTTCCCGCCAAGATGGGCCCGTCAGTGGCCGAATGATCGCCCAGCTCGGGCGGAACTATCCCTGGTGTTATCTCACCTTCCAAGGAGCTTCGGGCACGGGCCAGGCCGAGCCAACGGCATGAATTATAGAGCCGAAGGCAGTGTCAGCGGTAGGCCCGTATGGTCAACCCAAAGCTATCTGGAACCTCGAGAATGGCCGTACGCCAACCCGGGAGCTTCGACAAGATATCTCATCGAGGTTTCAGTGAGCATCAGTGAGATAATGCTCACGGTGACTCCCGAAATCATCCCTGGACTCATCGACTGCCTCGAAGCTCGTAAAGAACACTAGCCCGGCGTGCCCTTATTCCGGCGCGCCCCCCCTACCTTCAGCGCTTATGCCGACGCGTCCCCTTATCTTCGGCTCTTATCCCGGCGCGCAAGTCACTCTATCGGATGGCGTCTTAAACCGACGCAATGAATTGATGAAGATTCCTCCCGACACGCCAAAGCCCACGCCGGATGAAGAGCCTCCAACCTGTTATATATATGGGTGAGGTTCGATTGAAGAAAAGAGGGAGAGAGACAGATCGAGACCTGAAAAAGAGAAGAGCGGAGGAAGAGAAAGGCTTCTTGAGAGTTTTTTTCTACTGAAGCAAAGAGAGAGTAGGGTTCCTTCGGAGGAGCTTCCGCCGGTCATCTTCCTCCTCCCCGATACCCTGTTCCAGGAACAGGTGGGCGCCGGTGCCGGTCCTCTTTCCGTTTTCTGTAGATTCCTTCTTCTGAAGTTTCTGCCCATCGAATGTAAGCGAGGGGGGGAGGAGCGGCGATGATATGAGCCGATTCTCCTCCCCCCCTCTATGCGATTTTCTTTTATTTCTTTCTCCGCTGTTGTGCTCTGCATATCCCCTTGCCTTTGCTACCGGCGAACGGCGACCGAGCAATGGTGCTGGTGCCATGTTCTGATTATGTAAATGCTGAGCCATTCCCGTTTCTGGGATGGTAATATATATATATATGCTGAATGTTGGGATTAACGGGTCGAATGAATGATCTTCACCTCCCCTTTCTTATGTATGTGAATGCATGCGTATGAGGCTTTCTTTGCATCGTTCTCTGGTTCCGCTTTCCCTGAAGTTCCTAGCATGCCCCGAGTCATCGTGGGCTACAGAAATACCCCTCCCAGGGGGCTTCTCTTTCGCTCATCTTCATGTTTGATTCAAGGGTTCTCGCATCCCCTTTTCTTCTCGGATGGAGCCGTGCTTCTGCGCGTGCCTCTCTCCATCATGTGCAGGGTCCCTCCCCTGAGCGTCACTTTCTAATCGTTCGAGCATATGCCCCTGCCGCGGGCCCGTCTCACTTATTGCTTTACCACCCCTATTCATCATCATCTGAATGGTTTCGAGGTTTTCTCATCGTCTCGATCACCCGGGGAGGGGAACATTCCCCCCGTGGCTTCACGGAACTGCTGGGAAACTAAGAACCCTACCCCTCGATGGCTGGCGTTTCTCCCTGAGCCCACAGCAGATAGCAACAGAGGGGTCTTGGCTCAACGAGCTCGCCCCCAACAATTCAGGACCCAATGAAGGCCGGGGATATGTGCTCCTCGCAGGCTAGCCCTCGGAGTTTCATCTTCCTAATGGTCAGTCCCTATAAGGGATAAGTCATACACTGTGGGTCATCCACCCTTCGCAGGCTAGCCCTCGGGGTGCTGTTCCCATCGTCAATGGCTTCATCTCTCCGTTTCTTGCCCCTATGGAACCTTGGTGCCCCTAGCAGGCTAGTCCTCGGGGTATCCTATCCAATGGGGTTTGCTGGCTGCCTTCGTGTAGACCGGCGGTTTAGGGCTTGTTCCATAGGTGAGCATGACCCCGCTTCTCCCCTGCAACTCTTCAGGTTCAGGGGAGATGCTGTCCAATTTTGGACAGATTAATAATGAATAAACCATAACGAAATACTCATTCTGGACCCAATTATCCCGATGCTCGAGTAGGAGCCTCGCACTGGCTTATCACGTCATTCTTGGAGGGTTCTGGACTTCAATTTAACAAACAATTGGCCTCAAATGGCTTCAAAACCCTCAACATAAACTTAACAAACTCAAATGATTCGAAATTCATCAAAAATAAGCTAAAATGGCGCGGCCTTAACCCGACGAGCCCTAATACGGCGTGGTACCCCCCCGCGCCGGATTAACGCTAGACTCATAAACAAAAAAATATTCTTTGCGCCTTTCCGGCGCGCCCTAAACCGGCGCGCCCCAAAGTCTTCCCGCCGTATTAACATTCATCATGGCCGCGCCGGATTAAGACGCTATACCCATGTCTTATCGCGCTGTATAAGCTACCTATCGCATGGCCGCGCCGGTTTTGAGACCTTTTGCTGCTTTAATTGTTCATTTGTCTCAGAGTGGTTCTCGTCCCTCAGGGTCGATGTCAATAAACCACAATTGGTAATAAATTGAATAAAGGAAGGGCCGAGTGAGTCCAAACTATACTTTTATCATATCTTCATTACCATGTCCGTCAGCACTTTGCTTCCGCTATCATATTTGTGTTGCCTTCCCTCTCCTTAATGGGGAGTAATAAACGTGGTTGATCATCATTTGCTTCCATGATTCTATCATCATGCTTAATATAGTCATGAACATTATGTGTGCATGCTTGCGTGAACCCTCAGGTATATCAAATAGCGTCGATAGAGGGCCGGGTTATGCCCGGTCGGAAGTCTTCACTATGCGCGATGGTGGTCTTCGGACCTACATCCTCCGCCACGTACCAAGGGTCCATAATTCTATAAACTATGCATCTTCTGCACGATAAATATATGCATCCTGCATGCCTTCGTCATGATCATCATGTAGCTTTTCTTAATTCGGCTTCGACAGCCCGCTATCTCGATAATTAATGAAAGGTGTTCCCTCCTCGTGGGGGATGTAATTAATGCCATAGCCTTTATGGTATGGCGGACTGCTGGTCCCGACCGAACCTCACACTCGCCCAACATGGGTCAGAATGAGCGCATCACAAATTCGTCACTCATGTGACTGGCACGCCCGCGTCGTCAATTGATCATTTGACCACCAGTTGGTCAGTTGGTCGATCGACCCGCGAAAGAAAGAAAAGGTCGCAAACAAGTCTGGCATGCCCGGTGGGACCAGTGTCACCTTTCATCTCTTTGCCAGGATATTCGGGCTTCGAAGCCCTCTCAAGGCTACTGATTATTGCTTCGTTTGTCTTTGCAGGCAGATCAATGACGATCAACGGGATAGCTGGCGTTGACTTCGATCTTTCGATTGTCGCTGGACACGCGCAAGGGTACCTGGCAGTACCCATGGAATTTGGCAGCTTCCCTGCCGCTGTGGGCTTCCCCAACTTTTTGGGGTTAGCCTTTGCAGATATGCTGGAGGTCGAAGCCCCAGAACCTGTCAAGGAAGCTGTGGAAAAAATGGAGCCTCTGGAGGTTCCCTGCTACAAAGACTTGTCCGAAAGTCCGGCCCCGGTCGCTAGCTGTCTGGTACACCACGTCATACGTGGGACCCACCCCAATGTCATCAACAAACACCCTGGAGGACGCCAGCGTCGCCAGGCCCGCAAGAATGCCGCTGTAATCACCGGAACTCTGTCTTAGTCCGAGAAATCTATGCTAGTCGGGGGTATGCGCATCTTCCTCGACGGACGCACTGCACGGGTGACCCCTGACCGAGTCATCCCCAACATTCCTGTCCACAATGCCTATCAGGCTCTCGCCGAAAGGAGGGCAGAAATAGAAGAAGCCGGCCACTATGGCCAAGGAAGCCCGGCACCGAAGCCGAGGAAGTTTAAACAGGTGTGGGTTCCCAAGCGAACCCGACCTGCCCACCAGCTAACACCCATCTGCCGTCGTCTTGTGAACAATGAGGCGGAAGTGAGAAGAGAAAGGGGCTTGCCCCCGAAGAAGGAAGAAGAGGTGGTTGCGGATCCTCCGCGCCACAGAAGTTTTCGGGTTGCGGCCCGTCAAGCCAACGTCCCTGCTGCGGGACGAAGATTCCAACAGCCGGCCGACAGAGCTCGGCTGGCCTATATCCCTCATGCTGGAGGTCGACAATCGCCCCCCGTCCTACATCAAGAGCGGGGTCGAGAAGAGATGACCTGCTTGGTCAGAAATTATTTCCGAGGCTTAGGCAACCCCTCACTCGGACAGCAGCGACTGATGCAGACAGTCGCCACTGAGGAAGATTATTGCCCGTCGGCGGAGGATGAAGGAGATATGGGAGATAGAATGATGGTGTCGTCAGTCGACGACAACGGATATAATGACGGCTTCGAGATCGAAGCCGACGAAGTTTTCCCCGAGCGGGAAGAAAGGAGAAGGATCTCTGTGTTTGAAAGACTGACCTTCCCGCAGCATGTTAGAAGGAGGGTCTATCAACAAAAGAGAAGGATGCAAGTTTTCACCTGCAACATGGCTGGTATATCTAACCAATATGGGGAGCTTCCTGAAGACCCACAAGAATTGGCTCAATTGGCCGCACGGCCGGGGCCGACTACCCGCAGAACAGAAGCAGCAAGAGAGGTTCTGATGATGGTTAAAGGGAAACAGTCCCAGGTCTATCCCCACTGGGATGACAAGGCCCCCGTCTTGACCGCTAATGTGGTGATGGCGGAAGAAGAAGACGACGTCCTCCTCGACATCCTGCCTGAGGGTACGTCCGGGGAGACAACAGAGGGTATCCCCACCACCATAGACCCATCAGTTCTGATGCTACTACAAAAATATCAATGAGAGATAGACTCTCTGAAGAAGCAGCTGATGGAAAAAACTGAACACTCATCGGCCTCTAAACCACCCGAAGTCCAGGGTGAGTCATCCCGGGGAGCGGCTCGTCGCGACGACCCTCCACCGCTCTATACACTGCCCCAGCCGTCAGAGCCAAGCATGGACAGCACAATAGCGGCCGCCACAGCCTCAGCCGCTGCTACCTCCGGTGCTCCCTCAGGTGCACCCGACACCCCCGCTGCTGCGTCCTCCACAGGCGACCACCCTAGTCACCCCATACTTGCAGCCGGCACACTTCTATCCAGAACCGGTTGACCCCACGGTCGTGAACCAGATGATGGTGGAGAGGATGATCGAGCTGAAGCTCGCAGAGAAAAGTGAAGGTGACTATGTCGCATTTGATGCCTATCGGGTGCCCTACCCGCAACACCATGCGGCTAAACGACTTCCCCCGGGGGTCAACAAGCCGCCTAAGTTTGACAAATTCAACGGGAAAGCGTCCCCTAAAGAGCATATTGCATATTACATGACCGTTATGGGTGATCTGGCCACCGACGAGTCATATTTGCTGAAGTTCTTTGGGTCCTCGCTGACAGGGCTCGCATTTGAATGGTACTCTAGCCTCTCGGCCGGGTCAATCAGTGATTGGTCGGATATGCAGAGAAAGTTCAGAGAAAGATTCCATGTCACAGAGAGGGAGGTCATAGTGGCCGAACTCTACTCAACAAAACAAAGGGCAGATGAGACAGCCCTTGATTACATCAAGAGGTGGAGGAACCTCGGAATGAGATGCAAGCGGCCCCCGCATCAAGAGGACGCGGTACAAATATGCAAACAAAACCTCAGGAGGGAGGTCCTGGAGAAGATGATTGGAATGGAAATACGGTCGTTCGACCGGCTGAATAATGTGGTGGCCAAGGTGGAGGCTTTCCTAGCCAAGCCTGTCCCGGCGTCAGCTGCCAGCACAGCCCAGAAAGGCAAGGCTGCGGAACGGCGCCCCACACCTAAAGAAGCGAATGCGCTTGATATCAAGGCGTTCGAACAGCAGAAGGAGAAAGGCAAGAAGGCGGCTCCCCCGCAGCCTGCAAAAGCTCCGGATGACAAAGAAGGTCCTTCGCTGAGGGACAAGATGAAGAAAGCTACTCCTTTCCAAAGGACAAGACCCGAGTCCTGTTCGACTGGGTAACAGAATACGGCATGGTCACCCTGCCTGAGCCAAGAAGACCGGAGGACCTGAAAAGAAAAGACAGTCCAAGATTCTGCCCCTACCACCAGATGTTGGGACATCCAATCGAAGACTGTTATGTTTTCAAAGACATCATCAAAGGAATGGTAAAGAAGAATGAAATAGAGCTGAGAGAGTACAAAGTAGACCCTCCTCAGCCACATGAAGCTCCTCCCAGGAGAGCAGCAGTCAACATGGTCTCCCTCTACCAGGCATTACCTGAGGAGATCTCTGAAGCAAGCACACGGAGCACCTACGAAATTCATTTCTTGGAGCCCGTGAAAGAACAGCAGGGGTGGCAACAGATCCCTGTAAAGCACAAGAAGAAGAGGGCACCTCGCCCGAAAGAGGGGGCACATATCCGTGGCGTTACACCCCGGCCTGCTCTGCCAGTGGTAGCACCCGTATGGGTCACTCCACCTACAGCCATCAGAATACATACACCTAACAGGAGGAGACAGACTCCGCTACCAGTAATCAAGGAAACCAATCCTGGGGTCCTTCGACTACAGCACCTGATTGAAGGGCTAGATGAATATGTGCAGCCCGAATTGAAACCTCTGCTGGTACGGGACCACGTCCCATGGCAAGAGCTGGAACAACTCTCACTCAAACAGGTGGAGGAAGCTGAAGCAGCACCCCCTGAAGAGGGTAGTCTATTCTGGGGGCAGGCACCCGCAGAAACCAAAAAGAAGAGAAAGCAAAAGAAGAAGAAAAGAAAGGCCGCTGGGGCCAATAAAGCACAGGTTGTCTCCTGTAATACCCTATCAGCACTCTTCAACCTACCCGGAGAAGAGGAAGAAGAAGAAATTTGCTTCACACCCCATGCTGGGGGAGGCAAAGTCGAGGCCGCAACTGCTGCACATGCCACTCGGTCGGGCCGAAAATGGGGGCGCCAGCCACCACCCAACCACAACATCATGTTCAGAGGGGAGCAACCCTACAAGACACCTCTGTCGAAGGTTAAGGGAGTTCAAATCCCCCCTCCGTCAAGCCTATACAACAAAAGTGGGGGCAAGGCAATCCCTTCATTCCTTGAATTTATGAAAATGTCAAAGGGGAAACAGCCCTGTCAAGAGGCTAACCCTACACCCGGGGCCATTCACCCGCAGCCAGCGCAATCTACTGAGGATGCAAATGCAGATGGAGCTTGCCCTACAGCAACTAATAAAGAAGACCCGACAGCCGGTGCCAGCCAAGAGGATGCCGAGTCCGAGGAAGATGAAGCAGGTCCGTCTGGACCCACAAATCAAAACCTCCCCAAGCCCAGATGGGCTGAAGAGATGAAGCTCTCCAATGTCCGGGCTGGGAGCCGAATAATGAAGTTGCTAAAAAAGCTCCCCACTCGATTTACGATCTGGGAAATTCTCTCTTTGAGTGAAGAAACTCGACAGGCGATCATCACTGCTCTGCAGACGCCTGCTCATTTTGAAGCCTGCATAGCCGAGGCTATACCATAAGCCAGTATGACCTTCTCTCCGGAAGACATGCTACTACCTACTGCCAGCCACAACAGGCCGCTGTATATGAAAGGGCAACTGAATGGAAGGGAGCTGAACAGAATACTGGTTGATCCCGGTGCAGTAGTCAACATCCTGCCATACAGAATATACGAAAGGCACCACTTTAATGTGCATCTCGAGAAAGTCGGGGATATACGTATCGCTGGCTTCAACCAAAACTGTGAAGTATCTATGGGAGTGGCAGAATTTACGCTGACCCTGGCAGATTTCACTACAACAGTACAGTTTCATGTCATTGACTCTCGCACCTCCTACAAGGCGCTGCTCGGCCGCCCATGGCTGCATGAGAATATGGTGGTGCCCTCCACGCTCCACCAATGCATCAAATACAGCCTCCAAGGGAAGGAGGAGAGGATATTTGCTGATCTCCACCCGTTCGAGGTATTTGAATGTCACTTGGCAGACGCCAACCTATATACGGGGCCTCCCCGGAAGGTTTCTGAAGCTAAAGCCCCCATAGGGGCCTCGAAGAATAGATCGGGTGACGGTTGGTATCCACCACCGCCACGCGGATATGTCAAGCCGAAGGTGGTCTCCCACATCACAGCTTCTGGAGACATCGGTAGGGTAACACCCCCAGCATTATATCCCAAAGCTAAGGAAGTGCAGGTCAATCGACAGCGCGACCGCATCGGAGTCCCGGCCGGCCTCACCAAGCCAGTCCTCGGCCTCAACGACCCCACTGTCGAACCTTTCAAAGCTTGGGAGGTGACATAGGAAGATGGGCCCAGCAGCTTGTTCTATACAGCTGAGGAGCATCCCACTCGGGAAGACACAGACTGCAGCCTCCCTGAAGATCTAGCCAACCCGCGGGTTCCTGTCCAAGGTCTGGCGTTCACGACCGATCGGATGGCCAGAATGTTTCAGAAGCAACACCTTCCTCCCGATCAGTCTCAAAAGCGCAAAGAAGCTTTCCAGAAGACGTGGTATCCTGCAAATCTGGATAAGGAAATGAGACATGTCTCTCAGCATCCAGGGTTGGGCTTCACCCTGGAGGAATATTATTACAGTGGGCGGTATGAGGTGGATACTATCTCTGCCTTCTATCCTACTGAAGATAGCCCTCTGGGGGCAACCTTTGATGAGTATCCGGTGGTGAACTGACTCGGTCCGGGAATCAAGAAGTAGAAACCTCGGCCCCTTGCCGATGCTGGGAGCAAGTTCATCCTGAAGAAGCGGCCTTTCAAGCCAAATTTGATACGGCTAGCAGCAGCGAAGCTGAAGACATTCAAGAAGTAGGAGTCTCTCCCTCCACAGGGGTCCTACTAATGACAACTTCAACACCCTTTCTGCCAATCAGGGAAGCCTTGGTCAACTCCAATCAAGGGGAGCCAGCTACCAGGAAAGAAAAAGCCACTTCCGCGGAAGATACAACTGTCCCAGAAGGCGAGACTTCCTCAGCTTCTGCTATAAAACCAGTATGTTGTCCAAGTCCGGCTGTAAACAGCTACCAGTCCGTTAGGCTGCTCTCTCATCCTTGGAAGCTGCGACGGCAATGGATTTGCTAATAGAACAATCCACCCAGCCGCTAGCACAAGAAATCAAGAAACCTCAAGAAGCTCTGGTGGTGTCTAACGAGGAAGTCAAAGTACTCGACCCTCAAGATGGTATTCCAAACTTCGTTGACCTCCAACCGGCACCTCTGGAGATAGAAGACGGAGGCCAGGCCACAGTCGATGAACTAATAGAAGTCAACTTGGGAAATGAGGAGGACCCTAGGCCCACCTTCCTCAGCGCCCAACTGTCCCCAGAAGAACGGGAGTTGTACATCCAGCTGCTGCTAGAGTACCGGGATTGCTTCGCCTGGACTTACAAAGAGATGCCAGGTCTAAGCCCCGCTGTCTCACAACATGAGCTAACAATCAGCCCTGAGGCCGAGCCAGTGAAGCAACCACCGCGGCGCATGAGGCCAGAGCTCATCACCCAAATTTGTGCTGAAGTCGACAAGCTCATTGATGTGGGATTTGTTGAAGAAAACCAGTACACTACATGGCTGGCAAATATCGTCCCCGTGAAGAAGAAGAATGGACAGATCCGGATATGTGTCGACTTCCTAGATCTAAATAAAGCCTGCCCCAAAGATGACTTCCCGGTGCCAATAACCGAGGTCATGATTGATGCTACAACCGGCCATGAAGCCCTGTACTTCATGGATGGGTCTTCCGGTTACAATCAGATTTGGATCGCGGAGCCTGACCGAGTCCATACTGCTTTTAGAACTCCTAAAGGCATTTATCATTACAAGAGAATGCCGTTCAGACTGAAAAATGCTGGCGCAACCTATCAGTGCGCAATGACCAAAATCTTTGACGAGTTGCTCTACCACAAGGTCGAATGCTACATAGATGACCAGGTGGTCAAGACCAAAAGAAAAGAAGATCATCTGCAAGACCTCCGGATTGTCTTTCAAAGGCTGAGGCAGCATGAGCTAAAGATGAACCCCATGAAATGTGCGTTCGGAGTGTCGAGCGGAAAATTCCTGGGTTTCATCGTCCGATATCGGGGAATCGAGATAGACCCCGCAAAGATCAAGGCAATTCAGGAGTTACCTCCGCCAAGGAACATCTCCGAGCTGAGATCACTACATGGCCGCTTAGCTTATATCCGGCGGTTCATTTCCAATTTGTCAGGGCGATGTCAGCCTTTTCACAAGTTGATGATGAAAGAGGTTCCCTTTTATTGGGATGAAGATTGCCAGACGGACTTTGACAAGCTGAAAGACTATATGAAAACTCCTCCAGTGCTGGGCGCACCGGTGAAAGGACGACCATTGATACTGTATATAGCAGCTACACATAATTCTCTGGGGCAATGCTGGCCCAGAATAATGAAGAAGGGAAAGAGCAAGCCCTCTATTACCTCAGTCGGAGACTGGTCAGAACTGAAGAGAAATATACTTATATTGAGAAGATCTGTCTGGCGCTGGTCTTCGCAGTTAAGAAGCTCCGACACTATATGTTGTCGCATGAAATCAGCTTGGTGTCCAAAGAGGATCCCCTGAAGTACATCATGTCTCAACCGGCACTCAAAGGCCGCCTGGGCAAATGGGCGGTAATCCTTATGGAGTTTGATATCTCCTACGTGCCGCGCAAGGCCGTCAAGGGCCAAGCTATTGCAGACTTCTTCGCTGAGCACCCAGTGCCCGGGGATTGCCCGTTGGAGCCGGAGCTTCCTGAAGATGAAACCCTAGAAGCCGTGCAAGTACAGCCCTCTCTATGGCAGCTATACTTTGATGGCGCTTCCAGAATTGACACCTCTGCCACCGGATCATCCAGGGTCAGAGCAGGAGCAGGCATAGTCTTGAAATCCCCAGAAGGAGAAGTGGTACATACATCCTGCTCCATAAACAAACAATGCACCAACAATGAAGCGGAATATGAAGCCCTGATAATCGGGTTGCAAATTGCTCTGTCCATGGGAATTCAGATGCTGGAAGCATTCGGAGACTCCATGCTAGTTATAAAACAGCTGGAAGGAGAGTTCGATGTGCGAAAGCAAGAGCTCCTCCCCTATCACCAGTTGGCAACTCGCCTGATGTCAAGATTTTACTTCATCAGCATCAAGCACATCAATCGAGGCCAGAATACTCAGGCAGACACCCTCGCTAAGCTGGCCAGTTCATTGGCGGTCCCGCCAGACACAAGCCTGAATATAACAGTGATCAACCGCCGACAGGTCCCCAGCGTAACAGGGGTCCTGGCCGACGAACAAGAAATGGAAGTAGCAGTCATCGAAGGGGTTCAGCGGCCCGATTGGCGAGAGCATCTCCTACACTGGTTTCAACACCAGCAACTTCCAAAAGAAAAGGAACAGAGGATGAAGCTCCTGAGGATCAAGGATTCTTACGAGATGCGAAGCGGGACCTTGTTCCGAATTATGGCAGATGCCCGAAGGAAAGTCCTACTCCGTTGCTTGTCTTCAGCAGAAGCGGGACAGGTGATGCAGGAGGTCCATGCAGGATCAGCTGGAGCACACCAGGCTGGCCCGAAGATGAAAATTGAGATAAAGAAACTGGGTTACTATTGGCCCACTATATTTGATGATTGCTGCAGGTTTGCCAAAGCTTGTCAGAAGTGTCAAGAACACGCTAATGTGGCAAGGAGACCTCCAGTGCCATTGCATCCCACCCTACCAAGCTGGCCGTTTGCTCAGTGGGGCACGACGTAGTAGGGCCGCTACCAGCATCTTCATCAGGGTGCAGATACATCTTAGCAGCTACAGACTACTTCTCCAGATGGGCGGAGGCAATAGCACTAAGAGATGTGACGGGAGAACTAGTTGCAAGGTTCTTCCGGCAGAATGTAATATTTCGGTTCGGGATCCCCAGCCGAATCATCTCTGATAATGGCAGTCATTTTAGGAACCAGAAGGTTTATCGGCTGGCCGACAAATACAAAATCGACTGGAGGACATCGTCCCCCTACAACCCTCAGGCCAATGGACTCGCAGAAGCCTTTAATAAGACATTATGTACATTGCTGGCAAAGACTGTCAAGTCTAATAAAAAAGATTGGGAAGAAAGGATGTACGAAGCACTTTGGGCCTATCGTACTGTCTACAAGACCCCAACCGGCTGTTCACCTTTCTCCCTCGTCTATGGGTCGGAAGCTGTAGTGCCCATTGAACTTGAAGTTCCTTCATTGCGAGTTGCCATCCAGCACGGACTAGTCAGTGGTGAGCAGACCAATGCAGAAAGAAGATTGGAGGAGCTCACTGAGCTCGAAGGAAAACGCCTCCGGGCACAGCAAAACATCCAACTCTACCAAGCTCGCATGGCCCGTGCTTTTGACAAGCTAGTCAAGAGTCAAGAATTCAAGAAAGGAGACCTGGTAATGGTCAAAAGAAAAGAAGTGATGGCCTCCAACCCCAAAGGGAAGCTGATCGAAAACTGGGTCGGGCCGTATAGCGTCCGCCGAGTATATGAAGGGGGTGCCTACGTCCTTGTAGACCACAAAGGAGTCATTCAGTTCTCTCCCCTCAACGGAAAACACATTAAGCTGTATCATGCAGCGCAGCCGACATGTCCCGAGTGATCGGTCGGAGCTAACTTTTCCTTGGTTAGTGGCACTCTGCCCTAATCAAGCTACCTCCCCTTTGGTTAGTGGCATTTCGCCTTAATCAAGCTACTTTCCTTGGTTAGTGGCACTCCGCCCTGATCGAGCTACTCTTCTCCTTGGTTTAGTGGCACTCCGCCCTAACAGAGCTACCTTTTTCTTGGTTTAGTGGCATCTCACCCTGATCAAGCTACCTTCCCTTGGTCTAGTGGCACTCCGCCCTAACCGAGCTACCTCTCCTTGGTTTAGTGGCACTCCGCCCTAACCGAGCTACTCTTCTCCTTGGTTTAGTGGCACTCCGCCCTAACCGAGCTACCTTTTCCTTGGTTTAGTGGCACTCCGCCCTAACCGAGCTACCTCTCCTTGGTTTAGTGGCACTCCGCCCTAACCGAGCTACTCTTCTCCTTGGTTTAGTGGCACTCCGCCCTAACCGAGCTACATTTTTCTTGGTTTAGTGGCATCTCGCCCTAACCGAGCTACCTTTTCCTTGGTTTAGTGGCACTCCGCCCTAACCGAGCTACCCTCCTCCTTGGTTTAGTGGCACTCCGCTCTAACCGAGCTACTCTTCTCCTTGGTTTAGTGGCACTCCGCCCTAACCGAGCTACCCTTACCTTGGTTTAGTGGCATTCCGCCCTAACCGAGCTACCCTCCTCCTTGGTTTAGTGGCACTCCGCCCTAACCGAGCTACATTTTTCTTGGTTTAGTGGCATCTCGCCCTGATCAAGCTACCTTCCCTTGGTCTAGTGGCATTCTGCCCTGATCGAGCTACTCTTCTCCTTGGTTTAGTGGCACTCCGCCCTAAACAAGCTACTCTTCTCCTTGGTTTAGTGGCACTCCGCCCTAACCGAGCTACTCTTCTCCTTGGTTTAGTGGCACTCCGCCCTAACCGAGCTACCCTTTCCTGGATTTAGTGGCACTCCGCCCTAACCGAGCTACTCTTCTCCTTGGTTTAGTGGCACTCCGCCCTAACCGAGCTATCCTCTCCTTGGTTTAGTGGCACTTCGCCCTAACCAAGCTACCTTCCGTGGTTTAGTGGCACTCCGCCCTAAACCAGATACTCTTCTCCTTGGTTTAGTGGCACTCCGCCCTAACCGAGCTACCCTTCTCCTTGGTTTAGTGCCACTCCACCCTAGCCGAGCTGCCTTTCCTTGGTCCAGTGGCATTCTGCCCTGACCGAGCTACCCTTCCCTTTGGTCCAGTGGCATTCCGCCCTGATCAAGCTACCCTCTCCTTGGTCTAGTGGCATTACGCCCTGATCAAGCTTCCAAAAGAGTACGCCACACCGCCATTATGAGCCTTACGTTCGGATTGGCACGAAAGCCCTTCCTTGCGTTAGCATTATCTTCCCGCTAACGAATAAACCCAAGTCGGCTAAAGGCTTTATGTTCTAGCTGGCATTCTCACATTGTTGCCACTACGGGCCATCCACTGTGGACCAGGCGTCGAACATTACACTTCGACCTGTCACCCTATACAAATAAAAAAAATGGGGTTAAAAATAGAGATACCCCGCCAGACTTGCTCCTATATTAGGACAAGTGCAAAAATGGCTATAACCCAGCTGTGGCGAAAACTCGAAGGGGCGCTACAGGCAAAATCGGGTACCCCGCCGCGTGAAAACCCGAAAGGGCACGCGGACAAAAGCAAGAGGGGGCTGGCTCCGGTGAAAACCCGAAAGGGCGCTTGAGTCAGTAAAGTGGTAATTTTCAAATTCCTCTCCTATTCTCCACCCAATGAAACTCCGAAAGGGACAACCATCAAAGTCCCACCGGAAATCCTTTAACAAACCCACATTCGACTCTCGTCATCATCGGCGAGATCGGTCGATCTCTACCCTTAACTTGGACCTTACGTCCCTGTTGATAATCCCATCTTTGCTTCGGCATGTGACCCATGTTGATGAATAAACCCATGGTCGACCCTCGTCATCATCGGCGAGATCGGTCTATCTCTACCCTTAACTTGGACTTTCCGTCCCCGTTAATAACCCTACCTTTGCCTCGGCATGTGGCCCATGCCGATGAATAAACCCACGTTCGACCCTCGTCATCATCGGCGAGACCGGTCGATCTTTACCCTTAGCTCGGATCTTACATCCTTGTTAATAGACCGTATCCTTTGCTTCAATATCTAACCAGTGTCGACAGACCGAAGCAGGGTCCAATCCTTGTCATCATCGACAAGGCCAGTCAATATTTTCGCGGTCCAGTTCTTCTGCATCCCGAATTCAAGAAAAAAGAAAGAAAGAAAAGAAAATGGGGTTAAAATTAGAGATACACCGCCAGACTTGTTCCTATATCAGGACAAGTGCAAAAATGGCTATAATTCAGCTGTGGCGAAAATCCGAAAGGGCGTCGTAGGAAAAATCGGGTGCCCCGCCGCGTGAAAACCCAAAAGGGCGCGCGGGCAAAAGCAAGAGGGGGCTGGCCTCGGCGAAAACCCGAAAGGGCGCTTAGGTCAGTAATGTGAATAAAAAATTGAATGATGAATAGTGATGATTCATTCTCTGTCCGGAAGACCCCTTACGAGGTCGACGGGGAATTTTCATCCGATATCCCGCCTATATACATCTATTGTCTACCCTTTTCGACCCTTGTCACCATCGGCAAGATCGGTCGCTACCCTATCCGGTTTTTGTCACCATCGGCAAGACCGTCTACCCTTTTCGACCCTTGTCACCATTGGCAAGATCGGTCGCTGCCCTATCCGGTTTTTGTCACCATCGGCAAGACCGTCTACCCTTTTCGACCCTTGTCACCATCGGTAAGATCGGTCGCTACCCTATCCGGTTTTTGTCACCATCGGTAAGACCGTCTACCCTTTTCGACCCTTGTCACCATCGGCAAGATCGGTCGCTACCCTATCCGGTTTTTGTCACCATCGGCAAGACCGTCTACCCTTTTCGACCCTTGTCACCATCGGCAAGATCGGTCGCTACCCTATACCGATTTTTGTCACCATCGGCAAGACCGTCTACCCTTTTCGACCCTTGTCACCATCGGCAAGATCGGTCGCTACCCTATCTGGTTTTTGTCACCATCGGCAAGACCGTCTACCCTTTTCGACCCTTGTCACCATCGGCAAGATCGGTCGCTACCCTATCCGGTTTTTGTCACCATCGGTAAGACCGTCTACCCTTTTCGACCCTTGTCACCATCGGCAAGATCGGTCGCTACCCTACCCAGTTTTTATCACCATCGGCAAGACTGTCTACCCTCTTCGACCCTTGTCACCATCGGCAAGATCGGTCGCTACTCTACCCAGTTTTTGTCACCATCGGCAAGACCGTCTACCCTTTTCGACCCTTGTCACTATCGGCAAGATCGGTCGCTACCCTAGTCCGGTTCTTGTCATCATCGTCAAGACCGTCTACCCTTTTTCGACCTTCGTCATCATCGACAGGACCGGTCACTACCCATTCTCGGGTCTTGCCATCCTCGGCAGGACCGCTTACCCGCCAGTTTTGATATACCCTCTTGAGTCCCCCGGACTCTCGGCTGGCATAGGCCGTTGTTAGTCTCGAGAAAAGTCACGGCGCGGTGGAGCGAACACCTCACCCCTTTGCTGAAGGCGTGAGCGCTCTCCTGCCCTAGTGACTCATACACTCGGATTAGAAACAACGGGCGAATGGAAGAGAAAAGAATAATGACAAGATGGAGTCTTCATTCAAAAAGCACGATGGAGATTTTCCATTACTATGAAGTAAAAGGTACATGTTACACGGGCCATCCCCCGGAGTACATGAAGTGCGTCAAAAAGGGAGCAAATAAAGAGAAAAAAAGACTACGGCAGAGGGCGTCGGAAGATGTCCTCCAGCGCAGGAATACCCAGGGAAGGATGGCGGGTCAGTTCTTGCAATCGGAACTCGGTGGCCTCCAGCTCAGATAGCTTCTCCTCGAGGGAAGCAGCTTGTCCCTCGGCCATCTCTGCATCCTCCGCCTTCTGGACTCCCAGGCGATCTACTTCTTCAAGTTCGGCCTCTACCCTTGAAAGTTCGGCCTGTAATGCCGCCATCCGGGCCGTCAGGAAGCTTCGATGTTGTAAAGAGGCCTTGGCTTCATCCCTCATCCTAGCCGCAGTCTCTTGCAGAGAAATGAGAGCTTTCGGCTTTCAGCCCGCTCCAATGATATGGCCGCCAGCTGGTCAGCTGCTTCCCGGCCTAGAAATTCCCTCCTGTTTACATACCTCAGGAGCATGACTACCCACGGAGTCCAATCGTCCATAGGGCAACCAAAGGCCAACAACGATCGGGAAAGATGCTCTATCAAGCCCCTCATTTGAACATAAGTTAAATCCCTGCTAGCCGTTATGGTCTGTTGAAGAGTCCCCAAAAATTGCCACACAAGGTCATTTGAATATTGAAGACCCAGTGGCGACGTCTCGGGCAGTTCAAATTCCACTCTGCTATCCACAGCAGCCCAGATATCATCGGCCGACCCGGAAGATGACGATGGCATGAGCTGCAGTCCACTACGGTTGGGAACAACCGCACTGGCAGATACGGTAGCTGGAGCCTCAACAACAACAATTTCTTTGCCTGACCCCTGGGATGGGGGTCCAACAGGAACGTCGAGAGCCGAAGACGTCTGTTCTTCAATAATCTCTCCGGCTTCTATCTCAGCAGGACCACCCTTTTCCAGAATTGACTGTTGTGCAGCCTCCATTGGCGGAGAATCTCCGGCTGCCGCCGAACTATCAACTTCCACGAAATGCCCGGGACCGCGTCGGATTAAAAAGCCCAAGGGCCATGTGCGCGTCAGGTTAAAATGTAAATGGCGCCGAATTAACACTTCAAGGAAAGGGCGCGCCGGATTACTGGCCAAGTGCCCAACCAGGGGCGCGCCGTATTAACATTCAAACGGTGCCGGTTTAACGTCCAGGCCGAATCAAGGGCCATCCCAGGCCCCCGCCAATCAGAGAGGAGATCAGTCCGGATGAAATTCATCCGTCGGTCTTGCTGCACTCGTGCCTTGCTCGCAACACCCACGTCTGGGGGGCATTTGTTGGCACCCAAAATATGATCGTCGGCGACCAAGCCACAAAGATAAAGGACCCGGCCCGCTGAAGCACAGAAGCCGATAAAGATCAACATATCGAAGATTTCTCGAGCTGCCAGAGCCTCGAGTCACTCCGTATGGACACGGGGACTTCACCTCAGGAGAGCCGAGACAAACTCACAACCAACCGGCAGTGCGACCAAGCCTGCCCAATGAACCGGCATCGACTCTATCATGCCGCATACACTACACCCGTTGTCCGATCAAGGACAGCGGTCAACCCGGTGGCTACCCACCTCATGAAAGGCTCTCTTGAAGATAAAGGAGTCCCCCCTGGCTCTCCGAGATGGAGGATCGAAAGCTCTGTCGGCAGAAGACCCCGATCACCCGGCACGGGTGCGGCTTCCCGCCAAGATGGGCCCGTCAGTGGCCGAATGATTGCCCAGCTCGGGCGGAACTATCCCTGGTGTTATCTCGCCTTCCAAGGAGCTTCGGGCACGGGCCAGGCCGAGCCAGCGGCATGAATTATAGAGCCGAAGGTAGTGTCAGCGGCAGGCCCGTATGATCAACCCAAAGCTATCTGGAACCTCGAGAATGGCCGTACGCCAACCCGGGAGCTTCGACAAGATATCTCGTCGAGGTTTCAGTGAGCATCGGTGAGATAATGCTCACGGTGACTCCCGGAATCATCCCCGGACTCATCGACTGGCTCGAAGCTCGTAAAGAACACTAGCCCGGCGTGCCCTTATTCCGGCGCGCCCCCCTACCTTCAGCGCTTATGTCGGAGCGTCCCCTTATCTTCGGCTCTTATCCCAGCGCGCAAGTCACTCTATCGGATGGCGTCTTAAACCAGCGCAATGAATTGATGAAGATTCCTCCCGGCGCGCCAAAGCCCACGCCGGATGAAGAGCCTCCAACCTGTTATATATATGGGTGAGGTTCGATTGAAGAGAAAGAGAGGGAGGACACAGAGGAGAAAAGAAAGAAAAGAGAAGAGCGGAGGGAGAGAAAGGCTTCTGGAGAGGTTTTTTTACTGAAGCAGAGAGAGAGTAGGGTTCCTTCGGAGGAGCTTCCGCCGGTCGTCTTCTTCCTCTACGATACCCTGTTCCCGGAAGAGGTGGGCGCCGGTGCCAGTTCTTTTCCTGCTTTCCGTAGACTGCTCCTTCTGAAGTTCCCACCCATCGAATGTAAGCGAGGAGGGGAGGAGTGACAATGATATGAGTCGATTCTCCTCCCCCTCTGTGCGATTTTCTATTTTCTCTTCCTTCCTTTCTCTATTTTCGTGGTGCTCTGTATGTCTTCTGCCTCCGTGATCGGCGAGCGGCGACCGAGCAATGGGGTTGGCGCCATGTCCTCACCATGTAAACACTGAATCATTCCCATTTCTGGGACGTTATATATATATATGCTGAATGTTGGGATTAATGGGTCGAATGAATGATCTTCACCTCCCCTTTATTATGTATGCGAATGCATGCGTATGAGGCTTTCTTTGCATCATTATCTGGTTCCGCTTTCCCTAAAGTTCCTAGCATGCCCCGAGTCATCGTGGGCTACAGAAATACCCCTCCCCGGGGGCTTCTCTTTCGCTCATCTTCATGTTTGATTCAAGGGTTCTCGCATCCCCTTTTCTTCTCGGATGGAGCCGTGCTTCTGCGTGTGCCTCTCTCCATCATGTGCAGGGTCCCTCCCCTGAGCGTCACTTTCTAATCGTTCGAGCATATGCCCCTGCCGTGGGCCCGTCTCACTTATGCATTTACCACCCCTATTCATCATCATCTGAATGGTTTCGACGTTTTCTCATCGTCTCGATCACCCGGGGAGGGGAACATTCCCCCCGTGGCTTCACGGAACTACTGGGAAACTAAGAACCCTACCCCTCGATGGCAGGGGTTTCTCCTGAGCCCACAGCAGATAGCAACAGAGGGGTCTTGGATCAACGAGCTCGCCCCCAACAATTCAGGACCCAATGAAGGCCGGGGATATGTGCTCCTCGCAGGCTAGCCCTCGGAGTTTCATCTTCCTAATGGTCAGTCCCTATAAGGGATAAGTCATACACTGTGGGTCATCCACCCTTCGCAGGCTAGCCCTCGGGGTGCTGTTCCCATCGTCAATGGCTTCATCTCTTTGTTTCTTCCTCCTATGGAACCTTGGTGCCCCTAGCAGGCTAGTCCTCGGGGTATCCTATCCAATGGGGTTTGCTGGCTGCCTTCGTGTAGACCGGCGGTTTAGGGGCTTGTTCCATAGGTGAGCATGACCCCGCTTCTCCCCTGCAACTCTTCAGGTTCAGGGGAGATGCTGTCCAATTTTGGACAGATTAATAATGAATAAACCATAACGAAATACTCATTCTGGACCCAATTATCCCGGTGCTCGAGTAGGAACCTCGCACTGGCTTATCACACCATCCTCAGGGTTCTGGACTTCAATTTAACAAACAATTGGCCTCAAATGGCTTCAAAACCCTCAACATAAACTTAACAAACTCAAATGATTCAAAATTCATCAAAAATAAGCTAAAACGGCGCGGCCTTAACCCGGCGCGCCCTAATACGGCGTGGTAGCCCCCCGCGCCGGATTAACGCTAGACTCATAAACAAAAAAACTTCTTGCGCCTTTCCGGCGCGCCATGAACCGGCGCGCCCCAATCTTTGCGCGCCGTCTTAACCAGCTATATGGCCGCGCCGTATTAACCGTTTATACCTACGCTTTATCGCGCCGTATAAGCTACCCTCACGTGGCCGCGCCGATTTTGAGACCTTTTGCTGCTTTAATTGTTCATTTGCCTCAGAGTGGTTCTCGTCCCTCAGGGTCGATGTCAATAAACCACAATTGGTAATAAATTGAATAAAGGAAGGGCCGAGCGAGTCCAAACTATACTTTTATCATATCTTCATTACCATGTCCGTCAGCACTTTGCTTTCGCTATCATATTTGTGTTGCCTTCCCTCTCCTTGATGGGGAGTAATAAACGTGGTTGATCATCATTTGCTTCCATGATTCTATCATCATGCTTAATATAGTCATGAACATTATGTGTGCATGCCTGCATGAACCCTCAGGTATATCAAATGGCGTCGACAGAAAGCCGGATTACGTCTGGTCGGAAGTCTTCGCTATGCGCGACGGTGGTCTTCGGACCTATGTCCTCCGCCACGTACCGAGGATCCATAATCCATGAATTATGCATCTTCTGCACGATAAATGTATGCATCCTGCATGCCTTTCGTCATGATCATCATGTAGCTCTTTTTAATTCGGCTTCGACAGCCCGCTATCTCGGTAATTAATCAAAGGTGTTCCCTCCTCGTGGGGGATGTAATTAACGCCATAGCCTTTATGGTATGGCGGACTGCTGGTCCCGACCGAACCTCACACTCGCCCAACATGGGTCAGAATGAGCGCATCACAAATTCGTCACTCATGTGACTGGCACGCCCGTGTCGTCAATTGATCATTTGACCACCAGTTGGTTAGTGTGAATTATAAAATTAGAACACCCCCAAATTAAATGATTTGCATAAAAGATGACTTGACAAGATATAGAACTACAATTGATGATAAAAAGGGGGGTTACATGTATTAATCAAAATCCGTGATCGCCACTGAGGCCAACAACATGCCAAATAATATAAAGATCAAGATAGGGCATGTTACATACCTCAGAAATTCAAGATGGCCAGCCGTAGGCCTGGAGATGAACGCGCTATATCGTCCTAGCGCCTTCTAAGAATCGCGCTATGTTCCTATAGCGCGATATCAGACAGGAAGCGGGATGAGTTGGATTCGTTCCTTCCTTGCTCCAAGGCCGGCCAAGGTGCAAGGGCTCCACGTATTAGTCTTCTAGTGCCTGCAAACAATCATAAACAACAAATAAAAGGCCCATTAGAACGAGATTTTAGTAGAATCTACCACTATTCTTAATCAAAAGCATGCAAACGGGGGGGCTCGATTACCTGGGGGTTTGGTGGTTTTTAAACCCCTATGGAAGGGCCAAAATTAGGTTTGGTGTGTGTGTGGATGCGTGTATTTTGTAAAAGAAGTATTTTTTGAGATCGATATGCAATGCTATGCAAAGATTGGGATGAACGAATTGGGGAGAAAAACTAAGAACTAGGAAGAACAAAATATGCCCCTAAATACTCCCTTGGATATGTGAGGAGCGAGGAGTTGTTGATTTGGAACGAAACGCAGCCTCCCCCTCATCAAGATCTCGAGTTGCATCCCCCTGAAACGACGGCCAAAGGGTGCAATTTATAGGAAAAAGATCGAGAAGCAACCCTAGGTCGGAGTTCGATCCAATCCAAAGGTTTGGCGGCTCAAATTGAGGTAATCCTGCCGATTAATGAGGGGGAAAGGCTCCTGCTAGGTTTAGAAACCTTCCTGGATAAGAAACACAATCAGAAACTTACCAAATAAGGACTCTGAGATGTAAGAAGAGAGTCCGGTTTGGAAAAGGGCTCTGCCTGATAACGCGCCATATAACCATAGCGCGTTCATGAAGAACGCGCTATGATGATATAGCGCGATAATTAAAGGCCCATCAAATGATTTAGAAAAAGGAGAAAAATCCTTTGGGCAGTCACTTAATCAAATGTTGAGTGAGAATAACATCCAAAGTGGATGCTATAATGATCAGATGTCAAGAAAATAACAACTGTTCAAATGATAACTTCAATTAGATCCACAACGCGCTATGAACAAGAAAGTGATAAGAGCGGATAGCGCGGGAATGCCAAACTCGAGACGAGATCCAAGGTATGGAATTGAAATGTTGGGCCAAGAATAGAGAGACATCCCAGAAAATCAACCAACTAAGGATCAATTGGGGCATTAACTAGGAGAACAAAGAAAATGCCCAATTTATCGGCCAAAATTGGGTGTCTACAGATGCCCCTCCTTGATATCCGCTTTGCAGGGGAGCGAGACGGAGGTAAAATGGAGGCAAAACGGAGATGACACAGAGTGGTAGTGACGGGGAGATGAAGTGGAAATGCAGTGGAGCGGACTGATAAGTGGATATCAAGGAAAAAGAGACACCCATCACAACCGACAAATGATAGGAATAAACTAAAAAACTCTGTGCTAACTACAAGATCAAGCTAGCATCAGTGACCTTCATCTAGAATGTTAGGCACGGAACAAAGAAAAGGGAGATGATCAACCTCTTGCACAAAAGAGGCTTCCGGGGCGCATAGCAACTACGGATTTCACTCAATTAGTGGAATAGACACGAGCCCGGCGGATCTATCGACGCCATTGTGCGGTTCACAGCTAATGAGTGGATCAAAAGAAGGAGGATAAGTTGAATTGGATTGAAAGGGGATAAGCAAATTCTAGGCAAGGGTCACATCGACCAGCGAGATCCAGTGTCCAACTAGGAGTAATCTTTCAAATTCGGAATGGAATTGACTTTCTTTGTTCAAGAACATATGTATTATTGATCCTTAATTAGGAAGAAGAGTTGGGCATTTATGAATGCAAAAGGCATGATGCGTGCATGGCTAAAATAAAAGAAATCATTAAAAAAAATGCTAAAAAAAGAATAAAATATAAGATACTCAAGGATAATATTATTAAATCAAACAGACTTGGGTCAAGAGTTATCTGCAACCACGACGTGCGAGATGAAGTCCATCGTCCCCAAATTTGTCTGACCTAACGGCCTATCCGACGATTAACTGCATGTTTCTAGATCATCACTATTTTTGGTAGAGGGGAACTCAAATCCCGAAACATACGGAGAACCAGCCGGTCCTTGAGATAATATAATAATGTAAGTATCATATAGTAATGCAATAAAAGGAATGGATAGAGAAATACTTACCTGATGGCATATCATCATCTTTCTTTTGCTTTCCTGCGAATTCAATGCTAAGCAAATTCAAGCAAATTCAGGCACACATAAGCAAAAGAACACAAGTTTCTCATTCACTCTCAACATATATTCTCATGGCATTTCCTTTTCTCTCCCTCCCCCCTTCTATTTTCATTTCTCTTTTTATTTTGGTTAACGCGCTATACGTTCATAGCGCGATAACATCAGTTATTGACCAAGATTTCGGGTGCAGGAGCAGGAGCTGCGGATAGCGGAAGCAGAGCTGAGGCGCCGCGATGCGGAGGAGCTTCCTCGAGATGTGGCAGAGCTACGCCTCTTACTCGGGGTGGAGAGGAGTGAGCGGCAGAGAGAGAGGGAGGATCGAGACAGAGAGAGAGAGAGATGGGAGAGAGAGAGAGAGTGGAGCGGGAGCTAGAGAGGGTGGAGCTGAGTACCAGATTAGGCATCGCCGAGCAGCGGGCGAAGGATGCGGAGGATCGCTATCGGTGGGGGCGTGAGCGGGCTCAGCGCGAGGGATACTCCCGAGCCTATTCGAGCATTGATTATTTAGTTACCTCCTCTGAGCATCAGAGGAGGGAAGATGCTGAGAGGGGAGCACGCGGTGACAGGGGTTCAGCTTCTCGGGGATCGATGGCTCCTCCTAGGTCTTCCCGGGGAGGATAGGAGGAGGCTGAGAGCTCGCGTAGAGGGGGAGATCATGAGGATCGAGGGGAGAGCTAGAGAGGTTGTTTTATCCATTCTCATTTTGTACTATTTTGACATACATAGTGGAATGAGACAGTCTTTGATACTTGTTTGCACTTCTTGTGATTGTTCTTTTGATTTTGCGCGCCCCTGTAAAAGGATATCTCCGCAATAATGCCATCAGTAATATAATGCAAATTTTTTGGAATTTTTGAAAATATGCAATTTTTTATGAGTTTTCAAAAATAATATTTGAATTTTTGTGTTGATTTTGAAAAGATATGAAAGTTTTGGAAATGCTCAAAAATTTTGGCAAGATTTTTTTTGGAATTTGGCAATATTCAATTTTTTTTGGAATTTCGACAATATTCAATTTTTGGAATTTTGGTAATATTCAATTTTTTTGGAATTTGGCTTAGACATTGCTAATGCAGCATCAACGGATGTTTAAACCACTGGCTAAGGGTCCTAGTTCCTTCCCCTTTCGCTCAAAACTGCCCAAAGCCGGGCGTGCATTTAAAGGTGGCGCCCCATGACCAGCTACCTTTGGTTAACGGTGCTCCTACCAAGGCCATACCTGAGAAACATTCGGTCTTAGAGGGAGAAGAGAAGAATAATTGAGGATAAGCTTTATGCAGGATGGGAGATGTCGGGACTTGAATTCCTTCCAAGGTATTTCCCCTCAAAGAGGTAATCTATTGTGCCGGGGCTTTGTGCCTTTGATTTTTAGACCCTTGACATGCATACGACCAGGGTTTTCCCTGCGGAGACTTTGCCTCTCTTGACATGCCACAATTCATAATTTTGCATTTATCAAAATTTTGACTTGATTTTTCATAATAGCCCTTTTTGGCTAGATGTATCATGAAATTTGATTTTAGTTTGGGTCAAGACTGCCCCTATTTGAGACTTCTCTCGTATTGGGGATTACCTAGGTTGGTCATTTTATCCGTCAACCTCTTGCCCCTGCACTTGGCCGAGTAGAGAAGAGAAAAGACTTTCAGATATACTCATGGCATGGCCAAAGTAGCAACGATGTTTTATCAAAGGAGCCGGCTAAGGACGCCGTGAAGTGTGTGCGATGCCCGGCTAAGGGTTGCTCTTAACAAGCGGGGAGAGAATGTTGAATCCCCAGCGCGGGGTTTTTATTAACCAAAGGTGCTGCAGAAGCAAGCCTAAAGACTTTTTTGAGAATGATTTAATTAAGATAAAGGTTTAAAACACTACTTTTGATCTTGTTAAGAAGTACTTTATTTTAAAAATCATGCGTGAAGCAATAAGGTAATGATATCATAAAATACGTACTTACGCCAATATGTTACCTTGCGATCTTTGTGGAAGCAGCTGCCAGGGGTGAGGTTGATCAACATGGGATAGTCCTCTTTTGGCAAAGAAAAGGAATGGAAGCAAAGGATTTGAAAGTGGCTTAACAAGAAGGAGTGGTGTTCAGACCAGACTCAGACGAATAAGGAGAAAAGGAAGAGAGGCGAGGGTTAGAACTCCCTCATTAAGGCGCGGAGACCCTGATCACATGGAACAGTCTACAGAAGAAGCGGAGAATTAGAAGGAGGAGTGAGGACTAAAGCCTCGGAAGCAGTGGGAGAAAGGGCAGATGCCCAAGGCAGTGGATGTGGAAGAAGTTGGGTCGGACCCGAGATTAGGAGGAATCAGAAGAAGAAATTGATAGATGGAAAGAGGCGGATCCGGAGGGTCCGGAGGCAGTGGATTAGAATCATGATAGGAGGATTCAGAATCTGGAGAAGGAGAATCTCGAGGGAGGTGATGCCCTGGGAAGAAATAGGGAAAAAGATGATGGAAAAGGAAGAAAAAAATGAAGGATGTGATATCCCGGAGGAGCAGAAAGATGAATCAGAAGAAAGATGGAGGGTCCGGAGGTTCCGGAGGGAGAAGATAGAAAGGGGCGCGATGCCCTGAAGGAAGATAGAGAGAATAAGATGGAGAATCCGGGGGTTCCGGAGGAGGAAGATACCATGGGACGCGATGCCCAAGGAGAAGAGAAAGATCCGGGGGTTCCGGAGGAATGGAATTAGAAGGGTTGGTATGCCCCGAAAGAAGATAGAAAGAATAAGATGGAGAATCCGGAGGTTCCGGAGGGGGAAGATACCATGGGACGTGATGCCCGGGGAGAAGAGAAAGATCCGTAGGTTCCGGAAGAGTGGAATCAGAAGGGGCGTCATGCCCTAAGAGGAGGGATAAAACACCTGGAGGTTCCAGGGAAATAGCAGGAAAGGGGACGCGATGTCCCGGGTAGAGTGGATTAGAAGAGGATGAAGATGAATAAGATGGGAAATGCGGAAGATCCGGAGGTTCCGGAAGGCGGGGAAGATACGGGTCTGGAAACCCGGGAAAGAAGAAGTGCAAATGTATGCGAATGCAATGCAACAGATGCGATGAATGCATGGATGCAATAGAATGCATGAGATGCAAAGAATATGAAGAACATGAAGGGCGAGAGGATGAGATCCCCCTCCTTACCCTTGGAGTGGCCCATGAAGAAAATGTGATAGACAAGAATGTGGATGACATTGAATAGAAGGTGGATGAAATAGTGGAAGGCCCCTTAGCACCAAGATAACCGCCCCTCCATGGCAATGAAAGTGTATAGCCAATTGGCCCAATGGATAAAGCAAGAGCCCATGACGAAGCTTCAATGGTAAATGACAACTCCCTTGAAGAGTGAAAAGTAATAGTGTGAGAGAGTTGGAAAGTCGAGATAAGAAGCATTGTGTTGCCCAAGGGTCGTGGCATATAAAGAATGTTGAATAGGATAGGCATTCGCCCCTTGTATGGAAGAAAAGGTTTGAGGTTTGAAAGTTGGAACAAGGGGTGCCCTGCCCGGCCCTTGGGCACAAACTTACACGGCATCAAAGTTTGACATTCTCTCTTAGTGAGCAGTGGCGGGAACTTGGCTTCTTTGACCATGCTTGGCACAACAACCCGGATCGGCATCCGGCATATAAACTCTTGCATCTTGAATAGCTCGGATGTAGCCAAATCCTTCTTGCCCGTCTCTTGGTCATCTTCGGTACAAATACTTGCAGAAGCACTCCCATTCCGAGTAGTAAAGGGGGATGAAGCGGCGGCGGAAGGCTCCATGGATGGTGGTGGTATAATGGAAAGTGTTGAAGAAAGGGTGAGTGGAAGTGGAGGTTCGAACACATCGAGCTTCTCCCTTTGCTCGGAAGCAGTCTGGGTTGGCTCGAGTGCAAAAAGGGGTGGACCTTGCTCAGGACTAGCCGCGGGTAAGGGTGAAGGGTTAAGTAGTGGAGTAGGGGTTATAGGCATAGTGGGTTTTGGGGTTAAAGGGATAATGGAGGGTTGAGGTGGCGAACAAGGAGGAGGAGTAATAGAAGGCTCGGCAGAGGCCGGCGTAGTGGAGGGTGATGGAGGCTCGACGGAGGCCGATGGAATGGAGGATATTGGTGTGGTTACGGGAGGTGAAGGTTTAGTGCGTTGAAAATGCCGGATGGGGCGAGAGGTGTTAGGGATAGGATAAGACTCATGATGCGGCGGTATGGGTGATTGGAATATCAACCCATCATCGTAACACCAAGAGGTCTCATAAATGGGAGTTGGATCGGGGACTGTGGCATAGTCCTGAGCATAGGGGTCTTCTGGCAGTGGAGGAAGGGGACGGCGAAGGAAACTCGGAAGAGGTGCTTGCAGAGCTTCGTCGTCATGCGCCGTCTTGAATTCTTCAATTGCCGGTTCTTCATTATCGGGTTCAAGTGGACACCGTAGTGAAGGCGTGTATGTGGGTGGTGGAATGTAATGGTATTGTGTATGTGTATGTGGAGGTGGAGGGCCATATGCGTGAATTGGGTGAATGGGTGGAGGATGGACGACGTCCACTTGAACGTTGAAACCTGCCGGCTCTTGCTTGCTCGCACTATCGATGCCGTAGCCGTCTCTCCTATCCTTCCAAGCTTGCTCCATCTTTGTAATGTCATTCAGAGCGGCGTGGAGAGGATTGACTGGAGTAGAAGGAGCGGGCCGTGGGCTCGTAACCCTCTTAAATTGTTCCTCCAACGAAGTGACTTTGCCGAGAAGCGTTTGTTGGAGGGGTGTGACCTGAGTAACAGAGGGTTGGCAGGGCCTTGAAGGAGGGGCCGCATAAAAAGGCCGTGAAAGGGGGTTAATGGGATGACCCATAGAAGAACCCGGATGGGCCGGGTTGCAAGGAATAAATGGGCCTTGGGGCCGTGGTGGAGGAGGAATAGAAGGAGGTGGGTATTGGACCACCCGAGGAGAAGGGTGAATAGGAGGAGATGGGTGATGGGCTACCCGAGTAGGAATGTGAAAAGAAGAGGGAAGTGGGTGATGGGCCACCTGCGTAGGATTGGAAGGAGGATGAGAGGAATGAGATGCACCCTCAACAACGGCCTTAAGGGCTTGGATTTGTTGAGGGGTGAGATGATCTAATGCATGCAAGATCCGGGAGACCTTCTCATCATCGGGAGGAGACGGTCCCGTAGGAGTAGTGGCTCGCGATTGAATCGAGGGGCCATGAGATTAGACATTGCCCATGGGCCGGGCATGACCATAGGAATGAGTACGTGGTCCCTTGAAGATATGGTGAGGATTATGATGAACATGTTGAGATTGAGGAGTATAGGATGTGCTAGGTCGTGCATCCTCATTAACACAATTAAGATTAAACATGTTATTTTCTCTATCAAGGTAAACCATTATGCAATCAAAGTTCAAGCAAAACAATTTGCAAAGAAGCACACAATTTGGAATGGTTACCGTTGATTTTATTTATTTATTTGGACCTTGGTGAATTAATGACTTTATGCAAATTGATGTGATCACTCAAGGGAGGAACCTAGTTTCAAATGTGGTACTCCGGTGCCAACTAGGAACACTCTCTCATCACACATAGGCCAACTAAACCCGGGACTTCAAAGGTACAACCTGCCCAGCGTCCGTGAGGGAATCCACGGGTGCGAGGACTTACGGAGGCTTGGCTTAGGAATTTCCGATCCAATGAGACGGAATGCTCAATGGAGGGTCCTTCCTTCACCAAGGGGGTGTGAGATCTCCTAAAAGTGTGGGGAGAGGGGGTCTCCCAAACCGAATGCAAAGATGAATGCTATGTTATGCAAGAATATCTAAACTAGAACTAGCAAATAAAATGAAAAATATATTAAAAAAAAGAATACACAACAGGAAATGTACAAGATGCAACCAGAGAAGATGACAATCAGAACCCCGACAGAAGGTGTGGGTGAAATACCCTCTGGTGATTAACGCGCTATATGTCCATAGCGCGATCTGATAGAACGCGCTATGGATGTATAGCGCGACCAATGACAGGATGGGGGAACCCCAAAAGACAAATAATCACACACACTTTGATGGATTAACAAGCAGGCAACCAAAAGAACGAACGTGGTGTCACAAAGGGTCCCACCGTGATCGCCAATTTGTGAATTATAAAATTAGAACACCCCCAAATTAAATGATTTACATAAAAGATGACTTGACAAGATATAGAACTACAATTGATGATAAAAAGGGGGGTTACATGTAATAATCAAAATCCGTGATCGCCACTGAGGCCAACAACATGCCAAATAATATAAAGATCAAGATAGGGCATGTTACATACCTCAGAAATTCAAGATGGCCAGCCGTAGGCCTGGAGATGAACGCGCTATATCGTCCTAGCTCCTTCTCAGGATCGCGCTATGTTCCTATAGCGCGATATCAGACAGGAAGCGGGATGAGTTGGATTCGTTCCTTCCTTGCTCCAAGGCCGGCCAAGGTGCAAGGGCTCCACGTATTAGTCTTCTAGTGCCTGCAAACAATCATAAACAACAAATAAAAGGCCCATCAGAACGAGATTTTAGTAGAATCTACCCCTATTCTTTATCAAAAGCATGCAAACGGGGGGGGGGGGGGCTCGATTACCTGGGGGTTTGGTGGTTTTTAAACCCCTATGGAAGGGCCAAAAATAGGTTTGGTGTGTGTGTGGATGCGTGTATTTTGTAAAAGAAGTATTTTTTGAGATCGATATGCAATGCTATGCAAAGATTGGGATGAACGAATTGGGGAGAAAAACTAAGAACTAGGAAGAACACAATATGCCCCTAAATACTCCCTTGGATATGTGAGGAGCGAGGAGTTGTTGATTTGGAACGAAACACAGCCTCCCCCTCGTCAAGATCTCGAGTTGCATCCCCCTGAAACGACGGCCAAAGGGTGCAATTTATAGGAAAAAGATCGAGAAGCAACCCTAGGTCGGAGTTCGATCCAATCCAAAGGTTTGGCGGCTCAAATTGAGGTAATCCTGCCGATTAATGAGGGGGAAAGGCTCCTGCTAGGTTTAGAAATCTTCCTGGATAAGAAACACAATCAGAAACTTACCAAATAAGGACTCTGAGATGAAAGAAGGGAGTCCGGTTTGGAAAAGGGCTCTGCCTGATAACGCACCATATAACCATAGCGCGTTCATGAAGAACGCGCTATGACGATATAGCGCGATAATTAAAGGCCCATCAAATGATTTAGAAAAAGGAGAAAAATCCTTTGGGCAGTCACTTAATCAAATGTTGAGTGAGAATAACATCCAAAGTGGATGCTATAATGATCAGATGTCAAGAAAATAACAACTGTTCAAATGATAACTTCAATTAGATCCACAACGCGCTATGAACAAGAAAGCGATAAGAGCGGATAGCGCGGGAATGCCAAACTCGAGACGAGATCCAAGGTATGGAATTGAAATGTTGGGCCAAGAATAGAGAGACATCCCAGAAAATCAACCAACTAAAGATCAATTGGGGCATTAATTAGGAGAACAAAGAAAATGCCCAATTTATCGGCCAAAATTGGGTGTCTACAGTCAGTTGGTCGATCGACCCGCGAAAGAAAGAAAAGGTCGCAAACATCGCTGCCATTCGAAATCATGTGCGATGCCTCAGATTATGCTATAGGAGCTGTCTTAGGCCAGAGAATTGATAAGAAACCTGTGGTGATCTATTATGCGAGTCGCACTCTCGTCGATGCTCAATTGAATTATACCACCACAGAGAAAGAACTTCTAGCCGTTGTTTTTGCCCTAGAGAAATTTCGCTCATATATTTTGGGGGCCAAAGTCATTGTCTATTCCGATCACGCTGCTTTGAAATACTTGCTCACCCAGAAAGATGTTAAACCCCGTTTGATTCGATGGATTCTATTACTGCAAGAATTTGATCTGGAAATCAAAGACAAGAAGGGGTTAGAGAATGTTGTGGCTGATCATTTGTCAAGAATAGTGATACCCGAGAGTGCTCCCATGTCTGATTCGTTTCTAGATGAACAATTGTTATCCATCTCTCACACCTCAACCCCCTGGTACGCTCACATTGTTAACTACTTGACAGTAGGACAGACTCCGAGAGGGTGGACTAAGCAGGAAAAGGATCAGTTCTTTTCTAAAGCCAAGCACTATTTTTGGGATGACCCGGAATTGTTTCATATGGGTCCTGATCAGATCATAAGAAGATGTGTCCCCGAGGAGGAGCAACAGTCTGTATTGAATTTTTGTCATAATCTAACTTGTGGGGGACACTTCTCTGGAAAGAAAACTACGGCTAAGGTGTTGTAAAGTGGATTTTATTGGCCCACTTTATTTAAGGATGCTTATGAATTTTCAAAAACATGTTTGAAGTGTCAAGCTATGGGCAATAATTCGAAGAGAGATATGATGCCGCTTAATCCCATTTTGGTTATCGAAATCTTTGATGTTTGGGGTATAAACTTCATGAGACCGTTTTCACCATCTTTTGGGAATGAATACATCTTGGTGGCGGTCGATTATGTTTCAAAATGGATTGAAGCTATAGCCATAAGGACCAATGATCATAAGGTGGTAATAAACTTTGTCAAGAAGAACATCTTTTCTAGATTTGGGTGTCCTAGAGCTATGATTAGTGATGGAGGATCTCATTTCACAAACTTCCAATTTCGAGCTTTGCTTCGAAAATATAGCATCACTCATAAGCTCGCTACCCCCTATCATCCCCAAACCAACGGTCAGGTGGAGGTTTCCAATAGGGAGATAAAGAACATCTTGCATAAGACAGTTCGGCCTGATAGGAAAGACTGGTATGAGAGACTAGATGATGCACTCTGGGCCTATAGAACTACCTTTAAGACTCCCATTGGCATGTCTCCATATCGTCTCATTTTTGGAAAAGCCTGCCACTTGCCCGTAGAGCTTGAACATAGAGCCTATTGGGCCATTAAGCAAGTCAACTTCGACTTAACTCAAGCTGGAGCCCAAAGAGCCCTACAACTCAATGAATTGGAGGAACTGGGTAACGAGGCCTACGAAAATTCCAAGATTTACAAAGCAAAAACCAAAGCTTTCCATGATAAACATATTCATAGGAAAACTTTTCATGTTAATCAAAAGGTTTGGCTTTTCAATTCGAGGCTGCGCTTGTTCCCAAACAAGTTGAAATCCAGATGGGACGGACCATTTATAGTTGTTAAGACTTTTGACCACGGTGCCATCAAAATTTTGAATCCTAAAAATGGTCACATTTTCGCTGTCAATGGTCAAAGATTGAAACCTTATTTGGAAAAGGATCAGTTGCAAAAAGAATCCATTGTCCTAAGTGGTCTGGAATAAAATCTTCGTGAGCTCTCATACGTCTGGCTGAAGATGGAAAACTTAGTGTTTCTGGGAGGCAACCCACGGTTTTTGTTGTTTGACATTTTTCTTTAAGTGTGTTTTAGTAGTCCGGTCAAAGCTAAGGAGAGGAAGTCGTCACCGTTCATGACATTGATGGAGGTTTCATCCCACATATCCGGTTGTCTCTTTCCTACTCAAAAGTATTGTTGTGTATGTGATTTTGATGATTACAAAATGACTTTGTTGCTTGGCCTTGCTTGGCCTTGTGCTTGAATGATACTTCATGTTCTCATGTGCTTGAATCATACTTGTTCTCTTGCTATGGAGTCATGTTCTAGAATAAGAATGAATTTGTAAAATAATGCTTCTGAATGCCATCAACATGAATGAGTCTTTATGCTCATTTGAATGCTATCATGCTCACTTGTTTGTAATAGCTTAACTCTCACTTGAATGAGAGTTATGCTCATTTGAATGCAAGTATGCTAATCTTCTTGCATTGCAGGATCGAGTCATGATGGACATCAAATGGAACTCAAGAGAATGCTTAAATAAGTCATCTTGTTATCCACCATTCAGAACATGTGTTAATTCTATCTCCATTCTTCAAAGAACCATGGGTAAGGCTTTGCAATTCACATATCTTTAGTTAAGTGAACTTTGGGTAAGAGAGCTGCAGTGTGTTGACCCAGAATACTTGTGCATAGATATACATATGGTTTCATGTACCTTTTTCATGGGTCATTATATTTTGAAGATGTATACTTCATGCATTTTCTATATGAGGTTTTGAGGGTCATACATGTTATTCAAATGCATGGGTTATGATGTTGATTTTTGGTTGAGACGCATTGGGCTTTCATGCATATTCTTCTAAGTTGCCAAAGACATGAATGTGGTTCATGCACTTTCTACTTGAAGCTTTTAAAGCTTGTGATGTGCTTGAAATATTCATAAAAGACTTCTGAGAGTTGGTTCTATATTGCTCATGCATTGCATGAATGCTTGGTCTTGTGAGCTATGCACTAAAAGCTTGATTTATTAACTTGATGTGTAAAAGAATTGCATGAAGTTGGCTTTTATGAAGATGGCTTCAATTAGGTCTCAATCAATGAGATTGTGTTCATCGAACACACCTTTCTATTTAAATGACAGTGTCAAATCATTCATGAGGTTATTGTGATTTCAATGTATGGATTATTAAAAAGATCCCTTGTTTATATCAATGCTCCTCGTGATATCAATGCTTCATGAATGTTAGTTTTTGTCAACAAGAATGCCATTTGAATGAATGTGTGTTTGAATGGTTAGCATGTTATAAACTTTCATGAGGCATGAATGTTTACAATTTGAATGTTGAAAGAAAGCATTGCAATTGAATGATAATGTAATTATGGAAACATATTTACAAATATGCATAGCTACATATGTGTATGAGATCATGGTGATGCATAATGAAAATACATATTTGCATATGTTTGCATATGTGTGTGTTTAGGTGTTCGCACTTTGTCAAATTGAGTTTCATGATATGTAAGCGTATCTTGGCAATGTTATTTGAATGATTGAGCTCCCATATCATTACATATGCCTTGGATGCAATGGAAGATTCAAAGTTCCCCAAATGCCATAGCTCGTGACTTATGTCTTTATGGAAACATTTATTTATGCAATAAGCATTTGGATGGTTGACAAGTTATGGAGGTTCTTTTGGAAGAATCTAGTTTATGAGCTCTTAACTTTCACACCTGTGGTAACTTGATACTCTTGTGTTTTTGCAGGTCCAAGGATGGTTTTTATACCCTCCCATATCAAGTGGATCATGGTAATACACTAACTACCTTGTGTGCTTGACATGGAGGTAGTTGAGGTTGAGCTTTCATACCTTTGTATTTGGACAATTGAGAGATTCAATTTCATTACAACAAACACTTGTCATATGGTGGAATGTATTTTTGTTGGTTGTAAATGGAAAGTCAAACACATGTTTGAATGGGTTGTATGATGCATTTTTATGTGAACAAGTTGAAATTGTTGATGCTTGATTCATGAACTTTGATTATGATCTAACCTCTTATTTTATCATGTGTTTCAGGGTTAATATTCATGGTTGATCATCATGGGTTTATGGTAATATTATTCATTTATTTACCAATGAAATCTTGGTGGTTTAGCGGTGTTTTCCAACCCCTACTAACAGGGGTCGACCCTTAGGGGAACTGGGCTGGACAAGAGCTGCAATATGCAGCCTGTCTGTAGGGTCGACCCTTGGGGTCGACCCCTGACTGCCAGACAGCAAAATTGCTGTTGGCCGCCCTCTGGTTGCCCAGGGGTCGACCCATGGGGTCGACCCATTTCGGCACGAGATTCTCGGGAGCATCCGAAACCCAATGAAAACCTTTCTAAACTTTACCAAACTACCTCCCAATGATTTCTAATGTTATTAGGGTGTTTCTAACATGTTTTAGGAGGGTTATATGAGTCTTTTATCCAGTTCTCTATATATATGATTGTGAACTCCGATTTTGGAAGATAAGAACCCTAATGTGCTATCTTTCTATCTTGTAGGGCAAGGAAAGGGGGAAAAGGAAGAGGAGCTCTTGCAAGGTGGTTTTCATCTACTTCCATGGAGATTTGGAGCTCGTGGTAGAAGAAGAAAAGAAGCGTCTCGAAGAGAGGAACGCGAGGATGCTAAAATCACGGCCATCCAACAACGAGCCAAGAAGAGCCAGAATCTTTCTTGAAGGGAGAGCTTCATACATGCTTTATCTTCCTTGATTCAATCTCTAGAGTTTATTTGGGGCTCAATGCATCTATTTGTCTTCGCTTCTTAAATTTCTGGAAGGATATTTTGTGTGGGTGTTCGGAGAAAGGGTTCTCCGAGTGTTTGTGTTGACGCGTGTGCGTCGGTTTGTGCGGAGGATATCCGCGTGTGTGCTTGAGCTTCATTTGGGGTGTGTTCCCCGTGTGTGGTTGGGGGTTTACTCCGTGTGATTATGTAGGCTTCGTCCTATGTGTGTGTGTTGGAGCTTGGCTCCGTGTGTGTGTGGGGATTTATCCCCGGGCTGATTTATACAGCAGTGAAGCCTCACCGGTTTGGTGAGGGGTGGACGTAGGGAGCCCGTCGTTGTCCCGAACCACCTTAAAAATTTCCGTGCATTGTGATTTGTGCTGTGGTGGTTTGCTTTATTATTCATATCTAGTTATCCGTTCGAGTGAGTACGGTTAGATTGAGAGAATCTAGTCTATTCTAATTAGTTTAAATTCCTCAATTTTACTAATCTTGCTAATTCCGCTGCGAACTAGTTTAAAGTTTTAATTGGACATAATTTTAGTAGAGGGTTCTATTCACTCCCCCTCTAGAACCGTGTTCCTGCACTACGGGACCCAACAATTGGTATCAGAGCAAGGCTCTATTGTCCCTAGATCTAACAATCTATAGAGTGATCCTAGTGCATTCTACAATCATGAATTTTTCTATTGAGCATGTATCAATGAATTGCTTGCCTATTTTTAATGGTTCTGATTTTACTTCATGGTTAGGTAAAATATGTGGAATGATTAATTCTATTAATCCTTATCTTTGGAAGTTGATTTATGATGGTCCTAACATATTACCTTTAGATGAGACCAAGTGATCTAATCATGACAAATTGAAGAACCATGAAAATCTCACTGTCTTGAGTTTATTGAAAGCTTCCGTGAGTACTAACAAGTATCCTTTTGTATCTTCTTGTAGGTCGGCAAAGGAGCTTATGGATGAGTTGATCAAAGCTCAAGAGAAGGAAAGACAAAAATGTCTCATGGCCGACGATGTTGATGAACAAAGTGAGGAAAATGCAGAAGAGATAAATTCTGATTCTGAAGATTTTACTCTTGATGAACTTATTGATGCTTATGATGAATTGGAAAAGCAATATAAGAAAATCAAGTCAGAAAATAGAAAATTGAAAAAGAAACTTAACGAGAATGTGCATGATAATCCTTCATGTGAAAACTGTAAAATATTGGAGTCAAAGATTGAGAACCTAGAATATGAAAATGAACTTTTAGAATCTAAAGTAGAATTATTTTCAGATGAGATGTCTTGCATGAATGAAGAGCTAGAGATGTTTAGAAAATCTAATATTGCTCTTGAAAATGAGAATGTTTGCCATGAATTGAGTGATCAAAACAAACTCTTGTTATCTAAGATTTCATTACTTGAAGAAACTGAAAAATGTCTTAGAAACAAGTTGGATTCCTTATCTGACGATGATAAAATGCTTGAAAAACTTCTTGATTCTGAAATTGATAGCAAGAGCATCATGTTTGAAAATGAGGAACTTAAAAAAAAAATGGTGCCATGCTAATCAAGAATGCTTTGCTTGAAGGTAGATTGAACAGTTTTGATAAAAGTGAAAAAGAAAATGCGTTGTTGAAATCTGAAAATGAAAAATTGAAACAATTAAACAACGCCATGTCTGAAAGACTGCTAGTTCTTGAAAAAGAAAAATCTGTTAATGTCAACTTGCATGAAGATGAATGTAAAAAAGTGCATGTGCTAGAATAAGAGATTAAAAGCTATAAAACTGTAAATAGAGTATTGAATGAGAGCATTGTTTGCAGTGAACAGGAGATAGCTAGCTATGAATTATACATTACATCCCTTGAATATGAAATTGTAGACTTAAATGCATCATTGTCAAAATTTGTGAAAGGGAAGGAGAACTTAGACAAAATGCTAGGTGTTAAGGTCAACTTTCAAAAAGAGGGTCTTGGATATTCTCCAATCAACGAAAAGCCTTTTGAATCAAAACTAAAAACCTCTTTTGTTCATGCTTCTGATATCCCTAGCACTTCAAAAGCTCCTCCTCCTATTACACAAACAAAAATTTCTAAAAAATATTTTGAGAAAAAGAAAAATGTTCACACAAAACCCACCATGGAAAAAGGATTTCAAAAAGTTCAAGGTGGGCGGAAAATGAAATCAAATGTTGAATATTTCTATTGCGGATTGAATGGGCATGTGATGGATGATTGTGTTGTCATGAAAGAGGATGACAAACATGCATGCCAAGATAAATATGTTTTCAAATCAAAAGGAAATGTTTCTTGCTTTCATTGTGGTAAGCTAGGCCACATGATGAAAAATTATTTTTCAAAGCAGAAAAGTGAACAAAATACTTTTAATAGAAAAAGAAATGTTTCTTGTTTCTATTGTCATAAACTTGGACATGTCATGGATAATTGCTTCGTGAAACAAAATGATGATTGTTGTGCCATGAATGCTAAGTTTGATCTTCAAAGAAAATTCAATGACAAACATGCCTTTCGTCCTCAAAGGTTTTCAACTAACAAAGAAAACTTATTTGGAAAAACGTTTGCTCATAATGATAAATCATTTGTTAAACTACTTCTCCTTGTTGCTATCATTGTGGGAAGTACGTGCATGTTATGAAAGAATGTTGGTTTTTGAAAACTAATAATTTTCATGCTTCTAGAATGAATGCTATGTTTAATTTTGTTAGACCTAGATCTTTTAGAAATGGGAGATGGAAAACTTTTAAAAATACCTTTGCTCTTAAAAGAAAATCATTTGCTAGAAATGCCATCCCTCAATGCTTTTATTGTGGAAACCATGGACATGTCATTGAGGATTGCAGGATCATGAAGGATGATGATATAGTAACAATAAAAAGTCAAAGAAAATATTTAGAAGAGATGCTACTAACATCCAAGGACCCAAGAAAACTTGGGTGCCAAGATCCGACAAATGAGTCGGTTGTTATGAAGGTGTGCCTTGAGGTAAATAAAGAATGAAAGGGGTTCCAATAAAATGGAACAAGGCACACTCATAAGGTAAAACCCTAACTTTACCTTTTCATTGTTAAACTTGATGATTTTGATGTTTGGTACGTTATTCTGTTATGGTTTTCATATGATGTTTGAATTCCATTTCCTCACAAGTCATACAAGTCTTCAATGGATGAATATTCGGTATATCAAACGGTGATATGTGAAATGATAGATCAAGTCTGTCAGGAAACTATCACTATGTGTAAGGTGATCTTAGGATCAATGTTATCTACCTTGTACCAAAATTTAGAAATTGAATTGTTTGGCTTATGAGGAACCATGTGTTTTGAATGAAATTAATTTGCCTTGATTTGCAATGATCTTAATTTACAATTGGTTTAAATTGAAAATATTTCTTATTTCAAGAAGGTAAATTTTCTGAACTATGGACTTGCTTGATTAAATGCAACAATTGATATTGAATGTTGACCATGGCTCAGTTTAAGGCTCATTGACCATGTGTGATTGCTTTGCAAAATTGATAAGTTGTTTGACATGTTTAAAAAATCTCCTCTTGTTAAAAGATGTTCAAACACCTGTCTTGCTCATTGCCAAATTATGTGTGAAATCTGTAGGACACTTGATTATGTGCATCAAAATGCATCTTGCATATTCACACCTGTAGGGCTTAACATATTCAAACTGAAGCTTATGTCTCATGCAATGTTGTTTCTGAATGATCATTGTTGAACTTTTGAGTTCTAAGGAAAATGGCCTTCCATGATGAAATCTGGAATAAAATGCTCATGGTTCAGTGCAATTTTCATTGAAAATCCATCTCATGCATTTAGTAATTTCATGCTTGCTTGAATATTCAAGAATGCACAAAAACTAAAAATTTGCATAAAAAGAATACATTGGCATCTTTGCATATCATTCACATACTATGCATATAAAATGATAAAAAGATGCATATTGCATATTCATGCATATAGAGCATATGCATATATTTCATGATAATCGCATATCTTGACTCATGAATGCTTGCATGAATGTTTCATGAATCCTTGCATGCTTGTAAGTATTTACACTATGAAATCATTTCTTGATCTTTCTAAGGCCTTACCTCCTTGCTAAACTGCAATGCAGTGACTTTATTCATATGTGATACATGTCATATATTAAGGGGGAGGATTTGACTCCGACCGTGCATACATCTAGGGGGAGTCATAGCCGTGTCTCGTCGAATTCATTTTATACATGCAAAATAAAAATCTACCCCCACACTCTTGCATACAATGAATTTAATGACTTTACTTGATAAGGATTTAAGAAATTTCTTCCAACACTTTAAATGGAACTTGAATCTCTACATGGACATTAAAGAGTAATCGTGAGGAAAAAGCTGCCTACCCCACAAAATTAATAAGTGGTATGTGGAACCGAGTAGCCGGGAATCTCCACTGAAACAAATGAGGAAACTCGCGTCGAAAGTTAAAACAAAAATTCACATGTGTGACGAATCCAAGTAACCGGGAATCTCCATTGAGACATAAGAGGAAACTCGCGCCGAACGATGAAGTCCCTTAAAAGAAACAAAATCGGGGTTGTGCGAAGCTGCCGAAAGTCGAGAATCTAAAGTGAAAGTGTAGAGAGGAGATTACCTTCTAGTGTTCTTTAGAAAATTTAAAAATCCATATATTTTGAAGCTCATTATTCATTGCATCACTTTTCACATGGGCATTTTTATGATGTATGTATTCTATGAACTTTGTTTCGATTCAAGGTTTATGTAGTACTTCTAGTTGTGTATGCACAAATCTCTTAGTTATGCCTCATGTCTTACATCTTGAATTTGAATCACATGCTCCTTTGTTAACCCGTGTCTCATTTAGGGGGAGTTACTATGTGTAAAATTTGTGTGCATGACGGTTGTGCTTGCATGTTCATGGATTCTCCTTTGGTCTAATTCTGAGCATAACTCTTGCATTTTAAGGATAGAAGTCATCATGTGCATAGTTGCATATCTTGCATATTTAGCATTCACATAGTCCACATTCATTGCATTTGTAAGATGAAGCTCATCGTGTATATATTTACATATTTGACATTCTTAACGTGCATATAGTTTATGCATGATATCATCTTGAACAATTCATACTTTTCAACAATTGGTATAGTTCATTTTGAAATGAATCATTTTGAACATATCATATTTTGCTTGACCGTTCTCATTTTGTCATAAGGGGAGAAAGCTTGCTGGTTTTGGTTTTGATGCTATCCTGAACTCCTCATGTTGATCCCCATTTCTGATTATGTCAAAGGGGGAGAGAGCATTAATGCATAACATTTTATCATCATCAAAATGGGAGAGATTGTTGTGTATGTGATTTTGATGATTACAAAATGACTTTGTTGCTTGGCCTTGCTTGGCCTTGTGCTTGAATGATACTTCATGTTCTCATGTGCTTGAATCATACTTGTTTTCTTGCTATGGAGTCATGTTCTAGAATGAGAATAAATTTGTAAAACAATGCTTCTGAATGCCATCAACATGAATGAGTCTTTATGCTCATTTGAATGCTATCATGCTCACTTGTTTGTAATAGCTTAACTCTCACTTGAATGAGAGTTATGCTCATTTGAATGCAAGTATGCTAATATTCTTGCATTGTAGGATCGAGTCATGATGGACATCAAATGGAACTCAAGAGAATGCTTAAATAAGTCATCTTGTTGTCCACCATTTAGAACATGTATTAATTCTATCTCCATTCTTCAAAGAACCATGGGTAAGGCTTTGCAATTCACATATCTTTAGTTAAGTGAACTTTGGGTAAGAGAGCTGTAGTGTGTTGACCCAGAATACTTGTGCATAGATATACATGTGGTTTCATGTACCTTTTTCATGGGTCATTATGGTTTGAAGATGTATACTTCATGCATTTTCTATATGAGATTTTGAGGGTCATACATGTTATTCAAATGCATGGGTTATGATGTTGCTTTTTGGTTGAGACGTCATGGGCTTTCATGCATATTCTTCTAAGTTGATAAAGACATGAATGTGGTTCATGCACTTTCTACTTGAAGCTTTTAAGCTTGTGATGTGCTTGAAATATTCATACAAGATTTCTGAGAGTTGGTTCTATAATGCTCATGCATTGCATGAATGCTTGGTCTTGTGAGTTATGCACTAAAAGCTTGATTTATTAACTTGATGTGTGAAAGAATTGCATGAAGTTGGCTTTTATGAAGATGGCTTCAATTACGTCTCAATCAATGAGATTGTGTTCATTGAACACACATTTCTATTTGAATGACAGTGTCATATCATTCATGAGGTTATTATGATTTCAATGTATGGATGATTAAAAAGATCCCTTGTTTATATCAATGCTCCTCGTGATATCAATGCTTCATGAATGTTAGTTTTTGTCAACAAGAATGTCATTTGAATGAATGTGTGTTTGAATGGTTAGCATGTTATAAACTTTCATGAGACATGAATGTTTACAATTTGAATGTTGAAAGAAAGCCTTGCAATTGAATGATAATGTAATTGTGGAAACATCTTTACAAATATGCATAGCTACATATGTGTATGAGATCATGGTGATGCATAATGAAAATGCATATTTGCATATGTTTGCATATGTGTGTGTTTAGGTGTTCACACTTTGTCAAATTGAGTTTCATGATATGTAAGCGTATCTTGGCAATGTTATTTGAATGATTGAGCTCCCATATCATTATATATGCCTTGGATGCAATGGAAGATTCAAAGTTCCCCAAATGCCATAGCTCGTGACTTATGTCTTTATGAAAACATTTATTTATGCAATGAGCATTTGGATGGTTGACAAGTTATGGAGGTTCTTTTGGAAGAATCTAGTTTATGAGCTCTTAACTTTCACGCCTGTGGTAACTTGATACTCTTGTGTTTTTGCAGGTCCAAGGATGATTTTTATACCCTCCCATATCAAGTGGATCATGGTAATACACTAACCACCTTGTGTGCTTGAAATGGAGGTAGTTGAGGTTGAGCTTTCATACCTTTGTATTTGGACAATTGAGAGATTCAATTTCATTACAACAAACACTTGTCATATGGTAGAATGTGTTTTTGTTGGTTGTAAATAGAAAGTCAAACACATGTTTGAATGAGTTGTATGATGCATTTTTATGTGAACAAGTTGAAATTGTTGATGCTTGATTCATGAACTTTGATTATGATCTAACCTATTGTTTTATCATGTGTTTCAGGGTTAATATTCATGGTTGATCATCATAGGTTTATGGTAATATTTATTCATTTATTTACCCATGAAATCTTGGTGGTTTAGCGGTGTTTTCCAACCCCTACTAGCAGGGGTCGACCCTATGGGTCGACCCTTAGGGGAACTGGGCTGGACAGAAGCTGCAATATGCAACCTATCTACAGGGGTCGACCCCTGGGGTCGACCCCTAACTGCCAGACAACAGAATTGCTGCTGGACGCCCTCTGGTTGCCCAGGGGTCGACCCATGGGGTCGACCCATTCCGGCATGGGATTCTCGGGAGCATCCGAAATCCAATCAAAACCTTTCTAAACTTTACCAAACTACCCCCCAATGGTTTCTAATGTTATTAGGGTGTTTCTAACATGTTTTAGGAGGGTTATATGAGTCTTTTATCCAGTTCTCTATATATATGAATGTGAACTCCGATTTTGGAAGATAAGAACCCTAATGTGCTATCTTTCTATCTTGTAGGGCAAGGAAAGGGGGAAAAGGAATAGGAGCTCTTGCAAGGTGGTTTTCATCTACTTCCATGGAGATTTGGAGCTCGTGGTAGAAAAAGAAAAGAAGCGTCTCGAAGAGAGGAACACGAGGACGCCGAAATCGTGGCCATCCGACTATGAGCCAAGAAGAGCCGGAGTCTTTCTTGAAGGGGGAGCTTCATACATGCTTTATCTTCCTTGATTCAGTCTCTAGAGCTTGTTTGGGGCTCAATGCATCTATTTGTCTTCGCTTCTTAAATTTTTGGAAGGTTATTTTGTATGGGTGTTCGGAGAAAGGGTTCTCCGAGTGTTTGTGTTGACGCGTGTGCATCGGTTTGTGCGGAGGATATCCGCGTGTGTGCTTGAGCTTCATTTGGGGTGTGTTCCCCGTGTGTGGTTGGGGGTTTACTCCGTGTGATTGTGTAGGCTTCGTCCTATGTGTGTGTGTTGGAGCTTGACTCCGTGTGTGTGTGGGGATTTATCCCCGGGCTGATTTATACAGCAGTGAAGCCTCACCGGTTTGGTTAGGGGTGGACGTAGGGAGCCTGTCGTGGTCCCGAACCACCTTAAAAATTCCCGTGCATTATGGTTTGTGCTGTGGTGGTTTGCTTTATTGTTCATATCTAGTTATCCGTTCGAGTGAGTACGGTTAGATTGAGAGAATCTAGTCTATTCTAATTAGTTTAAATTCCTCGATCTTGCTAATCTTGCTAATTCCGCTGCGAACTAGTTTAAAGTTTTAATTGGACATAATTTTTGTAGAGGGTTCTATTCACCCCCCCCCTCTGGAATCGTGTTCCTACACTACGGGACCCAACAAGTATTTATTGATACATTGTTCTATTGCTTTCAATTCTATATGCCATTGGGGACAATGCCATTCAAGTTGTGGGGGAGAGAAAAATTTTCATGATGCATATAGTACAACCTGATAGGAGTTATGTCTTGCATGTTATCAAAAAAAGATGTAAACCCCATTTTCAGTTTCATGATTCATGCTTAAATTAAAAGTAATTCTGGAATAGAAAAGACTAGGGAGAAGGATAATGAGAAATTTAGTCAATCTAGCCATGGAAAACTGATATAAGAATCCCTTTAAAGTTCATATGCACTTTAGAAAAAAGAAATTCATGTTGCACACTAATGAAACAAGCAAGACAAGCCCTCTACTATTTTTTGTATGTTGTCTGATATTCTGCACTTCTTAAGAAATGAGATCTTTTTACAAAGCTTTCTGCCAAATTATCTATCAAATAAGCGTAATGGCAAAAAAGAGAGAGAGAAAAAAAAATAAAAAAAACACACCATGAAAAAATACCCCTAGTCTGATTAATCGGGCCTACTTCACCTAAGACGTGTTGAGATTCGCGTAAAATAGAAAAGGGAACCTGGATCTGCGAAACTGGGCCTGCTTCTCCTAAGGCAAGAGTCGAGGTTCACGTTGAGTAGTGAAGGGTAGTGCAGCATCATGTGTGGTATAAAAGATCCCAAAGGGACAAAGTAATAAGGCAGACAAAAAGCTAATATACTTAATTCTCTGATCTAAGAGGTGCAGGGTTGAAAGGTATTTGCTTGGAATAGCAAATGGGGGATGCAATTGTCTAAGCTGTGAATTTGGTAGTTACACATGCACAAGTGCTATTGAGCTTTGATTTGAATTCTTAATCATGTACTATTAAGTTCCTACATAAGGCTACTGTGCATTAATGATTCCAGATTCCTAATCTTTGGTTGATTCTATGAAGGGAGAACTGGATATGAGAGCATGAATTTTACAAACTCTTGTTAGTCCTAAATTTTAATTTATTGGTATTGCTAAGGGACTAGAAATGAGTAAGTTGGGGAGTGTGATAAGTGTCCATTTCTTATGATAATTCATCGCATGTACACCATTTTATGTGCATATAATTAGGCAATTATGCATATTTCATAGTTAACCTCAACTCTGCATTTAAATTGGAGCTTTCACGTAAATTGATTAATTCGGTAATATTATTTAATAATAAATTGAAGTTGAGGGTCATGAGCATTAATTCTCCATTGCATAACCATGAGCATTTGAGATTTATGTGCACATTGTGGTAATTTTTATGGACTAAAGTGCAATTATGTGTGTGCAGGACACCGAAGGTAATTACAAAAGAAGCCGGGGATAAAACTGTCACCACCACTTTGATCAAGTCAAAAGCACATATTTTAGTTGGAGGGAAAAGAAATTTTAAAAGTTTGAAATTGAGAAAAAGAAGCACATATTTTGGTTGGAGGGAAAATTGAATTCAAAGTTTAAAATAAAGGAGAGACATGATGAGCCTTTGGAAAGGGGGTGCCCAAAGTCCAAGAAAGGGGGTGCCCACCTACTTTTCCTCTTTCCCATGTATCATATTCTATCTAAATCCGAGCCATCCATCTCCTTTTGATACAATCTCCACCCTCCATCTACCAAGCTTTCCCTATAAATAGCCCATGACAAGGAGGAGAAAAGAGAGTTCATCTTTTGGGTAATCTTTCACTCTTTCTCTCCCAACCTTAGCTCTCTGGTTTCTCTCACGTAAGTTCATTTTCTCCTCTTACTGTCTTCATCAAAGTTCTTCATTTTTTATGCTTTACAACTTCTTCTTCTACATCATCTTCTAATTCTCTCTTCTTTTTAAATTATTTCATATTTTTCAGTGTCCTATCCTATTCATCCGTGAACTAGTATTTCTCTCTATTCTTCCCCTTATTTCACCTCCTTCTCTTCCTCTTCTACTCTTGCTGTATTCACAAAAGTTCTTCCTTTTTAAGTGATCTCCAACTTTATCTTCTTCGTCAGTTTCTAATTCTCCTTAGTTTTCACGCTATCTTCTAATTTTCAAGGTTATGTCTTCCACATTTACTGTCCACCCGAACCTATGTCCCCCTGCTCTTCTCCAGTTTTTTCCCCTTTGTGATTTCTTTATCTCTCTACTTTCTTCACAAACGTTGTAGATCTTTCAAAGTTCTTCAAATCTCTCTTCTTCTTCTTTCTCCAATTCTCCTCCGTTTTCACGTTATTCTCAATTTTATAAGTTTCTGTTCTGCACTTTTTATTGTTCATCTGCATTTTTCCCACTATCTCCTTCTTCCTCCGATTTCACCCTCTTCCTCAGGTTTTCTCTCTCAACCTCCTTCATAAAAGTTCTTCCTCTCTTCCTTCTCTTCAACTTCTTCTTCTTTGTCATCCTCTAAATCTTCTCGGTTTCAAAGTTATTTTAATTTCATTCTTACTCTATTTTTAGTATTTCTGCTTTACTCTCTCATCTTCTTCCTTCTTCAACTCCACACAAACCCTTCCACATTCCTCTCTATATTTCTCTCCAAGTTTATCCTCCACAACTCTCCTTTCATGGCGGCGTGCACATCAAGGCGGGCGACGTTCCAAGGCTCATGACGTGGACGACGACGGCTTCTTCATCCACCTCTTTCCACGGCGGTCTCCTTCAAGGCGGAGCGATCCTCTCCAAGGCTCGGCGAGGAGGAGACGACGGCGTTCATCATCCTCTCATGGCTCTAGTTTCTTTTCTTATTTTTTAGTTTATATTGGTTGTAATCTCAATTTTCATAGATTGAATTTTCATGTCTTTAGCAATAAAATTTATTTTGACAAATTATGTTCCATTTTCTGTCTCCCTTTTTCAAATTTCTCTTCTCAATCCCTCTCATATTCTTTAGATAGATTTATTCACATGCACTATTTTCTTTAAGTAAAGTAAAATCACAAGTATTTTCCAAAGGACTCTAAAGTTTTTAACTCTAAAAATCTCTTCTTCCCTGTGGATTCGACCCGTGCTTGCCATAGTACTATGTTCTGTTTTGATCATTTTGTGTGAGTTCGGTTTTAAGATTGTTAGTGCGCGTGTAGTAACGACATACATTTCCGCGTTATCAATTTTTGGCGCCGTTGCCGGGGAAGAAGATGATTTGTGATTTAAGAATTTTGTTTTCCTTGTGTTTATAGTGTACTAATAAAGCTCTCTTTTCTTTTTTTGTTTCTTTTACAGCACCGTTGTTGTTCAGCTTCACCGGTCAGCCGGACGGGGACGCAGTCGCACAGTGGGAGGGAGCCAGGAAAGTTTTGTGCTACTTGCCCGGCAGGGGCGAGGATGGGGTGCCTTTTGATGGCGCCACCAGAGACTCCCACCTTGTTCTGGTACCTTCGAGTGGCGGGGCGGCCTGCGCCCTTCCTTATCAGCCGGAGCCGGATGCGGCATTGTACACAGAGTGGGTGATGAGTACCCGGCCGACGGTGCTGCCTCTACACCGGTCTGTGACGAGCTTCCTGGAGCGATATTACCCGCACCGGTTCGCTCGAAACTTCGGGTACGATCAGGGAATCCCGCCGAACCAGGAGTTTCCTTTGGCGGATCGACAGTACAGAGGCCGGGACACACATCTGCTAGCTGCGGCGTGGTGGGACTTCTACTATCGCCGAGAGCCGTAGCGACTGCCGACGCCTAGGCCGGGACGCAGGGGATGGTTCGACATCCATTATGCTAGGTGGTGGTTCGAGCACAGTCACCTGTACCGGTAGAAGGCCTCGACGATCCGGAAAGTTGAGGAGGCCCGTCTCTTGGGGGTGGATCTGCCTCTCATCACACTAGACAACAAGTACCTGTGGTCTCGCTTCTCCCGAATCCGCCGGGAGGTGGAGCGGCTGGCACAGTAGGCACCTCGGGTGAGCCGAGGCTCACTATTTGCAGGGTGGAGCAGTAATGGGGCACTGAAGCCTCTCAGGCAGGCGCGACCGGTGCCTGGAGGTACTAGAGCTGGGGCGCCCTGACCGGGGGCGTCGAGGACGTGGTGGACCCAGTTCCTATCTGATTGCGGGTTCTAGCAGAGGGGCTCACTGGACCGAGTACTCCCTGAGGGGAGTTTTACAGACATGGCGACCAACGACTGGAGGCGTCATATCGCCCATGCGATCGGGTCGGCTGGACCCGTGGAGCTCGTGTCTCTCATCGAGTGCGCCTACACCCTGAGGGACTTGAAGGAGGCGGTCGCAAAGGTTGCACGGGTCGTAGGCTTGAAGCCGGAGCAGTTGGTTCCTCTGCCGCTGACCACCTTTGTGGCTTCAGGTAGGACCTCTCCGTCAGTCTGTTGCCCTCGCCTTGTTGTTTTCTAGGGTACATGGCTGAGGCATCTTATGTGTTTGTGTTTATTGGCAGGTTTTGTGGCGGACAGGGATCACCCCTCCACGGGGACAACTTCCGGGAACGGTGACGGGGCCCTCCAACCCTGGCGAAAACGCCCTCGGGTAGAGACCGGAGTCAGGGAGGCCGGCGAGTCCTCTCGGGGACCCGTTGCCAGGGAACACATTGAGGCGGAACCGACTCTGAGTATATGCTATATCCGCCTGTTTGCTTTATGTTGATTCAGCCTTTATGATCGACTAACCTGATGTAATTGGATTTTTTTTTCACAGCGCCACTAGAGGCCGGGGCTGACGCGGCCTTCTCGCCACCTCAGGAGGTCGACCCACTACCTGACGACGGGGTCGATTACGAAATAGATATGGAGAGGCTCCTTCGTCTGATGGACGAAACTGCCCCCAATGTTGAGACCTTTCCCGATTTTGAGTCATGGAAGGTTTTGAAGGATGCCCAGCCATGTAAATAATTCTAAGACCGAGCATGTTGTGTTTATGGCTATCTTTGATTCTGGAAGTTGACATAGTTACCGGTGTCATGCAGAGGTGGCCGGGGCATCAGAGACCGCAGCTCCCTTCGAGATGGAAGGCGAGGTGCCCCCATCTGTTGACGGGCAGGAGCCCGCTGTGACCCAGGATGGCTTGGGTAAGTATTGAACTGCTACGGAGGGGATTTCCCTCACGCTGTACAATTGCTGGACTGCAGACGCTGATTGGTTTTATGTTGCTTCTCGCCAGGCGAGGATCCAGCTGCCACTCTAGAGATGATTCAGGAGCTGGTCCGTACCGGCCCATCAGTGTCCCTTCCCTCCTTTGAGGGGGAGCCTAGAGGGAGGAGTGCTTCAATGCAGTCTACAGCTAAAGAGGTGTCTAGCCTGTTACCACAACTGTTGGAAGGGGTGGAGCAAGTTTCCCTGCCAGCTGTGGTATCGGCATGTACTGTGGGACTGGTCGGGTCTTCAAGCATGGGACCCTCAGGTACATAGCAGGGGACTTAATTATTTCTGTTAATCCCTTTGTGTTGATTGTCTTCTAGTGCTGAGATCCTGTTGGCATTATTTACAGGTGCTCCTTCGCCTCTAGAAGAAGGTGAGCTACCCCATGATAGGGCTGAAGTGGTGGAAAAGGGGCCCACGAAAGTCTTACCCGTTGAGGGCGACGAGGAGATCATCGACATCGATAAGGTTTCAGAGGGAGTGCTCCAGCCGGTGGGTTTTCTTTTCGTAACTCTTAGCTGGAGAGCCGCCCTTGTACGAAGTTGGGCCTTGTGGTGACCTCGTTTGCTTCGTTGGCTTGCAGGAGCTTCCAGTTCGGCCACCTCTGGGAGTTTGTCGGGGGCTTCGTCGAGCTCCTTAGATGGCAGCAGCTTAGAGATGGAGACAAAGGAGAGTTCGAGCTCGAGCTCTTCATCCTCTGGGGTCTCTGCTAGTAGGGAGGTTTCGACAGGGACCACTTCTGGAGGTATGCAGTGGTCCTTCCCGTCCTCATTTGGTGCTTGTTATCCCTATATGCCATAGTGTTGACATTCTTGGGTTGCCCATTGCATCAGAGTCGGGAGAGGGGCACGCGTCGACTCCTGACGAGGGCGGACAGGAGGAGCCCCATGTCCCATCCGTGCTTGCTGGGGATGACCGGACGGTGGAGGAGTCATTACCCTCTCCGACCCCGGCGGGTGTTGTTGTTGAGGTAGAGGAGCGGTTGCCTTCCCCAACTCCAGCAGATGACGCCGTAGGGATTGCTGGACTTGCTTCAGGTAATGAGTCAAGACTTGCCTTTCTTTTTCTCAGGTTTTTCACCTTATATGTCGAAGGAAGTCTTACGTGTATTGCTCACCCCCTTTGGTGTTTTTCGGAACTATGCAGGTTCTACTGAAGTGCTGGCCGCGTCCAGAGACCTCTCTCTGGATTTAGGGGTCCAGTGGCCTACATCTGTTTCTCCGCCGGAGCCGTTGCTAGAGGCGAGTGCAGGTGCAGCCCTGCTCCAGCGGGCGTGAGGTTACTCGCAGAGCTACCCTCTTCCTTCTCCAGAGGATCTGAGGCAGCAGCTGCGGGAGTGCACCCAGGGCTACCACGCGCTCGGCTTCCCACGCGAGCTCTGGATGTCCGGGTTAGCTGGGATCTGGGCCGAGTACATGCGACTCCGCAAGGCTCGGGAGCAGAGGGCTCGGAAGCTAGCGGCGATCCGAGAGGCGCAGGAGCAGCGGGCTCAGCTTGTGTTGGCTGTAGCTGAGCAGAGGAGTCACGCCGAGGCGACTGCGTTGGCATCTCAGGAGCGCACCGCATAATTGAGAGATGTGGAGAGCCAGGCTGAGGCCTTGAGGAAGGACTGGGAGGAGGAGCAGGCAGTCGCCGAGCGCGTCCGAGTTGAGTGGCAGGCGGGCGAGACTACTGTCGGAGCTAGTGCTCAGCTCTTGTCTACCTTGGAGGCGAAGCTTGCTGCTGCGAACTCACACCTTGCGACGCTAGAGGGGACCGAATCGGAGATTTGACTGTATCTCTCCTTCTTTTTTTTATGATATCCGGAGTGTATAGATTCTGTCACCCCAAGGGCATGTCTTGGGCTCCTTTTACATAGTATTAATGACAAACTCTGGTTCTTTGTTTGCTGGGTTGTTCCCTTCCTTTCTCGATGGAATAGAGTAGTGTACGTGAACTGGTGACCACTTATTGTTAGTCATGCTTGTTTGTTCTACGATACACCGGTATGAGTGGTAGGGAACAACAGGGACCGGGTTTAAGGAACCCGACGTTAGGAACTGGAAACTTAGCATTGGGTAATAGGGGGGAGAGAAGGCCGTATGTGGGGGCCAATCTTCTTGGGGGATGAAAGCCTGCATACCAGGAAACCAACGTAGGCCAGTGAGAACGGGGCAGTTTACGTGGTTTAGGGTTGTGGAGGTGATTCTAGAGGGTGTATTGATCCTGAACTGGATGCTGGAGCATTGGCTAGCATTATGCCGTTAGCCGAAGAATACGATCCGCATGTGTCTGGGAAACTGGGATTGAGCTGGCTGGGTGGCTTGGGAAGACGTGGCAACCAAGATCGGGACTGGGAAAAGGACTGGAAATTGAAACTAGGACTGTGATTGGAAATGGGGATTGGAGCGGAAGCCAGCTGGGTTGTTGTGCCCCTATGGTTTTGATGTCAGCAAGCACTATGAGTATGAATGATTGATCACCATGTGTCTGCATATGAATGATTGATTGAGCATCTTATTTGCATGTCATTCCATCGAACAGGCTGTGTGCATATTCATCTCATTGCATAAAGGCTAGTGCACTTCCATGCATGCATGAAGAGTTATATGGGTTCTGGTATATAGAGTGCATCGACGCACTGTAGTGGCTGCGTCGACTCAGTCTAGCATTTCTGGAAGGATACCCATTCTGGAAGGGGGTGTGCATTGACGCAGTATGGGCACTGCGTTGACGCGGCCAATTGTGTGTTATAGCATTTAACTCTGTAGAAACACATGCATACTCGGTGCATTGTTAGTTCTCCCGCACATTGCATCGGTGCAATATCTGCCATATGCATACACTGCATCGGTGCATTCATCAGTTGCTTCAATACTAAGTCGGTGCAGCCTCTTGATGTATGCACTAGATGATGCAACCTGCTGAAATTCATGTCGGTGCATACTCTGCACTGGGGCAGACTAAGTCGGTGCAAACCTCTGCCTTGAGTATATGGGTCCTAGGATTCACAGAGTTTGTGCATGAACAGTACGGCATCGGTGCAAAGTTAGTTCATATATATATAAACCATTGGTGCATTGACCATCACGCAATAGTTCAAGAGGCTAAATCATAAGTCACTAATATAACCTCAGTGCGTCAACGCCACATCTCCGCAGCATCGACGCATCAGCTCAAAAGGCCAAAACATACTCAGTGCATGTTTTCTTGCATGAACATACTCGGTGCAGCTTGGGCATCGTAGTAATAGGTGTTGTTTGTATCGGTGCATTAACAGTTGCTGCATGACACATTGTTAGTGCAACCCTTGGTGAACCACATACACACTCGGTGCACTATTTGGTTCATGTCTCATATAGTCAGTGCATGATGGGTATGATCTACGCATGACTAAGTCAGTGTATTCAGTCTATGTGTAACTCGGTGCAATCCATTGCTTCCTAGCACAAGCATACTCGGTGCATCTCTTACTTCATGTTTTCATATAGTCAGTGCAACCTTTGTCGCTGAACTTGACTAAGTTTGTGCAGGGTTTATTCCATGCATGATCAAGTCAGTGCATACTTCTGTAGCATTCATACTTTGCATCTGTGCATCATATTAAGTCAGTGCAAAGTATGTACCAACTTCGTGCATTTTCCTTATAACTCATATCTTGTCTGCAGGTGACTTTATGTCCGATGCCACGGAGAAATTAAAGAAGGCTCGTGATCCAAGGATGGAGGTCTAACCATGATCGTGACACGTGGAACCATTGTGCTGGGATACCGCCACGTGGACTAAGGCCTCTGGGCGGGAATCACGGAAAGCACACGCCCTACCTTCACTGCTCTATAAATAAGAGGCTTCTTCCTCAGGAGAACGGTGATCGAAGTAGAAAAAATATCTAGAACCAGCACGATCCAGAGAGGAATAGAGAAAAGAGAGAGCAACAGAGAGGAGCAGAAGAAGAGAGCAGCAGAGAGGCATAGAGTAGCAGAAGAAGAAAAAGGAGAGTGAAAAGAGAGAGAGAGAGAGAGAGAGAGTTCGTGAAGAAGAAGATAGAAGACTGCATTGAAGATCAGTTATCTGTTGGCTCTTGGATCAGATCCAGACCAACTTGCTCCTGTGGGAGCCACATTTATGTTGCTATCTCTTACAGCTTTCAGTCGCTGCATTTTATCATCTTTTGTTTTCATTTGAACTCTACTTCAAGCTGTTAGTCAGCAGAGCTAAGCTGTGTTGCTCAGTGGTTGCAGAGGAGGATTCCTCTGGTCGGCTAAGCTGTATTGCCCAGTGAGTCAAGCTGTGAGTCAGCGGATGGCTAAGTTGTATTGCCCAGCGGAAGTAAGTTGTGTTGCTCAGTGGTTGTAGGCAAGCTGTGAGGCCCAGCGGTTTAAGCTGTGTATCAGCAGGAATCCACACTTAGGTTTGAGTGTGAGGTGGATGTAGGTCTGGAGGACCGAACCACCAAAAATTTCTTATGTTATGTGGTTTGCATGTTTTTATCTATCTCGGTTAGATGAATGCGTAGGCCGATCATTTGTTCTTTATCTCTGGCTTGTGGGTGCTGTGCACATCGACTGTTTAATGTGTATTTCAGTTTCGGTAGAACTGCATCTGTTTTCAATTTCACATCTCTGAGTGTTTTGAGTTTTTATTTGGGCAATTTTTTAAGGATAGATTCATTCACCCCCCTCTGAATCCATCGCACCAGCTACAACAATTGGTATCAGAGCGGGTTGCTGTGCATTGGGTCTAACGATCCGCAGCAGATCCTGCATCTTTTGTGGTGCATTTCAGAGTGGGTTTCTTGTGTTCGGTATTTTGTTTCTCCAGTTTAGTGCCTCGATTTGCTCAACTGATTTCGGTGCATTTATTGTCTTGTTTTCAAGGTGTTAGATCTTAGTTTATTCAGTTGCTTTTCAATGACTTTACTTCCTGTCTTTGATGGCTCTAATTTGAACTCACGGTTAGGCAGCCTATTCGTTTACGTAAACTCTATTGACCCAAATCTGTGGAGTCTTATCTCAGAAGGCCCACATAAGCTCCATCAGGACCATACCAAATGGTCGCATAGGGACAAAATGAAAAACAATGAAAATGGTATGGTCCTAAACATCCTGAAAGCTTCAGTTAATGACAATATGATTTCTCTTGTTGCAGGATGCACATCTGGAAAAGAAATATACGACAAAATCATTTCTGCTCATAATAAACAAGATGGAGTATGTCTGATGGCTAATCAAAGGGATCAGACTGAAGATTCATCATCTCAGGTAAGCTTCGAATCAGAAGAACTTTCATTTGATAGATTAGTCGAGATGTATGAAGAATTGCTAAATGTGTCCAAGAAAATAAAATCTGAAAATAAAGGATTGAAGAAAAAGATCAAACAAAGTAAAGCTGAATTCTCTTGTGAAGCTCGCCCTACTCTGAAGAAGTCTTATGATATGTGTTTGCTAGATGTTCAAAACTTTAAGGAACAAAACGTCTCTTTAAAAATTGAGAATCAAACATGCTTGAATAAGATATCCGAACTAGAGAATCAGCTGAATGAAAAGAATGATGAACATCCAATCAGACTGCAAGAGTTGAATAAGGTTAATTCTGAATTGGATAAACTGAGACTTGAAAATGAAGAAATTCAAAGGAATAACAAAAATCTTAAAGGTGAAATAGAGAGAGCTAACAAGGAAAGTGTTCAAGGCTCCTCTCTAAAATCGATCTACCACAAGTGCTTAGCCTTAACAGAACGCAATGAAGATCTGTATGACGAAAATGAGGGGCAGAGAAGATTGATCGAATCCCTAAGAGAAGAAAATAAAGAATTGTTAATTGAGAAAATTAAAGCTGAAGAAAGAGAAGAAAATTGATTGAAAGACTAGAATCTATATCAAGTGGTGAAGAAATAAAGAAGCTGACCAATGAAAACATTGAATTGAAAGCTGAAATTGAAAAAGTAAAATGGTTGAGCACTGGCATGTCTGAAAAACTTCTCACCTTAGAAAAAGGAAAATCTATTTGTGATGAAGAATCAAAAATGTTGAGCAATCTAGAACAAGAAATTGAGAAGTATAAAACTGCAAGCAAAGTTCTAAGCGAATGCGTTAATTGCAGTGAACAGGAGATAGCTAGTTATGAACTTCATATTGCTTCTCTGGAAACAAAAATTCAGGATCTAGAAAAATCAACATCCGAGTCTATTGAAAATAAGAGAAAAATGAAAGCTGTCATGAAAAGTGAGGATAAGGACTCAAAGGAAGGGATAAGCTGTAGTACTGAAGTTAAGGAAAGTGTGAGAAACCAGCTATACACTACCTTTGTGCAAAGTTCTGAGGTAGCTAGTGTCACAAGTCAGTCCCCAACGCAAAATAAAGATATGAAAACTTCTTCATCATCTGTCTTTCAATTTAAGGCTCAGAAAAATGAAAAATGAACAAAAATTGTGAATAAGAATAAACATTTGAACAAGAATGGAGTCAAAAAGATCCCCACTCGAGTCATGAAATCTGCCAACTCTGCTGCATCTGATGGATCAATGCTTACTGCTCATGGATCGTTTACTTATGCAAATAAAAAGAATGGCTCATGTCATTATTGTGGCAAGATAGGGCATGTAATGGATGATTGCATATTGTTGCTTGAAGATGAGCATGCTGGTGAAGCAATGCATTCTAGAAATTCATTTGGTAGAAACTATGCCACTAGGAAATCTGATGCTTCATGTTACTACTGTGGAAGGCATGGTCATTTAATGAATGAGTGTTTTGCTATGAAATTCAATGATATGATGCATGCTAGATTTTCTGTAAATCATCACGGGTATAGAAGAAACAAACATGTGTTTAACCAGCACATTATCTGCTTCAACTACAACAAGCCCGGTCACAAGGCTGCTGAGTGCTGGTCAGGGTCATATTGGGATAAATCTGGATCCAAAAGTAAGCACCTAAGGTGCTTCGAATGTGGAAGGCATGGCCATACAGTCAAAGACTGTTGACATGCTCACGGAAGTAGATTTAGTTCTAAATCTGTAAAATTTCCTGCTCCCAATGCTGCTGGTAAGAATAAAGCTGTTAATAAAAGAAAATTTTCTCTATGTTTTGAATGTGGATAGCCAGGTCACAGGGCTGCAACCTGTTGGCTGGCAGGATATCAAAGCCAGACTATTTTTGGTAAACAGAATGTTAATTCTGTTAACAAAAATCTTCATGCATATGCACATAGAATTCATGCTAATAAGAATGTGCATAAATCAAATCTAAGATTTGGTGCTTCATGCCATTACTGTGGACAAATAGGTCATTCAATGAATAATTGCTATTTGATGAGAATTGATGACCTTCAAGCACAAAAATTGATTAGCATACCTGCTAGAGGTGTCACTGTTAATTCAGGACCCAAGACATCTTGGGTACCTGTTGCATCAAAATGATGTGTTTGTTGTAGGCGTGCCTTGGAGAGGAATAAAGAGGGGTAAATAAGCCAAGGCACTCAAAAGAAAACCCCTTTCTGAACTTTTCAGGTAAATTCTCTGCACTTCCTGCTCTTAGATTCATTGCATATCTTGTTAAAATAAATGTTCATCTATATAGAATTGCTAAAAACATCAGTTTCTGTCTGAGTCTGAAAATTGTGAACGTTATGCTCTTGATCTAATGCTTGAATCTGCATTTCACATTCACTGAAAATCTGATAGGACTGCATGTTGTATTGCACTTCAGAGATAGTCTGAATCTACTTGTGAAAAATCTGTTTAATCCCCTGTAGGATGTCATTGCACATGGTGTTTTTTTTTTAAATCTTCGTATATATTGCATGCGTTCAGGGGGAGTTTATTGAGTCTTTGCATGTCTTTGCATACATATAGTTAATTGCATTGCATTTCATTACATTGAAATTGCCAAAAAGATTACGTTCATTAAGGGGGAGTATATAACAAGATTATGTTCTGCTGGCTATTCATCTAGTTTCTTATTATTTCAGTCAGTCAACTAAAGCTCCCATCCTTATGTTGAGATCATCCATTTCACGTATCTGAACTTAACTCTGATTTGATTTTGAATCTTGTGAGCTGGTCTTTATTGAGCAAATCTGTCTGATGGACCTCTAAATATCTATGATTCACTATGATATATTCTTTGATGCACCTATTAATTGCCCTGATTGAAAGTGTTGACACAGCGAGTCAACATCATCTTGGAATTGCTTTGTCAATTTTCGACACCTTCATTGTTGTGCTCATCTTTGTTACATGCTTGAAACTCTTGTGTAGTTCACAACTTGAATGCTGCTGAATCTCATTGAAAATTCAGAAAATTGAGAAGAGTTCAATTCGTATACCTTTATCATAAATCTGAAAATCAATTCATTAAAGAATCTTATATTATAAAAATTTATGAATGGCTAAAAGATCAGATTGGTTTAAGTCCAATGTATTCATTGAGCTTGGATTTGAATATCTTGAAAGTATCTGAGTCAACTTTAATAAACTTTAACCAACTATTTCATGTTGAATCTTGTAAAATCTTCTGAAATCTGAAAATGTTAAAATCATGGCTTTATTTGGTTAAATTATATGAAATCAGTATTGTTTTTAAACAAATGATGAATCTGAAACGTTCCTAAGGGTAAATTCTGTTAGAGCAATGATTTTGGTCACTGAGAAATCATGTCCATTGACCAAGAAGTCTAGAGGACCGTGTCATGAAGTGCCATAATTAACTCTACTAAATAAAATTCATTGAAAATCTGGACAGAGCAATGGCTTGAATACTGAGAAATATACTTCACTTATCAATGAAATAAGGTGAAGTATATCATGAGATGTCAATACTATCTCTGAAGCATGATAGTTAGTCATACTAAGTGCTTAGGGATACTGGCGTCCAAACAACGTGTATCCTCTAGTCACAAGGTGTGTACTGAACTTAATTGCACCTGGTAAACTTGCTATGAAATCTTGCACTGTGCATATAGAAAAATTTGAAATTATTTGAAGAAGTATGGCTGATCCTCAGGAATCAAATTTGAATTCCTTCATGTTGTTTAACCTCAATACTAATGATTGTAATTTCTAAAGAAGTCATTGAAATTGACTGAGTAAGATGAAAGGAGGTTAGTCGAGATATAAATATGAGGGCTTGGTTAACTTTTATTAAACATTGATGTTCAGATATGAGTACAGAATTTTATTGATAAACTGTGTATACATCATATTTAAACCATGATGTTCAAATAAAAATTCATAAGCCCCTATAATGGAAGAGTCTGAACCATCCATTTATTCAGATTTATGAAATAAGTATCTTATTGAAAATCTTCTATTTCCTTGAAAGATCATGCAATCTGCATGCTGCCATGTCATCCTTCCTGAATGTCTTCTTCACATATCCCTCTCCTTACACCCTTGAAAGCCTTGCTTCATTCAGATCAGGGAGCATTGTATTGTTAAGGTCTTGTCTAGACTGCACTTATTACCTTTTTGGTGAGGACACCAGAGCACGAGTACGGCCCGACTCAACGAGCCGTCGATACCGGACCCGCAGCACGACTCGATCGACATCGACATCGTTGTGGCTGGGCGACAGTATGGAGTCCCTACCTGAGTGTTGATACTTTCCTATGTTTATTGTGAGTATATTACCATGTATTTGCTTATTGTGAGTGTATTAGTGTGTATTTTGTATTTTAGCTTCTAGTTGGGTCAAGATTGTAATGTGGGCTACACTTCATGTAAGGGGTCCAAATTCTAAATTGGGCCTCAAGACCATTAGGAGCCCAATTGGACTTCTACACATGTGGGCCTAAAAGGCTGGCCTGAGGCCCAAGATGGGCTTCTAGAAAACTTGGACTTTGGACTATTAGACCAAGGAGACAAAGGTGGAGGATGCCCCCTCCTTGTCCCCCATGCTCGTCTCCCACCCACCCTTAACCAATGTTAGTGGGTGTCCTTTGGTGTTAGTGGATGTCCTTTGGTGTTAGTGGATGTCCTTGGATCTAGATCTAGGGTTTTCATATTTATAGTTTCTTGTTGTATTTTGTGTGGAACTAATGAAAAATTCAAGAGAATTATGCTTGGTGTGCACCCCCCTCTTTCTTCTAGTGTTCTTGGTGTTCTTCATCTCCTTCCCCCTCTCTTCTCCAGATCTAGATCTAAATCTCTCCTATCTCTCAAATCTCTTCCCCTTCTTGATGGAGGCATCACCCACGACTCCCTTTGGCTCGGGTCCACTTCTTCACACTCGGGAGCTAGTTGAGTTTGGGCCTCACTCTATAAAGGCCCCTTATCCATTTTGTAGCTTTCCTTTGAGTCATTTTGATGTATTTCTATTTTATTTGAGTCATTTCCCTTGGTCTAGCACTTATTTTTCTATGTTCTTGTATCATCATGCTGTCTAATGTGGCTATTGGGCCCCATTCGTTGGGCTAGGCCCATTAGCACTCCCACCCCCCCTTGGTTATTTATAGTTGTTTATTTTGTCAGGGACTTATTGTAAAGAGTGGGTTGCCTATATATAGGACCCCACTCCCCTCATTTGAAGTTAATGAATGATCAAAATCCTTTTGAGTTAAGTCTACTCTTGTGTTCAATTTGGAGAGATTCCACTTAGTTAAGGGTGAGATGCCCTAGGGAGTGATTCCCTTACCCCCCTCCTCTCTCTCATCTCTCTCCTCCCCTAAGGGGTTCGCCCCCCTCTCTCTCTCCTCCTTCCCCTTCAACTCCCAACCACCACCCACCTCCTTTAATGCCCTCCACTTCCCCATGGCCTCCTTTACTCCACCCCCCTAGTTCCTAGGTAGAAGTCTCCCCATTCCAACACCTTTCCCCACCTTCCAACCAAATCTTCCCCATTCCAATACAAGCATCCCACTTTCCCACATAATCCCCCACCTTCCAAGGCCATTTCAAAATTTGAAATCCCTTCCCTCCACTTGCCTAGGCCGCCCCCTTCCTTTACCCTCCCCCAAGCCAAGTTCGCCCCCCTCCACTCCTCATTCTCTCACTCTCACATCCTCATCCTCCACCTCCACCTGCTAGCCCCTACTCTCAGCCATTCTCCCCTCATTCTCCAACCCCTATAGCTCTCCACTCCACCCCACAAGAATCCCCATTCATCCTTAGGCCACCCCTTCACTTCCCCTCCACCAAAGAAGCCACCCCTCCCTCTCATTTCTTCTTGCAGATTGGAGCTGTGCAGACCAGCAAGTCAGCCCCTGTTGCAGCATCGCCCACGGCTTCATCCTGGTGATCCTGAAGGCGTAGCCTACATTGCTGGAAAGGTCCCTCTGTCTTCTTCGCAGGCGAGGTGGAATCAACTCGTTCCGAGGTCGGGGCCAACCGTAGAAGCCGTTCTCCCACGACTGCGCAGAGAAGTCTTCATCCTGAACCAGAGCCTGAGAGATCATTCTGCCACGACGAATCCCAGCGGATTCAGGCTGAAGCTCCTTCATCAAAGTTCTCCCTCTGCCAGTCCTCTTCCAAGATCAAGAAACAGAACCTCGTTTGGCTGCCGGAGGAAGGAGTTACGAATTTTCTCCCCCGAGCTCTCCAGTTCTATCTCCTGCTGTCTACTCCGACCAGTGCCCACTCTTCAGGGTACACCAACCGCCCTAGACCTCTGAATGCAGCCCCGTCACCTCCTGCTGAAAGCTACTTCAACCAAGAAGACAATGCCGCCAGTTCCGTGCTGATCGGAGCTCGGGAGGGCGCACAGTGACCTCTGCAATTTGCTATTCCAGTCCAGACTGAACCTGCGGCCAGACAGAGGAGTCTCATTACTGTTGCTGGTGCGGCCACCTCCGACCCTCTGAGCATCCCCAAAAATTCTGGAGTCTTCCCTATCAAGTCAGGAATCTTTAGAAGGTGGTTTCACTCAATTCGGTGTCCGTACGAGTCCAAGGCAGCCGGCACAGCGACTTCCTGTCCAGAATTCAGACTGCAGCTGCAAGTTCCCTAATTTCCCATTTCTCTTCATTTCGGTCCGATATCCCCACCCCGCTTGGCCGGCTGAAGGCCCCACCCTGCGTGGTGGTAGTTTTTGAATGTAAGACCTTAACCCCTACCCCAAGATCCCCCCTCCTGCGTGAGGTGTAGTTTTGTCATTGGTTTGGACAGGTCAAGCGACACCGCCGCGGCGTGTGGGGAACCACCGCCTCCCCGCTCGCCCTCGTCTCCGACCGGGACCGGTTTCTTCAAACCGGTCGAGTAAGTGCCTCTTTCTTGCTCAATTAGTGTTGCTCTTTCAATATTTGATTCATGCGCCGCTGAATTTGTGAGGAGCGCCCGATCCTCAAGTCCACGACTTAAGAGTGATCGCCGTGGGATAGTGTGAACCGGTGCCCTTGTGCACTTGGTCGGCCCCAATTGAATTGGGCATCCACCCTTGGGGAGTCGATCCTTGGCCTTGCTGGCCCTCTACCAGTAAGGGCCCATTCCCATAATTCACTCTTGGCATCGCCAAGTCACTCCGGGTATAGAGTGCGACGGGAGAGCGGTGGCCCATTAAGGCCCATTTGAATGCTTAATTGTGCTTGTTTGCCTAAGTCCAAGGTCGTGTCACATCAAGTGGTATCAGAGCAAGTCCTTGACTTGTCTCTATCAAGTCTAAGTCCTAGGACCTTTGCATAGTGTGTCCAACCACTTGGGCCCTTTGTCTTGCATGTCCACCCGTAGTGGTGCTAGCTATCAACACAGTTCATCGTCTTCGGCTCCACCAATGGATCCCAATCCTCACCAACTCAACCAAGATGTTCTTAGGGAGGGACCCCAAGGCCACATGGATAGGGTAGATGCTGCCCTCACAACCATCCTTGCCCAACTAGAGTCCATTACCAACCGAATTGCTCGGTTAGAAGACCAAGAGTTCCGCCCAAGGAACAATGAGCCTAGAATTCCCCCTCCGCATGATGAGCCTCATAGAGAAGATCCTCACCCAAGGATCAATGAGCAAGAGCCCCTCCACCACATGGTGAGTTCCATAGGAATGGTTTTCCCCAAAGGAACCAAGGCCCAAGAGTCCACCCTCCACATGTAGAGCCTCATAGGGATAAGTTCCACCCAAGGAACAATGGCCCAAGAGCCCATCACCCACATGCTGAATTTTGTAGGGAGGATATGGACCATGACCATTATTATGATTATGAGAGGCCTCGCCCCCATCAAAACCATGACCGGCGTCCACGGGATGATCCGGATGACCCCCTTTTAAGGATGATCAAGGTAGAGGCCCCAAACTTTGATGGTTCACATGAACCTAGTGTTTACCTAGAATGGGAGACCGCCATGGACCAATACTTTGAATGGTACCCCATGTCCGACCAAAGGAGAGTTAGATTGGCTAAGATGCATCTCACTAAGTTGGCCAAAACCTATTGGCTAAATCAAGAGGGTCTAAGACGAGTTAGGCGGGAAGAGCCTATTGACACTTGGGCGGACATGAAGAACCAACTTAGGAACAAATACCTCCCCCGAACCTACCACCAAATGCTCCTAGATGAATGGCAAAGCCTCACCCAAGAAGGGAAGACCGTGGTAGAGTACATTGAAAAATTTGACTCCTATCTTCTAAAGTGTGGAGTCCATGAGGATCCGGATGTCACCTTATCCCGTTTTAGGAATGGGCTTCAAAGCCACATCAAGAGGGAACTATTCATGAGGGACGTTGATAACCTTGAGCTAGCTTACCAAATAGCTAGAGATGTGGAAAGGTTTTCTAGGAATTCCCGATTTATCCCTCCCCGACCCACCGACCCCAAAAACTTGGGAACACGTCCCCTTCCACCCACTCCCATGAGAGCTCCTAGCCCAAGTGGGAATGCCCCTTTAAGGTCCTACAACCCTCCCCCACCCATCACTCCAAACAAGCCCGCTCCTAGTCACCCTCTCCCACGGAAGGATGACAACCACAAAGGCCCAAGTGTAGGAGCCACCCCGGGAAGTGGGCGCCAACAATGCTATAAGTGTCATGGGTATGGTCATTTTGCGGGGCAATGTCCATCTAAGGGGTTATCTAGTTTGCTTATTGAGGAAGAAGTTCAACCCCAAAAGGAACAAGAAAATGTCATTGAAGAACATGAAGCCTTAATAGATTGGGAAGAGGAGTATGAAGCCCAATGTCTAGAGTCGGATCTAGATCACTCCACTCCTTCAAACAACTCCCATCTAGGAGTCATTAGGTGCACCCTCACCCAACCTCAAGAAGAGGATTGGCGACGGACCTCAATTTTTCACACCTTTATCAAGATAGAGAACCATGTGAGGAAAGTGATCTTGGATAGTGGTAGTTGTGTTAATGCCGTGTCACCCGACACCGTCAAGCTCCTTGGGCTTACTCTCACTCCCCACCCAAGTCCGTACCGGGTCTCATGGATCAACAACAACTCCATCCCGGTCAACACCCAATGCTTAGTGCCTCTCACTTTCTCTTCCTACCATGGCCAAATATGGTGTGACGTCATACCCATGGAAGTGGGTAGCATCCTTTTAGGAAGACCTTGGCTCTATGATGTGGATGCCACCATTCTAGGAAGAAGCAACATATGCACCTTTGAGCATGAGGGTAAGACTATCCGTCTTAACCCCTCCCCACCTCGACCCATGCCCAAGAGGGACACTCTCCCTCAAGGATCACACCCCACCACTCCACAAGTCTCGGGGAACTCCACCCCTCCAACCCAAGCCCTTATTCAAACCCCAAAACAAAGTAGAACCACGGGGTTGACCAAAGGAATTCATCTCATCACTAGGAAAGAGCTTGAAGAGGAAATTGCTCAAGGGGTGCCTTTGTGTGCGGTTGTCATATGCTTAGGGGAACCTACCCCTTCTAACCCCCATCCCATAGAGATCCAACAACTTTTGGAAGAATTCCATGATGTGTTCCCGGAAGAGCTCCCGGACCAACTCCCTCCCATGCGTGATGTGCAACACGCAATCGATCTAGTGCCGGGAGCCACCCTTCCAAACCTTCCTCATTATCGCCTCAATCCCACGGAACATGCCGAACTTAGGAGGCAAATAGAGGAACTCATTAGGAAGGGCTTCATCCGCATTAGTAAGAGTCCATGTGCCGTCCCGGCCCTCCTTACCCCCAAGAAAGATGGATCATGGCGGATGTGTGTGGATAGCCGGGCCATTAACAAGATTACCGTCAAGTATAGGTTCCCCATCCCTAGGCTTGATGACATGTTGGATATGCTAGCCGGAGCCACCATCTTCTCTAAGATAGATCTCAAGAGTGGCTACCACCAAGTTAGGGTAAGGCCCGGGGATGAGTGGAAAACGGCCTTCAAGACCAAGGATGGTCTCTTTGAGTGGTTAGTCATGCCATTTGGGCTTTCTAATGCCCCAAGTACTTTCATGCGTCTTATGACGGAGGTACTTAGGCCTTTCATTGGGAATTTTCTAGTGGTATACTTTGATGATATTCTCATCTATAGCCAAACCCATGAGGCCCACCTTGACCACCTTAGGAAAGTTTGCACCGTCCTCCGGCAAGAAAGCCTATTTGCCAACCTAGGAAAGTGTCATTTCATGACCACTTCCATCACCTTCCTAGGATTTGTGGTATCAACCAAAGGAGTCTCCATGGACCCCGACAAGGTCCAAGCTATTCTTGATTGGCCGGAACCCCACACCCTTCATGAGGTTAGAAGTTTCCATGGGTTGGCTACATTCTATAGGAGATTCATTCGAGGGTTTAGCACTATCACCGGCCCGATAACTGATTGTCTCAAGAAGGGAACCTTTGTTTGGACCAAAGCCGCCTCTAAAGCCTTCCTTGAGCTTAAGGAAAAGTTGACCCAAGCCCCGGTCTTATGCCTTCCCGATTTCTCCAAAGTTTTTGAGGTCACTTGTGATGCATCCGGGATTGGGATAGGAGGGATTCTTAGCCAAGAGGGACATCCGGTCGCCTACTTTAGTGAGAAGCTATGTGATGCTAGGACTAGATACTCCACCTATGACAAAGAGTTCTATGCCGTGGTCCAATCCCTCCGACATTGGAGACATTACTTGCTTCCCAAAGAGTTTGTCATCTTTTCCGACCATGAGGCCCTCAAGTACCTCAACTCCCAACATAAGTTGAATGCCCGACATGCCCGATGGGTTGAGTTTATCCAATCCTACACCTTTGTCATCAAACACAAGGCCGGGAGTGAGAATAAGGCCGCGGATGCTCTTAGTAGGAAGATGTCCTTGCTATCCACTATCCAAGTGGAAGTGATTGGCTTTGACAAGGTCAAGGATGAGTACCCTAGTTGCCCCGACTTTGGGCAAATCTATGCCAACTTGACCACTCATTCTAGCAAGGAGCATGAGGGATTCATGTTAGAGGATGGGTTCCTCTTCAAGGGGCCAAGGCTTTGCATTCCCCGGACCTCTCTTCGAGACTTCTTGGTTTGGGAATTACATGCCGGAGGGTTAGCCGGTCATTTTGGGGTCCACAAGACCATTGCCTTAGTTGAGGGTCAATTTTATTGGCCAAGTCTCAAGAGAGATGTAGGCAAAATAGTAGGTCAATGTCGCACATGTGCTTCGGCCAAGCAAGTGAAACAAAACACCGGCCTATACACCCCACTTCCCATTCCCGACCGACCATGGCAAGATTTGAGCATGGACTTTGTCCTAGGCTTACCCAAGACCTCTAGGAAGCATGACTCCATCTATGTGGTGGTTGATAGATTTTCCAAAATGGCCCACTTCATCCCATGCTACAAAACATCCGATGCCTCCCATATAGCCCGGTTATTCTTTGATGAGGTAGTCCGCCTCCATGGGCTGCCCAAGACCATAGTCTCCGATAGGGATGTCAAATTCACTAGCTATTTTTGGAAGACTCTTTGGCACATGATGGGTACCCTCCTCAAATTCTCCACTGCCTACCACCCCCAAACGGATGGTCAAACTGAAGTGGTCAACCGGAGTCTAGGGAACCTCCTTAGGTGTCTTGTTGAGGATCGGCCAGGAAATTGGGATCTCATCTTACCACAGGCTGAGTTTGCATACAACAATTCCGTCAATAAGTCAATAGGGATGAGTCCATTTGAAGCCGTGCATGGGTACAAACCAAGAAAGCCATCCGACCTCATTCCCCTTCCCCAGCATGCTAGAGTGTCCATGTCTGCCGAGTCTTTTGCACAACATATTAGGGAATTGCATGAGGAAATTCGCAAGCACATTGGCATGAAAAATGAGGCATATAAAAGGTTGGCCGATTCTCACCGGCGTCACTTAGAGTTCCAAGTGGGTGACTTTGTGATGGTAAGGACGGAGAGGCTCTCCCCAGGAGCCCACTCCAAGTTGAGACCACGTGGGACTGGGCCCTTCCAGGTCTTGAGGCGCGTTGGTGCAAATGCTTATGAGTTGGATCTCCCCGAGGATTATGGGGTAAGTCCTACATTCAATGTCGCCGACTTAGTGTCTTACAAGGGCCCCACGGTGAGACCTAGTGAGGAGATTGAGCCTACTTCTTCCCTTGAGAGAGCACCCACCTGTGAGAAGAGTCCACTAGCCAAGAGAGCTCAGCGCGATCGCATTGAACGAATATTGGATGAGCAAATCACTACCACCCGGAGCAAGGTATATGAGCGCTATCTCGTCAGGTGGAAGGATCGGCCTCCGTCGGACGACTCATGGGTGAGTCGGGAGGACCTCCAGCGATTGGATCCGGACCTCCTCGAGCGGTACCTTAGCCGGATGGACCCTTACTCGACGGAGTCGAGCTCTTCGCGGCCCAGGGGATTTGATGGAGGCATCACCCACGACTCCCTTTGGCTCGGGTCCACTTCTTCACACTCGGGAGCTGGTTGAGTTTGGGCCTCACTCTATAAAGGCCCCTTATCCATTTTGTAGCTTTCCTTTGAGTCATTTTGATGTATTTCCATTTTATTTGAGTCATTTCCCTTGGTCTAGCACTTATTTTTCTATGTTCTTGTATCATCATGCTGTCTAATGTGGCTATTGGGCCCCATTCGTTGGGCTAGGCCCATTAGCACTCCCACCCCCCCTTGGTTATTTGTAGTTGTTTATTTTGTCAGGGACTTATTGTAAAGAGTGGGTTGCCTATATATAGGACCCCACTCCCCTCATTTGAAGTTAATGAATGATCAAAATCCTTTTGAGTTAAGTCTACTCTTGTGTTCAATTTGGAGAGATTCCACTTAGTTAAGGGTGAGATGCCCTAGGGAGTGATTCCCTTACCCCCCTCCTCTCTCTCATCTCTCTCCTCCCCTAAGGGGTTCGCCCCCCTCTCTCTCTCCTCCCTTCCCCTTCAACTCCCAACCACCACCCACCTCCTTTAATGCCCTCCACTTCCCCATGGCCTCCTTTACTCCACCCCCCTAGTTCCTAGGTAGAAGTCTCCCCATTCCAACACCTTTCCCCACCTTCCAACCAAATCTTCCCCATTCCAATACAAGCATCCCACTTTCCCACATAATCCCCCACCTTCCAAGGCCATTTCAAAATTTGAAATCCCTTCCCTCCACTTGCCTAGGCCGCCCCCTTCCTTTACCCTCCCCCAAGCCAAGTTCGCCCCCCTCCACTCCCCATTCTCTCACTCTCACATCCTCATCCTCCACCTCCACCTGCTAGCCCCTGCTCTCAGCCATTCTCCCCTCATTCTCCAACCCCTATAGCTCTCCACTCCACCCCACAAGAACCCCCATTCATCCTTAGGCCACCCCTTCACTTCCCCTCCACCAAAGAAGCCACCCCTCCCTCTCATTTCTTCTTGCAGATTGGAGCTGTGCAGACCAGCAAGTCAGCCCCTGTTGCAGCGTCGCCCACGGCTTCATCCTGGTGATCCTGAAGGCGTAGCCTACATTGCTGGAAAGGTCCCTCTGTCTTCTTCGCAGGCGAGGTGGAATCAACTCGTTCCGAGGTCGGGGCCAACCGTAGAAGCCGTTCTCCCACGACTGCGCAGAGAAGTCTTCATCCTGAACCAAAGCCTAAGAGATCATTCTGCCACGACTTGATCCCAGCGGATTCAGGCTGAAGCTCCTTCATCAAAGTTCTCCCTCTGCCAGTCCTCTTCCAAGATCAAGAAACAGAACCTCGTTTGGCTGCCGGAGGAAGGAGTTACGAATTTTCTCCCCCGAGCTCTCCAGTTCTGTCTCCTGCTGTCTACTCCGACCAGTGCCCACTCTTCAGGGTACACCAACCGCCCTCGACCTCTGAATGCAGCCCCGCCGCCTCCTGCTGAAAGCTACTTCAACCACGAAGACAATGCCGCCGGTTCCGTGCTGATCGGAGCTCGGGAGGGCGCACAGTGACCTCTGCAATTTGCTGTTCCAGTCCAGACTGAACCTGCGGCCAGACAGAGGAGTCTCCTTCCTGTTGCTGGTGCGGCCACCTCCGACCCTCTGAGCATCCCCAAAAATTCTGGAGTCTTCCCTATCAAGTCAGGAAGCTTTAGAAGGTGGTTGCACTCAATTCGGAGTCCGTACGAGTCCGAGGCAGCCGGCACAGCGACTTCCTGTCCAGAATTCAGACTGCAGCTGCAAGTTCCCTAATTTCCCATTTCTCTTCATTTCGGTCCGATATCCCCACCCCGCTTGGCCGGCTGAAGGCCCCACCCTGCGTGGTGGTAGTTTTTGAATGTAAGACCTTAACCCCTACCCCAAGATCCCCCCTCCTGCGTGAGGTGTAGTTTTGTCATTGATTTGGACAGGTCAAGCGACACCGCCGCGGCGTGTGGGGAACCACCGCCTCCCCGCTCGCCCTCGTCTCCGACCGGGACCGGTTTCTTCAAACCGGTCGAGTAAGTGCCTCTTTCTTGCTCAATTAGTGTTTCTCTTTCAATATTTGATTCATGCGCCACTGAATTTGTGAGGAGCGCCCGATCCTCAAGTCCACGACTTAAGAGTGATCGCCGTGGGATAGTGTGAACCGGTGCCCTTGTGCACTTTGTCGGCCCCAATTGAATTGGGCATCCACCCTTGGGGAGTCGATCCTTGGCCTTGCTGGCCCTCTACCAGCAAGGGCCCATTCCCATAATTCACTCTTGGCATCGCCAAGTCACTCCGGGTATAGAGTGCGACGGGAGAGCGGTGGCCCATTAAGGCCCATTTGAATGCTTAATTTTGCTTGTTTGCCTAAGTCCAAGGTCGTGTCACATCACTTCTCTTCTCCCTCTACCTATTGTGAATGTCCACTGCCGCCGTCGCCGCCGTTCGTGCCGCCATCAAGCTGCCACCACCACTTCTCCGAGTTGCTGTCCTGGATTCTGGCTTGCAAATCGGAAGCTTGAAGAGGAGGCCATAACTCCAGATCCGACCGTTGGATCGAGAGGATATTTTGAGGGTTGGTTTCCCCATGTCTCCTACATCCCCAGTTTAAATTTCACGCCGATCAGAGTTTGTTTGCCGCCCGTCCCAGTCAGTAGTTTGTTCCCCTCACAGTCTGCCTGTGAGCAGGCCAGCGAGATAGTCTGTGGTAGACGATTTTTCCAGCCCCCCAAACGTGATCAGAATCCTACAAAAAAACTATGTGTGTCACCGTGTCCTTCCCCTCTACCCACCATAAAAATCGCAGGTCCTACTTCCTTCCTTTGGTCCACGGTCAAAGCCCATAAACAGGCTGGTTCTAGTCTGCCCTGTGGATTCTGAGTTTCGGGACAGAACCCTTACTCAGTTTTCAGAGCTATTCATTTCCATTCAGACCGTTGGATGGTTCTAAAACTCCAGTATGTTGAATTTCTTCGAGTGCTCTTCGTAACAGCGCTAACCTCGTCTCGATCTGACGTCATGGCTGGGCGTACCGGCTGATCTCGTCGGAGCACGCAGATCTGACCAGAAGCGGAGCTGCGGGACAGCATTGGGGATTAATTCCCAATAAATTCCCCAACTCACCATCGGCGACCACCGCTCCCGGGGATCGACCCGGGGCACTCCAGGGACTCTCCCTCCGGTCGCCGTTGCCAGAAGACGCCCGAAAGCCGCTGTCCCAGTAGTCGGGCCCACTTGGAGCCTTGTGGGCCCCACATTGAGCGCCACCACCGTGCTACCCGCCACCGCCCGGAACCGCACATTGCTGCCCGCCAACCCCTGAACGGCGCTCCCGGATAGCTGGTTGTGGCCTTTTACCTCCCTGCATGGAGTGGGCCGTAGTTTATTTTACTGCTGTAATTAAATATTAGTTTGTACCGGGAGTGACGGTTCACGGCCGGGACGTCGTCGCCACGCCGTGAGCGTGGAGGTACACCCATCACTCTTATTATCTTTCTGCTTATTTAGTGTGCACTTTACTGCCGCTGCATGTGAGTAGTTATCTTTCCTAGCTAGTTTAATTTTAATCACCGTTGTGAGTTGTGAGAGCAAAACCCGTCCCGTGACTCATTCCGAGCACGAGAGTGAGCCGACTACCCAAAGTCTCAAAGCCGGTTTCCCAACCGTGCACGATCATCGCGTTTCCCTTGATGGGGACGACTGTGAGTAGCGCTTCTTGTTTGGGGCAAGTTCGTCTCTTCTGGAGCTCGTCGGTGCCGCGTCGTAGTGTGTTGCTGGTCACGTCGTCTGTCTAGTCGAGTCTCGTAGTTGTCCCGCATCAAATTGGTATCAGAGCCGATTTGAGTCTAGGGTAGTATTGTCCAAGGTCTTGCATTGCATCCCAATATTCGATATATAAAAAGATGTTGCCCGACCGTTAGGTTATGCCAATCGGGGAGGTGATTCACTCGCGTGAGAGGATCTTCGGATCCCCGGACTCTGCCAGGTACCGGATATCAGTTTAAGTCAAGGGTCCTCAAGTTGCATCGGTCCATCCATATAGGTCTAGTGAGTCACCCTTAGTTCTCTTTAGGCCTCATTGCATGCCCACCCGTGGAGGTGCCCAGTACCATCACCCTGACACTATGGGTGAACACCGAGGTGCTAACCCGGGAGGCCGTTCCTTAGAGGACATGATAGCCCTACTCATGGAGCACATGGATAGGTCCGAGCAAACTCTTAGGGAGCATACCAAGCGTATCGAGAGCCGATTCAAAGCCATGGAGGACTGCGCCGAGGCTTCTGACCGATCTGTCCAAGGTCTGGTTGGAAGGTTAGAGAGTGTGGAGAGAACCCCTCGTCGAGACCTACCTGGCATTCTCCCGGTCCCTCAGGCACATGCTGCCCAGCCCGTGGCTGCTGCCCAGCTCGCACCACCTCAGGCTGAGGAGCAACGGCAACGTGCCCCCCATTTTGAGGACTACGAGTCCGAAAACGATTATGAGGGAAATGGCCGACGCCGACATGGTCACCGACCACACAGGGATGATGAGGACGAACGGATCCTCAGGACCGTCCGTGCAGACCCTCCCTCGTTTGATGGGTCCAAACCTTTGGAACCCAAGATCTATCTTGATTGGGAGGCCAGCATGGACCGGTACTTTGAGTGGTTCGAGATGACAGACCACCGGAGGATCAGGTATGCCAAGATGAAGTTGTTAGGGTAAGCACAGACATACTGGAGCAATGTAGAGAGTTTACTCTTTCAACGTCATGAGCCTCAGGTAGGTTCTTGGGATGAGATGAAGGATAAGCTTAGGCGTAAGTACCTTCCTGCCACGTACCGTCAGTGACTTATTGATAGGTGGCAGAGTCTCACCCAAGGGGACCGATCCGTGTCAGACTACATCGCGGAGTTTGATGAGTACTTTTTACGATGTGGCGTTACGGAGGAGAGCACTATGCCTGTATCACGCTTCCGTCGTGGTTTGCGGCCCCACTACCAATATGAATTATTTCGCCGCAATGTTACCACCTAGGAAGACGCATACCAGGTTGCTCTAGAGTTGGAGCAGTTCAAGGTGGAGTTTGCTCCCGTCCAGCGCCCGGGGTTCACTTATCAGCATGGGACCGACCCTCGTACCACGCCTACCTCCTATAGCCACTTTCCGGTGGCCCGTCCCCCGGAACCCTCTCGGCAGGACCCCACTGCTCCTAGGCTCTGCACTTTCCCTCCGAGGGACCCTCCCCCTTGCTCGCAGGCACCCATCCCTGCCACTCGGCCTTATCAGCCTGCCGTACCAGCTCGGCCTCTTCTTCCTACACCCCCAGTCCATCGAGAGGACAAGGGTAAGGGTCCAATGATTGGTGGAACATCTCAGGGCAATGGGACACGAGACCGTTGCTACACTTGTGGTGGAGTTGGCCACTTTGCCAGCAAGTGTCCCACCCAGGGAGCACTTGTTATCGCCGACACACCGGTCCGTGACCCCACGCCTGAGTTGGTGCCAGTCAGCTACGAGCCGGACCAAGAATTGGCCGAGGAATTCTTTGACGAGTTATTGGAGGGCGAGCAGGTTGACGTCCCTGGTACCTCATATCAGGATGACATACATTTGGGTGTAGTTATGTGCATCCTTACCCAGCCTCAGGTGAGCGACGATTGGCGTCGCACCACCATATTCCACACATTTTGTAGGCTGGAAGGGAAAGCTTGCAAGGTGATTATAGATAGCGGGAGTTGCATCAACGCTATCTCCACAGGCACCGTCAAGCGCCTTGGTTTGATGCCCGTGGATCACCCTGCACCTTACAGAGTTTCTTGGGTGGATTCCACTTCCATCCCGGTCAGATTGCGGTGTCTGGTGCCGCTGTAGTTCCAGGCATACCACAATGCGATCTGGTGTGATGTACTACCTATGGAGGTGGGTAGTATCATACTTGGTAGGCCTTGGCTCTTTGACCGAGATGCCACCCTCCATGGCAGGTCGAACACATGCACCTTCTACCATGATGGCCACAGGATTACCCTCCACCCCGTCCAGCCGAAGGACCCATCTGTCCGAGGACCAGCTGACCCCAGTACTGTGACCTCTCCTAGTAAGGGGAAAGTCGGTCCACCCACTTTGTCCTCGGCACGGGATACCACCTCTTCTACTGCTCCTAGCATAGTGGATCCTCCACCCAGGAGGTTGATGATGATCAGTCCGAGAGAGATGGAGCAGGAGGTGACCGGGGGTAACCCCATTCTAGCTGTCGTCGTCAGGGGTGTTGAGGATGTTGCCCTTAGGTCCGAGGATGAGCATCCCCCGGAGATAGCTGCAATATTGCGGGAATTCACCGATGTATTTCCCAAAGACCTCCCGGGAGGCCTTCCACCTATGAGGGATATCCAGCATGAGATCGTCCTCGTCCCGGGCTCATCCTTGCCCAACCTTCCCCACTATAGGATGAGTCCCACGGACCATGCCGAGCTACAGCGGCAGGTCGAGGAGTTGATGAGTCGGGGATCTCTTCGGGACAGCAAGAGCCCTTGTGCTGTTCCTGCACTATTGGCCCCGAAGAAGGATGGCACATGGAGGATGTGTGTTGATAGCCGTGCAATCAACAAGATCACGGTGAAGTATCGTTTTCCCATTCCCCGATTAGATGATTTGCTTGATATGATGTCGGGAGCCACTATCTTTTTAAAGATAGATCTTCGTAGTGACTATCACCAGGTGCGGATCAGGCCTGGGGATGAGTGGAAGACGGCATTCAAGACCAAGGATGGTCTTTATGAGTGGTTGGTTATGCCCTTTGGGCTTTCCAACGCCCCTAGTACCTTCATGCGGTTGATGACCCAGGTCTTACGCCCTATGATAGGGGTCTTCTTGGTCGTCTACTTTGATGACATCCTTATCTACAGCCGCACTAAGGAAGATCATCTAGACCATCTTAGACAAGTCTGCATTGTGTTGAGGCGAGAAAGTTTATTCGCCAACCTAAAGAAATGTACTTTCATGTCTGATCATATCACTTTTCTCGGGTTCATTGTGTCGAGAGATGGAGTCTCCGCTGACCCGGAGAAGATTAGGGCCATCAGAGAGTGGCCCGAGCCCCGCACCCTCCACGATGTCCGGAGCTTCCATGGCTTAGCGACGTTCTATCGTCGCTTCATTCGTGGCTTCAGTTCTATCACTGCCCCGATCACTGATTGCATAAAGAAGGGGGCATTCATATGGACTAAGGATGCAGCCACGGCCTTTCAGGACATTAAGGAGTGCATGACCCAGGCGCCTGTCCTTGTTTTACCTGATTTTTCTAAGGTGTTCGAGGTCACATGTGATGCTTCTGGTGTGGGTATTGGTGGCGTATTGAGTCAGGAGTCTCACCCCATTGCATTCTTTAGCGAGAAGCTTAATGATGCCAAACTGTGATATTCCACATACGACAAAGAATTCTACGCAGTTGTCCAGGCATTGAGGTATTGGAGGCACTATTTGTTGCACCAGGAGTTTGTCCTCTTCTCTGACCATGAGGCCTTACGATTCCTCCATACCCAAAAGAAGCTGAATGCTCGCCATAGTCGTTGGGTGGAGTATCTCCAGGAGTACACCTTTGTGCTCAAGCACAAAGCAGGGGCGGAGAATAAGGTCGCCGATGCACTGAGTCGTCGGGTGATGATGTTGAACACCATGAGTGTGGAGGTGGTAGGGCTAGAGAGGCTGAAGGACGCTTATGTTGACTGTCCAGACTTTGGTCCGATCTATGCCGTCCTTCAGGATGGTCCCTCGCGCGATTATAGCGAGTTTGTGTTACATGAGGGTCACCTATTCCGGGGTGACAAGTTGTACATCCCACGGACTTCTGTTCGTGACTTTCTTATGTGGGAGATGCATGCGGGAGGTCTTGCTGGCCACTTTGGTCGGAACAAGACCATAGAGGCGGTTGAGCATCAATTCTATTGACCTAGCCTAAAGAGGGATGTTGCTCGTATTGTGGCCCAGTGCCGCACTTGTGCTATGGCCAAACAAAGGAAGCAAAGTACCGGCCTCTATACTCCCCTTCCCGTCCCGGATAGTCCATGGCAGGACATTAGAATGGACTTTGTGTTAGGATTGCCCCGCACCCTCCGAAAGCATGACTCAATCTTTGTGGTTGTCGATCGGTTCTCCAAGATGGCATTATTCATTCCATGCTCCAAGACCTCGGATGCCACTATACTTGCCCGCCTGTTCTTCTCTCATTGTGTCTCAAGGTTTGGCCTTCCCCGTACCATAGTGTCAGATAGGGATGTACGATTCACTAGCTATTTTTGGAAAACCCTATGGCACATGATGGGCACACAATTAAAATTCTCCACTGCATATCACCCCCAGACCGATGGTCAGACTGAGGTTGTCAATAGGAGTTTGGGGGATCTTCTTAGGTGTCTTGTCCGAGATCGAGTCAGGGATTGGGATTTGGTCTTACCCTTGGCCGAGTTCGCTTATAATGATTCGGTCAATAGGTCTACAGGTATGAGCCCCTTCGAGATTGTCACTGGCCGTAGACCTAGGAGACCCATAGACCTAGTCCCATCTCCCATCTAGTCCCGTGTGTCTGAGTCAGCCGAGTCTTTTGCTAGTCATATTAGACAGTTGCATGAGCATATTCGTCATCGCATTGAGTCCCGCAACGCACAATACAAAGAATTGGCTGATGCCCATAGGCACCACTGTGAGTTTCAGGAGGGCGATTCTGTCATGATCAGGGTCAGACCTGAACGGTTTCCCTCAGGAGCCGTGAAGAAGTTGCATGCTCGCGGTGCCGGTCCCTTTCGGGTAGTGAGGCGAGTAGGATCGAATGCATATGTTGTGGACTTGCCAGAGGATTACGGGATCAGCTCTACTTTCAACGTCTCGGATCTTGTCGCTTATAGGGACCCAGCGGTGATACCCAGTGAGCCCTTTGAGCCGTCTCCACCCATTATGAGTGACACCACCCTAGAGTGTCCACCTCCAGCCTTGTTACCTCAGCAGTGAGAGCAGATAGAATGTATACTAAATGAGCAGGTGACGACTACTCGAGGCGGAGTGTACCAGCGCTACTTGGTGCGTTGGAGGGGACGGCCCGCGTCCGATGACACCTGGATCACCCGGGCAGAGCTACAGAGGATAGATCCTGATCTGTTGGATGGGTACCAGAGCGACCCGGACCCTTACACAACGGGGTCGAGCTTCTCCCACCCGGGGAGAATTGGTGAGGACACCAGAGCACGAGTACGGCCCGACTCAGCGAGCCGTCGATACCGGACCCGCAGCACGACTCGGTCGACATCGACATCATTGTGGCTGGGCGATAGTATGGAGTCCCTACCTGAGTGTTGATACTTTCCTATGTTTATTGTGAGTATATTACCATGTATTTGCTTATTGTGAGTGTATTAGTGTGTATTTTGTATTTTAGCTTCTAGTTGGGTCAAGATTGTAATGTGGGCTACACTTCATGTAAGGGGTCCAAATTCTAAATTGGGCCTCAAGACCATTAGGAGCCCAATTGGACTTCTACACATGTGGGCCTAAAAGGCTGGCCCGAGGCCCAAGCTGGGCTTCTAGAAGACTTGGACTTTGGACTATTAGACCAAGGAGACAAAGGTGGAGGATGCCCCCTCCTTGTCCCCCATGCTTGTCTCCCACCCACCCTTGACCAATGTTAGTGGGTGTCCTTTGGTGTTAGTGGATATCCTTTGGTGTTAGTGGATGTCCTTGGATCTAGATCTAGGGTTTTCATATTTATAGTTTCTTGTTGTATTTTGTGTGGAACTAATGAAAAATTCAAGAGAATTATGCTTGGTGTGCACCCCCCTCTTTCTTCTAGTGTTCTTGGTGTTCTTCATCTCCTTCCCCCTCTCTTCTCCAGATCTAGATCTAAATCTCTCCTATCTCTCAAATCTCTTCCCCTTATCTTCTCCCTCTACCTATTGTGAATGTCCACTGCCGTCGTCGCTGCCGTTCGTGCCGCCATCAAGCTGCCACCACCACTTCTCCGAGTTGCTATCCTGGATTCCGGCCTGCAAATATGAAGCTTGAAGAGGAGGCCATAACTCCAGATCCGACCGTTGGATCGAGCGGATATTTTGAGGGTTAGTTTCCCCATGTCTCCTACATCCCCAGTTTAAATTTCACGCCGATCAGAGTTCGTTTGCCCCCCGTCCCAGTCAGTAGTTTGTTCCCCTCACAGTCTGCCTGTGAGCAGGCCAGCGAGATAGTATGTGGTAGACGATTTTTCCAGCCCCCCAAACGTGATCAGAATCCTACAAAAAAACTATGTGTGTCACCGTGTCCTTCCCCTCTACCCACCATAAAAATCTCAGGTCCTACTTCCTTCCTTTGGTCCACGGTCAAAGCCCATAAACAGGCTAGTTCTAGTCTGCCCTGTGGATTCTGAGTTTCGGGACAGAACCCTTACTCAGTTTTCAGAGCTATTCATTTCCATTCAGACCGTTGGATGGTTCTGAAACTCCAGTATGTTGAAGTTCTTCGAGTGCTCTTCGCAACGGCGCTAACCTCGTTTCGATCTGATGTCATGGCTGGGCGTACCGGCTGATCTCGTCGGAGCACGCAGATCTGACCAGAAGCGGAGCTGCGGGACAGCATTGGGGATTAATTCCCAATAAATTCCCCAACTCACCATCGGCGACCACCGCTCCCGGGGATCGACCCGGGGCACTCCAGGGACTCTCCCTCCGGTCGCCGTTGCCAGAAGACGCCCGAAAGCTGCTGTCCCAGTAGTCGGGCCCACTTGGAGCCTTGTGGGCCCCACATTGAGCGCCACCACCGTGCTACCCGCCACCGCCCGGAACCGCACATTGCTGCCCGCCAACCCCTGAACGGCGCTCCCGGATAGCTGGTTGTGGCCTTTTACCTCCCTGCATGGAGTGGGCCGTAGTTTATTTTACTGCTGTAATTAAATATTAGTTTGTACCGGGAGTGACGGTTCACGGCCGGGACGTCGTCGCCACGCCGTGAGCGTGGAGGTACACCCATCACTCTTATTGTCTTTCTGCTTATTTAGTGTGCACTTTACTGCCACTGCATGTGAGTAGTTATCTTTCCTAGCTAGTTTAATTTTAATCACCGCTGTGAGTTGTGAGAGCGAAACCCGTCCCGTGACTCATTCCGAGCACGAGAGTGAGCCGACTACCCAAAGTCTCAAAGCCGGTTTCCCAACCGTGCACGATCATCGCGTTTCCCTTGATGGAGACGACTGTGAGTAGCGCTTCTTGTTTGGGGCAAGTTCGTCTCTTCTGGAGCTCGTCGGTGCCGCGTCGCAGTGTGTTGTTGGTCGCGTCGTCTGTCTAGTCGAGTCTCATAGTTGTCCCGCATCACTTTTAAAGGGGGAGGTTTGTTCGTCTTGTCAAAGGAGGAGGATAGATTGATTGGTTCTTGTCTCGTCTGCATCATGTAAGCATCAGGTTCTCCATGAATTGCATTCATTATTCTTAAGGAGAGAATCCATCTGCTCTGAAGCTACAAAGAAGCATCTATTTAGGGGGAGTTTCCTTGTCTATGAATCTTGCTGCATATTAAAGGGGGAGATCTTGTCAGCATCCTTCATGTCCCTTTCTCTTTGCTGTTGTTAAAGGGGGAGTATATTGTGCCTTTTGTCTCGGGGAGATTTTGATTCAATCATATCATGCACGCTTTTATTTCTCTCTCCTACTATTTTCTTTTTGCTGAAGTCAAAGGGAGAGAATAGTTTGGGTCTGTGTGACTCATAGTGTTGCCATCATCAAAAAGGGGGAGATTGTTGTGCCCCTGTGATTTTGATGTCAGCAAGCACTATGAGTATGAATGATTGATCACCATGTGTCTGCATATGAATGATTGATTGAGCATCTTATTTGCATGTCATTCCATCGAACATGCTATGTGCATATTCATCTCATTGCATAAAGGCTAGTGCACTTCCATGCATGCATGAAGAGTCATATGGGTTCTGGTATATAGAGTGCGTCGACGCACTGTAGTGGCAGCGTCGACTCAGTCTAGCATTTCTGGAAGGATACCCATTCTGGAAGGGGGTGTGCGTTGACGCAGTATGGGCACTGCGTTGACGCGGCCAATTGTGTGTTATAGCATTTAACTCTGTAGAAACACATGCATACTCGGTGCATTGTTAGTTCTCCCGCACATTGCATCGGTGCAATATCTGCCCTATGCATACACTGCATCGGTGCATTCATCAGTTGCTTCAATACTAAGTCAGTGCAGCCTCTTGATGTATGCACTAGATGATGCAACCTGCTAAAATTCATGTCGGTGCATACTCTGCACTGGGGCAGACTAAGTCGGTGCAAACCTCTGCCTTGAGCATATGGGTCCTAGGATTCACAGAGTCTGTGCATGAACAGTACGGCATCGGTGCAAAGTTAGTTCATATATATATAAACCATTGGTGCATTGACCATCACGCAATAGTTCAAGAGGCTAAATCATAAGTCACTAATATAACCTCAGTGCGTCAACGACACATCTCCGCAGCGTCAACGCATCAGCTCAAAAGGCCAAAACATACTCAGTGCATGTTTTCTTGCATGAACATACTCGGTGCAGCTTGGGCATCGTAGTAACAGGTGTTGTTTGTATCGGTGCATTAACAGTTGCTGATGACACATTGTTGGTGCAACCCTTGGTGAACCACATACACACTCGGTGCACTATTTGGTTCATGTCTCATATAGTCGGTGCATGATGGGTTCGATCTACGCATGACTAAGTTAGTGCATTCAGTCTATGTGTAACTCGGTGCAATCCATTGCTTCCTAGCACAAGCATACTCGGTGCATCTCTTACTTCATGTTTTCATATAGTCAGTGCAACCTTTGTCGCTGAACTTGACTAAGTTTGTGCAGGGTTTATTCCATGCATGATCAAGTCAGTGCATACTTCTGTAGCATTCATACTTTACATCTGTGCATCATATTAAGTCAGTGCAAAGTATGTACCAACTTCGTGCATTTTCCTTATAACTCATATCTTGTCTGCAGGTGACTTTATGTCCAATGCCACGGAGAAATTAAAGAAGGCTCGTGATCCAAGGATGGAGGTCTAACCTTGATCGTGACACGTGGAACCATTGTGCTGGGATACCGCCACGTGGACTAAGGCCTCTGGGCGGGAATCATGGAAAGCACACGCCCTACCTTCACTGCTCTATAAATAAGAGGCTTCTTCCTCAGGAGAACGATGATCGAAGTAGAAAAAATATCTAGAACCAGCACGATCCAGAGAGGAATAGAGAAAAGAGAGTGCAACAGAGAGGAGCAGAAGAAGAGAGTAGCAGAGAGGCATAGAGTAGCAAAAGAAGAAAAAGCAGAGTGAAAAGAGAGAGAGAGTTCGCGAAGAAGAAGATAGAAGACTGCATTGAAGATCTGTTATCTGTTGGCTCTTGGATCAGATCCAGACCAACTTGCTCTTGTGGGAGCCACATTTATGTTGCTATCTCTTACAGCTTTCAGTCGCTGCATTTTATCATCTTTTGTTTTCATTTGAACTCTACTTCAAGTTGTTAGTCAGCAGAGCTAAGCTGTGTTGCTTAGCGGTTACAGAGGAGGATTCCTCTGGTCGGCTAAGCTGTATTGCCCAGTGGGTCAAGCTGTGAGTCAGTGGATGGCTAAGCTGTATTACCCAGCGGAAGCAAGCTGTGTTGCTCAGCGGTTGTAGGCAAGCTGTGAGGCCCAGCGGTTTAAGCTGTGTATCAGCAGGAATCCACACTCAGGTTTGAGTGTGGGGTGGATGTAGGTCTGGAGGACCGAACCACCTAAAATTTCTTGTGTTATGTGGTTTGCATGTTTTTATCTATCTCGGTTAGATGAATGCGTAGGCCGATCATTTGTTCTTTATCTCTGGCTTGTGGGTGCTGTGCACATCGACTGTTTAATGTGTATTTCAGTTTCGGTAGAACTGAATCTGTTTTCAATTTCACATCTCTGAGTGTTTTGAGTTTTTATTTGGACAATTTTTTAAGGATAGATTCATTCACCCCCCTCTGAATCCATCGCACCAGCTACAACATGGGTGACCTGGAAAGGTGCGATAGCTGGGAGCTGGACTGGATGGCTGGCCTGTAAAGGCGTAGTAGCCGAGACTGGAGCTGGAAGCTGAGCGGCTACTCTGTGAGGGCATCATATCCGAAACTGGGGCTGGAGACTGGGTGGCTGGCCTGTAAAGGCGTTGTAGCCGAAATTGGAACTGGAAATTGGGCCGCTGGCCTGTGAAGGCGTTGTAGCAGAAACTGGGACTGGAAACTAGGCGGCTGGCTGTGAAGGCGTTGTAGTCGAAACTGGGACTGGAGACTGGGCGGCTGGCCTGTAAAGGCATTGTAGCCGAAACTAGGACTGGAGACTGGGCGGCTGGCCTGTGAAGGCGGTGTAGCCGAAACAGGGACTGACACTCGGGATGACCGACCCACGGGGGTGTAGTGGCCACCATTGTTGTGAAGTGACCTTGAACATGCCACCGGGGAGTATCATAGCCAACGGCTTTCGTAAGTGAAGAGAAAGGAGGAAGGGAGGGTTTTTTTTATTGCCCTTTACCAGCCCTACCACCCTTGCGGGTTTTCGTCAGGGCTGGCCCCCTTTTGCTTTTTTCGGTGTGCCCTTGCAGGTTTTCACACCGAGGGGTTACCCGATTTTCCCTGAGGTGCCCTTTCGGATTTTCACCTCAGCTGGGTTGGTGGCAATTTTTACACCCAGTCGCCTCCTCGTAATGGAGCCGACCAGGCTCGCCGGGGTATCTCCATTTTTAACCCCATTTTTTTTATTTTTTTTATTTTTTTTGGAGACTATCGTTCATAGCGTGTTGCTGTCAGGGGACGTGACCTGGAGTTGGAAGGTGTGGGTAGCTGGATACTGTTCCATCATTAACAAGGGTTTTTACAAATCTTCATGCCATGGTGGCGAAGGGTCACTTTGTCATGGCAAGATATGACTGGAGTTATGGCTGGTGGATCAGGGATTGCAGGGGAGAACTGGGATTATAATGAAACTTGAAGGCTTTGGATTTGCAGGGGATGTAGGATGTAGTGGCATAGAATGATAAATGTCTAGGGATGTGCTGTGGAGAGGGGGATTTCTGCAGCCCAATGGAGCAGCCCAACTAGGCCCGGCAGGGCCCAATGAGGCCAAGCTCACCCAAGTGACAGCCCACAAGGCCCACTTAGGGTAGAAAGCCCAATTTACAGCGCTCGAGGAAACAACCCTCCTAGGCGGCCTCAAGGCTCGGAGGGCCCGAGCATCGGTCAGGTCACTGGAAGGTCCGCGCCCGAGCCATCCCTCCGCCCGGGAGAAGGAGGCATAAGCCGGCCTATCTGACCCATCTTTTACCGAGCTAAGCCTACCGCCTAAATAAGGCTGGCCCCTCTAAGCTCGGAACGACCGACGAATGCTTATCTTTGCAGCCGTTAAGAGTCCGTAGCAGGCAGGAATTCAGGAAGGCAAAGGACTTCTTCTTCCCCGCGATGATAACGCTCCCACGATCAGGCCATAAAAGCCCACGATGAGGACGTAACCCCCACCTGAAACCCCTCGGCTAGCAGGACTCCAAGAGACGGCGTACTATTTAAACCACGGGTACCCTCCGGTGAAAGGTAAGCCAAAAAGGCAATCATACGCCCTAAACTCCTGAGCACGAACTGCTTCACCTCTTCGGTGGAGAGGGATCTCGCGCATAAACTAGCCCCTCCCCATTATTGCTCCCGCCATAGCTCTACTGACTTAAGCATCGGAGGGTTTTCCCCAGGGACTACCCCTGGGCCCTCTGATCCGTTTCCCTGTCTTGCAGTTCACAATCTGGTGATTATCAGCCCGCTCAGGAACAGCACGAGATTTCATCTCTTCATCTGGCGCCGTCTGTGGGAAACGCACAAAGAGCCAGTATGGTGCGAAGGAGCTCAGGGAGGAGGTCCGCTGGTGAAAGGGGTAAGGCCATGGTAGCGGCAGGGGACGGTCCCTCTCGGGCCTCACAGAACCCTCCCTCCAACGCCAGCATCCCCACCGACGACCCACCACCCCCCCTGCGGCGGTAGGGCCCTCCCCCAACGGTGGCGCCGAAGCCTTCCAAGCCCTCAATGCGAAACTGGATGTCCTTGTGGAACTCATGAGGGCCCAGGCGGCTAGGGATGGAAGGTCCCGCGCTCCGTCAGGGAGCCCTCCCCGTGGGAACACGTCCCAGCACACCGTCGGGGGTCGCTTCACCCTCCGCGGCCAGCAACTCATCCGCAACCGGATTGGAGGACCCTCGCAGGCTCCACCTCTGGAGCAAGAGGCTTCCTCCACACCAAGAAGGGGAAAACTGGGGGCGCGCCGCCCAAACCCGGAAGCCGACGTCCCCGAGGATCGCCAAGACGCTCCCCCCAGCCCCACGACACGACAGCAACCGGAACTATCCCTCCGGCTGCGGGATTTTGAGAGACGTTTTACGGAGCAGGAGCACGCCCTCCGCGCCATGCAGAAGACCTCTTTCCCGGAGGACGAGGAGAAATCCCCGTTCTCCGAGTACATTCTGAAGGCAGAGGTATCTCCAGAACCTCCATTCCGACCTTCACGCTTTACGACGGCCAGGGCGACCCGGCCGGTCATTACGACAGCTTCGACGCTCTGATGACTCTGCACGGAGTGTCCGACGCCATCAAGTGCCGAGCCTTCGTGACCACTCTGGTCCAAGGTGCTCAAGCATGGTTCCGGGCCCTCGCCCTCGGGTCCATCCGAGATTTCAAGCAATTTGGGCGAGTCTTCAAAGAGAGTTTCGCCGGAATTGCCCCCCCAAGGTCAGTAGCGGGGCTCCTGGCCCTTAAGCAGGCGCAAGGGGAAAGACTCCGGGCTTATATTCACCGATTTAAATCGAAAGCCCTGAGAATCCCCCGCCTGGACGTAGCCTCAGCCACAACCGCACTGACTGGGGGCACCAGGGACGAGAATCTCCGCCGCGAGCTTGTCCTCCACCCTCCCTCGACCCTTTCCGAGCTAGTGACTCTGGCACTGTGCCACGCCGAGTGCGAAGAAGTACTCATCGCTTTCCGAATCGGGAGGGGGACAAGAAGCGGACTTCCGAGCCAACTCCTGGCTCGGGAAAGAAGCGAGACCGTGATGGAGAGCGCAAGCGGAAGTATGAGCGGTACACCCCGTTAGCCGCACCGATCTACGAGATCTATGAAGACATCAAAGACTCGGGACTCCTCCGCCAGCCCGAGCCGATGAGGTCAAAGAACCGTAATCACGACATGCATTGCTTGTTCCACAGCGATCACGGGCACCACACCGGTGACTGCCACCAGCTCCAAGACGAGATCGAGCGCCTCATCCATCAGGGGCACCTGGCTCGGTTCACGGCCGAGCTCAAAGAAGATCGAGGCCCCACAGAGGAGATTGACAACGCCCCCCGAGGGGTCCACATCAACGTCATCTCTGGAGGGACGGCATCAGGAGGCGACAGCAGCCGAGGAAGGAAGCGTCATGCCGAGCGGGCGAGCCGAGCCATAGAGCCCCCCAAGGCCCCGCCGAGTGAGCCCCAGGTCATAGTCTTCTCCGACCGAGACCTAGAAGGGCTGAACACCCCGCATGACGACGCCCTCGTAATCTCGGCCACAATAAACCATTGTAACGTAGATGGGATCCTAGTTGACAATGGGAGTGCCCCTGATGTATTATCTTACGACTGTTTCCTTAAGATGGGGGAAGATCCATCCAAACTCCACCCGGTCCGAACCCCCCTCTGCGGGTTTAATGGCCTAGCCACCTACCCCGAGGGAGCCTTAAGCCTGTCGGTTACCCTCGACACCCCACTCAGGACCGTTACGGTCATGGTGGACTTCATAGTGATCAAGGGTATGATAGCGTACAACGCCATCTTCGGCCGGGGAATCCTCAGCTGAATAAAGGCCGTACCGTCTACCTATCACCAAAAAATGAAGTTCCCCACCAAAAATGGGTTTGGGGAAGTCCGAGGTAACCAGGCCACGGCCGGAAGGTGCTACAATATCTCGGTGGAAGCCACAAGGCCGGACGGGAAAGATAAGGGTCCCCGGGGAGTCAAGGATAAAACCGCAACAGCCGAGCCTGGTGGCGAATTACTGACGATTTTCCTAAACGATAACCCGACCCTAGGAGTAAGGATCGGAGCCGACCTACCGCCCAAGGAACAGCAGCAATATAAGAAATTCCTTTTCGAGTACATTCGAGTCTTTGCTTGGTCCGATGATCAACTCCCTGGGATACCAGAGGAAACCGTGATGCACAAGCTCAACCTCGACCCCGCCATGAGACCCGTACAGCAACGCAGAAGGAAGCATGCACCAGAGAAGCAGGCGATCATCAAGGCGCAGGTCACCAAGGGACAAGAGACTGGCCTTTTTAGACTGGTCTTGTACCCGACGTGGCTAGCCAACGTCGTCCTGGTGCCAAAAGCTTCAGGCAAGTGGCGGATGTGCGTGGACTTCACCGACCTGAATAAGGCCACCCCAAGGACTGCTATCCATTACCGAGCATCGACCAATTAGTTGAATCTACCTCGGGCAACGAGATACTCAGTTTCCTAGATGCCTATTCGGGTTATCATCAGATCAGAATGAATCCAGAAGACGTAGAGAAGACCGCCTTCATCACCGACTACGGCGTGTACTACTACACCCGAATGCCTTTCGGGTTGAAGAACGCTGGAGCTACATACCAAAGGCTGGTCAATCACATGTTCGAGGAGCAACTAGGTCGGAACGTCGAGGCTTACATTGACGACATGCTCGTCAAGACCCCCAAAGCCCAAGACCACTTTGCCGACCTCGCTGAAACCTTCGACACCCTCCTGAAGTACAACATGAAGCTCAATCCTGCCAAGTGCGCCTTCGGAGTGAGATCTGGGAAATTCCTGGATTTCTTGGTCACCCAGCGCGGGATCGAAGCCAACCCCGACAAGGTCCAGGCCATCCTGGACATGCGCCCGCCCACCTGCGTCAAGGACGTCCAGCGCCTGACTGGGCGTGTCGCCGCTCTCAGCCGATTCCTGTCCCGTGCGGCCGAACGATGCTTACCCTTCTTCAAACTGTTGAGGGGACCCAAGCTGGCATCTGTAACGTTCGCATGGGATGAGGAATGCCAACAAGCGTTCACCGAGCTCAAGGAGTTCTTAGCCTCGCCCCCGGTGCTCTCCAAGCCCGTGCTGGGCGAGGTCATGCTGCTCTATCTCTCGGCAACGCCGTCAACTGTTAGCTCAGTCCTAGTCAGAAATGACTCAAGAATTGAGAGGCCGGTCTACTACACCAGCAAGGTGCTCAACGAGGCTGAGAGGAGGTACCCCGCAACTGAGAAACTCGTGCTAGCGTTGGTTACCTCCGCCAAGCGCCTCCGACCCTACTTCCAGGGGCACCCCGTCACCGTGCTGACCGGTGAACCATTAAAGAAGATTCTGGCCCACCCCGAAGCCTTGGGCGACTCGTCAAATGGGCAATCATGCTTGGGGCCTACGATATCTCGTACCGCCCGCGCTCAGCTATGAAAGGCCAAGCGCTCACCGACTTCATCACCGAAAGTACCATCCCGACTGAGGAGAGATCTCCGTCCACGCCCGGGCCAACCTGGGAACTGTTCGTTGACGGATCTTCCAACTCGGTCGGTAGCGGCGCAGAGATCCTCCTGAGGTCCCCCGAAGGAGTAGAACTACATTACGCCTTGAAATTCAGCTTTCAGGCGTCCAACAACGCTTCCGAGTACGAGGCCCTTATCTCGGGAGCTCGCATGGCTCGACGGTTGGGGGCTGAGCGAGTCAAAATCCACACTGACTCCCATCTGGTCGCTAGCCAAGTCAACGGCGAATACGAAGCTCGAGAGGCCCCAATGATCAAATACCTCTAGCTGGTCAGAGACCTGGCCCAACAGTTCGAGGGATTCGAGGTAGTCCGAATAGCTCGGGAGGAAAACTCTCGAGCGGACGCCCTCTCTCGATTAGCCTCCTCTCTCGACCCTGAAGGTACCCGATTAGTCCTCCTTGAAGAGCTAGAGCGTCCGAGCATTGACTCGGAGCTCCTGGCCGTTGACTCTGCCCTTCCAAGCGACTGGCGCTCCCCCTACCTATCCTGGCTCCAAGACTCCCGAGAGCCCTCCGACCCTCGGGAGGCACGCCGAATGAAGTATCAAGCCCGGCGCTTCGTCATCCTCGATGACACTCTTTACCGGAGGTCCTTCTCTGGTCCCCTCCTGAAGTGTCTCGGCCCCGACGAGGCCAACCGAGCCATCCGAGAGATTCATGAAGGCCTGTGCGGAGCGCATTCAGGAGGAAGGTCTCTAGCCAGGATCCTGCTACGGCAGGGGTACTGGTGGCCAACCTTGCAGCGCGACTGCACGGCTCACGTACAGCAGTGCGACCGATGCCAGCGATTCGACCACTTGGTCCATCAGCCGGCTACGGAGCTCATCACCCTTACCAAGCCCTACCCCTTCGCTCGGTGGGGGATCGACATTCTCGGGCCGTTCCCTACGGCTCAGTCCCAGAAGAAGTTCATCATCGTCGCCATCGACTACTTCACCAAATGGATCGAGGCAGAAGCCACGGCGAGGATCACCGAGACAGTCGTCTGGAGTTTCGTATGGAAGTCGATCATTTGTCGCTTCGACATCCCCCGGGTGATAGTGAGCGACAACGGTCGGCAATTCGATTCTCGCTATTTCCGAGACAGATGCGCCGACCTAAACATTCGCAACCACTTCACTTCGGTCGCCCACCCTCAGGCCAACGGGCTGGTCGAAAATACCAATAAAACTATCTTAAAAGGCATAAAGACCAGACTCAGCAAGGCCAAGGGTCGCTGGCTCGAGGAACTGCCTAGCGTACTTTGGTCACACCGAACGACTCCCAGAACGGCAACCGGTGAAAGTTCTTTCCAGCTGGTGTATGGCACTGAGGCCGTCATTCCGTTAGAGGTTGCCAACCCGTCTCTCCGAGTCATCCGCTACTCGCCCGAGTCAAACGAGCCAAAGCTACTCGAGAATCTCGACCTAGCAGATGAACTCCGAGAGATCGCCAGCATCCGAGCCACGGAGTACCAACACCGCCTCACTCGATACTACAACGCCAAAGTCTGAAATAGACACTTCCTATCGGGAGACTTCATCCTCAGAAAAGCCGAAGCCTCTCGACCATTAGAGGCGGTGGGCAAGCTATCCCCTAACTGGGAAGGCCCCTACCGAGTGGTCGAGACGCTCGGGAAAGGTGCGTACAGGCTAGCTACAGCGGAAGGGGAACCCATCCCTCGGACGTGGAACGCAACCGCACTACGCAAATTCTACTTTTGAAATTGTGCAAATAAGTTGGATGAAATAAAATTCTCTTCTATTCACTCAAATAATTGTTGGTACATCAGATAGGCAAAAGTCATTACACTGCATGACAAAAAGCAAAAAATCCATCTAGCACCACTGCAAGAGGCCATCGCTCGGCCGACTCGGTCTTGATCCCCTCGCGTCCAGCCACTGACTCTGCCTCGCGTAGAAACTGGCTCGGATAAAAGGAGGTCGATCCAGTTAGCCCAGGTGGCCCATGACAAAGGTGACAGAGGGATTGCGTTGACGAAGACTACCTTCCACGATGAGGAAGGCTACCTTCCAAGTTGGTAGAAGTCAGGGAGAAAGAACGCATGTGAAGGCCTCCTCTCTTCCAACCTACCAACCCCTTGGAAGGGAACAGAGAGCAAGCAGCCTCTGAAGAGTGAAAGAAATGAAGAGCAGAAGAGGGAAAAAGAGGCTGCAAAGAAATCCAGCAGAGCTGGATGGGGAGGCAGGGGAAGGCATCACGGATGCCCCCATCCGTCCTCCATCCCAGCGCCCACCCGGAAGCCTCGCCAGAACTGCGGGAGGAGGAACGGAGTGCCCCCGCACGTCGAAGTCCTCCCCAGATCCGCGCGGCGACCGTCGGACCTGCTCGACCATCCGAAGCAGCAAGAACTCCCCGCTCCCCATCATCGGCAGCGTCATCTTCTGAAGGATCCTCCATGCCCCGAATGCAATGGCACCGCGCAAAGTGAGGAAGGGATGAGGAAAGACTGTTAGAGAAAGTCCCAAGCGGTGAAGAGGAAGGGGCGCCCTTCAGTCCTTCTTATAGGCCAAGGGAGGCTACTTGCCTTAAATGACTCCCCCCTCGAAAACACACCAAAGGAATTCTCCCCCGAACGGTCACCTCCAACTCGTTGTTTTTCACCTTGGCGGGATACACGAAGCAGTCTGGCATTCAAAGCATCAGAAAACGGAAAGACGCCCTGTCAGGAGCCTGCCCAATCAGCATGCGAAAACCACGCAGGACGTATCGGCACTTTCCAACCACTTCAGATACGCTAACCAAATCACGACAAGGAACGCAAGAGGCAAGTAAGTCATTTATTGCCTTATAAAAAGAAAATCTTTCCTTTTTTTTCAGAAAAGGACAAGAGACAAACAGAGAAAAAAGCAAAACAAGGCAAAATACATCAGGCCTCGGGCCCACTTTGAAGCTCGGGAACGGCGGGAGTGAGTGAGTCGCCCCCGGCACCCTCGGTGATGGCCGACCCAGGCACTGACCTCGCCTGTGCGAGAACTGCCCCGGTCGCGAGCCCTCCCGAAGCATCCGGAGTTGGTGACCCCGCCGGAGGAGAACCCTCTGGATCTTCCCCGCCCGACGCAGAGGAGCTAGGAGCCGACTCATCCGAGTCATATTGCTAGCCCGAGGGGAAATCAACCCCAGAGTCTTGCTCGTAGGCATAGTCCACTGCCCGACGATAACCCTGCTTGAACCCCTTGCGGGTGCCTCGGTGAAGTGCTATCTCATAGTAGGGAATGGCGGCTTCCTGAAGGTCGGCTCGGTAGGCCTCTGAGCCCCTGTACTGCTCGATCGCCTCCACCCCGACCTACCCCATCCTTTCAGCAAGTTCGGCCGACTTCCGCTCCGCCTCGGATGCTCGCTCCTCTGCCTCCGCCATTCGCCTCTCCGCCTCGGTCGATTTTCACTCAGCCTCAGTCGCCCGCTCCTCGAGCTTGATCGACTTCCGCGCGACCTCGGTCGCCCGCTCCTCGAGCTCGATTGACTTCCGTTCTGCCTCGGCCGCCCGCTCCTCGGCCCGGACCGATCGCTTCTCCGCCTCAGCTCGGTCCGCATGGGCCTCCGAACGGAGGCGCTCGGCTGCTTCCGCCCGATCCAGCAACTCGGCACGCTCCGCCTCCCAATGGCCATCCAACTCGAGATGGCGAAGGCGCTCCTCCTCAAGGAGTTTGTCCTTTCTCTCGAGCGACTCTCGAGCCTTGGCCAGCTGCTCGGTCAACGCTCCAGCCTCCAGTCGGCTCGACCGCGCCAAGTCCCTGATCGCGAAGAACTCCCGTTGGAGCCCCTCGTGCGCCTTAGTGAGTCGGGCTAGCTTCCTCTCGCACCCCCCGAGGGTCCAAGCGAGATTCGACCGCTCTGACTCCGTCCGGGCGTAGGTCTCCGCCATTGTGGCCCCCATCTGGGCCATGATAAGGCCACCCTCCATAATGACGTCGAGGACCCCGGAAGGAGAATGGCGCCTATCTCCTCTTTTCATCCTCGGGGACACCTCGCAGTAGAGCCGATACAGATTGCTCGAGATTCCGAGCCTCTCCAAGGCCTCCGGCATAGGAATCCGCTCCGCGCTTGGCGCCGCGCCGGAAGACTGAGCTCGGGTTGCGGGGTCCACCGCGCCGCGCACCACGGTCGGTTGGGGTTGCGACGCCTCCGTAGGCGAACCCCCAACCTCGATCGGCGCAGCAAGCCCGGTCGCTCCGGACACCACCGGTGCTTGGGGTTGCGACGCCCTCACAGGCGAACCCCCAACCTCAACTGTCTCGGCCCGCGCTTCACCGCCCGAGACATCACCGACCTCGACCGGTCCCCCGGCCTCGGCATCGGCTGCTTCGACTCCAGCCCCCTCTGTCCCCACCGAGGGGAGAGCCGACCCGCCATCACCACCCTCTGAGGGGCCCCTGGTCTCCTCGGCCCCCTCTCGCCCGGTGGATGGGGGAGCCAGACCGGTAGGGTCGGCCCCATCTTGCCCCTGAGAGGGGAGCGCCGCCGAGCTAGAGTCGCCCCCGGCAGTGGTGAGAAGACCGGCCTTCTTGGCCCACTTCTTGGCCTTCGCGGCTTCCCGCAACCTTCCCTCCATGGGATCCTTGCGCTTTGCACCACCCGGCCGGGAAGTTCCCTCGGGAGCCGCCCCCTTGCCCTTGTCCCGGGCTTGGGAGCGACCCACAGGAGCGTCAGGCTCATCAACCGCCGAGTCATCTCCGAGATCGATGACCTCAGCAGCCTCCTCCAGAGGCTCCCGCCTAGTGTCTACAGCAGAGAAGAAGGCATGGTCAGGAAAAGAAAGATGACCCTCACCCCCGGAGAGAAATTCGAGTGGTGATACCTAACGGTTTCTGCCGCGCGAGGAGACATCGCTCGACATTCTCCGGCGTCACCAGCTCCTCGGTAGACCGGTGATTCTTCAGCAGGCGAGCGGCGTGCTCCTCCACATCTGAAGGAAACTCCTCCTGGCGGGGAGGGATGTTCGGGTGGAAGTTGGGCATCACCTCACACCTCCAAGTGTCCTCCACCGATTCCATCTTCACCCAGAAAAATTGGGTCTTCCACCCTTTATGCGAGGAATCCTTCGCCGCTAGCGAAATGCAGCTCCTGTTCCTCCTCGCCTGGATGTAATAGAAGCCTTTCCCCGCCGACGGGTGCGCCTTCAACTCAAAGAAATAATGAAAAAGATCCACGGAAGGGCGAACCCCGCACTGACGGCAGAGGATTCGAAAAGCAGAAAGAAGGAGATACGAGTTGGCCACCAACTGAATAGGCGCCAACTTGAAAAAATTAAGGAGCTTAAGGACGAAAGGCTCGAAGGGGAGGCAAAACCCGCTCTTCCAAGCCAGAAGAAAGGAGCAGATATGGCCCGTGCGGTCATCCAGACTCGTCTCGTATGGAGCAGCAGCGGCGAAACTGTACTTATAAGGCAACCGAAACCGGTGCTCCAGCTTCTTCACCTCGGCTTCCCCCAGCTCGCTGCAGTTCGGGACTGGCGCCCTCACCTCCAACTCATCTCCCGAGCGCTGGTCCGCCATGAGTTTCGAGGGGGAACCGGAAGAAGAGCCCTCACAAGACCTCGAAGACTCCAGGGGAGAAGGCAGCTGCCGGACCGCCTCCGCGGTTATCCTCTCCAACTCCTCGAACGCCGCCGCAAGGCTTCGCTCCTCCGCTGTGATCTCACGGCGCATCAAGGAGCCCCAAAAAGCAAAGAAGCGAAGGAAAGCCAAAACCCTAGAGAGTCTGGAATGACAACCAGTGCCCAACGCCTATAAACCCTCACGGAAGGCGGCGCGCCGTTCCGACCTCCGAGAAAAAGGGGGCCCCCTTCATTTCAAATACGTCAGGATCATTATTACTACGGGCCCAGGTGGCCACGGCACGTGGCTACTTAACACCGTCAGATCTCCACCCACCTGAGCCACGCCGGTCCAACGCCCTCAAACACTACTCAACTGAGCCTCATTTGGCTCGGGAGTAGGAGGGGGACAAGTGGAGAGGGGGATTTCTGCAGCCCAATGGAGCAGCCCAACTAGGCCCGGCAGGGCCCAATGAGGCCAAGCTCACCCAAGTGACAGCCCACAAGGCCCACTTAGGGTAGAAAGCCCAATTTACAGCGCTCGAGGAAACAACCCTCCTAGGCGGCCTCAAGGCTCGGAGGGCCCGAGCATCGGTCAGGTCACTGGAAGGTCCGCGCCCGAGCCATCCCTCCGCCCGGGAGAAGGAGGCATAAGCCGGCCTATCCGACCCATCTTTTACCGAGCTAAGCCTACCGCCCGGATAAGGCTGGCCCCTCTAAGCTCGGAACGACCGACGAATGCTTATCTTTGCAGCCGTTAAGAGTCCGCTGCAGGCAGGAATTCAGGAAGGCAAGGGACTTCTTCTTCCCCGCGATGATAACGCTCCCACGATCAGGCCATAAAAGCCCACGATGAGGACGTAACCCCCACCTGAAACCCCTCGGCTAGCAGGACTCCAAGAGACGGCGTACTATTTAAACCACGGGTACCCTCCGGTGAAAGGTAAGCCAAAAAGGCAATCATATGCCCAAAACTCCTGAGCACGAACCGCTTCACCCCTTCGGTGGAGAGGGATCTCACGCATAAACTAGCCCCTCCCCATTATTGCTCCCGCCATAGCTCTATTGACTTAAGCATCGGAGGGTTTGCCCCAGGGACTACCCCTGGGCCCTCTGATCCGTTTCCCTGTCTTGCAGTTCACAATCTGGTGATTATCAGCCCGCTCAGGAACAATGCGAGATTTTGCCTCTTCACGCTGGGATATAGGTCTACTGGGATGGTGACCGGGAGCTTGATTGTCACAGGGACTGGTTGACCTGCGGTGTCGAAGCAAGGGCCGAAAGTTGGCCGAACTGAATGGGTGTAGTGTGAGGTCAACTGAGAATTATAGGGTTTGTGTTCTAGCAGTGTAAGTTGATTGAAGACTGGCTCTTGGGTGAGGCTAACGGCTCACCGAGGAGTGGGTGGAAGGTTGTTATGACTCGTGGGGAGAGGAAGTTTTTTCCTCGTTATCGGCTCTACCGCCCTTTCGGGTTTTCGCTGGAGCCGACCCCCTTTATCTTTTTCCGACGCGCCCTTGCAGGTTTTCACGTCTAGGGGTTTCCCAATTTTGCCTGAGGTGCCCTTTCGGGTTTCCACCTCAGTCGGGTTACTGGCCTTTTTGCCCCCAGTCGCCCCCTTGTGGTGAGGATGGCCGGGTATGCCGGGGCATCTCTATTTTTAACCCCATTTTTTTTATTTTTTTATTGCTTACCTGGGAGCCTGGCGGCTAGACTGGTGCCGGTGCAGAAGTGCCCGTGCTCTCGTGGTGACGGGAACGAGGGCAGGAGGTTAGTTCTCAGGGATGCTTGGCGGATGTTCTGGGGAACTGGGCAGGGTGCTTGACTGGGAATTGAAGAATGGGAGGACTGGCCGGTTAGATCCTTCACGGGGAAGGACCGGCCTCACTGGTAGTAGCTGGGATGTGCGCTTTAGTCTGGCTGGCGCGCGAACTCGTGTTCCGGTGCATAATATAGCTTCATATGTTTACCATTGAGAGGAGGGAACGGTCTATGACCTTTGTGATCGACGACCGTGTAGGCCCCACCCTCGTAGACATTCTGGATAATTTATGGGCCTCGCCAATTTGGCTGTAATTTTTCACTAGAGCGCCCTGCCATGACTTCCTTTTCCTTGATCATGACGAGGTCGCCATGCTTGAAGGCTCGCTGCTTGACGAGCTTGTCATAGGCCCGGGCCATGCAGGCCTGGTATACTTGCAGGTGTTTGTAGGCTTCGAGCCGCTTGCCTTCTAGATCGACGAGCTCTTCTAGCCTTCTATGGTACTCACTTTCGTCAGGGCCGGCAAGGCCGGTGTGGATCGCCACACGATAAGAAGTTAACTGGACTTCAATGGGGATAACTACTTCTGTCCCGTAAGCAAGGGAGAACGGCGTGCACCCCGTGGGGGTTTTGTAGACTGTCCGATAGGCCCATAATGTTTTGAAGACCTTCTCACCCCAATCGCGTTTCCGGTGGCTAACCATCTTAGCCAGGAGCTTGCATAGGGTCTTATTGAAGGCTTCCGCTAAACCATTAGCCTGGGGGTTGTAGACCGAAGAAGTTATCCAGTCGATATGGAATTTGGCCGCTAGCTGGTATACGGCGTTATTCTTGAATGGTGTCCCATTGTCGGACACTATGCGACTGGGAGTACCGAATCGGTACATGATGTTGTGTCGAACGAATCTAGCAACCACCTCACCTATGACTTCTCATAAAGGGAGAGCCTCTGCCCAGCGAGAGAAATAATCAGTGGCGGCCAAGTTGTATTTATGGCCCTTAGAAGATGGCAGGAAAGGCCCCGCGATGTCCATGCCCCACTCAGCGAATGGCCAGGTGGGGGCTATAGGATGCAGTGGGTTAGGAGGTCTTCTAGGTACTGGGCCAAAGGCTTGGCATTGATGGCATGTACGGGCATATTGGATGCAGTCCACGTACATGGTTGGCCAGTAGAAGCCTTTGAGCTTGATGTTGTGCTTCATCAGGTCTCCGGCCTGGTGCGCACCGCACAACCCGTAGTGGACCTCCTGCATGATGGCTTGAGTCTCCACGAGAGAGACACATCTTAGGAGAATTGACTTGTCCTTCTCATGGATGAGTCGATACAGGGAGTCGCCAATCAACTCGTAAGAGGTTGCTTGGCGGAGTAGCTGGACCCTTTGAGCTCGGTCAAGAGGGAGCCACCCTTTATTGAATGGTGAGGCCGGTGTTGCCTTCGAGCGAGCTCGGCATCAGCCTCATGTGTTTGATGATGATGTCGACCTTGCCCTCGGGCGGGAGCTTGATGACCGCGGCCAATTTTGCTAAGGCATCCGCCTGAGCGTTACTGCTTCTGGGGATATGATCTATTTCGAAGAAATAGAACTTCTTGGTTAATCTAGTGACGGCAGTATGGTACGGGACCAATTCTGGCTTCCGCACGTCATAAACGCCGAAGGCCTGCCTGTAATATCCCAGATCTTTCGGATCCTTCTTTTCGGGTCCCGGATTTATTTTCTCGGAGAATTTGTTCCCATTTTACCCAGAATTATCTTTCGGACATTCTTCGGGTTCGGATCTGTGCGTTTCGGATCAGTTTCGGAGGTCCCGGAGCGTGTTCTGCGATTTCCCGTGTTTTTCCCTGACAGGACCTACGGAACCCCGTAGCAGGTAAACCGAGTCGTTCACCTACTCAAGGATGGTACCACGGCGATCAGCGCGTTCCAGCGATCACGCTGGTATATTTTTTCTATTTTTTGTATTTTTTGGAAAATCCAGATTTTCTATAAATCCCCATTTCTTTTTCCTTTTTCTATTCTTCTTTCTTTCTTCTTCTTCTTCCTCCCTTTCTCTCCCGTGAGCGCACACGGCCGTGATCGGCCCTCTCTCCCATGGACGCGACGACGTGCTCCCCTCCGGCTGCAGACGGCGGTGGGCGACGGCATGGCGGCAAGGGTGGCGACGTGGCAATCCCAGCGGCATTCGGTGCTCGGTGAGATCGTGGGAGCTTGTGAAAGTTTAAGCGGGTTTTTGGAGATCGGCAGCGATCTGCTGCGTTCTGGACAAATCCGAGGTAGGGTGACGTTCCCTAGCTCCTTGTTTTCCTTCCCTGTGATTTGTAGGTCGAGGCGAGGCTGAGAGGGGGTTATTTTGAGCCGGGAAGGGAAAAGCATGATTTTGGGTTCGAGCGCCCGATCTAGCGTTTCAATGCATGTTTTCGGGGTTGATGGCATCAAAAGATGCAGTGGGGACTTGGGAACAAGTTTCCCTTTTGTTTCCCCTTCACTCGGGGGTGAATGGGGCGTGGAATGGCGAATTTGGGGTTTTCCCGCCGTTCTCAATTTTCGAAGGCTGTGGCGGCCCTTCCAGTGACCGCTGATGTGGCCGAAATGTTCGTCGTTAAAACATGCGATAATCAATCAAAAATAAATATCGAACTCACAATATAATTTAAATTAATGGTAATACACTGGTGAGCACGGGTCGAATCCACAAAGAGGAATGTTGAGTTTGAAAATTTTGATTTTTCTTTTAGAGCAAAAATAAATGAATGTTTGTATTTGATTTTCATAGTTTAAAGGACATGAAATAAATATAGTTGGAAATAAAGACAATGAAATTAAATGCGAAATAAAATAGATGAATTGGGATAGAAGTGCGAGGAATCGGAAGAGTGACGCCGTCCACGCCGTGCCGAGCCTTTGATCGTCGCCCCGCTTAGGTGTAACGTCGTCATGAGAGATCCGAAGAAGCAACTCTGCATTGGGATGTTTTAGATGAAAATAGAAGGGTGGATGGAGGAACTACGGAAGAAAAATTATAATAAAACTAGGGTGACATTAGAATGAAAATAACTTTTAAACCGGAGAGAATTAGAAGAAATGACAGAAGATAAAATTAAAGAGCAGAGGGTTAGGAATAACTTTTATGAAGAGTGTAGAGAGATAAAATAATAGGAAGAAGGTGAAAATTGGGAAAACATGGAACTTATGCGCGCGGATGAACAGTATAAACGGTAAAGATAGAACTGCGAGAAAATTAAAATAACTCAAAAACAGTGATGAATCGGAGGAAGTGGTAGAAGAATAAAAGTTAGATCTATAAGAAAGGAACAACTTTTATGAAGAACTCAATAATAAAATAGGATCGAAAGAGCTTCAAAATAGAGAAATGGCAGAAGGTATCAACTCGTATGAATAGTAACCGACTAGGATAGAACTTAGAAAAATATGCAATAACTTAAAAATGGAGAGGAATTAGAAAAAATGGTAGAAAGAGAAAATGTATAGAATTGAAAGATGATTGAAGAAGATAATAAATTCAAATGAAGATCATAAAAGTATGTAAATGGCTAAATAAGACTAAAATACTCAAAACATACGGTAACAGTGAATGAAATAGAACCTGAAGGGCCTCCTGCCCCCTCTCTCCTTCAAAAACACTAACAATTCTTACAAAATTCTCCCAAGAAGTAGCAAAAGAACTAAAAATAGATTACAAGCTTCTCTTTCCTTAACCACATCCCAACCCCCTTTTATAGGCTTTAAACAAGCCTCTGGTTCTCTACTCTCCCCACTTCGTGAATCCCGCGGCCGCTTCTATGCGTTTGGTGTGAAGACGTGTGAAGTCTGCAGCCTTCCTCTGTGTGAAAGCTGTCGTCGCATGAATACCGTGTGAAGGCCGCTAAGAAAAGGCTGCTGTGGGCATTGACCCGTATGCGATGATTAGCCCCCCCTGGCCGCGTTGGTCTTCTCACGTTATTACATTGGCCATTTTGCATTTGATCCACCCTGCTGCATCTTGGCCGACTGCTTTAGCCTTTACACATGCCACGTGGACCCCATGTGAGAAACCTTGGTTCATGGCCCATTCTTGCATAAAGCCTTGGCCTATGCGCATGGACCCCATGCAACATGTGAAGGCATTAAAGTCATTTGAAGCTTTCATGGCTTTTAGCCTTGTGAAGCCTTTACGTGAAGGCCCCACCTGCACATCTTTTGCCCCCAGCCAACAGCCACGTGAAGGCCTACACCTGCTGCATGCTTTTGGTCTTACATATATATGTTAGATATGTATAGATATATTAGATATGTAGTGATATGAGTATAGATAGATATGATATGTATAGATATATTTTGAATATATATATATATATAATATGAATGTATATATTGTGAATATAGATATATTAGATATATAAGTATGTTATATATATATAGATATGTTATATATGTAGATATATATATATATAGATAGATATTAAGAATATGATATCTATAGATATATATATATATTATATATGAATGAATATATATCATCATATCTATATTCATATATATATATATATATATATATATATTAATGTTTTGGTTTTTTAGTTTTTTATTTATTATTTATTTTTTATTTTTTATTTTTTTTACTTTGATTTAAGATTGAGCTTGGTCGGCATGGACTTTGACTCATTCTTGTGCAGACTTGTGAAATTCTTGCCGAGTGCCTGCAAAATAACATGTTTATTGATCAAATTATAATAATTTCATCAAATTAAGTATTTTGATCAGAAATTGATATTAAGTGTAATATGTGCATAATTATTAACATTAAAGCTCGTAAAAAGTGTGAATATAAGAAATTAACTTATACAAATGCACACTTATCAACCGCCACACCCTTCAGGCGGTCCCCGTTTGATCGTTTCAGTCTTCCCGTGTGTGGGTTGGGCGTGGTGGCCATACGATGAACCGCCAGAGCCCATGTGGCGGACGAAGGTCCGACCGCTAAGCCAAGTGGGCTAGCATGGCCTTCGAGGCATTTTGACCGTTGGTTTTTGACCGTTGGAGGCTTTTTGGGTCTGACGGCTGAAGGTACACCCGCCTCATACCCGTGGCAGCCCTATATGGGACCGCTTGTTCTTTCGTGACCCAGGTTGTGGCGGCCCATCGTTGGACCGCTATAGTCCCTGTGGCGGCCTAATGTTGGACCGCTAATTCTTGTGGCAGCCCAAAGGTAGACCGCCAGAGGTCTGTGTCCAACCGGAGTTATGTTTTGCCGATTCTAGTCCGGGGTTATTGGATCTCAATCCGCGTGCTGACCCGTGGTCTGACTGATGATGGGCATATTGTGGGGACCACATGTTAGGATGCCGTGGGATCCCGGGAGTTGGTGTTCTCGACTTGTGTCGTCGTGAGTCGGTGTCGGTACGAGGAGCGGCCCTTGTACTTTGTCTGATTTAGACGTTGTTTTCCGTTCACTAGAGAGTCGACTCTCTCAGTGACCCTCCACTAGTCGTAGCCTTCCGACGCGAGAGAGGTCCCACCAGGGAGTGGTGGCGAGGCTATCCCGAGAGATGGTTTTAGACTGGTTTCCGTTGGGCCCCACATCTTGCAGCTAGAGTCCGGCTGAGGGGAAAACCAGTCAGAGGGCCAGACCAGGGACGCGCGGTCTATGTGTGCACACGTGGTTGGGGGCGGTTGGACCAGCGCTGACGAGCACGACCCCAGCTAGTCACTTGTTCTGTGTTACTAGTACGGTGTCCCCATTCCACCAGGGGTCGAGGGGGACACCCGAGGTGCGGTTTAAGCCGTTAGTGGACGCATCCGGCCTTGCTTCTAGTGGGTTGGTACTCTTGTCTTGGTGTGGTAGCGACTCTTGGGTTTCTCTTGAGTTTTAACAAGTTGCCTCGATTTTTGTGCCGTGCATTCGGTACTAGCCGTTCTAGTTACTTTTCACGCAGTTTCTCGATTTACAAGGTGGGGGCCGGATGATCCCTACCGAGCCTTTTATTTTGAGGCTCATTCCCTGCGTGTTTTCACCGTGTTTCAAGTGAGACGAGGCTTCAGGGGAGCGCTTCCGAGGCTCCGCGTGGTTCAGGTGCCCAGGGTTAGTTGCCAGTTGCCAGGCCGGGGTATGCCCCGCGTAGTTGTACTTTCTTTTCAGTGCTGTACTAGTTGTGGACTACTGTAATATTTTAGACTGCTGTTATTTTGTTGACCATGTACTTTAATTAATGTCATTTATTGCTTCCTGCTTAATTCATTTAAGCTGCGTAGCTCTGCAATTATTTAGATCCTTGTGTATCTCCACACCATCCTTTTAACCCTTCCGAGTCTTCGGGCTCGTGGGTGGCGGTTCGAGATTCGGGTTATCGGGCCTTCCCGGTGTTCGGATCTCGGGGTGTTACACTGCCAGACTATCAGCTGGGAGTCCCCGTAGGCTTTAAGGCATTTAATACCCATATGGAGAGCCATCTAGAGCCTAATGAGTATAGCTTCATACTCAGCTTCGTTGTTGGTCAGGGATTTCATGAGGGCACAAGAGTTGTACAAAACTCCACCCTAGAGAGTCAGGAAAATAATGCCGGCACCAGCCGTAGTGGCTAGTTCCTGGTTGCTCCGGGTAATCCCTCGGGAAGCGCCATCGAAGTAGAGCTCCCAGCAAGGTACGCTGGTTGTGAGCGCGTTCTACTGCTAGTAATGCAAGACATCTCCACTCTGTTCAACCGGTTGTTGTGCTTGAGCAGCAAGGGACTCCTCGTCCCGGAGCTCCGAGCTGAAGGGCGAGTCATCTGGCACTGGATGGGCTGCCAAGAATTCAGCCATACCCTGTCCCTTGATTACTTTCCTGGGGACATAAGTAATGTCGTACTCCATCAACAGGAGAGCCCACCTTCCTAGTCTTCCCGAGAGGACAGGTCGTCGAAGGAGGTACTTCAGAGGGTCATGCTTGGATATAAGCTCTACCTGATGGGATAGGAGGTAGTGTCGCAGCTTCTTAACTATGAACACCAATGCCAAGCAAATTTTCTCCATAGGGGAGTAGCGGTACTCGGCACCGATTATCTTCCGGCTGAGGTAATAGAGGGGCTGCTCTTTACCTTCCTCATTGATTTGTGCCAACAGAGCTCCTAGCGAAGCCTCCATGGCCGCAATATAAAGAATGAGGGGTTTACCCTTGACTGGTGCCCCTAGGACTGGGGGAGTAAGGTGGTACTCCTTGATTTGCTCGAATGCCGCCTGGCATTCTGAGTCCCATGTGAACGGGGTGTCTTTCTTCATCAGTTTGCTGAAAGGCGCGCATCGACCAGAGAGGTTAGAGATAAACCTCTGAATGTAGGCCAGCCTCCCTTGGAAGGACCGGAGTTCGGTGATGTTGCTGGGTGGCGGAAGCTCCCGGATTGCTTTGATCTTGCTGGGGTCCACCTCGATTCCTCGGTACCTGATGACAAAGCCGAGAAATTTGCCGCTGGATATGCCAAAGGCGCATTTCATGGGGTTCATCTTGAGCCCATATTGCTGGAGACGGTCGAAGACTTGGCGAAGGTCACGCAAATGGTCTTCTCGCCTCTTAGTCTTAACGGCGAGGTTGTCGACATAGCATTCGACGGTGTTGTGCAGCATCTCGTCGAATATTTTGGTCATGGCCCTTTGGTAAGTAGCGCCGGCATTCTTCAGACCAAAGAGCATGCGCTTGTAGTTGAAGATCCCTTTGGGGGACCTAAAGGAGGTGTGGTTCTTGTCTTTGAGGGACATCCGGATTTGATTGTAACCGGACGACCCGTCTATGAAAGACAATGCTTCATGACTGGTGGTCATATCGACCATCGTTTCTATGATTGGGACTGGGAAGTCGTCCTTTGGGCAAGCTTTGTTGAGGTCTTGAAAGTCGACGCAGATGCGGACCTGACCACTCTTTTTCTTGACTGGAACTATGTTGGTGAGCCAAATCGGATAGATACACGGATCGATGAAGTCGACCTCCGCCATTTTATGGACTTCGGTCGAGACATGGAGCTCCAGCTCATGGCACATGCGCCGCTGTGGTTGCTTGACTGGAGTGACTGAGGGAGAAATGTCTAGCTCGTGCTCCGCCACAGAGGGGTCTAGCCCTGGTATTTCCTTGTATGCCCAGGCGAAGCAGTCTTTGTAGTCGAGCAAGAGTTGTTTGTAGTTCTGCTTCTCTGCCTCGGTGAGGAGAGCGCTGGCAAATGTAGGCTGGGGAGCTTCATCTTCGCCCAAGTTGATTTCAACGAGCTCGTCCACGATCGCCTGACCGCCGTCTTCCAGCTCGGGAGGAGCGGCTTGAAGGTCGATGAAATCCTCATCATTAGTGTCGGCTTCGTGTATTTCTTGGTTCTCAAAGCCACCGGTTGACGCTGAAGGGACTGGAGAGTGGTTATTGCTGGGATCCATGGAGGATTGATCTGGACCGCCGGTTCCTGGCCAGCAGTTGTCAACCGGGGTTGCTGAGGTTTCCACGGGGTTGCCTGGTGAAGCTGACAATCCTTCGCAGTTAGGACCAGAGATATCCCCCTCCTGAGGAGGGTTCATTGAACTGGGTCCTTCGACTGACTGAGAAATCGGAAGAGCTTCTTCTGCCCCCTTGTCTTGGCAGGGAGGCAAGGAGGGTTCCTCGATGGCTGGGGCCGGAGTTCTGGCTTTGACAAAGATCAGGGTCAGAATTTCCTCTTCCTCATCCCCGAAGCTGTCGAATTTGGCTTCGACTCTAGCTCTGTCATGGGCTGGTTGTACCAGGCCTACGACGTTGACTGCGTAGTGGACGTAAAAGTCCGGGTCTTGGTCGTAGCCGAGTCCCTGGTGTCCTTATGGAAGGACGGGGGTTGTCCCCGGACGTGGGAAGGAGTCCACAGCTGACGAAAGTATCTTTGTTGTGCCGAAGTTTGCCACAGGGGAACGTGTTGCTTTAGACACATTTCTTGAATATACTGCGACATATCGCCCCCCACCTGAACTGCTTTAGGGGTATCATCGGCTTGCTTGGACCAGCCAAAGTCATCATCTGACGGGGCTTGAGGGACCATGTCTCCCTTATAAAAGATAATAGGTTTGTCCCTGTTAGCCTTTTTCTTGTTTCGGCGCTGTCGCTTGAAGGTGACAATAAATGTTGTCAGCGACTCAACGCTGTGCTTCTCAGATGCACATGGGAGCTGGATGCAGTCTGGTGGCAAGCATATACTCTTTCCGATGGCTCGACTAATAAGATTAGCCTCGAAGTCGATCTGGCGCCTCTCAGGGTGATCTTGGGTTGACTTGGAGCCGAGGCGCAGCCGATGAAGCTTGGCCTTTTCCTTGTCGACAGAGAATAGATCATCATCGTCTTCCTCTGAGAGCCAACCGTTGCTTTTGCTCTTAATCACGAGGTATGAACTAATCCCCTTGAAGTAGAGCGCAGCGTCAGCCAGGTTGCATTCTGCCGGTGTGAACGGCGACAGGTCTGCAAAGACTGTGTGTTGCTCCCCGCCCTTGGCATACTTGATGCATTGGTGGAAAGTTGACGGGACGACCCAATTTTCATGGAGCCAGGGTCTACTCAGTAGCATCTTGTAAGATGTGTTGGAGTCGATGATGTAGAATGTCGCCTTGGGGGTGAAATCATCGAGCACCATGTCAACATCCACCCGGTCGAGGACATCCTCAGTGTTCTGGTTAAAGCCGGATATCTTGACCGCTTGAACCTTCTGGAGGTACGGGGTCAGATATAGAGTCTTGAATGTCTTGAGCGGCATGATGTTGACAGCGGCACCAGCGTCTACCAGGATCTGGTTCACATCATGCCTGTTGACCTTCCCCCTCATGTAAAGAGGACGGTTGTGGCACGGAGGGGAAAGCAGCATGTCTTTCTCCGTGAAGGAGATGGCGGCCGTGAAGGCTCCATAGGCAGCCGCCTTCATCTCCGCAGCATGCGCTTCATAGACTTCCTGCTCTTGGAGTATCTTGATAAGAGTTTCTCTTAGGTCCTTACTCCAAGTGATGGCTTCCCAAATTGAAATACTAGCAGGGAAGCGTTTCATCTGGTGGAGGACTTTCCGGTCAGCTCGGGCTCGAGTATCCTCCAAGGAGGGTAGTATGTCGGGCTGAGCCTTCTGCGAGTTGTCGTGATGTTCCCCGTCAAGAAGTTGCACTGCCTTGCCCTTACCACCGGGATCAGACAGACTTTGATTGCCAGCGGACTCCTGGAACAGGGAAGCCAATGATGGCTCTTCTGGGGGTGACTGGCGGGCTGGCTCGTCCTTGTCGGACGGTCCCGCTTGCTCTACCGCAGAAGCCGGTACTGATGCAGGGGCTGGGAGGCTGGTAGTAGCCTCTTCAACGCCGGAAGGATCAAAGATACCGGGTCCGCTCCGAATCTCTACTTTCAGAATGGGAGCCAGTTCCTCTCCTCGGAGGAGGATGATTCGTTCCGGGTCGAAGGTGGACGGAGAGAGGGGTAACTCAGGGGTTCTCCCGCGGCCTCTACCGCGGCCACGACGACGCCCTCGGCCAAGACCGACGTGCTCTGGAGCTGGCTGTATCCTAAGAGGAGCAATGGTTCTTTGCCTTGTCCGGGAGGCTATTGGCTCGCCCCGCCATCCCAGACAAGCTCTCTTTGTGCTATAATGACAAGGAGATCACAAGTCTTTCGCCGTTCTTGAGCCTTTAGATCATCTCTTGGACCCAATTTCTGAGGCGGGCTCATTTCTGCATTTCTTTCCACGGGATACAGCTGTCGAGTGGGAGAGCCCCAGTAGGACGAGGAGGAACGTACTCCTCCGGGTCATCAATGAGCCGCTGGAGCCTTTGGAGAGGCGTCGGCTCGGCTGGTGATTGTAGAGCGGCTGCTTGTTCAGGTTGTTTCTTGAGCCGTCTTCTGAGGTTCTTCCTCCTATTTCTCTCTTGTCTCTTGGCAATAGCGGTCTCCAAGGGAGTAGGAGGGAGAGGTGCTGGAGCCGAAGTTGATAAATCCTGATGAGGATAGCTCCGAGCTGGTACCTTTGCAGGGCGAGGTCGTTGACTCTTCCTTGCCCGGATTTCGATCCAGGCGCCTTCCGTTTGTTGTATCGGGAAGGTGGCGTTGATCGCCTGCTCGATTACCTCGAGTGGCAATTCCTGGTATGCCGGGATACTGGGACTAGGGTCTGAAGACGTGTACGCGGTTTGATGCCTTACCCACGATGGCGGCAGCTCCTGAGGAGTCGATTGACTTGTGCTGGCGTCCGAAGACGTATGCGCGGTTTGATGCCTTAGCCGCGGTGGCAACGGCTTTTGAGAAGAAGCGGACCGAGAGATATGCTTGTTGTCCTACTCCTTAGCCTTGCCTTTGTGATCACGCTGAGGGCTGGGTCTAGCGACGACTGATGGCGTTGCAGGATATTGTCGCTCTGCACAGTTATCCCAACACTGCGGACTGGCTGAGCCTTGTGGCGGTGGGCCCGCCACTTGAATCGAAGCCGCTGAAGACTCCGAAAATGTCTTTTTTGTATCTCAGATTGTGCCAACGGGTAGGCGGAGAGGACCCGACGACCCATCCGCTGAGGGGGTGTGACAAGGTGGAGGCGGGACCTCACCCTGCTTTTGCTTTCCCTTCCTGTCCACGGCTGCCGGAGACAGACATAGGATGGGGGGATGACGAGAGAGAGCTGAAGAGCCCGTTATCGTCTCGCCCACCAGAACATCCTCTCGGCCAAGAAGGACCCGAAAGAGCCTGGCGGTGTCTTCTTCAGGGAAAGGGAGAGAGTTTAGCTCCCGCCAAGACCGCCACCGCACGGCCGAAGTGGCTGGGGTTGGCTGGATAGGTGCTTATGTTTGAGAGCCCGAAGGGGCCGGAGGAGTAGGGGGATGGATGATGTTCACCGAAAAGTTAGTCGGCTCCGTCTCTTGACTGGCCTCCCGCTCTCTACGCCTCCGTAATCGCTCGAGCGCTTCTTAGTTGTCAGTCCGGAACTCAAGCCATTCTGGAGGATGCTGGTAAAGCAGCCCGTGCCCATTTTCTTGAGGGGAATCTGGCCGCTCTGGCGCATTCCTGGCAGTGCTCAGGGTCTCTTCGATAGCTTGCCGAAGCCTGACAAGTGACATGGAGTTCCCCTCCGCATCGACCTACTCCCATTGGATCTGTTCCTGGATGAGGTGTTGAACTTCCTCACAGGACTCGATTGGGTGGCAAATTCTGGCGTGGAAGGGGCAGTATTGGGAATGACTATGGTCCCAATGGGTGTAGTCGGCTGGCGAGTCGCGGGGCACGATCTACCCATTCTCGACAAGGATATCAAAGAGTCGTCGGGTTCTCTCCCTGGGGAAGGAGAGAGGTCTCTGATCGTGCCAGGGCCTCCACCCTGGGTACCAGATCGAACGTCCCCTTCGATTGGTGCTGGGCTCCTCTGACTCGTCATCAGAAAGAGAGAATGCGGCCATCATGTGGATGATGCTGGCCAAGTGGTGAGCCACACGTGCTACCTTGGCCGGCCTGGCCCACGTATGTGGTTGCGGGGGATCGACGAGACCGCTCTTCATTTTGACAAGGCCATCTCGGATTAGCTTTTGCGCCTATGTCTTGAAGACGTAGTAATCTTCAATTGAGTGACCTAGCATGCGATGATACAGGCAATAACTTGGATCGTCAGTCTTCAGGGCCTCGTCCGGCTTGTGAATTTCGGGTAGCTCGACAATCTTCTGGGCCATGCAGAGGTTGAAGAGCATCTTCATATGTTCCTTCTTGAAGGAGAAGGGTATCTTTATACGCTCCAAGAAGAAGGGAGCAGTCGGCTTGTCCGCTGGCTTTTTGTCAGAGCCACTAGACTCAGCCTCCTTATTGGCCTTAGCAGTAGGGATGAACTCTATGATGTTCACCTCCTTGCCGGACTGGCATTCTCGCACTTGCTTACCCTTTACTGTAGTGTAGCTCGGGTTATCGGTGAAGAACATCTCTATTTCGGCGGCTGTCGAATTGATTTGATCGAAGCCTTTAATGTTGGTGCCGAGAAGCTTTTCGCTGACCTCTGCGACATATGGTGATGGCGTCCTCCTGAACTGGTGGATTGACACACCTCATGTGGAGGTCTCACCATTTTTTGATGAAGTCGAGGGCACCCTCGCCCTTTTTCTATCGGAGAGAACAGAGTTCGGCTAGTTGAAACCTTTCACTCGGCCGTTTGAAAGCAGCCGAGGAATTTCTTCTGGAGATTCGCCCAGTCAATGACTGAGTTAGGCTTCAGGCGGGAATACCATTGGAAGGCCGTTCCCGTGAGTGAAGTAGTGAAGTAACGGAGCAGATATGATTCGTCCAACGCTAACTCGCCCATGGCCGTCACATAGTAGGCCAAGTGTTCATGTGGTGACCCCTTCCCGTCAAACTTTTGCAGCTTCGGGGGTTTGACGTATTCTGGGGGAAGCTTTTTCAGCTGGTGGTGAAGCGGGTAGGGTACACTATAGAGATCTACTGTGACAACTCCTTCACTATACTGGGCGAGCTTTGTCTCGATAATACGCTCGATCATTAGGCATTACGCCAAGAGATTTTCTGGTACTGGTGTATTGGAGGCTTGTGGCTGGGCCTCGATCGGGGGTGTGCCAAACCCAGTTGCCAACGGAGTTTGGGCGATCGCCACTGAGGTGTTGGTAGCATCGCGAGTCATTAGCAGCGACAGTGCCTCGGCCTGGGGCCTAACAGGTTGCTGAGGATGAAGGTCCCGTTCCTGGAGGAGGTCTTACAGGAGGGCCTTCAGATGCTGGTTCTTCTTCATGAGGGTATCGAGGGTCACTTCTTGAGCCTTGTTCGCAGGAGGGTCATTGTTGACCGGCTATGTGTTGATAGGAGGGCCGCGGTCTTCAACCATGACCTCTTCCACGATTTCCGACGCCTACGATCCGGTAGAAGTGCTTATGTGACCTGTTGGGGGAGGCGGCGGAGCCTGATGGCGCGGCCTCCGGAAGTGGGACAGAGGCTGGTTCAGATCATCAGATTGGGTGTCCGGCTGGTGTCCGGTGGTGTAGCACGCGAACACTCGGACCACGTCGTTGATGAACCGGGCCGTCCGCCTCCTACATTGGTGCCGCTCGGGGCGGACAGGCGTCCCTAGTCTATCAAAGACCGAGGTGCGTTGCAGAGGGGGCTCACTCCCGATATCGATCAGAGGAGAGCCCGGGATAGGCTGCTATAGGGCCCAGAAGCGAGCTCGCCTTTACCTCCGCTTGATTGTGTGGGGGGCATTAGACGACTGGGTGTCATCAGATGGTGCTACTGTGGGGCCAGAGGCATCCTGTTTGATGCCGCGTTTGAGCGCTTGCAGGGGGTTTCTGATGCGCGCTCTTCGAACGGCTTGAGCTTCTTCTAGGGTAACCCAGATTCTTCTCAGGTCGGGTTGCTGGTCTCCCTCGTCGTCGCTTTTCTGACGAGTGGTCTTGGGAGGCCATGTGTCGAGTTTGGTGGGTGCCCCCGGGCTGCCGCCGAGGAACCCGCTCCTTTGTGCTTCACCCTGTCCTCTCGTGTTTGACGCAAGAGGTCAAAATGATTGGAGGTGGGGATGGTGGGAACGGTCCATTTCTGAGGTATGATTGGTTCACCCCCGTCGAGACAGATCCGCAAGTCACCGACAAGAACAGTCCTGCCAGAGTTGCTGGTTGCAGCAGCAAGCTGTCTGCCTTTGCGGCCATGGCGACGCTTCTTCTGAGGAGCTGAGGAAGACTCCGCCCCTGAGATAGTAGATCGAGAAAACTCGGCTTGAAGCGACCGACAGCGTGGAGCTGTTAGTCGGAAGTACTGGGACCGGCCCCCGGGGTATGAAACCCACGTCGGGAGTCGATGACTGGGCAACTCGGGTATAAGTTTTGCCCGCGCCGATAGAAGTGTTGCCAATGCTCGAGATGACACTCTTACACCAGGAAGCAACGCCATCGAAAGTGCTGAGGTGCCGACGCCCCTGGGTCGAGGACCTGTGGTAAGTGCCGGCGTAGTCCAGGCTCGGGCCGGGAGGCCCGAGAAGGGTGCTGAGGAACCTTGCCCCCTGGGTAGAAGACCGCGGGGAGAGCTGGTTCAACTGGAGCCCGGAACCGGGGTCCCGAGTGCGATATCTGAGAGCCACGAACTCGGGGCTGGGAGCCCACTTCGAGAGTCAGCTTTGCCGGGGTTCGGGCCTACGCGCCCGAAGAAGGTGCTGAGGAGCCGTGGACCCGAGGCTAGAAGCCCATGTTGGGTGCCGGCTTTGCTGGAGCTCGGGGTTGGAAACCCGAGGAGGATGCTGGGAAGCCGTGGACCCGGGGCTGGGAGCCCGTGTTGGGTGCCCACTTTGCTGGAGCTCGGGGTTAGAGACTCGAGGAAGGTGATGCAGTAGTGACCAAAGTCTGGGGTACGGGGCCCGTGCCGGAGATCGGATGAGGCTGGCCTCGGGAGCCAATGCTTACCCGGGCCGGTGTTGATCTGGGGACCCTGCAGGGGCCAGTGGTGGCGGCCTGGTGCCTGGCACTCAGGCGGGACGCCGGTGCTGGAAGTGCGCGTGGCGCATTAGCCAGGGGAGCCAATAGAGAAACGGGGGTTGGCTGAGGAGCAGCCACAGGGATCACACCCAAAAAGTAGGGCAATCCAATGACATGGGCAAAGCTGCCGAAAGTGATCGGCGTCGCCAAGTAGCCCACCCGGGCGTGGGTGGCGATGACGTTGGGACCATAGGTGACGGCCGCCATGGTTGCTGGAGCGTTGAGTGTTGCGAAGGTGATGGTTGCTAACGGTCGTTGAGCACGGTCCGACGGTCAGGGCGCGGACCAGAAGCTGCTGGAGAATGTGCGCGAGTACCCTCCTCTGCCTCTCCTGCAAGGATAGGGAAAGGGCACCAGGACTTCAGGGCTGGCATAGGCTTTTCTTCAGCAAAAAGAAGGAAGGCGGGAGAGGTCCCACCGGGCATGCCATCCTCTTTGTTGTGCGGGTTTTTATGCCAAATGACTGGGGGTGAAGGAAGGGATACAGCGGGGGAAGAAGAATACGGGAGTTTGATGTATCTCGGGTATCCTCCTTATAGTTGTATGCCTCTCACGGCGGTATCGGGCCCTCTCCTTTTACAGAAAGTTGAAAAGGGTCGAATGGCACGGAAAAGTAAGGGTATGGGTTAACCAGACAAGGTGCGGGCGTGCCAGTCGATTTCTCGACAATCACCCATGGAACCAAGGGTTGACCGGGGAAGCACCACCAGGGCGCGGCACGTGGGCTCGGGCGATCGGGTGACACGTGGAGAGGCGGGGTTCCACGGGTGCGAGTGCGTAGGCTATTGTGGGAATCGTGTACTGGACGTCTTTCCCCACCGGTCGCAAGCAACCAGTGTTTATTTACATCGGATTGAATCTGAACACCCTTGTTCTATGCTGAAGTGAAGCCTGTATATATGTCTGAAGCCGTGGGTAGAGGGCCGGGAGCATTCCGCAGCTGTGGGTGCGCTTTCGACGGAGTGGTGTTTACTGGGATAAGGGTGTTGGGCACATATGCAGAATGTTGTAGGAAGGGAGCTGGAGGCCCGAATGCGAGCGCTTGTATTTCACTGGCTTTATGATGAGCCGCATGGGCTTTACAAATGGGCCTAAGTGGCCAAAGTACAACTGGCGCAAGCCACGGGATAATTCTGACATGTGGGTCGGTCCCCGGGTCATTGCGTAATAAAGCGGATATCCACGTGTTTTACAGGAACTCTTTCCAGAGGGGTTAGTGTGGGCATGACTGCCTTGGTGGCCAAAACGAACGTGGACTGGCGCCTGGTGGAGGTCGGACGTGGCTCGAGATGAGCGATCGAGTCCGGGTCTCGGACGGCGAGTGTCATCATGCTGGGGAGTCGAGGTCGGCCCCGGGATTATAATTCCCAAGCTAGAGGTCTGACTGGACTCGAGTTGTTAATCTGAGGGGCCGACGACCGGCTGGGAGGTGAACGGTAGGCATGCGATTCCGTGTCGGGGTCCAGCACGGCATTATGAAGTGCACTTCGTCACCGTCGTACGTTGGCGTACAGGGGCGAACCCGGGATGCGGGTGTGTTTGCCGTTGGCATAGTCGCCTTATGTGCAACGGGGACGGTCTTGGTATGAGACGGCTAAACACCGCGTGAGGGGAGTATGTGTGACATACCCTCGGCGTGTGTGAGCCGACTAGCAAGCCAACAGTGCGTGCACTTGTCTTCTCGCGTTCCCCCTTGCCGAAATCCCCGGGGGTCCGAGGGTGCGACAATTAGGCCGGGGGAGTCCGTCTGTGTGTTTGCTTGTGCAAACCTTCCTTTTATGCATGCATGCGTCATGCCCCTTGAGCTTCTAAGGGGTGGAATTTATAGGAAGTTGAAGGGGTGGGGGAAGGGGTTTAGGCGGACCAAGTTGAGGGTTCAACTTGGTCCGGGTAAACCCCCTAAACAACAGCATTTTATTTTATTTTTTATTATTTTTGTGTGTTTTTTTTTTTGTGTAACGGAGTGGGGGAGATGGGGCTGAGGCGGACCAGCCCAAGGGGCTGGTCTGGTCCGCCTAAACCCCTCCCCCTGGGGGGGTTTATGCGGACCAACCTGGGGGTCTAGTCTGGTCCGCCTAAACCCTCTGGGGAGGGGTTTGGGCGGACCAAGGTGGCCCCTCTTTTTTGATTTTAAAATTTTTTATTATTATCTAGGGGTTTAGGTGGACTGGCTTGAGGGAGAGAGAGGGGCGGCCCCACCTCTATAAATTTGGATTTTTTGGTTATTATTTGTCCTAATTTGGCTAATAGAAAGAGGACAAAGGATACTGGGAGGATACACTTGTGTGCGCGGACTGAGACGCTCGTGCGTGTGATTCATCGCGCTTGTGCGTGTGATTCGTCGTAGGCGTTCTTCGCGGCTCCCTCCACGTACGGGTACGGTGAATGGATCCTAGCGTGAACTTTACACCACGAGACCAAAAATTTGCATGAACTGGGGCTGGGAAAGGCCGTCGGGCCTCCGGACTGGGGAGAGGGCGCGGCCCCCGGGGGAGTTCGCCCTTCCCGGAGGCGTAGCCACGCCCTGGGATGAACTGGCCCCGGGCGAGCCGCAACCCTGAGAGATGGCCCCTGAGGGTCTTCTTTTGTCGTTTGGTGATGTCCTTTGAAGGACACGAGGTTCCGGGATATTGGGATGGCCCAAGGGGGCCGTTGTTTTTCGAGTCATGGTAGCCGCTCGCAAGGTGTTCGGGTAAATGCCCGACACACCCCGGGTTGCCGAACGGGCCGCGTAGGTGACCGAGGGGCCTTGGATTCAGCCTTGGACTGAGAACGGGAGCTCATGGGAGCTAAGGGGAGGCACTTTTGGCTCGTGAGCCGTGCCTTGGGCTACGTGCCACGTTGTACGGCGGGTTGGCAGGGTAGCCTTGGGTTGGCCCAAGAGCTAGAGTTGAGTGGCTCATTGCCACATGTCTGAGGGTCAGGGTGGACCCAGCTTGTTGGGGGGTCATTGCTGGACCCAATTAGTGTGCTGGGACCACGGGGCAGCCCGTGGGTTGGTGTAGAAGGGTTGAAACGTACGCGCCCACAAGGTGTTCAAAAAAATGCCGAACACACGTGTGTGAGCCGCATACACGTGCTGCGGGCCTCCCAAGCCTGTGGTTGACCTATTTAGGTCTCCCTTTGACCTTGGAGGGTTGAAGGAAGGCATCTCGTGGTAAGCCCATGGCCTTTTTACTGAGTGCCACGTGACGTGGCTTGTAGTCGGGGTGCCCCCGGGTTGCCTCGGGTGGTCGTGTAGAATGCGGGCAAAGTCCGCAACTTAGGGGTCAGGAGTGGTCCCGATTGATTGCTAATGCCGCCATATACCTTGGCTAGCGGGTCGGGGCCGTTGGTCGTGCCCACTGGGTTGTCAGAGGGGTCAAGTAGCCCATGCCTTGAAGGTGTTCGAGAAAATTCCCAAACTCTTATTTTTAGGCATTTTGCTAGGGAAATTGTCCGGGTACAACAACAGCCTAGGCCAATTCCTGAAGTATCAACATATACCTCAAATCCTCCTCCCTGAATGGGTAGAATAAGAACAAGTGCAATTGTTAAGCACTTCTTCAAAGTTTGAAAACTCTTTTCACATTCTTTAACCCACACATAAGAATTTTCCTTCCTTACTAATCTAGTCAATGGCACAATAATTTTTGAGAAATCCTTAATAAATCTTCTGTAGTAACTGACCAATCCTAAAAAGTTTCAAATTTCAGTCACATTAGTAGGTCTTTTCCAATTGTTTACAGCTTCTACTTTTGAAGGATCGACAATAATACCTTCTTTAGAAATCACATGGCCAAGAAATGAAACTCCCTCCACCCAAAATTCACATTTGCTCAATTTGGCATATAATTGGTTATCCCTTAATATTTGTAAGACAATCTTCAAATGAGTTTCATATTCTTCCTTGGTCATAGAGTATATCAATATATCATCAATAAATATCACTACAAATTGATCTAAATATGGTCTGAACACACTATTCATCAGTTGCATAAAAGTTGTAGGTGTATTAGTCAACCTAAAAGGTATGATAACAAATTCATAGTGTCCATATCTACTCCTCAATGTTGTTTTATATATATCTTCTTTCTTAATTTTCAGTTGATGATAACCCGACCTGAGGTCAATCTTGGAGAAATGCAAAACTCTATAGATCTGATCAAATTGTTGTGCCCATGTAGTTTTGATGATAGCAAACACTATGAGTCACAAGTCAGTGCATTCACCGTCCTCGCACACATAAAGTCTATACATCCCATTGCTGGTACGAGCAGTTAAGTTCATGCATCATCACTCCAGCAAGTCTGTACATCGTTCTCGCGTGCACACTAAGTCCATACACTCGTTGCTGGCATGTCTGTACATCGTCTTGTACATTGCACACAAAGTCTATACATTCAAATGGCATGTCCATGCATATTCAAAGTCTGTACAGCCAGTGCATCCTTTCATTTAAAGCCTGTACATCGTCCGCCCGCACACACAAGTCTATACAGTCTTTGCAGTTATGCTCGTGCATCACTTTAACAAAGTCTATACATTGTCTGGTTGCTCCAACGCAAAGTCTGCACATTGTTGCAAGCTGAGTCTGCACACTCGATAATGGCATGTTCGTGCATTCATCTTCAATGTACACACTTTGTTAAATGCAGTCTACATTATATCTCAAAAGTCTGAACACTCTTCGGTGAAGTAAGTACACACTTCAGGTGGCAAGTATGTACATCGTCACTATCATATGCACGCTAAGTCCATACACTATGCATTTGTGCATCGTTCAGAACATAAGTCTGTACATTCTTCAAATGGCATGTCCATGCATTCATTCTTGACGTACATACTTTGATATATGCATGCTGCATTACACACGTTCAAAGTCTGTACATTCCTCAATGGCTTGTGCAATCCTTTAAAACAAGTCTGTACATCGCCCTGTGTCATGCACTCAAAGTCCACACATGCACACACTTAGTTTGTGCATTGTGCTCTCATGCTTTAACACTAGGCATTGCAAAGTCTGTACATGGTTCTGCACACATATACAAAGTCTGTACATGCTTTGTTCAAAACACAAACTTACTCAGTGCATCCTCGTCTGACCTGACAGAATATCTGCTCGAGGAAATTGAGAAGGGCACGTGATCCAAGAAGCCAGGATCGTGACACCTGTAAAGCAGCAAGCTTGGATGCTGCCACGTGACCAAAATGTTGGGCGGGAAATGTGGAGGACACACGCCCACCTATCTGCTGCTCTATAAATATGAAGCTTCTTCCTCAGAAGAAGACATGATCGTGATCAAAGGAGCAGAGAGTGAATTAGAGCCTACACGATCCAGTGAGTAGAAGATCGAAAAAGAAAAGCAGAGAGAAGAAAAAGAGAGAGAGAAGAGAAGATTGAAAAGATAGAATTAAGAGTTTATTTGAACGATTGTTCCTCAGTCTCTTGGTTCAGATACCAGAGATGAGATTGCTCATTGTGAGCTACATTCTCTTTTGAGATTTCTTGTTTCTGTTTGATTCTGCTTTTATTTTCTGAACTCATGTCTTCAAGCTGTGTGTCAGCGGTTTGCAGAGGTGTAGCCTCTGGACAGGTGAAGCTGTAATTCCTCAGCGGGGGAGACTAGGTCTCGGACAGCAAGCTGTGAGGCTCAGCGCAAGCTATTAGGCAGCGGATGGCTAAGCTGTATTGCCCAGCGGAAGCAAGTTGTGATGCTCAGCTGTTGTAGGCTAAGTTGTAAGGCCCAGCGGACGCAAGCTGTGTTGCGCCGCAGTAAGCCACACTTGGGTTTGAGTGTGGGGTGGACGTAGGTCTGGAGGACCGAACCACCTAAAAATCTGGTGTGTTATGTGCTTGTGTGATTGCCTATGATATGGTGTGTGGTTGCTTCTCTTGATTCTCTTCTCAGATCGCTTCATTTCTGCTAAGTTCAAACACTCTAGCTAGTGATCTCGTAGATCAATTTAATTTCCGCATTAGAGTCTCATTGAACTGTTAAATTAGGCCATCGATCTATTCACCCCCCTCTAGATCCACACTTCGTGGTGACAGAGTGCTTCCATCTAACACAACAGTTGGTATCAGAGCCTAACTCTTCTACAGGGACTTACAGCCCGAAGAGGAAGGTACAGATGGATGCAAGAGGGTTGATCGCTGAAGGACATTCTACCACCAAGCCCCCTTACTTTGATGGATCAAATTATGCATACTGGAAGAACCGTATGCAAGTCTTCTTGAGGGAGAAGGATTATGAGACTTGGAAGGTGGTGAGCAAGGGACCTTTTGAGCTGTCCCCGAACGAGGATGTCTGGACCAAGGAAGAGATCCGAAGGTCCACTCTGAACTGGAGCGCCATCAATGCGATTCAGTGCGCCCTGCACCCCACAGAGTTCGCTCGTGTATCGTCTTGCACTTCAGCCAAAGAGATGTGGAATAAGCTTGAGGCTATCTACGAAGGGACCTCTCAGGTCAAAGAGACGAAGGAAAACCTCCTGGTGTCAGAGTATGAAGCTTTTGGGATGAAGCCCAATGAGACCATCAAGGAGATGTACGCTCGAATGACAGTCATCACAAACGGTCTCAGAGGTCTTGGGAAGACATATTCAGAATATGAGATTGTAAGGAAAATCCTGCATTCCCTGACTCCTATTTGGCACACTAAAGCTACTGTAATGGAAGAGTCAAGGGATCTGTACAACACCAGGGCAGATGAGTTGATTGGATCGCTGATGGCTTATGAAATACATCTGCCGAAGATAGAGGAAGCTGAGAAGAAAAAAAAACCGATCGCTCTGAAAGCTGGTGCCAGCAAATCCAGCCGATCCAGCTATAATGGATCATCATCCGAGGAGAGCCTGTCTGGAGAAGAAATAGAAGGTGATGAGATAGCAATGATCACCAGGGAATTCAGGCTATTTTTCAGGAAAGAAGGAAGGCGATTCAACCGAAGGAACCTTAGTGGTGGCCGACGGGATACAAGGTATAAATCTAATCCTGTAAGGAGAACTGAATCTAATGTGTGTTACCAATGCAGGAAGACCAGCCATCTAAAAGCTGATTGTCCGGAGAATCAGAAGCTCAAGAACAAGTCCAAGAGAAAGAACACTAAAGGGAAAGTCATGGTGAGTACCTGGAGTGATGAGGATGAAGGTACCTTGAGCAACAGCTCGGACAGTGAGGAAGAAGTTGAAAAGTCCATTTGCCTCATGGCAACCAGTTCTGAAGACAGAGAGGAAGATTCTGATGAGGTACCCTCTCGATTTGATAATTTTACCATTGCTGATTGGGTAGATGCCCATCATGATATTACTGATAAAATAGATGATATTAGAAAAGAAAATAGGCATCTAAGAAGAAAAATAAATTCCATGCAAAATGACAAAATATTGACTGATAAAATTGCATGCCTCGAATCTGAAAATGCTAAGCTAAAACTCACATGCTCAGAAATTGAAGAAATCAAGCATGAGCTAAAAATTTCTAAGGAAGAGAATGAGAGGCTATAAAATGCAATTGATGAATGGAAATTGAGAATACAAAAATATGAGAGTGAAATGAAGATTGTAAATGAAAAGTATGAAGCTGTCCTAAGTGTGAACACTGAACTGAAGAAATATGTTGAAAATGTTCAGAAAGATAATGAGGACAAGCTGAGAACAATAGAAAAAATGACCCAAGGTTCAGAGAACCTAAATGCCTTATTAGGGTCCAAAGTCAATTTCAGGAGAGAGGGTCTTGGATTTAATTCCAATGCAACTAAAAGTCTTGCAATGAAGACTATATCATTTGTTGCACAGAAAGAGAAAAGACCTCTCATTAACATTAATTCAGATAATTCTGTAAATAAAACTGTGAACCTGAAGAAGCCCAGTGCTGAAAGAGAAGGGCAAACAAAAGATTGGTGAGCACAGTAGAGCTGGTACAACCAAGTCAAATCCTCAGTCTCATGTTAGGGGTCAGCCTACACATGCATATAAACCCCATGGTAAGGCCACCAAGTCTCCACCACCACCACCATCTCAGAAGAAGACCCAACACACACCTATAAATAGGTCAGCAGGGTCGAAGGTGCAAGGGAGACAGAATACATTTAGAAGTCAATCCAATCAATTCTACCAACCTAGAGTTCAGTCTCACTACACTGCACTGTCAAACTATTCCAATAGATCATGGTGGACTAGGACTCCGGGGAGGTACACAGGTCATGCATATTAGGCTACACGGTTTTACAGACCTTACACTCAAAATTGGATTGGTGGGTATGGCACTTGGACACCCAGGAACTTGCATTTCTTCAGCCAGCCCAAAAACTACTATGGCCACAATTTCTTGAATGCACCTTGGTCAAGGCACTGGCACAGAAGCTACAAATCTGTAAATAATCCTACTGGTGCTAACAAGAAGAAAAACAATAAAAAGAAGAGGAATAATAACAGAAAGGAATCTGGAAAATCCAATGAACAGAACTCTTTTAAACAAATGTGGATTCCTAAAAGTTTGCTTTCATGTTTTACCTGTATTTCATCTGCTCTGGAGCCCAAATAGACTTGGGTTCCAAAATTCTCTACCTAATTGTGTGTGCAGGTATGCCTGGCAGCCAAGAACAACCTGTGGTACCTGGATAGTGGCTGCTCCAGGCATATGACAGGAGATAAGGCCAAGTTCTGCATGCTGACAGAGAAACATGGAGGCCTTGTCACCTTTGGTAGCAACACAAAAGGTAGAATTGTCGGGACAGGTAAGGTAGGTAAGTGTACTACCTGTTGCATTGAAGATGTCATGCTGGTTGAAGGTTTAGCATATAATTTAATTAGTATCAGCCAGTTATGTGATAAAGGGTATAAAGTTCTTTTTGACTCTCAATGCTGTAAAGTGTTTGAACCTGATTCTGACTTTGTTAAGTTTTCTGGTAAAATAATTAATAATACATACATGATAGACTTAGATGACATATCACATTCTAACCTATGTCTCAATGCTAGCAAAGAAGATTTATCCTTCTTATGGCACCGTAGGTTAGGCCATGCTAGTTACACAGTATTGAATAAATTGAATAAGCACAGCATGGTTAGAGGACTTCCTGAAGTCTCTTTTAAGAAAGGAAATAAATTATGTGATGCATGTACTCAGTCCAAGTTAACTAGGAAGTCATTTAAATCTAGAACAGAAAATCTGTCCTCTAAACCCTATGAGCTGATACACATGGACCTTTTTGGGCCAACCAGGTCTGTCAGCTTATCAGGGAGGAAGTATGGGTTTGTCCTGATAGATGACTTCTCTAGGTACACTTGGGTATATTTCTTGTCATAGAAAAGTGATGCATTCACAGAATTTCAGGAGTTCTGTCTTAAGAAAAACGAGAAAATTGAAAACATCTTAATTGATCATGGAGGTGAGTTTGAAAACTCACAGTTTAAGGATTTCTGCAGGACAAATGGAATTCATCACAAGTTCTCCTCACCAAGGACACCCGAGCAGAATAGAGTTGTGGAGAGGAGAAACAGAACCCTGGTGGAGATGGGTCGCACACTCTTAGTTGAAGGTGGTTTGCCAAGGAAGTTCTGGGCTGAAGCTCTAAATACTGCCTGTTATGTAATTAACAGAGCTATGGTAAGACATTCTACCCAGAAAACACCTTATGAGATCATAAAGGGTAAGAAACATTCAATTGCTCATTTCAAGATTTTTGGTTGCAAATGCTTTATTCATATAAATGATAAAAGAGACCTTGATAAATTTGAACCTAAAGGTGAACCAGGAATTTTTCTTGGTTACTCTGAAAACACCCGGGCATATAGAGTGTATAATCTAAACTCCAAATCTGTTGAAGAATCTCCACATATTATCTTTGATGAATCTTTGGTAAAGACTAATATTGGTCAATGCAGGAATGAAGACAATGGTGATATTTTGAAAGAAGGGAACCCTGCAGACAAATCGGAAGATGAGGAAGAAAATGAAGAGCTTAATGGAGAAAAGCCTACAGTTCAGGGGGAGGTAAGTGAAAATCATGATAATCAAATTGTCAATATTAGATATCTGAAAGATCATCCTGTAGATAATGTGATTGGCAATTTGCATGACCCTCCTAGGACTAGAGGCCATTTTAGAATTCAAAATGAACTGAATGCATATGCTCTTGTTTCTCATGTAGAACCCAAGTCTATTGACTGTGCTCTCAAGGATGTGCATTGGACTAATGCCATGCATGAGGAGCTCAATCAATTTGACAGGAATAAGGTGTGGCACTTGGTCCCACCTCCTGATCATGGGACAGTCATAGGGACTAAATGGGTATTTAGGAATAAAACTGATGAGTTAGGGAATGTAGTTAAGAATAAGGCCAGACTTGTAGCTCAGGGGTATAACCAGAAATTTGGAATAGACTTTGAAGAGTCTTTTGCCCCTGTAGCCAGGTTAGAAGCAATTAGAATTTTATTGGCTCATGCATGTTCCCTAGGAATAAATCTCCAGCAGATGGATGTAAAATCTACTTTTCTAAATGGGGAAATCAGTGAGGATGTCTATGTGAGGCAGCCTCCTGGCTTTGAATGTTTAGACTTCCCCAATCATGTTTATAAACTTAATAAAGCTCTCTATGGTCTTAAGCAAGCTCCTAGAGCTTGGTATGACAGGTTGAGCAAATTTCTCACAGATAAGAACTTCACAAGAGGAGTAGTTGATCAAACATTGTTCACTAAGGTAAGTCATCCAGATATACTTATTGTTCAAATTTATGTGGATGACATAGTTTTTAGGTCAACTAACCCCAAACTATGTGAGGAGTTTTCTCAGATTATGACTAATGAATTTGAAATGAGCTCAATGGGCGAGCTCAAATTATTTCTTGGACTGCAGGTTACACAGTCAAAAGATGGAACCTTCATCACTCAGTCCAAGTACATAAGGGATTTACTGACGAAATACAAGATGGACAACCTCAAAGAAATAGCTGCTCCAATGGGTACCTCGACCAGCTTAGATACAGACCCTCAAGGTAAACCAGTGGACCAAAAGCTATATAGAGGTATGATCGGATCCCTTTTATATCTTACAGCATCTAGGCCTGATATTCAGTTTGCAGTGTGTCTATGTTCTAGATTTCAGGCTAGTCTTAAAGAGTCACACCTTAAGTCTGTGAAAAGGATTTTTAGGTATCTACTAGGCACTCAAGAGCTTGGTCTATGGTATCCTGCTAGGTGTGAGTTAGAACTTCTAGCCTACACTGATGCAGACTATGCTAGGTGTCGAGTAGATAGAAAAAGCACTAGTGACTACTGTTAATTCCTAGGTGGTTGTCTAGTGTCTTAGGCATCTAAAAAGCAACACACAGTAGCTTTGTCAACAGCTGAGGCTGAATATGTCACAGCTGGCAACTGTGCAGCCCAAGTACTTTGGATCAAGCACCAACTGTCTAATTATCAGATAAAATTGGGATGTATTCCAATTTTATGTGATAATACTAGTGCTATATGTTTAGCTAAAAATCCTGTTCATCATTCCAGGACTAAGCATATTGAGATCAAACACCATTTTCTTAGAGATGTTTTCAATAAAAAGGAAATTGAATTGAATTTCATTGAAACAGAAAAACAAATTGCTGATATCTTTACTAAGCCACTAGGGAATGAAAGGTTCAAATTTCTTAGAAGAGAACTTGGCTTGTGTAAATTTCAGCATGATGAATAAACTCTCAGGTGGTTTGAACAAAATTCTGATCTGGATTTACATCTGGTAGTCTAAATAAAACTCTGTGGTTGTTGAATGTTGCATCAGACCATGCATGCATAACATTCATATTTTTCATGACATATCAATTGGCATCACACTCATGATCCTCATTGCATGTCACTCAGCCATGACTATGTCTAAGCTCTCTCTCCTCTAATTCTTCCCATTTTTGCAAAACCACATGCATATAGACAGGGGGAGTGGTGTATGTAATTCAGAGAGGTCATCAACTTCATAGAAACTCAAATTCTTTTCTCTCTTGATTTCATTAAACCCTTTGACCCTGAATGAGTTGAGTCCATATGGTAATCTGTTAGTCAGTTCTAATTCTTAAGCAATAGAAAACAGACTTCTTCCTTTATAAGAATTTTAATTGCTTAAAGACTGACTTAATAGTTTAAATTTTATAAACTTTAGAGTTTAAAGATTGCAATCAGTAAATAAGAATGCTGATAATTGATAAAGCTCTCAACCCTTATTTCATTACATGTCAGACAAAGTCAACTGTATCTGAAATCTGAAAACTCACTTGAAATCCTGTTAGAGAAGGCTAAGTATATGTATTGTCCTTAAACAAGTCATTCTGAAACAAATAAAGGACAGCTAAGAAAAATATTGAAAAACCTTGAAAAATAATTGAAAAATAATGTTGGCAGAGCAATGACTGGTAAAGCACTGAGAAACTGAGTGATCCATCAAAGAAATGGATAACACTTATGTCATGATGTGTATCAGTTATCTCTGTAAAAATGGTCAAAACAGTAGGGTGGTTTCACTGAGTACCTGGGGGTACCTGCGTCTCATAAACGTGTACCCTCACACAAAAAGGTGCAAATCAGTCCTGTTGAATTTGATCATAGGCAGAATGGTCCATCATGTTGAGTATCTAGGGGTACTGGCATCTGATAAACGTGTACCCTTACGCAAAAAGACAAATGGTATCTGAATGCCCTTAATGAAATAAAATTGAAAATGTTGTTCCTTCAAAAAGAAAACTCAAGTATGTCAAATTGTTTAATTTCAATACATGACCTGGTATCTCTTAACAAATTTTACTGAGTCTAAGAAAGTAAGATACTTTGAAACTAAATCTCTCATGCAAATGTGATTCTGGTTTATTGCTATTATCATGCACAACAAACTCATTCAATGATTGTAGTGCATGAACTCTAACTTTTATAACCTTCAAACCAGAATTCAATCTCTAAGCAGTTTCTAAATTCATATGACTGAAGGCTCTGTGCTTTAGAATGCTTAATTCCTGAACTACTTGCTCAGAATGCCAGTCAGATATCCTTCTTCCCTTACACTTTCTTTCCCTCCTCTTTATTGATGGCAAAGGGGGAGAATATATTATCTGTTTGTTGAATTCCAAGGGGAGTGTATACATTGTTATGGTAAAGGGGGAGTGTATGCACCATGTTATGGCAAAGGGGGAGATCTTGTTAGAACTTGCATTGGTTATTTCATCTCATAGCATGCATTCGGAGTCAGTGTAACCCATAGTGTTGCCATCATCAAAAAGGGGGAGATTGTTGTGCCCCTGTAGTTTTGATGATAGAAAACACTATGAGTCACAACTCAGTGCATTCGCCGTCCTCGCACACATAAAGTCTATACATCCCATTGCTGGTACGAGCAGTTAAGTTCATGCATCATCACTCCAGCAAGTCTGTACATCATTCTCGCGTGCACACTAAGTCCATACACTCGTTGCTGGCATGTCTGTACATCGTCTTGTACATTGCACACAAAGTCTATACATTCAAATGGCATGTCCATGCATATGCAAAGTCTGTACAGCCAGTGCATCCTTTGATTTAAAGTCTGTACATCGTCCGCCCGCACACACAAGTCTATACATTCTTTGCAGTTAAGCTCGTGCATCACTTTAACAAAGTCTATACATTGTCTGGTTGCTCCAACACAAAGTCTGCACATTGTTGCAAGCTGAGTTTGCACACTCGATAATGGCATGTTCGTGCATTCATCTTCAATGTACACACTTTGTTAAATGCAGTCTACATTACATCCCAAAAGTCTGAACACTCTTCGGTGAAGTCTGTACACACTTCAGGTGGCAAGTATGTACATCGTCACTGTCGTATGCACGCTAAGTCCATACACTATGCATTTGTGCATCGTTCAGAACACAAGTCTGTACATTCTTCAAATGGCATGTCCATGCATTCATTCTTGATGTACATACTTTGATATATGCATGATGCATTACACACGTTCAAAGTCTGTACATTCCTCAATGGCTTGTGCAATCCTTCAAAACAAGTCTGTACATCGCCCTGTGTCATGCACTCAAAGTCCACACATGCACACACTTAGTTTGTGCATTGTGCTCTCATACTTTAACACTAGGCATTGTAAAGTCTGTACATGGTTCTGCACACATATACAAAGTCTGTACATTCTTTGTTCAAAACACAAACTTACTCAGTGCATCCTCGTCTGACCTGACAGAATATCTGCTCGAGGAAATTGAGAAGGGCACGTGATCCAAGAAGCCAGGATCGTGACACGTGTAAAGAAGCAAGCCTGGATGCTGCCACGTGACCAAAATGTTGGGCGGGAAATGTGGAGGACACACGCCCACCTATCTGCTGCTCTATAAATATGAAGCTTCTTCCTCAGAAGAAGACCTGATCGTGATAAAAAGAGCAGAGAGTGAATTAGAGCCTGCACGATCCAGTGAGTAGAAGATCGAAAAAGAAAAGCAGAGAGAAGAAAAAGAGAGAGAGAAGAGAAGATTGAAAAGATAGAATTGAGAGTTTATTTGAACGATTGTTCCTCAGTCTCTTGGTTCAGATACCAGAGCTGAGATTGCTCATTGTGAGCTACATTCTCTTTTGAGATTTCTTGTTTTTGTTTGATTCTGCTTTTATTTTCTGAACTCATGTCTTCAAGCTGTGTGTCAGCGATTTGCAGAGGTGTAGCCTCTGCATAGGTGAAGCTGTAATTCCTCAGCAGGCGAGACTAGGTCTCGGACAGCAAGCTGTGAGGCTCAGCGCAAGCTGTTAGGCAGCGGATGGCTAAGCTGTATTGCCCAACGGAAGCAAGCTGTGATGCTCAGCTGTTGTAGGCTAAGCTGTAAGGCCCAACGGACGCAAGCTGTGTTGCGCAGCAGTAAGCCACACTTGGGTTTGAGTGTGGGGTGGACGTAGGTCTAGAGGACCGAACCACCTAAAAATCTGGTGTGTTATGTGCTTGTGTGATTGCCTATGATATGGTGTGTGGTTGCTTCTCTTGATTCTCTTCTCAGATCGCTTCATTTCTGCTAAGTTCAAACACTCTAGCTAGTGATCTCGTAGATCAATTTAATTTTCTCATTAGAGTCTCATTGAACTGTTAAATTAGGCCATCGATCTATTCACCCCCCCTCTAGATCCACACTTCGTGGTGACAGAGTGCTTCCATCTAACACAACACAAATAACTCACATATTCTTAGTAGAGGGTACTTATTATTGATAGTCATTGTTTCAACTGCCTATAATCAATACATAATCTCATAGATCTATCTTTCTTCTTCACAAAGAGAATAGGTGCTCCTCAGGGTGATGTACTAGGCCTGATAAATCCCTTCTGTAATAATTCCATCAATTGCTCTTTTAGTTCCTTCAACTTGGCAAATGACATTCTATAAGGTGTCTTAGATACAAGGGTTGCTCCTAGTATCAAGTTGATTGAGAATGAAACTTCTCTCTCAGGTGGTATACTAAGTAACTCCTCGGGAAACACATCAGGGTATTCACTAACAACAGAGATTTCTTCTAGAAGGGATTTCTTGGGTTTGGTCACAATGACAGAAGCCAAGATTGCAACACATCATTTCTTCATCACTTTTTGAGCTCGAAGGGCAGAGACAAGAAATGGGTGTTTAGGATGGTTTTTTTAGAGAATGAAATTTTAGAGTTTTCTGATTCACCAAAGGTTACTATTCCTTGCTTAAAATCCACCTTAACACTATGTTTGGCCAACTAGTCACCACCTAAGATTACATCATACCCCTCCATGTTTAAGCATATCAAATCAGCGGCTAAGTTGCGACCACTAAGCAGTACTTCACTAGAATGGTAATAATGTTTAAGTTTAGTGTCTGCTCCTAAGGGTGTGGATATGACAAGTTCAGTTCTCAAAGGAACAAGTTTTTCATGTAAGGTGACAACAAATTTCTGGGATGTGAAAGAATGGGCAGCTCCAGTATCAAATAGAATGAAAGTAGTTCTAGAATTGATAGTGAGTGTCACGACCCAAGAATCCGATTACCGAGAAGGGCCGATAACCCGAGACTCGCACCGCCACCCACGAGCCTGAAGATTCGGAAGGGTTAAAAGGATGGTGTGGAGACTACACAAGTATCACAAATAATTATAGAAATTAAACATTTTATATAATTAAGCAAGAAATAAATTAACATTTTACATGATACATGGTCCACAAGATATAACAAAATAACAATAGTAGTTCACAACTAGTACAGAGACAAGAAGGAAAAGTACAGCTACACGGGGCATACCCCGGCTCTGACCTCTGGCACTAACGCTGGGCATCTGAACCACGCTGAGCCTCAGACGCGCTCCCCTGAAGCCGCGCCTCACCTGAACCACTGTGAAAACACGCAGGGAACAAGTCTCAGAACAAGACTCAGTAGGGATCACTCGAACCCTACCTCGCAAAACGGAGAAATCGCTACACTAGCAGTAAGTGAGTACCTTGGAAGGGAATGCCCTGCAACTGCAACACCGGTCTCGCGGCACGAGAACTGACACACGCGCCACGGCAAAATAACCGGAACTCATTGGTCAATACGACCAAAAACCCGAAGGTCGAAGTCACAGACACTGACTGACAGTCTGTCACTCCCGACTCGACAAGAGTACCTCCCACTAGAAGTACAATCGGTAGCATCCCCTGACGTCTTACACCGCACCGCAAGTGTCCGCCTGGCACGATCGCCCCTGGCGGAGGCAAGAACACCATACAAGTAACCACAAACAAGTGACTAGCTGGGGTCACGCCCGTCAGCGTGGGTCCAACCGCCCCAACCACGTGTGCACACACAGACCGTGTGTCCCTGGTCTGGCCCTCTGATCGGTTTTCCCCTCAGCCGGACTCTGGCTGTTAGACGCGGGGCCCGACGAAAACCAGTCTAAAACCGTCCTCTGGGTAGCCTCTCCACCACTCCCTAGTGGGACCACTAAACGTGTAAGCAGGCTACGACTAGTGGAGTGTCACTGAAGGAGTAGACTCTCAAGTCAACGGAAAACAACGTCTCAACCGGACAGGGTACAAGGATTGCCCCTCGTACCGACACCGTCTCACGGTGACACAAGCCAAGAACAACACCTCCCGGGGCTACACAATACCACAACACCTGGCCTCGACACGATGCCCAGCATCTGTCAGACCGCGATTGGCACGTGGATCGAGGCCCACGCCCCCGTGACTCAAATCGACCAAGAAAGAAACACCGATTAGATAAACTCATTGAACAGACCGCCCTGGGCCGCACAAGAGACACACGGCCAGGAATGGTCCGCTCTAGGGGATGGACGGCCAACAAAGGACCGTTCTACCCCTGGTCCAACCGGATTACGAACGGCCACTCCATAGCCGCTCAAACAAAAGAACGGCTAACCCTTAGCCGCTCGTGGGGGATGGACGGTCCAATCCGGCCGTTCATCGTCCCAACGGTGCAAAACATGGGCGGCTAGCCCCTAGCCACTTGAGGGAAGGGTGGCTAGAACCTCACCGCTCAAGGGGATGAGCGGACCCACCCAGGCCGCATATCCCACCAATGGCACAAGTGACGAACGGCCAGCCCCTGGCTGCTCATGAGGACATATGGCTAGCCCCTAGCCACTGACCCCAACACACTGTGCAACGGTCACAAGCCAACGGTCAAAAACCACGTGATGAACGGTTGGCCTTGGGCCGCTCATGGGGAAGAACGGTCACACGACTGACCGCGCATACCCCACTGCGCTCCAAGCTGAAGAGCGGTCATGTCTGGGCCGCGCATGGGGATAAATGGGCCCTGGTTCGACCGTTTATCCCTCACCGGCGCGAAAATGGCGAACTTGCCGGAATTCACCATTTCCGACCCCAAACAAGCCCCTGAGAGGGGGAAACGAAAGGAAATCGACCCCCATGCCCCCTAGCATGATTCTACGCCCCTAAAATGCGAAATCGTGGGCTAAAATGATGGATCGGGCGGTCACTCCCCAAAGCATGGTTTCCCCCCCCGGCTTGGAAAACCCCGTCTCTCGGCCTCGCCTCGGGCTACAAATCGTGGGGAAGGAACGTAAGAGGCTAGGGATCGTCACCCTACCTTCGCTCCGCGTCGAGACGTGCCGGATCGAGCTTAAATCATGAAGAACGCCGATAGAAACCCCGTTCCTTCACGCTTCCCACGAACATCGCACGCCCACGAGATCGCCTCGCCGCCGCCCACATCGCCGCGTCGTCGCCCCGCCGCCGTCTGTAGCCGGAGAGAGGCCCGTCGCGGTCACCGTCAGTCGAAGAGAGAAAGAGAGAGGCCGCGGTTCTCACGGGAGGAAGAAGAAGAGGGGAGGAAGAAGAAAGAGAAAGAAGGAAAGAAAAAAAGAAAAGAAATGGGATTTTATAGAAAATCTAAAAATTTCAAAAAATTTCAAAAAATAGAAAATCACGTTTCCGCGATCCTCGGAACACACCGATCGCAACGGTACTACTCTCGTCTAGGTGAACGACCCGGTTCACCCGCAACGGAGTTCCGCAGGATTTACCGAAACCCGTACGTGGAAATCAGAAAGCACGCGCAAAAAAGCCACGGACGCACTCCGGGCCTCCGAAACAACTCCGGATCGCGCCGATCTGAACACGGAAGATGTCAGAAACAAAATTTTGGACACAACGGAGCCGGACACTCTGGGAAAGCTGATCCGGAACCCAAAAAGGAAGGATCCGAAAGATCCAGGATATTACAGCTCTCCCCCCTTAAATAAATTTCATCCCCGAAATTTAAGAACAAAGCTCAGGGGAAGAAGAGGGAACTCACTCGAACAGGTAAGGGAACTGCTGACGCATCTCATCCTCACGCTCCCAAGAAGCCTCACCACGAGAGTGCCCCTACCACACCACCTTAACCAAGGGGATGACCTTGTTCCGCAGGCACTGCTCTCGCCTATCCTCAATTCGGACTGGAAACTCTGGGAGAGAAAGATCTAGAGTCACCTCGAGCCAAACAGAATCCTCAAGCACATGAGAGTCATCGGGCATATACTTCCGCAACATCGAGACGTGAAACACGTCATGCACCAACGCCAACTCAGGGGGTAACCGCAATCGATAAGCAACCTCACCGATGCGCTCCACAATGAGGAAAGGACCGACATAGCGGGGACTCAGCTTCCCGCGCTGTCCAAAGTGCATCACTGCCTTCATCGGAGAAACTCTCAAGAACACACGATCGCCAACGACAAAAATGAGAGGCTGCCTCCTCCGGTCAGCATAACTCTTTTACCGACTCTGGGCCGCCAACATGTTCTGACAAACTAGGTACACGACATTCACACACTATTGCACCAACTCCGGTCCCATCAAAACACGCTCACCAACCTCGAACCAATCAAGTGGAGTCCGACACGGATGCCCATATAACGCCTCATAAGGAGCCATGTCGATGCTCGAATGATATCTATTGTTGTAGGCAAACTCCACCAACGGTAGGTGGTGAAACCAACTCCCTTGCCATCCAGGCAACAGGATCTCAACATATCCTCCAAAGTTGGGATGGTCCTCTCTGACTGACCATCTGACTGAGGATGATATGCTGAGCTAAATGCTAACTCAGTGCCAAGAGCTCGCTGGAAACTCCTCCAGAATCCAGAAGTGAAACGCAGATCTCGATCTGACACAATGGAAATGGGAATTCCATGCAAAGGCACGATCCGCTCTATATAGAGACGAGCCAACTTGGGCACACTCCAGCTGATCTTGATCGATAACAACCGAGCCACCTTCGTCAGCCTATCCACCAGCAACCAAATGTTGTTCTTCCCACTCGGAGTCCTCGATAATCCCACCACAAAATCCGTGGTCACGTGGTCCCATTTCCACGTGGGAACATCCAAGGGCAGAAGCACACCTCCTGGTCGCTGATGCTCCGCCTTCACCTGCTGACAGGTCAGGCACCTGGCCACGAACTCGGCAACATCTCTCTTCATGCCAGGCCACCAGAACTGCCTCTGCAAGTTCCGATACATCTTCATCGCACCCGGGTGTACGGTGTACCTGCTCCCATAAGCCTCGCGCAACACCGCATGATGAACCTGCTCCTCGGTTGGGACGTACAGCCTGCTACGAAATCTCGCGGCACCGTCCTCGCCGAGCTCCACCTCAGCCATGGCCAAAATCTGGGGCAACTCAGGGTCTGCATGCTAAGCCTCTGTCACCTGACGGCGGATAGCAGGTGTAACAGTCAGACTCGCGAGCACCGCTAACCCCGGCTCTCGGGGAATCTTCAGCCTGAATGACACTTCGAGCACTTGTTCCCAGAGCCTCCACTTCCTCAACATCAAGGCACTGACCACGACCTTCCGACTCAATGCATCGGTGATGACATTCATCATGCCTGACTGATAAGACAGGGTGAAGTCATAATCCTTCATATACTCCATCCAACGCCTCTGCCTGAGGTTAAGGTCCCTCTGAGTGAACGCATACCTCAAACTCTGATGGTCAGTGAACACCTCGAACCTCTCACCGTATAGATCATGCCTCCAGATCTTCAGCGTGAAGATCACTGCTGCCAACTCAAGGTCATGGGTAGGGTAGTTCTCCTCATGTGGCTTCAGCTGCCGCGAAGCATACGCCACCACTCTACCATGCTGCATCAACACAGCACCCAATCCGACCCCGAAAGCATCTGTACACACCACAAAATTTCCCGATCTAGAAGGTAAAACCAACACCGGAGCCGAGGTGAGCAATCTCTTCAGCTCCCTGAAACTCTACCCACACTCATCAATCCAGACAAAAGGCACATCCTTCCGCGTAAGTCTGGTCATCGGGGCCGTAATTCGAGAGAAATCCTAGATAAATCTCCGATAATAGCCTGCAAGCTCCAAGAAACTCTGGATCTCCATCACAGACCTCGGCCTCGGCCACTGCATTATTACCTCGACCTTGGCGGAATCCATGAAAAGACCATCACCAGAGATCACGTGCCCCAAAAAGTGCCCTCACGAAGCCAAAACTCACACTTATTGAGCTTCGCATACAACTGGTGATCTCACAACGTCTGCAACACCACACTCAAATGGTACGCGTGCTCCTCAGCAGACCACGAATAAACAAGGATGTCGTCCATGAACACGACCACGAACTGGTCCAGATAGGGATGAAACATCCCCTGCATCAAATCCATAAACGCTGCGGGGGCATTGGTGAGCCCGAACGGCATCACCAGAAACTCATAATGCCCATATCTCGAGCTGAACGCAGTCTTCTCCACGTCAGACTCTCGAATCCGCAACTGATAGTAACCGGACCGCAAGTCAATCCGCGAGAACACTCGAGCAGACTGAAGCTGGTTGAACAAGTCATCAATCCGCGGCAACGGATACTTGTTCTTAATGATTACCTCATTCAACTGCCGGTAGTCAATGCACAGCCTCAGACTACCATCCTTCTTCTTCACGAACAACACTGGCGCACCCCAAGGGGAAAAGCTAGGACGAATATTGTAACGACCCGAGAATCCGATTACCAGGAAAGCCCGATAACCCGAGACTCGCACCGCCACCTACGAGTCCGAAGACTCGGAAGGGTTAGAAGGATGGTGTGGAAACTACACAAGTATCACAAGTAATTGTAGAAATTAAACAATTATAATATTAAGCAGGAAATAAATTAGCATTTTACATGGTCCACAAAATAACAACAGTAGTCCACAACTAGTACAGAGACAAGAAATAAAGGTACAGCTACACAGGGCATACCCCGGCTCTAACCTCTGGCAGTACCTCTGGGCACCCGCACCACGCTGCACCCCAGACGCGCTCCCCCGGGGCGGCGCCTCACCTGAAACACGGTGAAAACACGCAGGGAATGAGTCTCGGAATAAGACTCAGTAGGGATCACTCGAACCCTACCTCGTAAAATGGGAAACCACTATGCTAGCGGTAGGAGAGTACCTCGGAAAGGAAAGCCCTGTACTCTACACAACAAAGACCCTACGGCACGCAAATCGGCACACGTGCCACGGTGAGACAACCGAAGCTCAACGGTCGACCCGACAAAACCTGAAGTTCAAAGCCACGAAACTGACAGTCTGACACTCCGTACTCGACAGGAGTACCTCCCACTAGAAGCACAGCCGGTAGCGTCCCCTGACGACTTGCACCGCGCCGCAGGTGAACCACCTGACGTGGTAGCTCCTACCAAAGGCGCGAACACCGTACAAGTAACCACAAACAAGTGACTAGCTGGGGTCACGCCCGTCGACGTGGGTCCAACCGCCCCCAACCACGTGTGCACACACAGACCGCGCGTCCCTGGTCTGGCCCTCTGACCGGTTTCCCCCTCAGCCGGACTCTGGCTGCAAGACGTGGGGCCCAACGGTAACCGGTCCACAAACCGTCTCTAAGGGTCAGCCCGTACACCACTTGTTGGGTTCGGTGCAGTATTCAGAGGGGGGGTGAATGAATATAGCCCTTTAAAAATCTTTCGCCCAATTAAAATATGATGCTCACTAGAATTACTAGTTCGCAAACTAGACAAGCTTAAATGCTAATGGGCAGATGTGGAACTAAACAAACACACATTAAGATCACTAGAGTGCTAACAAGATAGATTTAGACAAAATATATCTCAACTAGAATTTCGCTCTCTTGACAAATTAAAATACTCTAAGAAGACTAATTAACTCTTCTGCTCAACCAGAAGCCAAACACATGGAGCGTCTCTATGCATTCATCTAGCGGAAGCACAATAGAACAAAACAAATCACAATGCACAAGGAGTTTTTAGGTGGTTCGGTCCAGTAGACCTACATCCACCCCACACTCAAACCGAGTGTGGATTCCGCTGACTCACAGCTTGAACAGCTGGGCATCACAGCTTGCCATACAACGGCTGGGCAACACAGCTTGCCGTCCGAGGAATCCTCCTCGCCCCGCTGAGCAACACAGCTTACTGTCCAGTGGAATCCTCCATTGCAAACCGCTGGGCAATACAGCTTAGCCATCCAGAGGCAGCACCTCTGCAATCCGCTGACTAACAGCTTGAAGAAGATGTAAAATAGAAAACAGAAAATGGAAATAAACAGCAATCTAAAAGCTGTAAACAATGAAGCACAATGTGGCTCTTAAAGAGCTGGATGGCCTGGATTTGATCCACGGTCCATCAAGAACAGATCTCCCTCGATCTCACTCTCTTTCTTCACTCTCTCTCTTTCTTCTTCATCACACTCTGCTCGAGCTCTCTATCTCTTTATCCTTCTTCTTTCTCTTCTTCTTCTGCTCTTCTTTCACTCTCTACTCTTCCCTTTTTCTTCTTCTTCTCTTTTGCTGGATCGAAGGGCTTTCTGCTCTGCTGTTGCTCTTTCTGCTCTCCAGGCTTCTTCTTCGATCAGCCTCCATCTGAAGATGAAGGCTCCAATATATACCAGCAGCAGTAGGGAGATAGGGCGTGTGCTTCCCACGCCTTCCGTCCAGAAGATTCCTCCTCGGATCACGTGCTCAGCACCCACCTTGGATCACGTGTCAGGTACCAGCTTTAGGTCACGTGCCCATTCATCAGTACGCTCAGCAACTGGAGTTAGATGGCGTCAACCCACTTGCTCCAAGGAGTTGACGCACCCCTCAGAGATCTTCAACCCTTTTTAATTGCTGCGTCGACGCTTCCAACCCGTGGTGTTGACGCATTGATGCGTTCCAGTGAGCAGGTCTTCAGCAGATAGACGTGCTGCGTTGACGCTCTCAGCATGCTGCGTTGACGCATGGAGCTGCAGCGTCGATGCTGCCAATGTACTCCAGAGGCTGCAATAAGGGATACTTGAACTGCTGCGTCCACGCTACTTGATCAATGCGTTGACGCATTGGTGTGTTCCAGCAGCGAAAATTGGATGGCTTCAGCCCTCTTGCTTTAAGGGGTTCATTAGCCTCTTCAGTCCCTGTCAGACAGATGAAACGAAGTCATCAGTTCTAAGTTTATGCATTGCATTGTATAGACTTTGCTGTGAAGGTAAAGGCTAAAGCAACGTACAGACTTTATGATACTTAGATGAAAAACAGGCGAAAGCAATGTAGAGACTTCAGACTGCAGGAACGTGTGAACAACCAATGTGTAGACTCTTCAATCGACAGGCTTTGAAGCACAAAGGCAATGTACAGACTTTGCCTTAAAACGAATGTAAAGACTTAGAATCAAAGCGGCGTTGTGTAGACTTTGAACCAGTGTACAGACTTGTTGAGGCTCAAGCGGTGTACAGACTTGAAGATCCACTGTGGATGTATAGACTTAAATGAGTGAAGCTGAAGCCTTGAACATAGGAATAGGCTTGAGTGTATAGACTTCAGACTTCAGAACCGAATGTTCAGACTTTGCCTAAGAAACGTAGGGAAAGACCCCAGTGTATAGACTTTGCCTTGAACGAAGGTAAGTGATGAGTGTATAGACTTTCATGATGTGTAGACTTGGAAACGTGAAGGAGTGTACACACTTGACCAATTCAAAGGCGAGTCGAGTGTACAGACTTAATGCGTTGACGCTGTAACACGAGCCAATGAAATGCGTTGACACTGTACAGACTTTGCCTAAGATGCTGTACACACTTAGCCTAAGACAATGTAAGCGACTGACACTGTACACACTTAGCCTAAGACGCTGTATAGACTTAGCCTAAGACATGCATGAACTGACGTTGTATATACTTAGCCAATGCAATGCACTATGAATGTATGGACTTACATGAGATGCTCATTGAAACGCTCAATGCATACACTTCAAGCCCAGTGTATAGACTCTCAGCCATGAACAAAGCGTGAAGCACACTAATGCAGGAATGTATAGACTTGGAAGTCTATGTGCATGACAAAACCAATGTATAGACTCTGAAATACAAGCGATGCAGCAATGCCTAGACATTGGGCTTTACCCTGTAGTGTATAGACTTTGCTACCCAAACAATCAATGTTCTGATGGGTCGACGCATCAGCAAGGGTGGGTCGACCCACTACTGTTCAGACTATAGATACATGCAGAGACATGATATCTGACAGAATGCAATGCATATATAAAGAACAAATGCCATCAATGCTAAACATCATCATTCATGTTGCTATCATATGCAGAATGCTCAAGAATAAGAATGCACAGAAATGCACTTTGTTTATTGCAATCATCAAAACACAATAACATTACTATCATCAAAATATAATATCAAATGCACTCAAATGCACTCACTGTCTTGCTATCATCAAAACCAAATAGCATTGCTATCATCAAAGCAACATAGCACATGCTTGTGCCTAAGAGGCACAACATTCTCCCCCTTTTTGATGATGGCAACACAATGTGACAGTGAGTCACACACAAGATTTTCTCCCCCTTTGACATGATCAAAAAGAGAAAAATAGTAAAAATAAGAGTGCAAAGTGCATTATGCATGCAAATTCCTCTAGAACATTCTCCCCCTGAATGTAAGACTCCCCTGAATTATTTCTCCCCCTAAATAATAGCTCCCCCTTTAAGAAGGAATATGAACAGATAAACAAGGAAGAGAAGGTAGGAGGGTCACTTGACAACAGCTGAATCATAGGTTCAGAAAGGAAGCATGATTATAAACAACTGTTAAATGTTAAGAATCAGCAACATACAATTTTTAAAAATGTAGGTTTAACAGTGATAAATCTAGAGTAAAACACCTGACCCCTGAAAAAGAGTTTATAGACTCCATTTATAGCAATGAATCTAGGGCACATGGTATTAATAGATAAGTCAGAAATAATACCCTTTTGTGATTAAACAAGGAAGATCAAGAAAGGCAACTTGAATATGTATTAATAAAAACAATTTTCACTCATTGACTTTTGATTTTTCGAAGGGTTTCAGCAGTTTGATTTTCACCTTTGAATTTCAGAACTTGAACTAAGTGAATAGATCAGTGGCATTTATGCTGTTGACATTAGGTGTACACCTTGATCAGACACAGGTACCCCCAGTTACTAGGCATAAACTACTAGACCTATTTCAGATCAGAACCCACAAAGGATAGTCTTCACTTTTGACATTAAGGGTACACCTTGATTAGAGGCCAGTACCCTCAGTTACTTGGTGAGGACTCCCCCTATAGATTTGACCCTATGAACAGAGATATTCTGAATCACCTCATGACATGTGAATTCTCCTGCTTCTTTGGAGGAGTTCACAGTTTCTCAGTGCAATCAGCCATTGCTCTGTCACTGTGTTCAGTTCTTAACATAAGTGATCTTATTTACTGCTGCCCTTAATTCTTTTAGAGTTATTGTTTAAAAAATCAGTACACACTCTTATTAGCCTGTTCTAGACATCTCCAGTTCAACACATTTAGGCATTACAAAACCTTTTTCTATTTTAGCCATGAGACAAAGATTAAGAGCTATAAAAGTTTTCTTTTATCTCAAATTTTGAAGTGCAGACACTTAACTCTCCAATTTATAAAGGTTAAACCTTTAGTTCCTTTCAATTTGTACGTGTGATTCTTATAAGTGAACAATTGCAATAATCACCATTCAAACCAGATGCAAAGCTGTTGTTTAGTGAAAATGATGGGGAAAAGATAGTAATTGGCAATATGGTTCAATGAGCAACTGATGTCAAAGAATATGAATCATTTGATGGAGAACATTGAGAAGTGAATAGGATTCAATGAATTGAATAGAACTCTCAGCTCCCCCTGACATCATGATGCAAGAGATATGCTATGCAGCATACTATCCTATATGCAGACTATGCACCAAGGATACATGAGACAAGTATGCAATCTGAAGAGGCGAGATCTCGCGCTGGATCCTGAGCGGGCTATGGATCACCAGAAGATGAATCTGCAAGAGAGGGAAATGTATCAGAGGGCCCAGGGGATCTCCCTGGGGCAAAACCCTCCGATGGCTAAGTCAGTAGAGCTATGGTGGAAGCAATAATGGGGGGAGGAGAGAGCTGATGCGCGAGAATCCTCTCCACCAAAGGGTGAAGCGAATCGTGCTCAGGAGCTTAGGGTGTGTGAATGCTTAGTTCATCTTACCATCTTCCGGAGGGTATCCCTTGCTTAAATAGTGCGCCGCCTTCAGGAGTCCTATAAGCTGAGGGGTTCCCGGCGGGAGTTACGTCTTTAACGGGGGCTTTCATGGCCTGATCGTGGGAACGTTATCCCCTTGGAGTCCGGCGGCTCCCCTGACTCTCCCGCTGGCGGAGGACTCTGAACGGCTGCACCTGCAGATAATCAACCGGCCTTACCGAGCCTCGGGGATGCTAGCTCATGTCCGAGCGATAGGCATGGCCTGGCGAGGGTGGGGTCGGATAGGTTGGCTGGAGCCTATCTCTCTCGGACGGGGAGAGGGCTTTAGGTCGGACCTTCCTTGGGACCTGACCGTTGTCTCGGGCCCTCCGAGCCTAGAAGGCCACCGGGGAGAGTTAGTTCCTCGAGTCTTATTTATTGGGCTTTTCTCCCTAAGTGGGCCTTATGGGCTATCACTCGGGTGGGCTCGCCTGGTTGGACCTTGTGGGTCTTGTTGGGCTGCCTTTATGGTGGGCTGCGGAAATCCCCCTCTCCACTTGTCCCCCTCCTACTCCCGAGCCAAGGAGGCTCGGATGAGTATTTTTTCGAGGCTTTGGACCGGCGTGGCTCAGGTGGGTGGAATTCCGTTGGCATTATGGAGCCGCTTATAGTGGTCGCCGAGGCCCGTAATGATGATCCTGACGGATTTGAAACGAAGGGCCCCCCCTTTTTCTCGGAGCACGGAACGGCGCGCCACCACCCTCAGGGGTTTTTAGGGGGCGCTGTTCATCGTTCTAGGCTTCCAGGGTTTTAGGCTTTCCTTGCTTCTTGATGCGCCGTGAGAGCACAGCGGAGACGCGGAGCCTTGCGGCGGCGTTCGAGGAGTTGGCGAGGATAACCGCAGAGGCGGTCCGGCAACTTCCTTCTCCCCCGGAGTCTTCGAGCTCGTACGAGGGATCTCCTCCTTACTCGATGGCGGATTAGAGTCCGGAGCTTGTGCCGGTGAGGTGGGAACCCGTCCCCAACTGTAGTGAGTTGGGGGAAGCGGAGGTGCCGGCAAATTCCATGCTGGAGCATCGTTTCTGCCTGCCTCTCAGATACAGCTTTGTTGTCGCCACTCCGTACGAGACGAGTCTGGATGATCATGATGAGCTCATTTGCACCTTCCTTCTGGCTTGGAAGAGTGGATTTCTGCTCCCTTTCGATCCTTTCGTGCTGCAGCTTCTTAATTTTTTTCGGTTGGCGCCTATTCAGTTGGTGGCCAATTCATATCTGCTGCTCTCGGCCTTCCGGATTCTTTGTCGTCAGCACGACATTTTTCTTTCTTTGGACCTCTTCCACTTCTTTTTTGAGTTGAAAGCGCACCAGTCGGCGGGGAAAGGCTTCTACTTCATACAGGCGCGGCGGAATAGGAGCTGCATCTCACTTGCGGCGAAGGACTCCTCGCACAAGGGGTGGAAGACCCAATTCTTCTGGGTGAAGGCAGTGGCGACGGACGAGATCTGGAGATGCCGGACCTCGCCCAACTTTCACCCGAATCTGCCCCCTCGCCAGGAGGAGTTCCCCCCCCACGTGGAGCAGCAGGCTGCCCGTCTGCTGGAGAACCCTCAATCGACCGAGGAGCTGGTGACGTCGGAGAACATCGAACGGTGTCTTCTCTCGCGGTTGACGTCGACAGGTACAGCTCTTGAGGCTCTTTTTCGGGGGTGGTAGCTCTTTTCCTCCTCCTGACCGGGGCTTCTTCTTGTTGCAGACGTGAGGCGGGAGCCTCTGGAGGAGGCAGCCGAGGTCATCGATCTGGGAGATGACTCGGCAGCCGATGAGCCTGATGCCCCGGTGGGTCGCGTCCATGCCCGAGATAAGGGCAAGGGGGCGGCCCCCGAGGGGTCTTCTCGATCGACCGGCCTGAAGCGCAAGGATCCCCTGGCGGGGAAACTGCGGGAGGCCGCGAAGGCCAGGAAAAGGGCCAAGAAAGCCGGTTTTCCCATCGCCGTCGGGGGCGATTCTGGCTCGGCGGCGCTCCCCCTAGGGGGCAGGATGGGGCCGACCCCTCCGGGCTGGCTCTCCCATCCGCCGGGCGAGAGGGGGCCGAGGAGACCAGGGGCCCCGCAGAGGGAGGTGATGGGTCGGCTCTCCCCTCTGTGGGGGCAGAGGGGGCCGGTGCCGGTGTGGCTGGCGCTGGGACCGAGGGATTGGTCGGCGTGGATGGGGGTTCGCCCGCGAGGGCGTCGCAACCCCAAGTGCCGGCAGTTTCTGGTGCGGTTGATCCCGCGGCGCCGGTCGAGGGTGGGGGTTTGCCCGGGGAGGCGTTGCAACCCCAACCGACCGTGGCGCGCGAAGCGGTCAGCTTCGCTGCCCGAACAAGGTCTTCTGGCGAGGTGCCCAGGGTGGAGCAGTCCCCTTTGCCGGAACATCTGGTCAGGCTCGGTATCTCGGGCGACTTGTACCGGCTCTGTCGGTCGATCGCCGAGAGGACGAGGGGGGGAGAAAGGCGCAGCACTCCCACCGGGGTCCTTGATATCCTGATGGAGGGCGGCCTGGTCATAGCTCGGACAGCGGCCGTGATGGCGGAGGCCCACGCCCGGACGGAGGCGGAGCGGTCGAGGCTCGCCTGGACCCTTGGTGGATGCGAGGGGAAACTATCCCTGCTCGAGGGGGAGCATGAGGGGCTCCGGCGGGAGTTCCTCGCATTCAGGGAGTTGGCGCGGTCGAGCCGACGGGAAGCCGAGGCGCTGGCCGAGCAGCTAGCAAGGGCCCAAGAATCGCTCGAGAGGAAGAGCAAACATCTAGAAGACGAGCGTCAACGTCACATCGAGCTGGACGGCCTCTGGGAGCTTGAGCGCGGCGAGCTGCAGGATCGGGCGGAGGACGCGGAGCGCCTTCGCGCTGAGGCCGAGGCGGACCGAGCCCGGGCGGAGGGTCGGACGATCGAAGCCGAGCGGAGGATGACCGAGCTAGAGGAGCGTCTGGCGAGGGCGGAAGAGCGTGCGGCTGAGGCGGAGCGGGCTCGGGACGGGTAGGTCGAGGCGGAGGCGATCGAGCGCTACAAAGGCTCGGAAGCTTACTCGATCGACCTGATTGAAGCTGCCCTACCCTACTACGAGGTAGCGCTCCGCCGGGGTGCCCGAAAGGGATTCAGGCAGGGCTATCGCCGGGCGATGAGCTATGCCAATGAGCACCTTGCCGGGGGTGATTTTCCTTACGGCCAGAGTTATGACTCGGATGAGTCAGTTTCCAGCTCCTCATCCTCGGCCGGGGAAGAACCGGAGGAGTCATCTGCAGCGGGGTCACCAACTCCGGAGGCAAAAGGAGGGCTCACGACCGGGACAGTTCTCGCACAGGCGAGGTCAGTGTCCGGGCCGGCCGTCACCGAAGGTACCGGGGGTGACGCGTCCCCTACTGCTGTTCCCGAGCTTCAAAGTGGGCCCGAGGCCTAATGTATTGTGCTTTATTTTGCCCCTTCCCCTTTTTGTCTGTTTTTCCTTTTGTAAGAGGATTTCTTTATGGGAGGCAATAAAGGACTTACTTCGTTTGATCGTTATCTTTGCCGTGATTTGGCTGGCGTATCGGGGGCAGTTGGAAGGTGCCGATATTCTCTGCACCGTTCTCGCATGCCGATTCGGGAGACTTCTGGCGGGGCGTCCTTTCATTCCACCATGCTTTGAAAGTCGAGGCGCTTCGCGAATCCCGCTAGGGCGGGGGCCGAGGAATTGGAGGTGACCTTCCAAGGGAGGTCCTGTAGCGTGTTTTCGAGGGGGGAGTCATTTAAGGCGCGTGGCCTCCCTTGGCCTATAAAAAGGACCGAAGGGTGCTCCTTCCCGCTTAACACTTGGGACTCTCACCGGCGGTCTGCTCTTGTTCCCTCGTTTTCGCTCTGCGTTGCGCCGCCGCGATCGGAGCATGGAGGGCCCTTCAGAAGATGACGCCGCAGACGACGGGGAGCGGCCGGTTCCAGCTGTCTTGGAATATCGGTCGGGTCCCACGGTCGCCGCGCGTGCATGAGACAGGTCCGACGGTCGCCATGCGGATCTGGAGAGGGCTTCGACGTGCGGGGGCATGCCGTTTGCCTCCTCTTGGCTCCGGCGAGGCTTCCGGGCGGACGCCGAGATGGAGGGCGGACGGGGGAGTTAGGGATGCCGGCCGCCATTCCCCTCCATGGGAGGGGAGGAGGCGGCTCCAGTTCCTTCCTCACCTCTGTCCGCAGCCTCTTTCTCTCTCTTTTGTTCTTCATTTCTTTCACTCTTCGGGGGCTGCTTGCTTTCTGTTCGCCTCCAAAGAGTTGGTAGTTTGGCAGAGAGGAGACCTTCACGGCGCTCCTTTTTCCAGGTTGTTGCCAACTTGGAAGGTAGCCTTCCTCGCGTGAAAGGTGGCCTTCTCCTTGCTGTCCCTATGTCACCTTTGTCACGGTCCACCCGAGCCAACTGGGTCGACCATCTCTTGTCCGAGCCAGTTTCTACGCGAGGTAGAGTCAGTAGCTGGATGCGAGAAGGTCAAGACCGGGTCGGCCGGGCGATGGCCGTTTGCCGCGGTGCTAGATGGATTTTTGCTTTTCACTATGTAATGTACTGGCAGTTGCCTTTCTGATGTACCAATAGTTATCTTGAATGAATGCAAAAAAAGGGGGTTTATTTTACCCGATTTGTCGATACAGTTTTCAGAAATAAAATCTGTGTAGCGTGGTTGCGTTCCATATCCGGGGAATGGGTTCCCCTTCCATTGTGGCTAACCTGTACGCACCTTTCCCGAGCGTCTCGATCACTCGGTAGGGGCCTTCCCAGTTGGGGGATAGCTTGCTCGCCGCCTCCAGTGGTCGAGAGGCTTCGGTCTTCCTGAGGACGAAGTCCCCTGGTCGGAATTGTCTGCCTCGGACCTTGGTGTTGTAGTACCGAGTGAGGCGGCGCTGGTATTCCGTAGCTCAGACGTTCGCGATCTCTCGGAGTTCGTCTGCCAGGTCGAGGTTCTCGAGCAACTTCTGCTCGTTTGCCTCGGGTGAAAAGCTGATCACTCGGAGAGACGGATTGGCGATCTCTAACGGAACGACGGCTTCGGTGCCATATACCAGTTGAAAAGGGGTCTCACCGGTTGCCGTCCTGGGGGTCGTTCGGTGCGACCATAGTACGCTAGGCAGTTCCTCGAGCCAGCTACCCTTAGCCTTGCCGAGTCTGGTTTTTATGCCCTTCAAGATGGTCTTGTTGGCATTTTCAACCAGCCCGTTGGCCTGAGGGTGGGCGACCGAAGTGAAGTGGTTGCAGATATTTAGGTCGGCGCATCTGTCTCGGAAGTACCGAGAGTCAAATTGTCACCCGTTATCGCTCACTATCACTCGGGGGATGCCAAAGCGACAGATGATCGATTTCCATACGAAACCCCAGACGACTGTCTAGGTGATCCTTGCTGTAGCTTCAGCCTCGATCCACTTGGTGAAGTAGTCGATGGCGATGATGATGAACTTCTTCTGGGATTGAGCCGTTGGGAATGGCCCAAGGATGTCGATCCCCCACCGAGCGAAAGGGTAGGGCTCGGTAAGGGTGATAAGTTCCGTGGCCGGCTGATGGACCAAATGGTCGAACCGCTGGCAACGGTCGCAATGTTGTGCGTAGGCCGTGCAGTCGCGCTGCAGGGTCGGCCACCAGTACCCCTATCTTAGCAGGATTCTGGCCAGCGACCGACCTCCTGAATGTGCTCCGTACAGGCCTTGATGAATCTCTTCAACAGCTTGGCTTGCTTCGTCAGGACCGAGACACTTCAGAAGGGGCCCGGAGAATGATCTTCGGTAGAGAGCGTTGTCGAGGATGACGAAGGGCCGAGCTTGGTACTTCATTTGGCGGGCTTCCCGAGGGTTGGAGGGCTCCCGAGAGTCCCGTAGCTAGGACAGGTAGGGGGAGCGCCAGTCGCCGGGAGTGGCCGAGTCAATGGCGAGGAGCTCCAAGTCTATGCTCGGGCGCTCGAGCTCTTCTAGGAGGACCGATCGTGTACCTTCCGGGTCTAGGGAGGAGGCCAGTCAGGAGAGAGCGTCCGCCCGAGAGTTTTGCTCTCGAGCTATTCGGACTACCTCGAACTCCTCGAACTGCTGGGCCAGGCTCCGGACCAACTGTAGGTATTTGATCATAGGTACCTCCCGAGCTTCGTACTCGCCACTGACCTGGCTTGCAACTAGCTGGGAGTCGGTGTGGATCCTGACTCGCTCGGCCCCCAACCGTCGGGCCATGCGGGCTCCCGAGATAAGGGCCTCGTACTCGGAAGCATTGTTGGACGCCAGAAAGTTGAACTTTAGGGCGTATTGCAACTCTATTCCTTCGGGGGACTTTAGGAGGATCCCTGCGCCGCTACCGACCGAGTTGGACGATCCATCGACGAACAGCTCCCAGGTTGGCCCGGTTGCCGTCGGAGGCCTGTCCTCGACCATAACGGTGCTCTCGGTGATGAAGTCGGCGAGTGCTTGTCCTTTGATAGCTGATCGCGGCCGATACAAGATGTCGTAGGCCCCGAGCATGATGGCCCATTTGACGAGTCACCCCGAGGCTTCGGGATGGGCCAGAATCTTCTTCAGTGGCTCGCCGGTTAGCACAGTGATGGGATGCCCCTGGAAGTAGGGTCGGAGGTGCTTTGCGGAGGTAACCAACGCTAGCACGAGTTTCTCGGTTGCGGGGAACCTCCGCTCGGCCTCGCCGAGCACCTTGCTGGTGTAGTAGACCGGCCTCTCGACTCCCGAGTCATTTCTGACTAGGACCGAGCTGACCGTTGATGGCGTCGCCGAGAGATAGAGCAACAAGACCTCGCCCGGGACGGGCTTGGAAAGCACCAGGGGCGAAGCCAGGAACTCTTTAAGCTCGGCGAACGCTGTCTGGCACTCCCCATCCCATGCGAACGTAGCAGATGCTGTCTTGGGCCCCCTCATCAGCTTGAAGAAGGGCAAGCATCATTCGGCCGCACGGGACAGGAAACGACTGAGAGCAGCAACACACCCCGTCAGACGCTGGACATCTTTAATGCACGTGGGCGGGCGCATGTCCAAGATGGCCTGGACCTTGTCGGGGTTGGCTTCGATCCCTCGCTGAGTGACCAGGAAACCTAGGAACTTCCCGGATCTTACTCCAAAGGCGCACTTGGCGGGGTTGAGCTTCATGATGTACTTCAGGAGGGTGCCGAAAGTCTCGGTGAGGTCGGTGAAGTGGTCTTGGGCCCTCGGGGTCTTGACGAGCATGTCGTCGATGTAGGCCTCGACGTTCCGACCTAACTGTCCCTCGAACATGTGGTTGACCAGTCGCTGGTATGTGGCTCCAGCATTCTTCAATCCGAAGGGCATCCGGGTGTAGCAGTACACGCCGTAGTCGGTGATGAAGGCGGTCCTCTCGACATCTTCAGGGCTCATTCGGATCTGATGATAACCCGAATAGGCATCCAGGAAACTGAGTATCTCGTTGCCCGAGGTTGAGTCAACCAATTGGTCGATGCTCGGTAGCGGATAGCAGTCCTTGGGGGTGGCCTTGTTCAGATCGGTGAAGTCTACGCACATTCGCCACTTGCCTGTAGTCTTCGGCACCAGGACGACGTTGGCTAGCCACGTTGGGTACAGGACCAGTCTGAAAAGACCAGTTTATTGTCCCATGAAGGGTCACCATGGCGTCGAAGCTATCGTAGTGGTCGGCTGGGTCACCCTGGCCGTCGTAGAGCTTGAAGGTTGGAATGGAGGCTCTGGGAGAGACCTCTGCCTTCAAGATGTACTCGGAGAAAGGGGATTTCTCCTCGTCCTCCGGGAGAGAGGTCTTCTGCAGGGCGTGGAGGGCACGCTCTTGCTCTGTGAACCGTCTCTCGAAATCTCGCAGTCGGAGGGACAGCTCTGGCTGCAGTCGCACCGTGGGGCTGGGGGGGGGGGGCATCTTGGTGATCTCCCAGGGCACTAGTGCCCGGGCGCGGCGGCCTCGCCCCCTGATTCCCTCTCCTCGGCGTGGAGGAAGCCTCTTGCTCCGCAGGCGGAGCATGCGAGGGTCCTCCGACGTCGTTGCGGAGGAGCTGTCGGCCGCGGAGGGTGAAGCGGCCTCCGGCGGTGTGCTGCGTCGCACTCCTTCGAGGGGGACTTTCTGACGGGGTGCGGGACCTTGCGTCCCTGGCCGCCTGGGCCCTCATGAGCTCCACGAGGACGTCCATCTTTTCGTTGAGGGCCTGGAAGGCGTTGGCGCCACCGTCGAGGGGTGCCCCTGTCTCTGCCGGGGGGGGTGGCCTGTTGGTGGGGATGCTGGCGTTGGAGGGGGGGCTCTGGGAGACCCTAGAGGGGGCGCCTCCCGCCGCCGCCACAGCCTTACCTGCCCCGCCGGCGGATCTCCTCCCTGAGCTTCTTCTCACCATCTCGACTTTTCGTGCGTTTCCCACAGACGGCGCCAGATGAAGAGGCGAGATCTCGCGCTGGATCCTGAGCGGGCTATGGATCACCAGAAGATGAATCTGCAAGAGAGGGAAACATATCAGAGGGCCCAGGGGATCTCCCTGGGGTAAAACCCTCCGATGGCTAAGTCAGTAGAGCTATGGTGGAAGCAATAATGGGGGGAGGAGAGAGCTGATGCGCGAGAATCCTCTCCACCAAAGGGTGAAGCGAATCGTGCTCAGGAGCTTAGGGTGTGTGAATGCTTAGTTCATCTTACCATCTTCCGGAGGGTATCCCTTGCTTAAATAGTGCACCGCCTTCAGGAGTCCTATAAGCTGAGGGGTTCCCGGCGGGAGTTACGTCTTTAACGGGGGCTTTCATGGCCTGATCGTGGGAACGTTATCCCCTTGGAGTCCGGCGGCTCCCCTGACTCTCCCGCTGGCGGAGGACTCTGAACGGATGCACCTGCAGATAATCAACCGGCCTTACCGAGCCTCGGGGATGCTAGCTCATGTCCGAGCGATAGGCATGGCCCGGCGAGGGTGGGGTCGGATAGGTCGGCTGGAGCCTATCTCTCTCGGACGGGGAGAGGGCTTTAGGCCGGACCTTCCTTGGGACCTGACCGTTGTCTCGGGCCCTCCGAGCCTAGAAGGCCGCCGGGGAGAGTTAGTTCCTCGAGTCTTATTTATTGGGCTTTTCTCCCTAAGTGGGCCCTGTGGGCTATCACTCGGGTGGGCTCGCCTGGTTGGACCTTGTGGGTCTTGTTGGGCTGCCTTTGTGGTGGGCTACGGAAATCCCCCTCTCCACAATCAATTCAGGTTTATGCATCCAAGTTATAAGCATTTTCATCCTTTTTTAGATTTTTCAACATATGATGCAGTGCACTGTTCTACATGAAGACAGGACCCATGGTACTCGGCGGAGAACCTGGTCTCAAAGACCATCTCACACATGGTAGAAACCTCCGGGCAGATTTCCTTGCCTTTTAGTAACATACCATTTGATATACCAGGGTTAAGCAAATGATAATGCAGTGCAAAGCAGCCCTATTATGCATTGAAAAACATGCAGTCTACGACAATAGGCAAATGACAGTCATGCAAATGATATATGCAAGTACTAGACACATGCATTGACTGTATACATTAAAGAACCGTTTAGCCTAATGCAAAATGCAGTGCATCTAGCATCTCATTCATTTAGTGCAAACAACAGCATGAGAAGAGTATCAAATATATTCAGAATTGAATTCAGTGAAGAGATCATCAAAATTCAGACAAGCAGATCAACATGAAATTCACATTTTTTTTTCATACTCACAAATTCAGATGATGAATTTTGAAACAAAGTTCAGAACAGACCTGAGATGTAGAATCCTGGGGCTTCCTTTTTGACTACCTTGGCTAAATTACCCCTTTTATTTCTCTCACCAAGGCACACCTGCAACATATCAATCAATATGATCTTGCAGGAACCCAAGCTGCCTTGGGTCCTGTATGAGCCCTAACAGGTGTTCTGACTGGTCTCTTAACAGAATTATCATCATAGCCCATCAACTTATAGCTGGACAAGGAATAGCCAAATTGACCAGACTTACCATGATAACTAACAGAATTTAAGTTCCTTTTATGCACCTTATTGTAAGTATTAAATTCATGTGCATGAACGTTAAAATTTCTATTGTGTGCATGGGCATTTTGTTTTCTGAACTCTGCCACCCAGCACTCAGAGGCTTTGTGGCCAGGTTTTCCACAATTAAAACAAGAAAATTTCACAAATTGTTTTGCATGGAATTTGACAGCATGGGGGTTAATATGATTCTTCTGAACATGCCAACAGTCCTTGACTGTGTGGCCATGTTTTCCACATTAAAACATGAAGAATTCATTCTGTCAAGATTCTTATAGAATGCATGTCTTTTTACAGGGATTATAGCAGTTTTGGAGTTAATTGTTCTTCCCTTAGCATGCCAACAATTTGTAGCAATATGGCCCAATTTGTTACAATGAAAGCAATGAAGTTTCTTTTTCAGATATGCATGATTCCTATCATGAAGCTCTTTAGCATTCAAATCATCTTGCTTCTTTAATCTACAATCATGCATAAAGTGTATCCATCTGATTCGGAGCTTACCTGAGATGAGGTTTCCTCATCATCACTTCCCCGGTTGGCCATTAAGCATATGGACTTTTCTCCTTCTTCTTTCTCTTCTTCTTCTGCTCTTCTTTCACTCTCTACTCTTCCCTTTATATGGACTTTTCTCCTTCTTCTTTCTCTTCTTCTTCTGCTCTTCTTTCACTCTCTACTCTTCCCTTTTTCTTCTTCTTCTCTTTTGCTAGATCAAAGGGCTTTCTGCTCTGCTGTTGCTCTTTCTGCTCTCCAGGCTTCTTCTTCGATCAGCCTCCATCTGAAGACAAAGGCTCCAATATATACCAGCAGCAGTAGGGAGATAGGGCATGTGCTTCCCACGCCTTCCGTCCAGAAGATTCCTCCTCGGATCACGTGCTCAGCACCCACCTCGGATCACGTGTCAGGTGCCAGCTTCAGGTCACGTGCCCATTCATCAGTACGCTCAGCAACTGGAGTTAGATGACGTCAACCCACTTGCTCCAAGGAGTTGACGCACCCTTCAGAGATCTTCAACCCTTTTTAACTGCTGCGTCGACGCTTCCAACCCGTGGCGTTGACGCATTGATGCGTTCCAGTGAGCAGGTCTTCAGCAGATAGATGTGCTGCGTTGACGCTCTTAGCATGCTGCGTTGACGCATGGAGCTGCAGCGTCGATGCTGCCAATGTACTCCAGAGGCTGCAATAAGGGATACTTGAACTGCTACGTCCACGCTACTTGATCAATGCGTTGACGCATTGGTGTGTTCCAGCAGCAGAAATTGGATGGCTTCAGCCCTCTTGCTTTAAGGGGTTCATTAGCCTCTTCAGTCCCTGTCAGACAGATGAAATGAAGTCATCAGTTCTAAGTTTATGCATTGCATTGTATAGACTTTGCTGTGAAGGTAAAGGCTAAAGCAACGTACAGACTTTAAGATACTTAGATGAGAAACAGGCGAAAGCAATGTAGAGACTTCAGACTGCAGGAACGTGTGAACAACCAATGTGTAGACTCTTCAATCGACAGGCTTTGAAGCACAAAGGCAATGTACAGACTTTGCCTTAAAATGAATGTAAAGACTTAGAATCAAAGAGGCGTTGTGTAGACTTTGAACCAGTGTACAGACTTGTTGAGGCTCAAGCGGTGTACAAACTTCGAAGTTCCACTGTGGATGTACAGACTTGAAGATCCACTGTGGATGTATAGACTTGAATGAGTGAAGCTGAAGCCTTGAACGTACGAATAGGCTGGAGTGTATAGACTTCAGGCTTCAGAACCGAATGTTCAGACTTTGCCTAAGAAACGTAGGGAAAGACCCCAGTGTATAGACTTTGCCTTGAACGAAGGTAAGTGATGAGTGTATAGACTTTCACGATGTGTAGACTTGGAAACGTGAAAGCTACAGTGAAGGAGTGTACACACTTGACCAATTCAAAGGCGAGTCGAGTGTACAGACTTAATGCGTTGACGCTGTAACATGAGCCAGTGAAATGCGTTGACGCTGTACAGACTTTGCCTAAGACGCTGTACACACTTAGCCTAAGACAATGTAAGCGACTGACACTGTACACATTTAGCCTAAGACGCTGTATAGACTTAGCCTAAGACATGCATGAACTGACGTTGTATATACTTAGCCAATGCAATGCACTATGAATGTATGGACTTACATGAGATGCTCATTGAGACGCTCAATGTATACACTTCAAGCCCAGTGTATAGACTCTCAGCCATGAACAAAGCGTGAATCACACTAATGCAGGAATGTATAGACTTGGAAGTCTATGTGCATGACAAAACCAATGTATAGACTCTGAAATGCAAGCGATGCAGCAATGCCTAGACATTGGGCTTTACCCTGCAGTGTATAGACTTTGCTACCCAAACAATCAATGTTCTGATGGGTCGACGCATCAGCAAGGGTGGGTCGACCCACTACTGTTCAGACTGTAGATACATGCAGAGACATGATATCTGACAGAATGCAATGCATATATAAAGAACAAATGTCATCAATGCTAAACATCATCATTCATGTTGCTATCATATGCAGAATGCTCAAGAATAAGAATGCACATAAATGCACTTTGTTTATTGCAATCATCAAAACACAATAACATTGCTATCATCAAAATACAATATCAAATGCACTCAAATGCACTCACTGTCTTACTATCATCAAAACCAAATAGCATTGCTATCATCAAAGCAACATAGCACATGCTTGTGCCTAAGAGGCACAACACCACTCCCTGGTGTGACCAGCACACGCGTACTGGTAGGCTACGACTAGTGGAGGGTCACTGAAGGAGTAGACTCTCAAGTCACGGAAAACGACGCCCGCAGTCGACGACGCACGGGGACCACCCCACTCACCGGCCCCATCGCACGGTGACAAAAGCCGACAACGACATCTCCCGGTACACTCTGTACGACGAGAGACACGCCGACGCAACCCGTCCCCTTGAACGGTCCACACTGGGCCGCTCAGGGATGTGCGGTCACACAGGGACCGCACAAGGGTTTGAACGGTCAGATCAGGACCGTTCCACCCAGGGTCCAAACGGCAGATGAACGGCCAACATAGGACCGGTCAAACAGATGTGCGGTCAACTCTTGACCGCACGTGGGTGAGGAACGGTCAGCTCCTGGCCGCTCGTCTCCCAACGATAAAAAGCCTGGACGGTTAGTCCTTAGCCGCACTTGGGGAAGAGCGGCTACGGCTTAGCCGTTCAGGGGTTGTGCGGTCAAGACCAGACCGCACATCCAACCATAGCACTAGGGGATGTACGGCCAGCACCTGGCCGTACAAAGGGTTATGCGGCCAGCTCCTGGCTGCACATCCCAGTGCACTGCACAACGGTCACAACCAACGGTCAAAAACCCTAGGGTTGGGCGGTCGCTGTGGGGCCGCACATTAGGATATGCGTTCCCACGATAGACCGTCCAAGCCCACTACGCGCAAAGCCCCAGCCAAAGCGCGCCGAGCCGATGAACGGTCCGAACAGGACCGCATAAGGGTTATGCGGTCACTGGTTCGACCGCACATCGCTCACCGGCGCGAAAACGGTGAACCCCGCCGGAATCGCCCAGTCGGCCTCAAAACAAGCCCCATGGACGGGGAAATGGCGAGAGAAGAACCCCCAAGCCCCCTAGCATGCTCCTACGCCCTTAAACCGCAAAATCGGGGCTCAAAATGATGGATCGGACGAACTCACCCCGCGGCATGATCAACCTTTCCCGGCTCAAAATAAACCCCTCTCGACCTCGTCTCGAGCCGAAACTCACGGGGAAGGAAGAAAAGAGGCTAAGGAACGTCACCCTACCTCCGGTCCGCGACGAAACGCTCCGATCCGAGCTTGAAGCCGCGAAGAACGCCGTTAGAATCTCGTCTCCCCACGCTTCCCACGCTCGCCGTATGCCCGCACGATCGCCACTACGTCACCCACGTCCTCGCGCCGTCACACCACCGCCGTCTGTAGCCGGAACGGAGGTCGCCGCGCTCGAACGGGAGAGAGAGAGAGTGAGAGGGCGGCCACGGTCGTGAGAGAGGAAGAAGAAGAAAGGAAGAAGAAGAAGAAAAAGAAAAGAAAATGGGGGGTTTAAATAGAAAATTCAGAAAATCCAGAAAATACCAAAAAATAGAAAATTACATTTCCGAAATCCTCGGGACGCATCGATCGCAACGGTACCACTCGTGCCCAGGTGAACGACCCGGTTCACCCGCAGCGAGGTTCCGAAGGAATTGCCGAAACACACACCGAAAATCGGAAAACGCGTGGAAAAGCCGCGGAACGCCTCCAGGCCTCCGAAACAACTCCGGATCGCGCCGACCCGAACACGAAAGATGACCGAAACGAAATTTCAGACACAACAGAGCCGGACACTCCGAAAAACTAGATTCGGGACCCACGAAGAAGGATCCGAAAGGTCCGGGATATTACAGCCCTCCCCCCTTAGGGAATTTCATCCTCGAAATTGGGAACAACCCAAGGGGAAAGAAGAGGAAGACTCACTCAAACAGGTAAGGGAACTGCTGACGCATCTCGTCCTCACGTTCCCAAGAAGCTTCCCCACCTGAGTGTCGCTGCCACACCACCTTTACCAAGGGGATGACCTTGTTCCGCAGGCGCTGCTCTCGCCTATCCTCCACGCGGATCGAAAACTCTGGGAGAGAGAGATCTGGAGTCACCTCAGGCCATACAACAATCTCGAGCACATGAGAGTCATCGGGCACATATTTTCACAACATCGAGACGTGGAACACCTCATTCACCGACGCCAACTCAATGGGTAACTGCAACCGGTAAGCAACCTCACCGATGCGCTCCAAGATCACAAGAGGACCAATATAGCGGGGACTCAGCTTCCCACGCCGTCCAAAATGCATCACCCCCTTCATCGAAGAAACTCTTAAAAACACACGATCGCCTACGCCGAACTCGAGAGGCTGCCTCCTACGGTCAGCGTAGCTCTTCTGCCGACTCTGGGCCGCCAACATGTTCTGACGAACCAAGTGCACCACATCCACGCATTACTGCACCAACTCTGGTCCCGTCACAACACGCTCACCAACCTTAAACTAATCAAGTAGAGTCCGACAAGGACGCCCATACAGAGCCTCATAGGGAGCCATACCAATGCTCGAATGATAGTTGTTGTTATAGGTAAACTCCACCAATGGTAGGTGATGAATCCAACTCCCCTGCCACTCCAGGCAGCAGGATCTCAGCATGTCCTCCAAGGTTTGGATGGTCCTCTCAGACTGACCATCAGACTGAGGATGATAGGCCGAGCTAAAAGCCAACTCCGTGCCAAGAGCTCGCTGGAAACTCCTCCAGAATCCAGAAGTGAAGCGCGGATCCCAATCTGACACGATCGAAACGGGAATCCCATGCAACGGCACGATCCGCTCCACATACAAACGAGCCAACTTGGACACGCTCCAGCTGACTTTGACCGGTAACAACCGAGTCACCTTCGTCAGCCGATCCACCAGCAACCAAATACTGTCCTGCCCACCCGGGGTCCTCGGCAACCCCACCACAAAATCCGTGGTCACGTGGTCCCACTTCCACGTAGGAACATCCAAGGGCTGGAGAGTACCTCCTGGTCGCTGATGCTCCGCTTTCACCTGCTGACAGATCAGGCACCTGGCCACAAACTCTGCGACATCTCTCTTCATGCCAGGCCACCAGAACTACCTCCGCAAGTTCCGATACATCTTCGTCGCACCCGGGTGTACGGTGTACCTGCTCCCATGAGCCTCGCGTAGCACCGCACGATGAATCTGCTCCTCCGCTGGGACGTACAGCCTGCCGTGAAACCTCGCAGCACTGTCCTCGCCGAGTTCCACATCAGCCATCGCCAGAATCCGGGGCAACCCAGGGTCCGCATGCTGAGCCTCTGTCACCTGACGATGGATAGCAAGAGTGACAGTCAGACTCACAAGCACTACCAACCCTGGCTCCTGGGGAATCTTGAGCCTGAAGGATACTTCGGGCACTTGTTCCCAGAGCCTCCACTTCCTCAACATCAAGGCACTAACCGTGACCTTCCGACTCAGGGCATCGACGACGTCATTCATCCTACCAGGCTGATAAGACAGGGTGAAGTCATAATCCTTCATAAATTCCATCCAACGCCTTTGCCTGAGGTTCAGGTCCCTCTGCGAGAACACGTACCTCAAACTCTGATGGTCAGTGAACACCTCGAACTTCTCACCGTACAGATAATGCCTCCAGATCTTCAGCGCGAAGATCACCGCCGCCAACTCAAGGTCATGGGTAGGGTAGTTCTCCTCGTGGGGCTTTAGCTGCCGAGATGCATAAGCCACCACTCTATCATGCTGCATCAACACAGCTCCCAATCCAACGCCGGAAGCATTTGTACACACCACGAAACCTCCCGATCCAGAAGGCAAAACCAACACCGAAGCCGAGGTGAGCAATCTCTTCAGTTCCCTGAAGCTCTGCTCACACTCCTCAGACCAGATGAAAGGCACATCCTTCCGCGTGAGTCTAGTCATCGGGGCCGCAATACGAGAAAAATCCTGGATAAACCGACGATAATAGCCCACAAGCCCTAAGAAACTCTGGATCTCCGTCACCGACCTCGACCTTGGCCACTGCATTACTGCCTCGACCTTGGCGGGGTCCACAAAAATGCCATCACCAAAAATCACGTGCCCCAGAAAGTGCACCTCGCTAAGCCAAAACTCGCACTTGCTGAGCTTCGCATATAACTGGTGATCTCACAACGTCTGCTGCACCACATCCAAATGGTACGCGTGCTCCTCGACAGACTGCGAATAAATAAGGATGTCATCCACGAAGATGACCACGAATTGGTCCAAATACGGATGAAACACCCTCTGCATCAAGTCCATGAAGGCTGCTGGGGCATTGGTGAGCCCGAACGGCATCACCAAAAACTCATAATGCCCGTACCTCGTACTGAATGCAGTCTTCTCCACATCGGACTCCGAATTCTCAACTGATAGTAACCGGACCGCAAATCAATCCGCGAGAACACTCGCGTAGACTGAAGCTGGTCGAACAGATCATCGATCTGTGGCAACGGATACTTGTTCTTAATGGTTACCTCATTCAGCTGCCGATAGTCAATGCACAGCCGCAGACTACCGTCTTTCTTCTTCACAAACAACACGGGCGCACCCCAAGGGGAAAAGCTAGGATGAACATACCCCTTGTCCAATAGCTCCTGCAACTGTGCCCTCAACTCAGCGGGGGCCATACGGTAGGGAGCCTTCGCCAAAGGTCCCGTACCAGGCACAACCTCGATCACAAAATCGATCTCCCGCTGGGGAGGTAATCCAGGCAACTCCTCGAGAAAGACGTCGGGAAACTCGCACACCACCGGAATGTCCTCGACATTCGGTTCCATCCGGTCAGACACAACCACGGACGCGAGAAAACCCTGACAACCAGAATCAAGCAACCGACGGGCTCGAATAGCAGAAATGTGGAATCGAGAAGAGGTGGAACGGATACCTTAGAAATAGAAGGTCCGCTTACTCGGATGCTGGAAGTAGACCCTCTTCATTCCACAATCCACCACCGCTCCATGAGTCTCGAGCCAGTCCATGCCTAGAATCACATCGTAATCCCGAAGCTGCAACGCATACAACCTACCTGGCATACTCCGCCCATCGATCCAAACCGGAACCTGATCGAAGCAATACGGAGTGATCATAAAATCACCCGAAGGCAATTCCACTGCCAAATCACAGGACAACTGGGTCACCAGCTCCTCGATGCTCAACGCGAAATCCTCCGAAATAAACGAATGAGACGCGCCAGAATCAAACAAAACCCGAGCCGCACAACCCAAAACTTGAACGGTACCTTCCACGAGCCGCGATGCCACTGCCTCCGCCCTAGTCATGTGCGTGATCTGGCCTCGAGCTCTCTGCCTGCCTCCCACACTAGCTGACCTGGGTAGCGGCGGATACTGTCCCTGCTGCTGCTGCTGCCTATGCTGCTGGGGAACCTGCTGCTGCGGCGGCCTCTGAGGACAGTCACGCGTCATGTGCCTTGGCTGGTCACACCGAAAATAGATAATCGGCGTCGTGCACTGCCTGCCGGGGTGGAACCCACTACATCGTGGACACGGTCCTCGCGACCCACTCACTGATCCCTGACGCTGCAAGGGAATCGGCTGTTGTACACTGCCCGATGAAGCTTGCCCCTGATCCTTGGACTTCTTCTTGCTGAACCCTTTCTTGAAAAACTTCTTGACCTTCATGCCAAAGGACGCAGATCCTGTCACCGACGCTGCCTGTGCCGGCACTCCTGAACCACTCATCGCATGCTGGAAGGAACCCTACTGCTGGGTGGCCGACTGCTAGCTGCGACCTGACAAAGACTGCCCCTGGCTGATCGGTCCTCGGGTCCTCTGCATATCCATCTCCAAGGAATCCGCAACACGAGACGCTGTCTCAAGATCAGTGGCCCCGTTCGTGATCAGATGGTGCCCCAGCTCCTGCCTCAAGCCCTGAACAAACTACGCGGTCTTCACCCTCTTATGCTCCATGATGTGAGGTGCATACCGACCCAGCTCGACAAATCGGGCCTTGTACTGCAACACGGACATGTCGCCCTGTACCAGCTCCAGAAACTCCCGCATCCGCTGCGTAGCAACAAAATCTGGACAGTACGTACGCTCGAAAGTACTGACGAAGTCATCCCACTCGACCTGCTCAAGTGGCCGAAGCTGAAAGGACGTCTTCCACTCGGAAGACCACCACTTCCGAGCCGTACCCTGCAACTGGTTATAGGCCAACACCACTCTGTCCTCGGCAGCACTCTTCGCAGAACTGAACACCCGCTCCATCTCATCAAGCCAATCATGAGCCGCATCAGGGTCTGATTGGCCACTGAAGTAAGGCGGATGGAACTGCAGAAAGTCCCTCACTGCTCGGCCTGGCCCACCCCTCGCTGACGAGCCCTCACCAGCCTCTCCATCGAACTGCTGAGACATAAGCTGGTACATGCCACGGAAGAAATCCTCGGCCCCCGGAACCCTCGCAGTAGCCGCGGCCTCGGTAGCTCCTAGTGGCGCTCTGCTATGCTCCTCCTGGTCCCCCTGGACCCCCTGCTGGATTTCCTGACCTCCAGCCGACTGCCCCTGCTGAGAGCAAGTGCTCCGCCTCGGCGCCATACTCGCTCCTGAAGCAAAAGATAGAAAACACGGAAACGGCATGGTCAAGAAAAACACACGATGCCCGATGCCAGTGTCAACTGTACATCATTGCTGTGGACAAGTGGACCACTACACTTACCTATGATTCTCATGTAATTCCACAACCGCACTCTGATACCAGCTGTAACGACCCGAGAATCCGATTATCGGGAAAGCCCGATAACCCGAGACTCGCACCGCCACCCACGAGTCCGAAGACTCAGAAGGGTTAGAAGGATGGTGTGGAAACTACACAAGTATCACAAGTAATTACAGAAATTAAACAGTTATAATATTAAGCAGGAAATAAATTAGCATTTTACATGGTCCACAAAATAACAACAGTAGTCCACAACTAGTACAAAGACAAGAAAGAAAGGTACAGCTACACGGGGCATACCCCGGCTCTGACCACTGGCACTACCTCTGGGCACCCGCACCACGCTGCACCCCAGACGCGCTCCCCCGGGGCGGCACCTCACCTGAAACACGGTGAAAACACGCAGGGAATGAGTCTCGGAATAAGACTCAATAGGGATCACTCGAACCCTACCTCGTAAAACGGGAAACCACTACGCTAGCGGTAGGAGTGTACCTCGGAAAGGAAAGCCTTGTACTCTACACAACAAAGACCCTACGGCACACAAACCGGCACACGTGCCACGGTGAGACAACCGAAGCTCAACGGTCGACCCGACAAAACCCGAAGGTCAAAGCCACGAAACTGACAGTCTGACACTCCGTACTCGACAGGAGTACCTCCCACTAGAAGCACGGCCGGTAGCGGCCCCTGACGACTTGCACCGCACCGCAGGTGAACCACCTGACGTGGTAGCTCCTACCAAAGGCGCGAACACCGTACAAGTAACAACAAATAAGTGACTAGCTGGGGTCACGCCCGTTGACGTGGGTCCAACCGCCCCCAACCACGTGTGCACACACAGACCGCGCGTCCCTGGTCTGGCCCTCTGACCGGTTTCCCCCTCAGCCAGACTCTGGCTGCAAGACGTGGGGCCCAATGGTAACTGGTCCACAAACCGTCTCTAAGGGTCAGCCCGTACACCACTTCCTGGTGCGACCAGCACACGCGTACTGGTAGGCTACGACTAGTGGAGGGTCACTGAAGGAGTAGACTCTCAAGTCACGGAAAATGACGCCCACAGCCGATGACGCACGGGGACCACCCCACTCACCGGCCCCGTCGCACGGTGACAAAAGCCGACAACGACATCTCCCGGTACACTCTGTACGACGAGAGACACGCCGACGCAACCCGTCCCCTTGAACGGTCCACACTGGGCCGCTCAGGGATGTGCGGTCACACAGGGACCGCACAAGGGTTTGAATGGTCAGATCAGGACCGTTCCACCCAGGGTCCAAACGGCAGATGAACGGCCAACACAGGACCGTTCAAACAGATGTGCGGTCAACTCTTGACCGCACGTGGATGAGGAACGGTCAGCTCTTGGCCGCTCGTCTCCCAACGATAAAAAGCCTGGACGGTTAGTCCTTAGCCGCACTTGGGGAAGAGCGGCTACGGCTTAGCCGTTCAGGGGTTGTACGGTCAAGACCAGGCCGCACATCCAACCATAGCACTAGGGGATGTACAGCTAGCACCTGGCCGTACAAAGGGTTATGCGGCCAGCTCCTGGCTGCACATCCCAGTGCACTGCACAACGGTCACAACCAACGGTCAAAAACCCTAGGGTTGGGCGGTCGCTGTGGGGCCGCACATTAGGATATGCGGTCCCACGATAGACCGTCCAAGCCCACTGCGCGCCAAGCCCCAGCCAAAGCGCGCCGAGCCGATGAACGGTCCGAACAGGACCGCATAAGGGTTATGCGGTCACTGGTTCGACCGCACATCGCTCACCGGCACGAAATCGGCGAACCCCGCCGGAATAGCCCAGTCGGCCTCGAAACAAGCCCCATGGAGGGGGAAATGGCGAGAGAAGAACCCCCAAGCCCCCTAGCATGCTCCTACGCCCTTAAACCGTGAAATCGGGGCTCAAAATGATGGATCGGACGAACTCACCCCGCGGCATGATCAACCTTTCCCGGCTCAAAATAAACCCCTCTCGACCTCGTCTCGAGCCGAAACTCACGGGGAAGGAAGACAAGAGGCTAAGGAATGTCACCCTACCTCCGGTCCACGACGAAATGCTCCGATCCGAGCTCGAAGCCGCGAAGAACGCCGTTCGAATCTCGTCTCCCCACGCTTCCCACGCTCGCCGTATGCCCGCACGATCGCCACTACGTCACCCACGTCCTCGCGCCGTCGCACCGCCGCCGTCTGTAGCCCGAATGGAGGTCGCCGCGCTCGAACGGGAGAGAGAGAGTGTGAGAGGGCGGCCACGGTCGTGAGAGAGGAAGAAGAAGAAGAAAAAGAAAAGAAAATGGGGGGTTTAAATAGAAAATCTGGAAAATCCAAAAAATATCAAAAAATAGAAAATTACATTTCCAGAATCCTCGGGACGCACCGATCGCAACGATACCACTCGTGCCCAGGTGAACGACCCGGTTCACCCGCAGCGAGGTTCCGAAGGAATTGCCGAAACACACACCGGAAATCGGAAAACGCGCGGAAAAGCCGCGGAATGCCTCCGGGCCTCCGAAACAACTCCGGATCGCGCCGACCCGAACACGAAAGATGACCGAAAGAAAATTTCAGACACAACGGAGCCGGACACTCCGAAAAACCAGATCTGGGACTCGTGAAGAAGGATCCGAAAGGTCCGGGATATTACAAATATACCCCTTGGCCAGTAACTCCTGCAGCTGTGCCCTCAACTCTCTCAACTCAGCGGGAGCCATACGATAAGGAGCCTTCGACAAAGGTCCCATACCAAGCACAATCTCAATCACAAAATCAATCTCCCGCTGGGGAGGCAATCTTGGTAAGTCCTCCGGAAAAACATCGGGAAACTCGCACACCACCGGAATGTCCTCGACATCCGGCTCCATCCGGTCTGTCATGACCACAGAAGCGAGAAAACCCTGGCAACCCGCACCAAGCAAACGACAAGCCCTAATAGCCGAAATAAGAAAGCGGGAAGAGGAAGATCTAATAACTTGGAAATAGAAAGTGGGTCCACGAAGTCGCCAAAAATAAACCCTCTTCGAGCCACAATCCACCAACCCATGATGTGCCTCGAGCCAATCCATGCCCAAAATCACATCGAAGTCCTGAAGCGGCAACGCATAAAGCCTGGCTGGCAAACTCCACCCTTCAACCCACACCGAAACCTCATCAAAACAATACGGAGTGATCATAAAATCACCCAAAGGCAACTCCACTGCCAAATCACAAGACAACTGGGTCACCGGCTCCTCGATACTCAGCGCGAAATCCTCCGAAATAAACGAATGAGATGTGCCAGAATCAAACAAAATGGGAGCCGTACAACCTAAAATCTGAACGATACCTTCCATGAGCTGCGACGCCACTGCCTCTGCCCTGGTCATGTTTGTAATCTGGTCTTGAGCTCTCTGCCTTCCCCCCACACTCGTTGACCTGGGTAGTGGCGGATACTGCCCCTGCTGTTGCTGCTGTGGCCTCTACTATTGGGGATACTGCTGTTGCGGAGGAAACTACGGCTGCTGATGCTGTCTCTGGGGACAGTCACTCGTCATATGCCCTGTCTGGCCACACTTGAAACAAATCACCGGCGTCGTGCACTGCCTGCCAGGATGGGACTCGCCACACCGTGGACACGGTCCTCGCGATTCACCCACTGATCCCTGATGCTGAAAAGGGACCGGCTGCGGTACACTGCCCGATGACGCCTACCTCTGATCCTTGTGCTTCATAAGGAAATTCTTCTTGAGAAACTTCTTCACCTTCGAGCCAAAAGACGCAGATCCTGTCACTGACGCCACCGGTGTCGGCACTCCTAAACCACCCGTCGCATGCTGAAAAGAGCCCTACTGCTGGGTAGCCGACTGCTGGCTGGGGCCTGACAAGGACTGCCCCTGGCTAATCGGTCCCCGAGTCTTCTGCATATCCATCTCCAAGGACGCCGCTGCACGAGAAGTCGTGTCACGCCCTGAGCCTTTATTACAGCGGAAGACTCGCTCGAGGAACGCGAACAGCCGGCATAGTAAGCCTCTTGCAAGCAAGAATGATCAGAGCGCAAGGCAATCACACATAAGAATGCAATCGCATAATATTTACTCAACTTCAACTTTCATTAATAATCAAATCCAATATTCGAATACAACCACTAATTCAACTTCCATAATGCTAGACTCAAGAAATAAGAAATTATATAGACTCGATCTAAACAATGTAAACTGCCTAAGTCTCCGCTCATTCTTTAACAATACTTTCATTCGCTCTCGGACCCGCTACTTGTATAACCCGAATCTAAATTCGAATCACTTTCATTTCCTGAAAAGAATGGAAATATGTAATGAGCACACTTGCCCAGTAGGTATCTTTGCATCAACATGAAGGCATCTTAAAGTAATTAACATTTTTGCTCTAGAGGAATAAGGTAAAATCATGCGAATGCGATCAATCATGCGATTAAACCAAAGTATGTAAGATAGAATGAGAGCAAGTATCAACTAGCAAGAATGTTATAAGAACATGATATGGCCTTTCAATAACAAGAATGTAACGAGAATGTACTGGCAAGCCACATAATCATCACTCCAGTATCTTTTGCTTATGAGCAAGTACTTCGTGAATTTCTGTGGAATATCAAGAAAGTCATGTATAAGTATCAATCATGTTGTATCGTGGGTCTTTACTTATTTATAAAGAAAGTACTCCCAGCGTAATGCGACGCCAGTAGCATCATACCCCTGTTGGGAGCAGAGGATCGTCAAGCTAGAGGGGGAGGGGTGAATAGATTGACCACTTAAAATTTTAAACAGAATAAAACGATCGCACACTTTGTCATAGCACAGGCATAACCTCACTCCGTGAACTCTAGAAGGCAAACGCAATATCTAAGTGCACTAACCGAGACAATAAACACGAAATCAAACAACAAGCACAAACCACGGGAGACAGGAGTTTTAAGGTGGTTCGGTCTCTATCCCGAGACCTACGTCCACCCCCTCACCAACCCGGTGGGGATCACCACTGAGCTTTACAGCTTATGCTAAAACCAGATAAGAACCCTTCTCTGACCTGCAGATCCAATCTGCAGAAGACAGCAACACACTGTCACAGAACCGCTGTCAAACAGCTTGCAGACACGAAGTCTGTTCTCCCTCTGATCTCAAAACTCACTCTGGATCAGAACAAACCTGTCCACTAAATCCCTGTGGAATAGTAATCCGAATATAACAATGTATAGGAAAAACAAAAATACAAAGTAAGGAATGAACTCAGAAGACGCTGGTCAATGAATCTTCAGGCTTTTTGCGCAGCAAAAGAGAGTGTAGCCTGAAGGGATGAACAGCACGATCTGAGTATGATCTCCTCTACAATTGAGGCTAGATCAGACTGATGCTTCCACGGTTCTTCAGCGTCTGATCTACTTCACCAGGAGAACGAACCTGTACTGCAAACTTCGCACTGGACAGTCTTCGAATATCCCCTTGCTCTTAGTTCTCCTGAGGAAGAATGCCTCACGCCATTCCACTTTACTTTTTCCTCAACTCATCGGATAGAGTAGAGATGCACTTCTCTATCTCCTTTTTCGTTTTCCCGCGTAGGATTGGGCCCCACGAGATTCCCAATCATTTGCCCACGTGTGGAGAAGCTTCTGGACTAACGGAGGAAGTGTGCACTTCATGTGCAGACGTGGCTGGCCCACTTTATCCAGTTCTTCTGCCCGAGCACTTTTCTGGGACTAGGTGCATCGACGCCAACATCTGGATGCGTCGACGATGTGTGAAGATAGCTTGAGGACAAATTTCTGTCTTGGGCTTCTGGAGGCAAACGCGTCGACGCTGCACCCGAGTGGCATTGACGCAGTTTGTATGCGCGTGACTTAAACAGCTTGAGATCCAGTCACAGCGTCGACGCTGTCTTGCTTGAGGCGTCGACGTAGTCTTGATGAAGTGTGCTTCAACTTGGAGGAACTGAAGGTTGCGTCGACCCTTTGAGCTTGTGGCGTCGACGCTGACTATTGCCTGCAGTAATTCTCAACAAAAATACTTGCCACATAACAGATTATCAATTAATACATCAACCTGTCATATCATGGTGGTCATCATCAAAACCAGGAGGACAACAATCTCCCCCTTTTTGATGATGGCAACCATGATGGAATTCTAGCACTTTAATGATCATGCAATTCAATAACCAATGAAGCAGAGGCATGCACGACCATAGCAATCAAAAGCAAGTATCAACATTCAACTCATTCACCATTCAACTAAACATAACACATGATCAAATTATAAAGATGAAAAAGTGAAGTGCATCACAGTCTCACACAGTCTCCCCCTTTGACATCAGCAAGAAGGGGAGGCCACAAGTCAAGTAATTATAACAAAACATCTAGACCATTACTTAGGAAAAAACTGTCCATATCTCCTAGACGACTGATTAGAGGACTGGCCATGTGGAGGTGGAGGACGATGCGATGAGAAGGTCTGTTGGGCGTGCAGAGCTTGAATTTCCTGAGTGAGCTCGCCCAACTGAAACATCAGATTACTTTTAAGACCTCCCAGCTCTGAACGGACATCTTCAGATCCTCGTGTTAACGTCTCAAGCGTACTGCAAATTGTTTCAATGGAAGATGAAAGACTAGTTAGCTTATCAACAACAGCTTGAAACTGTGGGGCAATCGAGGTTACTGGAGATTGCAGAGTAACTATCGCAATTTGAATGTCATAACACAGGGATTGCAGCTGGGCCATGGTCTGAAGGGTTGAAATCTGTGCAGCGTGCATATTGGACACTAACTCTGCAGTCTTGTTTACAATCTTTGCAACACTCTTCAGGACCTTCCTCATTGCTTTGTCAGTTTTCTGCTTGGCCTCCATATAGTTTTTCCATGAGACCAGTATAGAAATTTTAGACATGACAATTCTCTTGTACAGTCGTTCCAGCTGAAAGTCAGTATACAGAATGAAAGAATTAATTTTCTCCCCTTGATGCTGCATCATTCTAATGAGGTGAACCAGTAAATCCTTTTCTGTGGCACCAGGAGGGGCCTGGAAATAATCATCCTGAGGTTGTTGGCCATTGGACCCAAGTTCTCTATTAGTATTATGTGAGCTGGACTCACCTTGTTCCCACTGAGTCTTGGGTTCCTTTCTAATGTCATGCCACTCAGGCTCATCATCTTGGAAAGGAGGTGCATCAGGCTGAAATTCTTCCTCATCAGCTGTTCTGGGTGGCTCATCAGCATCTTTGGGAGACTCCACCGTATATGAAGGAAAAGCCTGCTCACCACCAGCATATGAAGGAGGTGACCTGGCTGGAGCTTGGTCTTCACCTCGGAACTCAATGTCCACATCTCTCTCCTGTCCTGCCCATTGTGGAGGAGAAGCAACTGGCTCAGGAGGTGTCCTGACTAGCTCAGGTTCAGGCTCAGAAGGAGGGGCAGCTGCCCTTACATCAGATTGTTGACTAGGCAGCACTCTGACTGGCTTTCCATCTACTATTTTTATTCCCATAAAATTCTGGACAAAAGACATGGAGTAAACATTACCTCTAGGAACTACACATTTCTTCTCATTGCCAAAAGGAACTCCAACCTTTCTGAACAGGGCTGTGAGGTGTGCTGCGTAGGGTAGAGTCCTAGAGTTGTCCAGACAAGTGCCCATTGTCTGAATAATAACATCAATCAACGAAACTTTGATTTCTTTCAACATGCAGTACAGTAAAAATCTCTGCATGATAGTGACCCTTTCACGTCCACTGCTCTGTGGGGTAAAGATGGATGTGCATATATGGTGCAGTAGACGAACAGGAGATGAAAACTGATTCGCTTTTAAGCTGGACAAATAGGTCTGCTTAATGTCTGAAGGGTCCTCTGGCTGGCCGGTCAAAACAGCAAATGCTTCATGTTCATTCAAAGGAAACGAGTGTAGTTCGGCCCCCTTCTTAGGAATCTTCCACACACTGGCGAGTAGACGAGCCGTGAGCTCAAACTTAACACCCTGTATAGAGCTGGTTAGTATTCCAAGGTTGGGTTGATGGCAGAGATTGTGGTAAAACTCCCTGACAAACGTAGGATAATAAATGGAATACTTGGTGGCAAAGTCCCACCAGCCTTGAAACTCCAAAATAGGCCGAATCTCAGGGAAGGCATCATGAAAAGCTTCGTCCGATTCAAGAATATACCGTGGAATTAAAACTTTCAGGGGTTCGTCTGTACCGGTAGTAGGAGCGGACACAGAGACCCCAGACTTGGATTTTTTGAAGGAAGCTTTCTTCTGAGGAGAGGAAGGCTTGGAAGATGAACGGGCCTTCTTCTTCTTGGAAGGAGGAGAGGGACTGCGTGGACGCTTCCCCTTGTCCTTGCGTTTTTGCGGAGAAGAAGATTTAGGAGGAGGAGCCGCCGCAGGTGATTCAGGAGCTTGGGCTTCAGCGGCCAGCTCAGGAGCCGGAGGAGCCGAAGATGGTTCCTTAGCATGCTTCTTTCCTTTCCTGGAGTAGGTGAGCGCCATCATCACGGATAGAGGAGAAGAGGATGGCCGTGAGGTGTTTCAGAAGGAGGAGATGAACAGTTGCCTGATAAGGATGAACGAGAAGGTATCCGACTGTATCCTCGGTTGGGGGTTTAAAAGAGTGAAAAGAGAAACCCCCAATCCGGTTATCGGGTAACCGGGTAATGGATCCATGCCATATTCTAAGGAAGCTAGATAGAGTGGATGCGTCAACGCTAGGAGATCAATGCGTCGACGCCGTGAACACTTATGTTCAAGTGTGCATTGGAAAGGCACAGATGCGTCGACCTTATGAACAAGGGTGCGTCGACGCCATAGTGTAAATAGACTCTGCCAGACAAAGAGTTTGAAAGAGAGAAGAAGCAGCTTAAAGAGCAGAACTTGGGAAAAATCATTAGAGTCCAGGGTTCATAAGGTAATACACTCATATTCAGGGATTTTTAATAGCTTCAGTTCAAATTCCCATGAAAACTAAATTTACTCAGATTAGCTTCGAACCATTTAGTGACATAAAATAATGATATTCTTCCAAGTTTGAAGCACAGAAATGAACATTAACAGTGCAGAAATGGAATAATTTCTAAACTAGCTTCATACCGGGGATCTTCTTACATCAGTATCCTGCATTATTCAATTTCGAAAGAAATCTTTGTAGGAAGAAATTTAATGAGCATTGAGGATGAGTTCATTAGATCTGTTGAGCCTTTTAATTTCATACTAACACACATGAGTTTTAATTTTTATTTTATTTATTACATTCATTAGCAGTCAAGTATAGCTAGCCTTGTGACACAAGTACACATGCTTATCAGGCACCAGAGTCCCCGGTGACTCAGCATAGCCAACTATTTTGCCTAGAATCAGAGGTAGTGATCAACCTCATGACATGCCTTTCAACACTTCATGGGTGAGGAAGGTAGTTTCTCGGTTGAGAATCACCATTACTCTGAAATGGACAATTTTCATTTAAGGACAGAGATAGTAGTCCACCTCATGACTTGCTCTTTAGCACTTCTTTGGTGCATAGAGCCAGTTTCTCAGTGAAAGCCTACCAGTGCTCTGCGTATTACAGATACAATGTGTGTTTCACTTTATCTTTTAGCTCTTTTTAGACCTAAACAAACTTTAGCAACAATACCAATTAAATTCCAATTCATTGAAAGATCCTTCTACTTTTGATTAATTTGGGATAAAGAGATGATAGGAACCAAGTCATATTAACTTGTTTAGTCCTTATTCCAGATTCAATCACTTTTAGGTTCAAGGACTGTTGAGTTCAAGCATTGAAGGATACACATTTTATATCAGTAAGTAGTGTGAAGCTATTCTAAGAAAAAACTTGTTTTCATTAAAAATTATTCCCTTAGCTCCCCCTGAATTTAAGGCATTTACTTTTCACCCTAACATTTGAGACAATTCCCTTATTCTGGAATAGAAGAAGAGTACATCAAGAAATCTTGGTGGCACTTGTTGGGAGCAGAAGGTGAATAAGATAGAAGATAAGCATGATGGGGTGCAAAGGAGACTCTTGAAGAAGAACAAGTCTAGCAAGAAGGATGGATGAGTCGACCCTATGGACTAGACGTGAGAACACAGTCACCACCACAGCTCTCTGTTTCCAGTACGACGCAGAACACCTGCAGCGTCGACGCACTCAGCCATTCTGCTCGGACAGTTTATCAATGATCAGAGGCAGTCCACTGCTGCGTGGACGCATCCTAGAGGTTGCGTTACCGCATCAGACATTTTATCTATAGACTTCCAAATTTATTCCAAGGACTATTTATACTTAACTCCCCCTTAACTCAAGCATGATTTAAGAGACTAAAAACGGATGAAATTGTGAACATGCTGAGGCTTTATTTCAGATGAACAAAAACAAGTCAAACTAACAAGGATTCATACTCCCCCTAAGTGTATGAATTATTCAAACATGGATATTTTGACCATAGCAGGACATCAAATGATCATGACAAAGGCAATCAAAGAGCATTCAGACATTTGAACATGCAAACAATTCAAGCTTCAGAATGTAAATTGCAGAGTCCAAGCTCTCTCCTAAGATATGATAAATGCTCATTAATGAGAGGCTTGGTAAAAATATCAGCTAGTTGAAGTTCAGACTCTACAAATACAAGTTTGAAACTCCCTTTACTGACCTCATCTCCTAAGAAATGATGTCTTATTTCAATATGCTTGGTCCTAGAGTGCTGGATGGGGTTCTTGGCCAGGTTTATAGCACTTGTGTTATCACACAATATTGGGACACATCCAAGATCAGTTTGGTAATCTTGGAGCTGATGCTTGATCCACAACACTTGAGTGCCACAGCTCCCTGCAGCGACATATTCTGCCTCTACAGTGGACAGTGCCACTGAGTGTTGTTTCTTGGAAGCCCAAGAGACCAAGCACCCACCCAAAAATTGGCAGTAGCCACTAGTACTTTTTCTGTCCAATTTACATCCAGCATAGTCCGCATCCGAATATGATACCAGATCAAAGGAGCAGGATGCAGGATACCAAATCCCTAGGTCTTGAGTTCCAGCAAGGTATCTAAAAATACGCTTGACAGAACTTAAGTGGGATTCTCTAGGATCAGCTTGAAAGCGTGCACACATGCAAACACAGAATTGAATATCAGGCCTTGATGCAGTAAGGTATAAAAGTGACCCTATCATACCTCGATAGGTCTTGGCATCAACTTGTGTACCTTTCAAATCTGCATCCAAGGGTGTGTTTGTGCACATGGGAGTGCTGATTGCCTTCAGATTTTCCATTTTATACTTTTTCAGTAACTCCTTGATGTACTTTCTCTGACTAATAAAGCATCCATCCCTGCTTTGGGTGATCTACAAGCCTAGAAAAAATTTAAGTTCACCCATGAGGCTCATTTCAAATTCTGTAGTCATTAAGTTAGCAAACTCCTTACACAAACTGGGTTTAGTGGAACCGAAGATAATGTCATCAACATATATTTGAGCCAGAATGATATCTGAATTCCTTACCTTTGTAAACAATGTCTGGTCCACTTTACCTCTTGAATATCCTTTTTCAGTGAGGAAGGAGCTGAGCCGGTCATACCAGGCTTGAGGTGCCTGCTTGAGTCCATACAGTGCTTTGTCTAACCTGTATACGTGGTAAGGATTTTCTGCACATTCAAAACCAGGGGGTTGTTCCACATATACTTCTTCTTTTATTATTCCATTTAAGAAAGCACTTTTTACATCCATTTGTTGCAATTTTATTCCATGACTTATAGCATATGCAAGCAACAACCGAATGGCTTCTAATCTGGCTACTGGTGCAAAGGACTCTTCGAAGTCGATACCGAACTCTTGATTGTAGCCCTGTGCAACCAGTCTAGCTTTATTCCTAACAACAACACCATTTTCATTTTGTTTGTTTTTATAGACCCATTTAGTTCCTATTATAGATTGATCCTTGGGTCTAGGCACTAGATGCCACACTTCATTTCTTGTAAATTGGTTGAGTTCTTCATGCATGGCATTTATCCAGTTGGGATCTTTTAAGGCTTCCATGACATTTTTGGGTTCAGTTTGAGACACAAGTGCCATGTTATCCAATTCTTGAATTTGAGAACGTGTCCTAACAGGTTCATGCAAGTTGCCAATTATGCTAGATGAAGGGTGATCCCTTAACATCCTAATGTTAGTTAGAAGGTTACCTTCATTGATACCTGCATTACCCTGATTACTCAACTCTGGCTCATCTTCTTTTGGCCTTGAATCTCCTTCCAATGTTTCTTTCTCCTCCAGCTTGTCAAGGAAGTCTTCATCACCCTCGTTCCTGCATGAAGATTCAACTTGTGAATTGTCAATTAGCTCATCAAAAATGATGTGAGGTGATTCCTCAACCGTTTGTGTTTTCAAATTTAGGACCCTATATGCCCTAGAGTGACTAGAGTATCCTAAGAAGATGGCAGGTTCACTCTTGGGTTCAAACTTATCTAGGACCCGTTTATCATTATTCTGAACAAAGCACTTTGAACCGAAAACTTTAAAATGAGCAACAGAGGGCTTCTTACCTTTCAGCATTTCATATGGAGTCTTTTTGGACTGAGGTCTTACCATTGCCCGATTTACAATGTAGCATGCAGTGTTCACAGCCTCTGCCCAATACTTCCTTGGGAGTTACCCTTCAATCAGCATGGTTCTGGCCATCTCCACAAGGGTTCGATTTCTTCTCTCCACGACTCCATTTTGTTCAGGTGTTCTTGGGGAAGAAAACCTGTGATTTAGCCCTGTTGCTCTGCAGAAATCCTCAAATTCAGAGTTGTCAAATTCTCCACCATGATCTGACAAAATGGAAGAAATGACAAACTTACCATCCTGCTGTGTTTTCTTGAAGAATGCCTGAAATTCCTCAAATGCCTCATTCTTATGAGTTAGAAAGAATACCCAGGTAAATCTAGAAAAATCATCCACTAGAACAAATCCATATTTATTACCACTAATGCTTACTGTTCTAGTGGGTCCAAACAAGTCCAAATGAATGAGTTCAAAAGGTTTAGTGGACTGACTCTCTACCTTGGACTTAAATGACTTCCTAGTGTGTTTGCCTTGGGTGCATACATTACAGATTTTGTCATTTTTCTTGAATGAAGCATCAGGCAGGCCATTTACCATGCTGTGTTTGGCTAACTTATGCAAGACACTATAGCTAGCATGTCCTAGCCTACGGTGCCACAACCAAGCTAGTTCAGTTTTATTTACAGCAAGGCAAAGATTATTATGAGCAGGATCGTCTAAATCTACCATGTACATGTTGTTTATCCTTTTTCCAACAAATTTAACTTTTTCTGATTTTTCTTCTAAGATGGTGCATGTATTTGCATCAAACACCACTTTATTACTCCTATCACACAGCTGGCTTATACTGAGCAAGTTATACTCTAGACCCTCTACTAAAAGAACATCATCAATGGAGGTAGAAGGGTTCTTGCCAACTTTACCTTTGCCAACTATTTTACCTTTATTGTTTCCACCAAAGGTGACAAAGCCTCCATCCTTCTCAACCAAGAGACAAAACTTGGCCTTGTCCCCTGTCATATGCCTTGAGCAGCCGATGTCAAGATACCACCTGTTGTGCACGGCCGCAAGGCATTCCTGCATGAATCATCAAACAAGAGATTTTGGAACCCAAACACACTTGGGTCCCATTGAATCACTGGATGACTTCAGGTAATTCAGCAGGTTCTTAGGAATCCACATTTGTCTTTGTTGAGGTTTTTGATGGATTTTAGTTGAGGAGGCAGCAGGTTTCTGATTTGATTTTAAGGTTGTTTTAGATGCTTTATTGAACCATCGTTTATTTTGACTCCAATAGGTTTCTTGGTGGTGTGGGTTGAATGCCCTAAATGAATGCATTTGGCTTATTGGATATGCATACATGGAATGCGTCGACCTACCTGAATGAGTGCGTGGACTCACCCACCCATAGTTGCTTCTGTGTGCATGATAGAATGTAGGGTGCATGGACGCATTGTGATGTGTGCGTCGGCCCATCCACCAAGACTGATTGAAGTGTTGGCCATGATGGTTTGGGTGCGTCGACGCATTTCCCTGCATGCGTCCACCCATGTGGTCGTTCCTATTCTTATGGACTCTCTGGAATCCGGTCTGCGTCGACACATTACTGGCCTTGCGTGGACGCATCTGGCTCTTTCCAGACTTGGTGCTTTCAGTCTTTCTACTACGATGCTGGTGAGAGGAGGGTCTGGAGCTGGAAGCCTTATGTGGTGATGAAGTGACAGGCTTGCAGCTGGTTACATTCTTAGCAGATTTTGCCTTAGGAGTTTCATTCATCTTTTCTTTTCCTTTCTCCTTTGTCACTTCATTTTTCTTAATCTGTTTCTCCTCAGCTTTCTTCTCTTCTGACACGAAGGTCACCAGCTTAATTCCGATTTCTTTCTTTTTGCTTGGATTATATCCAAGTCCTTCCTTGCCAACATTGCATTTTGTTCCCAGTAAAGCATCAAGATTATGTTTACCTTGTGTCATTTTCTCCAGGGAAGCTTGTTTGTCCAATTTTTCTTCTTTAGCTTTCTTCAAATCTTCCTGAAGTTTCAAGTTGACACCATTTACGGCTTGGTATTTTTCTTCAGCGATTTTGGTGTCCTTTTCAATTTCTGCATTCTTAACTTCAGTTCATCGTGCGTATTTAATAAGAATTCATTTTCTCTTTTCAATTCAATCAATTGAGATTTGTATTCATTTTCTTCATTCAGAGTTTTCTTCAGACAAACAATTTCATTTTCTAGCACTTTAACCTTTTCATTTGACAAGTTCCCTTGATTTCCCTGGTTTTTCTTCTTTTTAAGCATTTTATTTTCTTTCTTCACAGCATCATATTTATCCATAAGGTCATTGAAAGCTTCTTCCCAATCATTACAAGTAAATTCATCAAATGGAGAATTTACCTCAGCAGAGTCCTCTCCCCTGGCCATTAGGCATAGCTTCACCTCTTTTTCTTCCTCTGAGGTGCTATCCTCCTCTTCTTCTTCTTCATCACTCCATGTACTGATCATGACCTTGAGCTTTTTATTTTTGAACTTGGGGTGAGCTTTCTTGGAATTTTCTTGACACTCTGAATTGATATGTCCCTGTTTCCTGCATTGATAACAAACCACTTTGTCATATTTCTTAGATTGGTCAGACTTAAACTTAGAATTCATTTTACCTTGATAGCTTCTAAGTCGACCAGTTTTACCTTCCCTTCGTAAGAATTTTCGAAATTTCTTTGTGAGCATGGAAATCTCACCTGAATCACTGTCGGATGAAGAGGTCAGACTCTCATCTGAGCTCTCCTTACAGCTTGGAGCAGCTTTGAGAGCTAGCGGTTTCTTCTTCTTTATTTCCTCATCAGATCTTTTCAAATTCAGCTCATAGGCCATAAGGGAACCTATCAGCTCGTCAGGAGTGGTCTTGGGAAGATTCCTAGATTCTTCGACTACTGTGGCTTTTGTGTGCCACACGGGTGTCAAGGATCTAAGAATCTTTCTCACCAGCTCATAATCTGAATAGGCCTTCCCTAGACCTTTGAGACCATTGACAAGCAACGTTAAACGAGCATACATTTCAGAAATACTTTCTTCAGGTTTCATGTGGAATGACTCATATTCAGAGATTAACATGTTAGCCTTGGTCTCCCTTACCTCCGAGGTACCCTCGTATATTACCTCGAGTCGATCCCACATTTCTTTTGCACTCGCACATGAGGAGACGCGCGAGAATTCCTTGGGGTGTAGGGAGCATTGCATAATGTTCATTGCCTGCCAGTTGACAGTTGATTTTCTTACCTGCTCCTTCACCCATAATTCTTCGTCACCTTCAATTATATAGGGCCCCTTACTCACGACCTTCCATGTTTCATAGTCCTGGGCCCTGAGAAAAACTTGCATGCGATTCTTCCAATAGGAATAGTTAGTCCCATCGAAAAATGGTGGTCTATTCACAGCATAACCCTCTGGCATGAGTCATTTGCTCTCCATTACTTCTCTCTAGGCTGTTAAACCCTTCAAGAGAGCCTGGAGCTCTGATACCACTTGTTGGGAGCAGAGGATCGTCAAGCTAGAGGGGGAGGGGGTGAATAGATTGACCACTTAAAATTTTAAACAGAATAAAACGATCACACACTCTGTGATAGCACAGGCATAACCTCACTCCGTGAACTCTAGAAGGCAAACGCAATATCTAAGTGCACTAATCGAGACAATAAGCACGAAATCAAACAACAAGCACAAACCACGGGAGACAGGAGTTTTAAGGTGGTTCGGTCTCTATCCCGAGACCTACGTCCACCCCCTCACCAACCCGGTGGGGATCACCGCTGAGCTTTACAGCTTATGCTAAAACCAGAGAAGAACCCTTCTCTGACCTGCAGATCCAATCTGCAGAAGACAGCAACACACTGTCACAGAACCGCTGTCAAACAGCTTGCAGACACGAAGTCTGTTCTCCCTCTGATCTAAGAACTCACTCTGGATCAGAACAAACCTGTCCACTAAATCCCAGTGGAACAATAATCCGAATATAACAATGTATAGGAAAAACAAAAATACAAAGTAAGGAATAAACTCAGAAGACGCTGGTCAATGAATCTTCAGGCTTCTTGCGCAGTAGAAGAGAGTGTAGCCTGAAGGGATGAACAGCACGATCTGAGTATGATCTCCTCTACAATTGAGGCTAGATCAGACTGATGCTTCCACGGTTCTTCAGCGTCTGATCTACTTCACTAGGAGAACGAACCTGTACTGTAAACTTCGCACTGGACAGTCTTCGAATATCCCGTTGCTCTTAGTTCTCCTGAGGAAGAATGCCTCACGCCATTCCACTTTACTTTTTCCTCAACTCATCGGATAGAGTAGAGATGCACTTCTCTATCTCCTTTTTCATTTTCCCGCGTAGGATTGGGCCCCACGAGATTTCCAATCATTTGCCCACGTGTGGAGAAGCTTCTGGACTAACGGAGGAAGTGTGCACTTCATGTGCAGACGTGGCTGGCCCACTTTATCCAGTTCTTCTGCCCGAGCACTTTTATGGGACTAGGTGCGTCAACGCCAGCATCTGGATGCGTCGACGCTGTGTGAAGATAGCTTGAGGACATATTTCTATCTTGGGCTTCTGGAGGCAAACGCGTCGACGCTGCACCCGAGTGGCGTTGACGCAGTTAGTATGCGCGTGACTTAAACAGCTTGAGATCCAGTCACAGCGTCGACGCTGTCTTGCTTGAGGCGTCGACACAGTCTTGATGAAGTGTGCTTCAACTTGGAGGAACTGAAGGCTGCGTCGACCCTTTGAGCTTGTGGCGTCGACGCTGACTATTGCCTGCAGTAATTCTCAACAAAAATACTTGCCACATAACAGATTATCAATTAATACATCAACATGTCATATCATGGTGGTCATCATCAAAACCAGGAGAACAACAACCCCATGGTTTATAATAGTATGTTTTCGACAATCAGCCGAGGAGACTAGCATAGAGCCCTTGAATACAATCAGTGTTCGATCGCATCTTCAAGTATAAATCAAACTTTTTTCCACGCATGTAACAATAAAGTATGGCCAAGAATGTACAATTCCAACAAGCTCTTGATAACAATAATTCAATGAATGAATGCTTTAATAAGAATCATGAGAAATCAAGAATGACTTATACTATGTTATGCTTATGGAAATAAATCGGCAGCATAACGGTACATTCTTTATTTTTCATTCATTATATTAGGTTTCTTGATCAATATGATAAGTTCTAGATCATCAATAGTCTATTTAGAAACCTTGGAATATCAACCCTTGGATCAAACCTTGGGTTAACATATTTAAGCCTTGTGATGGTCTTGTGCAGGGCCGTTACATAACGTGACGCTCCAGTATTGGGCCGTTACATTAGTCTGACTTCAGAACCAAGAAATCGGACTCAGTTGAATGTGACGGTCGTATATTGGGCCATTACATGTGCCTGACGGTCCAATATAGATCCATTACACTACTGATAACGAGAAACATTGATAGTGTAATCTAATCAATTGGGTTTTAATGGTACAACCAACTCAACGTCCTAGTGGGAATCCCAGGCTCGCGGAGAATTACGGAGGCCTTGCAACAAGATTTCCTAGTCCATTGGAAGGAATATCCAATAGAGAGGTCCTCATGTCCAAGAATAATGTTCATATAGTGCAAAGTGTGAATTAATGGACATATACCTGAATATATGCCATGTACTTAGAGAAATGACTCTATTGATAGAGAGGATGTGTAACAATAGGAAATCATGATAAAACTCTGTCAATACATCTTTGGAAAATCATGATTTAGATACAAAACTATAGAATTTTGGCACATGGAATTAACATAACTTAAAATAACTTAAGATACATAAATAATGTAATTTCTATCATGAATCAGTAAATAATCTTAAAGACATGAAATCAAGTCAAAACTTAGATAACTAGGCTTATTTATAAGTTAAATTAACTAGTTTCCCATTCTATCTACAGTTACCCTGACGGTCGAGAATGGGTGCGTCACAGTGATTGTGACGGTTTATCGTGAGGCCGTTACAGTAATGTAATGCTCCATCGATGGTGCGTCAGAGACAACAGATGATTTAAAATGCAACAGAGAGTGTGACGGCTTATCGTAAGGCCGTTACAGTTTGTGACGGTCTAAGTATAATGCGTTAGAGTCCATGATAACAGTATAAAGAAATAAAAAGACTATGATTTGAAGCCATGTCATGTTTGAAAAGATTTAACTACCCCAATCATGACAAAACGAAGTAAATGTCATCTAGATGCATAGGTTGTAGTGAATCGATAAGATAATAATTTGATCTTTGATTAGGGCTAAGGATATGTATGTATGCATGAACCCACTAAAACATGACATCCATGATCTATAATGCATGAAATAAAGCACAATCAGAGGGCTTTTATCTTTAACAAGATATTTTTGCCAATCATGAGATAACATACCTCTTAACTAGGCTTTAAGCTTCTAATTTGAACCTGAAAATCGAGCCCTAGCTCTCCTTTTCCAGCGATTTTTTAGCAACTTCCTACTGCTCTATCTCTCCAACCTCTTGTCCTAAAGATGTGAAATTTTGAGGGTAAGAATATGAAACTAAGGTGATCAAAAAGTTCTAAAAGATTGAATTCTAATTATCTCATTTAGACATCCTAATCTCTTGATCTTCAGGGGTCCTTTGCTCTGAATCCTGAGTTACTATGGTCGAACCAGCAACTTTGGAAGCTTCAATCTCCATGGTTGCTTGATCTCCTAACATGAAATTTGGAGAACTATTAGTCTAAAATATACTAAACAAAATCTTCTAAAGAACTTACCCGAAATTCTATCTCCTTACCTTGATTCTTTACGAGCCAAAAGTAAGGGTCGCTCAGTTCAGAACTAGGTCCTATTTATAGGGTTTCGAAGATTAGATCGATTCAAGAGTCCTTAATTACCAGAACCTAATCCCTAAGAGTCCTTAGTAATATTATAAACTCTCCCAAGTCAATCTCTTGCAGATAAGATCTCAAAGTTCTAATCTTTTTGCTCGTTCTTTCATTCACGAAACTGTCAGGGTGTAACGCATCAGTCTAGGTGCGTTACATGCATGTGGCGGTCATACGATAAACCATTACATCCCACGTGTGTAGAATTTTAAATTAATAAAACTCTTTTATTCGTTTATCTAATATAATTATCTATAAAATAGTATTTATCCTTAAAATACGTGAATAGGCTAAATAACATTCTAGAATATGGGCCAAACTTAATGGGCTAGGTCCTTAAACATTTTGGATCTTATTTAAATAGGCTAGGTTAATTATTTGACACAATTGGGCCTTATAATGACTTATTAATCCCATAATCCATTTATAAATCTATTTAGTCCTTATAAATTCTAAAAAAAATCTATAAATAATCCAGAAATTAGTACATAAATTCTGGGGCACTACACCCTCTCCCACTTAGAAGAATTTGATCCCCAAATTCAATTCATGGATTTTGGAGAGTGTACTTACAGTTGAATAATTCTGGGAATCTTTTCCTCATGGCTGCTTCGGTTTCCCATGTTGCTTCATATGGCCATGTTTTCTTCCATTGAATCTTGACAATAGGAATAACTTTATTTCTTAGTCGACGCACTTCTCGTTCCAGAATCTTTATTGACATTTGCTCGTACGTCATATCCTTCTGAATCTCCAGATTGTCATAAGTGATAATATGGTCAGGATTATATATACACTTCTTCAGCATAGAGACGTGAAATACGTCATGAACTCCTGCTAATTGTGGAGGTAAAGCCAGTCTATAAGCCACTTCACCGACCCTTTCGAGAATTTTAAACGGACCAATGAACCTTGGAGTTAGTTTGCCCTTAATGCCAAATCTCCGAATACCACGACCTGGAGAAACCTTGAGATACACATGGTCTCTTACTTGGAAGTCCAAGTCGCGTCTTCGATTATCAGCATAAGACCTTTGCCTATCTTGTGCCATCTTTATTCTCTCTTGAATAAGTTTGATCTTCTCTGTAGAATCTCTGATAATATCGGGGCCTAGGAATTATCTTTCCCCTATTTCACTCCAACATATTGGTGATCGATAACTTTTTCCATATAGAGCTTCGAAAGGTGCCATTTATATACTGGCCTGATAACTGTTGTTATATGTAAATTCTACCAGAGGCAATTGATCATGCCAACTACCTCCAAAATCAATAACACAAGTCCTGAGCATGTCTTCTACCACCTGATTCATTCTTTCTATCTGACCATCAGTTTGTGGATGAAAGGCTGTGCTGAAATTCAATCTAGTCCCTAGTGACTGTTATAGACCCTTCCAAAACTGTGATGTGAATCGAGGATCTCTATCAGATATAATAGTGACGGGGACACCATATAACTTGACAATTTCCTTTATGTATAATGCTGCCAGGATATCCACAGACCATCGACTTTTGATTGGTATGAAATGTGCAGATTTAGTCAATCGGTCTATGATTACCCATATACCATCATGTCCACCTCTTGTCTTAGGTAACCACATAATGAAATCCATCCCTATACTCTCCCATGTCCATTCGGGAATATTCAAGGGATGCAGTTTACCTGCGGGTCTAAAATGCTTGGCCCTTACTTGTTGACAAGTGAGACAACGAGACACGAAATCAGCTATTTCTCTATTCATGTTGGGCCACCAGAAATTTCTTTTAAGATCTTGATACATTTTTGTACCACCTAGATGAATGGTGTACTTGGAATTATGTGCTTCTTCTAGGATCAATTTCTTCGTATCTTCATGATCTGGTACACACACTCGGCCTTTGAATAGCAATCTTCCATCCTCTGTAATAGAGAAATCTGGCCGTTGTTCAATATTAGCTTTAATTTCTAGTAACACGAGATCATCATTTTGCAACTTGACTAGATCCTCTATTAAGGTAGGTTGAGCTCGGATATTAGCCATGAAGTAATCTTCTTCCTTCCTGTCAATATCTAAGTTCAACTGAGCAAATTCAGGAATAAGATTAGTCATACCAATCATAAGTCTTGGTAGCATACCCATTGGTTTTCAGCTAAGTGCATCTGCTACAGCATTAACCTTGCCATGATGATATTGAATAGTAAAATCAAAGTCTTTGAGATATTCTAACCATCTTCTCTACCTCATATTTAGCTCTTTTTGAGAAAATAAGTACTTCAAGCTTTTGTGATCCGAATAGACCGTGAACTTTTCTCCATAAAGATAATGACGCCAAATTTTTAAGGCGAAAATGACAGCTGCTAATTCCAAATCATGCACAGGATAATTTTCCTCGTGACGTTTCAATTGTCTTGAAGAATAACATATTACTTTTCCATTTTGCATGAGAACGCATCCTAAGCCAATACCTGATGCACCCGTATATACTTCGAATCCACCACCTTCCATCGGTAGTGATAGAATAGGAGCTGTGGTAAGATGATTCTTAAGAGTTTGAAAACTCTTCTCACATTCCTTGGACCAGACAAAAGGATTTTATTTTCTCGTGAGTCTAGTTAAAGGAACTGCAATCTTTGAAAAATCTTTAATGAATCTTCTATAATAACCAGCTAGACCCATAAAACTTTGTACTTCTGATACGGTCGTTGGCCGGCTCCAATTCTTGACAGCTTCTACTTTAGAAGGATCCACGGCAATACCTTCTTTTGAAATAATGTGGCCTAGGAATGAAACTTCCTTGAGCCAGAATTCGCATTTATTTAGCTTGGCATAGAGTTTATGTTCTTTAAGTGTTTGCAAAGCTATTTTTAAATGTTCTTCATATTCCTCCTTTGTCTTGAAATATATCAAGATATCATCAATGAAGACGATGATGAATTGGTCCAGATATGGCTGAAAGACACTGTTCATAAGTTGCATGAAGGCTGCCGGGACATTAGTCAACCCGAATGGCATTACCGCGAATTCATAGTGGCCATAACGACTTCGAAAAGCCAATTTATAAATGTCTTCTTCTTTAATTCTAAGCTGATGATAACCTGATCTGAGGTCAATCTTAGAGAAATATTCTGCTCCTGAAAGCTGATCGAAGAGCTCATCAATACGCGGCAACGGATACTTATTTTTAATTGTGAGTTGATTCAGTCGCCGGTAATCGAAGCATAGCCTGAGAGAATCATCCTTCTTCTTGACAAATAGAACCGGCGCACCCCAAGGGGATGTGCTAGGTCTGATAAAGCCCTTATCCAGTAGTTCCTGCAACTGCTTCTTTAGTTCTTTGAGTTCTGTGGGGGACATCCTGTAAGGGGCTATAGAAACAGGTGCTGCTCCTGGAATGAGTTCAATAGTGAAGTTCACTTCTCTCTTGGGTGGTAAACTAGGTAACTCGGATGGAAATACATCGGGGAACTCATTTACAGTAGGAATGTCTGCTAAGATAATCTCCTTGGATTCGGTAACAATGACAGAAGCAAAAAAAGCTTCACATCCTTGCGAGATAAGTTTACAAGCGTGAAGAGAAGATATAATAGTAGGATGCTTCTGGTACTTGATGCCAAGAAAAGAAAATCTTGGAAGACCGAGCTTTCGAAAGGATATAATCCTATTTCGGCAATTGATATAAGCATCATGATCTACAAGCCAATCTACCCCTAAAATGGCATCATAACCTTTCATGTCAAGGCATACTAAGTTTACGGGGAGATTATGACCTTCTACTATCAATTTGCTATCAGGATAATAGTCGGTAAGCTTTGTTCCAAAACCTAAGGGTGTAGAAATAGCGAGATCTGAAGGTAAGGGGACTAATGCAATTGATAATATTTTTGCAAAAGTAGTGGAGATAAAAGAATGAGAGGCACCAGTGTCAAATAGTACAAATGCAGGATGAGAACAAATTTGAAGAGTACCTTCCATAAGCCCACCATCCTTGGGCGCTTCCTCTTCTTCTAAGACGGTATTGAGGAGAGCCTGCCTCCTACGTCCTCCACCAGACGATTGATCTTTCATAAGGGGGCAATCTGGCATGCGATGCTCCCTGTTTTCACAACGTAAACAAGCGCCGAGGCACTTCCAGCATTCCTCAGCGGAATGGCCGAATTTTTCGTAAAATGTGCAAGCCGTGGCGGCCTGCTCCTTCTCATCCTTGACTTTCTTTTGCTTATGGGAACTTCCACCATTCCCATTCCTGGATCTTTTCTTACTATCACAGCTCTTGTAGGGTTCCGTGATGCTAAACTTTTCTTTCTTATAATGCCGATCTAAGCGTCGGCTGGATTCTTCTCCTTTCCCTTTTAATTTTTCGACCTTCTCTAAGGTCCTTTCACACAAATACGCTCGTTGAACCATTTCTGCATAAGTACGGATGTTTTGGGTTCCGAGCTGCTGAATGAAACCAGGTCGTACCCCGTCCATGAACTGATTTGCCTTCAATAAATCGGTGCTGATAAGATGCGGTGCGTAAGGTGCAAGCCTTGAGAATTGCAGTTCATATTCAGCAACCGTCATCATTCCTTGCCGAAGAGCGGCGAACTCCATAGACTTTCTCTCTTTTACGTGCTCAGAAAAGTACTTGGCACGGAATAGGGTAAGAAAATCATCCCAGGTATGAGGTGCATCGGCCGGAGGTGCCGGAACCGACTTCCACCATGTGCAGGCATCTTTGTTGAGTTGAAAGGTTACGAGATGCACCTTTTCTTGACCGGTGCATTAGATAACATCAAAGATACGATTCATTTCGTCTATCCAGTTCTCCGCTAAATTCGGATTAGAAGAATCATAGAAACGCGGAGGGTTTAAGCTCCGAAAGTTGCGATGTAAATAACCATCCCTTGCTCCTGCGCCAGCTTGCGCCATGGTTTGTAATGCCGGAGTAAGGCCAGCAACTGTTTGCTGCATGCCATCCCAATTTACGCGATGAGCCGTGGTAATGATAGGGTACCTGGGAGAAAAATAACAACTTGTTATTTCTCGTGGAATTGGAAGGAAAATCAATCTTAAAGCTAATTAACTATCTTATCCCGGGCTCTACCCAGTTCTCACTTGGGTGTGGAAATTTCTTCCTTAGTTCATAGGTAGGGGTCCTTAAACCTTGGACTTGTCATATGACATAACTCTTCTTCCTAAGTTCTGAGACTTAGGCTCTGATACCAACTTAACTGTCACACCCCGAGCCTTTATTACAGTGGAAGACTTGCTCGAGTAACGCGAATAGCCGGCATGGTAAGCCTCTTGCAAGTAAGAACGATCAGAGCGCAAGGTAATCACACATAAGAATGCAATCGCACAATATTTACTCAACTTCAACTTTCATTAATAATCAAATCTAATATTCGAATACAACCACTAATTCAACTTCCATCATGCTAGACTAAAGAAATAAGAAATTATATAGACTCGATCTAAACAATGTAAACTTCCTAAGTCTTCGCTCATTCTTTAACAATACTTTCATTCGCTCTCGGACCCGCTACTTGTATAACCCGAATTCGAATCACTTTCATTTCCTAAAAAGAATGGAAATAGGTAATGAGCACACTTGTCCAGTAGGTATCTTCGCATCAACATGAAGGCATCTTAAAGTAAGTAACATTTTTGCTCTAGAGGAAGAAGGTAAAATCATGCGATGCGATCAATCATGTGATTAAACCAAAGTATGTCAGATAGAATGAGAGCAAGTATGAACTAGGAAGAATGTTCTAAGAACATGATATGGCCTTTCATGAACAAGAATGTAACGAGAATGTACTAGCAAGCCACATAATCATCACTCCAATATCTTTTACTTATGAGCAAGTACTTCATGAATTTCTGTGGAATATCAAGAAAGTCATGTATAAGTATCAATCATGCTGTATCGTGGGTCTTCACTTATTTATAAAGAGAGTACTCCCAGCGTAATGCGACGCCAGTAGCATCATATCCCATGGTTTATAATAGTATGTTTCCGACAATCAGCCGAGGGGACTAGCATAGAGCCCTTGAACACAATGAGTGCTCGATCACATCTTCAAGTATAAATCTAGCTTTTTTCCACGCATGTAACAATAAAGTATGGCCAAGAATGTACAATTCCAACAAGCTCTTGATAACAATAATTCAATGAATGAATGCTTTAATAAGAATCATGAGAAATCAAGAATGACTTATACTATGTTATGCTTATGGAAATAAATCGACAGCATAACGGTACATTCTTTATTTTTCATTCATTATATTAGGTTTCTTGATCAATATGATAAGTTCTAGATCATCAATAGTCTATTTAGAAACCTTGGAATATCAACCCTTGGATCAAACCTTGGGTTAACATATTTAAGCCTTGTGACGGTCTTGTACTGGGCCGTTACATAACGTGACGCTCCAGTATTGGGCCGTTACATTAGTCTGAATCCAGAACCAAGAAATCGGACTCAGTTGAATGTGACGGTCGTATATTGGGCCGTTACATGTGCCTGACGGTCCAATATAGATCCGTTACACTACTGATAATCAGAAACATCGATAGTGTAATCTAATCAATTGGGTTTTAATGGTACAACCAACTCGGCGTCCTAGTGGGAATCCCAGGCTCGCGGAGAATTACGGAGGCCTTGCAATAAGATTTCATAGTCTATTGGAATGAATATCCAATAGAGAGGTCCTCATATCCAAGAATAATGTTCTTATAGTGCAAAGTGTGAATTAATGGACATATACCTGAATATATGCCATGTACTTAGAGAAATGACTCTATTGATAGAGAGGATGTGTAACAATAGGAAATCATGATAAAACTCCGTCAATACATCAATACATCTTTGGAAAATCATGATTTAGATACAAAACTATAGAATTTTGGCACATAAAATTAACATAACTTAAAATAACTTAAGATACCTAAATTATGTAATTTCTATCATGAATCAGTAAATAATCTTAAAGACATGAAATCAAGTCAAAACTTAGATAACTAGGCTTATTTATAAGTTAAATTAACTAGTTTCCCATTCTGTCTACAGTTACCCTGACGATCGAGAATGGGTGCGTCACAGTGACTGTGATGGTTTATCGTGAGGCCGTTATAGTAATGTAACACTCCATCGATGGTGTGTCAGAGATAACAGATGATTTAAAATGCAACAGAGGGTGTGACGGCTTATCGTAAGGCCGTTACAGTTTGTGACGGTCTAAGTATGATGCGTTAGAGTCCCTGCTAACAGTATAAAGAAATAAAAAGACTATGATTTGAAGCCATGTCATGTTTGAAAAGATTTAACTACCCCAATCATGACAAAATGAAGTAAAGGTCATCTAGATGCATAGGTTGTAGTGAATCGACAAGATAATAATTTGATCTTTGATTAGGGCTAAGGATATGTATGTATGCATGAACCCACTAAAACATGAAATCCCTGATCTATAATGCATGAAATCAAGCACAATCAGAGGGCTTTTATCATTAACAAGATATTTTTACTAATCATGAGATAACCTACCTCTTAACTAGGCTTTAAGCTTATTGAACCTGAAAATCGAGCCCTAGCTCTCCTTTTCCAGCGATTTGCCAACAACTTCCTGCTACTCTATCTCTCCAACCTCTTGTCCTAAAGATGTGAAATTTTGAGGGTAAGAATATGAAACTAAGGTGATCAAAAAGTTCTAAAGGATTGAATTCTAATTACCTCGTTTAGACGTCCTAATCTCTTGATCTTCAGGGGTCCTTTGCTCTGAATCCTGAGTTACTATGGTCGAACCAGCAACTTTGGAAGCTTCAATCTCCTTGGTTGCTTGATCTCCTAACATGAAATTTGGAGAACTATTAGTCTAAAATATACTAAACAAAATCTTCTAAAGAACTTACTTGAAATTCTATCTCCTTACCTTGCTTCTTTACGAGCTAAAAGTAAGGGTCGCTTAGTTCAGAACTAGGTCCTATTTATAGGGTTTTGAAGATTAGATCGATTCTAGAGTCCTTAATTGCCAGAACCTAATCCCTAAGAGTCCTTAGTAATGTTATAAACTCTCCCAAGTTGATCTCTTACAGATAGGATCCCAAAGTTCTAAGCTTTTTGCTCGTTCTTTCATTCACGGAACTGTCAGGGTGTAACGCATCAGTCTAGGTACGTTACATGCATGTGGCGGTCGTACGATAGACCGTTATATCCCACGTGTGTAGAATTTCAAATTAATAAAACTCTTTTTTTCATTTATTTAATATAATTATCTATAAAATAGTATTTATCCTTAAAATATGTGAATAGGCTAAATAACCTTCTAGAATATGGGCCAAACTTAATGGGCTATGTCCTTAAACCTTTTGGATCTTATTTAAATAGGTTAGGTTATATATTTGACACAATTGGGCCTTATAATGACTTATTAATCCCATAATCCATTTATACATCTATTTAGTCCTTATAAAATCCAAAAAAATGCTATAAATATTCCAGAAATTATTACATAAATTCTGGGGCACTACAAGTCGTCTCCAAATCAGTGACAGCGTTCGCGATCAAATGGTGCCTCAGCTCCTGCCTCAAGCCCCGCACGAACTGCGCGGTCTTCACCTTCTCATGCTCCATGATATGAGGTGCATAACGACCCAGCTCAACAAATCGGGCCCTGTACTACAACACGGACATATCTCCCTGGACCAGCTCCAAAAACTGACGCATCCTCTACGTAGAAATATACTCTGGGCAGTAAGCACGCTCAAAAGCGCTGACAAAGTCACCCCACACAATCTGCTCAAGGGGATGAGACTGGAAGGACGTCTTCCACTCGAAAGACCACCACGCCCGAGCCATGCCCTGCAACTGGTTGTAGGCCAACATCACCCTATCCGCCGCAGTACACTACATGGAACTGAACACCCGCTCCATCTCGTCGAGCCAACTCCGAGCCAAATCAGGGTCTGGCTGACCGCCATAGTAAGGTGGATGGAACTACATGAAATCCCTCACTGCTCGGCCTGGCTCATCCATGGTCGACAAGCCCTCACCAGCCTCTCCGCCGAACTGCTGCGACATAAGCTGGTACATGCCACGGAAGAAATCCTCGGCCCCCGAAAACCTCGCAGTATCCACTGCCTCGGTGGCCGCTGGTGGCACTCTACTCTGCTCCTCTTGCACCTCCTGCTGGATCTCCTGAGCTCCAGCCGACTGCCCCTGCTGAGAGCGAGTGCTCCGTCTTGGCGCTATACTCGCTCCTAAAGTAAAAGACAGAAAACACGGAAATGACAAGGTCAATAAAAACACACGGTGCCCGATGCCAGCGTCAACTGTACATCATTGCTGTGGACTAGTGGACCGCTACAATTACTTATGATTCTCGTATAAATCCACAACATGGCTCTGATACCAGTTGTAACGACAGGAGTACCTCCCACTAGAAGTACAGTGGGTAGCGTCCCATGACGTCTTACACCACACTGCAGGTGTCCGCCTGGCACGATCGCCCCTGGCGGAGGCAAGAACACCGTACAAGTAACCACAAACAAGTGACTACCTGGGGTCACGCCCGTCAGCGTGGGTCCAACCGCCCCAACCACGTGTGCACACACAGACCGTGTGTCCCTGGTCTGGCCCTCTGATCGGTTTTCCCCTCAGCCGGACTCTGGCTATTAGACGCGGGGCCCGACGAAAACCAGTCTAAAACTGTCCTCTGGGTAGCCTCTCCACCACTCCCTAGTGGGACCACTAAACGTGTAAGCAAGCTACGACTAGTGGAGGGTCACTGAAGGAGTAGACTCTCAAGTCAACGGAAAACAACGTCTCAACCGGACAGGGTACAAGGACTGCCCCTCGTACCGACACCGTCTCCCAGTGACACAAGCCGAGAACAACACCTCCCGAGGCTACACAGTACCACAACACCTAGCCTCGACACAATGCCCAGCATCTGTCAGGCCGTAGTCGGCACGTGGACCGAGGCCCACACCCCCGGGACTCAAATCGGCCAAGAAAGAAACACCGGTTAGACAAACTCAGACCGCCCTGGGCCACACAAGAGACACACGGCCAGGAACAGGCCGCTCCAGGGGATGGACGGCCAACAAAGGACCGTTCTACCCCTAGTCCAACCGGATTACGAACGGCCACTCCATAGCCGCTCAAACGAAAGAACGTCTAACCATTAGCTGCTCATGGGGGATGGACGGTCCAATGCGGCCGTTCATCGTCCCAACGGTGCAAAACATGGGCGGCTAGCCCCTAGCCGCTTGAGGGAAGGGCGGCTAGAACCTCACCGCTCAAGGGGGTGAGCGGACCCACCCAGGCCGCATATCCCACCAATAGCACAAGTGACGAACGGCCAGCCCCTGGCCACTCATGAGGATATACGGCTAGCCCCTAGCCGCTGACCCCAAGACACTGTGCAACGGTCACAAGCCAATGGTCAAAAACCACGGGATGAACGGTTGGCCTTGGGCCGCTCATGGGGAAGAACGGTCACACGACTGACCGCGCATACCCCACTGCGCTCCAAGCCAAAGAGCGGTCATGTCTGGGCCGCGCATGGGGATAAACGGGCCCTGGTTCGACCGTTATCCCTCACCGGCGCGAAAATAGCGAACTTGCCGAAATTTGCCATTTTCGACCCCAAACAAGCCCCTAAGAGGGGGAAATGAAAGGAAATCGACCCCCATGCCCCCTAGCATCATTCTACACCCCTAAAACATGGAATCGCGGGCTAAAACGATGGATCGGGTGGTCACTCCCCAAAGCATGGTTTTCCCCCCCGGCATGGAAAACCCCGTCTCTCGGCCTCGTCTCGGGCTACAAATCGCAGGGAAGGAACGCAAGAGGCTAGGGATCGTCACCCTACCTTCGCTCCGCATCGTGACGCACCAGATCGAGCTTAAACCACGAAGAATGTCGATAGAAACTCTGTTCCTTCACGTTTCCCACGAACACCGCATGCCCACGAGATCGCCTCACCGCCGCCCACGTTGCCGCACCGTCGCCCCGCCGCCGTCTACAGCCGGAGAGAGGCCCGCCGCAGTCTCCGTCGGTCAAAGAGAGAGGGAGAGAGGCCGCGGTTCTCACGGGAGGAAGAAGAAGAGAGGAGGAAGAAGAAAGAGAAAGAAGGAAAGAAAAAAAAGAAAAAAAGAAAAGAAATGGGATTTTATAGAAATTCCAGAAATTCTAAAAAATACCGAAAAATAAAAAATCAAGTTTCCGCGATCCTCGGAACGCACCGATCGTAACGATACTACTCTCGTCTAGGTGAACGACTCGGTTCACCTGCAACGGAGTTCCGCAGGATTTATCGAAACCCGTACGCGGAAATTAGAAAACACGCGCGGAAAAGCCGCGGACGCACTCGGGGCCTCCGAAATAACTCCGGATCGCGCCGATCCGAACACGGAAGATGTCTAAAAAAATTTTTTAGACATAACAGAGCTGGACACTCTGAGAAAGTAGATCTGAGACCCAAAAAGGAAGGATCCGAAAGATCCGAAATATTACAGTGAGAGTATCTTACACTACTTCTCCTTCTTCAGTAGGAGGTGGCTCTATCAAGACTTGCAGTCTTCCTTGACACATTGATCCCTCTTGACTTTATCTGGTGGAGACTCCTTCATAAGGGGGCATTTAGAAATTTGATGGTCCATACTTCCATAGTGTAGGCATGCTCTCTTCTTCCTCCAGCACTCTTTGGTCCTATGACTAGCCTTGTCACAATACTTGCAGATATCTTTGGATGATGATGATGTAGCAGGGATGGCTTGCATATTTCCTTCTCGGGGCCTTTTGTCCGGTTGAGGTGCTATACCTTAGTTTGGCATTTTCTTTCCAAATGTCAGTTTGAAGCTTTCGGAGCCAACGACTTGCTCCTTTACAACTCTTCCCTTGATTTTATCAGTCATCTCCATGGCATCTTCTAGTAGTTGGGCTTTTCGGACTATCTCAATATAAGTTTGGATGCCCATGGGTGCCAATTAGGGAATATACTGGGGTCTTAGCCATTCATAATCTTTTGGCCTTCATCCTTTCCATGCTAATGAGATGTGGACCATAATATGCCAGTCAAGAAAACTAGGCCTCGTACTCGGCTATCGAGAGGCTTCTTTGTTTAAGAGAGGTAAACTCCACTACCTTCTTCTCTTGGATTCTCTTTGAGAAGTACTTGTAGTTAAAGTACTCTAGAAATTCATCCCAAGAGATCTGGGGATCAGGTAAGGTTGCTTCTACTAATTCCCACCAGGCTCTAACATCTCGCTCTAATTGGAACGTAACCAGTAAGACCTTCTCTTAATCCGAGCATTGCATGACTCAGAATATTCTCTCTATTTCCCTGACCTAATGCTCAGCTTCATCAAGGTCAGTGGAACCATTGAATCTCAGGGGATTCATGTTCTATAAGTTTTGATGCAGGCCCCCAACTCTATGGTGAGTTGCTCCTTACGCGACTTGTTGAAGGACTTGATTAGCCCTTGCATAGTCCTTTGCATTTCTCTCCATTGTGCATGCTTAGCCACCATTTTCAATAGCTAAGAACTTCTACATAACAACTATAGTCATTAATAACTTAATTATACATGTCTTAATACCTAGCCCAAGTCTTTACCTAATCTTACGGGTCAAGTATCACTAACCTCTATCCTATAGTGTGAATAACCTAGGACCTTAATAATTGATTCCTGATGTCCTAGACTCTTACTAACTATAGGCTCTGATATCAACTAAATTGTTACGTCCTGATCGAGATAGAATACCGAGATATGACGAGTTATAAAGTGAGTCGATCAAGATATAGATGACGAATATGAACAACAAAATGGACAAAGTCATATCTTTATTGTAAAAATCTGACATTTGCTATAAATGAATTTTTGAGTCTTTCAATACTATCCAACTCAATACATTAATTCTCTAAATAGATAGACTAGGAAGAAAAATCTTCTAAGACCTTCAACACTCTTCAAGATATCTTAACGAGTTCATTTATCTAGTCATTTCTGTCTCGATAGCAATTTAAGGTAAGAACATGATTTTAAAAATCAAAATTTGAATTTTGAAATACTGCACATGAAACGAGGTGATATAGATGATCAGCATGTGAAATGAGATGGATTGAAGTTTGACACGTAAAATGAGGCAAATTAGAGATCAAGCCAGGTCGCGGCCTCCTGGGCACCGCGTTCTAATCGCGGTCATGAGGGTGACCGTGTTCAGGGTGTTCTTGTCAGGGTCCTCTAGGGGTATCTTCGTCGGATCGTGGTCAGTCGGGGTGTCGCGTTTAGGTCATGGTCTCTGTGAATGGTATTCTTAGTCCAAACCAGAAATGGTGAAAACTCGATACCTTGACTTTAAAATACAAATTTTGGTTCAAATACAAGATCATGATGCACAAAAATTGCATAAAATTGAAGTACTCATGCAAAGAAATATATATGAAGATCTCATTAAGTTTTACCTGAGAGAAAACATACCTAAATCAAGATCAGAAAAGAAGGAGATGAAGAACGAAGAACACTCCTTCAAACTTTGAATTCTCCTTCTCTCCACGCCCAGCAATCCTTCACCTTGATTTGCAATTCGACTAGGGCAGGATCATGCCCTATTTATAGGCTCAATTCTCCCATTAAACTATTAGTCATTTAATCAAAGTCAATTTCTACCTAATTTTTCCAATACATTTTTTACGATAGTTCAAATTTCGGGGCAGTAATTTGATTTCCCACCTAATGACGTCTGTAGTGACATTTTTAACTTAATCAGGATTAAATTAGAGATAATAATTAATCATTTTAATCTAATTTCTATAGCATTGCTACAGTGTGTCTACAGTAGCGCTATAGTACCGACAACTTCGCCTTCTCGGAACCGCACCGTGAATCTCACCGTTCGCATTATCACGTGGGATTAGGGCTTGTGTTAATATATTTGATACTTTATAGATATAATTTATTTTATTTTAATCTTTCATCATTTCTTTTCACATATGTATATATATATATATGTATATGAAATTTCAAGTTGTTACATTTCATATAGTGGAGGTGGTCACAGAGAACTTTGATATGGTGGGGGTGGTCGCCTCTCCCACCAGAAATGTTTGAGATAGGATATAGAAAGGCCTTCTATGACTAATTCCTCGCTTTGCAGATCTTGGTATGCTTGACCTAGGGTGTTCCTTATGGGTGACCTCTAGCTTATCCCATATCTCCTTGGCGCTGCCACATGTTCAGATGCGGTTGAACTCTTCCCGACTCAGCGCGTAATACATCAGACCTAGTGCTCTGGCATTCATCTACGTATGAGCCTTCTCCATCGGGCCCCATTCGACTTAGCTTGGGTGATCATGCGATCATCTTTTTCTATGGTCTCCCATAGATTGTAGTCTACTCCCTTGAAGTAGTTCATCATTCTGATCTTCCAGTAGGGGTAGTCTTGACCGTTGAAGAGTGGGGGCCAGCTGGTAGACTGACCTTCCTGCAAACTATACTTGATATTGCTCTCCATTTGACTAATATTATGATCTGACTTCTAGGTGGTTAAACCTGTAACAGAAAGAGACTTACACTCTAATACCACTTGTTAGTAGTTAGGCACACCCTAGAAAGGGTTGAATAGGTGTGCCTTGTAAAAATAATTACATGTTAAAATTTTAAATATTAAACGTAACATAAAAATTAAACATGCAAGTAGCTTGCAATTACACAGAGCAAAAGATTTTTATCTTGGTTCAGTCTACCCTCTTAAGCAAACTTACGACCAGTCCCTTTGCAACAAGCAAAGGATTTCACTAACCTTCCCAAAGGTTACACAAGCTAGTTTTCTAGGGCCTAGCTCCCCAACTGATCTTATAGGTTTTAGCAAACCTTTCATGCTAGTTTTCAAGGAACTAGTGGCCAACTGATTTTGATCAGGTCCCAGCCAACCAACTACTCACGCCAAGTGACTTCATTTTTCTATAGGTGATTTCACACTTGGCTAGTTCTTCCAGAGACTAGCACCCCAACTGATTTACACGATATCAGCGGGCAAACCTAGCATAACCAGTGTTGGTATTCCAGAGCAATAAATGCTCTACCTGTCAGTAAACATATTAAAAACTCTACAAGTGCTCCTTAATGAGTGTATTTGGACTTTACAATACAATAAAAGAAAATACAATTGATTGAAAGAGAGGAGGATGATGGAGAATGCCGTTAAAGCACTGCTTACTCCTCTTGAATGCTTTTTGAAATGAGAGACCTTAGCGATCTTTCTTTCAGCGTGGTGAAGTCTCCTCTTAAGAGTGGAAGTTCAGGAAGCTCGTGCTCAAAGATCGCTTTGATTACATGGAAGGCGCTTCAGATCATTGATCGTTCAACTCGTAATATATGTGTTCTTCTTTGAGCAGTGGAGTATATATAGACCAAGGTTTCTTCTTATTTGTTAGATATATTCGCCTTCAACAGTTTGATCCCAGTCGGAGTGTTCCACAGTCCAGGTCTTCTAGAGTATGGAGCTCTACTATGCCGATATGTCTGTTTGTAAATCTTTCCATTTGTGTGCATGTATATCTTGCAACTTATTCAAAGTATTTTTCTATACAAAGTTGTTAGACTGATGTGAGATAAGGTAGCAATATTTAAATTATTCACCATAGGCATTTGAGTGTAGATATATAAAATAATCTTAGGCAAAAAGATAAAGCATATCTCACACAATTGAAGGGACAGAACATATCGAGCACACAAGTATTTTATTTTACGTCCTGAGTATAAAATACTCCAACGGATACTACACATTTAATGTAGACGTATTTAGTTGGTTAAAGGTTCAACACCAATATTTTTGTCTGAACATGTATTGTCAAGGCTTTCCATTGACTAAGTGCTTAGACGATAAAGCTTTCATCTATGTTGCATGGCGATGTTCACGTGTATGTGTATATATATGGGTGCTTCACGTTTGCTATTAGTTTTGCCGTTTAGTGATATTAGGTGAAGCACAATGAAAAAGTTATTTAATTGAGCAAGTTTAAATGTAGGCGTTAAATCGTCCAACTTTTCACTTGGATGATGCAGCTATCGTCTAAGTTTAAACTTGGGCATCGTATCACCTACTTTTGCACGGTGGACAATGTATCATCCAACTTTCACTTTTAAATGCTCTATCATCTACTTTTCACAAGTAGACACTGTTCCGTCTACTTTTGGAACTTGGACGATGTATCGTCTAACTTTTATTGTATCGCTTACTTTTCAGAGTTAGACGGAATGTTTGAAGCGTTGTATCGTTCAACTTTCAATTTAGACGATCCATCATCTAACTTTATGTGACTTCGTCTACTTTTGAGACTTAGGCGGTCTTCCATCTACTTTTGAGACTTGGACGATGTATCGTCCAACATTTTCTTTTAAACAAAAGAACTTAAGCGGAACCCATTGGCCTTTAAAAGTAGGTAGATGTTGACACCTATTTATCTTCTCGAATTAATCAAGGATTAAGCATAGGGAAATACTCCCTAAATAGAGTAAAATGGCACAATGCCAAAGGTGCTCTACTAGCCGGGTTGAGCTCAGAAATCGAGATATTTCGTCGGGTCAAAAAGCACAATATAACATGCCGGGATCGTCCCCGAGCAAAGGGCACTATACCAGCCAGTTTCCCAACATCCGAGTTGGGTCCAAGGTTCGGAACAATCTGTCGTACTGAACAGCACTCTGTAAAGATTCGAGGATCACCCCCGAATACCCTGCATACGGTATCACACCACCGGCACCTCAACAACCGGGTTAACTTGGGGCTCAAAACAGCCTACCGTACCATACGGCTCTTCGCCAAGAAGCGGGGGTCACCTTGACTACCAGACAAACGGCATCATCATGCCGACACCCTAGTTACCGGGCCAACCCCAGACTCCCAACAACCCATCGCGTCACGCTGTGCATGATGAACTCTCGACACACCTTCTGCAAGCGGCTTGACACCGACGAATCCAACAGTTACATCACACCTGGGTTCACCGCGTTCAAGACGGAGATCAGACGAACACCAAGTTCGACCGATCCTGGGCCAGATTCAAGTAAGTTATCTCTTCACCCAGTCCACCTGACCCTCGTAAGCCCTAGCTCACCTAACCAACCCAAACCCCTGAACCCAGCCAATCATTCCATCCCACATAAATCCCAGACTCACTCAACTATGGCCCATTCAAACCCTTTGCTCCAGCCCGTCTTAACCCCCAGTAGGACCTACATGACCTTTCCCTCTCTTCCAGGTCAAACCCAGCCATTCCGGTCCATCTGAACCCCCTAGGGGGAGAGGTTTACTCGGACCAGGAAGCCCCCAACCACTTTAGCCCGCGTGAACCCTCTTTACGCAGACCTGCCCATCCGTTCTTGAACGTGGTCGCCTTTGCCACAGTGGCTTTGGTATGCCAAGCTGGGGTTAGTGATCGAAGAATTTTTCTTACAATTTCCTACTCAGAATAACTCTTTTCTAAGCCAATTAGACTATTAGTGAGCTGAGTTAAACAAGCGTACATATCTAAAATAGACTCATTAGGCTTCATTTTAAACATTTCATATTCTGAGATCAACATGTTGACTTTGGTCTCACGTACCTGAGGTGTGCCTTTGTATACTACCTCTAAACGATCCCACGTCTCTTTGGCTGTAGCACATGTTGATACTATTGAGAACTCCACAGGATGGAGAGAACACTACATTACGTACTTAGCACTCTAGTTGACTGTGGATCTCCTTATCTACTCCCGTGTCCAAGTGTCCTCATCTACTGGAAGCTCATAGGGACCTTTGCTAACAACACTCCAGAGCTTATAGTCTTGAGCGCGGATGAACACCTGCATATGATTTTTCCAATATGAGTAATTAGTTCTAGTGAAGAAGGGTGGTTTGTTAACAGAATGTCCTTCGGGCATGAGACCCTTAGACACCATTCCACCATTTCTCTCAAGGTCGTTGGACCTCATAAAGAGATATTGTCTCCGATATCACGTGTTGTGTAGGAATGGCTGATCTAGAGGGGAGGGGTGAATAGATCTGCCCCTCTTTTTCTAGAAATAAAAACAATCGCAGTGGAATGAAAGGAACTACTATAAATGTATGGAATACACACAAGCTATGCAATAGAGTAAATAAATAACAAGCCTAGACAAGCATCTAGCGAGGATCAAACACACAAGCAAACCACAAAAACAAAGGATTTTAACGTGGTTCGGACTTTCTCCAAAGTCCTACGCCCACCCCTCACTTAAACCAAGTGAGGCTTCCCTAGTGCAACTACACAAACCGCTGATTACACAGCTTAATAACTCATTGCCTTACAGCTTGCAAAGAGATTATCCCCTCTCAAGGATCTACTGTCACACAACTTGATGGCACACAGGCCAGACCGCAGATCCAAGCACACAAGCTTGATCTATCTTCCTACTATCACCGATAGGGACGGTTCAGGTTTCGGCAATAACAAGAACGAAACAAAAAATGAAAAGAAGTGTAGAACTTCATACAAGAAGAATGAAACTCAATGCCAAATGTAAATGTGCTTATCTGGAAATTTGGAGAGCTTGGTTGGCTACACTCAGATTCGTTGCTTCTGGGTTGTAGTTCCTCTTTGAAGAATAACGAACAGGTGGACGAAGAGCCTATGGCTTTGCTTCAGATCTTCACACAATTGGCTCCAAGCTTTTCACCTTCTTCTTCCTTTTCAGTGACATCGGCTTCTAGCAGCAGCAGCAGCATATCCTTATTCTTCTCTTCTTGCAGCCCCAGAACAAACCCTAGCCTTGTCCACTCTCTTGCACTTGCAGCGCACACAAGAACATAAGGTGCGCGCCCTTCTTTAGGCTCCCAATGAGAGAAAATTTTCCCACAAAAAAATTATCAACTGATTGGCCCAGCATGACTGGAAAAAGTGTTTTCATACTTGTTTTATTTTGATTGGCTCAGAGGAATTATAAAATAAGACTTTTCTTTAGCTCCAAATCTGAGCATTTAATGATCCACGTGGGAGAAATCTTGCAGTCTTCTTCCTCATTGGCTCAGGTCAATTATGTGCTTGGTGTACCTTTCTAGGATCAAATCTCATTGGTTGCCTGCAGAAAGTGGTGTGACATTTCCATGTTTAAACTCTGTCACAACTGCCACCAAAAAGTCATTCAGATATGGTGACGACGACTGAGTCAGTTGTATGACCTAGAGATTTGTTCCAGACCTCAAAATCCGTGTTTTGGGGGATTTACGGTATGACTTGACGTGTTTGAAGAAAAAAGCTTAAAATGCTTCTGGGAGAGCCATAGTGTCGACCTCCTGTAAAGGTAGTGTCGACACTTCTTTAGAGAACTGCCAATATAACGGTCTCTGAAAGATGTCTGAGGTTGACCTGCTGTAAAAGAATTGCCGACATGTCTTAAGAAACTGCCCGATAAATTGGATCTGGAAGACACCTGAGGTCGACCTGTTGATGAGGTGAGGTCGATGCGGCTGAATGAAATACGGTCTTCAACTTTTGGAAGCATCATGGTGTCGACCAACCTTACCAATAGTGTTGACATTGCTATACAAGATCATGTCTTCAACGATTTCTGGAAGCACTGTAAGGTCGACCTCCTGATGGGATGATGTTGACACTGCCAAGTAGAAGAGCATGTATAACACTTTCTAGAAGGGTCTGAGGTCGACCTTCTGGGAACATTAGGTCGACATTGCCCTTAGGGATTCTGTTAGACAGATGGCCGCTGGAGCTGGGGAGGTCGACACTTCAGCCTTGTAAGGTCGACACCACCTTTGTGAAAATTGCCTTTGATGTTCATCTTGATCAGCCTTGCTTGATTTCTGCTGGATCTGTCATTGTTTGAAGTTGTTTCCCATTCCATCTTGACTTATTTTCTGTGCACCCAATTGCCTTGATTTTTGTGCACTTGATTTATTTCTATTCATTTGAGCCTTTTGCTTGAACTACCTTGAAAATATCAAAGTAGCATTAGAAAGTCAGTGGCTCATGGTGTTAGACAGCATCAAAATCTCAAAATGTCAATGACTCATGGTGTTGGATAGCATCAAAAACTGCAGGGACAACACCCCAATTTATACAGTTGTTTTCATCCCTAGCTTATATAGTTAATCAGCTGCATCCAGAGCCGGCATCCTCCCAGCATATCGCCCCGCTTGGGATAGTGCGATAGTGCATAGTCGAGTCTCTTTTCCAGAGCAATGACCCAGGGACCATCACTCTCGATGGACTTGTCCTGTGTCTTGCATATCCGATAAGGAAAGCTCATGTATCTCTGTAAATGCCTTTAATGGCTTGTTATCAATGAAATGTGGATGACTGTGTATTTTTATTCCCACTTTCATGATATTGATGTTATATGGACAACGTGAATACGACTCCTCCCTTGCGTCATGGACATTACGTTGTGTCATCCCTTTTTACTGACGAAAGAAATAAGGTGTTCGGATTCGTTCCGATGTCAATAAACACCAATCGCTTGCAGTCAGTGGGGATCTCATAAGGGGATCCCTCCCAGGAATGAGGTGTCTTCTTGGGGACAGAGAACCACCAAGAGTGGTAGGTCAAGGTGCCCCGAGAACTCAACTCGGGCATGACGACGCTCCTCTAGCTCCTCTGCCCCCCTCCATGGAGGTCTCAGGGGGGGCCCAGTGGCCCCCTCTGCCTTTGTGATCACTCCGTCAGCTTTTCCCGCGTTGGCCTCGTCTTCTCCTATTGATCCTTCTGCTAACCATACTTTTGTCTGTAACCGATCCTTTGCAGAAGTCCTTTCTACTTCCTTACTGCCTCCGGTTGTGCAAGGCAAGGTCCATGAACCAGCTTCTACGGATGGTGGGGAACCGGCCGTCTTCTTCAATGCAGAGGATATCTCGGCGTCTCTTAAGCCTTTCGACTTCGCTCTGGCGGCCCGGATGCCACAAGGCAGACCTGCTTTTCCTGATATAAGAGCTCATCTTTTCAATCAATGCAGTTTCAAAGAGGACTTTATTATTAGTGCTTTGGATCCCAAACACTTGTTGCTACATTTTCGGAATCAGGAGGATTATTTGCAGCTGCTCCTGCGAGAACACTTATATGTCCAAGGCCAGCTATTCAGATTTTTCAAATGGACGATGCATTTCTCTCCTTTTGAAGACTCTTCCATCCTACCGGTATGGATTTCCTTCCCTGGCCTTCCTGTGAATTTTTTTGTGGAACCCATGTTGCGTTCCATTGCTGGGAATGTTGGCAAGGTTTTAAAAATTGACCCTTCAACTTTGAATCTCACCAATACTGTGGTGGCCCGCGTCTGTGTTGAGTTGGATATCCAGAAGCCGCACCCTCATAGACTATGGATTGGGTTCCCTGGGGGGGGCTTGGCAAGACATTATTTACCTTGAACTTCCTCCTTTTTGCTCGGGCTGTTCCAGACTAGGCCATGGTTTGAAGGATTGCCAAGGACATAAGAAAGTGGCCATAAATACTCCTGCTATCTCTAAAGGGCCTCCGCGACCGTCTATTAAATCCAAAAATATCTGGAAACCGGTGAACTATCTTAATGGAATTGTTCATAGCAATGCAAATTCTGATATGCCTCTGCATCATAAGCCGGATGTCTCTTATGAGAAATCAAATGTTTTAGCTGTGGGTGCTTCTCCTATTCCTAGTACCCACAATGGTGATGGGATGGTGACTTTCACAAAGGTCACGGTGGACAGTGAAACTGCCAATATTGAAACATTGTCAAAAAATCATGACAAGATGAATTCTGCTGACATTGTTGATATTGCCATGAAAACTTTTCTAGTACATGTGGAACCGATGTGTCAGATTATAGTGCCACCTGAGTCGAATTCCTCTGAAACAATTCTTGATATGCCTCCGTCAAAACTTAAACCATCTTGTAGTATGGAGCTCCCTTCAAGCCAAAGGTCTGATGTTAATGGCATCATTATCCCGGTTCCAGAGTTAACTATTATTGAAACTAGGAGTGACCACCAATAGTAGGATTTCTTATTCTCCACAGACCATCAGTCAGATTCACTTAACACCCTTGAAATCCAGAATCAGAAATAGATGGTGGAGTTGGCAACTAAACGACAGGAAATTGCTAAGGTAGCGGCCATTGACAATGCCAGAGTTTTAATTAATGATCGTCCAGGAGTCATAACAAGATCCATGACCAGATCTGGATCAACATGCAATCTTTCTATATCTCAGTCTTCATGAATTTTATCATCTGGAACATCAGAGGAATTGGAAATGATATATCAATTGGGAGAGTTAAGCTTTTCATTAAAGCTCACAAAATTGATTTTATTGTTGTGCTGAAACCCAGAATCCATTTTAGTAAACTGAATGGTATTTGCAGAAAGTTAGGTATGAACTGTTGCATTGCTAATTGTGATGATGTGGCTCACATTTGGGTTTTTTGGAGGGATAATATGGACTTTTCTGTTGTCAGTAGAGATGATCAGCAAATTTCTCTATGTCAATCTGGTTCGACCTGGCCAAAGTTTCACATCTCCTTAGTTTATGCTAAATGCTCAGCTTCGGAGAGACAGTCACTGTGGGCTTCTTTATCTCTAATCCACTCCCAAATTACCGGGCCTTGGCTAGTAGCTGGAGACTTTAATTGTATTCTGAATGTTGATGAAAAGCTTGGTGGAAACCCACCCAATATGAATGCAATCTCAGAATTTAATGAATGTGTTTCAGATTGTGCTCTTATAGATGTAGGCGAAAGGGGTTCAAAGTTCACATGGCATAATAATCAGACTGGGTGCAATGGCATTTGGACTAGGCTGGACATAGTACTATTAAACTCAAAATGGTTAAATTTGCTTCCCATTTCAGTTGAACATTTATCAAGGGAAGCATCTGACCATGCTCCCTTGTTGGTTAAAACCTTAATGCAGGAAAAATTCAAGAGTAGATTTTGCTTCCAAAAAATGTGGACCATGCATGAAAAATTTCTTATGGATGTCAAAACCTGTTGGAACACTAGCCCTCTGGCTTCCTCTCTTATGACAACTCTGTACTTGAAGCTTAAGTATCTGAGGAATATGCTTCGAACTTGGAACAAACAGATATTTGGTCATGTACAAGTAAACCTGATGGCAGCAGAGGATTCAATGCTCAAAGTAGAATTTAATTATGATCTAGACCCAGCCAATAAAAATCATTCTATCTTAGAGGAAGCAAAATCAACTCAATCTGAAAGACTCCTTCAGGAGGAATGTTACTGGAGGCAGAAGTCTGGGATCAGATGGTTACAAGAGGGGGACGGAAATACCAGATTTTTCCATACCTCGACTATGGCCAAAAGAAATAAGCACTGTATTTCTTAGCTTAGGAATTCTGCTGGTATTATAATCTCAGACCATGAACAGATGAAAGACATTGCATCAAGTCATTTCCAAAAAGCCTTTACCTCTCAGCATCACTACATTGAGGAATCATCACTGAATTGTATTCCATCATTAGTTACTTAGCAGGATAATGAAATGTTAAGCGCCATTCCATCTGAAAAAGAAATACAAGATGTTGTCTTCACACTTTCTGCTGACAGTGCACCTGGACCCGATGGATTCACAGGAGCATTCTACCAAAAGGCTTGGGAAATCATCTCTGAAGTGGTAAATAGCGTTGTACAAGAGGCTTTTATTACTCAGCAGCATCTCCCAAGAAGTGTCACTTCCACCTTGATTGCTCTTATACCTAAAAAACCAAATGCTGTGGACATCTCGGACTACAGACCTATTAGTCTTTGCAACTTCTTCTACAAGATTATTTCTTCTATTGTAAACAAAAGGCTGGCTTCTATTCTTCCAAAAATAATATCCAAGGAGCAGACTACTTTTGTAAAAGGGAGGCACATTATAGAAAATATTGCACTAGCTCAAGACTTGACTCAGGAATTGGGCAGAAAAACTAAAGGCAGGAACATTATGTTCAAATTAGATATGGCAAAGGCTTACGACAGGTTAGAGTGGGATTTCCTATTTGATGTTCTTCACAGGTTTGGTTTCAGTCTGCCAGTTATTCAACTGATTGAAAAAATGGTAAAAAATTGCTGGTTTTCAGTTCTAATGAATGGTGACCCAGTCGGATATTTTAAGTCTACAAGGGGTGTTCGCCAAGGTGACCCAATTGCTCCATCATTATTTATCATTGCAGAGGAAAGTCTAAGTAGATCTTTAAAACAAGCTTACCTTAACAGTCAAATTGAAAGCTTTCAAGGGCCTCGGAGGTGCCCTCCCATATCCCTGTTGATTCTAATGTAAAGCGATTGGGTGTGCAGTTATGCTCCATCTGTTCATGCTGTCAGGCTCATCATGAGGAAAATTTGAATCATCTCTTCTTGCATAGTGAGCTGGCTTCTCACATTTGGTCTTACTTCAAAGCACTGGGACTGCATCTTGAAGGAAATACAGTCAGATCCTTTATCTCACATGCTGCAAGCAGTATCCAACTGAAATTAGCTTATGGTCATCTCATACTAGCTGTCATTAGCTATGGTATGTGGATAGCAAGGAATGAAGTAAGATATGAATGCAGAATCATATCTAAAAACAGTGTTCTTCACCAAATCCTCAATCATGTGAAACAAGTGTGTGTTATTGCTAATCTAAAGGAACCTGACATCAGGAAAAAGATGATTCTGGACAAGCTGAATATACCAACTCATACCCCCAATGGTGCTCAGCTGAAAATCATTAAATGGATATGTCCTCCGTGGCCTTTTCTTAAGTTAAATTTTGATGGAGCTTGCAAACCAAACGGAGCAACTGGTGGAGGAGGTGTCATCAGAGATCATAGAGAAAATGTTATTCTAGCTTACTCCCACTATTATGGTCACTCCAATAGCCTTGTCGCAGAAGCAAGGGCTTTGATTGACGACATTAAATACCTTCACACTATTTCTATCCAACCAGCCCATATAGAGTGTGACTCCCAAGTTCTGATTCGGGTCATTAAAAAGGATTATCAATGCCCATGGTCAATTCTTCAATATGTCAGAGAGATCTGGAGATCTACCACTCAGCATGCTAAGATTGAACATATATACAGAGAAGGAAATAAAGTTGCGGATTCTTTGGCCTCCATAGCTTGCTCATCCAAATGTAATGCCTTTTTCTCTTTCAATGAGCTACCCTCAATTATAAAGGAAGAGGCTTGAATGGATAAATTGGGATTGCCCAGCTTTAGATTGATGTAATCATTCCTTCTCATTAGCAATAAAATTTACCTCCTAGAGACTTGATGGTGGAATGGCTCAGCTCTTTACCTCTGGCAAAGGGCGCATTCTCCCATCCGTCCCTAGGCAGGGTTTCTTATTTAAAAAAAAAGTGGGGATCTCGTCCAGTACCCGATGTGGACGACGGGATCGTACCAAGGAGAGAGAAGGGAGGGGATGAGGATGAATTACTGGGTGATATGAGAAAGGTGGTGAAAACACGACCTGAAGGAAACGTTCTAATGGAATACGAGGAACCTAGACTTATCTAATTTTTGGTACGGGACGGAGATAGGGATCCGAAGATCCTCTCACGCAAGCTAACAACCTCTCAACAGGCGTGGCCTATTGTTTCGGGAGTAGCTTTAAAGATACCGGATATTAGCATAGGATATGCTGGGACTCTATGTAACGAGGGAATGCAAGATGTTGACATGAACAACGACTTCAAAAATGAAATGGAGAGAGATAGGGTTTCTCTCTTTCCTTATACAAAAATGAAAAATGAAAAAAAAATGAAAATGAAAACGCGCGCTTTATTGTTGGGTAAAAGGGGGGGTACAACCTAAAGAAACACTCTAATAGAACAGAGAAGACGAGGGTGTAACATTACAAGAGGATATTATTCAACACGATCATAACAGTAATATGAATAAAAGCAAACCACCGCGAGACATTGGTCTTTGCGGGATTTTTACTATAATATAAATATAAGTATATATAACAAGAAATGAAAAGGGGGATCAAATAAACCGCCGTGAGATATCACTCTCTGCGGGGTTTTAAGACGGTGATAGGGGAATGCTAAAATTAAACGGTTAGAGGTCAGGGTGTTAGAATACAGAACTTAAATGGTAGCATGAGGTGACCCACAGCGACCAGTTAGGGTTAAAAGTTAGATGTACAGAAAATAAAGTGCAGAAATTCAACGGTAGCGGGAGGTGACCCACCGCTACCATTTAGGAGTTAGAAGTTAAATGTACAGAAATTAAAGTGCAGAAATTAAATGGTAGCGGGAGGTGACCCACCGCGACCAGTTAGGAGTTAGGGGTTAGATGTACAGAAAGTAAAGTGCAGAAATTAAAACGGTAGCGGGAGGTGACCCACCGTTACCAGTTAAGAGTTGGAGGTTAGATGTACAAAAAATAAAGTGCAGAAATTAAACGGTAGCGGGAAGTGACCCACCGCGACCAGTTAGGAGTTAGAGGTTAGATGTACAGAAAATAAAGTGCAGAAATTAAATGGTAGCGGGAGATGACCCACCGCTACCAGTTAGGAGTTAAAGGTTAGATGTACATAAAGTAAAGTGCTGAAATTAAACGGTAGCGGGAGATGACCCACCGCTACCAGTTAGGAGTTAGAGGTTAGATGTACAGAAAGTAAAGTGCGGAAATTAAACGGTAGCGGGAGATGACCCACCGCTACCAATTAGGAGTTAGAGGTTAGAGTTAGGAACCGCCGCGGGGAATAATCCTCCACGCGGGTGAGGACAGAAACACAAAAACAACCGCCGCGGGAAGTAACTCTCCGCATGTGTTATTTAAAACAAACAAAGAAAGTTAAAATGAAGCGCGCGTTAGAATATTGTGATTGCCAGGGGCTAGGGGCCCAGAATTGAGAGATCGCTTCGCCTCAAATTGGGGATAACGTGGGTTTCTTCTTCCTCTTCCGTCGGCCGGCCGACGAAGAGGGCTTCCTTTGGTTACCCTGGGAAACAAACAACAAACGACACTGAATCGGGACAAAGGTGGCGGTGTAGTATCAATCCATTAGAATGAGATAACAACCAATATTGCACAAAGAACACGCACCTGGTTGGTGGTGGTTTAAAACCCCTTTAGATCAAAGGGTATGGAATGATATGATGAGATGCATAAGTGAAGAAATATATGAATCGTGCCCTCTAAGGAGGGGAGCGTGGTATGAGAAAAATCGACGAATGATGCATGCATATGCAATTAACTAAATGAAAATAACTCAACAAAGGGAGAAGAGAGCTTATTCAGAGATGGGTGATGGGCTTCAAGGAAACTCCGGACGTTGCGAGAACGCGTAGCCCGACAGAGAGACTTTCCTCGTATACACGAACACCGGGACACCTTAAAATTGAGCGAAAACTAGCTTCCTTTCCACAGATTCGAGAACAGTTACTTATATGTACATATACATATGTCTAACTATGTATATATAAAGATACACACACATATAGATACATAGCTATGTGAGATATCTATTACTAAATATATACATAGTAAACATAGAGAAAAGTAAGATAATAAAATAAAAATAAAATATTTGAGAGAGAAAGAGAGAGAGAAAGGGGAAGAACTCCTTTCTTTTTTTATTTTTATCTTTTTAGGCGTTTATTTCAGAGGAAAAGAGCATAGAAATCATAATAATAAAAAAGAATAAAATAAAAATAATATATATAGGAGAGAGAGTAATAAAAAAAGAAAGAAAAGAGGGAGAGAGAGAGATCGGGAGGGGGAGAGAGAGAGAGTACGAGAGAGAAAAAGAGAGGGTGAGAGAGAGGAAAAGAGAGAGGGTGAGAGAGAGAGGAAAAGAGAGTAAGAGAGGGAGAGATGAGAGGGTGAGAGGGTAAAAAAAGAAATAAAAAAATAAAAAAAAAAGAGAAAGAGTGAGAGATCGAGAGGGAGAGAGAAAGGGAGAGAGGGAGAGAGAAAGAGAGTAAAAGGGAGAGGGATAAAGAAAATAAAATAAATAGAAAAATAGGAGATGAGAAAGAGAGATCAAGAGGGGGAGATCAGAGAGAGCAAAAGAGAGGGAGAGAGAGTACGTGAGGGAGAGAGTGCGAGAGAAAGGGATAAAAAATCAAAATAAAAAAAGAATTGAGAGAGATGAGAGATCGAGAGAGAGGAAGGGAGTGGGGAAGCAAAGAGAGGGAAAGAGGGAGTGAGAAAGAGATACTTGAGAGAGGGAGAGAGAGAGAGAGAAAAAGAGAGAGAGAGAGATCGTAGGGGGGAGGAAGAGAGAGATCGAAGGGAGAGGGAGAGATCGAGAGAGAGAGGGAGAAAAAGAGAGAGAAATAGAGAGAGGGATAAAAAAAAGAAAAGTTGAGAGAGATCGAGAGGGAGAGATTAGAGAGAGTAAAAGAGTGAGAGAGAGATCGAAGGGGGGAGAGAGAGCGTGTGGGGGAGAAGAGAAAGAAGAGGGAGGGAACGAGAGAGATGGGAGGTCGCGTGAGAGAGGGGGTGTGGGTGTCCGTGGCGGGCTCGGACAGTGGCAGGCGGATGACGGCGTGGTGGGCACGACGAGGGCGGTGGCCGGCGGCAGGCGGACGACGGCGTGGCGGTGGACTCGCGGTGGTCGGAGGGTGACGGCGATGAGGGACGCGGGCGGTGGCGGTTGGTTCGCATGCAGTAGGGGGGTGTCGTGGGTGTCATCTGCCGGTGGACTGGAGAGGGAGGTGAGTGGGTTAGCGCGGTGGTTGCGGCGGTCGAAGTGGGGTTACAATGGGGCGTGATGGGCACTGCGACGTGGGCTTGCAGAGGTGGCTGACTGGGTGCTGCCGGGGGGGTTGAGAGGGAGAGGAAAAGAGAGCTGAGGGAGAAGTTGGGAAGTGGCCGCGGCTGTATGGGGGTGGAGTGGAGGAGTCGGGGTGGAGTGCCGTGAAGGTTTGCTAGAAAGAGAGCTGTGGGGTCTGTGTTCTTTGGAGAGAAAGGGTGAGAGTTATCAAAGGGGAGTGGGTTACAGTGAGAACAGGAGGGGTCAAGAGTGACGGAGGGAGTGATCAGTGTGAGGGAAGGTGACAGGCGTGTCTGCAAGGTGAGAGCGGAGAGGTCCGTGGCTGGGAACTGCGGCTGGACTCTAGACAATGGAGAGAGAGTGTGTGAGGCGAGAGGGAGTGGAGACGTGGAGACACACATCGGCAAGGGGTTCGACAGCGGAGGGTGGACAGTGGCCCGGTTGGAGAGAGGGAGAGATCGGAAGGAGGTCGACGTGGCGAGCGTGGGTGAGATCGGAGGGCGGTCTGCGGCTGGGTTAGAGGAAGAGATTGTGATGGTGGGGGTTTTGCATGCAGGGAGGAGATGAGAGGGAGAGAGATGTAGTGTGAGGAAAGTGAGAGAGAGAAAATGGGTGCAATGGAGAGAGCCAAGAGGAGAGATCGGATCGCGAACGGGGGGTGGTTAGAGAACAAGGAGGGTGAGATGGAGAGGGGCGCTGTGGAGGTGTGCTGTGAAAAGAAGAGACGTGTGAGAGGGGAGGAGAAACACGGTGCCGGTGAGAAAGAGATGGAAGGGGGAGATGGAAGGCGAGAGGGGCGTCCGATGAAGGCACTGGGGCGTGGGGGATCGCGGGTTAGCAAAGGACTGGTGGGAGAGATGGGAGCGGCTGCGGCCGTTGCATGCGGAGGGGGTGGCGCAGAGACAAGAGGAGAGAAGAGAGGGACCGCGGTGGGTTGATCCGGAGAAGAGAGTAAGAGGGAGCGGCTGAGAGATCAGAGGGGGGTGTACAACATGATGGTGAGAAGAGGGAGATGGAGAGGGGTTACCTGCGTAGAGGAGATGGGAGGTCTGTGAGGAAACAAAAAAGAGAGAAAGATGGGAGAGGGGGTGTGGAGATGGCTAGTTGCAGAGGAGAGGGGGTTAGCAGAGAATGGAGAGGGCGGTGGAGTCAGTGGGTGGCATCGGCGATGGGGAGAGAATGGAGTGAGGGAGAGAGAAGAGCCCTCGGGAGTTCACGGCGGTTAGTGTCGGGGGAGAAGAATGAGATGTCGAGGAAGGGGCTTTCAGTGGGTGAGAGGGCTCGCGGGCGTGAGTTGGCAGGGAAGGGGAGGGGTCTCGCGTGTGGGTGCAGCGTGGAGCGGAGGGGAGGGTTGGCCACGGTGGTCTGGCTTTGTGGTTTTTTTTTTTTTTTTGGAAGGATCGATAGAGGAGTGGGATGTTGTCAGGGAATAATCAGAGAGTGAGGAAGTGAGGATCGATCCCCGTATCGGAGTGAGCAGGTGGAGAAAAAAGAAACAGGGAGGGGCCCATGAGGGTGAGAGGGTGTGGAGATGAGAAAGAGAATGGGAGTGGGGGTGAGAGCTCACAGTGGGAGATGGGGATTGGTACGTGAGACAGAGTGGAGTTGTCAGAAAAAAGCTGGGAGGGCCAGAGGGAGTTGCCATCCTCTGTTAGTGTGAAGAGAGTGTGTAGGTCCCAAGAAAAATAATGAGAGAGAGAGGGTCAAATGACGGTTAAAAGAGGGAGTGGGAGATGGGAGACCAAGTCCGAGCCAGGTGGGGGAATTAAAGAGAGGGGTTAAGATTTATCTTTTATTTTTATTATTATTTATTATATATATATATTCACATTTAAAGAGAAGCTAATATCTATTATGATTTTTTATTTTATTTTATTATATATATATATATATGTAACCCCATTAACTCCTTTTTTTATTTTAGTTTTATCTTTTTATTTCTCTTTTTTTTTTGTTAAGAAGAAAAAAAGAAAAAAATGTAAGAATAAATTACTCTTAGGTCCCCCCCTCAAACATGAAAATTTAACAAGTGAGTTCACGACTAGGGCTTTTAACACAGAATGAATTAGTTTTGTGTCAACAAATAATCTTTCGAAAAAGAAAAAAAATAAAGATGAGAAGAATATCTAAAAAAATAAGAAATCAATCAAATAACTCGACTGTACGAGCCACTTTGGGGCATTATAGCGTAATGCAAGATTTACTCACGGGAATGCCGAAAATAGCGTGTTTACAGTGTAGTGAAATGAATCGAAGTAGAGGGACACGTAGTGGAATGAATCGAAGTGTAGTGAAACGCAGTGGAGTGGACCGAAAAGTGGATGCCAAGGTGTGATGAGACACGCTTTCAACATTACGTGATTGGAATCTTTCCCAAGTTTCAACGAAACAGCCCTGAAGAGGGTCCTCCGAAATCAACGATTGTTTGGATGGAAATAGGGAAGGAGACAATGTGCACTTGGGCTAGAACATAAAAGGGGGGCCAACTTCTCTGCGTAGAAGTACCTGCGTCGTAGACCCACTGGTTTCACCTCGGGGAGCGATTACCAGCCAATGTGGAAGTGCTGCAGCCAAGGTGGGTCCAATGGAATAATAAAAAAGGGTAGTTGATAAATCCAAACAAACGTCTCTTCCAGGAAAACCAACCCAAGATAGTCTCGAGGAAACTGAGTACTCGACTCAGAATGGAATAACTCATATTTGCCAAGAATCTAAGCACATCGGCTCTCACAATCAAGTTAAGTGAATGATCTTCCACAATGACATCAAAGTCCTACATGAATGCATGCTGGGTTTAAAAGAAAAATATAAAACAAACTAAAAGTAGAAAATAGCCAAGGATAATATTGTTAAGTTGTTAAGGATGGGTCAGGACACCGATTCGGTGAGTCGATACTGGGCCGGGGCCCGTTTATCCACGCACCGACACACCGAACGGAACCGTCGTTCCCAAGCTATCGCAACCTAACGGCTTATCCATACGTTCTGAATTGCTCTGGAGTTGTCACTATTTTTGTTGAAGGGGAACTCAAACTCCAGATTCATCCAAAACGTAAGGTCCTTGACATGCTCTAATAATGTAGATATTATGCAGTAAGATGCATGACACAATGAAGTCAGTCACCGAGGTGACTGAGGGGTGGGACAGTGATATCCCATTTTATTATTTTATTTTTATTTTTTATTTTTTTATTTTTTTGTCTTTTTTGTCTTTTTTGGTACCTGCACTCAACTGTTAGCACACAATTATTGCATAAGAAATGGAATTGCATTCCACTGTACAAAGAGATCCGCACACCAAGAAGCTGGCGAAGACACAATGCAAATAAAACAAGATTCCTCCTGTCAAAGTTCATAACGGTAACTCACCATTTACATTTACCTTTTTACCTCCTTTTCTCCTATAAATATTCCCCTACTCCTTAGCCAAATGCCATCAAAGGTTGTTTCGGTGAATTGAATTCTTCCGAGGTGGGAGGGGAGAGATCCTGGCCTTTGAAGATGGAGGGTGAACCTTCCCGCCCTACCAAGAGGGGCAGGTTCAGCCACGAATTCAAGAAATTGACCAACATCGAAGGTCATCTGAGCGAAAGGATTCGCTCACGGATGGTGAGTTGGCTCTTTTCCCCTACTTGTATGAGTTCTTTCTTACCCCTTCATTCTTTTCTTTTCTTTTCTTCCAGCCGTATCCTCTCTTTCCGGGCCCGAGGAAATTCTCCAAGCTGCCCTGACTGTCGAAGCTCACATCCAACATAACTATTGACATGGGGGTTATTATTTCAAAGTGGCACCTTCAAGGCCTGGTCATCCACGCCAAACATTATAACAAGATTTGCATGGACTGGGCGGCCATGGGTGCACCTATAGAGGTTTGGCACCCTGAAACTCACACCTTCGCCTTCCCTACTTTTGAATCGACGATCCTTCTGGAGGAGGCAGAACTCCTGCTTGGCTTAAAAAGATTCAGGAAGGATGGCAAAATAAAAATTTTTCCCATGGGGAAGAAGGTATCCTCTGAGGAAATCTTAGGAAGCTTCATACCCTGCGGTGCCATTAAAGGCGTTCAGACCCAGAGGGGAATCAACTTACAAAAGCTCGCAAACTGGACCATGAGCGCTTTAGAAAGATTGACAGGTGATGAACACTTAGAAGGACTCATGAAAGGGTTCGTGATCTATTTGGCTAGAGCTCTCTTCTTCCCCTACACCGACGACATCATGGAGGAAGATCAGTTGGGCGCGATCTGTGGACTCTGGGAGGGCAAGAGAGTGGGGCCCGCCGTCCTCGCGTACCTCTACAGCGGTCTTACGGCTTCCAGCCTGGGTAGGCCTCCTTACAGGTGCATGCTTCTCCTCAATTGCTGGATCGATCTTCATTTCAAATTTGATCAGCACGAGGGGGTACAGACCGCCTCCAGGCTCTTCGAGCAAAGCCCTCTTCATTACATGGCCGATGTGTTGGGTTTTAGGGGCAAGGTGGTCAATCGCATGCCCCGGCTAAAGACACGTAGAGATTGGCGTACTCATTTCAACACCTTGGCGCATAATATGTTCACTTGCACGCTAGCATGTCTACTTTCGCGTGAGCTTCTCACGAGATCCTCCCCTGATGCGGAACTCCAGCTCATCGGTGCAACCGAATTTGTTCTTTACAATCCGCACCGATGTTGCCTACAAATCGGCCTTCCTCGACACTCTTTTCTGACGTTCTCCGACCTTCCTTTAATTCAGAAAAGGGAGTTGGGCACGGATGATGATGCCCAGGCCGTGAAGACAATCAAAGCATCGTGGATGATAAGCATTCCACGGAAGGCGATAGCGTCTGTGAGTGAGGATTGGGAGCTACGGAAGGCTTATGTAATGGAGCTCGAGAAATTGAGGCCTGAGATGCCCAAACCCTAATGTATCTTGTTTTTGAAATAAACATGAAGCCTTAATGCCATTGCACGCTCTTTGAGTCTCGCCCCTCCCTTTTTCCTTTTATAGAGGTGGCTAAAGTGGCGAACGCCGGGCAACAGCTGGCTGTCCCAGACTGGAGCTAGAGGATTGGAGCAACTACAGTATGAGGAGTTGCCCTGAGACGTCCTAAAGCTAAAGGTTTCTCTCCAGGTGCCGACGAGAGAGGTAAAGCGAGAGAGAATGAAGAAGGAGGCAAGGATAGAGCGGCATCGAGGTTGGTAGGAGAGGAGGGCACTGGAGGCCCGGGAGAAGCAGCGATCGGGCATGTCACTCCCTCGGAGTCACTACAAATCGGAGGAGAGTCGGAGCTCTCGGTTGAGGGGCTCCTGGAGCTAGTGCAGTCTCCACCAGCAAAGCAGAGGGCAGCTCCGCCAACGACCTCGGGTGCGAGAGCTTCGCGACCATCGGGGTCACGAGAGAGGCTGGAGGACGGCGAGGAGCACTGCCAGAGAGGGTGGGCACGTGTGACGCGACAAGGCAATTGCTGCGTCGCAGGGCTCTAGGAGGCCTCCCAGGGAGCTCCGTTTTAGGAGAGAGAAGAGAGGTGACCAAGGGGGTGATGTGAGTTGCTTGGACACCCACTGCTTTGCTGTATGGTGCGCATGGCAACTTATATAGATTCACGAACGCAATGGGTCGTGTTTGCGTGATTTGTCTACCCTTTGTGCGTTCCTTTACGCCTCTTTTCTTCCACGTTGTTCCCATGTGGTGTGTCCGGACAAAATTTTTCCCCGAAATGGGAGAATCTTGTCTCACCACGGGCCCTTCTTTTCAACGGGAGTCTCGCGTCGGAGTTGGCAATGGCAACTTTTAGTTCCATTCCTATGCGAGATTTCAAACCTCCCGACAAACACCACCTTCTTTTCCACGGGAATCCTGCGTCGAAGTCAGCAATGACGACTTTCAGCTCTACTTTAACGCGAGATTTCAAACTTCCTGACAAACACACCCCTTCCTTTTCTGCGGGAATCTTACGTCGGAGTCGACAACGGTGACTTTTAGCTCGAGACCCTTGCGACAATTCAAGTCTCCCGACAGATGCATCTCTTATTTTCTACGGGAATCGTTAGCAATGACGACTTTGAGCTCGCGACATTTCAAATCTCCCGACAGATGCATTCCTTCTTTTCTGCGGGAATCGTCTGTCGGAGTCGACAATGGCGACTTTTTAACTCCATTCCTTTGTGACAATTCAAACCTCTCGACGGATGCACAATAATGACGACCCTTAGTTCCATCCTCGTGTGACAAGTCAAACCTCCCAACATATGCATCCCTTTCCTTTTTCTTTTTGTTACACTCAATCACGTGCCTGCCAAGAATCAGACCACCCCTTAGTGAGCGGGGAGCATGTGGACATGTCATTTCACCGCTCATATGAGACTGAAAAGAATGATGCCCTATCACGAGGGTCATCAACAAAGATAATGGCGATTGCCGCCTCAGACGTCTTCCAATCCTATAAATATCTCCCCTTTCACTCGACCTGGGAACACCAGAGTCGTGAGAGCTTATTTGAAGAGTGAAAGTTCGTAAGAAGGGGGGTAGTGAGAGTTGCTCAATTTTTAAGATGGAGGGCAAATCTAGCTTTAGGGCAGAAGGCGAGTCTTCCCGCTCCTCAAAGAGGAGCAGATCCGGCAGTAGTTCCTGGAGACTCTCAGAGATCGAAGGGCAATTCAGTGAGAGGACCCAATCGCATCTCGTAAGTGAATCCTTTCCTTTCTTCCTTCATCCTTCCTCTCCTTTTCCTAGCAATGTACCTCTTTCCAACTTCTTTCATTTTTGTAGAGTATGATGAGGTCACACATCTCCTGAGAGCTGGTGGTGGCTGCATATCGGGGTCTTCCGGACTTCCAGAAGGCCCGACTAGACGTGATGGGGTTCGGAGCCTTTCTACGAATCGATCCGATCAAGCTCGACATCGCCCTTATCCAAGCACTGCCTGAAAGATGGGACCCAGTGAGTCAGGCATTCCTGATGCCGTGGGGGCACATGGTGCCCAGTCTGGAAGATATGGTCCGAATCACGGGCCTCAAAGTGGATGGCGAGGCAGTGACTGGCGTCACCTATGCGGACTACCGAGAATGTGCCCAAAAGCTACTGGGGTTAGACCTGGATGGTCGGAAGAACAGGTCAGTAGCCAGGGCGTCCATCATGGAGGCGTTAGGGCTTACTGACACTCATCCACGGGATGACGAATCTCTGGAGGAGTTCATGGACAGGGCTGAAAGAGGTGCCCGTGTTGTATACTGTGTGGATGCCAGCAACTGGGAGAGAACCAACATGGACTTGAGGAGGTTTCTCCTCTTTCTATTGGGAAAATTGCTACTGGGTTCTAAGGGGGGCAACATCCACTGTCGTTTCCTAGAGCTGCTCGTAGACTTGGAGAGAGTAGGACAGTACGCCTGGGGAGCTGCCGTGTTGGCACATCTATTTACAGGTCTGTTCCAAAGGACAGATTGGGAGGTGACAGTAAGTGGGTTTACGCCCTTCATCTAGGTAATAGATTTTCTTTTCTCTTTTTCTTCTTTTTTGTGTTTTATTTTATATTTTTTTTTGTGTTTATTGATGCCAATAACGCGTGATGGCGTAGCTATGGAGCTATTATTACTTTCTAATGGGAAGAGCTCGGCACTAGCGACCAGTGACGGTCCCGTTGGCTAGACGTTGGCAACCCATCATGAGCACAGCACCTCTATCCTACCAACTGATGGTGTTAAGACGGGAGCTACAAGAGTTCCCTGCAACGATGGTAGGATTCTTTTTCTCTTTTTTTTAATATTTTTTGTATTTAATTTATATTTTTTGTCATCATTTTTTTTTGCATTTTTGGCCAACTAAGAAGATATGTGCAACCTAACATAGGTGAACTGGAGGCCTTACTCAAACATGGTCAACGTCGACAAGCCGTGGGTGATAGGAAGCCGTGCCCGATTTGGACGGGACCTCTGGCTTCATTGCTTGAATGAAATTGAACCCCTCAGACTACGGTTAGCCATGAGGACCCTAGGGCTTACCCAGGAATGGGTAGACATGACTACATCACCCCGCGTCGGAAAGAAGACACGTGGGCCAGTGACCTGCGTTGATTGGCGGGTGCACTTCCCCGAATAGTATGAGGACTGGCAGCGGGGTGGCACACTCGTGGAACATAGGCGCAAGACAGCGAGGATTACATGCGTCTCTATAGAGCAATGTACGCAGAACGGCTCCAGCCAGTGGGGCTTGTGGAGGTAAAATAAAACACCATTTTTTTATCTCTACATTTTTGTTATTTTTTCTTTTTTTATTATTGTTTTTTTGTTTTATATTTTTTTGTGAACTCATGAGTCATAACTGTAGGATGCCCATGACACTATAATAACGAACTTACGAGCTCGGTTGGCGGACACAGAGCAAGAATTGAGTGACACACGTGCGGCTCTGAGTTCATCAGTAAGTGTGTATGTACATGCTCCTGGCATGGTTTGAGATTCCTGGCGCTAACCACTTAATGTCACCTCATGTATGTCGCAGCGTGCCCAACTCGATGCAGTTTCATCGGCAATGGGGGCAGACGGCGTTCCTTCCAGTCTATGGATTCCTACCTCAGAACTGGATCTACATCACGAGCAGCTTGCTCATGCCACGTAGCGTGCCGCGGAGGCAGAAGGAATGCTTTCTGCATATGTGAGGGTTTTACTATTAAATTTCCCTTATTCAAGTATTGCCACATATCTGAGACGATATACACGGCAGACGGAAGAAACGCGGAAGGCACTCGCACATGCCGCGCAAAGGGAAGCCAGAATAACGGAGCTGGAAGCTAAATTGCAGCGTCGTCCAGACGATGACTGCTCTCGTGATGCCACAGAGCTGAGGATCACCCTCCAACTAGAGAGAGAAGATAGAGAGAGAGAACGGGCCGAGAGGGAAAGGGACAAGGAAAGAGAGAGGGCGGAGAGATTGACCGATAAGGAAGAGAAGAGGGCCCTGGAGGCCCAATTATTTGAATTATGAATCAGTCTCGGTCTCGTCGAGCAGTGGCTGAAGGATGGTGAGTAACGCTACCGAAGAGCACGAGAGCGTGGCTTTCGTGTTAGTAACTTCTTTGCTGCCCCCGTAGATCGATGCCGGGGTGTGGAGATGGAAAGAGGACATCAGAGCGGTAGGAATACCGCTTCTCATGGTTTGATGACACCCTCTAAAGCGTCTTGCCCAGAGAGGGGCGAGACGAGTAATGCGGAGAGAGAGGGTGGAATTTAATGTAAACTTTTTTTAAAGAATGAAATAAAATTTTTTGTTTTTTTGGTTTTTACCTCCTTCTTGCTTTCTCGAATTCCTGCACACATCACTTAAACAAAAAAGTTAAAATATCTGCTCTGACTTGGCCCCTTGCTCAATAAACGAGGTTCATTTTGAGCTGTCCTTGATAACGGGTCAAGGGGCTAAGCCTTTATTAATAAAGGCGATGGTAAGACATAATGATGAATGCGACAGACAAGCACACGAATGCAAGCGAAATTTAAAAGTGGAATGTTGTATACAAATGCAATCATGCGAGATGTAAAAAATTTTATGTTTTTATTTTTCTTGTATTTTTTTCCTATTTTATTTTTATCAATTTTTTATGTTTTACATATATCTACATTTTCTTTTTTTTTCTTTTTTTGTTGTTTTTTTTATTATTATTATTATTTAGTTGCTAACGCCTGGTAGACACCCATATGGCACCTAACTTACACGAGAACATGGGTTTCTTACTAACCTCCCAAGTATCCTAAGCACACATCTAGGTTGATTCGGGCCTCTAGACTCTTCAAATGATAATCCCGCCGGTTAAGACTTACCCTGGTGACAATACCGTCATGCCATGCTTAGGCTCCCAATTGCTTCCGACCACAGGGATTCACCCAAAAAGTGTTCGAGGTAAATGATTTGCCCGACCCGGGTCTATTTCCTCACAACTCTAGATGGTATATAATGGAACACCTTGGAACCCTAACGGCCAACCGCGCGACGCTAACCCGGAATCAGACGCCGTCGCACCCATGGGTGACGCGCTTGCATTGGCCTAAGCCTAAGGTTAGATAGGAAGACATCAAGATGGTAGGCAAGGGTCTTGATCGGCCAGAAACACATAGACTCCTTCGCATCAATGGCTTTTGCTTTTTCAAAGTAGACAACCATGTGGGTATGTTAAAATAGGGTTGCACACCTTGGCGGGTCTCACCCTTCGGATACTCCATCGAGCTTTCATCTTCAGAGGAGAAAGAAGAGTGTAGGGGTAAACCTCTTGAGAGGACCGGCAAAATCGTTAACCTGACGAGCCAATAAAGACCTACTCAATTCTCCCCATTCAGGCAACTTCAGATCAAATCTTGAGCATTTACATCTCATGGCCCCTTTTTATGGATTTGGACTTTTGCTTTGAGGGGTTTCACTTATCAGAATCTGGCACGGTTACGACCAGACTTTTCTTTTGATTTTGATTTGTCCTTTTTTCGAGGGAAATATAGTCATTTGACATTGTAGAATCCCTTTTGCATGCCTGCGGGGACACTGCCCTCTTCTCGTGCTCTGACCAATGCTCGAGAAAATGGATCCTACTCTCACCCTAAGGGGTTTGAGAATCTGTTTCTTACGCTCAGCGTTTTAAGGGCGCCGACTGTCTCATTTGGTCGAAGAGGAAAAGAATAAAGATTACAGCCTCTGAAGACCTTCTAGGCGAGGCCCCACCGTAGGTGATGCTACCGATTTTGGATGAAAGACGTAAGTGTGTATATGTTGGCTTCCTTTGAGTGGGCATAGGCCGACGTGACCGAACGGAGATCTCCACGGTTCTGGCAAACCAAGACCCGAGACCTACCAAACCTTGATGGGCCCTATCCTAACGTAAAAGATGGATGTAATGACTCGACTCCATGATGATCACCAGGCATTAGCATTTTGAATTTTTATTTTTTTCTCCTTTTCTCTCTTTTCTCTTTTTTTTTCTCTTTTGTTGTTGTATATACATATTTTTGTTGTTTTCATTGTTTTCTATTTTTTTATTGTTTTTCGTTTCATTTTTTTTTGACACTATGTACAGCTATCTAAGGGTAATACTTCTTAAGATAAAGCCCATTCCAAGGGTGGGATAACTCGATCCCCTCAGCATTTACTAGCCTATAGGCGTTGCCAGGATGCACAGCTTGAATCACGTACGGTCCCTCCCAATTGGATTGGAGTTTAGAACACGGCCCACCAGGTTTTACAAAAATTCTTTTAACTACCATTTCACCGACTTGAAATTTCCTTTCAATGACCTTCTTTTGATAAAAATGTGTGAGTCTATTCTGATATACGCGTGCATGCTCGGCAGTGGCCAGCCGTTTCTCATCTAAGAGTTCCAATTGAGCAAGGAGTGAATCACGACGTTCGTCGAGGGGAAGCTCATTGTCCAACTGTACCTTGAAAGAAGGAATCAAGATTTCATACGAAACTACCGCCTCCATCCCATAAGTAAGGGTGAACGGAGTTTATCCAGTAGGAGTACGGATTGAAGTGCGATAGGCCCATAGAGCTTCAATCAGCTTTTCCGGCCAACCCGAGAACTTGTTGGATTCACAGGTTTTCTTTATGATTTTGATCAACATTTTATTAGTGGCCTCTGCTTGGCCATTGCCTTGTGGATAATATGGTGATGAATGATGTAATGCAATTTTATACCTTTTGTAGAGGTCCTAAAGGTCCTGAGAAATGAATTGCGGCCCATTGTCGGTGATGATAGTGCTTGGAATGCCGAACTCGGCGATGATGTTCTTCATGATGAAGTTACAGACTGTTGATGCTTTAACCTCCGTGTAAGCTTCGGCTTCGGCCCATTTGGTGAAGTACTCTGTTGCAGTAAGGATGAATGATTTTTGCTTAGTGAGGGAGTTGGGATTACCGAGGGGACCAATGACATCGAAAGCCCACATGGCGAAAGGCCATGGGGAGGACATTGGATGAAGTGAAGAAGATGGGGAATGAATTTTGTCGGCGTAAAGTTGACACTTGACACACCTACGGATATAGACGGCACAATCCTCTTCCATGGTGGGCCAGTAAAAGCCTTGACGTAGGATTTTCTTAGCAAGCATTTGGCTATTCACATGGCCACCGCACACACCAGAGTGTGCTTCCTCGACACATTTTCAAACCTCCTCTTCGTCGAGACATCTTAGAAGAATACCAGTAAGGCTTCTCTTGTACAGCAATCCTCCGACCAGCACGTACCTCTGTGCCACTCTCCTTATGGTTTTTCTATCTTCTGATGTGGCTTCTCCAGGGTAGGACTGATCTTTGCAATACTTGGCAATTTCGTAAAACCATGGCTTTTCTTCATCAGCCAATTCTTCTTCTAATTCTGCCAACATGATTTCTCTCTTCTCAAGGATTTCTTCCTATAGGACATTCCTTGCTATCATGTCCTTGATATCTACGTAGGAAGTGTCATCGATTGTAGGGGCATGATGCTTGTAGATGGAAATGGAATCAAACCATCTTCCTAGAGGGAACCTTAAAGATGATGCCAACGAGGCGAGGGTATCGGCCAAAATATTCTGATGACGAGGGACATGGACAAAGATCAGTTTGGTGAACAGTTTGGCAAAGGCAGCAGTGAGTTCTTGGTATGGCTTGAGCTTGGGATCGTGAGTGCGATATTTGGTGAGCACCTGGCGAATAATGAGTTGACTATCACCTATGACTCGTAATTCGGTGATACGAAAAGAATGAGCGAGTTCCAGGCCAGCTAGAAGGGCTTCATATTCAGCTATATTGTTGGTAACTGGGAATTTGAGCTGGTATGCCAGTGGGAATGTAAGGCATTCAGGCGATAGGAGGGCAATGCTGATTCCTTTCCCTTAGGAATTCAAAACTCTATCAAAATGTAACGTCCACATGTAATCATCTGATTGGTTGATGGACATTAGTTCCTCATCTGGAAACTCTGATTGGACAGAATCGAACTTGGGGAGAGGATGGTGAGCGAGATGCTCAGCTATGGCATAACCCTTAATCGCCTTTTTTCTGAATGTAGGTGATGTCAAACTGAGAAAGGAAGCTTTGCCAGCGTGCTAACCTATTAGTGAGAACATATTTTTCTAGAAGGAACTTAATAGGATTCATTCGGGCAATCAGATGGACTTCATGAGCTAAGAAGTAGTGTTTCAATTTCTGCACCACCCAGACAAGGGCGGCACAGGTTTTCTCCCTAGCCGTGTACTTCTGCTCATGGGGGTTGAGGAGTTTAGACAAGTAATAGGTCGCCCTTTCCTTGCCCGCTTCATCGGTTTGTGCTAGGACAGCCCCCACAGAGTCGTCCAGGACTGAGATGTAAAGGATTAAAGGTTTACCTGGCGTGGGTGGAATTAGGACCGGTGGATTGGCCAGATATTCTTTCAATCCTTCAAAAGCTTTTTAGCATTTAGAATTCCAACGGAATTCTACTCCTGACTTAGTCAACTCGTAGAAAGGTTTGCACCTTTGCGAGTGCTGGGACACAAACCGGCGAATGAATTGTAACCTTCTGATTAACCCTCGAACTTCTCTCAGGTTTTTCGGAGGTGGCATATCCCTAATTGCTTTGGCTTTGTTGGGATCTATTTCAATACCCCTCTTACTCACAATGAAACCAAGCAATTTACCTGATGAAACACCAAATACACACTTCTTTGGATTCATTTTCAAATTGAACTCCCTTGATCTTTGCAGCACCTTAGCTAAAACTCTCGGGTGTTCTGCCCTAGTCCTGGATTTCATCAGTAAATCATCCACATACACCTCTAAATACACATGCATCATGTCATGAAATATTGCCATCATAGCCCTTTGATAAGTAGCTCCAGCATTCTTCAAACCAAATGGCATGACCAAATAGCAATAAGTTCCCCAAGGTGTGGTGAATGATGTTTTCTCCTGATCCTCTTCCGCCAAACGGATCTGATTATACCCCGAAAATCCACCCATAAATGAGAGAGTTTCATAGCCTGATGTGTTGTCAACCAACACATCGATGTGAGGCAAGGGGAAATCATATTTTGGACACGTGCGGTTAAGGTCCCTGAAATAGATACATATTCTCACCTTTCCATCCTTTTTCATGACCGGGACAATGTTTGCCACCCATTGAGGATATAGGACGACTCTAATAAACCTGGCTTTGTGGAGCTTGTCGACCTCTTCCTTCATTTTCGAAGCCATCTAGGGGTGGAAACGTCTTAACCTTTGCTTTACTGAGACGGACCCTGGTTTTAGCGTTAGGCGGTGTTCGACCAGGGTGGAATCTAATCCTGGCATATCCTCGTAGCTCCATCCGAACGTGTCCCTATACTCCTTGAGAACCTCAATCAATGCCTCTTCTTCAGATGGCGGCAAATTATTGCTTATGAGGACGATCCTAGGGTCTTTCTCGGTTCCCAGGTTGATTTCTTTGGTGGGTTCTTCTATAGCGGCTGATGGTTCGTCAAACCTCCTCATTCCGCAAGCATATGCGCATGCCGCGTCCTCATATTCTTCATCTCCTTCCTCGATAGGGTACTCCTCGTCTGTAATCTCATATACTCCATACCCTTCATCAATTGTGCAATCCTCCTCACATTCTAACTCCGGTAGATGGATGGGATTTTCTAGCAGCTGAGGAATAGCTAGGCATGCTTGGCACCTATTGGCTAAATCTAGAAGAAATCGGCATGGAATTTGTCTACCCTTGGATTTTCTTCTAGGTACTACCCTTGACCCATTATTGCTAGATTGACCTACCTGTCCTACAGACAAAGGGGAAGCTGAAGAATGTACAGGGGAAAGACCCCTCGGTGGAGGGGTAAAGAAGGTCACTTAGGGGACCTTGAATGAGTGGCCCGTAAGTTGGTGCACACTCGTGAGAGATGTAGGAGGTCTCCTTAAAGAAAATGCACTGTTGAGGAGTTTGAAAATTGACATTTTTTTATATTTTCATTTTCAATTACAAAACAACTGAAAGAACTTAGGGAATGAGAGGAGGGGACTATAGCTAAGGGGTTGTAGGGGGCTCATTGAGCAGATCATGGTTAAAAATTTGGCACGGGCTGAGAAACCCGCGCAAGAATGTGAGCAGAGAAGGGGACCTGGGAATATCATCAGACAAACGTCTGGCCCAGGAAAGAGTCAGCAGTAACGGCTGAGAATGATTAGATAGAATGACGGAAAGAGATCTGTCAGTGGCAATGCCCTCTTGGCGAGGAAGACTTAGAGTTTTGACAATGTCAACGACACCTTTTGGCACCTCGGAGATCAAAAGTGGCCCCTCTAAGTCTAGAGGCGAGAACATCTACTGTAGTGCAATGGAAATGTCGTGTATATCAAACCACTTGTTCCACTCGCAGTTCGGGTCATCGTGCTTCCCCTTCTTTGCAGCTCTCGAGCAACTTTCAACTAAGTAGGCAACCTGCAATTTCCCCCGTGATTCTTGCGGGTGATCCCCTAACTGTATAACCGGCCCCTTTCTGAAATGAGAGTACAAGGTCCACGTGGAGAGGTTCCTCATATGCTTCAAGTGGCCCTTCAAAGCCTAGGCCGGCTCTAAGGGTTAACATTGTCTTGTTTGGCAGTCTCAGTCTCCCTTGTAATTGTACACCCAAGCCTTTGCCTTGTTGGTAGCCAATGTTTCTCATGATCTCCCATCCCTTAGAGTGGGAAGGGTGACATGACTTTGGTGTTGGAAACGGATTTTGTATTAAAGGGGCGCGGCGAGGGTCGCACACATCTAGTAGTGAAAGAATTGGCCGGTGAGTCGGCCAAACAGAGGGCAAAGAGGTATTAATAGCATCCACTGTAGAAAAAATGGGCATGCTATTTACCTTGATAATCCAAGCCTTGTATGGAAACTTTAAGCACTGGTGATTAGTGGACGACACAGCATTCATAACTTCAATGTAAGGGCGGCCTAGTATGGCTTTGAATGTGGGATCCATATCAAGGATATGGAATTCCGTAGAGACTGATGCAGGGCCCAATTCTACATTCAAGATAATCATCCCCATTGGTGGCCTTTTGCTATTGTCATAGGCCGTAACCATGATTGATGAAGACCTTATCTGTTCCTTGTCAACCCCACATAATTGGAGGGTGCTCATGGAGATCACATTTATAGACGCACCAGTATCCACCAAACACGGGTCTATAGACACCCCATTGATCTTTACTGCAATACACAAAGCATATTTTAGAGCCTCCTTGGGGGCGAGCTCATGGTGATGAAATATAATAGCCGGTTATGTATCCGTCGGTGTCAATACTTACGAGATCTTCTCTATTGGGAGATCCTCGTTCACCATGACTTTTTGGAGATATTTCATTAGTGCCTCTTGATGGGACGTAGACCACTTAATCAACTCCAGGATGGAGATCCGGACAGGCGTCTTGTCCAAATGTTTTAACAGATCATATTGCGTCTCGGGGATGGACTCCTATGGCTGTTCTTCGGTGTCTTTCTCTGGCTGAGATTACTCGGGGATCTGACTGTTTTGGGGAAAAATCTGATGGAACATCCTTCCACTACGGAGCACCATGGATTGTGGTTTTGGCGGCACCTCTATGGAGTTAGGTATGTGGTTTAGCAGGGCTTCAAGGGGTACTGGTGGAGGAACAATTGACGAAGCAGGGGCAATAATAGGTGTAGGGGCTCTGATGAGTGGTTTGTTAGGTGGAGGTATGGTGGGAGTGGATGAGGTCTCAGATGGACGGTGGATGATAAGAGGTTTGGAAGGTGGAGGCATAGTAGAGGTTGATGGGGCCCCGGATGGGCGGTGGGTAATAAGGGGTTTCGAGGGTAAAGGGGTTACGGTGGAGGTGGATGGTGTCTCGGAAGGGCGTTGGATAATGAGGGATTTGTTTGGTGGAGGCGGAGCGGAAATGGATGATGAAGTGGAGGTGTGAGAGATGATGAGAGGCTTTGAGGGTAATGGGATTATGGTGGAGGTAGATGATATTTGCTGGGGACTCAGTGGGAGGTTAACAGCAGGGATGCGAATGAGAGGACGTGATGGCGGTGGAAATGGGTGAGGCGTTGTTGTAGGTTGTGCTACGAGTCGAGGATAGATAGGTGTGGGACGGATAAGGCATGGAGGTTGGCTAGGAACATGATTGGCGATAAGGATAGAGTTGCCTTCCGTATGCCAATCTTGCCCTCTTCCAACTTCCGGGAAGGAAGAGATGGGGTTAACTTGTTGGTTGGGTTGTTGGTGCACCGGTAATGGATTTTAAAGGATGCCCATGTTTGGCTGTTGCTGTGGTGCCTGCTGAGGCTGTTGTTGTTGTTGTTGTTGTTGTAGTGCTTGTTATTGTTGTTGCTGCTGCTATTGTTGTCTAGGAGGAGGTCTCCTGGCCTTCATCATGGCGACGTATCACCTCATTTCATCCCAATCTATTTGATGTTCATCATTCATATCATAGATATAATCTCTGAAATGGAAACAATTTTTCACTGTATGACCCGGCTGTCTATGGAAGACACAATATCGGGAAGTGTCGACGTTCGGGGGCCATATGGCTCTTTCTTTAGACAAGGTGAGTGCATTAGCAACCATGAGAGCATTAAAGATATCCGGCAATCTCAGGCAAAGGTGGGTAGTGAGCTCTCCTAGGGCCAATTGGCCTCCTCTGCTGTTGGGGGCCATAGTCTCCGGGTGGTGGAACCTGGTGATATTGAGCAGGTCGTTGTTGTTGTTGTTGGAGATGGAGTGGTTGAGGCATATTGTTCTGGAGGAGGTTATTTTATGGGGGAGGATGGTAGGGTTGCTGACCTTGTTGGTGCTGATAGAAGGGGAGTTGTAGGACTTGTGGAGGCCTGGGGTTGGCTTGCTGGTTGGGGTTGCCAACCGCACTCACCTGCTCATTCGTTACGACCCCTTCTGTCACCCCACCTTGGGCGCCAGTACTTGGCTTCCTAAACACCCTTGGCTTTGATGGCTCGAACATATGCATGAGGGGGGAATCTTTCAGCTGTGTTTGGATATATCGAGCCCTCTCATACAGTTCTTCCATAGTGGTGAGTTTGTTCATGGCTAAGACGTGTCTAAATTGTGGAGTGGCATTAGACACGATCATCTTCACTTGTTCCGATTCCGAAATGGGGTCTCTCACTTTCTCTACCAAGGATCTCCATCTATCAGCAAATTGGACGAAATCTTCGTCCGACTTCATTTTCTCGGCCACCAGGTCGGTAATAGAAAGGGAGGGACCGACCCTATCTCGATATTTCTGTAGGAACTTCCTCTGGACCACGTCGAAGTTCTCAGCCTCACTCAGCTCTAGGGAATAGAATCATTCTAAGGCGGGACCATCCAATGATCTCCTGAAGAGATATGCCAGGGATCTTTGATCGTTCTGTCAAAACGAGGACTCATACATAAAGTCCTTTAGATGAATGAAGGGGTTTCCTGTGCCGATGTACCGTCGGTACGTTGACATTTCAGAAGGAGGGAGACGGAATACCAGAAGGATTGGTAAAGAGATCTCAGGCGCGGATTTGACATCCACGATCTTTTTGAAATCTCGGAATTGTTCGTCCATCTTGTTCAGCCTATGAAGGAGAGATTGGGTGACCTCATCGTAAAGAGCAGGTTGTGGTGGCCACTGAGGCCTTGTGGAAGCCTGAGAAGGGAATTCCGGATGAGAGGGATGTTGTGGCATGTCAGTAAATGGAACTGACTGAAATGTTGTATGAGGAATTGGTGGAACTTGAGACTGGGGAGGTAATTGGAAAGAGAGAGGTTGCAGACTTGTCTGCGCGAGAGGGAAGGAGGGAGGGATTGCCTGTGCAGGCTCTTGAGTAGGGAGAGCAACTGGTGTTGGGTTTTGAGGAGTAGAATCAACAGATTTCCCTTTTAGGATGGCCTGAAAGGCTCGGACCTGCTCGGGATTGAGCTGTGTGTTGGCGAGGACACCTAGCAGGGAGGAAATATCTTGCGGCGGGGATGTTTCCCCAACGGTGGTTCGCACCTCATATGAGGGCTCACGGGAGGAACCTGCATCCTCAGCAGGGACATGTGTCCCCTGGTGACTCGGGGTCGGATTCTGACCGTTCCCAGACATTTCTTGATCTTTTTCGGAACGCGAGAGTTTGCCGGAACGCAATAACATACACACTCAAACCAATCGCAAAGATTAACAAATAAGTTGATGTTTAACGCCTTTTTTGTTTTCTTTTTATTTTCCTTTGTTTTCTTTTTCTAATCTAACGTTCACACCACAGGAGAGACCTTAGTTGCAATATTGATTTCCGCCGTGTCGTCTAAGGACACTCGACTCACCACGAAAGGGTTGACTATCTTCAGGAAACTTCAGTGGTACAACCAGTCCAGTGAACGAAGAGGAAATCCTTCGATGTCGGGGACTTACGGAGGTCCCGATAGAGGAGATCCTAGTCCGTCGAGAGGAATTCCTGACGGAGAGTCCTTCCTTCACCGAGAAAGGGTGATCCTTAGAAAAAAAATAAATAAATAAAATAAAGGGGAGATGATATGCAATGCAGTGCTGAATTTAGCAAGAGATATATAAATAGACAACAAATATATACAACAAAAGAGATTAAACAAACATTACAACACTCCTTTTCCGTAACGACGCGAATCTCTTCAGATCTCACAAGGGACTATGGAGTAATGCACGTAGTGAACGAGGGATGAAACTGGGATGGCAAGAGTGCTACTGGGAGCACGAATGTAGCGGGCGCAATCAGGAGGGGCACGCGCGGGTGCCGAGTGGAGGGGCACACGTGGGTGCCGATGGCAAGAGTGCTACTGGGAGCACGAATGTAGCGCACGCGGGCGCAATCAGGAGGGGCACACGCGGGTGTCGAGTGAAAGGGCACACGTGGGTGCCGATGTCAAGAGTGCTACTGGGAGCACGAATGTAGCACACACGGGCGCAATCAGGAGGGGCACATAGGGGTGCCGAGTGAAGGGGCACACGTGGGTGCCGAAAATATTTGGGTAACCAGAGAAAACAAAAGATGTCCCACCGTGATCGCCAAAAGATGTGGATGACGGGATCGTACCAAGGAGAGAGAAGGGAGGGGGACGAGGACGAATTACTGGGTGATATGAGAAAGGTGGTGAAAGCACGACCTGAAGGAAACGTTCTAATGGAATACGAGGAACCTAGACTTATCTAATTTTCGGTACGAGGCGGAGATAGGGATCCGAAGATCCTCTCACGCAAGCTAACTACCTCCTCAACAGGCGTGGCCTGTTGTTTCGAGAGTAGCTTTAAAGATACTGGATGTTAGGATAGGATATGCTGGGACTCTAGGTAACGAGGGAATGCAAGATGTTGACACGAACAACGACTTCAAAAATGAAATGGAGAGAGATAGGGTTTCTCTCTTTCCTTTTACAAAAATGAAAAATGAAAAAAAAGAATGAAAATGAAAGCGTGTGCTTTATTGTTGGGTAAAAGGGGGGGTACAACCTAAAGAAACACTCTAATAGAACAGAGACGACGAGGGTGTAACATTACAAGAGGATATTATTCAACACGATCATAACAGCAATATGAATAAAAGCAAACCACTGCGAGACATTGGTCTTTGCGGGGTTTTTAATGTAATATAAATATAAGTATATATAACAAGAAATGAAAAGAGGGATCAAATAAACCGCCGCGAGATATCACTCTCCGCGGGGTTTTAAGACAGTGATAGGGGAATGCTGAAATTAAACGGTAGCGTGAGGTGACCCACCGCGACCAGTTAGGGTTAGAAGTTAGATGTACAGAAAATAAAGTGCAGAAATTCAACGGTACCGGGAGGTGACCCACCGCTACTGATGCGGGACGGACACGGGGACCGACTCTAAGTGATATGGACCTCGGACTCTAAATGCACACACGACCAGCAACATACGATGGGAGATACATTAGGCCCAACACTAAGAGCTCCTATGGGCTATACGTCGCTAACAGAAGCGCAAGCTCACTCGTCGTCCCAAGCGAGGGAAACGCAGAACGTGCACGGTTGAGGAACCGACAGAGTTAAGGGTAGTCCGACTCACTTCCGTGCTCGGATCGAGCCACGGGACGGGTAACTCTCTCGCTCACAGTGGTGACATGGACTCACGGGCTAGAATCCTATGCTCTCACAGCGGCATATGACCATATACTAGCTAAGCAAAGTAATGCCAAGAAGTTACGATCGTACCTCCATGCACCCGACGTGGGGAAGACAACCCCGGCCAAAACTGGACTCCCGGTTAACAAAGTTTTACTGTGGTACAAAAATTTGACCCACTCCACGCAGGGAGGTAACAGGTCACATGTGGGGCCCGGGAGTCACGCGAATTGGGTTGACGGGCAACATCTTGATGTCGCTCCGTCGGTGCTGAAACCCGCGTTTAGTGCTGTCCAGACGGCGCAATTTACAGGTTCATGGGGCCCACGGACCGCTCTGTCCTCCGAGTCTGATGGGGTGGGTCCCGCTGTGATGGAGACCCCTGGTGGTGCGCCTCCCTGGATGGCGGTCGGGCGGGAACGCCGGTCGGAGGCCGATCGGCTCCGATCTCTAAGCTTTGGAGTTGCTGCCCACGGATCTGCATGTTCTATTTTTAGGCACGCGACCCGACGAGATCTGCTACTGCGATCACTCCCGACATCGGATCGACGTACAAGAGGTGTCGTTGGAAAGCTCTCTCGAAGTCCTTCGACCCTGTGAGACTCAGAAAAATTCACCGGAGCTGTGCTTCTGATGGGTGATTTTAGAACCAGCCTATTCTCAGTTTCATATCTGACTGGGCAAAAACTGAGTTTCCTGAGAGTTGAAGTTGACCGTAGGGTAGACCTCCGATTCAGATCTCGAGCTCTTCATGAAACTTGTAGAGGAGAGATAGAGGAAAACGGTAATAATTCTTATGACTAATTTGGTAGAGGTTTGGGTGGGGAAGAGTATTTTATATTGGCAGGTGGTCGGATCTGGACAGAAGCAGACAGAACTAAAGGGGATCTGAAAATGATTTTTAGAAAATAGGTGGAAGCTTTTGAAATTCCATAAAAATTCTAGGGTAGAGGGGATGTTGGAAAGAACCTCCAGTAAAATTGGGGGCTCCAGGAAAAATCAAAAAGTGGGTCGAAGATGGGAAGATCAGGGTTGCTGTCACAGTAGACAGAAACCTGACAAATCTGGAAGGAAAAGATGGACGAAAATGGAAAGATAGAAATCGGAATCTGAAGGCCAAACCAAATTTTCTGGAACGTGGGTTGGATCCCTAGAACTCACCCTGAAATTTTGGCACTCAGAAGATCTCGGGTCTGAGAGTTAAAATTCGTGGAAGGGGTTGCTGTTGGATGAAGATAGAACTCCGATAAGGTGGCGTTGGCGGTGCGACGGCGGCTCGATGGCGGCGACGGCGATAGATCTGAGCTTCCCACTCAGAAGAGACTTGAATAAGAGGCTTCACACCTCTGGAGGCAGCCTTCACAGCTGCAAGAAGGGGGAGGAGAGAGGAGGGGTGCGCACCAAGCTTGGGCTCCCAAAGAAATTGCTGAATTTTATGGCATTAATTCCAATCAAATGAAAATACAAGGAATATATATGAAATACAAAAAGACTTCAACTATCCCTAGATCTAGGGTTGGGGAGGGGTAAAAGAGGGAGTTCAATTTTATTTCTCCCATGTGATTTGGAATCAAATAAAACAAAAACTCAAATCCTATTAAACTATATTAAAGAGGGGGCGCCCCCTTGACTTCATGGCCATCTTCTTGGACTTTTTTTCTCATTTGTCCCCCCCTTGGTCCACTCTTCTAGAAGCCCACTATTGGAAGGTTGATTGACCCCACATGGGCCCTAGAGATGCGGTGGACTAATGGGGAAGAGGTAGGGGGCCCGCGGGTCCTGGGTGGTCCCATTTTACACATAAACCCTTATTACAATCAGAATTACAATCCGAAGTAAAACCAATAAACACACATGACACACAAATAAAGTCCCAATAAATACTATAAATATCGAGACTCAAGGGGGAGTCTCCAGACTATCTCCGAGCCAGATGGAAGCCTCTATAGCTCGGGTGGTGCTCTGCGTACGTTACCGGTGGCTCGCCGACTCGTGCCGCTCGTGTGCTCTGGTGTCCGCACCAATTCTCCCCGGGTGGGAGAAACTTGACCCTGTCGAATAAGGGTCTGCATCACTCTGGTACCGCTCCAGTAGGTCCATATCTATCCTCTGTAACTCGGCCCGTGTGATCCAAGTGTCCTCGGTGGCGGGTCGCCATCTCCAATGCACTAGGTAGCGCGGGTAAGATCCACTCCTGGTAACTGTCACATGCTCATCCAGTATATGATCGATATGCTCTCGTTGCTGTGGAAAAGGGGCTGGAGGTGGACACTCAGGTGTGGGATCACTCTCAATAGGAGGGGATGGCTCAAAAGGCTCACTAGGGATCACCGCTGGGTCCCTATAGGCAAATAAATCTGATACATTGAAAGTTGAACTTATACCATATTCCTCGGGCAGGTCCACAACATACGCATTGGATCTAACATGTTTCAACACTCTAAATGGACCGACTCCGCGAGCTTCCAATTTCTTTACGGTTCCAGATGGAAACCGTTCAGGTCTTACCCTGATCATGACATATTCACCCTCTTGGAACTCACGGTGGTGTCGATGGGCATCGGCTAACTCCTTGTACCGTGCATTGCTGGTCTCAATGTGACGACGGATGTCATCATGCAAACTCCTAACATGCCTAGCAAAAGACTCGACAGACTCAGACGCTCATGAATGAATGGGCATGGGAACAAGATCCACTGGCTTCCTAGGCCTACGACCTGTGACAATCTCGAATGGACTCATACCGGTAGACCTGTTAACCGAATCATTATATGCAAATTCTGCCAGTGGTAATATGAGATCACAATCCCCTACACGGTCCCTGACAAGACACCTCAAAAGGTCACCCAGACTCCTATTGACCAATTCGGTCTGACCATATGTCTGGGGATGATAAGCAGTGGAAAACTTGAGGTGAGTACCCAACATATGCCACAGTGTCTTCTAAAAATAATTGGTGAATCTAACATCACGGTCAGACACTATGGTGCGAGGTAACCCGAACTTGCACACCACCTGAGTAAGGAATAGGCGGGCTACCCTCGAAGCATCCGAAGTCTTCGAGCAGGGAATAAAAAGGGCCATCTTTGAGAATCGGTCAACAACCACATAGACCGAATCATGCTTCCTAGAGGTACGTGGCAATCCCAAAACAAAATCCATGCTAACATCCTGCCACGGGGCAACAGGCACGGGAAGAGGTGTATAGAGGCCCGAGCTTTGCTTCTTCATTTTGGCCGTAGCACATGTACAGCACTGAGCCACAATATGAGCAACATCACGCTTCAAGCTCAGCCAATAAAATCTATGCTCAACAGCCTCGATAGTCTTGTTCCGACCAAAGTGGCCGGCTAGACCTCCCGCATGTAGCTCCCAGACTAAGAAGTCTCGAACCGAAGTTCGGGGAACACAAAGCCTACCTCCTCGAAAGAGGTAACCCTCCTGAATCACATAATCATCAAGGTCTCTCAAGGGTCCGGCCTAGAGAGTGGTATAAATCTGACCGAAGTCAGGACAGTCAACATAGGCCTCTCTCATCTTCTCTAACCCTATGACCTCGGCACTCATGGTGGTAAGCAAACACGCTCGCCGACTCAAGGCATCGGCCACCTTGTTCTCCACTCCAGCCTTATGTTTTAGCACAAATGTGAACTGCTGGAGATACTCAACCCAACGGCTGTGACGTGCATTAAGCTTCTTTTGGAAATGGAGGTACCTCAAAGCCTCATGATCGGAGTATAAGACAAACTCCTGATGTAATAGATAGTGCATCCAATGCCTAAGAGCCTGAACAATTGCATAGAATTCCTTATCATAAGTGGAGTATCACAGTTTCGCGTCATTCAGCTTCTCACTGAAATATGCGACCGGGTGGGTCTCCTGACTCAACACTCCTCCTATCCCAACACCTGATGCATCACAAGAGACCTCAAACACCTTCGAGAAATCAGGCAATCGAAGGATAGGTGTCTGGGTCATGCGCTCCTTTATGTCCCTGAAGGCAACAGCTGCGGCCTTCGTCCATACAAACGTGCCCTTCCGAATACAGTCCGTGATCGGGGCAGTGACGGAGCTAAATCCGCGGATGAAACGACGATAGAACGTCGCAAGGCCATGAAAGCTGCGGACATCATGGACCGTACGGGGTTTCGGTCACTCAACAATGGCCCGGACCTTCTCCGGATCGGCGGAGACCCAGTTATGACATAATGAAACCCAAGAAGGTAAGCTGAGGTGTCATGAAGGCACACTTCTGTGGGTTCGCAAACAACTGCTCTCGCCTAAGAAGTAGACAGACCTGCCGAAGGTGGTCTAAGTGGTCCCCCGTGGTGCGACTATAGATAAGAATATCATCAAAGTACACTACCACAAAGACTCCAAGGAAAGGTCGAAGGACCTGAGTCATGAGTCCATGAAAGTGCTAGGGGCATTGGTCAACCCAAAGGGCATAACCAACCACTCATATAGACCGTCCTTAGTCTTAAATACGGTCTTCCACTCATCACCTGGCCTAATCCTCACCTGGTGGTAGCCACTCTTAAGATCGATCTTCGAGAAGATAGTGGCACCGGCTATCATGTCTAGCATATCATCTAGGCGAGGAATAGGGAACCTGTACTTCGAGGTGATTTTGTTGATGGCACGACTATCAATGCACATTCTCCACAAGCCATCCTTCTTTGGGGCGAGTAATGTGGGAACAACACACGAACTCATGTTGTCCCGAACAGACCCTCTCTGCATCAACTCATCGACCTGTCGCTTTAGCTCGGCATGTTCCGTGGGACTCATGCGATAATGAGGAAGATTGGGTAATGAGGAGCCCGGAATCAGGTCGATAGCATGCTGAATATCCCGCATGGGTGGGAGTCCCTCGAGAAGCTCCTCGGGAAAAATATCAGCGAACTCCTGTAGAATAGGAATGACATCGGGTGGGAGTTCACCCTCGGAGTTCAACTCTACCTCTCGGACCGTAATAGCAAATACAGGGCAGCCCCGACTAGCCTCCCGCTCCATTTCTCGGGAGCTAATCATCATCAATCTCCTAGTAGAGGGCTCACCTGGGCCAGATGTAACGGTCATAGCCCGAGCTGGGGATGAGGTACTGGGCCCGGGAATGGAAGGCTGAGGAGTACTAGGGCCAGTAGGACCCCTAACTGATGGACTATTGGGCCGATGGGGGTGGAGAGTGTTGAGTCTCCTCGAATGATTTTGATGATAACAAAACTCAGGGTTATGATTTCATCGTCATCCGTGTTTTTGATTTCAAGCACGAGCAAAGGAGGCTAATGCATAAATGTCTTCCCATGGAGTTGTACTGTGTTATCTAAATCCTTAACTCCATAATGCATGAAGTAATCTTTCATCTAATGACATTTATGTTTTGATATGTCTTACTGGGCTAACAACTCATCTCTCCAGGCCAGGACCATTTCAGTCGACCAGTTCTCAAAGATAGGTCGACCTATTTTTTCAGAATTGAAGTTTTCTCCTTGTTACAGGTTTAGGTTGACCGCCCTCGGATTTCCGGTCGACCGGTTTTCCCAGAACCCAAGCGATCAACGGGTTACAGGTTTTCGGTCGACCGCCCCTGGTGTTCAAGTCGACCGGTTTTGCCAGAATCGAAAATCCTATTTGTTACAGGTTTAGGTCGACCGGCTCCCTGGTTCCGGTCAACCGGTAGCCTCGAAAGCCCCCTTTGTTGACTTGTTTGTCCAAGCTCGAGTGGAGTCTTTCTCCCCCATTTGTTTAAGGTTAAGTCCAGCTTTCAAGGAGTGAATTGTGGATCTGGTCTGGGACTTCTCTCAGACCCTTCCTAGATCTATAAAAGATCTCCTTCAAGGGGCAAGAGAACCCTAATGCTGAAGTGATAGAACAAGGGGAGAGTGCCTGCACTGTTCACGTGAACAATGATCCGAGAGAATCCTTCATCAAAAATCAGAGGTGTTCAAGTACAAATCTTCATCCAAATCAAGCGCAGATCAAGATCAGAGGAAGCTGCATCTGAATCTTCATCACTCATTAAGGGGGAGCTGTCTTGTGTTCTTACTCCTTGTTATTCATTCTCAATTTGTGCTCAAACTGGTTTTTGCCTTCTTGCCATTTTTGCAATCCCTTGTGTGTGTGGATCCTCATAGATCCGTGTTCACGTGTACATCTTTTAGTGTCTCTCCTTTTTGTGTGTGTGTGTGTGGTTGAGCATCCTTGTAAGGGTTTTACATCCTTCACGTGTATTTGTGTGTGTGGTGTCGATCTTGTAATCCTATACAAGATAGTGTGTAGTTTCTCACTTTGTGAGGGGTGGACGTAGGTTGCTGTTGGTGCATCCTAACCACCTTAAATTTGTTGTCCCTTGTATGGTTTGATCCCTCTCTTCTATCTCCATTCTGCTCTACTTAGCTAGCATTGTGTGTGCTTCGGACGCTTGCTCGAATCTTCGTTCATCATTCTGTTTGCGGTTATCTTGTGGTATATTGAAAGATATCCTCTGATTGATGTGATTAGTCTCATCAGAAGGAAAATATCTTGCGTGAGAGAATCCTTGGATTCCTGAACTCCGCCCGGTACCAAAGAACCCCTGGTTTAGTCTATTGATGCTTGCTTTAAAGGCATTCTTCGACTGACCCCTTTGTGCTTGTATCCCTTACCGTGTGAGTGATTTTAAATCTGTAATTAGTTTTCATAGTTTTTGAACATACCCAATTCACCCCCCTCTTAGGTACCATTGATCGTGGGACTTCAATTGGTATCAGAGCTAAGGCTCTTTTTCCTTCCAGATCTAACGATCTTGAGTAAGATCCGGATCAATGGCTAACAAGGGAATGATACCTGAGGGTCACTCCATCAGCCGCCCTCCTTTTTTTGATGGTTTGAACTACTCGTACTGGAAAAACAGAATGCATGTCTTCTTGAGAGCTCAAGAGTACGAAGTGTGGAAAGTTGTGGACAAGGGTCCTTACAAACTCGAGGCTGATGAAGAAAAATGGACCCCAGAAGAAATTAAGAAATGCACTATTAACTATAATGCCATGAATATTATGTAGTGTGCTATACATCCTAATGAGTTCTCTCGTGTATCAATGTGCAGCTCTGCCAAAGAGATGTGGGACAAACTGCGACTCATTTATGAAGGAACCTCGGAGGTCAAAGAGACGAAGGCCAATCTGCTCGTAAGCGATTACGAGTTGTTCAAAATGAAGCCGGAGGAAACTATCTCAGAAATGCTCGCAAGGCTAACTAAGATCACAAATGGCCTCAAAAGCCTTGGGAAAGATTACACCAACTCTGAGCTCGTAAGGAAAGTCTTGAGATCCCTCACCCCCGCGTGGCACACAAAGGCTACCGTCATTGAAGACTCAAAAAATCTGTTCACACTCACGCTCGATGAACTCATAGGGTCACTCATGACCTATGAGATAAATATGAAAAGGATAGCTGAAGAAGATATCAAGAAGAAAAAGGTGATTGGATTGAAAGCTCATCAACCCAATGACGACTCTCAAGAAGAAGAAACCAGCGATGGAAGCAATGAAGAAGAAGAACTTGCAATGATCACCCGACAAGTGAGAAGATTTCTAAAGAAGAAAAGGAACTTTCAGGGAAATTTCAGGAAGGGGCAAAGGAAGCCCATTCAACCCAAAGGTGAGTCGAGCAAACCAAACAGCATCATATGCTATGAATGCAAGAAGCCTGGGCACATGAGAGGTGAGTGCCCAGATCTGAAAAAGAAATTCAAGAAGGACATCTTCAAGAAACCCAAGGCCATGGTCGCTACGTGGAGCGATGAGGAAGATGAACCATCCGATGAGGAAATTCAAGAACTGGTGGGAAGTCTATGTCTTATGGCACACGGAGATGAATCTCTGGAGGTAAACTCTGACTCTGACCTCATTTCAAATGAACAATGGGAATCCGAATATGAGAAACTTTACTTGAAATATAAAAAAATTAGGTCTGAAAATAAAGATTTAAAAAAAAAGGTTGATGAGGACATTTTCGCTAGATTTAAGAATTTGGAACAAGAATGGTTCGAGCTAACCGAAGAAAAAGAAAACCTATTGCAAATCATTTCAGACAGTGAAAAAACCAAAGAAGACATGGCATGCAAAATGGCTGAGATTGAAAAAATGTGTGAAACATTAAAAAGGGAAGGAGAAATTCTGAGGTTCGCAAATTCAGAACTTGAGAAGAAAATGGGATCTTGAGTGAGGAAGTGGTTGAACTCCAGTCCACTTTGACTAGGTTCGTCAAAGGAAAACAAAACCTGGACAACTTGTTGGGGGTTAAAGCTAACTTCCAAAAGGAAGGTTTGGGATACACTCCTGAAAATAAAAAATCCTTTGAGCATAAGATTACCACATCATTTGTGCATGAGAACAACCACGTCTCATCTTCCAACACACAATCCAAACGTATGCAATTCAAGTCACCAAAACCTCAAAGGAAATTTGCTCCAGTCAACTGCTATCACTGTGATAGATTTAGTCATACCATTGCAAACTGTTGGGTCAGGCAAAACTTGTCCAGGAATCACAATTTTAGGGCCAAAAAAGGATATGCACAGAATGAGACTAACTCTTATGGACCCAAACTAGTTTGGGTACCAAAAATAATTGCATGAGAATCTTCGTTCTTACAGATATGTCTTGAAGCTAGGGGGAGCAAGTGGTACCTAGACAGCGGTTGTTCAAGGCATATGACAGGGGACAAGGAAGTGTTCTCATCATTGCAGGATAAGGATGGAGGCGCTGTGGTCTTTGGAGGCAAAGACAAAGGTAAGATCATCGGGATCGGCAACATAGGTAAGAATTCTGAAATTCTCATTGAAGATGTACTTTTGGTGAAAGGTCTAAATCACAACCTGCTAAGCATCAGCCAACTGTGCGATAAAGGCTTTAAAATTATTTTTGATGAAACTCACTGCATCATCCTGAACAAAAGCACTCAAGGAATAAAATTTATTGGAAATAGAAACAACAATGTCTACACTGTTGATATTGATAATGTTTCTTGTGATGATTTGTGTCTGTTAGCAAACAATCATGAAAATGCTTGGTTATGGCACCGAAGATTGGGTCATGCTAGTTTTGGAGTAATCTCCAAGTTGTCTAGACATGATTTAGTGAACGGATTGCCCAAATTAAAGTTTGAAAGTGATCGAGTCTGTGAAGCTTGCGCAAAAGGCAAGCAAACACGAATCTCCTTCAAAAATAAGAATCTTGTATCCTCTGCTAGACCTCTGGAATTGTTACATCTTGATCTTTTTGGTCCAACTAGGACTTCCAGCCTAGGAGGAAAGTCTTATGGTTTTGTGATTGTTGATGACTATTCCATATTTACATGGGTGTTATTCTTAGCCAATAAAAATGATGCCGTGACGGAATTTCAAGTTTTTTGCAGGAAAGTTCAGAATGATAAAAGTTATCCTATCACTATCATTCAGAGTGATCACGGTGGAGAGTTTGAGAATCAAGAATTCACTGAGTTCTGCGAAGAGCAGGGGTACACACATAACTTTTCTTCACCAAGGACGCCTCAACAGAATGGAGTTGTAGAAAGGAAAAACAGAACGTTGATAGACATGGCACGTACCATGTTAAGTGAAAACTCTTTACCAAAATACTTTTGGGCTGAGGCAGTAAGTACGGCATGCTACATCATCAACAGGGCTATGGTAAGGCCTATCCTAAAGAAAACTCCCTAGAGCTATATAAGGGTAAGAAACCAAATATTTCCCATCTCAAACCCTTTGGATGCTCGTGCTTCATTCTGAATAATGGTAAGTCTAATCTAGGGAAGTTTGATGAGAAAAGCGACAAGGGAATATTTTTAGGTTATGCATTGAATTCTAGAGCCTATCGAGTTTTTAATAAACGGACTTTGGTTGTTGAAGAAAGTCCTCATGTAATTTTTGACGAATCTGAACCAAAACTGATAAACCAATCTGTCCAACTTGTGGATACAGGAGAAGTCTCTAAAAGCTCAACAATTGTTGGAACACCAAAGGCTGAAGATGAACCAAAGGAAGAAGTATCCAGCAAGGGTGAAGAAAGCGAAGATCCTTCAATCAAGACGCTGCAGGAGCAGCAAGTACAGCACCCCGACCTTCCAAGCACCTCTACATTCTCAAAGGATCATCCGGCCGGGAACGTCATCGGTAATCCTCAAGATGGAGTAAGAACCAGAGCTTCATTGAGACAAGTAGAAGAAGAAGATTTGATAGCTCTTATCTCACAGGAAGAACCGAAAGACATCATTGATGCCTTACGAAATGAATCCTGGATTCAAGCCATGCATGAAGAGCTGCATCAGTTTGAGAGAAACGAAGTGTGGACACTTGTACCCCGTCCCAGAGATCAACCTGTGATAGGGACTCGGTGGGTCTTTAGAAACAAACTGAATGATACAGGTGTGGTCGTCCGAAATAAGGAACGGCTCGTGGCCAAAGGATACAGCCAGGAAATGGGAATTGATTCTGATGAGTCTTTTACCCCAGTGGCTAGACTAGAAGCAGTTCGGATTTTACTGTCTTTTGCATGCTCATTAAACTTCAAACTGTTTCAGATGGATGTTAAATCTGCTTTTCTTAACGGATTCATCAAGGAGGATGTTTTTGTAGAACAACCTCTAGGATTTGAAGATTCAAAGCACCCACGACATGTGTACAAGCTCCGGAAGGCATTGTACAGGCTTAAGCAGGCACCAAGGGCATGGTATGAAAGACTCACTTCATTCCTGACTCAAAATGGATTCAAAAGAGGTAATGTTGACTAAACACTCTTCACTAAAAAATCAGGTAAAGAAATATTGGTGGTTCAAGTGTACGTTGATGACATAATTTTTGGAGCCACTAACAACGGCATGTGTGATGATTTTGCAAGAATGATGCAGGGCGAGTTTGAAATGAGTCTAATGGGTGAACTAACATTCTTTCTTGGACTCCAGGTGAAGCAAACGTCCGAAGGGATTTTCATAAACCAAGCCAAATACACGATAGAGCTGCTGAAGAAATTTGGGATGGCAGAAGCAAAACTAATGTCAACTCCGATGGCCACAACCACCAAGTTAGACAAAAATAAAAACGGTAAACCAGTCGATCCCACACTATACCGAGGTATGATCGGATCACTACTATATTTAACAGCATGCCGCCCAGATATTCAGTACAGTGTGTGCCTATGTGCTCGTTTTCAATCTTGCCCAAAGGAATCCCATCTTATGGCTGTTAAGCGAATTTTTCGGTATCTTATTGGCACTCTAGACTTTGGCTTGTGGTTTCCAATCGGCAATTCATATGACTTGATTACATATACCGATGTTGATTATGCTGGCTATATTGTCGATCGGAAAAGTACTAGTGGGTACTGTCAATTTCTTGGCGGGTGCCTAGTTTCGTGGGCCTCCAAGAAACAACACTCAATAGCCTTATCAACGGCCGAGGCTGAGTATGTAGCCGCCGGAAGTTGTGGAGCCCAAGTACTTTGGATCAAAAATCAACTGCTTGATTTGGATGTTGCAATAAACTGTGTTCCAATTTTATGTGACAACACTAGTGCCATCAGCTTGTCAAAAAATCCTGTTCAACACTCTAGGACCAAGCATATAGACATTCGTCATCACTTCCTAAGAGATCATGTAGGCAAGGGTGTTTTCGAGCTGCATTTTATTGATACCCATAACCAGCTGGCCGATATCTTCACCAAGCCATTAAACCAGGAGCAATTCAACAAGATTAGAAGGGAACTTGGCATGTGCAAGGGTGAGAGCATACACCTTTAAGTCTGCATTAGAGTGATGCATTTCAGGAACCTTGAGGGTAGTCAGTGAGTCATGCATCATCCTATTGTGTGTGTGTATTCTTTCCCGTATGATATTTTCCTGCCTGCATGATTGTATATGTTCTTATATTTATATACCCCTCCTTGAATTATTTCTAGAACCTTATACTCCTTCAACAATAAACGTGGACAAATGACCTTGGGTCACTGGGCAGCAACTGAGGGGGAGCCTTCAGACCAACCTCATTAGTTGATTCGTTAGAAGTCATCTCCTTTTTCCCACATATTTAAAAAAAAAGGAAAAAGGGAAATAAAAAAAGGGAGATTTTATACCTTCTTGTACAAGGAGTTCACTTGAGGCAGCAGCTTTGGAGCTCTTCTGGTTATCATTTTCCTTGTTCTGAGCTTTTGGGGGGCAATCGACCATTCCGGTCGACCGGCCCACAGTCCCGGTCGACTGAAACCGGCGAACCGGCCCAACCGGAATCCGACCGCCCTTCTTTTTAAAGGGCCCTCACCCCCTTTCTTCTCATTCTATCCCTCCTATCCTCCTTCCAACACCCTTTCTAAACCCTAGACCACACACCCTCTCTTCCACTAGCCTAAATCTCCATCCCCCCTCCATCCATACTCCCTCCGGCGGATCTGTCATTCCTCCGGGACGCATTCTTCACTGTCGTCCGTGCCGCCGCAACCCTTTCTCCCTGACTCCAGAGCTTGGGAAGTATCTTCCAGGGATTCAAGAGAGCTCCATTCGTCCATCCCCATACCACGGGCCGAACTCCTTCTCTTCGAAGAGTTTCACAGCCGGATTTCTAGCCGACGATGCCGCCCCGACGGAGTTCTCGGCGTTCCAATCTAGGGGAAGCCAACGGCCAGAGCAGGAGGCCCCAGCTCGTCCACCGAGGGCACCAGAACCACGTCCAGCAGTCCGTCTGCCTCCTCGGCCCATCATCAACCCTCGCCTGGTTGACTTTCAGGAGGTGACCGAGCTTTTACCAGATGTGTTTGCTCTCTTTGCCGTTCAGGATGGCTGGATAGACTTTGCATCCCGATATACTAGGTACTATCCAAACCTAGTCCAGGAATTCTATGGCAACCTGGTTGAGAGAAATGGAGAGTTGTATACTTTTGTTCAGGCCATGGAGATACATATTGCACCTGAACTTTTCCAACTTGCTTTGGGAGTCTCGGACTGGGGTGCCGACATATCGTGGGGTCATGATGAAATGCCAGACACTTTCTTCCTCATGACAGGGTGTGAGTTTGTTCAAGGTGTAAGCAATCGCCTTCAGTTGAACGCCAACTACTTCCCACCGCTGCAGCGCATTCTACATCACATAATCACCACCGTGTTTTATCCTAAAAGTGGCAGTCGCAATGAAGTCACAACAGTCCATAAGTTCCTCTTTTACCATATCATGAATGCGAATTTAGTGAATATGGGTCGACTCATGACACATTTGATCAGTTCTTGCCGCACCAACTTGAGCCGGTCCTTACCCTATACTACACAGTTGACGGGTGTTTTTATCTATGCTGGGATAGACTTGACAAACGAAAGATCACTCCAAGTTTGACAAGATGATATCTATAATGAACACAAGATTTTCTTCGATCTTGGATACTACTGGGGTGATGATGGTGAGCTTACTAGAGATGTTCCCACATATGTCGCACAGCTTGCTCCAGCTGCAGTTCCACCGTTACAGCCGGACCAGCCGGACCTTGGGGATGCACCCCCTCCAGTTCAGGCGGAGGATCAGCCTCCCGTGCAGGCTGCGGACCATGAGATGCCACCTCCTCCACAATTCTTTCAAGGGGAGTCCTCCACTCCGGGTGTTGGTCCTCCCATTAGGGCGGACTATGAGACTCTTGAGGGTCGTGTCTTAGGCTTGGAATCCCGGATTCACTCCTCCCTTGATCGAATGGACACATTCATGGGCACTATGACTGAACGAATGGATGGTGTTTTCCTTGCTCTGGATGATATCTCTCTCCACTTGGCCACCCTTTATGCCAGTCATGAAGATAACCGTGAAGCTTTTCGCATTACAAATCAATCACTTCTTCACATGCATTCACAGTTGTCTCATTATGATGACCTTCTCCATGGCATTTCTGATCGCTTGCCTCCTGCTAACCGTGAAGCTCCTCCTGCTCCTGCTGCTCATGATGGCGTCGGTGCTTCGGGTGATGATGCTGCTGAGGGGACGCCTGATCCACCTGCCTCTTAGCTGACCTTGTGTCCCCACTGTGTCTTTCCTGTCCACGAATTCTGTATCCCACTCCCCTTTTTGTTGATGTCAAAGGGGGAGAAGTAGCTATTTCACCTTGTCTATCTATCTATTTTATGCCTGCTGTGTGCTTGTGTGTCTGTTTGGTTGTATGTCTTTTGGCACTACGTTCGTTTGCATTCTGTGAGTCTTGTGTCCTTGCATTTGCATCTTGTCATGTAACTCCAACCTTGTTATAAAACAATGCCAGGCACTTGCTGTTTGTTATCTATTTTGGTCACTTCTCCTATCTTTTATTACATCTCCAACATCGAGCGCATATGTATGGTTGGAATGATTCTGGTTGGATTGTTTTATCTTTTTCTGCTTGAAGAACTCTATCCATCCCTGACATGTTTTTTTTGTTTGTTTTGTCATCATCAAAAAGGGGGAGATTGTTGAGTCTCCTCGAATGATTTTGATGATAACAAAACTCAGGGTTATGATTTCATCGTCATCCGTGTTTTTGATTTCAAGCACGAGCAAAGGAGGCTAATGCATAAATGTCTTCCCATGGAGTTGTACTGTGTTATCTAAATCCTTAACTCCGTAATGTATGAAGTAATCTTTCATCTAATGACATTTATGTTTTGATATGTCTTACTGGGCTAACAACTCATCTCTGCAGGCCAGGACCATTTCAGTCGGCCAGTTCTCAACGATAGGTCGACCTGTTTTTCTAGAATTGAAGTTTTCTCCTTGTTACAGGTTTAGGTCGACCGCCCCCGGATTTCCGGTCGACCGGTTTTCCCAGAACCCAAGCGATCAACGGGTTACAGGTTTTCGGTCGACCGCCCCTGGTGTTCAGGTTGACCGGTTTTGCCAGAATCAAAAATCCTATTTGTTACAGGTTTAGGTCGACCAGCTCCCTGGTTCCGGTCAACCGGTAGCCTCGAAAGCCCCCTTTGTTGACTTGTTTGTCCAAGCTCGAGTGGAGTCTTTCTCCCCCATTTGTTTAAGGTTAAGTCCAGCTTTCAAGGAGTGAATTGTGGATCTGGTCTGGGACTTGTCTCAGGCCCTTCCTAGATCTATAAAAGATCTCCTTCAAGGGGCAAGAGAACCCTAATGCTGAAGTGATAGAACAAGGGGAGAGTGCCTGCACTGTTCACGTGAACAGTGATCCGAGAGAATCCTTCATCAAAAATCAGAGGTGTTCAAGTACAAATCTTCATCCAAATCAAGCGCAGATCAAGATCAGAGGAAGCTGCATCCTGAATCTTCATCACTCATTAAGGGGGAGCTGTCTTGTGTTCTTACTCCTTGTTATTCATTCTCAATTTGTGCTCAAACTGGTTTTTGCCTTCTTGCCATTTTTGCAATCCCTTGTGTGTGTGGATCCTCATAGATCCGTGTTCGCGTGTACATCTTTTAGTGTCTCTCCTTTTTGTGTGTGTGTGTGTGGTTGAGCATCCTTGTAAGGGTTTTACATCCTTCACGTGTATTTGTGTGTGTGGTGTCGATCTTGTAATCCTATACAAGATAGTGTGTAGTTCCTCACTTTGTGAGGGGTGGACGTAGGTTGCTGTTGGTGCATCCGAATCACCTTAAATTTGTTGTCCCTTGTATGGTTTGATCCCTCTCTTCTATCTCCATTCTGCTCTACTTAGCTAGCATTGTGTGTGCTTCGGACGCTTGCTCGAATCTTCTTTCATCATTCTGTTTGCGGTTATCTTGTGGTATATTGAAAGATATCCTCTGATTGATGTGATTAGTCTCATCAGAAGGAAAATATCTTGCGTGAGAGAATCCTTGGATTCCTGAACTCCGCCCGGTACCAAAGAACCCCTGGTTTAGTCTGTTGATGCTTGCTTTAAAGGCATTCTTCGACTGACCCCTTTGCGCTTGTATCCCTTACCGTGTAAGTGATTTTAAATCTGAAATTAGTTTTCATAGTTTTTGAACATACCCAATTCACCCCCCTCTTGGGTACCATTGATCGTGGGACTTCAGAGAGTAATCCGTTGGCCAGCATGGTCGAAGGTACAAGTGTTTGACCGGCCATGGAGTGTGGCATCCCGATCAAATAACCACGGCCTACCAAGAATAATGCTGCCCACCTCCATGGGGAGGACATCACACCAGATATCGTCACGGTAGGCACGGAACTGCAGTGGGACCAAACACCGCAGCCTGATCGGAATGGAGGTGGAATCCACCCATGATACTCTATAGGGGCAAGGATGATCCATGGGTGTAAGACCAAGACTGGAGACAGTGCCCGTGGAGATTGCATTGATGCAACTCCCACTATCGATGATCACCTTACAAACTTGCTTACCCAGCCTACAGAATGTGTGAAAGATAGTGGTTCGACGCCAGTCATCACTGGCCTGTGGCTGGGTGAGAATACAACTGACGACCCCCAAGTGGGTATCGTCCGGATGCTGGGCATCTTGGCCATTACCTTCGGCCTCATAGTACTCGTCAGCTAGCTCCGGATCTGCTTCATAGCTGACTAACTCGAGATCCGTAGGGGTGGCATCCTCGGCCTGTGTGTCCCCAATGACAAGAGACTGGCGGGTAGGACACTGGTTGGCAAAATGGCCAAACCCATTGCAGCGATAACACTGCTGCCGTGATCCACTAGGCTCCCCAATCATGGGTCCTTTCCCCTTATCCTCCCGACGGATAGGAGGTGAAGGCAACAAAGGATGGGCAGGAGGTGCGGGTGCCGGTGGACGGGCTGTGGGTGCCGTAAGATGTTGGGTACGAGGAAGGTCCCTCGGGGGTGGAGGGCGAGGCCTAGGAGCGAAAGGCTCGGGACGAGTGGGCTCCTGAGGTCGGGCCATGGGGGCCCTTGGATATGTGCCAGAAGAGCCACGGGGCTCGACACTATGGAGGGGAAAGGAACCCAACCGATGCGGAGACTCGAACTCGGCCTCAAATTGCTCCAATTCGAGAGCAACCTGATACGCTTGTTCCAAAGTGGTCGCATTGCGGCGAAAAAGTTCGTATTGATAGTTTGACTGCATACCTCTCCGAAAGCGTGATATGGTCATGGTGCTCTCTTCCGTAACTCCACACCGCAAATAATACTCATCAAACTCGGCGGTGTACTCGGTCACGGATCGGTTCCCATGGGAGAGACTTTGCCATTTGTCTATGAGGCGTTGGCGATATGAGGCAGGAATGTACTTCTCCCTCAATTTCATTTTCATGTCATCCCAAGTGCCGATCGGGGGTTGACGTCGCTGATTTAGCAGGCTCTCCACATTGGTCCAATAAGTTTGGGCCTGCCCATGCAGCTTCATCTTCGCGTATCGAACTCTTCGGTGGTCCGTCATCTCAAACCACTCGAAGTACCGGTCCATGCCGGCCTCCCAATCTAAATAGACCTTCGGATCCAAGGACCCGCTAAAAAGGGGAGGGTCCGCATGCACGCTCCGAAGAACGCAGTCGTCATCATCGTCGTCACGATTCCGTCATTGATTCCGACGACCATTTCCCCCTTGCTCATTATCAGATGCATAGTCAGCCACCTCATGCACCTGTTGCCTCCCAACATCTACCGCCTGAGCTCTTGGCGCAGCAGGTTGCTGAGCCGGCTCCTGTTGACCATTGGTCGGTGCGGGTTGCGCCGCCGCTAGGGCCCTCTCGAGGACGGCAATCCTCCCTACAAGACCCTGGATGGACTGGTCCGAAGATTCGGCCCGATCCTCGACGGCTTTCCTCCTCCCTTCTAGACGCATCCCTATGCCATCTAGATGCATACTAAGGCCATCCATATGCGTGTCAAGATGATCCATAATGGCTCGGAACATCTCGGCCGTCGAGGACTCATCGGAGCTACGGGCTCGGGAATCCGCCATAGGTGGTGGTGGTGAGTATTGGGTACCTCGACGGGTGGGCATGCAAAGACACATGAACTAGGAGACACAGACTAATGCAAACACGGACTAATGCATCTAGACCTAAACCAATATCCGGTACGTGACGGAGTTAATCGATCCGAAGATCACTCCCGCAAGTGTGCGGCCTTCCCGATAGGCGTAGCCTAACATTCGGACAACACCTTTTAATATACCGAATTATCGGGATGAAATGCAATTTTAAAACACTTTTTTTGTTTTGAAAATAATGATGATCCTAGACTCGACTTAGACCGTGCAAGACTTATGCAACGACTACCCTAGACTCGACTCGCTCTGATATCAAACTGATGCGGGACGGACACAGGGACCGACTCTAACTGATATGGACCTCGGACTCTAAATGCACACACGACCAGCAACATATGATGTGAGAGACATTAGGCCCGACACTAAGAGCTCCTATGGGCTATACGTCGCTAATAGAAACGCAAGCTCACTCATCGTCCCAAGCAAGGGAAACGCGGATCGTGCACGATTGAGGAACCGGCAGAGTTAAGGGTAGTCCGACTCACTTCCGTGCTCGGATCGAGCCACGGGACGAGTCACTCTCTCGCTCACAGCGGTGACATGGACTCACGGGCTAGAATCCTACGCTCTCACATCGGCATACGACCATATACTAGCTAAGCAAAGTAATGCAAAGAAGTTACGATCGTACCTCCACGCACCCGGCGTGGGGAAGACAACCCCGGCCAAAACTGGACTCCCGGTTAACAAAGTTTTACTGTGGTACAAAAATTTGACCCACTCCACGCAGGGAGGTAACAGGTCACATGTGGGGCCCGGGAGTCACGCGAATTGGGTTGACAGGCAGCATCTTGATGTCGCTCCGTCGGTGCCGAAACCCGCATTTAGTGCTGTCCGGACGGCGTGATTTACGGGTTCATGGGGCCCACGGACCGCTCTGTCCTCCGAGTCTGATGGGGTGGGTCCCGCTGTGATAGAGACCCCTGGTGGCGTGCCTCCCTGGATGGCGGTCGGGCGGGAACGCCGGTCGGAGGCCGATCGGCTCCGATCTCCAAGCTTTGGAGTTGCTACCCACGGATCTGCAGGTTCTATTTTCAGGCGCGTGACCCGACGAGATCTGCTACTGCGATCACTCCCGACGTCGGATCGATACACAAGAGGTATCGTTGGAAAGCTCTCTCGAAGTCCTTTGACTCTGTGGGACTCAGAAAAATTCACCGGAGCTGGGCTTCTGATGGGCGATTTTAGAACCGGCATGTTCTCAGTTTCAGATCTGACTGGGCAGAAACTGAGTTTCCTAAGAGTTGGCATTGACCATGGGGTAGACCTCCGATTTAGATCTCGAGATCTTCATGAAACTTGTAGAGGGGACAGAGAGAAAAATGGAAATAATTCTTATGACTGATTTAATGGAGGTTTGGGTGGGGAAGAGTATTTTATACTGGCAGGTGGTCGGATCTGGACAGAAGCAGACAGAACTGAAGGGGATCTGAAAATGATTTTTCGAAAATAGGTGGAAGTCTATTGAAATTCCACGAAAATTCTTGGGTGGAGGGGATGTTGAACAGAACCTCCAGTAAAATTGGGAGCTCCAGGAAAAATCAAAAAGTGGGTCGAAGATGGTAAGATCAGGGTTGCTGTCACAGTAGACAGAAACCTGGCAGTTTTGGAAGGAAAAGATGGATGAAAATGAAAAAATGAAAATCGGAATCTAAAAGCCAAACCAAATTTTCTAGAACGTGGGTTGGATCCCTAGAACTCACCCTGAAATTTTGGCACTCAGAAGATCTCGGGTCTGAGAGTTAAAATTCATGGAAGGGGATGTTGTTGGATGAAGACATAACTCCGATAAGGTGGCGGTGGCGGTGCGACGGCGGCTCGATGGCGGCGACGGATATAGATCTGAGCTTCCCACTCAGAAGAGACTTGAATAAGAGGCTTCACACCTCTGGAGGAGCCTTCACAGCTGCAAGAAGGGGGAGGAGAGAGGAGGGGTGCGCACTAAGCTTGGGCTCCCAAAGAAATTGCTAAATTTTATGGCATTAATTCCAATCAAATGAAAATACAAGGAATATATATGAACTACAAAAAGACTTCAACTATCCCTAGATCTAGGGTTGGGGAGGGGTAAAAGAGGGAGTTCAATTTTATTTCTCCCATGTGATTTGGAATCAAATAAAATAAAAATTCAAATCCTATTAAACTATATTAAAGAGGGGGCGTCCCCTTGACTTCATGGCCATCTTCTTGGACTTTTTTTCTCATTTGTCCCCCCCTTGGTCAACTCTTCTAGAAGCCCACTATTGGAAGGTTGACTGACCCCACAAGGGCCCTAGAGATGAGGTGGACTAATGGGGAAGAGGTAGGGGGCCCGCGGGACCCGGGTGGTCCCATTTTACACATAAACCCTTATTACAATCCGAATTACAAGCCGAAGTAAAATCAATAAACACACATGACACACAAATAAAGTCCCAATAATTACTATAAATATCGAGACTCAAGTGGGAGTCTCCAGACTGTCTCCGAGCTAGATGGAAGCCGCTGTAGCTCGGGTGGTGCTCCGTGTACGGTACCGGTGGCTCGCCGACTCGTGTGCTCTGGTGTCCGCACCAGCTACCAGTTAGGAGTTAGAAGTTAAATGTACAGAAAGTAAAGTGCAGAAATTAAACGGTAGCGGGAGGTGACCCACCACGACCAGTTAGGAGTTAGAGGTTAGATGTACAGAAAGTAAAGTGCAGAAATTAAAACGGTAGCGGGAGGTGACCCACCATTACCAGTTAGGAGTTAGAGGTTAGATGTACAGAAAATAAAGTGCAGAAATTAAACGGTAGCGGGAAGTGACCCACCGTAACCAGTTAGGAGTTAGAGATTAGATGTACAGAAAATAAAGCGCAGAAATTAAACGGTAGCGGGAGGTGACCCACCGCGACTAGTTAGGAGTTAGAGGTTAGATGTACAGAAAGTAAAGTGCAGAAATTAAACGGTAGCGGGAGATGACCCACTGCTACCAGTTAGGAGTTAGAGGTTAGATGTACAGAAAGTAAAGTGCTGAAATTAAACGGTAGCGGGAGATGACCCACCGCTACCAGTTAGGAGTTAGAGGTTAGATGTACAGAAAGTAAAGTGCAGAAATTAAACAGTAGCGGGAGATGACCCACCGCTACCAGTTAGGAGTTAGATGTTAGAGTTAGGAACCGCCGCGGGGAATAATCCTCCGCGCGGGTGAGGACAGAAACACAGAAACAACCGCCGCGGGAAGTAACTCTCCGTAGGTGTTATTTAAAAAAAACAAAGAAAGTTAAAATGAAGCGTGCGTTAGAATATTGTGATCGCCGGGGGCTAGGGGCTCCGAATTGAGAGATCGATTCGCCTCAAATTGGGGATAACGTGGGTTTCTTCTTCCTCTTCCGTCGGCCGGCTGACGAAGAGGGCTTCCTTTGGTTACCCTGGGAAACCAACAACAAATGACACTGAATTAGGACAAAAGTGGCGATGTAGTATCAATCCATTAGAATGAGATAACAACCAATATTACACAAAGACCACGCACCTGGTTGGTGGTGGTTTAAAACCTCTTTAGATCAAAGGGTATGGAATGATATGATGAGATGCATAAGTGAAGAAATATATGAATTGTGCCCTTTAAGGAGGGGAGCGTGGTATGCGCAAAACCGACGAATGATGCATGCATATGCAATTAACTAAATGAAAATAACTCAACAAAGGGAGAAGAGAGCTTATTCAGAGATGGGTGATGGGCTTCAAGGAAACTCCGGACGTTGCGAGAACGCGTAGCTCGACAGAGAGACTTTCCTCGTATACACGAACACCGAGGCACCTGAAAATTGAGTGAAAACTAGCTTCCTTTCCACAGATTCGAGAACAGTTACTTATATGTACATATACATATGTCTAACTATATATATATAAAGATACACACACATATAGATATATAACTATGTGAGATATCTATTACTAAATATATACATTGTAAACATAGAGAAAAGTAAGATAATAAAATAAAAATAAAATATTTGAGAGAGAATGAGAGAGAGAAAGGGGAAGAACTCCTTTCTTTTTTTATTTTTATCTTTTTAGGCGTTTATTTCAGAGGAAAAGAGCGTAGAAATCATAATAATAATAAAAAGAATAAAATAATATATATATATATATATATATATATATATGTCTACATGAGAGAGAGTAATAAAAAAAGAAAGAAAAGAGGGAAAGAGAGATCGGGAGGGGGAGAGAGAGAGTAACAGAGTGAGAGAGAGAGTACGAGAGACAAAAAGAGAGGGTGAGAGAGAGGAAAAGAGAGAGAGAGGAAAGAGAGTAAGAGAGGGAGAGATGAGAGGGTGAGAGGGTGAGAGGGTAAAAAAGAAATAAAAAAAGAGAGAGAAAGAGTGAGAGATCGAGAGGGAGAGAGAAAGAGAGTAAAAGGGAGAGGGATAAAGAAAATAAAATAAATAGAAAAAGAGGAGATGAGAAAGAGAGATCGAGAGGGGGAGATCAGAGAGAGCAAAAGAGAGGGAGAGAGAGGAAGAGAGAGAGTGAGAGAGAGGGATAAAAAATCAAAATAAAAAAAGAATTGAGAGAGATGAGAGATCGAGAGAGGAAGGGAGTGCGGAAGCAAAGAGAGGGAAAGAGGGAGTGAGAAAGAGACACGTGAGAGAGGGAGAGAGAGGGAGAGAAAAAGAGAGAGAGAGAGAGATCGCAGGGGGAGGAAGAGAGAGATCGAAGGGAGAGGGAGAGAGAGAGACAGAGAGAGAGGGAGGAAAAGAGAGAGAAATAGAGAGAGGGATAAAAAAAAGAAAAGTTGAGAGAGATCGAGAGGGAGAGATTAGAGAGAGTAAAAGAGTGAGAGAGAGAGATTGAAGGGGGGAGAGAGAGCGTGTGGGGGAGAAGAGAAAGAAGAGGGAGGGAACGAGAGAGGCGGGAGGTCGCGGGAGAGAGGTGGCGTGGGCGTTTGCGGCGGGCTCGGACGGTGGCAGGCGGACGACGGTGTGGTGGGCACGACTAGGGCGGTGGCCGGCGGCAGGCGGACGACGGCGTGGCGGTGGACTCGCGGTGGTCGGAGGGCGACGGCGGCGAGGGACGCGGGCGGTGGCGGTCGGTGCGCATGCAGCAGGGGGGTGCCGTGGGTGTCATCTGCCAGTGGACTGGAGAGGGAGGTGAGTGGGTTAGCGCGGTGGCCACGGTGGTCGAAGTGGGGTTACAATGGGGCGTGAGGGGCACTGCAACGTGGGCTTACAGAGGTGGCCGACTGGGTGCTGGCGGGGGGGTTGAGAGGGAGAGGAAAAGAGAGCTGAGGGAGAAGTTGGGAAGTGGCCGCGGCTGTATGGGGGTGGAGTGGAGGAGTTGGGGTGGAGTGCCGTGAAGGTTGGTTAGAAAGAGAGCTGGGGGGTCTGTGTTCTTTGGAGAGAAAGGGTGAGGGAGGGTGAGAGTTAGCAAAGGGGAGTGGGTTACAGTGAGAACATGAGGGGTCGAGAGTAACGGAGGGAGTGATCAGTGGTGAGGGAAGGTGACAGGCGTGTCTGCAAGGTGAGAGTGGAGAGGTCCGTGGCTGGGAACTGCGGCTGGACTCTAGACAATGGAGAGAGAGAGTGTGAGGTGAGAGGGAGTGGAGACGTGGAGACACACGGCGGCAAGGGGTTCGACAGCGGAGGGTGGACAGTGGCCCGGCTGGAGAGAGGGAGAGATCGGAAGGAGGTCGACGTGGTGAGCGTGGGTGAGATCGGAGGGAGGTCTGCGGCTGGGTTAGAGGAAGAGAGGCTGATGGTGGGGGTTTTGCATGCAGGGAGGAGATGAGAGGGAGAGAGATGCAGTGTGAGGAAAGCGAGAGAGAGAAAATGGGTGCAATGGAGAGAGCCAAGAGGAGAGATCGGACGCGAACAGGGGGTGGTTAGAGAACAAGGAGGGTGAGACGGAGAGGGGGGCTGTGGAGGTGTGCCGCGAAAAGAAGAGACGTGTGAGGGGGGAGGAGAAACATAATGCCGGTGAGAAAGAGATGGAAGGGGGTGATGGAAGGCGAGAGGGGCGTCCGATGAAGGCACTGGTGCGTGGGGGATCACGGGTTAGCAGAGGAGTGGTGGGAGAGATGGGAGCGACTGCGGCCGTTGCATGCAGAGGGGGTGGCGCAGAGACGAGAGGAGAGAAGAGAGCGGCCGCGGCGGGTTGATCCGGAGAAGAGAGTAAGAGGGAGCGGTTGGGAGATCAGAGGGGGGTGTACAACGTGATGGTGAGAAGAGGGAGATGGAGAGGGGTTACCTGCGTAGAGGAGATAGGAGGTCTGTGAGGAAACAAAAAAGAGAGAAAGATGGGAGAGGGGGTGTGGAGATGGCTAGTTGCAGAGGAGAGGGGGTTAGCAGAGAATGGAGAGGGCGGTGGAGTCAGTGGGTGGCATCGGTGGTGGGGAGAGAATGGAGTGAGGGAGAGAGAGGAGCCCCGGGAGTTCACGGCGGTTGGTGTCGGGGGAGAAGAATGAGCTACCGAGGGAGAGGCTTTCAGTGGGTGAGAGGGCTCGCGGGCGTGAGTTGGCAGGGAAGGGGAGGGGTCTCGCGTGTGGGTGCAGCATGGAGCGGAGGGGAGGGTTGGCCGCGGTGGTCTGGCTTCGTGGTTTTTTTTGTGGAAGGATCGATAGAGGAGTGGGATGTTGTCAGGGAATAATCAGAGAGTGAGGAAGTGAGGATCGATCCCCGTATCGGAGTGAGCAGGTGGAGAGAAAAGAAACAGGGAGGGGCCCATGAGGGTGAGAGGGTGTGGAGATGAGAAAGAGAATGGGAGTGGGGGTGAGAGCTCATAGTGGGAGATGGGGATTGGTACGTGAGACAGAGTGGAGTTGTCGGAAAAAAGGTGGGAGGGCCAGAGGGAGTTGCCATCCTCTGTTAGTGTGAAGAGAGTGTGTATGTCCCAAAAAAAATAATGACAGAGAGAGGGTCAAACGACGGTTAAAAGAGGGAGTGGGAGATGGGAGACCAGGTCCGAGCCAGGTGGGGGAATTAAAGAGAGGGGTTAAGATTTATCTTTTATTATTATTATTATGTATTATATATATATATGTATTCACATGTAAAGAGAAGCTAATATCTATTATGATTTTTTGTTTTATTTTATTATATATATATGTAACCCCATTAACTCCTTTTTTATTTTAGTTTTATCTTTTTGTTTCTCTTTTTTTTTGTTAAGAAGAAAAAAAGAAAAAAATGTAAGAATAAATTACTCTTAGGTCCCCCCCTCAAACATGAAAATTTAACAAGTGAGTTCACGGCTAGGGCTTTTAACACAGAATGAATTAGTTTTGTGTCAAAAAATAATCTTTCGAAAAAGAAAAAAAATAAAGATGGGGATAATATCTAAAAAAAATAGGAAATCAATCAAATAACTCGACTGTACGAGCCACTTTGGGGCATTATAGCGTAATGCGAGATTTACTCACGGGAATGCCGAAAATAGCGTGTCTACACCCGATCCCTCATATCGCCTGGTACCTTCATATGTGTGGGTCCCTCTCTCCTTCTCTCTATTTTTTTTCGGCCGAGGCCCCCCCGATGTTCGCCTCGTCGGTTAGTGGGGAATTCCATTTTGGGTCCTTGGCACATCTTCTTTGGGAATCCAATAAAGCAAAGGGAGAGCTATGGGGGGTGTTAAATCCTTTTGTTCCCCTATTCCTTTCCACGTCGTTATGAAGAAGGGCGAAAGAAAGAAGAAGAGAGAGAATACTAAAAAAAATAACACTAATCCCAAAAACACGGAAACAATAGCACACTGTGTAGACTTGACGTTGAAAGAGATTGGTCAGTTTCGTGTAGTCAAGTTTATGGTCGAGGTGGCATAGAAGGTCACGAAATACATCTATACACTTGTATTGGCATGGATGAAAGAGTATTACGGTGGTGAACTGTTAAGATATGACATCACCCGATTTGCCACTAACTACATCACCTTGCAGAGTCTTCTGAAGTACAAAGATGGGTTGAAACAAATGTTTAAGAGTGGGACTTGTTTTAGTTTCTCTTTTGCCACATCACGTGAATGAGCAAAAGTCAATGAGATTGTCAACACCGACAACTTTTGGGACAGAATCAATATATTAGTTTCATTAATAGAGCCATTATATAAGGTATTAATGTGTGTGGACAAGAATAGAGTACCAACCATGGGGTTGGTGTACAACAAAAATGAAGCTACAAAGTAGAAGGTTCTTGCAACGTCCAAGAAATATGAACCCGCGATCTTAGAAATTATAGATGACAGATGGGATAGATAAATGAGCAGTGATCTTCACATGGCAGATAAACATACTTGAACCTAATGTTGGTATCCCCAGTTACAAGACAAACTTGTTTTTAATTTGCAGTGATTGCAACGTACTACCTACACCCGGCCTTTCAGTATACTCGCGGTCTTGATCAACATTATGGTGGACCGACTATCTCACAACCCAACATATATTGTTGACACATTGAATGAGGTATATTTGGACACTTCACCCTATTGGACATGAAAATAATTATGTAACTTTTTTTATTCGTAAATACAAATGAAAACATTTAAAGAGGTAATTAGTTCATTTGCGACACCCAATGTCGTTGCCAGTCATAAGAGACTTGAGACAGGTAATTTACTTGTATAATGCATATTCTATGGTTTGACAAGTAATTATTGCATCTAATTACTATGATGTTCATCTTCCGCCTTACTAACAGCTGAGTGGTGGCTCAATTACGGCACAAGCGCACCGACTGTGGACGAACGTCACGGGACGAAGGAGAGGGAGATTTCTCTCCCTCTTAAAGGAGAACGCGCGCTTTGTGGTGTGACGTGGGAAAGTAGGTAGTATGTCCTAATGACAACCTGGTAATAGAACAGAGAAAACGAGAGTATATTATTACAACATGATACTATTCAACACAGTCATAACAGCAATATGAACAAAAGCGAACCACCGCGAGACATTGGTCTTTACGGGGTTTTTTACTGTAATAAATATAAATATATATAAAAGACCACCGCGAGGTATTACCCTCCGCGGGATTTTTACTATAATATAAATATATGTAACAAGAAATAAAAAGGGGATTAAGTAAACCGTCGCGAGATGTCACTCTCCGCGGGGTTTTCAGGCGGTGATAGGGGAATGCTAAAATTAAACTGTTAGAGGTTAGGGTGTTAAAGTGCAGAAATTAAACAGTAACGGGAGGCGACCCACCGCGACCAGTTAGGAGTTATAGGTTAAATGAACAGAAAATACCGCGACCAGTTAGGAGTTAGAAGTTAGATGTACAAAAAATAAAATGCAGAAATTAAACGGTAGCAGGAGGCGACCCACCGCTACCAGTTAGGAGTTAGGGGTTAAATGTACAGAAAAATAAAATGCAGAAATTAAACTGTAGCGGGAGGCGACCCACCGCTACCAGTTAGGAGTTAGGGGTTAAATGTATAGAAAATAAAAGTCAGGGTTAGGGTACAGAAATTAAATGTTAGAAGTTAAAGGCAAGAAATTAAATGTTAGAAGTTAGAGTACAGAAATGAAATGTTAGAGGTTAATGTACATAAGTAAAATGTTAGGAATTATTATACAGAAATAAAAGGTTAAGAGTTAAATAGGGGAGGAGGAACCGCCGTGGGGAATGATCCTCCGCGCGGGTGAGGACAAGAACTCAAGAGCAACTACTGCGGGAAGTGACTCTCCGCGGGGCTAAGAAGTGAAGCGCACGTTAGGATGTTGTGATCGCCAGGGGCTAGGAACCCCACAAGAAAGTTGTGATCGCGTTCGCCGCCGGAGCGGGAGCAGTGCGGGTCCTTTCTTCCTCTTCTTTCGGCCGGCCGACGAAGAGGGCTTCCTTCGGTTACCCTGATTTTGTTATTCTTTCCTTTTTTTTGTTTTGGCTTTTGTTATTATTTTAACTGGTTACCCCTACACGAAGAACAAACAGAGAAAAACAACTGAATGAGAATGACGGCGATGTAGTACCAATCCTTTAAAAAATGATACTGAGAATAACATAAACAAATACGGACCTGGTTGGTGGTGTTTAAAACCCCTTTAGAACTAGAGAATAGTAAATGATATGATGGAATGTACAAACATGAAGACGCTCACAAACTAGGCCCTCTCGGGGAGAGAGGCGTGACATAGATGCTAAATGATGGATGTAACATAATTAAGGAACTGATTAAAAATAAAAAGGGGAGAAAAGCTTATTGGGGGAAGCCGATGACGGGCTTTGGACGAGCTTCTCTGAGGTGAGGATGGCACGAGCGTACGCTGAGATGTAACAGGTTCTCATGTACTACGACGTCCGGAAACTCGGCAGGACCTTCCGGGTATCTATACCGCCCTGAAAAGGAGAAAGGGAGAGAGAGAGAGAGTTCTATCTTTTTTTTAAAGAATTTTTTTATATCTTAGTTTTAGGGGGGAAGAAAATATAAAGCTGAGAAGAGAATAATAAAAAAAAGAATAACAAAAAGATAATAACAATATATATATATATAGAGAGAGAGAGAGAAGAGAGAGAGAGAGGAAGAAAATGGAGGAACAATTTTTTTATATCTTATTTTTATTTTTATTTTTATATATAGAGATCGAGAGAGGGAGGGAGAGAGAGAAAGAGTGAGAGAGGGAGAGAGAATGAGAGAGTAAAAGAAAGAGATAAAAATAAAAATAATAAAGGAGTTGAGAGAGAGAGAGAGAGAGGGAAAGAGGGAGAGAGTAGAAGAGAGAGAGGGAGAGAATACGAGAGAGTGAATAAAGGGAGGGAGAGAGAGGGGGATTAAAAAAGTAAAAAAAAAAAGAAGTGAGATGGAGAGAGAGATCGAGAGGGAGAGAGAGAGTGAGAGGGGGTGGTGAGAAGCAGAGAGAGGGAGAGAGAGGCGGTGGGGAGAGGGAATAAAAAAAGAGAAAAAAAAGAAAAAGGTGAGAGAGAGGGAGAGAGAGAGAGAGTGAGAGGGAGGTGGTGAGAAGCAGAGAGAGGGAGAGAGAGGCGGTGGGGAGAGGGAATAAAAAAAAGAGAAAAAAAAGAAAAAGGTGAGAGAGAGGGAGATCGAGAGAGAGAGAGGGAGAGAGAGAGAGTGAGAGGGGGGTGGTGAGAAGCAGAGAGAGGGTGAGAGAGACAGTGGGGAGAGGGGATTAAAAAAGAGAAAAGAAAGAGTGAGAGAGAGGGAGATCGAGAGGGAGAGAGATAGAGAGGAAGAGAGAGAGAGAGAGAACCGCGGGAGGGAAGAAACGGGAGAGAGAACAGAGAGAGAGGGAGAGAGACGCAGCGGGATGAGAGAGGGGGGACGCGAGAGAGAGAACAGAGAGAGAGGGAGAGAAACGGAGGGGGGGGAAGAGAGAAGGGAGAGGCGACGGAGGCGGTTGGAGCGGCGAGCCGCGGTGGTGGCCGGCGGTGCTGCAGCGACGGTCGGAGGTGGCGTCCACGGGAGGTGGTGCAGCGGCGACGGCGATGGCGTCCGCGGGAGGTGGTGCTCGCGATGGCCGATGAAGGGGGGTTCCCGGTGTGGGGACTCGGCGTGGGCGGCAGGCGGCGACGAGGTGGCCGGAAGGGCACTGTCGTAGAGGCGGTGGCAACGGTGAGGGTTGGCCGGAGGGGCACCGACGTGGAGAGGACGCTGGGGGTTGGCTCAAGCGGTGGGCTCGCGGTGCATGCAAGGAGGCGGCAATGGCATGGAGAGGGAGAGCGGCGACGACGGCGTGGCCGGGGGCAAGGTCACGGGTTGCTAGCGGTAGAGGACGTTCATGGGGAGGTCGTTGCGGCAGTACTCGTGGGCATGCAAGAGGGGGTGGCCGACCGTAGAGTGGTCGCGGGTGCAGGCGAGGGAATGAAGGGAGATGGCCGGGGAGTGGACGACTGCGGCGATCGGAGACATGGCCGGAGGTGTGGAGATGGAGGGGGTGGCTCGGGAGGTGGCTGCAGAGGGAGAGGAAAAGAAAGAGGGAGGGGAGACGGTGGAGGTGAGGGTGGTGGCCGGAGGTGGCAGCGGTGTGTTGGTTGGGAGGAAAGGAGAACTTGGAGATGGGGAGTTGGGTCCTGGGAGAGTGAGAGTGGAGGGATGGCCGACGGTTCTGTGTAGTAGGTGTACGTTGGTGGGAGAGAGAGATCCACCAGGTAGTGGAGGTGTGTTAGCAGAGGGAGGAGTGGGTTCTTACGTGAGTGGGTGGGGGTATTGAAGGGGGGAGACAAGATCCAAGAAATGAGGAGGGATTTAAGGAGAGGAGTTAATAAAAATACAAGAAAAAATATTTATTTTATTTTTGTTTAGAGATGAGCCCAAGTCATTTTATATTTATCAATGTTTATTTATGATTGACCACCTATTTTATCCTTTTTTATTTTTGTTTGTATGCATACATTTATATATATATATATATATATATATATATATATATGTATGTATGTATGTATATATATGTACGTATTGTACTTATATATATATATATTTATATATATATAAATGTATATATATATGTATATATATATAAAAGGTAGAATGGGCCAAGCCTATTAGAATTGCTTTTTTTTTGTTTAATGCAAATTTTGAACAAGAGTGGGCCAAGCCCATCAAAATATTTATTTGTCCCCCCCCCTTTCCTTTTTAACATTAAGAGATGGGCCAAGCCCATTGACATTTTTATCTTCTTGTGTAGGAGAGGAATGGCCACAGGCCCATTAGCGAGGGTTTCGCTCATTTTGACAAATAACACTTGACTTTCCGCGAGATCGAATAAAAAAATTGGAAATCATTCAAATAGTTTAACTATGCGAGCCGCTTTGGGGCGTCTTAGCTGTAATACGGGATTTGCTCAACGCAATGTTTAAAATACCATGTCTACAGGGGAATGACACGGAGTGGAATGAAATAGAAGTGTAATGAAGTGGAGTGGAGAATAGACTGAAAAGTGGATGCCAAGGCGTGATGAGACACGTTTTTAACACTGCGTGATTGGAATCTTTCCTGAATTTTAACGAAACAACCTTGACGAAGGTCCTCCGAAATCATCGATTGTTTGGCTGGAAATAACAAAAGACTAACAGAAAGAGGGACCAACTTCTCGGCGTGGAAGTACCTGAGTCGTAGACCAGTAGGTTTCACCTTGGGGAGCGGTTACCAGCCAATGTGGAAGTGCTACGACCAAGGTGGGTCCAATGGATTAAATAAAAAGGGTAGCTGAGAAATCCAAACAAAGGTCTCTTTCAGCCAACCAGCCCAAGATGGTTTCACAGAAACTCAGTACTCGATTCGGAATGGAATATCCCGTATTAATCAAGAATTTAAGCACAGCGGCCCTCACAATCGAGTTAAATGAATGATCTTCCACAGTTATATCAAAGTTCTACATGAATGCATGCTGGGTTTAAAGGAAAATTTAAAACAAACTAAAAGTAGAAAATAGCCAATGATAATATTGTTAAGTTGCTTAGGACGGGTCAGGATACCGATTCGATGAGCCGATACTGAGCCGGGGCCCGTTTATCCACGCACCGACTCACCGAACGGAACCATCGTTCCCGAGCTACCACAACCTAACGGCCTATCCGTACATCCTGAACTCCTCTGAAGTTATCACTATTTTTGTTGGAGGGGAACTCAAACTCCAGATTCATCCAAGGCATAAGGTCCTTGACGTGCTCTAATAGCGTAGATATCATATAGTAGGATGCATGACTCAGTGGGGTCAGTCACCTGGGTGACTGATGGTGGGACATGGTATTTATTTTATTCTTGGAACCTGCACCGAACAGCAAGCAGTGAAGAAGGATTTATTTCATAAGAAGTAAAATTACATTCAACTGTGCAGGACGTCCGCACATTAATACAGGAGCAGGGGAAAACACGACGCAAATCAGACAAGATTTATTATGTTAAAATTCACCACGGTAACTTGTCATAAATACTTTACATTTACCTTTTTACCCCCCCTTTTCACTATAAGTACCCCCTTTTGATCCTTAGCAAAAGATCATCCATTGGTGGTTCGGTGAGTCAAGCTCTTTTTTTTGAAATGGGAGAGAAATCATGCCCTTTTGAGATGGAAGGTGGGCCTTCCCGCCCTGCCAAGAGGAGCAAGTTTGGCCGCGAATTCAGGAGGTTGACCGACATTGAAGGCCATCTGAGCGAGAGGATTCTCTCACGGGTGGTAAGTTGGCTTTTCATCCTAGTTTCCTTCATAAGTTCTCCCTCGCTTTTTTATTCTTTTCTTTTCTTTCCTTTCAGCCGTATCCTCTTTTCCCGGGCCCGAGAAAATTCTCAAAGGTGCCCTGGCTATCGAAGCTTACGTCCAACATCACTATCAGTATGAGGGCCGTTATTTCAAAATGGCACCTCCAAGGGTTGGTGGTCCATGCCAAGCATTATGGCAAGATTTACATGGATTGGGCGGCCCTAGGTGCATTGGCAGAGGTTTGGCATCCGGAAACCCACACTTTTATCTTCCCTACTTTTGAGGCAACGGTCCTCCTCGAGGAGGCAGAACTTCTGCTAGGCTTAAGGAGGTCGATGAAGGATGACAGGATAAAGGTTTCGTGGATGCGGAAGAGGGTATCTACCGAGGATGTTCTTGGAAGCTTTATGCCATCTGGAACCATAAAGAGCGTTCAGACTCAGAGGGGAGTCAACTTGCAAAAGCTCGCAGACTGGACCGTGACTGCCTTAGAAGGGTTGATAGATGATAAACATTTAGAAGGGCTTATGAAAGGGTTCACAATTTGTTTGGCCGGAGCTCCCCTCTTTCCTTGTACTGACAACATCGTAGAGGAAGACCAATTAGGAGCGATCTGTGGACTTTGGGAGGGAAAGAGAGTGGGGCCCGCTGTCCTCGCGCATCTTTACAGTGGTCTCACGGCTTCCAGCATGGGTAGGCCTCCTCACGGGTGCATGCTTCTCCTCAACTGCTGGATTGATCTTCACTTCAAATTTCATCACCACGAAGGGGTACAGACCGCCTCCAGGATTTTCGAACAAAGCCCCCTCCATTACATGGCCGATGTGTTGGGCTTCGGTGGAAAGGTGGCCAATCGCATGCCCTGTCTGAAGACACGTGGTGACTGGCGTACTCACTTCAACTCCTTGGCGCGGGATATGTTCACTTGTGCGCCAGCATGTTTACTTTCACGTGGGCTTCTCACGCGATCTTCTCCTGATGCTGAACTCCAGCTTATCGGTGCAACCGAATTTGTTCTTTACAGCTCGCACCGGTGCTGCCTGCAAATTGGCCTTCCTCGGCACTCTCTTCCTATGCTATCCAACCTCCTCTGATTAAGGAGAGAGAGCTGGGCACGGAGGATGATGTGAAGGATGTGAAGGCGATCAAAGCTTCGTGGAAGGCAAGCATTTCGAGGAAGGTGACGGTGTCTGTGAGTGAGGATCGAGAGCTATGGAAGGCTTATGTAATGGAGCTCAGGAAACTGAGGCCTGAGGTGCCCAAACCCTGATGTATCTTGTCTTGAAATAAATACAGAGCCTTAATGCCATTGTACGCTCTTTCAGTCTCTCCCCTCCCCTTTTCTTTGTGACTGGAATGGCGGACGTCGGGTGATGGTCGGCCATTACCGGCTAGGATCTGGGGGACTGAAGCAACTGCAGTATGCCCTGAGATATCATGGAGCTGAGGATTTCTCTTCAGGTGGCGAGGAGAGAAGTAAACTGGGAGAGAATGGAAAGAGAGGCATGGATAAAGCTACATCGGGATCGAGAGGAGAAGAGGGCACGTGAGGCCCAAGTGATGAAGCTCCGGAAGACACAGCGCTCGGACACGTCACTCCTTCAGAGTCACTGCCGATTGGAGGAGAGTTGGAGCTCACGGTGGAGGAGCTCTGGGGGTTGGTGTAGTCTCCATCGCAGAGCAGGGGGCGGCTCAGCCAACAGCCTTGGGTTCAAGAGCTTCACGGCCATCGGGGTCGCGAGAGAGGCCAGTGGAGGGCGAGGAGCGCTACCAGAGAGGGTGAGAATGCACAATACGGTGAGACAATTGCAACGTCGCAGAGCCCTAGATGACCTCCCAAGGACTTCCCTCTTAGGAGAGGAGAGAGACGACCAAGGGGGTAGTGCGAGATTTAGCAAGTTGCTCATACACCCGCTCTCTTCTCACGGTGAACACGATAGTTTATATAGACGTATGAATGGAACGACATGCTCTCTTGTGACGGGTTTGCCTTCCATGCGTTCCTTCTCTTCTACGCCTCTTCTTTTCATGCCGTCCTCATATGATGTGTTTAACAGATCTCCCCAGAGATAACGGATCGTGTCTCAGACTCATTGGGCATTTCTTTCGGGAGAATCCATCACAAATTTTAATGATGTACCACCGAATTCAAAGATGCCAACCGCCCTCCTATCCTCTTTCCATGAGACGAGTCCACTCCCGGATTCAAAGATATCGACTCCCATTGTCCTTTCTCCTGTGGATGAGTCCACTCCCAAATTCAAAGAGGTCGACCTGCATTGTCCTTTCTCCATGTAGATGACCTCATCTCAGATTTATTTGAATCATGATGAACACATGGAACCTAGATGTGTAGGGTGTGAATCAACCCGCTACGCTCCCGACCTCGTTTACTTCGAGTGAAAGATGGGTGCTTTTAGAAGGCCCATTGCAAGAGGAAGTGGGAGAGATCTGGATCATATCCCTTCAATCTATAAATACTCCCCTGTGGATGCGAGATTTATTTCTCTCATTCTTTTTTTTATTTATTATTTTTTTGAGATTTCTCCTATTTGTATTTATTGATTATTAGGCGTGCCAGTCACATGCGTGACGATTTTATTGTGCGCTCGACTTGACTTGGTCAGTCGATTGTGAAGTCCGAGTCGGGACCAAAAGTCCACCATACCATAAAGGCTATGACGTTAATTACGCCCTTCCTAAGAAGGACAACCCTTGATTAAACGCCAGAATAGGAGGCGGCTCGGGGCGGTAATAAAAGAAAAATAACAGTGTGTGATATTGAAGCTCTTGTTATTCTGGGAAGATAATTTAGTGCACAGCAGATTACTACACCAACATGACCACTTCTTATGTGGGTCGTGCCGGGTAGGAATAGGACACCGTCCACGCAGTGGCGGGACGGGGTCCGGACCATCATCGGGGAGATGTCCCCTTTCATATTTCTCATCCAGCCAAGGGCCTCGCAGCATTCATATTCCCCGGAAGCTTGAGCCGGACGAGGGGCGTGTGATGTGCACCTCCCGGGACTTATCGGGGTTAAAACATCGATCGACATTTCGGCAGCACCTCCCCATAATCTGGATTATGCCCAGGGGAGAATAGGCTATCACCCACGGAGTGCCGGGATGAAAGCCGAGAAAAAGGAGGGAGCGAACCTCCCACATTGCACATGTATGCTCTGGGGCAATGTTTGACTCTTCCCTTATAGGAGCCGGTGACACTCATGCAGTGGCAGAGCTCACCTTAGCTAAAGGGGTTGCTCATAAACCCAGTACGGATCAGTGGAACATAAGGGAGTTTGACTCCCTTTAATTTTATCCTCGGGACAGTTCTGGTGACTCATGGACATCCCTGGGTGGGTTTGATAGAGGTGTCGGAGGCTCATTGGGTGGCAGGGCAGCCTCTCGGCACGGATTTGCATGGGTATATGAGTTCCCGACGCGAAGACCACCGCGCCGAGAAGGGTTCTTTGCAAGGCACCATTTGGGGCGCCGGGAGGCTGGCGTTAGTGGAGTTCTCGGCGCCAAAGTGGAGCTAGAGGGGATAGGGCTCTCAGCGCAGGCAGTCAAGAAAGCAAAGGGGTCTTACGGCACCAAGGCAAGGAACAGAAGGGGGTTCCCGGCGCGCCCAGGAGATATGTTCTCTGCGCAAGGGCCAAATGGCCAAGGGAGGTTGTCGGCGCCAGGGCCAAATGACCAAGGGTGTGGGCTTCTCGACGCAAGGGCAAAGAGGCCAGGTTCCCGGCACGCTGAAGGGAAGGCCAGGGAGTTCCCGGCGCTGGCTTCCCGGCGCGAGGAGGAATTGCTCAAAGGGGGGTTCTCGGCGCCTGAAGGATCACGCCGAGAACTATTCATCTGCTTTACTGTTTGCGGGGCCGAGATGTATGAGGGCGCCGGGATGAGAAACAGAGCTTTACGGCACTCTGTTCTTGGGTCTGTTGAGGATTCAGGAGTTTTCCTGGTGATTCAGGCCAAGATAGACGGGCCTTGGGAAATCAAAAGAGATCAATTCATCAGACTTCAACTGATTTTGGCTTGGGTTTCAAAGGGGAAGGCCAGAAGCGGAGATTGATTTGGGGGAAACATGGTTTAGGGTATCTCTGTCACCAGCGTTCATAATAACCCCTGAGGATGATTTTGATATACTCTTCATCATCTGGGGGCCAAGAGATGGCTGTCTCTGGCCCTGGGGATGACTTCAGCAGAGCCGATGAGCATGAATATAACATATAGAACCGAGTAGCGGTTGCTATACATCTATGCTTTGCTTCAGAGGCCAAGGGATAGTCTGTCCCTGGCTCGGAAGTAAGCACGAGCAGCGTTCGAGAACCAGGCAAACAAGCAGGCGATCAATCGAACTGGGGAGGGGGATAGCATGCTACTGAATCTAAGAAGAGACAGAAAACATGGGGAGATAGCAATAGGGTTTCGGAGAAATAGACAGCAGGCATCAACTGCAGCCTGTAGTGTTCATTCATTCGAATATCACGATTACATTCGCACATCAGAGGCAATACATAAAAGAAGGTACAGGGAGACTATGCTTTGCCCTAGCGGAGTAAAACCGGCTGTGATATCACAGTATACATCAAAAGGGGGAAGAAGTAGAAGCAATCGAAATTAAAAGAATGAACTACAGAAAATGGGGAGGGGAGGGCGGAGCATTGACTCCTCTCCCTCCCCGTTGCCCACCTTCGATCAGGCTTCGAACTCTTTTCTTCTTTTGCCCTTCCGCTTCTTCCTCTCTCAGATCAGATTGCAGGATCCACTCTCTTCTCCTTTTTGTGGCTATCTATTCTTCTTCTCCGCTCCCTTTTCTTTCTCTTCGAATGAGGGGGTTTTATATCCCTCCTTGGTATCCTATCGGCCGGCCTGTCCCGGCGCGCCTCAATCGTAGGCAGACCTCCCGGCGCGTGGGACTTCAGCTTCTCGGCGCCGCTTTTGGGCTTCGACAAGGGGATCCCGGCGCCACTTTTATAGGCCCATTTAGGGCTTTTTAGACCTCACATACACCTCGGCCTTTATTGGTCCTTCAAATGTATCAGAACCCGAGAAGGCCCTCCACTGGTGACACAGTTTCTATTGAGATCATTCATAGATTTTCATCAGTCGGTAGACTGGGGTTTCATCGGCATTGCCATCTGAATGATGACAAAGTCGGACATCATCTCATCGGTATCGTCACCTGAACGGTGACAAGACCGGACATCAGCTTTAGTCTGAAAAGACTTCATCCAGGTGACTGCTATTTCATCAGTGCCGTCGTCTGACTGACAATGGCATCGGACATCAGCTTGGCCGGGAAAAGGCTTCGGCCGGGTAGATGGTTGAAGAACTTCGTCATTGATCTTTCACTATTGGCCTGATCTTCTTTTCAATTCTGTTTCCGCCCTTGCTCATTTTCCAGGCGTCAACAAATGCCCCCCACCTGCGGGCGGCGTAAGCGCAGAATAAGCGGCACGGGGTCCGCAGGTGCCCTTCATCATTTGAGGGTATCCTCCTCAATCTCTCCTTGACATTGTCCTTCGGCTTGATCATGTTGCTATAGCAATATTATGCACATGTATCTTTCATTTTCATGTTTTTCATCTCCATATTTTCTGATTTATTGTCAGCACTTTGGAGCCTTCTTGGCCTTGCCTTGGGCTTCTCGGCGCGAGGTAGGACTCTTCTCGGCGCGGCCGCTTCTCGGCGCGGCCACTGGTCTTCAACCTTCTCGGCGCGTCCTCATTCTCGGCGCGCATTTTCTTTCTGTCGAAGGGGGGTTCTCGGCGCGCATTGCTTCACGCCAAGAAGCCCCTCCTTCTTCTCCTTTTTAACCCCCCCCCCCCCCCCGAGAGGGTTTTTACCTCATTTCTTACCTCTCCCTTCTCTCTCTTCATCTCGGCGGCGGTGGTGAGCTCCCCCCCTCCGAGAGCCTTATTGCATCCCCCCCCTTTTTGACCCATTCATTCTCGGGTAGGTTCATCATACGGGATTGAGTCCCATTTTATGTTCGGGATCACTCCCTCTTGGTGGGTGACTCCCTATTTTTCTTGGGCAGACCCCGAACAAGAGGAGATGCTGCCGAAATTTAACTGGAATTATTTATTTAATCATCACATGCCCATTCATCTTCCCGATGTTTATTTTTCATCTTTTCTTTATTGCAGGCACTGACATGGCTTCCGACTCTTCTGCTGCGGCTTCCATGACTGTGGGAGCGAGTCCATCGGCTCAGCCGGACATATCTCGGGCTTCAGTCAACTGGATGAATGTGAGCAGCCTGAGCTTTGGCTATAACCAGATCGCCACTGTCGACGAGTCCTCTGATTCCGAGACTGACACAGTGCCGTCTTCCGGAGTCTATTCTTCCATAGAAGGTATCGATTTCAGAAGGGTTGCTGACTACCGTCCGGACCTGCCGAAGGATCGTCATCTGTTGCCATTTATCCGGACCTTCACCATAGGCGGAATGAGGGATTTTCTGCTTGCTCGGTCTGTGGAAGCGGCAATACTTGCTGACAGAGACAACATGAAGGGTTCTGTTTATCGCGCCCGAGCTATATATCTCCCAGGCGAGCAGAGGGACTGGAATGCCGTGCTGGGCATTTCTGAATTAGAGCCGGAGAAGAAGATGCTGACCCGGGCTCCAGAGTTTACCCCGGCAAGGTGGGACCATGCAGCCGGTCGCGTCCATCGAGAGAAGACCCACTTCGGACTCTTCTTAGCACCTGCGAAGTGGGGTTACAGGGACGAGCCATTTGTTCTCAATTGTCTGGCCGTTCAATTTAAATATCAGCTGGTCGCTGGCTGGTTTGGGGATGCTAAGTTGACAGACGCCCATCTCTTCAGGGTAGGAGCAGTGGAGTTTACAGAATTTGTCTTGAAGGAATACGCCCCTCTACTGATTAGAGCTGGGGTATATCATAATGTATTTGCCTCCAGGTTCCGCTATCCCATCTCTCGGGGATTATGTTGCGGCATGCTTGAAGTATTCTGCCCACAGTTTAATACGTTCTATACAGGAGAAGGCGAGACTTCTCTCGATCTTTGAGTCTTGCGTAGCTTTCAGGCCTGCCTATAGATGGGGAGCCATACAATGAGGAAGTGACTTTCAGCGGCAGTGAGGAGGAAATCCTAAAATCAGAAGCCTTGCCCATATTTGCAAAAGGCCTTCCGCCTTTTCAGCCTCCTAAGCTGCTGATGCTATCTTCTGAGGAGGAATTGCAAGAGGAGTTTGCCGGGCTCGACACTGAGGATGACATAACCCCTCCATTTGTTGCTTCAACTACGGAGCTTTCTCCCCTTTTGTCTCATTTCGAGGATATAGACCCCACTTTAAAGGTAAGCTTCTTTTTTTTCGTTTGCTGTTCTATTTATTTTCTTTCATTCATTGCTGAAGATCATTCTGCTTTGTCCTCAGGACCCTGCCATCACCAGCTCAGACGCGGCCGCAGTTTCTATGGATGTTTCATCTGCAGACTTGGTCATCATCCCTGCTTTACCTTTAACTTGCATGGGAATTTCTAAGGTTATTCGCCCTGTGCCAGTAAGAATACAATCTTCAATTGACTTAACATCACTGGACTTGGGATCATCAGGAGAGATTTCCGTCCCTATCAGGGCCTCAGAGTTTAGAGCCGAAGCAGACCCAGCCAGAAGCTCCGCTTTTATACCGGCAGCCGTAATGTCAATTGCGCCTGAGTCAGCAGTCCCTGCCACAGTGGCTATAGAGACTGGATTTCTGCCTCTACAGACTAGGGACCTTTCGTCCCCATTATCAGAAAGAGCAGCTGAAGATGAAGCCCTTATTCAGAAGACTCATGAAGAGATAGCTCCATCATTTATTGGTTCTCCCTCCGCGGATGTTCAAGCCATAGCTCCCGAGACAGCGGTAGAGGAGGAGTCTTCAGCTCAACAGGAGAGCACAGAAAGGGACCGGCCAGTTCTTCCAGCAGATCTGCCATCTTCGTCCTCTCAGCCGGATGTTGCACTGTGGGCAGACATTGACGGCGAGGTGACTTTTGAGGTCGTCCCATTTGCCTCCTTTGGCTTTGCTTCTTCTGACAGCTTTGTCTGGCAGCATTTGGACATGCTACGCCAGCTGGTAGAATCCCAGCCTGGCTTGACATATCTGCAACTGAAGGAAATTGCCAATCGCTTCACCGCTGGCCTGCAAGCCATGGGCTGCCCTCTGGACATATGGGCTCAGAGGGTCTTGCTTTTGCTGAAATTCATGCATCGGAGAGACTTCCTAGCATGGACCATGGCCGACAAGCTGACGGCACTGAGGTTGCAGAGGTCAGAATATAAATCTGAGCTGGGGCAGCTGACGCTCGCACTTGATGAATGCCGAGCTGAGCTACAGCGTGCTGTTCAGCGGGAGGAAGCTGTCCAGGACCGGATAGCCATTCTGGAAGCGGAGCTCACCGGACTCCGAGCCGAGCTGCAACAATTATCCTCTATTCGGCCGCAGTCCATCGAGGAGGTGGCCTCGTTGGAGGGACGAGTGATGTCTCTCCAAGACATGTCTGTGAGGCTTCAGGAGGAGGAGGCACGCCTTCATGAGCTAGGAGCTGCTCCCTATGTGGGTCTTCTGGCCTTCGAAGATATATTCTGGCGGCCATGAATTATCTTTTCTTTCTTTTTCTTCTGCCCTCTTTTGTGATACAGTGTCCCCTCGGGGCTCTTTATGTACTCCTCTTTTAATGAAAAGGAATCTTCGGCTTCATGTGTGTCCATTGTCTTTTCCATGTGGTTTCATCACTTTGGGAAGTGGGGTAATGGTTCTAGCAGTCCCTCATGCGAATGGCTCGTACCTGGCAGGAGAGCGTCCACCCCTTCAGAGAAAGGATGGGGAACTCGCTCCACCGCGTGACGGCCTCCGGGGAGGGTGCTTAAACCGAATTCTGTTGGTGGTAGCAAACGTCCTTCTTGGCCGTACGTGCCGCAAGGGAGACAGTTTGTAGGAATGTGAACGAAGAGGTTCAGAGCATTATCTGGGACGGGCGAATGGTCCATTCCGGGCAGGTTTCAAAGCTAGTCGGGGTAATGTGCCAATCGACCACTATATGATTTCATCATCGATATTGGGTTTATATCGATGCAAAGGAGTTTTACAGGTTTCATCAGAGTAGACGTAAGGTCTAGACTGTGTAGAGGTTATCATAGGTGGGACATTGAAGGGTGCGTGGTTTTCATCAGGACAGACGTAGGGTCTGAACTGGATAGGATTTCATCATTGATCGGGCAAGATGCCGGTCGATCAATGGCTAGTTTCATCATCGATATTGGGTTCATATCGATGCAAAGAAAGTGTTATAAGTTTCATCAGAATAGACAAAAGGTCTAAACTGGCAGGGTTTTAATTGGACATGGTTCCATCACTGATCGGGCGAGGTGCCAGTCGATCAGTGGTTGGTTTCATCGTCGATATGGGGCTTATATCGACGCAAAGAGTTTCATAGGTTTCATCAGTATAGACGTAAGGTCTAAACCGGATAGAGGATTTCATCATTGATCGGGCGAGGTGCCGGTCGATCAACGGTGGGACGCATGTAGAGGTGTAGGTCTCGTCAGGACAGACGTAAGGTCTATTCCAGCAGATTTTATCACGGGTGGGACTTTGCCAAGAAATACGTAGGTTTCATCAAGATAGGCGTAGGGTCTATCCTGGTAGGGTTTCATCGTTGACCGGGCAAGGAGCCGATCGATCAAGGGAAGGTTTAGGAGTTTGATCAGGACAGACGTAAGGTCTGAACTGGCCAGGCTTTATCAGAATGGTGACTGGTTTTATTGTCGGTGGGACATGTGAAAAGAGGGTATGTAGATTTCATCAGGGTAGACGTAAGATCTATCCCGGAAAGGCTTTATCATCGGTGGGGCATAGAGCCAGATGACCGACGGAAGGCTTCATTAGTGAAGGGGAGGTGAAGGCAACGTGCCGGTTGGCATGGAACTTCCGAATTACCACATTACTGACCCAAGTGCCCTTTTGGGTTTTCACCAGAGCCAGCCCCCTCTTACTTTTGCCCACGTGTCCTTTCGGATTTTCACGTGGCGGGGTACCCGATTTTACCTGCAGTGCCCTTTCGGGTTTTCACCACAGCTGGGTTTTAGCCATTTTTGCCCTTGTCCAGAATGCCTGAACAAGTCTGACGGGGTATCTCTATTTTCAACCCCATTTTTGTATATATACTTTTTTATCGTTTTCTTTCTCTTTTCCTTTTTTTATTGTCTTTTCTGGGACCAGAACTTTCATCCTATGGACCATGGCGCCATATGTTCATTGTGGACACACGATCATTGATGTGGGTGTCAACATCAATGCAAAGGGAAATATGGTTTCATGACCTATTCAGGCGAAAGGTCTGAATAGCTAGCAGCTTGGGCACGGAGCCATTTGCCGGAAATGTGAGTTCCATTGTTAATGTAGGGTCTGACATTACCGCAAAGGAATAGAGTTTCATGATCTATCCAGACGGAGGGTCTGAATCGATTTAAAGAGCAGTGTTGTGCTATGTCAGAGCGGACGGAAGGTCTACCCTGGATGGGTTTTAGCGTTGATCAGGCAGTGTGCCAACCGATCGATAGCAGGTTTCATCATTGGTATTGGCTCATACCAATGCAAGGATTTCATATGTTTCATCAGGATAGACGTAGGGTCTAAACTGGATAGGGTTTTATCATTGATATTGGGCGAGGTGCCGATCGATCAATGGCGGGTTTCATCATTGGTATTGGATTTATACCAATACAAGGATTTCATGGATTTCATCAGGATAGACGGAAGGTCTAAACTGGATAGGTTTCATCATAGATCGGGCAGACATTGACGGCGAGGTGCCGATCGATCAATGGCGGGTTTCATCACGGCAGGACGTAAAGAGACATGTAGATCTAGTCGGAATAGACGTAAGGTCTAAACCGGACAAGGTTTTATCGCTGATCAGGCAGTGTGCCGCTCGATCAGTAGCTGGTCTCGTGGTGGTGGGCTTATTATCGAGGGAATTTTTCTTGAGTAATGCATGAAGGCTTCAACAGAATAGACGTAAGGTCCATTTCGGATGGGTTTAACCGTTGATCGGGCAAGGCGCCGGTCGATCGACGAGGAGTTTTATGGTGGGAGGTGAGGCTTTCTTTGGAATCACCACATTACCAACCCAAGCACCCTTTCGGGTTTTCGCCGGAGCCAGCCCCCTCTTGCTTTTGCCCACGCGCCCTTTCGGGTTTTCACGTGGCGGGGTACCCGATTTTGCCTGCAGTGCCCTTTCGGGTTTTCACCACAGCTGGGTCTTAGCCATTTTTGCCCTTGCTCAGAACGCCTGAACAAGTCTGGCGGGGCATCTCTATTTTTAGCCCCTATTTTGTCCTCTTCTATTCTCTCTTCCTCTCTCTTTTTTTTATAGGGTGACAGGTCGGAATGCCATTAGATCAAGATAAGGGGTGGCTTGGTTAGGGCGGAGTGTCGCTAGACCGAGAGATGGGTAGCTCGGCTAGGGCGGGGTGCCGCTAGACCAAGAAAGGGTAGCCTGGCTAGGGCGGAGTACCACTAGACCAAGGAAAGGGTAGCCTGGCTAGGGTGGAGTGCCGCTAGACCAAGGAAAGGGTAGCTCGGTTAGGGCGGAGTGCCGCTAGACCAAGAAAAGGGTAGCTCGGTTAGGGCGGAGTGCCGCTAGACCAAGAAAAGGGTAGCTCGATTAGGGCGGAGTGCCGCTAGACCAAGAAAAGGGTAGCTCGACTAGGGCGGAGTGCCGCTAGACCGAGAAAAGGGTGTAGCTTGGCTAGGGCGGAGTGCCGCTATACCAAGAAAAGGGTAGCTCGGTTAGGGCGGAGTGCCGCTAGACCAAGGAAGGGTAGCCTGGCTAGGGCGGAGTGCCGCTAGACCAAGGAAAGGGTAGCTCGGTTAGGATGGAGTGCTGCTAGACCAAGGAAAGGGTAGCTCGGTTAGGGCGGAGTGCCGCTAGACCAAGAAAAGGGTGTAGCTTGGCTAGGGCGGAGTGCCGCTAGACCAAGAAAAGGGTGTAGCTTGGTTAGGGCGGAGTGCCGCTATACCAAGAAAAGGGTAGCTTGGCTAGGGCGGAGTGCCGCTATACCAAGAAAAGGGTAGCTCGGTTAGGGCGGAGTGCCGCTAGACCAAGAAAAGGGTAGCTCGGCTAGGGCGGAGTGCCGCTAGACCAAGGAAAGGGTAGCTCGGTTAGGGCGGAGTGCCGCTAGACCAAGGAAAGGGTAGCTCGGTTAGGGCGGAGTGCCGCTAGACCAAGGAAAGGGTAGCTCGGTTAGGGCGGAGTGCCGCTAGACCAAGAAAAGGGTAGCTCGACTAGGGCGGAGTGCTGCTAGACCAAGGAAAGGGTAGATTTTGCCTGATTACTCGGGGAATGTTGGTTGTGCTGTATGATACAGCTTCAGATGTCTTCCGTTGAGTGGAGAGAATTGGATTTCCCCTTGATGGTTAACAACCACGTAGGCCCCTCCTTCGTAGACCCTCTGTATCACATAAGGACCTTCCCAATTAGCATTCAGCTTTCCTTTTGGGTTGGACGCCATGACTTCTTTTTTTTTTGACCATGACGAGGTCACCTTTCTTGAATTCTCATCCTCTTACGAGTTTGTTGAATGCAGTGGCCATGCGGGCCTGATACATTTGGATACTCTTCTGAGCTCGGAGGCGTTTCCCTTCCAATTCAGCCAGTTCTTCTAGTCTTCTTTCTGCATTGGTCTGTTAGCCACGGGCCAGGCCATATTGGACTGCCACTCTGAGTGACGAGACTTCCAGCTCTAGCGGAACCACTGCCTCTGAGCCGTATACCAGCGAGTATGGTGAGCACCCTGTAGGTGTCTTGAAGACAGTGCAGTATGCCCACAGAGCTTCATACATTTTCTCTTCCCAGTCCTTCTTATTAGAACTGACGACCTTGGCCAGCAAGGTGCAGAGAGTCTTGTTAAAAGCTTCTGCCAATCCGTTTGCCTGTGGATTGTAAGGAGTGGAGGTCCTCCATTCGATCTTATACTTCTCAGCAAGCCGATAGACCTTCTAGTTTCTGAAATGACTTCCATTGTCGGATATTATTCAGCTGGGGATCCCGAACCGGAAGATAATGTTCTGCTTGATGAATCTGGCGACCAGTTCACCAGTCACTTCTCGTAATGCTACAGCCTCCGCCCATCGGGAGAAGTAATCTGTTATGGCCAGTATGTACTTATGTCCGGCCGAGGAAGTCGGCAGTGGCCCGACTACATCAGTTCCCCATTGTGCAAACGGCCAACTGGGAACTGTAGGGTGCAGAGTCGTAGGAGGCCTTCTAGGCACAGTAGCATGCTCCTGGCATTTCTGGCATGATTTTACAAATTTACCCCAGTCTTCAAACATGGTGGGCCAATAGTAGCCCAGCTTCTTGATTTCTATCTTCATCTTGGGACCAGCCTGGTGGGCACCTGCTGTCCCAGCATGTGTTTCTTTCATCGCTTGCCAGGCTTCCTTAGTGGACAGACAGCGGAGTAGAATCTTCTTGCGTGCATCTGCCATTATTCGGAATAGAATTCCATTCCTGAGTTCATAAGAATCTTTGATTCTTAGAAGTTTCATCTTTTCTTCTCTTATATGCGGCAGTTGTTGGTGTAGAAACCACTGCAGCAGGTGCTGTCTCCAATCAGACGCTTGTTCTGTGCTGATGGTGGCAACTTCGTCTTCTTCGGGGCACCCTTCTAGCATGCTGGGGACTTGCCGCCGGTTCATAACGACAATGTTCAGTGTCTTATTTGGTGGGACTGCTAGTGAGCTGGCCAGCTTTGCCAGTGCATCAGCCTGGGCATTGTGTCCACGGCCCACATGCTTGAGCTCAATATGGTAGAATTTTGCCATGAGGCGCACAGCTTTTTGGTGGTAGGGATTCAGTTCTAGCTTCCGCACTTCGAACTCCCCTTGGATCTGTTTTATTATCAACATCGAATCCCCAAATACTTGAAGCATTTGGATACCCATGTTGAGGCTGATATATAGTCCGATTATCAGAGCTTCATACTCGGCCTCATTATTGGTGCAGGGCTTGTTTATAGAACAGGAAGTATGCACGACCTCCCCTTCGGGTGATTTCAGCACAATACCGGCTCCCGCCCGTATTCTGGTCTTTCCATCGGAGTCTGTCTCTGTTCTAGATGCTCCATCAAAGAATAGTTGCCACATAACTGACTGGGTCTGGCAGGCCTCGAGTGTCTCATCATCGGGTAACTCAGTCCCTAGCATATCATTTTCCGGCACAGGATGCTCTGCGAAGAAATCAGCCACGGCCTGTCCTTTTATCGCCCTCTGGGGTGTATAGGTAATATCGAATTCCATCAGGATCACTGCCCATTTGCCCAACCGGCCCTTCAGTACTGGCTGAGTCAATATGTATTTGAGCGGATCTACTGCAGATATCAATCTGACTTCATGTGACAACATATAGTGTCGGAGCTTCTTGACAGCAAAGACTAGTGCCAAGCAGGTCTTTTCTATGTAGCTGTAGCTTTCTTCAGTTCTAATCAGCCTCCTACTCAGGTAGTACAACGCTTGTTCTTTGCCTTCTTCATTTATCTGTGCCAGCATTGCCCCCAGGGAACAGTATGTGGCTGCGATGTATAGTATTAAGGGCATGCCCTTAACGGGTGCCCCCAGCACTGGAGGGGTTTTGAGATATTCTTTCAACTTCTCAAAGGCTTCCTGACAGCCATCGTCCCAGAGGAACGGCACATCTTTCATCATGAGCTTGTGAAAGGGGTGGCATCTTCCCGATAGATTTGATATAAATCGTCGGATATAGGCCAGACGCCCTTGCAGAGATCTCAGTTCGGGCAGATTCCTTGGTGGAGGGAGCTCCTGGATAGCCTTAATCTTGGATGGGTCGATTTCAATGCCCTTATGCCGGACAATAAACCCGAGGAATTTTCCACTGGACACGCCGAAGGCGCATTTCATGGGATTCATCTTGAGTTCATATTTGCGCAGCCTCTGGAATACTACCCTCAGGTCTTGCAAATGGTCTTCTCTTCTTTTAGTTTTTACTACCAAATCATCAATGTAGCACTCTACTTTCTTGAAGAGCAAATCATCAAAGATCTTGGTCATAGCTCTTTGGTAGGTAGCGCCGGCATTCTTGAGGCCAAACGGCATCCTTTTGTAGTGGAATATCCCCTTCGGAGTGCGGAACGTAGTGTGCACTCTGTCTTCTTCAGCAATCCAGATCTGGTTATATCCGGATGACCCATCCATAAATGACAGGGCTTCATGACCAGTAGTCGCATCGATCATCACTTCAGTGATTGGCACTGGGAAATCATCTTTCGGGCAGGCCTTATTAAGGTCCCGGAAATCAACACATATTCTGATCTGCCCATTTTTCTTTTTTACAGGCACTATGTTGGCTAACCATGTAGTATACTGATTTTCTTTAACAAAGCCTACATCAATCAGCTTGTCAACCTCTTTGTTAATCTGATTTATTAATTCAGGGCGCATTCTCCTGGAAGGCTGCTTTACAGGGCTAGCCTCTGGGTTTATTGCCAATCAGTGATGTGCCATATCAGAACTCAGTCCCGGCATTTCATCATATGTCCATGCAAAGCAGTCTCAGAATTCTTTCAAGAACTGTATATACTGTTCCCTGGCAGCTGGTGTGACGACCCCCGGATACCGGGAGGAGCCCGATACCATTCGAATCCCGAACCGCCGCCCACGAGCGGGAGGCTCGGAAGGGCTAAAAAGGAGTGTGGAGGTACAAATAAATAGGAAATAAGGCAGGACAATTCAACAATTAACAGAAATAAATGAACAACTACAACAGAGTCCAGTCCAACAGAAAAGTACAGTCTAAAGCAGCAAAGCGTACCACATGCCAAGTGTACACTCGGCCCGGCAAGCTGGCAACTAAGAACCTCCACACAGCACCCCCGAACCCCGAGGCCGAACTGCCGCACCTGAAACGCAGGGGTGAGCCTCCTGTCACTGGCCCAGTAGGGATCTCGCGGAACCCCAACTGAGAAACAACGGCAGAAGGAAAGCTACGCTAGCAAGACGGCAATGGAAAGAAGTAACCACGGAAGCTAGAAAGTAACTACGGTGGCCGACAAAACCTCGACTCTACAGCTACTCCTACTGTACCAGAAAACACCACCTAGTCTCCCATCGGGGGACAACCAAGCCACGCACCCGACCACCCGATCCCACGATCGGGGACCACCAGACACGAACTGCCCTAGCCATGCTACTAGGAAAATGCCACTCTACCTCCGTAGCAGAGGCCTGCCCTCACCAAAAGGGCCCAAGCCAAAACCACACGGTCAGGGAACACGGTCATGACCTCACCGTCGTGAACACAACACTGTCTGGGGAAAGGCCCTCGGTGAAGCTCACCGGAAACCCCAGACCTCGACTCCGGGAACACTCCCAAAACCACTCACGAAGTCCCGTCTCGCGGACGGAAACAGAACCCGGTGCACGACAACTCACGTCACGTGACAGGAGCACCACCCACTAGAAGAACGACCGGATGCGTCCCCTGACGTCTTACACCGCGTCACAAGTGTCTAGCTACGACGCCCCGAGCGTGAGACTCAGACACACTCAGTAACCAGTACCACAGAACAAGGACTAGTTGGGGTCGCGCCTGCCGGCGCCATCCGACACCCCCAACCTCGTGTGCACACTCAGACCATACGCCCTAGGCCTATCCTCTAGCTGGTATTTCCCCCTAAACCCAGACTCGGAAGTACACGGGGGCCCTGCGGTAACCAGCCTACTCACCGCCTCTCTCGGGTACGCCGCTCAGCCACTCCCAGGCGAGCCAGCACACGCGTGCCGTGGGAAAGCTACGACTAGTGGACGTGTCACAGAACGTGGACACAGAAAACCACGCACGCACCCATCGCGAGTAACATGGAGTAACAGGTGGCACGACGCCACCAGACTACAGATGGTCCACTAGACCTACGAAACCCAACGGTCTTTGAGTCACAAGACTCGGGGTCAAGACCGTTGCACACGACAGCACTGAGCCGTCAATCTGGCCTAATCCCTAGGTCCAAAACCACAATGCGATGACTCACGAGGCGAATCACAATCGCCGAGACCATTCCCCCACCTGGGAACTCAGGAGATCTCCAGTCCCAAGTTAGGACATGGACTCGCGGTTCACAGGCCATAGGCACGGCCTATGCAGAAACCACAGAAGCACGATTCCCAAGGTAGCCCGCAAGCTACCACACCGATTTCCCAACCCTGGGAAAAGTGAGAACCCTCCAGCACCAGGCTGGGCAACTGGACTCGCAGACCGAGGCCACACACATGGTCCACTCAAAACCAACTCCCGGAGAAACCACGACGTGCGGGGAAACCTCGCCGCACTCACACCGATACACGGTGACTCGATCTAGCAAGAACCCGGAAGCCCGGAACACCTGGGGTCACCCGGACCCGCCAAGCCCAAGGGCACGCTTATTGAGGTAACACGGCACCTCCAGACACCCCAAAACACGGTAACAAAACCCACGGGGTGCCCGGGACACTCACAAGGCCAAAGGTCGACCACTGGGTCACAACCGGGTCGACCGAAGACCAACACAACCCAATCGGAACGCTAGCAAATCGCCCGGACCCTTACACTCATGAGCACGCAAATCAAGGTAAACGGAACCCCCGGACACCCAAAGACACGGTCACGGAACTCCACGGAGCGTCCGAGACACACACGGCCCAAGGGGAGCACAATCAGCCGCAGACCGCCCGCCCCGGGCAGCCCGGCTAGTCACCTCCAAGAACGCGCTATAGGTGCATAGCGCGTTCAAGCAGAACGCGCTATACACCTATAGCACGACAAGATAGATCGCGCTATAAGCCCATAGCGCGACTGCACAGGTCGCGCTAGGGCCTCCTAGCGCGACAAAACAGAACGCGCTAGGGACCCCTAGCGCGACAAGGCAAAACGCGCTAGGACCCCACAGCGCGACAGCAACCACCTTACTATTCATATTCTCCAATGAACGCGCCCCGTCGGGGCAGCGCGACCATCAAGAACGCGCTACTGGAGCATAGCGCGTTCTCAGTCCGTGCCCGAAAACGGTGGAAACCGCGGGAAAAACCATTCCACGCCCCGTTCACCCCCAGGTGAAGGGGAAACAAAAGGGGAAAGCTTCCCCCAAGCCCCTAGGCATGCATCTAAACCCCTAGATCGCCCAAAAATACGGTAAAACGAAAGATCCGGCTCACACACCCAAAAACATGTATTTTCCCCAAATCGCCCCGTTTAGCCCGCTCGGCTCACCACGGCCTACAAAACTCGCGAGAAATGAAGTACGCGGGTTGAGGGTCCATCTCCCTACCTCCACCGAAGAAACGACGCGCCGTGGACGCCGGTCCACGAAGAAAACGCCGTTGAACCCTCGCCGTTCCACGAACCCACGGCCGAGCTTCACCACGCCTCCACCGCCTCGATCCTCATCCATCCTCGCCCGTGCCTCGCCCGCGCCGTCCCCGCCTCGCCCACACTCCACCCCGTCGGCCGCCGGAGAGAGAGGGAGAGAGGAGAGAGCGTGAGAGGAGAGAGGGAGAGAAGAGAGAAATGAGAGGGGAGAGAGAGAAAAGGTTATATATAAGAAAATCCGAAAATTCTCAAAAATACCAAAAAATAGATAATCACGTTTCCGCGTTCTTCGGAACGCACCGATCGCAACTGTACTACTCGTGCCCTGGTGAACGGCCCGGTTCACCCGCAACGAGGTTCCAAAGGAATTACCGAAAAACACACGCGGAAAAGCCGCGGAACACTTCTGGGCCTCCGAAACAACTCCAGATCGTGCCGATCCGAACACGAAAGATGTCCGAAACGAAATTTTGGACACAACGGAGTCAGACACTCCGAGAACCCAGATCCGGGACCCACGAACAAGGATCCAAAAAATCCGGGGCATTACAGCTGGCTCCAGCAGTGCACTGAGGAATGTCGGCCTTGGCTCATCTGCGGTCCCCAGATTTATTTCCACAAGCTCATCGACGGTGGCATGACCTCCATCTTCGACCTCGGGCGGGGCTTCTTGCAAGTCAATGAAGCCTCCCGGGATATAATCTTCTTCAGTTTCATGATTCTCTGTTTCATCATACTGGTCATCAGCGGGTGCTGGCTCATCATATACGGCCAATATTGTTGGATTCTGTTTAGTCTGCCCCGAGGACGTGACTGGTTCAGAAGGGAACTCAAAAATGGAGTCTTCCGCCCCCAGAGGTTCTTCTGATGCAGGCTTTGCCGAGGGATCGTCATTCTGTAGGGCCCGGACTTCTTCCAGGATGCGCCCAAACTCCAGGCACTCCCTCAGCTCTTTGGCTATTTGGTCTTCATCCGGGGTTCCCGTATCAAACTTTGCTTCAGCATGGAATAGATCCTCTTTGCAAGGTAGGTCTTCCCAGCACCAATCTTTCTTTGTTTCATCAGATGTCCCCGTCTCCGGCTGACTGTCTGGGGCTTCATTGTTCATTACGGATTGATAAATGATTTCTTCATCTTCCGAGGGGTACTTGTCATATCCCACCTCGGGAGGGTCTTCACGCTGGTAGGAAACAGAGATGACGTCCACCTCGGCTTCATAGAATTCTTGAAGGGTATAACCCAATCCCGGGTGCTGAGTGATCTTCCTCAGTTCTTTATTATCCCGGGGTGGATCCCATAGCTCCTGGAACGCCTTCTTTTGGGCAACAGGTTGTAGTGATGGCATCTATATCTTAGAGAACATCTGGAAAACCCGTTGGGCAGTATAGTCCAAGCCCGTGATCGGCACCATCCAGTTTGCAGATTCTTCAGGGACCATGCAGTCTTGATCATCGTCTTCGACTGACTCCCCGGTGTAGAATATGATAGGAGGCTCGTAGAAGCGAGGGACTTCCGTGGTCTTTAATGGTAGCACCGTCTGGTATTCTATGCTGGCAATGGGCTTGACTAAACCTTGCGAAACCCCCACTTGTATGTACTTTTCTTTCATTTCTTCGTCAGTATCATCTGGGTGGATGCTAGGAGGGGTGATCCGAGCAAAGTCACCTACATAAGAAATGTGAGATACTTCATGTTTCTTAATATAGCCCCTTGGTGGCGGTGGAGACCAATTTCTTGCCTTTGTCACCGGCTTCTTCTGGTTGACCCCAGCCTCTTTCTCTTCACCCTTTTGCGACACCTCCGTGTAGTAGGATGCATCGAGCATATGGCACTCGAATACTTCGAAGGGATGCAGATCTGCAAACACCCTTTCTTCTTTTCCTTTGTGGCAGTATTTAATGCATTGATGTAGCGTGGACGGCACTATCTGATATTCATGCAGCCACGGTCTCCCCAGCAGGGCCTTATACGTGGTGTTGGAGTTGATTACATAAAATCGCACCACGGTAGTGAGGTCCCCTAATGTGAGGTTGAAATCAGCCACCCCAAGGGGCGTCTCACATTTCTGGTTGAATCCCGCAATTTTCATGTCTCTGACCTTGGTAAGCTGAAGATCAAAGTAATATTTTTGGTAGATGCGGTATGGGAGAATGTTCACGGCATCCCCGGGATCTATCAGTATCCTGCTCAGTGGCTGACAGTTCAGGGAGCCCCTCATATACAGCGGTCTGTTATGGCCAGAATTCAGAATCAGCATGTCATCTTCTGTGAATGTGACTGACGGCCCAGAATTCACTTCTGTCAAGAGTGCCTCATACTGTGCCGGTGACTGTAGGGCATCAACAATCGCTTGGCGAGCTTCTTCACTCAGAGAGAGAATCTCCCAGGTGGAGAATCTGGTAGGGAGCTTCTTTAGCATTTTCATGATCCGACTGCCCACCCTGACATTAGACAGTCTCATTTCTTCCGCCCATCGGGGTTTTGGAGGTTCATGTGGTGCTCGTGGCCTCTGCTGCCCAGTGCCGGTTTCATCCTCTGGACTGATTTCTTGGGGGGCTTCTTCTATAGCAACTGCCCCTGGTGCCATCGGAGAGTTATCCTCTTCTTTCTCATTCTGCTTGTAGGCTACAGATGCCGATTGCTGAGGTCTCTTGCCTTTATCTGGCCCAGCCTGTATCGACTGCCTATTTTCCAGACTGGACAGAAATTCCAGAAATGTTGGAGTTTGACCTCCTTTCTTCTCTTCTTGGTATAAGCTAATAGGGGGAGGAATCTGAACACCCCGCTCCTCTGGTTCAGGAATCTGGTAGGGTTGTTCCCCTCTGAACATAATGTTATGATTGGCTGGTGGTGGGCGCCCCCACCTTCTTCCGGAGCGTGTTGCATGTGCTGAGGTTGAGGCCTCGGCATGGTTGGCTTCTAGCGGGGCATTTGATGTTTCATCCTCATCGTTCTCCCCGGGCGAGGTAAAGAGTGCTGACAGGGTGTTACATTGTACTGTCACGACTCCCTTTTCCTTTTTGCATTTAGACCATCTCTTTTTTTTCTGGGAATTTGGCTTCTTTGGTTCTTTCCCCCAGAAAGGGTCAGCCTCATCTTTTCCCTGTTCTGTCCCCGGTTGCTCTTTAATTTTCAATTCTTCGAGCTGTTCCCAGAGTATACAGTCTTTCACCAGCAGGTGCCCGGGCTTTTTCTGTTCATATTCATCGAGCCCATTAATATACTGCTGTAAACGCCTGGCTGCCGGACTTACTTCCTTATGTGCAGGTAGGGGGACTTGTCTTCTCCGGTTATGAGTGGGGATTTGGATGACTGGCCCTGTTTCAGCCGTGTGCCATACTGGCTTTACTGGAGGTGGTTCGGGCCTTGGTGTGACACCGCGAATAACTGCTCCACTGATACTGGCTGCGGGAGTTTTCTTTATATTCTTTATTGGCTTTATCTACCACCCTTCTTGATCCTTCAGTGGGGTGAGGAAGCAAGTTTCATAAGTATGCCTGGTGCATTCCTCGACGGCTTCCTTAGGCAGCTGTTGGTAGATTGAAATCATATTGGCGGCCATTTTTAATGCCGGAGGCTCATGTGGACGAGGTGGCTCTACCTAGTAATCTCCCAGCTGTAGCTCGCCCTTTTTGACCATGCCTTCCATAATATCTTTGAAGATGTAACAATCTTCAATTGCGTACCCCAGCGCACGGTGATATGGACAGAATAGTGGATCACCTTTCTTTGCCTCGTCATCGGGTCTCTTTGGCTCAGGCAATGTTACCTTGTTGAACTTGTATGCCCAGTTGAATAGTGCGGCTGTCTTATCTTTCGGGAAAGAGTACGGCTTTCTCATTTTGTTTATCAGAGAGACCTTATCTTTTCTTTCTGGTGTGTCTGCTGGCGGGGGAGCTTCATCAGCCCCCTTCTTCCCTTTCTGTTGCTCGAAGGTTCTGAAATCGACGGTGTTAGCCTCAGAGTGCGACAGTCGTCGATCATTAGATTTCCCTTTCGGCACAGTTGGAGCATTGGCCGTCAGACGCTTGGACAGGAACGTCTCGACCTCCGCCACTATATTATTCAGCCGGTCAAATGTTCTAACATCTGCACCAATCATCTTTTCCAGTACCTCTCTCCTGAGGCTCTGCTTACATATTTGCACTGCATCTTCTTGATGAGGAGGTCTTCTGCATCTCATAGCTAAGTTCCTCCACCTTTTGATGTAGTCCAGTGCTGTTTCATCTTGCTTTTGCCTGGTTGCATATAGTTCTGCTATTGTAATTTCTTTTACCGTGACGTGAAATCTGTCGTGGAACTTTCTTTGCATATCAGGCCAATCGGCCACTGACCCAGTCGGCAGGCTTGAATACCATTCAAATGCTATCCCGGTGAGGGATGAGCCGAAGAACTTAAGCAGATAAGCTTCATCAGCTGCCAAGTCACCCATAATTGTGGTATAGTAAGCTATGTGCTCCCTGGGAGAGCCCTGGCCATTAAATTTCTCAAACTTCGACGGCTTACTGACGCCTGGCGGTAGTCTCTTAGCAGCATACTGGGGAGGATACGGTACCCTGTACACATCGTAGGTACTAGCATCATCACCAGTATTTTCAGACAGCTTCATCTCCACAATCTTTTCAATCATCAGCTTCTGGGCTATGGCTGGATCTATGTTTTCCGGGAAGAAGTGAGCATGTTGCTGACTGTAAGAAGTTGTCATCACAGTTGCGCGCAAGGCCGGCGCGGCAGGCTACGTCTGAGATACAGAGGGCTGAGCTACCGTCTGCTGCAGAACGGGTTGGCTCGGTGCTTTGCCCTTATCAGCGGGGCGAGGATTAGCTGGGATAGCCATTTCTGTTGAGCTGGCAGTATGCCCCACAGGCTCGGCTTGCTTAGAGACCGGTGTAGCTTCATGCCTCTCATTTAGTTGTCTTCTGAGAGCATTGATCTCTTGTTGATATCTCCTAAACATCATCTGGATCATGGGATCCAGGGTTGACGGGATCTGTAGATCTTCTGAAGTCCCTTCAGCATCATCGACGAAGGGATTATCTTCATCTTCTGCTGTCACCACATTAACTATCATAGTGGTGATCTTGCGGACTTCATCATCAGTCTTTATTTTTTCTTTGGCCGCCTGACTTCTCCTTGTGACGGGACCTGGTCTGGTTGTCAGTCTGAGCAGTTCATCTGGCTGTGTCGGTAACATATCCTGCCCTTTGACAAGCCCGGCCATATTGCAGGCAAAGATCTGCATCTTTTCCCTCTGCCTGTAGACTTTCCTTCTCACCTGATCGGGGTATTTGAGCCGATCAAAGACTGATATTCTTTCTCTAGCTTCTTCCCTGTGCAGGTCTTCTTTCCCATACCCGGCTCTGTGGCCTTCTTCATAGTCATTGGAATCGGAGGAGGAGACTCCGAGCATCACTTCTTGAAGGGTTTCTTCTTCTTCTTCATCCATGGTGCCCAAGCCCCGGGATAATCTTTGCTGCCCGAGGGCGGAGTTCCCCAGGTAGTGAAAGTAGTCTTGAGCCACTTGTTTCATCTCCTCTTGATTGTGCCTTCGTGGCTCTGGTTGGAGCATCAATCTTTCCTGGCTCTTCTGCTGATAAGCCAGTCTCTCCACCTGAGCAGTCAAGTGCTCGGCTTTGCAGTATTTGAATATATCGGCCTGTCTGGCACAGGCCCTTGGTCTTCTTAGAGTGGCAGCAGCGACTGGTTCGCTTATTCTCATTTCCTCTTCCTCCCTGAACCTTCTACTCCCATCTTGGCAGCGGTTGGCAGCAGCAGCATAATTCTTCCTTTCCCATCTTTTGCCCCCAGCCATGGGGTGGGTGACCGTGAGGTCTTCCTTCTGCTCATATCTTCTGCCCCTCATCCTGGGGCGAATAGTAGTCAGATTTCTTCCTTCATTCTCTTTCTCATCTCTCCTACCCCGAGCCCTGGGGTGAACAGCAACAGCATTTCTTATGTCTTTTCCTTCTCCTCTTCTGCTTCCTGCCCTGAAGCGGGCAACAATGGTATCAGCAATGTTCTCTTCCTCTTGAGCTGGGACCCAGCTCTGGATTTTCTTGGGCCGCCAGATCTGCCTGAACTTGGGCGGCTTCGGTGCCAGTGGCTTTCTATCCTCCTCTTTCATGTCGACCCTCCTGGCAGCTAGTACCTGGAACCTGTTGGTAGTAGGCACCATCGGGACGATCACGTCCAGCTTGACCGCCCTTGGGCAACCACTAAGGTTTACCCGGACATCTCCAATCAGCATTGTCTTTCCTGAGTTGGATATCCGACGACCCGCAGCAGTGGATCGGGCTCTCCTGTCGGATCTCCTCCTTCTTCCAGCAGCAGAGGATGTGCCCCTTTTCGCCTCGTGATGGACGAAACAGGACACGACCTCAGGAGTATCCTGGATCACCTGGCTCATCTTGGGGCTGGTAGCTTGCGTCAATGTCTCGACAATAGTCCTTTGCTCCTGGTTGTCAATTTTGAGCAAGTCAGTGAAGATGAGGCCCAAGCAGTTGGGCATCCCGACAGCAGGCGGCATTGATCCGAACGAAAGAGGTACTGCTAGGTAGCCCTCTCGAACATGGGCATCGACCGCTTGTTGATCAAAGCAAACGGACATGATTACAGCCGTCATCGTAGCTTCCTAAAAAAAATAGAGAAAGCACAGAATCAGAAATTTGAGGGGGGGCCCACTGGGCCTCCTATTTTGGCATAGAGATGAAGGGAGACTAGGTCCCACCGGGCGTGCCAGACTTGTGGACGCGGGATTTATTTCTCTCATTCTTTTTTTTATTTATTATTTTTTTGAGATTTCTCCTATTTGTATTTATTGATTATTAGGCGTGCCAGTCACATGCGTGACGATTTCATTGTGTGCTCGACTTGACTTGGTCAGTCGATTGTGAAGTCCGAGTCGGGACCAAAAGTCCGCCATACCATAAAGGCTATGACGTTAATTACGCCCTTCCTAAGAAGGACAACCCTTGATTAAACGCCAGAATAGGTGGCCGCTCGGGGCGGTAATAAAAGAAAAATAACAGTGTGTGATATTGAAGCTCTTGTTATTCTGGGAAGATAATTTAGTGCACAGCAGATTACTACACCGACATGACCACTTCTTATGTGGGTCGTGCCGGGTAGGAATAGGACACCGTCCACGCAGTGGCGGGACGGGGTCCGAACCATCATCGAGGAGATGTCCCCTTTCATATTTCTCATCCAGCCAAGGGCCTCGCAGCATTCATATTCCTCAGAAGATTGAGCCGGACGAGGGGCGTGTGATGTGCACCTCCCGAGACTTATCGGGGTTAAAACATCGATCGACATTTCGGCAGCACCTCCCCATAATCTGGATTATGCCCAGGGGAGAATAGGCTATCACCCACGGAGTGTCGGGATGAAAGCCGAGAAAAAGGAGGGAGCGAACCTCCCACATTGCACATGTATGCTCTGGTGCAATGTTTGACTCTTCCCTTATAGGAGCCGGTGACACTCATGCAGTGGCAGAGCTCACCTTAGCTAAAGGGGTTGCTCATAAACCCGGTACGGATCAGTGGAACATAAGGGAGTTTGACTCCCTTTAAGTTTATCCTCGGGACAATTCTGGTGACTCATGGACATCCCTGGGTGGGTTTGATAGAGGTGTCGGAGGCTCATTGGGTGGCAGGGCAGCCTCTCGGCACGGATTTGCATGGGCATATGAGTTCCCGGCGTGAAGACCACCGCGCCAGGAAGGGTTCTTTGCAAGGCACCATTTGGGGCGCCGGGAGGCTAGCGTTAGTGGAGTTCTCGGCGCCAAAGTGGAGCTAGAGGGGATAGGGCTCTCGGCGCAGGCAGTCAAGAAAGCAAAGGGGTCTTACGGCGCCAAGGCAAGGAACAGAAGGGGGTTCCCGGCGCGCCCAAGAGATATGTTCTCGGCGCAAGGGCCAAATGGCCAAGGGAGGTTGTCGGCGCCAGGGCCAAATGACCAAGGGTGTCGGCTTCTCGGCGCAAGGGCAAAGAGGCCAGGTTCCCGACGCGCTGAAGGGAAGGCCAGGGAGTTCCCAGCGCTGGCTTCCCGGCGAGAGGAGGAATTGCTCAAAGGGGGGTTCTCGACGCCTAAAGGATCGCGCCGAGAACTGTTCATCTGCTTTACTGTTTGCGGGGCCGAGATGTATGAGGGCGCCGGGATGAGAAACAGAGCTTTACGGCACTCTGTTCTTGGGTCTGTTGAGGATTCAGGGGTTTTCCTGGTGATTCAGGCCAAGATAGACGGGCCTTGGGAAATCAAAAGAGATCAATTCATCAGACTTCAACTGATTTTGGCTTGGGTTTCAAAGGGGAAGGCCAGAAGCGGAGATTGATTTGGGGGAAACATGGTTTAGGGTATCTCTGTCACCAGCGTTCATAATAACCCCTGAGGATGATTTTGATATACTCTTCATCATCTGGGGGCCAAGAGATGGCTGTCTCTGGCCCCGGGGATGACTTCAGCAGAGCCGATGAGCATGAATATAACATCTAGAACCGAGCAGCGGTTGCTATACATCTATGCTTTGCTTCAGAGGCCAAGGGATAGTCTGTCCCTGGCTCGGAAGTAAGCACGAGCAGCGTTCGAGAACCAGGCGAACAAGCAGGCGATCAATCGAACTGGGGAGGGGGATAGCATGCTACTGAATCTAAGAAGAGACAGAAAACATGGGGAGATAGCAATAGGGTTTCGGAGAAATAGACAGCAGGCGTCAACTGCAGCCTATAGTGTTCATTCATTCGAATATCACGATTACATTCGCACATCAGAGGCAATACATAAAGGAAGGTACAGGGAGACTATGCTTTGCCCTAGCGGAGTAAAACCGGCTGTGATATCACAGCATACATCAAAAGGGGGAAGAAGTAGAAGCAATCGAAATTAAAAGAATGAACTACAGAAAATGGGGAGGGGAGGGCGGAGCATTGACTCCTCTCCCTCCCCGTTGCCCACCTTCGATCAGGCTTCGAACTCTTTTCTTCTTTTGCCCTTCCGCTTCTTCCTCTCTCGGATCAGATTGCAGGCTCCACTCTCTTCTCCTTTTTGTGGCTATCTATTCTTCTTCTCCGCTCCCTTTTCTTTCTCTTCGAATGAGGGGGTTTTATATCCCTCCTTGGTATCCTATCGGCCGGCCTGTCCCGGCGCGCCTCAATCGTAGGCAGACCTCCCGGCGCGTGGGACTTCAGCTTCTCGGCGCCGCTTTTGGGCTTCGACAAGGGGATCCCGGCGCCACTTTTATAGGCCCATTTAGGGCTTTTTAGACCTCACATACACCTCGGCCTTTATTGGTCCTTCAAATGTATCAGAACCCGAGAAGGCCCTCCACTGGTGACACAGTTTCTATTGAGATCATTCATAGATTTTCATCAATCGGTAGACTGGGGTTTCATCGGCATTGCCATCTGAATGATGACAAAGTCAGACATCATCTCATCGGTATCGTCACCTGAACGGTGACAAGACCGGACATCAGCTTTAGTTTGAAAAGACTTTAGCCAGGTGACTGCTATTTCATCAGTGTCGTCGTCTGACTGACAATGGCATCGGACATCAGCTTGGCCAGGAAAAGGCTTCGGCCGGGTAGATGGTTGACGAACTTCGTCATTGATCTTTCACTATTGGCCTGATCTTCTTTTCAATTCTGTTTCCGCCCTTGCTCATTTTCCAGGCGTCAACATCCCCCCGCCTGCTTCACTTGAAAGCACGGAGTTATGGAGACTAGTTAGAAGAGTGAAAAGTCGACAGGAGGGAGTAAGAGTTTCTCATTCTCTGAGATGGAGGGAGAGTCCAGTTTCAGGGTGGAGGGCGAGTCTTCTCGCTCCTCAAAGAGGAGCAGATCCAGTGGTAGTTCCAGGAGACTCTCCGATGTTGAAAGGCAGCTCAGTGAGAGGACCCAATCGGAGCTTGTAAAAGAGCCAGTTCTTCCCTCTCATTCTTCATGATCCCTTTCTTCCTTTCTCATTCTTTTTCTTTTTTTATTTCAATGATGCACCCGCTTCTCACTTCCTGTGTAATCCACAGAGTATGACGAGGTCACATATCTCATGGGAATTAGTGGTGGCCGCCTATCGAGGCTTGCCTGACTTCCAGAAAGCTCGACTAGATGCGATGGGGTTTGGTGCATTCCTCCGGATCGAACCCATTAAGCTCGACCTCGCCCTCATCCAAGCATTGCGCGAGAGATGGGACCCAGAGAGTCGTGCCTTCTTGATGCCCTGGGGGCACATGGTGCCCAGTCTCGAAGATGTGGCCCGAATCACTGGCCTTAGAGTGGATGGTGAGGCGGTGACCGGGGTCACCTACCCCGATTATCACGAAGTGGCTCAGAAGCTTCTTGGTCTGGAATTAAAGGACCAAAAGAACTGGTCAGTAGCCAAGGCATCTATCATGGAGGCATTGGGTGTAATGCCCCGGATTTTTTGGATCCTTCTTCGTGGGTCCCGGATCTGGTTTCTCGGAGTGTCCAGCTCCGTTGTGTCTGAAATTTCGTTTCGGACATCTTTCGTGTTCGGATCGGCGCGATCCGGAGTCGTTTCGGAGGCCCGGAGGCGTTCCGCGGCTTTTTTTCCTCGTGTGTTTTCTGATTCCCGGCGTGGGTTTCGGCTTTCCCTTCGGAACCTCGTTGCGGGTGAACCGGGCCGTTCACCTGGGCGCGAGCGGTACCGTTGCGATCGGTGCGCTCCGAGGATCACGAGGGTGTAATTTTCTATTTTTTTGGATTTTTCTGATTTTCCGGATTTTCCTATAAATAGCTTTTTCTCTCTCCCCCTCTCATTTCTCATTTCTCTCCCTCTCTCTTCTCACGCTCTCTCCTCTCTCCCTCTCTCTCCGGCGGCCGACGGGGTGGAGCATGGGCGAGGCGGGGACGGCGCGGGCGAGGCACGGGCAAGGATGGATGAGGATCGAGGCGGTGGAGGCGCGTGGAAGCTCGGCCGTGAGTTCGTGGAACGGCAAGGCTTCAACGGCGTTTTCTTCGTGGATCGGCGTCCACGGTGCGCGAAATCTTCGGTGGAGGTAGGGTGATGGACCCTCAGCCCGTGTACTTCCTTTCCCGTGAGTTTCGTAGGCCGTGGTGAGCCGAGCGGGCCAAACGGGGCGTTTTGGGGACAATGCATATTTTTGAGGTGTGAGCCAGATCTCCCGTTTTATGGTGTTTTTGGGCGATCCAGGGGTTTAGATGCATGCCTAGGGGCTTGGGGAAGGTTTCCCCTTTTGTTTCCCCTTCACCTGGGGGTGAACGGGGCGTGGCATGGCTTTTCCCGCGGTTTCCACCATTTCCGGGTGCGGACTGAGAACGCGCTATACTCCAGTAGCGCGTTCTTGAAGGTCGCGCTGCCCCGATAGGGCGTGTTCATCGGAGAAGATGAACAGTAAGGCGGTTCTTGTCGTGCTATGGGGTCCTAGCGCGTTCTGCCCTGTCGCGCTAGGGGTCCCTAGCGCATTCTGCCTTGTCGCGCTAGGTGATCCTAGCGCGATCTGTGCAGTCGCGCTATAGGGATATAGCGCGATCTGTCGTGTCGCGCTATAGGTGCATAGCGCGTTCTGCTTGAACGCGCTATGGACCTACAGCGCGTTCTTGGAGGTGACCAGCCGGGCTGCCCGGGGCGGGCGGTCTGCGGCTGATCGTGCTCCCCTTGGGCCGTGTGTGCCTTGGACACCCAGTGGAGTTCCGTGACCGTGTTTTGGGGTGTCTGGAGGTTCTGCTTACCTCGTTTTGCGTGCCCATGAGCTTAAGGGTCCGGGTGACCTTTAGCGTTCCGTTCGCATTGTGTTGGTCTCCGGTCGACCCGGTTGGGACCCAGTGGTCGACCTCCGGCCTTATGAGTATCCCGGACACCCCATGGGTTCTGTGTCTGTATTTTTTTGGGGTGTCAGGAGGGACCGTGTTACCTCGATTAGCGTGCCCATGGGTGTGGTGGGTCCGGTTGACCCCACGTGTTCCGGGCTCTTGTGTTACGCTTGATCGAGTCACCGTGTGTCGGTGTGTGTGCGGTGGGGTCTCCCCCGCATATCGTGGGTTCCTTTGGAAGGCGATTCCCGTGTGGGCCATGTGTTTGGCCTTGGACTGTGAGTCCAGTTGTCCGGCCTGGGGCTGGAGGTTTCCCGCTTGCTTCAAGATGGGAAATCGTCGTGGCGGCTTGTGTGCTGCCTTGGGAATCGTGCTTCTGTGTTTTCCGTGTGGCCCATGTGAGTGGCCTTTGTCCCTTGCGTTCCCCTCCCAAGGGAATGGTCTTGGCAACTCGTGTGTTGTCTCGGTATTCGTGATATCGTGGTTTTGGACCTAGAGATTGGGCTAGATCGACGGCCTTGTGCTGTTGCGTACAATGGTCTTGACCCCGAGTCTTGTGACTCAAGGACCGTTGGGTGTAGTGCGTCTAGAGGACTGCCTAGAGTCCAGTGGCTTAGTGCCACTTGAGTTTTCTCGACTCTAGTGCACGGTGCGTGCGTGGCCGTGGACTGTGAGTCTTGTTTCTTCTCCGACTGTGGCCACCGTGCGACGGGGCCGGTACGTGGGGTGGTCCCCGTACGTCGTCGGATTCGGACGTTGTTTTCCGTTGAGTTGAGAGTCTACTCCTTCAGTGACCCTCCACTAGTCGTAGCCCACCAGTACGAGGTGCTGGTCTCACCTGGGAGTGGTGTACGGGCACCCACCTTTCGAGATGGTTTGTGGACCGGTTACCGTAGGCCCCTCGTCGGTAGCCAGAGTCCGGCTACGGGGGAAAACCGGTCAGAGGACCAGACCTAGTGACACAAGGTCTGTGTGTGCACACGTGGTTGGGGGCGGTTGGACCCACGTCGACGGGCGTGACCCCAGCTAGTTACTTGTTTGTGGTTACTTGTACGGTGTTCGCGCCTCGGGTAGGACCTACCACGTCAGGCGGTTCACCTGCGGTGCGGTGTAAGACGTCAGGGGACGCTACCGGCTGTGCTTCTAGTGGGTGGTACTCCTGTCGAGTACGGAGTGACAGACTGTCAGTCTCTGTGTCTTTGACCTTCGGGTTTTTGGTCGTGTTGACCGGTGAGTTCGGTTGTTTCACCTTGACGCGTGTGTCGGTTCTTGCGCCGTGAGATTAGTGCCAGTGGCTTTACCGAGGTTGGGTCTTGTTGTGCGGTACCCGCGATCGGATGGTCGGGGTTGCACCTTGGACAGCGTGTCCAGGTCGGCTGTGTCCGGGGGACAGGCCTCTACGGCATGGTTGCCGTGTGTTCTTACTTCGGTAGGTGGTACTAGCGTGGTTTGGTAGCTTCGTATGCGTGATCGAGGTGTACCTTCCGATACAGTAGGAGTAGCTGTAGTGCCGAGTTTTTGACCGGCCACCGGTCTGCTGTTCCTGCTGTAGTCGTAGCTCTCCTTTCCGCTACCGCCGTTGTTTCCGGTTGGGGTTCCGCGGGATCCCTGCTGAGTCTCTGTTTTGGAGACTCATTCCCTGCTTTTCAGGTGCAGCGGTTCTTCCTCATGGTTCGAGAGTGCGGAGCGGAGGTTCTCAGTTGCCAGCTTGCCGGGCCGAGTGTTCACTTGGCATGTGGTACGTTTTACTGCTTTAGACTGTACTTTCTGTTGGACTGGACTCTGTTGTTGCTGTCGTTGTTCTTTCTTTCGGCTTGTTGTTGTTGGTTGTCCTGCTTTATTTCCTATTTCTTTGTGCCTCCACACTCCTTTTAGCCCTTCCGAGCCCTCCCGGCTCGTGGGCGGCGGTGCGAGTCTCGGGTTATCGGGCCTTCCCGGTAATCGGATTCTCGGGTCATTACATTGGGGCTCACTGACACTCGTCACCGTGATAACGAGTCCTTGGAGGAGTTCATGGAGAGAGCGGAAAGAGGGTCCCGCGCTGTGTACTGCGTGGATGCCAGTAGCTGGGAGAGGTCAAACATGGACTTGAGGATATTCCTCCTCTTCCTGCTGGGAAAATTACTGCTGGGTTCCAAAGGAGACGACATCCATTGTCGTTTCCTAGAATTTTTGGTGGACCTAGAGAGGGTAGGGCAATATGCCTGGGGAGCCGCCGTGCTGGCGCATCTGTTCGCAAGTCTGTCCCAAGGGACAGATCGAGAGGTGACTGTGAGTGGCTTCATACCGTTTCTCCAGGTAATTATTTGTTTATTTATTTATGCAACTAATCTATTTCATGAAATGCTGATGACATGTGACGACGCAGGTATGGAGTTATTACTACATCCCAATGGGGCGAGCTCGACAGTGGCGTGTGGCTGTGGCACCACTAGCTCGGCGGTGGCAACCCATTATGAGCACAGCCTCTCTATCTTACCAGCTGATGGTATTAAGGCGTGAGCTGCAAGAGTTCCCCGCAGAGATGGTAGGACTCCATTTTTTTTGTCTTTTCTTTTGTCTTTCTTTTTTTTTTTGGTTCTTTTGAGTGATTAAGGAGACATACGTATGCCAACGTAGGTGATCTGGAGGCCTTACTCGGGCTTGGTCGATGTCGACCAACCGTGGGTCATCGCAGGTCGCCCTCGATTTGGTCGGGACCTTTGGGTCCACTGCCTGAATGAAATCGAGCCACTCCGGCTACGATTGGTCATGAGGACTCTAGGGCTTGCTCAGGAATAGGTAGATATGACCGCACCACCCTGTGTCAGGAGGAAGACACGTGGGCCGGTAACCTGTGTCGACTGGCGGGTGCGCTTCCCCGAACAATATGAAGATTGGCAGCGGGGTGGCACGCTCGTGGAGTCGCACGCCCGGGATAGTGAAGATTATCTACGTCTCTATAGGGCGATGTATGCAGAGCGACTCCTTCCTGAGGGACTTGTGGATGTGTATCTCCTTTCTCACTTTTTTGATATATATATTTTTTATCATTTTTTTTAAATGTAATGCTGACTCCTATGACATGGGTTTAGGATGCCCGTGATACCATGATAGCGAACTTGCGGGCTCGCTTGGCGGACACGGAGGAAGAGTTGGGTGACACCCGTGAGGCTTTACATGTCTCGGTGAGTATGTATGCAAATGCATATTCCTAATTACACCCCTAGGTTTCTGGTGTTTAGCCACTCATTGCCACTTCTTGCTATCATAGTGCGCTTGGCTCGACGCAACCCTACCAGCAGTAGGGGCAGAGGGTGCCTCTTCTAGTCTATGGATTCCTTCGTCGGAATTAGATTCCCTCCACGAGCAGCTTGCCCCTGTAACACAGCGCGCCGCGGAGGTAGAGGGAATGCTTTCCGCGCAGGTGAAGGTTCCTCTTATCCAAGCTTCTCTGCTTACGTCTCATCATACCCCTGAAATGATGGATATGGCAGGCCGAAGAGATGCAAGAGATGTTTACTCATGCATCACAAGGGAAGGCCAGGATAGCGGAGCTGGAGGAGGAATTGCAGCATCGCTCAGATGACAATTTTTCGCGGGACGCCATGGAGTTGAGGATCACCCTTCAGCTGGAAAGGGATGACAGAGAGAGAGAACGTGCTGAGAGGGAAAAGGACAGGGAAAGAGAGAAGGCCAAAAGATCAGCCGAGAAAGAGGAGAGGAGGGCCCTAGAGGCCCAACTATTTAAATTGAGGACCAGTCTCGGTCTCGCCGAGCAGTGGCTGAAGGATGGCGAGGAACGCTACCGAAGGGCACGAGAGCGTGGCTTTCGTGTTAGTAGCTTCTTTGCTGTCCCCGCAGATCGACGTCGGGGAGTGGAGATAGAAAGAGGACCGCAAAGCGGTAGAAGTACCGCTTTTCATGGTTGGGTAGCACCTTCTAGAGTTTCTCATCCAGAAAGCGGCGAGACGAGTAATGTATAGAAGGAGGGTGAGAGCTAATGTAAGCTCTCTCTTGTTGTTCATTTTTGTTGAGTGGGAGTGGAATAAAATGTTTTGTGCTTGGTTCTCTGCTTCTTTCTGATCTCCCAAATCCCTGTACACATCTAAGCAAACAAGTTAGCATTTCTGCTCTGACTTATCCCTTGCTCAATGAGTAAATGTGGTTTTGAATTATCCTTGATATCGAGTCAAGGGACAAGCCTTTATTAACAAAGGCAATGATAAAAAAGGATGATGAATGCGACAAACAAGCACACGGATGCAAACGAGAATTTAAAATGAATGGTGCATACAAATGCGATCATGCGAAGATGTGTTTTTTCTTATTTTTGTAGGTGTATTCATTTTTTTGTATTTTGTTGTTTGTTTAATTTTTTATTTTTTTGGTTTTTAATATTTCCATTTTTTGTGCATGTTCATTTTTTTGCCTTTTTTGGATTTTTGGATTTGTTATTTTTTTGTTTGTTTTTGGTTTGTTTATTTTTTTTATTTTTGCTAATGCATGATGACCACTTGATATAACATCTAACCTACATGAGAACGAGGGTTTCTTGCTAACCTCCTAGGCATCCTAAGTGCACGTCTAAGTTGATTTGGGCCTCTAGACTCCTCGAATGATAATCCCGCCGGCTAAGACTTACCCTGATGACAATACCGTCATGTCATGCTTAGGCTCCCAGTTGCTTCCGACCACAGGGATTCACCCAAAAAGTGTTCAAGGTAAATGATTTACTCGACCCGGGTCTATTTCCTCACAACTCTAGATGATATGTAATGGAACACCCTGGAACCCAAATGACCAACCGCGCGACGCTGACCCGGAATCAGACGCCGTCGCACCCATAGGTGACACGCTTGCATTGGTCTAAGCCCGAGGTTAGGCTAAGAAGACATTAAGATGGTAGATAAGGATCTTGACCGGTCAGAAACACGGAGACTCTTTCACGACAATGACTTCTGCTTTCCAAGATGGACAACCATACGTTTGTGTCGAAAGGTGGTTGCAGACTTTGGTGAGTTTCACCCTTCAGGAACTCCATTGAGCCTTCATCTTCAGAGGAAGAAGGAAGAGTATAGGGGGCAAACCTCCTGAGAGGACCGGCAAAACCGTTAACCCGGCGAGCCAATAGGGGCTCACTTAACTTCCCCTTTCGGGCAACTTCAGACCAAATCTCGAGCATTTACATCTCATGACCCCTTTTGTATAGAATTTGACTTTCAGTCAAAGGGGTTTCATTTGTGGGATCAGGCACGCTTACGACCAGGCTTTTCACTTGACTTTGATTTTGTTCTTCTTTTCTGATTTTTCTTGACAAATTTTTGCGAGGGACATAGTATCTTGACATTATGGAATCCCTCTTGGATGCCTGCGGGGACACTGCCCTCTTCTCGTACTCTGACCCATGCTCGAGGAATTAGACCCTACTCTCACCCTAGGAGTTGTGTTCGTGTTTCTCATGCTCAGCGTTTTAAGGGCACCGGCTGTCTCATTCGGTCGAAGATAGAAAGAACGAAGATTTAAGCGTTCTGGAGACCTTTTAGGTGAGGCCTCACCATGAGCGATGCTACCGATCTTTTATAGAACACATGTGTACATGCATGTTGTCTCCTTTTGAGGGGGGCATAAGCCAAACTAGCCGGACATGGATCTCCACGGCTCTGGCAAACCAAGACCCAGAACCTACCAAGTCTTAATAGGCCCTATCCCAACACGGAGGTTGAATGCAATGACTTAACTACATGGTGATCTCCGGGCATTAGCATTTTGAATTTTTTATTTTTTTTCTTTTCATTTTTTCCTATTTTTTTTGCTTTTGTTGTTGTATATATACATATTTTTGTTGTTTTCATTGTTTTCTATTTTTTTTGTTATTTTACATTTCATCATTTTTTGACACTATGTACACTTATCTAAGGGTAGTATTTCTTAAGATAAAGCCCATTCCAAGGGTGGGATAACTCGATACCCTCAGCATTGACTAGCCTATAGGCGTTGCCAGGATGCATAGCCTGAATCACGTACGGTCCTTCCCAATTGGGTTGGAGTTTAGAACGCGGCCCACCCGGTTTTACAAACATTCTTTTCACTACCATTTCACCGACTTGAAATTTCCTTTCAATGACCTTCTTTTGATAGAAACGTGTGAGTCTGTTCTGATATACACGTGCATGCTCGGCAGCGGCCAGCCGTTTCTCATCTAAGAGTTCCAATTGGGCAAGGAGTGAATCACGACGTTCGTCGAGGGGAAGTTCCTTGTCCAACTGTACCCTGAGAGAAGAAACCAAGATTTCATACGGAACTACCGCCTCCATCCCATAAGTGTGGGCGAACGGGGTTTGTCCAGTGGGAGTACGGATTGAAGTGCAATAGGCCCATAGAGCTTCAATCAGCTTTTCTGACCAATCTGAGAACTTGTTTGACTCACAGGTCTTTTTTATGATTTTAATCAATATTTTATTAGTGGCCTCTGCTTGGCCATTACCTTGTGGGTAATAAGGTGATGAATGATGTAATGCAATTTTATACCTTTTGCAGAGGTCCTGAAGGTCCTGAGATATGAATTGCGGCCCATTGTCGGTGATAATTATGCTTGGAATACCGAACATGGCGATGATGTTCTTCATGATGAATTTGCATACTGTTGACGCTTTAACCTCCACGTAAGCTTCGGCTTCAGCCCATTTGGTGAAGTACTCCGTTGCAGTAAGGATGAATGATTTTTGCTTAGTGAGGGAGTTCGGGTTACCAAGAGGACCGATGACATCGAAAGCCCACATGGAGAAAGGCCATGGGGAGGATACTGGATGAAGTGAAGAAGATGGGGAATGAATTTTATCGGCGTAAAGTTGACACTTGACACACCTGCGGACATAGATGGCACAATCTTCTTCCATGGTGGGCCAGTAAAAGCCTTGCCGAAGGATTTTCTTGGCAAGCATTTGGCTATTCACATGGCCACCGCACACACCAGAGTGTGCTTCCTCGATGCATTTCCAGACCTCCTCTTCGTCGAGACATCTTAAAAGAACACCAGTAAGACTCCTCTTGTATAGCACTCCTCCGACCAGCATGTACCTCTATGCCACTCTCCTTATGGCTTTTCTATCTTCCGATGTGGCTTCTTCAGGGTAGGACTGATCTTTGCAATACTTGGCAATTTCGTAAAACCATGGCTTCTCCTCATCAGCCAATTCTTCTTCTAACTCTGTCAACATAATTTCCCTCTTCTCAAGGATTTCTTCCTGTAGGGCCTTCCTTGCTATCCTGTCCTTGATATTTACGTAGGAAGCATCATCGATTGCAGGGGCATGACACTTGTAGATGTGAATGGACTCAAACCATCTTCCTAGAGGGAACCTTAAAGATGATGCCAACGAGGCGAGGGCATCGGCCAGAATGTTCTGATGACGAGGGACATGGACAAAGATCAATTTGGTGAACAGTTTGGCAAAGGCAGCAGTGAGTTCTTGGTATGGCTTGAGCTTGGGATCGCGAGTGCGATATTTAGTGAGCACCTGGCAAAGAATGAGTTGACTATCACCTACGACTCGTAATTCGGTGATACGAAAGGAATGAGCGAGTTCTAGGCCAGCTAGAAGAGCTTCATATTCGGCTATATTGTTGGTAACGGGGAATTTGAGCTGATATGCCAGTGGGAATGTAAGGCCTTCAGGCGACAGGAGGGCAATGCCGATTCCTTTCCCTTGGGAATTCAGAGCTCCATCAAAATGTAACGTCCACATGCAATCATCTGATTGGTTGATGGACATTAGTTCCTCATCTGGGAACTCTGATTGGACAGGGTCGAATTTGGGAAGAGGATGGTGAGCGAGGTGCTCAACTATAGCATACCCTTTAATCACCTTTTGCTGGATGTAGACGATGTCAAACTGAGAAAGAAAGCTTTGCCAGCGTGCTAATCTATCTGTAAGGACAGATTTTTCTAGAAGGAACTTGATAGGGTTCATTCGAGCAATCAGATGAACTTCATGAGCTAGAAAGTATTGTTTCAATTTCTGCACCACCCAGAAAAGGGCGGCACAAGTTTTCTCCATAGCAGTGTACTTCTGCTCACAAGGGTTGAGGAGTTTGGACAAATAATAGGTTGCCCTTTCTTTGCCCGCTTCATCGGCTTGTGCTAGGACAGCTCCCACGGAGTCGTCTAGGACCGAGATGTAAAGGATTAAATGTTTACCTGGCGTAGGTGGAATTAGAACAGGTGGATTGGCCAGATATTCTTTTAATCCTTCAACAGCTTTTTGACATTTAGAATTCCAACTGAATTCTACTCCGGACTTAGTCAATTCATAGAAAGGTTTGCATCTTTGCGAGTGCTGGGACACAAATCGACGAATGAATTGTAACCTTCCGATTAACCCTCGAACTTCTCTCAGATTTTTCAGAGGTGGCATATCCCTAATTGCTTTAGCTTTGTTGGGATCTATTTCAATGCCCCTCTTACTCACAATGAAACCAAGCAATTTGCCCGATGAGACGCCAAATACGCACTTTTTCGGATTCATTTTCAAATTGAACTCCCTTGATCTTTGTAGCACCTTAGCCAGAACTCTTGGGGGTTCTGCCCTAGTCCTGGATTTCACCAGTAAATCATCCACATACACCTCTAAATATACATACATCATGTCATGGAATATTGACGTCATAGCCCTTTTATAAGTAGCTCCAGCATTCTTCAAACCAAACGGCATGACCAAATAGCAGTAAGTTCCCCAAGGTGTGGTGAATGATGTTTTCTCCTGATCCTCTTCCGCCAAACGGATCTGATTATATCCCGAAAATCCATCCATAAACGAGAGAGTTTCATAGCCTGCTGTATTATCAACCAACACATCAATGTGAGGCAAGGGGAAATCATCTTTTGGACACGCGCGGTTAAGGTCCCGAAAATCGATACAGATTCTCACTTTTCCATCCTTTTTCATGACCGGGACAATGTTTGCCACCCATTGAGGATATAGGACGACTCTAATAAACCTAGCTTTGTGGAGCTTATCGACCTCTTCCTTCATTTTTAAAGCCATTTGGGGGTGGAAACGTCTTAACCTTTGCTTTACCGAGACGGACCCTGGTTTTAGCGTTAGGCGATGTTCGACCAGGGTGGAATCTAATCCCGGCATATCCTCGTAACTCCACGCGAACGTGTCCCTATATTCCTTTAGGACCTCGATCAATGCCTCTTCTTCAGATGGTGGCAAATTGTCACTTATGAGGATGATTCTAGGGTCTTCCTCGGTCCCCAGGTTGATCTCTTTGGTGGGTTCTTCTATAGCGACTGATGGTTCCTCAAACCTCCTCATTCCACTAGCATATGCGTCAGCCGCGTCCTCATATTCTTCGTCCCCTTCTTCAATAGGGTACTCTTCATCTGTGAGCTCATAAACTCCGTATCCCTCATTAATTGTGCAATCCTCCTCACATTCTAACTCCGGCAGATGGATGGGACTTTCTAGCAATTGAGGAATGGCTAGAAAGGCTTGACACCTATTGGCTAGATCTAGAAGGAATCGAAGAGGAATTTCCCTGCCCTTGGATTTTCTTCTAGGTACTACCCTTGACTCGCTACTCCTAACCTGACTGACTTGTTCTACATACGAAGAAGAAGTTGAAGAATGTACAGGAAGAGACCCCTCGATAGAGGGGTAAAGAAGGTCGCTCAAGGGACCTTGAATGAGTGGCCCGTAAGTCGGGGCACACTCGTGAGAGATGTAGGAGGTCTCCTCAAAGGAGATGCATTGTTGAAGAGTTTGAAAATCGACGTTTTTTTTTTCATTTTCATTTTCAATTACAAAACAATTGAAAGAAATTAGAGAATGGGAGGAGGGAACTATAACTAGGGGGTTGCATGGCTCATTGAGCAGATCATGGTTGAAAATTTGGCATGGGATGAGAAATCCACGCAAGAATGTGAGCAGAGAAGGGGACCTGGGAATATCATCAGATAAACGTCGGGTCCAAGAAAGAGTCAGCAGCAACGACTGGGGAGAATGATCAGATAGAATGACGGAAAGCGATCCGTCCGTGGCAACTTCCTCTCGGCGAGGAAAACTTGGAATTTCGGCAATGTCAACGACATCTTTTGGTACCTCGGAGATCAAAAGTGGCCCCTCTAAGCCTGGAGGCGAGAACATCTGTTGTAGTGCCATGGAAATATTGTGTATATCGAACCACTTATTCCATTCACAGTCTGGGTCATCGTGTTTCCCCTTCTTTGTAGTTCTCGAGCAGCTTTCAGCTAAATAGGTAATCTGTAATTTCCCATGTGATTCTCGCGGGTAATCCCCCAACTGTATAACCGGACCCTTTCTGAAATGAGAGTACAAGGTCCATGTAAGAGGTCCCTCATATGATTCAAATGGCCCTTCAAAGCCTAGGCCGGCTCTAAGGGTTAACCTTATCTTGTTTGGCAGTCTCAGTCTCCCTTGTGATTGTGCCCCCAAACCTTTGCCCTGCTGGTAGCCAATATTTCTCATGATCTCCCATCCCTTAGAATGGGAAGGGTGACATGACTTTGGTGTTAGAAACGGCTTCTGTGTCAAAGGGGCGCGGCGAGGGTCACACACATCTAGCAGTGAAAGAATTGGCCGGTGGGTCGGCCAAACAGAAGGCAAAGAGGTATTAATAGCATCCACTGTAGAAAAGATGGGCATGCTATTTACCTTGATAATCCAAGCCTTGTACGGAAACTTCAAGCACTGATGATTGGTGGAAGGAACCGCATTCATAACTTCAATGTAAGGGCGGCCTAGTATGGCCTTGAATGTGGGATCCATATCAAGGATATGGAATTCCGTAAAGACTGATGCAGGGCCCAATTCTACATTCACGATGACCATCCCCATTGGTGGCTTTTTGCTATTGTCATAGGCTGTAACTGTGATTGACGAAGGCCTTATCTGTTACGTGTCAACCCCACATGATTGGAGGGTGATCATAGAGATCATATTTATAGACGCACCAGTGTCCACCAAACACGGGTCTACAGACACCCCATTGATCTTTACTGTAATACACAAAGCATATTTTCGAGCCTCCTTGGGGGCAAGCTCATGGTGGTGAAATATAATAGCCGGTTGTGTATCATTTGGCGTCAATACTGACGAGATCTTCTCCACTGGGAGATCCTCATTTACCATAACCCTCTGAAGGTACTCCATCAAGGCGTCCTGATGGGTTTTCGACCTCTTGATTAGCTCGAGTATGGAGATCCGAGCTGGTGTTTTATCCAAGTGTTTCAACAGGTCATATTGTGTCCCGGGGATAGACTCCTCTGGCTGTTCTTCAGTGTCTTTCTCCGGCTGAGATTGCTCGGGGACCTGACTGTTTTGGGGAAAAACCTGATAGAACATCCTTCCACTACGGAGCACCATGGCTTGTGGTTTTGGCGGCAGCTCTATGGAGTTAGATATGGGGTTTAGCAGGGGTTCGAGGGGTAGTGGTGGAGGAACAATTGAGGAAGCAGGGGCGATGACAAGTATAGGGGCTCTGATGAGTGGTTTGTTAGCTGGAGGTATGGTGGGAGTGGATGAAGTCTCAGATGGACGATGAATGATAAGGGGTTTAAAAGGTGGAGGCATAGTAGAGGTCGATGGGGGCCCGGATGGGTGATGAATAATGAGGGGTTTCGTGGGTAAAGGGGTTGTGGTAGAGGTAGATGGTGCCTTGGAAGGGTGTTGGACAATAAGGGGTTTGTTTAGTGGAGGCAAAACGAAGGTGGATGACGAAGTGGAAGCGTGAGAAATGATGGGAGGCTTTGAGGGTAACGATGTTATGGTGGAAGTGGAGGGTGTTTGTTGGGGACTCGAAGGGAGGTCATCAGCAGAGACGCGGATGAGATGACGTGATAGTAGTGGAAATGAGTGAGGTATCACTGCGGGTTGTGCTACGGGTGGAGGATAGACAGGTGCGGGACGAATAAGGCGTGGGGATTGGATCAGAACGTGATTGGTGACAAGGACAGAGCCGCTTTCCGTATGCCAATCTTGCCCTCTTCCAACCTTCGGGAAGGAAGAGATGGGGTTGACTTGGTGGTTAGGTTGTTGGTGCGCCGGTAACGGATTTTGGAGGATGCCCATGTTTAGTTGTTGCTGTGGTGCCTGCTGAGGCTGTTGTTGTTGTTGTTGTTGTTGTTGTTGTTGCTGTTGTTGTTGTCTAAGAGGAGGTCTCCTGGCCTTCATCATGGTGACGCATCGCCTCATTTCATCCCAATCTATTTGATGTTCATCGTTCATGTCATAGATATAATCTCTGAAATGAAAACAATTTTCCACTGTATGACCCGGCTGTCTATGGAAGACACAATATCTGGAAGTGTCGACGTTCGGGGGCCATATGGCTTTTTCCTTAGGCAATGTGAGGAAATTAGCAGCCATGAGAGCATTAAATATGTCCGGCAACGACTCCGGAAAAGGTGGGTAATGAGCTCTCCTAGGGCCGATCGGCCTTCTCTGTTGTTGGGGGCCATAATCCCCTGGTGGCGGAACCTAATTATATTGAGGAGGTCGCTGTTGTTGTTGTTGAAGATGGAGGGGTTGAGGCATATTGTTCTGGAAGAGATTGTTTTGTGGGGGAGGACGATAGGGTTGCTGACCTTGTTGCTCCTGATGAAAGGGGAACTGTGGGGGTTGTGGGGGCCTAGGGTTAGCTTGCTGGTTGGGATGGCCAACCGCGCCCACTTGTTCATTTGTTACAACCCCTTCTGTTACCCCACCTTGGGCACCCATGCCCGGCTTCCTAAACACCTTTGGCTTTGGTGGCTCGAACATATGCATGAGGGGAGAATCTTTCAGCTGTGTTTGGATATATCGAGCCCTCTCATACAGTTCCTCCATAGTGGTGAGCTTGTTCATTGCCAGGACGTGTCTAAATTGTGGAGTGGCATTAGACACGACCATCTTTACTTGCTCCGATTCTGAAATGGAGTCTCTCACTTTCTCTGCCAAGGATCTCCATCGATCGGCAAATTGGATGAAATCTTCGTCCGGCTTCATTTTTTCAGCCACTAGGTCGGTAATAGAGAAGGAGGGACCGACCCTATCCCGATATTTTTGTAGGAATTTCCGTTGAACTACGTCGAAGTTCTCAGCCTCACTCGGCTCTAGGGAATAGAACCATTCTAAGGCGGGACCATCCAATGATCTCCTAAAGAGGTATGTCAATGATCTTTGATCGTTCTGCCAAAACGAGGACTCATACATAAAGTCCTTCAGATGAATGAGGGGGTTGCCTATGCCGGTGTACCGTCGATACGTTGGCATTTCAGAAGGAGGGAGATGGAATACTGGAAGGATTGGTAAAGAGATCTCAGGCGCAGATTTGACATCCACAATCTTTTTGAAATCTCAGAATTGTTCGTCCATCTTGTTCATCCTATGAAGGAGAGATTGGGTGACCTCATTGTAAGGAGCAGGTTGTGGTGGCCACTGAGGCCTTGCGGAAGCCTGAGAAGGGAATTCCGGATGAGTGGGACGTTGTGGCATGTCAGTAAACGGAACTGACTGAAATGTTGTATGAGGAATTGGCGGAACCTGAGACTGGGGAGGTAATTGGAAAGAGGGAGGTTGCAGACGTTGTGGCATATCAGTAAATGGAATTGACTGAAATGTTGTATGATGAATTGGTGGAACTTGAGACTGGGGAGGTAATTAGAAAGAGGGAGGTTGCAGAGTTGTCTGCACAAGAGGGAATGATGAAGGGATTGCCTGTGCGGGCTCTTGAGTAGGGAGAGCAACTGGTGTTGGATTTTGAGGAGTAGAATCAACCGATTTCCCTTTTAAGACGGCCTGAAAGGCTCGGATCTGATCGGAATTGAGCTGTGTGTTCGCGAGAACACCTAGCAAGGAGGAAATATCTTGTGGCGGGGATGCTTCCCCGACGGCGGCTCGCATCTCATATGAGGGCTCACGGGAGGAACCTGCGTCCTCAGCAGGGACATGTGTCCCCTGGTGACCCGGGGTCAGATTCTGACCGTCTCCGGACATTTCTTGATCTTTTCCGGAACACGAGATTTTGCCGGAACGCAATAACATACACACTCAAACCAATAGCAAAGATTAACAAACAAGTTGATGTGTAACGCCCTTTTTTGTGTTTTCTTTTTATTTTTCCTTTTTTCTTTTCTTTCTAATCAGAATGTAATAACATACACACTCAAACCATTAGCAAAGATTAACAAACAAGTTGATGTTTAACGCCTTTTTTTTTATTTTCTTTTGGTTTTCCCCCTTTTTTTCTTTTTTCTAATCTAATGTTCACACCACAGGAGGGACCTTAGTTGCAATATTAATTTCCGCCGTGTGATCTAAGGATACTCGACTCACCACGAATGGGTTGACTATCTCCAGGGAACTTCAGTGGTACAACCAGCCCAGTGAACGAAGAGGGAATCCTTTGATGTCGGGGACTTACGGAGGTCCCGATGGAGGAGATCCTAGTCCGTCGAGAGGAATTCCCGACGGAGAGTCCTTCCTTCACAGGAAAAGGTGATCCTAACAAAATGGAACAAAAGAAATAAAAATAAAAGGGAGATGATATGCAATGCAGTGCTGAATTTAACAGGAGATATATAAACAAACAACAAATATATGCAATAAAAGAAATTAAACAAACATCACAACACTCCTTTTCTGCAATGATACAAATCTCTTCAGACTTCAAGGGGATTCTGGAGTAATGCACGTAGTGCACGAGGGATGAAATTGGAATGCCAAGAGTGATAGCGGGAACACGAATATAGCGCACGCGGGCGCAATCAGGAGGGGCACACGTGGGTGCCGAGTGGAGGGGCACACGTGGGTGCCGATGGCAAGAGTGCTACTGGGAGCACGAATGTAGCGCACGCGGGCGCAATCAGGAGGGGCACACGTGGGTGCCGAGTGGAGGGGCACACGTAGGTGCCGATGGCAAGAGTGCTACTGGGAGCACGAATGTAGCGCACGCGGGCGCAATCAGAAGGGGCACACATGGGTGCCGAGTGGAGGGGCACACGTGGGTGCCGATGGCAAGAGTGCTACTGAGAGCACAAATGTAGCGCACGCGGGCGCAATCAGGAGGGGCATATGTGGGTGCCGAGTGGAGGGGCACACGTGGGTGCCGAAAGTATTTGGGTAACCAGAGAAAACAAAAGATGTCCCACCGTGATCGCCAAGAGATGTGGACGAACGTCACGGGACGAAGGAGAGGGAGATTTCTCTCCCTCTTAAAGGAGAACGCACGCTTTGTGGTGTGACGTGGGAAAGCAGGTAGTATGTCCTAATGACAACCTGGTAATAGAATAGAGAAAACGAGAGTATATTATTACAACATGATACTATTCAACACAGTCATAACAGCAATATGAACAAAAGCGAACCACCGCGAGACATTGGTCTTTGCGGGGTTTTTTACTGTAATAAATATAAATATATATAAAAGACCACCGCGAGGTATTACCCTCCGCGGGATTTTTACTATAATATAAATATATGTAACAAGAAATAAAAAGGGGATTAAGTAAACCGCCGCGAGATGTCACTCTCCGCGGGGTTTTAAGGCGGTGATAGGGGAATGTTAAAATTAAACGGTTAGAGGTTAGGGTGTTAGAGTGCAGAAATTAAACGGTAACGGGAGGCGACCCACCGTAACCAGTTAGGAGTTATAGGTTAAATGTACAGAAAATAAAATGTAGAAATTAAACGGTAGCGGGAGGCGACCCACCGCTACCAGTTAGGAGTTAGAGATTAGATGTACAGAAAATAAAGAACAAAAATAAAACGGTAGCGGGAGGTGACCCACCGCGACCAGTTAGGAGTTTGAAGTTAGATGTACAAAATATAAAATGCAGAAATTAAATGGTAGCGGGAGGCGACCCACCGCTACCAGTTAGGAGTTAGGGGTTAAATGTACAGAAAAATAAAATGCATAAATTAAACTGTAGCGGGAGGCGACCCACCGCTACCAGTTAGGAGTTAGGGGTTAAATGTACAGAAAATAAAAGTCAGGGTTAGGGTATAGAAATTAAATGTTAGAAATTAAAGGCAAGAAATTAAATGTTAGAAGTTAGAGTACATAAATGAAATGTTAGAGGTTAATGTACATAAGTAAAATGTTAGGAATTATTATACAGAAATAAAAGGTTAGGAGTTAAATAGGGGAGGAGGAACCGCCGCGGGGAATGATCCTCCGCACGGGTGAGGACAAGAACTCAAGAGCAACTACTGCGGGAAGTGACTCTCCGCGGGGCTAAGAAGTGAAGCGCGCGTTAGGAGGTTGTGATCGCCAGGGGCTAGGAACCCCACAAGAAAGTTATGATCGCGTTCGTCGCCGGAGCGGGAGCAGTGCGGGTCCTTTCTTCCTCTTCTTTCGGCCGGCCGACGAAGAGGGCTTCCTTCGGTTACCCTGATTTTGTTATTCTTTCCTTTTTTTTATTTTGGCTTTTGTTATTATTTTAACTAGTTACCCCTACACGAAGAACAAACAGAGAAAAATAACTGAATGAGAATGACGGCGATGTAGTACCAATCCTTTAAAAAATGATACTGAGAATAACATAAACAAATACGGACCTGGTTGGTGGTGTTTAAAACCCCTTTAGAACTAGAGGATAGTAAATGATATGATGGAATGCACAAACATGAAGACGCTCACAAACTAGGCCCTCTCTGGGAGAGAGGTGTGACATAGATGCTAAATGATGGATATAACGTAATTAAGGAACTGATTAAAAATAAAAAGGGGAGAAAAGCTTATTGGGGGAGGCCGATGACGGGCTTTGGATGAGCTTCTCCGAGGTGAGGATGGCACGAGCGTATGCTGAGATGTAACAGGTTCTCGTGTACTAAGACGTCCGGAAACTCGGCAGGACCTTCCGGGTATCTATACCGCCCTGAAAAGGAGAAAGGGAGAGAGAGAGAGAGTTCTATCTTTTTTTAAAGAATTTTTTTATATCTTAGTTTTAGGGGGGAAGAAAATATAAAGCTGAGAAGAGAATAATAATAATAAAAAGAATAACAAAAAGATAATAACAATATATATATATATATATAGAAGAGAAAGAGGAAGAAAATGGGGGGAGTGAGAGATCGAGAGAGGGAGGGAGAGAGAGAAAGAGTGAGAGAGGGAGAGAGAATGAGAGAGTAAAAGAAAGAGATAAAAATAAAAATAATAAAAGAGTTGAGAGAGAGAGAGGGGGGGAAAGAGGGAGAGAGTAGAAGAGAGAGAGGGAGAGAATACGAGAGAGTGAATAAAGGGAGGGAGAGAGAGGGGGATTAAAAAGTAAAAAAAAGAAGTGAGATGGAGAGAGAGATCGAGAGGGAGAGAGGGAGAGAGAGAGTGAGAGGGGGTGGTGAGAAGCAGAGAGAGGGAGAGAGAGGCGGTGGGGAGAGGGAATAAAAAAAGAGAAAAAAAAGAAAAAGGTGAGAGAGAGGGAGAGAGAGAGAGTGAGAGGGGGCTGGTGAGAAGCAGAGAGAGGGAGAGAGATGCGGTGGGGAGAGGGAATAAAAAAAGAGAGAAAAAGAAAAGAAAAAGGTGAGAGAGATGGAGATCGAGAGAGAGAGTGAGAGGGGGGTGGTGAGAAGCAGAGAGAGGGAGAGAGAGACAGTGGGGAGAGGGGATTAAAAAAGAGAAAAGAAAGAGTGAGAGAGAGGGAGATCGAGAGGGAGAGAGATAGAGAGAGTGAGAGAGAACCGCGGGAGGGAAGAAAGGGGAGAGAGAACAGAGAGAGGGAGAGAGACGCGGCGGGATGAGAGAGGGGGGACGCGAGAGAGAGAACAGAGAGAGAGGGAGAGAAACGGAGGGGGGGGGAAGAGAGAAGGGAGAGGCGACGGAGGCGGTTGGAGCGGCGAGCCGCGGTGGTGGCCGGCGATGGCCGACGGTGCTGCAGTGGCGGTCGGAGGTGGCGTCCACGGGAGGTGGTGCAGCGGCGACGGCGGTGGCGTCCGCGAGAGGTGGTGCTCGCGATGGCCGATGAAGGGGGGTGCCCGGTGTGGGGACTCGGCGTGGGCGGCAGGCGGCGACGAGGTGGCCGGAAGGGCACTGTCGTAGAGGAGGTGGCAACGGTGAGGGTTGGCCGGAGGGGCACCGATGTGGAGAGGACGCTGGGGGTTGGCTCAAGCGGTGGGCTCGCGGTGCATGCAAGGAGGCGGCAGTGGCGTGGAGAGGGAGAGCGGCGACGACGGCGTGGCCGGGGGCAAGGTCACGGGTTGCTAGCGGTAGAGGACGTTCGTGGGGAGGTCGTTGCGGCAGTACTCGTGGGCATGCAAGAGGGGGTGGCCGACCTTAGAGTGGTCGCGGGTGCAGGCGAGGGAATGAAGGGAGATGGCCGGGGAGTGGAGGACTGCGGCGATCGGAGACGTGGCCGGAGGAGGTGTGGAGATGGAGGGGGTGGCTCGGGAGGTGGCTGCAGAGGGAGAGAAAAAGAAAGAGGGAGGGGAGACGGTGGAGGTGTGGGTGGTGGCCGAAGGTGGCAGCGGTGTGTTGTTTGGAGATGGAGGGTGCGGTGGTCGGAGGTGACAGCGGTGTGTTGGTTGGGAGGAAAGGAGAACTTGGAGATGGGGAGTTGGGTCCTGGGAGAGTGAGAGTGGAGGGATGGCCGACGGTTCTGTGTAGTAGGTGTACGTTGGTGGGAGAGAGAGATCCACCAGGTAGTGGAGGTGTGTTAGCAGAGGGAGGAGTGGGTTCTTACGTGAGTGGGTGGGGGTATTGAAGGGGGGAGACAAGATCTAAGAAATGAGGAGGGATTTAAGGAGAGGAGTTAATAAAAATACAAGAAAAAATATTTATTTTATTTTTGTTTAGAGATGAGCCCAAGTCATTTTATATTTATCAATGTTTATTTATGATTGACCACCTATTTTATCCTTTTTTATTTTTGTTTGTATGCATACATATATATATATATATATGTACGTATATATATATTTTTATATATATATATATATATATATATATATATATATATATATATATATATATATATATATATATGTATGTATGTATGTATGTATGTATATATATATACGGTAGAATGGGCCAAGCCTGTTAGAATTACTTTTTTTTTTGTTTAATGCAAATTTTGAACAAGAGTGGGCCAAGCCCATCAAAATCTTTATTTGTCCCCCCCCCCCCCTTTCCTTTTTAACATTATGGGCCAAGCCCATTGACATTTTTATCTTCTTGTGTAGGAGAGGAATGGCCACAGGCCCATTAGTGAGGGTTTCGCTCATTTTGACAAATAACACTTGACTTTCCGCGAGATCGAATAAAAAAATTGCAAATCATTCAAATAGTTTAACTATGCGAGCCGCTTTGGGGCGTCTTAGCGTAATACGGGATTTGCTCAACGCAATGTTTAAAATGCCGTGTCTACACCGACATTAAGGAAGATTATAATGAAAGTTCTATCCAAAACATCCTCCTCGAGTGGGTGCGAGCGGAATTGGTCAATATTCTCCTTCTTACATACCAAGCTTAGGAATAGGCTAATACACAGAAGATTGGACAAAATGGTTTATGTTCATTACAACATGAAGCTAAAGGTTAAACGTGTGCAGATGGATGTAAGGAGAGGAGAGGGAGGCTATGACCTAACAGATGTTATGTACTTACGAGACAATGATGACCTTATGGTTTCATGGGTTACAAGAACAACAACAAAGCATGGTGAGGCAGAACTTGATGAGGAGGCCGAAGAGCTAAGAACAACACTGTAGCCTAATACTTTTCTTGCAGCAATGGTGCAACAGGCAGTGGGGGAGGGAGATGACACTGATATGTAGATGGTTGGAGACAAGTCAGTGGTGGGACATGATGCAGAAGTTAACTTGGATGAAGACCTCATCATTGGGGTGGGGACACATCATATGCGTACAATGATGTAGCAAGGGAGTGATTGACGCAGTCTCCAGCTGACCCATGTCCACAGCCTCTCAGGTGAAATAACGTATACATATTGAATCACATATTTGATTAGAGAGCGTAGGCATCCATTTATGTACTATGATGTAAGAAAAAAATTACATGTCGATCTACCACATGAACAATGATCTCATGTTACTGCACCGTGACATTCAATATCTACAAAACTCAGAATGGCATCCATTTCTAAAGAGGTTAGGAGGAGTTCATCATTTAGGGATGTGAAATTATATGCCTACGAGAACATTTATACGTTAAACTATATTTCATTACTAATTGAATCTGATGGCCTTTCAATTCTATAGCCTTCGACATCATCCAAACAACCATCTCAGTCTTCTGCACTATGGCGCTCGACGTCTAGGGAACCCACTCAGCCATCTCAGGTATACTCATACCTATTGACTTACACAGTACGAAATTACTTGAAGTGTTTATCAAACATGACATGCGCTTCCCAGGCATCTGGAGGGAGATAACATGCAGTAGAGAAGTTGACGCTTGCTCCACAGAAGAAGAAATCATCATGGACCACATTATTCAGGAGTAAAAAGGACAAGCAACCACCAGTAAATCTGATGAACATTGCAGACTTGGAGATGGTAGATTCAAAGGTAAATGACGACACTCCCAAGCCATTCGTAGAGCCTCACATTAGTGGGAGTTATGACTCCAATGATGATAGTACACTGAGAGGTTCTTCATCGCATAGTGGTGGCGGTTCTCGTGGTGGTCAACGCAGTCGTCGTGGGGATACTAGTGCTGGTGGCCAAGAGTATAGCAGTGGTCAAGGCAGAGGTCATGGAGGCCACGGACATGGTCATCACGAAGGCATGGTATGGACAGAGGAGTAACATTTTACACATGCTACACAGAGTGAGGACCACAGTGCTCCACCACCAGAGGCGAGGTGGGCAACTGGTTATTGAGATCCCTACTATGAAAGTTCTATTGTAGACAGTACCAACTATCAAGATATGGTATCTGATTTTAAGAGGATGAACACACATAGCTCTCAGGGATATGTCAGTGAGTATGGACGATCATGGCAGCAACGACCCATATATCATGATGATTCTGAGAGCAGTAGTTCATTCTTCCCATCACACTCATACCCTCATCACTATCCTTCAATGCCGCAATATACCCAAGGATACAGTCAGCCCTCAGATGCGCCACCTCTGGTAGTGTACTTACAGGGTTCCTAAGAGTATAAACACTACGTGCACATGTACTGGGAGAACTATATAGGTTCCATGGCATATGAAGACTACTTCTCCTATCTGCGAAGCATGCATAATGTCAGATTATTTAGAGATGGGATGTGGCCGAGTTTGAGCCCATATGATTATGTTTATGTATCATTTGCATATACTTGTACGTAACTATACATTAATCCTTTAATTGTTCATGTCTTGACTTTTGCACTTACCCTTCAAGTTACTAATGCAAAACTGTTCAACACTTGCAGGTCATCATGGACGAATGACGCCACCCTACGTGGGAGCACATATACTCTATTGAGGGTGGCCAACATGTGCACTGTAGATATTGCGAACATCACCTCACCGGCATACACAGATTTGCAGAGCACCATACTTGAGTGGGATGGGATTGCCGTGCATGCTCATTAGTTCTAGATGATGTCCGAGATTATTTTTGGACATAGTTATAGGACGAATATGTTTCTCACAGCAAAGCCATGGCATCGTGATGCGGGACGGGACGCGACACGAGACCAATTGATATGCAAACCTTGGACTCTAGGCAAACTCGTGATCGTCCCTAGCGAGGGAAGCGTGCGGACTGCGCGGTTGAGGAACCGGTAATGAGTCTCGGGTACTCGGCTCTTCAGTGCTCGGATTGAGTCACGGGACGGGTCACGCTCTCTCTCTCTCTCTCTCTCTCTCTCTCTCTCTCTCTCTCTCTCTCTCTCTCTCTCTCTCTCTCTCTCTCTCAGCAGTGATCAAATAATAACGAGCTAGATTCCTAACTCTTAAGCAACGGCATTACAGAATATATACATGATAATCAAATGTGATAAAATAGAGGAGCGAGAACGATACCTCCACGCTCCGGGTGTGGGGAAGGAGATCCCGGCCAAGACTCGTATTCCCGGTACAATGGTATAACTTATTATAGCAAGGATTTTATGGCCCACTCCACGCAGGGAGGTAAGGGGTGACAACAATAACCCGGGAATACCAAGCTTGGGTTGACGGGCGGCAAATTGGACCGCTCCGTCGGTGGTGTCCGAACGGCGCGAGCTGGGGATCTGGTGGATCACGCCTTGATCCGACGTCCGATCTGGCTGGGATTGGTCCCAACGTGAAGAGGACTCTTGGACGAGTAATCCCATGGAAGGGATCACGCTGGATCGCCTTGAGGAAGGCGAGGCGGCCTGATTCGGAGACCCTACTGTTTGCTGGCCCGAACCAGTTCTGCTGTTCCAGAACTGCACGACCCGGCGAGAATCGATGCTGCGATCAGATCCAAAATCGGATCGTCACGAAACTGGCGCCGTTGCAAAGCTCTCTTGAAGATCTACGAACACCTGGGATCACAAGAATTTTCATGTTGCTGGATTCTTCGTGGGGAAATTTAGAATAGGGATGTTCCCTGTCTTAGAATAGACCCGACAGACTGGAATCCGCCTGAAACTGAGCTTTGACCGAGGCCCAAACTATGGATCTAGGATCTGGTTTTTTTATGGGAGAAAGAGGGGGAAGTAAGGGACGTGCATGAATTTTTTTGGATTTTTCAGAGGAGGTTTGATGGGTGGGGAGGATTTTATACTAGGGGGGGTCAGATCTAGACTGCCAGGGACAGAACAGATTTTGGATCTTGCAGTGGCTTTTTTGGTGGGCAAACAAACTCATAAAATCATGAAAAAAATTATGGAGGAAGGCTTTTGTGGACAGAAATCTCAGTCCAAATTTCAGATCAATCTGAAATCGGAAGGGGTCAACAAGGGGAAGAGTTGGGGTGCTGGATCCTAGATCTGCACTGGGACTAACTGTGTAGACCAGAGAAGATGTAAATGGAACCCAAACGTTAGAGGAATAATCTGGAAATTTTTCTAGAGAGGGGGGATTTTGTGGGGAACCCACCCTCAAAATTTCAGCTCAATCAAATCTCCTGATTGGGAGCTAAAAAACGGGGACTGGGTTGCTGTCCAGGGGTAGATATATCTGCGACGGTGAGCCGGTGGCGGTGCGACGGCGGCTCAATGGCAGCGGCAGCGGCGGCGGTGCTGAGATTCTCACTCAAAGAGGGGATGATAGGGAGGTATCACACCTCAAGAAGGAGACTCTCTCAGCTGCAAAAGGGGAGGAAGGGGAAGAGGGGCTGCGCCCTTGGGCTTGGAGCAAAAAATGCTGATTTTTCTTCTTTTTATTCTATGGAAAATAAAAAATACAATGCTTATATATGGAAAGGAAACCCTAGACAAATGACCTCTACTACCCTCAGATCTAGGGTTAGAAAATTCCATTTTTTTTCCATGTGGTCAAAATGACCAAAATAAAAAACTATAAAGGGGGGTGCGCCCTCCCCTTTTTAAGGAGAGAAAATGGATTTTTTTTTCTTTTTGTCTCCTTGGTCAACAAGGGAGGCTTGGTCCAAGTTGGACCATAGAGCAGCCCCACATGGGCCCTAGAGAGTCTAGGTGGCCCAATGGGAGAGAGAATGGTGGTCCCGCCAGGCCAACATGGCATTTTAGCAAAGAAACCCACTAAAACCTAAGGACTCACATTTTGACTTATAGTTGCCATACAATTGCAAACCCATTTACACAAGGTTATAAATGCAAACAAAAGGATATAAATGTAAACTAAAAAAATGTTAGTGGTCTTGCTTTAATGTCCCCATCAATTCTCCCCGGGTGGAAAGAAACTCGACCCCGTCGAGTAAGGGGTGCGGCTGCTACGGGTCCGGCACACCAGGAAGCGCGGAGTACGCTCCACTCAAAGTAGTCGTCACATGTTCATCCCGTATATATTCCATATGTTCACGCTGCTAGGGAATGAGGCTAGTGGTGGACACTCCGGGGTGGGGTCACTCTCAAAGGAGGGAGACGGCTCAATGACTCACTGGGAATCACCGTTGGGTCCCTATATGTGACTGGATCCGAGACATGGAATGATAGAGCTGATCCCCTATTCGTTAGGCAAGTCCATAACGTACGCACGGGATCCGACTTGCCTCACACTCGAAATGGACTGACATCGCAAGTTGACTTTGGACTGAATCGACTCAACACAAGCAGACTTCGACCTGACACATGCAAACGCCCAACAGACTGGACGATAACAAAGAAACGAAAACATACTCACACACGACCCTAGACTCATACATAATACAGTGGTGGGCCAGGCCACCCACATGTGTAACGAGTACACTGACTACGGGGCATCGTGGAGGGCTGGAGGATCCCCCTGGACATCATCCTCCTCATGAAAGAACTCGTCAGTCAATTTCGGCTCGGCCTCATAGCTGACAGACACAAGCCCTGTAGTTGAGGCTTCTCCAACCCTTATGTCTCCAAGGGCTAGTGAGGTACGAGTGGGACACTGGCCTGCAAAGTGGCCAAACCCTTGGCAGCGATAACACTACTGTCGTGACCCACTAGTCTCCCCGATAAGTGGTCCCTTACCCTTATCCTCCCGACGGAAAGGTGATGTAGGCAACAGGGGAGGGGGTGTGGGTGCCGGTGGATGAGCAATGGGTGCCGGGGGACGGGCAATGGGTGTCGGTGGTTGGGCTGGAGGTAGGTCCCTGGGCGGGGGAGGGCGAGGCCTTGGAGCGAATTGCTCCTGACCGGCGGGCTCTAGAGGTCGAGCCATGGGGGTCCTCTGATATGGCCCTAAAGAGCTACGGGAATCGACACTATGAAGAGGGACGGGGCCCGACCGTTGGGTAGACTCGAACTCTCCCTCAAACTGCTCTAACTTGAGAGCAACCTGATACGCCTCTTCCAACGTTTTCGCATTGCGGCGAAAAAGCTCAGACTGGTAGTGCGGCCGCAGATCACGTCGAAAGTGGGAAACGGGCATGGTGCTCTCCTCCGAGGCACCACATCGCAGAAAATACTCATCAAATTCAGTGATGTACTTGGAGACGGACCGATCTCCCTGGCTGAGATGCCACCTATCGATGAGTCACTGGTGGGGACACCGGGTCCACTACTGGGCCCACTACTCGGAGCCGACGCCGCACTGCCCCGACACCGAGCTTATGGCTCGGAGATCCTTCCTGAAAACTCAGCTTATTGCTACGGTCATATATTACGTATTGAGTATATGTATTTGTATGTATGTATACATGTATCCCTACATGTATTTTTTTCTTTCGTCTTATTAGGCAAGTCTAAGTCAAAATAACATGTGTGTAATTTTTATATTTTATTTGATTAAAACTCACAAAGTCTTTAAGTGGGTTGGTGGGGTTGTCTTGTTAGGCTAGGATATATATACAAATAAGTAGAGTCTTAAGGGTTTTTTTATGGATTGGCTCTTCCTATATAAAGAGGCCAAAGGTGTGCTACGAGGGATATGTTGTATGAATGAAAGAATTGAGTTGAAGGAGCCTTTTCCCCTTTGTTCATCTCCCTTCCCTCCTTTCTCATTTTTGTGAGATCCGAGTGTCGCCCGGTGTGAGACCGTCCGGCGTGAGGCCGAGCTGCGCGAGGTAGCATCCTATCCAGTCCCGTTCGTATTCCGGGGTTGCCGTCGATCCATTTTCACGTCGCCGCCGCATCATATTTGGTATCAGAGCCCAACAACGGCGCCCCGTCGACTCCGACACCGGCATCGCCTCTTCCCCTCTCTTTCGGTTGTTAGAGAGTGAAAAAAAAAGAGAGAAAAAAAAGAGGAGAAGAGCAGCAGAAAGATCTTGAGAAAAAAAATAGGAAAAAAATTATAGCAAAGAATCCCTGAGTTATTATCTCTCTTCCTCTTAATCTCTCTCTTCCTGTTAATCCCCCCTCTCTCTCCGTGTTTTCTCTCTCTGTATCTCTCTCTCTGTACTCTCCCTCTCTCCCGTTCGGCGCAACATAAGATAGAAGAAAAAAAAAGAAAGAAAAAAGGAAAAAAAAGAGAATACAGAGGTGCGGCGGGAATAAAAAAAAGAAAGAAAAGAAAAAAAACCCTGTTCGCGTGGTCGGGCCTCGTCGCCCGTGCCACGGTTCAAATACAGAGCGGCCGCAACGGCCAGCTCTTCCCGCCCCCGACCTACAGACCGCTGCCCAGGGCCGCCCGCTCCGCCACGCGCCCGCCGCCGTGCCCGCCCCTGTCGCGCGCACGAGCGTGCCACCCGCGCTCGCCCCTCGGCTGCACCCGCCTGGCCGTGCCCCGGGCCCTGCGTCCTGCGCCCTGCGCCCCGCGCCCGGGCCTCATAGGCGCTCTCAGGCCACCTCCGCGGCCCCGTCGCGCGCCCACCCGCACCGCGCTCGCCCGCGTGGCTCGCCAGGCCGCGCCCGCACCCGGCCCCAGCTCGCGCCCTCCCGCGCCCAGCTCGCCGCCCGCCCGCGCCCCTGCGCCTGAGCGCCCCTGCGCCCGCGCCCTGCGCACCGCCTGGCCGGCTCTCGGCCAGGGTCCGACCGTGCCCTACCACCGTCTGCAAGTGCCCCGCGTGCCTGCGTGAAGTCAAAGTCAAAAAAAAAGAGAAAACAAAGAGTAGGTAGAGTGGTTGAAGGTTTGAAAGAAAAGTTTGAAAAGAGTGGAAAAAAAGAGTGAAAAGAAGGAGGCTGAAGTTTGAAAAAAAATGTTAAATATATATATATATAGAATATATATATTATTATATATCTCTATATATATCTATATATATTATTTGATTAAAAAAAGGAGAGTTGAATATATATTATTATATATCTATTTAACTTATTCCTTGTGACACCCGAGTCCGCTATTATGGCTCGGCCCGTGTCTGAGTCGTCCGGATGCCGACAGAAGATCCGAAGATCACGGAACGTGCGTACCTCTGAGTCTCCCTGCGCGGAGAATTTGGACTGATTTGTTCCCCTGCGCGGAAAATTTAAGCGATTTGTAATAATTCAATCCTCCCTGCGTGGAGTGACTGCTTTGTAACCGCTCAAGTTTCGTCGACGCCGTGCGGGCCCGCACGTCCCCGCTCGCCCTCGTCTCCGGTCGGAGCTAGACTTTTCAGTCAGCTAGGTACGAGCTCCAAACTTGCTCATTTAGTATCTTTTAATTGCCGCGCGACGAAGTAAGAGAGAGCCCGATCCATGCAGCCAGTCTTCTGAGTGCATCGCTGTGGACGGTGAGAGAGTGCTTGCTTGCACCTATCCTTTAGGCCATAGACTGTCACATTAGGGCACCTTAATTGTCAGGAGGTAGTTTCACAACTACTTCGCCTACGGGCGAGCAACTTTTCCTGACCGGTCCCTTCAAATTGACCTTTTTGCAAATCAGCCGGGTCCACTGCTTGCTACATTCTTCGGTCCCAGGATTGCATCATTTAGATCCGAGCCCGTGCATGCCACGGTGGTCTAGGAATTCGTCCGGCCATTTAGAGCGCCCTTCAACGCTACAACCAACCATGAATCAGGAGGGCGTGACTGCTATGTTAGCTCAACTCGAGCAACACCTTACAGCCCAACTTGACGAGTCCATAGCCCAATTACGAGCAGAGCTAGGTGAGAGGATTCAGGCCTTAGAGGACCGTGTAAGAAGAGAGGAAGGAAAAGTGAATGGTCGTGGAGACCCCGTGGTCAACCACAGGGATGAGAGAGACCCTCCCCATCAAGATCAGGTTCCCCGAGGCAGGGAGCCCGAAGGCCGAGCACCCCTGAGAGACTATGACGATGAGGAGGTCATCCTCCAGAACGTCAAAATTGACGCTCCCAGTTTTGATGGATCCCTTACTCCGGCCAAATACCTTGAGTGGGAGACCGGCATGGACCAATATTTTGACTGGCATCGCCGCATAACCCCTGCCACAAGGGTGAGGTTTGCCAAAATGAAACTCCTGGGTCAAGTCAAGACTTATTGGTGCAACGTGAAAAATCTCTTAGCCAGGAGACGAGAGGAGCCCATAAACACGTGGGAAGAAATGAAGGAGAAGCTCAGGGAAAAGTATCTGCCACCCTCTTACCATCAGCGTCTTCTACACCAATGGCAGAAACTCACCCAAGATGGAAAGTCCGTGGATGAGTACATCGTCAAATTTGACGACTTCTTCCTTCGAAGTCAGGTCATAGAGGATGCCTCTGTCACACTCTCCATGTTTCGGGCTGGCCTACATGAGAGCATTCAAAGGGAGTTGTTCTTACGTGAGGTCAACACCCTCGAACACGCCTACCAGGTTGCTCGAGATGTCGAGCGGTTTCAAAGGGTGGTCCCACCTCGGGTTCCCACCTACCGCCAACCTGAGCCGCGGAACCCCATGGTCCGTTACAATGAGAGAGTTGGTCCCTCCACTTCCTATGTCCCTACTGCTACCCCGCTCCGGACCATAGCCCCCACTGCTCCTACCATAAGGAATCCCTTACCTGCACCTGCTGTCGTGCCCAAGTTAGAGTATATTCCGCCAACTGAGAGGAGGGATGACAAGGGAAAGGGGGTCATCCCTAGCACCTCCCAACCAGCCCCTATCTCGGGAGTCCGATGCTTTAGATGTCATAACCTAGGGTATGTTGCCACCAACTGTCCCACCCGAGCCTTGGTCATCACCGACTCCCAGCCTGTAGAGCTCCCACCTCAGGAAGGTGAATCCATTGAGAGGTATGAGGCCGATCCCAACCTCATCACCCAGTTTGAGGAGTTATATGCAGGATATGATGGCACGCATGTCGAGTACATGCAAGTGGGAGATATTGCCGAGAGTTCTAGTCATGAAAGATTGGGTGTAGTCCGCTGCATCCTGGCCCACCCTCAGGATGATTCCATCTTCCAAACCTATATCATGGTGAAATTCCAACCCTGCAAGGTGATCTTCGACAACGGGAGCTATATCAATGTAGTCTCTTCAGACTTTGTCTCCCGTCTAGGTCTACCTACTCATCCTCATCGTAGGCCATACAACGTGGCTTGGGTTGACGACACTTCTATTCCAGTCACCACTGCATGTGTCATTCCCATCCAATTCCAGTCCTACCAAGGACAGATCCTATGTGACGTAGTGCCCATGAAGGTCGGTAGCATCATCCTAGGACGACCGTGGATCTATGATGTAGACCTTACTACATTCGGTCGGTCCAATGAGTGTTCATTCTCCCACAATGGAAAGAGGATTCAGTTGTGCCCGACACCCCCAAAGGTGGAAAAGAGTCCTACCTCTACACCCGCTGCATCCCCCAAAATTCAGGAGAATGCCCCGACCCCCCTAGAGGGAAACTTCTCATTCCCTCTTCTCCTTCACCTGTCACGTCCATTCCTAAGGCCCCTAAGGTTAAGCATAACCCAGTTAGGCGCCTTAACTTCATAAGTGTTCGTGAGCTGAATAGAGAGGTTGCCGAGGGTGCCCCTGTTTGAGCTGTTGTTGTCACCATCACCCCTGAGGAGTCCCAAGTCTCCGTCCCACATGAAGTCCAGGCAATCCTACAGGAATTTCACGACATCTTCCCGGAAGACTTACCTTCTACACTCCCTCCCATGCGTGATGTTCAACACGCCATCGACCTTGTCCCCGGGTCCACCCTGTAGACACGCTAAAATTGACATTATTTTGAGTATATTTCATATTGCCGTGCAATGCCCCATTTGACCCTCAAATTAGCTTGTTTGAGTGGTTTTTCCCATTTTTATTGAATTTCTCCTATTTTTCCCCAATTTTTCTTGATTTTTTCTCATTTCCTCCTTTTTCCTATTTTTCTGGATTTTCTGGGCATTTATCTCATTTTTGAAATTCACGACCTGGGTAAGGGCGTGTTTTTAACAAAACACGACCTGATATAGGGCGTTTCTTTGAGAAAGGACGTCCAGACCTGAGGGCGTCAATTCTTGGTGTTTGACCGGCTTCCCCCGTTTTGAAAACTTGAAATTAACGCCCTTCCCAGGGGCGTGTTTTTTAAAGGTGGCTTTGCCTGAGGCGTGTTTTACATTTTTTCAAATATGGGGAGTTTTTATTTCTAAAATTGGTTTTGAAAGAAACGCCCTTGTGCAGGGTGTGTTTTTAAGAAACGCCCTCTGGGCAGGTCGTCAATTCAACAATTGACGCCCTGAACCAAGTCGTGTTTCACTTTTGCGCTCCGAACGAACGCAGCCTTTCCCAGAGAGACTCCTGCTTCGTTTGGGCTCTTACCCAGCTTAATCTTTTCCCTTGTTGGACTCTTGCTATTCTTATCCTTTTATCTGTTTGATCTAATCCTTTTTATAGAGCTTCTGCGGCTCTGTTAAAAAAGGTTAGATTCTTCTTTTTCTTCTTCTCCCTTCCGACGTTGTTCTTCTTCTGTTTGTTTTTCTGTTAGTTTTTTCTTTCTTTCTTCTCACGCAGGTGCTGTTGCTGTGGCTGAAGGAGGAACTTCCCATGTTAACTTCATCATCCTTTTGAAGTCTTCTCCCCATCGAGCATTTAAAGCCAAGCAACAGGCTTTTCTATTTTTCCTTTTGATTTTTCCTTTTGATTCTTCTGCTATTTTTATCATCATTAGTTCATATACATGCATGTCCATGTTCATGTTTATATATTTTTTTAACTCAACCACGTTGAGAAATCTCCCATAGTGCACACTTGCACTCTTTCCACTATATTCATATTTTTGCATCTTCATGCATCATATTTCTCCACACCCTTTTTGCATAGGGGTTTAAGGGCAACCACCCTTAAGGTGTGTTCTTGCACATGTTTTCGTGCTCATATATTTTTTTTATGAATTGATGCTACACTCACCATGTTCTAATTCCTATCTTTATTTGGTGTTTGTCTTTTCTTGCAAGGGTAATCAAAGGAAGAACTCTCTTCATCGGCCGGCCGATCTAGAAGAGAAAGGAGCACTCACAATCTCCGCACTTTTAAAGGTATTTTTCGCGATCCCTCCATGATTTTCATTATTATCTTTTGAGGCCTTCGTGTCTCTGGCGATCACAAATTCCCCTTAGCACCTCGTGCTATTTCATGCTTATTTATTCATATTCTTAATTTTTCCTTAAGTGGATTTCTCAGGATCTACAAATTGGCGATCACGGTGGGACCCCTTTTTGTTTTTCTTCGGTTACCCCTTTCTCCTTTGGCACCCTCGCGTGCCCTTTCCCTTTGGTACCCACGGTACCCCTCCTTTGTGCCCCTCGGGCACCCTCCATTGTGCTTTGCACTCTCTCCAAGTGATCTGTCAGCTTGTTAGATTTTCTTTTTGAAAATTCCACTTATCCAAAATTTTTGATGAGCATGTTATACTCTGCTGCATTTTATTGATTGCCTTGTGACTGTGAGTGTTTGATATTGCTGGCCGTGGGGTCTTTCTGGGAATTAACGCCTCTGTCAGAGGCGCTTTTTAATTTCACGCCCTCACCCAGGGCGTTTTATGCATGGCTAACGCCTTCTGACAGGACGTCTTCTATCATACCCTGTTTATCTGTGAATTCACGCCCTTCTCCAGGGCGCCTTTTTATATTGTAACGCCTCACACTAAGGCGTTTTATTTATTCGGCCGTGCGTACCCCTGAGAGTTGACGCCCTCGACCAGAGGCGTCCATTTGATTTGTAGCGCCCCATACCAGGGCGTGTTTTTACCTTGCCTGTGTGGGCCCTCACAGTGATTCACGACAGTGACCCTGTCGTTTCTTTTCTGGTTAGCGCCCCTCTCCAGGGCGTCTTGTTATTTGGTAACGCCTCACATCAAGGCGTTTCTTTCTCTCGGCCGTGCGCACCTCTGAGAGTTAACGCCCTGCCCCAGGGCGTGTTTTAGATTTGACGCCCTCTCTGTGAGGCGTCCTTTCCTCAGGTAGCGCCTCACACCAGGGCGCGTTTTTATTAGTAGCGACCTTCCACAGGTCGTCTCTTTCCTGTGATTTCACAGAGCCTCCGCTTATTCATGCTTCGTTGATTTATATTATTATTTGGCTCTATTGGTGATTTGCCTATCCCCTTACACATATTGCATTCATTCATTTGCATTGGTTTGGGAGACCTCTTCTCTCCTCACTAGGATTCCACACCCCCTCTTGGAATCGGGACGACCCTCCATTGAGCATTCCGTCTCTTTGGACCGGAGATCCCTTTTCCAAGCCTCCATAAGTCCCCGCACCCGTGGATTCCCTCACGGACGCCGGGCAGGTTGTACCCTTTGAAGTCCCGAATTAGTTGGCCTATACGTCGTGAGAGAGTGTTCCTAGTTGGCATTGGAGTTAAATCACATTTGAAACTAGGTTCCTCCCCTTGTGTGAATCATTCCAAACTTTGCTAAAATTCATTAATTCACCAAGGTTCAAACATAAAAATCAAGGTAACCATTCCAACTTGTGTGTTTCTTTGTAAATTATTTGCACATTAAATTGCTTGCATAATGGCTTACTTTGATAGACAAAATAACATGTTCAATTCAATTAATATTCATGAGGGTGATCAACCTAGCACATCTTATTCTCCTCAATTTCAACATGTTCGTCAAAATTCTCACCATACTTTCAAGGGACCACGTCCTCATTCTTATGGTCATGCCCGACCCATGGGCAATGTCCATCCTCATGGTCCCCCTACTCAATTTCAAGCCACTACTCCTACGGGACCGCCTCGTCCCAATGATGAGAAGGTCTCCCAAATTTTGCATGCATTAGATCATCTCACCCCTCAACAGATCCAAGCCCTTAAGGCCGCTGTTGAGGGTGCATCTCCTTCATCTCCCCCTTCCAATCCTAATCGGGTGGCCCACCACCCACCTCCCTCTTCTATTCACGACCCTCCACGGGTGGCCCATCACCCACTTCCCTCTTCCACTCATGTTCCTAATCGGGTAGCCCATTATCCATCTCCTTCTATTCACACTCCTCCTCGGGTGGTCCGACACCCACCTCCTTCTATTCCTCCTCCATCACGGTCCCGAGGCCCATTTACTCCTTGCAATCCGGCCCGTCCGGGTCCTTTTACGGGTCATCCCGTCAACTCCCCTCCACGGCCTTTTTATGCGGCCCCTCCTCCTTCAAGGCCCTGCCAGCCCTCGGTTGTTCAAGTCACACCCCTCTAACAATCTCTGCTTGATAAGATTACTTTGATGGAGGAACAAATAAAGAGGGTCACGGCTCCTCCTACTCCAGTCAATCCTCTCCATGCCACTTTGGACGAGATTACAAAGATGGAGAGAGAATGGAAAGACAGGAGGGATGATTATGGCGTCGGCATTTCAAGTGAACAAGAGCCGGCGTTTGAAGAATCCAAGGCAGTATATGATGAAGCTCCGCAGGCACCCCTTCGAGTTTCCTTAACTTTCCGCTTTCCCCATTTTCATTCGATGAACCCCCTGCTCAGGAGGAAACCACTCCTAATTCAACCCCTGTTTATGAGACTAGTTGGTGTTACGACGATGGGTCGATATTCCAATCGCCCGCGCCGGCGCCTATTGAGTCTCTTCCCATTCCCACTCCCACTCCTAACACCGCTCGCCCCGTCCGGCATTGCCTCCGCACCAAACCTTCACCCATTAACCCTCCACTAATTAAATCTCCACCAATTAAGCCATCAACCTCCACACCATCGGCCTCCACCGAGCCTACCATTGAACTGTCCCCAATTCAACCTCCTGTTATCCCATTACCACCATCCCTAAAACCCACTTTACCTACCCCACCATTTCACCCTTCACCCTTACCTATGGTTAATCCTGAGCAGGATCCACCACTTTTTGCACTCGAGCTAACCCCGACCGTTTGCAAGCAAAGGGAGAAGCTCGACGTGTTTGAACCTCCGTCTCCGTTTATCCTTCCTCCAACACTTTCCACTACACCTCCCATTACACCTTCCATTAAACCTCCATTATCCACAAAGCCCTCCGCCTCACCACCCTTTACTACTCGGAAGGGGAGTGCTTCTGCAAGAACTTGTGCCAAGGATAATCAAGCGCCGCGCAAGGAGAATTTGGCCGTGGCTGTGCCGTTCAAGATTCAAGAATTTATTTACCGGATGCCGATCCGGGTTATTGTGCCAAACATGGTCGAAGGGGCCATGTCACCACCATTGCTCGGAGAATGCCAAGCATTGATGCCATCCAAGGGCCGGGCAGGGCACCCTTTGTTCCATCTTCCAAATCTTGATTCCATTCCTCCATGCAAGGGGCGAATGCCCATTTTGTTCAACACTCCATATACGCCACAGTTAATGGGTAGCACAATGCTTCATGTTCCAACTTTCCAATCCTCTCACATTGTTGTTCTTTGCCTTCCAAGGGGGTTGTTATTTATTACTGAAGCTTCTTCCATTGGGCCAATTGGCTATACACTTTCGCTGCCATGGAGGGGCGGTTATTTTGGCGCTAAGGGGTCTTCCACTCCTTTATCTACCCTCTATCCCACTCCATCCATATTCTTGTCTATCACGTTTTCTTCATGGGCCACTCCCAGGGGAAAGAGGAGGATCTCACCCTCACCCTTCACATTCCTCATCTTCTTTGCATTTCATTGCGTTCATGCATTCACTGCATTCATCACGTCCATTCTATTGCATTCATATGCATTTGCACCTCCTGCTTCCCGGGTCTCCAAACCCGTATCTTCCCCGCCTTCCGGCACCGCCGGATCCTCCGCATTTCCCATCTTATTCATATTCATCTTCATTACTCGGGCATCGCGCCCCTTTCCAACCTTTTCATCTCCCAGATTTCTCTCCCTTCTTCCCAGGGCATCGCGTCCCTCGGCATTTTCTTCCTCCGGAACCTCCGAACTTTTCCCTCGGGCACGACGCCCCTCTCCACCTTTTTTATTTGCTTCCTCCGGAACCTCCGGACTTTCCCCTCGGGCACGACGCCCCTTTCCACCTTCTCCTTCCTGATTTCATTCCTCCGGAACCTCCGGATTTTTCTCTCCTCCCTAGGCATCGCGTCCCTCGGCATTTACTTCCTCCGGAACCTCCGGACCCTCCATCTTTCTTCCGATTCATCTTTCTAATCTTCCTGAACATCACATCCTTCATTTTTTTCTTCCTTTTCCATCATCTTTTTCCCTATTTCGTCTCAGGGCATCGCGTCCCTTCTTTTGTCATCCCTCCGGAGCCTCCGGATGATTTCTCCTCTCACGATTCTACTCCGCCTCCGGACCCTCCGGATCCGCCTCTTTCTATCTACCAATTTCTTCTTCTAATTCCTCCTGATTCTGGGTCCGACCCAACTTCTTCCACATCCACTGCCTTGGGCATCTGCCCTTTCTCCCACTGCTTTCGAGGCTTTAGTCCTCACTCCTCCTTCTAATTATCCTCTCCTTCTGTAGACTGTTTCATGTGATCAGGGTCTCCGCACCTTAGTAAGGGAGTTCTAGCCCTCGCCTCTTTTCCTCTTTTTTTCCTTATTCGTCTGAGTCTGGTCTTGGCACCACTCCTTCTTGTTAAGACACTTTCAATCCTTTGCTTCCAATCTTTTACCTGCCAAAGAGGACTATCCCACGATGATCAACCTCTCGCGGCAGCTGCTTTAACAAAGGTTGCAAGGTAATATATTGGCGTAAGTATGCATTTATATGATATCATTACCTCATTACTTCACGCATGATTTTCAAAATGAAGTGCTTCCTAACAAGATTAAGAGTGGTGTTTTAGATCTTTATCTTAGGCTTTTGTTAAATTAAATCATTGTTAAAAAGAGTCTTTAGGCTTGCTTATGCAGCACCTTGGTTAATAAGAACCCCGCGCTGGGAATTCAACATTCTCTCCCTGCTTGTTAAGATCAACCCTCAGCTGGGCACCTCACACACTTCACGGCGTCCTTAGCCGGCTCCTTTGGTTAAACACCGTTGCTACCTTGGCCATGCCATGAGTATATCTGAAAGTCTTTTCTCTTCTTTACTCGGCCACGTGCAGGGGCAAGAGGTTGACGGATGAGATGACCAACCTTGGTAATCCCCAATACGAGAGGAGTCTCAAATAGGGGCAGTCTTGACCCAAACTAAATATGAATTTCATGATATACATCTCGCCAAAAGGGCTATTATGAAAATCAAGTCAGAATTTCGATAAAAGCAAGATTGTGAATTATGGCATGACAAGAGTGGCAAAGTCCCCGCAGGGAAAATCCTGGTCGTATGCATGTCAAGGGTCTAAAAATCAAAGGCATAAAGCCCCGGCACAACAGACTACCTCTTTGAGGGGGAACATCTTGGAAAGAATTCAAGTCACGATATCTCCCATCCTGCATAAAGCTTATCCTCAATTATTCTTCTCTTCTCCCTCCAAGACCGAACATTTCTCGGGTATGGCCTTGGTAGGGGTACCATTGATCAAGGGCAGTCGGTTATAGGGCGCCACCCTTCAATGCACGCCCAGCTTTGGGCAGTTTTTAGCAATAGGGGAAGGAACGAGGACCCCTAGCCAGTGGTTTAAGACACCCTTTGATGCTGCTTTAGCAATGTCTAACCAAAATCAAACAAAATTGAATATTTCTTGTCCAAAATCTATAAAAATTTGAATATCTTTCCCAAATTTCATAAAAATTGAAATATTTTTCAAAACCCATAAAAATTTGCATATTTTTCCAAAAATTCATAAAAATTTGAATATCTTTTTCAAAATTCATAAAAATTTGCATATTTCAAAAACTCCATAAAGATTGCATTGTATTGTCTGATGGTGTTTTGCAGGAACAGCTTTGCAAGGACCAAGAGCACGGGATGAGTCCTATCTCCACTCATTGCTATCAATCTATTGATTCTCCCGATATTCTCATGACATGCCACCCTGGGCATTTTTGGTTATCACCTCCTTATATCATTTTGGTTATATCTCCTGATTATCATTCTGATTATCATCCAGATCTTTCAATCAACTCCTACTAATTTCTCTTGATCAATTCTGCCGATGGGCATTATCAGATCTTGATCATTCAACTCCAAATCTTGATTAGCCAAGTTGGCATCCTCATGACAAAATAACAAACAATGATGCTTTGTAATATCATGATTCAACTCATAATGGTTACTATGTTGTGACATGCTATTGATGCTTTGATTCATGCTATGCTTGCTACGCTTAAATGCCTTATTCATTGCTTGTTATCTTTTATATCTTGGCTGATGAATTTTTGAGCGCAGGATAAGAAGCTCTTGGTCCCACCGACTGGGCATCATCATCCAAGCCCCACGGTGCTTGCAGCTCAGTTCTCAGTTCCCATGCTCATTGCACCACCATCTCCTGTATGCATTTTACTATATGTTACATATGCTACTAGATTATATCAAGGACCTTGTGGCTTTGGTAAATCTGGAATTTGAGTTCCCCTTCATCAAAAACGATGACGATTCCAGAGGCATCTTAGTCATACGGATAGGCCGTTGAGCCGTCCGAGACTGGGGACGATGGTTCCTTTTTATGAGTTGGTGCGTGGATAAACAGGCTTCGGCTTAGTATCAGCTCGTGAAATCGGTTTCTTGATCCAGTCTTGGCAGCTTAGCAATATTATCCTTGATTATCTTATATTTTCATTTGATTTAATTTTCCCTTTTAACCCAGCATGCATTCATGTAGGAATTTGAAACAATTGTTGAAAAAATCATTCTGATGAGCTGACTTTGAGGGTTGAAGTTGATCTTAATCTTTCCAGATATGAGATATTCCATGCCGATTGAATCTTCAGTTCGTTTTGTTGCTGTTTTGGGTGATTTTCTCGAAAGCTCCTTGTTTGGATTTTTATCATCTTATTTCAATCCTTTCCTTTGATCCACCTTGGCTGCAGCACGTCCACTGGCTGGTAACCGCTCCCCAATGGTGAAACTTACAGGTTTGTGACCTGGGGTACTTCCACCGCGCTGGAAGTTGATCATTTATTTTATCTCCTTCGTGCACCGCGTGCACAACTCCCCTTTTATCCAAACATTGTTGATTTCATTGAATTTCCCGAGATTTGCTTCATCTCGTGCTTTTGATTTAATTCTCATCAAGTGATGTTGATTGCGTGTCTCATCACACCTTGGCATCTACTTTTCAGTTTGCTACGCTCCCTTGCAAAGCAGAGGCCAAGGCGGGGCAGCTGTAGACACGCTAAAATTGACATTATTTTGAGTATATTTCATATTGCCGTGCAATGCCCCATTTGACTCTCAAATTAGCTTGTTTGAGTGGTTTTTCCCATTTTTATTGAATTCTCCTATTTTTCCCCAATTTTTCTTGATTTTTTCTCATTTCCTCCTTTTTCTTATTTTTCTGGATTTTCTGGGCATTTATCTCATTTTTGAAATTCACGACCTGGGTAAGGGCGTGTTTTTAACAAAACACGACCTGATATAGGGCGTTTCTTTGAGAAAGGACGCCCAGACCTGAGGGCGTCAATTCTTGGTGTTTGACCGGCTTCCCCCGTTTTGAAAACTTGAAATTAACGCCCTTCCCAGGGGCGTGTTTTTTAAAGGTGACTTTGCCTGAGGCGTGTTTTACATTTTTTCAAATATGGGGAGTTTTTATTTCTAAAATTAGTTTTGAAAGAAACGCCCTTGTGCAGGGCGTGTTTTTAAGAAATGCCCTCTGGGCAGGTCGTCAATTCAACAATTGACTCCCTGAACCAAGTCGTGTTTCACTTTTGCGCTCCGAACGAACGCAGCCTTTCCCAGAGAGACTCCTGCTTCGTTTGGGCTCTTGCCCAGCTTAATCCTTTCCCTTATTAGACTCTTGCTATTCTTATCCTTTTATCTGTTTGATCTAATCCTTTTTATAGAGCTTCTGCGGCTCTGTTAAAAAAGGTTGGATTCTTCTTTTTCTTCTTCTCCCTTCCGACGTTGTTCTTCTTCTGTTTGTTTTTCTGTTAGTTTTTTCTTTCTTTCTTCTCACGCAGGTGCTGTTGCTGTGGCTGAAGGAGGAACTTCCCATGTTAACTTCATCATCCTTTTGAAGTCTTCTCCCCATCGAGCATTTAAAGCCAAGCAACAGGCTTTTCTATTTTTCCTTTTGATTTTTCCTTTTGATTCTTCTGCTATTTTTATCATCATTAGTTCATATACATGCATGTCCATGTTCATGTTTATATATTTTTTTAACTCAACCACGTTGAGAAATCTCCCATAGTGCACACTTGCACTCTTTCCACTATATTCATATTTTTGCATCTTCATGCATCATATTTCTCCACACCCTTTTTGCATAGGGGTTTAAGGGCAACCACCCTTAAGGTGTGTTCTTGCACATGTTTTCGTGCTCATATATTTTTTTTATGAATTGATGCTACACTCACCATGTTCTAATTCCTATCTTTATTTGGTGTTTGTCTTTTCTTGCAAGGGTAATCAAAGGAAGAACTCTCTTCATCGGCCGGCCGATCTAGAAGAGAAAGGAGCACTCACAATCCCCGCACTTTTAAAGGTATTTTTCGCGATCCCTCCATGATTTTCATTATTATCTTTTGAGGCCTTCGTGTCTCTGGCGATCACAAATTCCCCTTAGCACCTCATGCTATTTCATGCTTATTTATTCATATTCTTAATTTTTCCTTAAGTGGATTTCTCAGGATCTACACACCCTACCCAACCTCCCCCACTACAGATTAAACCCCAAGGAGCATGCTGACCTCCAAAGGATTGTCGAGGACTTTATCCAAAAAGGTTTCCTCAGGGTGAGCAAGAGCCCATGTGCCGTCCCTGCCTTGCTCACACCCAAGAAGGATGGCACCTGGCGGATGTGTGTTAACAGCCGTGCCATCAATTAAATCACTGTCAAGTACAGATTTCCCATTCCCTGTCTTGATGACATGCTTGACATGATGAGTGGAGCCACCATTTTTTTCCAAGATTGACTTGAAAAGTGGCTACCACCAGGTCCGGATTCGACCAGGGGATGAGTGGCAGACAGCCTTCAAAACAAAAGAAGGTCTGTATGAGTGGCTTGTCATGCCTTTTGGGCTATCCAATGCCCCCAGCACATTCACGAGGCTTATGACGGAAGCCCTTCGTCCCCTTATCGGTCGCTTTGTTGTCGTCTACTTCGACGACATTCTCATTTATAGCCACAACCCTCAAGAGCACATTCATCATTTGAGGGAGGTCTGCGAGACCTTGAGGAAAGAAACCATGTTTGCCAACCTGACTAAGTGTGAATTCATGACAGACCGGGTCACTTTTCTCGGATTTGTGGTTTCAAGTCATGGAGTGTCTGTAGACCAATCCAAGGTCCGAGCCATAGTAGACTGGCCAGAGCCCCAGAATGTCCATGACGTTCGAAGTTTCCACGCGCTAGCCACCTTCTAGAGACGCTTCATCCAGGGATTTAGCACCATTATGGCACCCATTACGGATTGCATCTGTAAAGGAAATTTTGAGTGGACCAAAGCCGCCTCCCAGACTTTTCTTACCATAAAGGAGCTTATGACCAAAGCCCCTGTCCTCCGCCTACCAGACTTTTCCAAAGTCTTTGAGGTTTCATGTGACGCATCTGGCGTAGGAATAGGTGGAGTACTTAGCCAGGAGAGCCACCCTGTGGCTTATTTCAGTGAGAAGTTTTCTGATGCAAAGCTTCGATACTCCACATATGATAAGGAGTTTTATGCCGTGGTCCAATCCCTCAAACACTGGAGACACTATCTCTTACCACAAGAGTTTGTCTTATACTCGGACCACGAGGCTTTGAAATTCCTTAGCTCTCAGAAGGGATTAAACCCTAGGCATGGTCGGTGGGTAGAATTTCTCCAGTCTTTCACATTTGTCCTAAAGCATAAGGCTGGAAAGGACAATAAGGTGGCCGATGCCTTGAGTCGAAGGGTCTCCCTTCTTTCCACTGTGCGAGTAGAGATCACTAGATTTGACCGCATGAAGGAACTCTATGGAGAGTGTCCTGATTTTGGCCCTGCCTACTCTGCTCTGTTTGCTGGACCCTCGATAGCCTTTTCTGACTATGTACTCCATTATGGTTTTTTTTTTCGAGGGCAGCAACTCTGTGTCCCGAGGACTTCTGTTCGGGACTTCCTGATTTGGGAAATGCATGCTGGAGGTCTTGCTGGTCACTTTGGCCGCAACAAGACCATCCATTCTGTGGAGGAGCACTTCTATTGGCCTGGCCTGAAGAGAGATGTGGCCAAGATTGTAGCCCAGTGTAGGACATGCACGATGGCCAAACAGGTCAAACAGAACACTGGTCTCTACACTCCTCTCCCCGTTCCTGATCGACCATGGGTTGATGTGAGCATGGATTTTATCCTTGGGTTACCACGCACTGCTCACAAGCATGATTCCATCTTTGTTGTCGTTGATAGGTTCTCTAAGATGGCCCACTTCATTGCATGTTCCAAAATATCTGACGCATCTAGAGTAGCCCATTTGTTCTTTGATGAAGTCGTGCGTCTGCATGGTCTCCCCCAAACCATCGTGTCTGACCGGGATGTCCGGTTCACTAGCTATTTTTGGAAGACACTTTGGCACCTAGTTGGCACCAAACTGAAGTTTTCCACCGCCTATCATCCCCAAACTGATGGGCAAACTGAGGTCGTCAATAGGAGTTTAGGGAATCTGTTGAGGTGTCTCGTAGGGGATCACCCCGGCACTTGGGACCTTCTTTTGCCCAGAGCCGAATTTGCATACAACAGTTCGGTCAATCGGTCCATAGGTATGAGTCCATTTGAGGTCGTGCATGGATACAAACCTAGAAAACCTGTGGATCTCATTCCCCTTCCCCTCGAGTCTAGGATATCCAAGTCAGCTGAGGAGTTTGCACAGTATGTCCAAAGTCTGCATGAGTCAATTAGCAAGCAAATCAACCTCAGTAATGAGACTTATAAAAAATTGGCTGATTCGCATAGGCGTCACCATGAATTTCAAGAAGGTGACTTGGTTATGGTACGGGTCCGACCCGAAAGACTCCCCTCGGGAGCCGTTAAAAAGTTACAGGCCCGTAGTGATGGACCCTTCCCAATTCTGCGGAAGATTGGCTCCAATGCTTATGTTGTGGACTTACCTCCCGAATATGGGATTAGCTCGACTTTTAATGTGGCAGATCTAGTGGCCCACAAGGAACCCACAGCGATTCCTAGTGACCCTTTCGAGCCTTCTCCTCCCATTGAGAGTGAGCCCACCCCTGTGTGTCTCACAGCCTCGAGAGTACCGCGCGAGCACATTGAGAGGATACTGGATGAGCAGGTGACCACTACACGGAGCAGGGTGTACCAGCGCTACCTTGTCCGCTGGCGGGACCGTCCACCTTATGACGATTCCTGGATTAGCCGGGAAGATCTCCAGCGCCTCGATCCAGATCTGATGCAGGACGAGACACGGACATGACAAGCTCGTGACTGCCCCTTAACGAGGGAAGCGTCGGACGTGCGCGGTTGAGAAACCGGCAATGAGCTAGGGTGATCGGCTCTCTCGTGTGCCCGGATCGGGTCACGGGACGGTATCGCACTCTCTCGCAACAGCGGTAATGAATAGATAAAGTGAGCTAGATATCCCTACACATGCTCTATAGCAGCGGCATAAACAAATATATAGGAAGTAAGTAAAATGCCAAGTAAGGGAGTGAATGCGATACCTCCACGCGCTCGGCGTGGGGACGACGGACCCGGCCGAAACTCGTACTCCCGGAACAATTAATACACCATATTACAATAAATGAATTACTACCCACTCCACGCAGGGAGGTAAAGGGCTACACAAACGGGCCCGGGAGGACCGAATTCGGGTTGACGGGCGGCTTCTCGCGTCTCTTCGGCAGCATCCGAACTAGTGACGGTGGGGCCCACGTGCTGTCAGGAGGGGTCGAGTGGGACCCGGTGACACCGCTGTAGTGGAGACACTTAGGGAAGCGTTCCCCGGGCTGGCGGCACGCTGGTTCGCCGGCCGGGGGCCGGGCGGCTCCGATCGGCACCGGTCGGAATAACCGGCCACGGACCTGCCGATTCTGTTTTCCGGCGAGTGCTCTGGCGAGAACGGACGCTGCGATCAGCCCCGACGTCGGAATGCGACGAAACTGGCGCCGTTGGAAAGATGCTTCGAAGGGCTTCAACCCAAGGTGATTAAAAAAAAATAATCAAGCATGTACTTCTGATTGGCGAATTTTGAAGGTTGCTATTGTACAGTGTCTGAACTCTCAGACTAGCAGGGAACTTTCCTGTGGATTGCCTTTGACCGATATGAAGACCTTGGATTCAGACTTCGACTTGTTCATGAAAGTTGTAGGAAATCAAGTAAGGAAACCAAGACTATTTGTGGATCTTGATTTGGAGGTGGTGGTGATTTTTTCTGATTTTGTAAGTGGAGGGTGGTCGGATCTGGGATCTGACTGACAACACTGTAGCTGAGGAAGAACACGAATTTCTACAAATAGATAGAAGGCTGATAAAAAATTAAGAAAAATGGAGAATGTAGGGGGTGATGGAAAGAACTCCCAGTAAAATTGGGAGGGTTTGGACAAATCAAAAAGATGGCCGGAGGTGGGAAACACAGGGCTGCTGTCACTGTAGACAGAGACAAAACAGAACTAGGAATGAAAGATGCACGAAAATGAGAAAATACTAAACGATGGAATTTGGGAGTGAAAATTTAGGTGGAGCTTGAGATACAAGGGAAGAATACACCATAAAAATTGCAGACTACGAAGAGGCCGTGGCTGAGAGCAGGAATTTCGGGAAGAGACCTCTATCCAGCAGGACAGAACACCGAGAACGGTTTCGCGGCGGCTCGAAGGCGGCACGAACGGCGGCGGCGGCGGCACAGACGATCACCGGAGATAGAGGGGAGGGGATAGGAGGTAGAAACACTCTAGAACTTGAGGTTGGAGGAGAGGAACCAGAGAGGAGAGGGCTGGGGGCGCACCAAGCTCTTTGCCATTCAACAAAAATTCTGATTTTTCATTACTTTTCTCATAAAAATACAAGCTTATATATGATACCAATCTAATCTAATGTGGACCCTTGGATCAAGGGTTGGGGATTGAAGGGCTGGGATTAAGTGTGAATGAAACACAGAAGTTAATAAAATACTAAGGGGAGAGGGGCGCCCCCTTGACCATGGTTAATGGGGGTTGAATGGGTAGGTGAGGTAGGTAACCCACCTTGGACTAATTAAGCCACTTGTCTCCCATGTGGTCAAATGGCATTCAACCCTTCTAGATGGCCACCTAGGATGGTTGACCAGCCCCACATGGATGACATAGACCAATGGGAAAGGGCTGGGGGCCCCCTTGCTGGTCCTACTGACAATTACATAGAAACCCACACAATCCGTGGGAATGCCGCATTGGCCGATAAAGCCGTACAATTGCGCGTATACTTTCCCGTGGATATAAAAATAAACTAAAGGATATAAATTCAATATGAAAAGTACTGGCTCGGCGTCGATTCCCATCAAGATCTGCTGGAGCACTACCACAGTAGTGTCCCCCCTTACTCGACGGAGTCGAGTTCCAGCCGCCCCGGGAGGGTTGGTGGGGACACCGGGTCCACTACTGGGCCCACTACTCGGAGCCGACGCCGCACTGCCCCGACACCGAGCTTATGGCTCGGAGATCCTTCCTGAAAACTCGGCTTATTGCTACGGTCATATATTACGTATTGAGTATATGTATTTGTGTGTATGTATACATGTATTCTTACATGTATTTTTTTCTTTCGTCTTATTAGGCTAGTCTAAGTCAAAATAACATGTGTATAATTTTTACATTTTATTTGATTAAAACCCACAAAGTCTTTAAGTGGGTTGGCGGGGTTATCTTGTTAGGCTAGGATATATATACAAATAAGTAGAGTCTTAAGGGTTTTTTTATGTATTGGCTCTTCCTATATAAAGAGGCCAAAGGTGTGCTACGAGGGATATGTTGTATGAATGAAAGAATTGAGTTAAAGGAGCCTTTGCCCCTTTGTTCATCTCCCTTCCCTCCTTTCTCATTTTTGTGAGATCCGAGTGTCGCCCGGTGTGAGACCGTCCGACGTGAGGCCGAGCTGCGCGAGGTAGCATCCTATCCAGTCCCGTTCGTATTCCGGAGTTGCCGTCGATCAATTTCCACGTCGCCACCGCATCAGTCGCTGACGGTATGTGGCAGGAAGGTACTTTTGCCGAAGCTTGACCTTCATCTCACCCCATATCTCAACTTGGGGCTCTTATCGATGAAATAACATGCTCTCTACGTTCTTCCAATATATTTGTTCATGTTCAATCAGTTTCATAGTCGTGAATCGGACTCTTCGACGATCCGTCATATCGAACCAATTGAAGTACCAGTCCATCTCGGACTCCCAATCTAAATAGACTTTCGGATCCAAGGACCCGTCAAAAATGGGAGGGTCCGCTCGCACGGTCCTAAGGACTCTATCGTCCTCCTCATCTCTCTGCTGAGGGATACCACGACGTCGTCGGCCATACCCCTCATAGGCATTATCGGACCCATAGTCCTCAAGACAAAGGTCACAGAGCTGTGGTTTGGGGGCCCGGTGAGGGGCGGGCTAAGGAGCAAGTGCGAGTTGGACTTGGGCCATGGGTGCGGGTTGGACCTGGGCCATGGGAGTGACTTGGCTTTGGGCAGCCGCTGGAGTGAGTGTGGATGGGCTCTGGGCCGCTCTAGGAGGGTCCCCGTGTGACATCCTATCAAACTGTCCAACCAAACCTTGGACAGATCGGTCAGATGACTCCATCCGTTCCTCCGTGTTGTTAAATCGGCCATCTATACGGTCCGAGAAGCTCCTAAAGTTCGCCTCGGCTTGGTCCATCTGGGCTAGGAGGGTCATCATCGCTTCATGCAAGGAGTGTAGGTCTCCCGAGGCGGCATCCCGTGGGTTTGCCATAGGTGTCGGGCGATGGTATTGGGTACCTCGCCGGGTGGGCATGCAACGACACAAAGCTTGGAATGCATTAATGCAAACTAAGGAACGTAGACTCAACCAATATCCGGTACTTGGCGGAGTTACGGGATCCGAAGATCCTCTCGACGCAAGGTGGTACCTTCCCAAAAGGTGTATCCTATCGTTCCGGGAACAGCTTTTGATATACCGGGTTATTGGGATGTAATGCGACACCTGGGACCGATGTAGACCGTGCTTTGGGACTACCCTAGACTCAACGTGGCTCTAATACCAATTTGATGCGGGACGGGACGCGACACGAGACCAATTGATATGCAAATCTTGGACTCTAGGCAAACTCGCGATCGTCCCTAGCGAGGGAAGCGTGCGGACTGCGCGATTGAGGAACCGGTAATGAGTCTCGGGTACTCGGCTCTTCCGTGCTCGGATCGAGTCACGGGACGGGTCACACACACACACTCTCTCTCTCTCTCAGCGGTGATCAAATAATAATGAGCTAGATTCCTAACTCTCAAGCAGCGGCATTCAAGAATATATACGTGATAAGCGAATGCGATAAAATGGAGGAGCGAGAACGATACCTCCACGCTCCGGACGTGGGGAAGGCGATCCCGGCCAAGACTCGTATTCCCGGTACAATGGTATAACTTATTACAGCAAGGATTTTATGGCCCACTCCACGCAGGGAGGTAAGGGGCGACAACAATAACCCGGGAATACCAAGCTCGGGTTGACGGGCGGCAACTTGGACCGCTCCGTCGGTGGTGTCCGGACGGCGCGAGCTGGGGATCTGGTGGATCACACCTTGATCCGACGTCCGAACTGGCTGGGATTTGATGCGGGACGAGACCACGGACACGACAAGCTCGTGACTGCCCCTTAACGAGGGAAGCGTCGGATGTGCGCGGTTGAGAAACCGGCAATGAGTTAGGGTGATCGGCTCTCTTTTGTGCCCGGATCGGGTCACGGGACGGTCTCGCACTCTCTCGCAGCAGCGGTAATGAAAAGATAAAGTGAGCTAGATATCCCTACACATGCTCTCTAGCAGCGGCATAAACAAATATATATGAAGTAAGCCAAATGCCGAGAAGGGAGCGAAAACGATACCTCCACGCGCCCGGCGTGGGGAAGACGGACCCGGCCGAAACTCGTACTCCCGGGATAATTAATACACCATATTACAGCAAATGAATTACTGCCCACTCCATGTAGGGAGGTAAAGGGCTACACAAACGGGCCCAGGAGGACCGAATTCGGGTTGACGGGCGGCTTCTCGCGTCTCTTCGGCAGCACCCGAACTTGTGGCTGTGGGGCCCACGTGCTGTCCGGAGGGGCCGTGTGGGACCCGATGGAACCGCTGTAGTGGGGACACTTAGGGAAGCGCTCCCCGGGCTGGCGGCACGCTGGTTCTCCGGCCGGAGGCCGAGCGGCTCCGTTCGGCACCGGTCGGAATGACCGGCCACGGATCTGCAGCTTCTGGTTTTCAGCGCGCGTCCCGGCGAGAACGGGCGCTGCGATCAGCCCCCATGTCGGATCGACACGAGACTGGTGCCGTTGGAAAGCTAACTTCAAATACTTCACTCTAGGCCTGGAGATCTGATCTGGATCTGCACGGATCTGAACTTATAGAATTTTCAAGTTCCTGTTATACAGTTCCTGAAATCTCAGGTCAGCAGAGAACTTTCCTGTGGATTACCTTTGACCACGAGGTAGACGTCCGAATCTGGGGTTGTGTTCTTCAGAAAAGTTGTGGGAAATCAAGTTACAAAATCAGGACTATTTTTAGATCTGGATTTGGAGGTGGTGGTAATTTGTTCTGATTTTGGAAGTGGAGGGTGGTCGGATCTGGGATCTGACTAACATCACTGTAGCTGAGGAAGAACACGAATTTCTAAAAATAGATAGAAGGCTGATAAAAACTTAAGAACATTTTTGGATGTAGGGGGTGATGGATAGAACTCCCAGTAAAATTGGGAGGGTCTGGACAAATCAATAAGATGGCCGGAGGTGGGAAACACAGGGCTGCTGTCACTGTAGATAGAGACAAAACAGAACTAGGAATGAAAGATGCACGAAAATGGGAAAATACTAAACGATGGAATTTGGGCGTGAAAATTTAGGTGGAGCTTGGGATACAAGGGAAGAACACACCATAAAAATTGCAGCTTGAGATATTCAGGTGGTGGGGAGCAGATATTCGGACAAGAAGCCTCTATCCATGATGGACAGAACACCGAAGGCGGCTCCGCGGCGGCGTGATGGCGGCACGAACGGCGGCGGCGGCGGCACCGATGATCACCGGAGGTGGGGGGAAGGAGATATCACTTTAGAATGGGGGTTGGGGATGAAGAAACCAGGGGGAGAGAGAGGAGAGGTCGAAATTCTCCAAGAGAGGGGTTCTTGCACAATGATTTTTTCACTTTCATTAATATTCAAATGGAAAATACAAGTATTTATATGCCTCCAATCTAATCCAATCTCCACCATTGGATCTAGGGATGGGGAATGAATGGCCTAGATTCAATGTGACCAACACACACAAAAAAAATAAAATAACCCAAGTGGGAGACAAGCTTGACATGGTAGGTAGCCTACCTTAGACTTTTTACTCCCTTTGTCTACCCATGTGGCATTTGACATTCAACCCTTCTAGATGGCCACCTAGGATGATTGACCAGCCCCACATATGTGACATGGACTAATGGGAAAGGGCTGAGGGCCCCCTTGCTGGTCCTACTGTATAATTGCATAAAAACCCACACAATCCATGGGAATGACTCCTTAACTTATAAAGCCTTACATTTACGTACATACTTTCCCAAGGATATAAACACAAATGAAAAGGACATAAATGTAATAAAAAAGGTACAGACTCGGCGTCGATTCCCATCAACTCTCCCCGGGTGGGAGGAACTCGACCCCGTCGAGTAGGGGTAGGGATGCTCGAGTACTCCGGCGGATCCGTCACCGTGCCAAGTAGCGCGGGTATGCTCCGCTCCAAGTGATCGTCACCTGCTCATTCCATATATACTCGATATGCGAACTGCTATGGGCTAAAGGTGGTCACTCCGAAGGGGCACTCTCAAAAGGGAAGAAAACAGCTCGAAGACTCACTAGGAATCACCGCTGAGTCCCTATAGGTGACTGATCCGGGTATAGATGTGGAACCGATCCCATACTCATCAAGTGAGTCCACTCGCCTCTTACTCATAAGAGAACGACAACGAGCTTGCACAAGACGCATGCAGATAAACAAACGACACACAAACCAAACAAACCACACAAATAAGAAACCGACTCATGCATGACTCTAGACACACCTATTGTTAGTCCGACCCGTACATAGGTGACGGCGGACCAGGACACCGAATGTGTGCCATGCATGCATGTTATGTAACCGGAGATGGGTGGTATGGGGAACACCTAAACATCCAAGTATGACCCAGTCATGCATGGACGGCCCTTTAGATTTAGGAGACTTGAGTGGGCTAGGAAAGCCGGGTGTGGAAGAGCCGGGTGTAGGTGTATCATGGACGGGCTTGGTGGGTATGGAGGACCCGACCCGTAGGACAGGGGTATGAAGGTGGACTTCCCCGAAGAAGTGAAGGGAATATGAAGGGTCTAGGGATCCACTAGGGAAGGGGTCAAAGGGATCAAAGAAGGTATGACCCCTTATGGTGGGTTCCAACATGACATGGTCCCAATCGTGAAATTCTTGAAGGTGCGGGTGGTCACCTTCCTCCGTCATGGTAAATGGGACCGTGTATAGGAAATATGACTCCTCCCTCGGAAGCAAAGTCATGAAGTCGGGCTCATCCAGTAGCGGGAGAAGTAGAAGAACCTCCGTGGTGACACAACTCACGGTGCACTCGGAGGTAATGGACCCGAAGGCCGGATGGGTGAAGCTACGACCCGTGGGTTGGTCGAAACCTCGGGCCAACATATGTGTCAACTGCCATTGCCAACCTAAACCAAGGATAAGGTCACCCAATGTGTCAACATGGTGACGAGATCAGAACGTAGTATGGTAGGAGTTGGCGGGCACTAAAGGTAGGGTAGGGTCCATAGACGGGTGAGGGAGTGGGACCAAGCCATCCTTGAGCCAACTAAGAAGCGGCTCGACTATGTATAATGTACCCGTTAGAAATACGGGTGGCTCGGGATGAGGTGGCTCCAAGCGCGAATCCGAAGGTGGAGTGGGCCGCTGGGGCTGGGTGGCTGGACATACGGGGTCCCTAAGGGTGATCTTACCGGGTAGGTAAGGTGGGCATAAGGTGCAAGTCCTCTTGTCCCAGTCAAGTTTGGCCCTTCTCTCTCCTAACCACTTTTGCCCTAAAATGATGCATGAACCAGCAAGTGTGCCGATCCTGCACCATGCACCATCGGTGTAGAGAACAGATCCGATCCTCTTATAGAACTCAACAAAAGCAAAATCACCATCGTGGACAATCTCGCCTGTCTTGGAGAGAGACTCCACGATGTCAAGAGAAACCCAATTACCCGACTCCCTATCGGTGAAATGGAGTTCCGTTGTGGACCCGTTGGGTAGAGCGACTTTCATAGTGAGAGGGGTAAAACCAAGGGCTCGGTCCATGAGGACATTGACTTTGGCCACAAAGGTTGACCACTCGGACGTATGATCTTGGGGAACGGCCATGGGTAGCGGACATGGACATGCATACACACGGTGACAAGACACTAGACCGACTATGCAAGTTTGGAATGCATGCACACTAAGGACCCTAGACGTAAACCAAGACTCGGTATGTGGCGGAGATAAGCGATCCGAAGACCACTCGCGCAAGTGTGTGGCCTTCCCGATAGGCGTAGCCTAGCGTTCGGACAACACCTTTTGATATACCGAGTAAAGGGATGCGATGCAAAAAGACACTTTTTTTTGTTTTGAAACAATGATGATCCTAGACTCGACTTAAACCGACTAATGACTCGATGTAAATGACACTCTTTTTTTTTGACACCCTAGACTCAAACTCGCTCTGATACCAAATTGATGCGGGACGAGACCACAGACACGACAAGCTCGTGACTGCCCCTTAACGAGGGAAGCGTCGGATGTGCGCGGTTGAGAAACCGGTAATGAGCTAGGGTGATCGGCTCTCTTTTGTGCCCGGATCGGGTCACGGGACGGTCTCGCACTCTCCCGCAGCAGCGGTAATGAATAGATAAAGCGAGCTAGATATCCCTACACATGCTCTCTAGCAGCGGCATAAACAAATATATATGAAGTAAGCCAAATGCCGAGAAGGGAACGAAAACGATACCTCCACGCGCCCGGCGTGGGGAAGACGGACCCGACCGAAACTCGTACTGCCGGGACAATTAATACACCATATTACAGCAAATGAATTACTGCCCACTCCACGTAGGGAGGTAAAGGGCTACACAAACGGGCGCGGGGGGACCGAATTCGGGTTGACGGGCGGCTTCTCGCGTCTCTTCGGCAGCACCCGAACTTGTGGCTGTGGGGCCCACGTGCTGTCCGGAGGGGCCGTGTGGGACCCGATGGAACCGCTGTAGTGGGGACACTTAGGGAAGCGCTCCCCGGGCTGGCGGCACGCTGGTTCTCCGGCCGGAGGCCGGGCGGCTCCGTTCGGCACCGGTCGGAATGACCGGCCACGGATCTGCAGCTTTTGGTTTTCAGCGCGCGTCCCGGCGAGAACGGGCGCTGCGATCAGCCCCCATGTCGGATCGAGACGAGACTGGTGCCGTTGGAAAGCTAACTTCAAATACTTCACTCTAGGCCTGGAGATCTGATCTGGATCTGCACGGATCTGAACTTATAGAATTTTCAAGTTCCTGTTATACAGTTCCTGAAATCTCAGGTCAGCAGAGAACTTTCCTGTGGATTACCTTTGACCATGAGGTAGACGTCCGAATCTGGGGTTGTGTTCTTCAGAAAAGTTGTGGGAAATCAAGTTACGAAATGAGGACTATTTTTGGATCTGGATTTGGAGGTGGTGGTGATTTGTTCTGATTTTAGAAGTGGAGGGTGGTCGGATCTGGGATCTGACTAACAACACTGTAGCTGAGGAAAAACACGAATTTCTAAAAATAGATAGAAGGCTGATAAAAAATTAAGAACATTTGTTGATGTAGGGGGTGATGGATAGAACTCCCATTAAAATTGGGAGGGTCTGGACAAATCAATAAGATGGCCGGAGGTGGGAAACACAGGGCTGCTGTCACTGTAGATAGAGACAAAACAGAACTAGGAATGAAAAATGCACGAAAATGGGAAAATACTAAACGATGGAATTTGGGCGTAAAAATTTAGGTGGAGCTTGGGATACAAGGGAAGAACACACCATAAAAATTGCAGCTTGAGATATTCAGGTGGTGGGGAGCAGATATTCGGACAAGAAGCCTCTATCCAGGATGGACAGAACACCGAAGGCGGCTCCGCGGCGGTGTGATGGCGGCACAAACGGCGGCGGCGGCACCGATGATCACCGGAGGTGGGGGGAAGGAGATATCACTCTAGAATGGGGGTTGGGGATGAAGAAACCAGGGGGAGAGAGAGGAGAGGTCGAAATTCTCCAAGAGAGGGGTTCTTGCACAATGATTTTTTCACTTTCATTAATATTCAAATGGAAAATACAAGTATTTATATGCCTCCAATCTAATCCAATCTCCACCATTGGATCTAGGGATGAGGAATGAATGGCCTAGATTAAATGTGACCAACACACACAAAAAAAATAAAATAACCCAAGTGGGAGACAAGCTTGACATGATAGGTAGCCTACCTTAGACTTTTTACTCCTTTTGTCTACCCATGTGACATTTGACATTCAACCCTTCTAGATGGCCACCTAGGATGGTTGACCAGCCCCACATATGTGACATGGACCAATGGGAAAGGGCTGAGGGCACCCTTGCTGGTCCTACTGTATAATTGCATAAAAACCCACACAATCCATGGGAATGACTCCTTAACTTATAAAGCCTTACATTTGGGTACATACTTTCCCAAGGATATAAACACAAATTAAAAGGACATAAATGTAATAAAAAAGGTACAGGCTCGGCGTCGATTCCCATCAACTCTCCCCGGGTGGGAGGAACTCGACCCCGTCGAGTAGGGGTAGGGATGCTCGAGTACTCCGGCGGATCCGTCACCGTGCCAAATAGCGCGGGTATGCTCCGCTCCAAGTGATCGTCACCTGCTCATTCCATATATACTCGATATGCGAACTGCTATGGGCTAAAGGTGGTCACTCCGAAGGGGCACTCCCAAATCCAATGGGCAGCCGCATGCTAGGGACAAAGTAGGATGTCTAGGAGTCCCACTTTCCGCCAACCACCGGTTGCCACTAGTGTATACGGGGCACATGTTCGGGTGTCCTGGTCCACCATTGCATATGCATAGTCTGCATAACCATAGGTTTGTCTAAGTTCAAGTGTGTGTGTTTGTTTCTATGGTTTGTTTTCTTTCATATGGTTTGCATTAAGTCGTGTCAATAAACGGCCAGTCAAAGCACATATAAGGAGGTAGCCGATGCATGCTACATATTCGTGGATTCAAAGGGAGAGTACGTCTAGATCAGGGTCATACCTGATTGGTTTCCTCTCGGAGACCGAAAGCCACTCTAAGTCCACGATCCCCACCCTTTTCGGGTCAAGAAACAAGTGGGTCCGAATGCGTACGATATTGAACTACCGGGTGACTATGGTGTCAGTTCGACGTTCCATGTTTCAGATCTGGTAGCATATTGGAACCCGCGGTGATCCCTAGTGAGCTTTGGGCTTTCTCCTTCTATTGTGAGTAATACACCACCCGAGAGTCCACCTCTTCCAGCCTCAACGCATGCATATAGATTGTATACTGGATGAGCAGGTGATCACCACAAGGAACGGCGCATATCCACACGTCCTAGTGCGTTGTCGAGGATGCCCCAACGATGACCAACGCCTTGATCACATGCAGATAGTTCAAGATTCAAGACCCTTACTCGACGGGGTCGAGTTCCTCCCACCCGGGGAGAATTGGTGCGGACACCAGGGCGATCACGTGACACGTCGGCGAACCGACGGTGCCATACGCGGAGCGCCAAGTGGACTACATCGGCTTCCCATCGAGTTGGGGATCATTTGGCTTCAATTTGGACACTTTTAGCATTAAATTTGGGCTTGTATTGAAGATTATACATGGGTTTTCATATTGGGCTGGTTGCTAGACCCTTAAAAGGCCATGTGGTTAAAGGCCCTTAGGCTTTCCTTAAGAAAGGAAAGGCCTTGGACCAATATGAAGCACCCATTAACCTAGCAAAGCCCAATTGGGCTCCCTTTCTATATGGGCTCTCTAAATGGGAGAGGCCTTATACAAGCATGGGCTTCACTCATGGGTTTACAAGGTTGGAAGGGGCCTTAAGCAAGAGGAGGAGAATGGGCTGGCCATGAGCCAAAGTGGCCCATTCAAGGCCCATTGAAGGGGGCGCCCCCTTCCTTGGCTTATTAGGCTAGAAAATTATTAATTTTCTTCTTTCTTCTCTCCATTTACCACATGGAAGTATTAGAAGGCTGCTGGTCAATTTTCCAATGGCTGCCACCTAACATTTTATAAGAAAATTCAAAGTTAGGTGAGCCACCATTGCCCCTTGTCCCCCCCTTTCACTATCACATTGTAATGGCACCCTTCCCCCTCTCTCATTGTGTATCCCACGCAGCCCCCTCCCCTCCATTGCCTATTTAAAGGCTTGTACAATGTGTGTTTAAGGATTGATGAAAATATTTTGTGAGAAATTGCCTTAAGTGAGTGATTCACTTCTCCTTCTTTGGGTGTGACTCCCAACCCTGTCCTGTGACTGGACAGCATTCAGGTCGTGAGACTTGACCCTCTACCCCCCTCTTCTTCTTATCTTCTGGTTCCACCTGATTTATCCCTGATACTACTACGAGTTAGCAAGGATTCAGCGCTGGTTTCGTGATGATCCGAGTTTGGGAGCTCCGGTGGCGATTTTCCTCGTGGCGGCGCGCAGATCTGTCCCAGAGTGCAGTCCAGATCTGAAGATGTCTGTGTATTAATTCTTGGAGCCCAACCCCGACGCCATATGCAGTTGCTTTCTAAAGAGAAGTCGTAGTATTTCAAGTCATCTTAGCGTTGCCGCTGGTTTCGCCTCGATCCGTGACCGGTGCTGATCGTGCCGACAGATCTCGTGGGATCACGCGGGCTGATCTGAGCAGGTCCGGATGAAATCTGAGTCGACATTCAGAGCCTACCCCATCTTCATCCGGCCAATATCCGTGTGAAAGGTCTTCAGAGTATTTCTTCCTCAGGGCGTCGCTGACGTTCTCCCATAAAGAACGCCCCGATCCGACATCGGCAACCATTATTTCATATTTTTACCGTGTCGCTGTGCAGTTCTGTGAGCACAAAATCAGAACCAGAGAAGTTTCGTCGCTGCACCCAGATCTGAAAGCATCTGATCGCGCCCTTTGGAGTGAAGATACTACATCTAGTCGCCGACATTCTCCAACAAACGGCGCTCCGATCGGGCATCGGATCTAGTCGTACCAACCTCCGCAAGCTCGCTGCGCAGGGTGACCAGCGCGGGCAGAACCGGGTCGGCTTTCCGTCGGCGTACTCGAGCGGCTCCGGCACGCGTTCCTCGCCTCCTGCGAGTGTGGCCCGTCAACCCGGGTTCCAGCAACCCCAACATTGGCATTTGTAGTCCTATACCTCCCTGCGTGGAGTGGGCATTCAGTTCTGAAAGTTGTAAAGGGTCATTTGTATATCGGGGTTGTTCGGAGATCGGCCGGGAATCTTCCCCACGCCTAGGCGTGGAGGTACGTGCTCGTTCCGATCCTCACATTTGCTGTTTAGTATACTTTCTATATTGCTGCGTTTGTGAGATTAGGATCGTTAGCCAGTTCAAATTCACCGCGATTGTGAGTTGTGAGCGCCCGTTCCGTGGCTCCAATCGAGCACCGAGCGCGAATTAGCACCCTAGGCAACGGTGGTTTCTTAATCGCCGCGATCCCCACGTTTCCCTTGCAAGGGACGATCGTCGGGCTCAAGAGAGTCGCTGTCGAGAGACGTCTCCACCCGGAGAATATCACGGTGGTCAGCCGCCCGGCTTGCCTTAGTATGCTAGTGCTGGTATTACATCGAGTCGGTCGTACGTCTTAGCGCGAGTCGGTCATCCGTCCCGCATCAGGATTGGTCCCAACGCGAAGAGGACTCTTGGACGAGCAATCCCCTGGAAGGGATCACGCTGGATCACCTTCAGGAAGGTGAGGCGGCCCGATTCGGAGACCTGACTGCTTGCTGGCCCGAACTAGTTCTGCTGTTCCAAAACTGCACGACCCGGCGAGAATCGATGTTGCGATCAGATCCAAAATCAGATCATCACGAAACTGGCGCCGTTGTAAAGCTCTCTTGAAGATCTACGAACACCTGGGATCATAGGAATTTTCCTGTTGCTGGATTCTTTGTGGGGAAATTTAGAACAGGGATGTTCCCTGTCTCAGAATAGACCAGACAGATTGGAATCTGCCTGAAACTGAGCTTTGACCGAGGCCCAAATTATAGATCTAGGATCTGGTTTTTTTATGGGGGAAAGAGGGGGAAGTAAGGGACGTGCATGATTTTTTTTGGATTTTTCGGGGGAGGTTTGATGGGTGGGGAGGATTTTATACCAGGGAGTGGTCTGATCTGGACTGCCAGGGACAGAACATATTTCGGATCTTGCAGTGGCTTTTTTGGTGGGCAAACAAACTCATAAAATCATGAAAAAATTTATGGAGGAAGGCTTTGATGGACAGAAATCCCAGTCCAGATTTCAGATCAATCAGAAATCGGAAATGGGGTCAACAAGGGGAAGAGTTGGGGTGTTGGATCCTAGATCTGCACTGGGACTAACTGTGTAGACCAGAGAAGATGTAAATGGAACGGGGGAGGGGGGGGCAAACGTTAGAGGAATAACATGGAAATTTTTTTGGAGAGGGGGGATTTTGTGGGGAACCCACTCTCAAAATTTCAGCTCAATCAGATCTTCTGATTGGGAGCTAAAAATCGGGCACTGGGTTGCTGTCTAAGGGTAGATAGATCTGCGACGGTGATGCGGCGGCGGCTCGATGGCGGCGGCGGCGGTGTTGAGATTCTCACTCAGAGAGGGGATGATAGGGAGGTATCATACCTCAAGAAGGAGGCTCTCTCAGCTGCAAAGGGGGAGGAAGGGGAAGAGGGGCTGCACCCTTGGGCTTGGAGCAAAAAATGCTGATTTTTCTTCTTTTTATTCTATGGAAAATAAAAAATACAATACTTATATATGGAAAAGAAACCCTAGACAAATGACCTCTACTACCCTCAGATCTAGGGTTGGAAAATTCCATTTTCTCCTATGTGGTCAAAATGACCAAAATAAAAAACTATAAAGGGGGTGCGCCCTCCCCTTTTTAAGGAGAGAAAATGGATTTTATTTCTTTTTGTCTCCTTGGTCAACAAGGGAGGCTTGGTCCAAGTTGGACCATAGAGCAGCCCCACATAGGCCCTAGGGAGTCTAGGTGACCCAATGAGAGAGAGGATGGGGGTCCCGCCGGGCCAACGTGGCCTTTTTGCAAAGAAACATACTAAAACCTAAGGACTCACATTTTGGCTTATAGTTGCCATACAATTGTAAACCCATTTACACAAGGGTATAAATGTAAACAAAAAGATATAAATGTAAACTAAAAAATGTTAGTGGTCATGCTTTGATGTCCCCATCACATCGTCTTCTACGTCTAGAGTTCTCCCACCACCAGACCGGGTCGATCAGGATCTACTATCACATCCAAGGTTCGAGCACCACCAACTTTAGCCCCACTAGTAGCGGATGATAGACATGCATGTATAGATATAATTATAGTTTTTTTTGAGGATTTTATGTACCCTCCACCGCTGCACATGACCCATTATTTGTGTGGATTACATATTTTTAGACTCACTCACACGCAACTCTATCTACTAGGATATAATTAGATTATTCTGGTCATCAGTCTCATATATATGATTCTGATTGGGATACGAGATTCACGGATGAGTCATATGAGTGACTTTCGACATTTTGTACTTTATGAGTAGAGCTGAATGATATCATGAGTGAAGCTAATTATGTATATGTTCACTTTAACTTATCTTTTTTTATCTCTTCAAATATGATGTTTAATTAAGAGGTGTAATAGGTTATTACAAAAACAAGATATTAATAATTTAATATATATAATTATATTTAGTTATGTGTATAAAATTATGTATTATTATTGTTGTATAATAAATTTACTAATGCGTAAGTAATCATATTTGTTTCTGAATAATAGTCAGAAGAGTAAGTAAATTTAAATATACGTAACGTAGTATGAATGTATGATCGTAAGAGAATTACATTCTATTATTCTTCGGATGACTCTATTTTTTACAACTTAAATAAATTAATATTATAATTTTAATTTTTTAAAATTAATAAATAAATTAAAATTTAAAAAATAATTTAAAAAATTAAAAAATATCTCCTTCAACTTATATTATATATCGTACCATATCTTACCGCACCGGATAAAATAGCTACGACAAATCTTAACATAAAGTCATAAACATGAAATTCCGTGGGTTAAAAACCCTTCAATTTCCAACATTATATTAATATTAATATGTATTATCGTCGTGTCCAGCGGTCGGAGATGTTTCTAATTCCCCATTCCAGCGGCCCGACACCAGAGATAGTTGAGTCGACACCCGAGCAACCCAACGACGCGATCGCGGAAGCAGCGAGAAGGTGTTCGTTCGGTTAATGGAGGCCCTGCAGCACGGCCTCGCAACTCTCGGCCTCTTGGTCGTCGAGATCCCCGGCAAAGGGCGTGGACTCGTCGCCGCTCGTAATTTCTCGCCAGGTCTCCTTGCTGCCCCCGTCTTCTTCCCTCCCCCTTCCGTTTCTCTCTCTCTCTCTCATATATATATATATATATAGAGAGAGAGAGAGAGAGAGAGAGAGAGAGAGATTTTTTCTTGAATTTGACTGATGAATTAAATTCTTTTTCTGTTATTATTCTTTTTTTTTAATTTTTTGTTTGTTTCCTCTTCTCTGCTTGTGTTACGGCGGATCAGTATCACGGTCAGGGGGCGCGACCTCGCTGTCGCAGCCAAAAGTACTCTTATCCGCACGCAGTCTGTTCTCCCATCCTTCCCCGTTCAAATTTCTCACCCACTTTTCTGCTACCGTCTGGTCTGGGGTTCCCGGGGGAGGGGCGCTCAACTGTAAAAGTGGAAGTTCCACAAGGCGTCGGATTGGCTCTCTCGGCGTCGCATTCACCAATTCCTCTGACAAAAGGCCACGATCGCCCGTCCCGGCACCCGCATTCTTCGGGGGCAGGTAGGGGGTTGACGTGGGAAGAAGAAGCGAGGATTATCTGGCTCACATTTAATTATCTAGGGATATGAGTCCGGAATTTGTTGTTAGCCTTGGTAAAAAGAAGAAGAAGGATAGACGTGAGTTGGGCGTTCAGATCTACCGCACACATTCCGTGTATATCTGAGTATCACTGTGCTAAGTTTCCCGTCACAAAAAAAATAAAAAAAAAGTGAGAGATGAAAATGACGTGCTCAGCATGTGAGCGAGAGGAATAAAGGTCATGTTGGGTCTCTGACTCCCGAGTACAATTCGCTCTGGTGCTATAGTACTATCCCTTGCTATTTCTCTCTGCTTGTCGGTTCCTCAGATGTTCACCTGTGACCTGGAGCTGCGCAACTGAGTTGATCAAGACTTTTGGCTTCTTAGGTGGGCTGGACTACTTGTAGCTTGTTAGGTGGAATATTCCCCCTTGCAGTTCTACATCTTTTCACTATTGATTTGTTAGATGCACACGCTAATCACTCTGTCGTGAAACAACATGATGAGGGAGGATATGTTTAAGCGAATGACGTGAAGAAAAGAAATCTTCTGCAGATCTCATAATGCTTGGTAATGGTTCAGGGTCCTCTTCTTGAGTTCAAAGTAACTGAATCTTCTGTAAGACAGCCAGACTGATAGAGTAATATCTGAGATGGTTATGTGAGTAGTATGTTTTTAATTTTCTTTTAGAGCCTGCTGCGGCAGTTTTAGGAGATTTTCATGGAAACTAAACTACTCCCCCATTCCCCCAACCAAGGATTGCAGGTAGGTTCTTTCCCCCAACTGATTTCACCAAATGTTAACTGAACCACAATGTGACAGAAAAAAGTGGAAGTTTAGTTTGTTATACAAGTCTTTACTCTCTAGAAGGCAAAACTTAGTTGGGGATAAGCTTATTTTTTACTTTGTTACCAAGAAAAGGTGGTTGTCTTTATATGTGGGAAGATCTCAAGCCAATTACCAGTCAATTGATACTTTACACCAGAGCATTAGAATCTTTTCGAAAGTCAGGAGCAATTTGTTTACAAAAAATAAGAAGGTCACATAAGTATAAATCACTTTTACATTAAAATGTTGAACTATCTTCATATTAACATTTTTGTTATATAGAAGCATATTCATTCTTTGTCTTAGTTAGGTAATAGGAGTCATGGGGTGGTGATGCACCAAATCCTTAACATATTACAATATGTATCCTTGGGGCTTCTTGTTCTGCTTTTGATATGAATGTAATTGGAGTACTTTTGGGTGCATAAGTTGATGCTTTAAAGCATTACTATACTATTTTTATTAATCAACTAGTCTTGTACTTCTCGCTAATCATGAACATCAGTGTAAGGGTATTGTTGCCTCTTCATATGGTATCATCCAGCCGGTAAAGCAGAGCTGGTATGACTATTTATACTTATATCTTTTAGATTCACACAAAAAAAGTAAATCATCTTGAGCACAAAAAAAAAACCTTGTTTATGTTCAATATAATCAAAGGCTGAAAGAGTGTTTCACTCAATGAAGGAAAAACTAGGAAATATAGATCCTCTTAATGATGAGCTTGACCTTTCAAATGAGTGGTTAGTCCGTTATGCTGATTTGGATCAAGAAGACCATGTATTTGAAGGTGAAGATCTCACATGCGCTAGTATGGATGAAGCCATGGTACTATTAAAGCAATTGAAGGTACAGGCCTTGAATGAGAGAAACTAGAAGGCATGAAATATTATACACAAGAACAAGGGCAACTCAAACATTTGATGAGGAAGAGCTTGGTTAAGATGAAACTTCTATTGATGAAGATGTTGTTGATAATGGAGATGGTGGTGACTCTGACAAAGAATTTGAAGAACTAGATGATGATGATGATGATGAGTGAACAATTAAGATAGGATAAATAATGATGATGTGGACCTCTTTAGTGTTTGATTTTCCCCCCTATTTGGAGAGACATCCACTAGTCTGATTTTTCTGTCTTGAATATCATGTTGCATTTTTGTTAATTCAAGGTCAAGGACATTGGTTGGATACTGGACATTTTTGTTTCAATATCATCATTTTTTTTGGGAAGGTGGCTAAGAGCCACAATTCATTAGGTGAAACAAAGGACACAAATACACAGGACAAAAAAGATTACCAGCTTCTACTAAGCTGGTAAGGGCCTTATGACACCAAAGACCCATAAGCCCCTTACACTGCTGGCCCACTGTTACAATAAGAGCTTCCTCCTGTGGTATAATCTCTTTAGCAGGACAGAGTCAGATATCCTATTCTCAAAAGTACCAACATGCCAATCGTGGAGAAAGAAAATACAGCTTCTAATGACCTCAACTGGTTTTCTGAACTCTGAACTCATTTAAGATAATCCTGTTATTCCTCTCCTTAATTGCCACAGTATCACTGAAAAACTTGCCTGCCAAGTGCCACTTTCCTGTGTCAATTGGTTCAATTATTTCCACACAGTTAAGAAAGTGAATGTCTTTCTGACTCATCCGTGTGCCTCTGGTCATTTTGAAGAAAAACTTCCACACATTCTCAATTATGCCACACTTCAAAAACAGGTGGTGCAAACTCTCCTTGAAACTCCCACAAAAAATGCAAGCATCTCTGCATGGTATGTTAATAGCTTTCAAACTGTCACAAATTGTCAATGTTCTCCATGCAATTTTCCATAAGAAGAGTCTGATCTTTATGGCCAAGTTTGATAATCGTGTAGAATAAGCCACCCTTACCCATCTGAGGAATAAGTGATTCGACCCATATAGGTCGAATCACTTATTCGACCAAAACATGCTGGGCCTTCACGTGAAACCGGGTTACAGAAGAAGTTGCCAAAGCCGATTACGTGAGAAACCAGCGAATAAAGATAGGAACCGGGAGGGCACCGGCGAACACGCCGCCCTACCCGATTATCAAACTTGGCCTATAGGAAATTTTATATTCCACACCTCTTTTACCTAAGTCACCCTGTTTCCTCCTTGAAGAAGAATTTTAACATCTGATCTTACTGTGAAACCCAACTCCCACCTCCACTTTCTGAAGTCTTTGACGTGCGGTTTAATGGTCACGTTCTGCAAAATAGCATGGAGTTGAAAATATTCTTCCAATTGTCTGTCATGCGTGTTCCTAATGAATCTGAAGTCCCAATGTCCCTGTCCTGATTGGTTCCAAAAATTGATGGTTTTCTGTTGTCCTGACCTTGATATTTTGTATAACTCTTGAAATCTCTTCATCAAAGATCTGAGTTGCACCTGGTTATCCTCCCAAAAGAGTGTTGATGTTGAGGTTGGAACGTATTTACGTTACAATTTAAGTCATTTTAGATGTTGTTTATGTCTGTGGAGGTGTTTTATGGATGTCTTTTAGTTACCTAGGTTAGGTCTTAGGGCTTGAGAGTGGTTTAAACATTCTTGATTATGTTTTAGGGCTCAATGGTGTTTCTCGTCAGTCCTTAGATTATGGAGGCCAAGGGTACATTGGATGCTCAGTTAAATGATTTATATGATCAATATTAGGTTATAAATGATTTATATGATCAATATTAGGTTATGTCTAGGTTAAGCCATTAGGGTTAGGGGAGCTTTAAGATTTAAGTTGAAGAGGCGTAATCCCGCGCTGGTCCTGAGTTGATCGCGATCGCCACGTACGTATGAACTGCAAGGCAGGAAACGGATCAGGGGTACCCAAGGAGGAGTCCCCGGGGAAAACCCTCCGATACTTAAGTCAGCGAAGGAGATAAAGCACTGGGGCGAGGAAGATAGTAGGAGGGGAAGGGGGCGCGAGATTGGTCTCCACCAAGAGAAGCGGTGGTTCTCACTCAGGATTGTCTCTCCTTTTTTCTGGGAATTTTTCTGGGGTTTATATGGCAGCCCGTTTAACGTAAGAGTCCAGGGAGCTGAGGGAATTTCGGGGGGGTAACGTCCTCGTCTTGGGCTCTTAATAGCACGAGGACTCCTGCCCTCCCTTATCTCTTGGAGTCCCCTGCTCCCGGAGGATGCGTAGCGGACGCTTGGATGAGCTTTCGACAGTCGGTCCGAGCCTGGGACTCTATGCTCGGACTCCTCCCGAGCACTGGGGGCGTAGCTCGGACGGGCCGCACTGGGTGCCCGCAAGGGGCTTTTCTCGAATGACTCGTCGCTCGGACTTCCGGGCTCGAAGGTTGCCTAGGAAGTGCTGATCCGAGTGGGTTTTGGGCTTGGCGTAAGTGAGCCCGAAATGGGGCTGTCACTTTGGGGAGCTGGGCCTGGTTGGGTCAAATTAGACCTAGTTGGGCCGTGTTCTTGGGCGGTGCATTTCCCCCCTCTCCACTTGTCCCCCCTACTCCCGAGCCAAAATAAGGCTCGGACGAGTAGTGTTTGCGGGGATGGCATTGGTGGCTCGATTTGGGGTAGGGAGTTTTATCCGTTAGGGGCCATTTAGTGTGGCTGTCCTGGGAGTACGCCCGTAATGATAACTCTTTAGAGTTGATGCGAGGAGGCCCCCTTTTTAGGGTTCGGAACACTGCGCCGCTTCTTGCCAGGCTACTGGGGGTATAAATATCGCGCCCGTTTGCGTTCCACGCCCTTTCTGTTTTTAGGGCTTTTTCTCTCCGTCGCGCTGGTGTTCTGGAGGGGCTCATGCGCCGTGTAGGAGGTCAGGAGGAGCGAAGAATCGCGGAGGCCTTCGCGGAGTTCGCAGAGATCACGACGGCGGCGATTCGTCAGCTCCCCCCTCCTTCCGAATCGTCTGACTTGACACTCTCCTCCTCTTCCTGTTCTTCTCATTCCTTCATGGCGGAGCAACACCTTGCAGCCGAGGTGCTGGGGGCCGAGCAAGTCACAGGGAGTTCGGTGCCTCAGCCAGAGCATCCAATGCGCAGCGAGTTGGGCGAAGCCGAGGTAAAGAGGTTGGAGAAGTGCTACGGGCTGCCATGACAGTATTATTTCTCCCCGGTCAAGCCGCATGAGTCCAGCCCGAGTACTCGTTCAGGTCTTTTATGCACTTTCCTTCTGGCTTGGAAGTGTGGGTTCCGCCTGCCTCCATCCTTTTGTCGCGGAGTTGCTTAAGTTCTACCAACTGGCTCCAGTCCATCTTTTCATTTGTCTATCTCTGTGGTGCCTGCGGGCTTCACCCTTCATTGGACCTTTTCCATTTCTTTTTTGAGCTGAAGGAGCATATCCATGCGGGCAAGGGCTTCTTTTATCTCCAGGCGAAGAGGGGAAGGAGCTCTGTGACCCTCTCAGCCAAAGATTCCTCTCACAAAGGGTGGAAGACCCAATTTTTCTGGGTGGGCTCGTCCAAAGGCGGCATCTCTTGGGGCTTCCCGGAGAATCCCAACTTTCATCCGTCTCTCCCGCCGAAGCATATGGCGGTTCCTCCGGAGTTGGAGGAAGAGATCAGGATCCTTCAGGAAAATCGTCGATTGACAGCCGAGTTGATGACGGTGGCGAACATTGAGGATCACCCCTCTCGCGCGTTGTCAGCTCAAGGTAGGGACATTTGGTCACTCTACGTTGTGCCTCTGAGTTGGGCAGGCAAGCCTCTTTCTGATGAGCTGATTTCTGCCGTTTAGATTCGAGGCGGACGGATGATGAGGGGGGGCAACCGTTGGAGCAGGAAATCGTCGATGTGGAGGAGACGCCTGTTCCGAGTGAACCTCAAGCCTTCGGGGGCCCGTCCGGGGCCCGAGGCAAGGGTAAGCAGATTTCCCGGGGTGACGTCCCCGAGGGCCGCGGGGCCAAACGCAAGGGCCCAGAGGAGCGGCTGCTGCTGTCGTTGATGAAGGCCTTAACCGCCGAGAAGAAGCAATTAAAGAAGGCGGGAGTCACTTGCCCGGCTGAGGAGCGGGTTCGCCCGATCGAGGGCTCTGCAGCCGAGGAAACCCGCCGTCAGGGTTCCCCATCCATTGAGCCAGAGCCGGCTGTTGCTGGTGGAGAGGTCGCTGCTGCGGCTGTCAGACCGCAGGCGGAGGCGGTTGGTTCTGGAGTCTCGGCCGAGGCTGATGGGGCACAGGGCGAGGCGACGACCCAGCCCGAGCCGAGCGCTATCGCCTCGAATGCGAGAGTGCTCGGGGAGGATGCTCCAGTCCCGGTCCGTCCATAAAAGACTCTTCCTTCTTCGGCCGGTGCCTCCGGTGTTCGTGCTTCTCTGTACCAAAGGTACCGGTCTGTGGCGTCTTCATCGGTTCGGGAGGAGTTCAGGCATAGTCCTCCCTCCCTACTCTTCGAGAGGGTCATGGAGGGCGGCTTGATCGTGGCCCAGCTGGGGGCCGAGATAGTCAACTTCTTCGCGCGGCTGGAGAATGAGGAGAGGTCTCTCTCTCGGGCGCACGCGGAGTCCGATCGGAGGATCGGGCAGTTGACTTCTGAACTTGAAGGCCTTCGGCGGGAGACAACCTCGCTTCGGGCACAGACTTAGTCGAGTCAAGAGGAGGTTCGGACACTGTCTGAGCAGCTGGCCCAAGCTCGCTATACAGCCGACCTGAAGAGTAGACTCCTGGAAGAGGAGCGTCAAGCTCAGGTCGGGCACTTTAAGCAGTGGAAGGCCGAGCGAGAGGGGCTCAACGGTCGGGTCCGAGGGGTCGAGCGAGCACGGGGAGAAGCCGAGGTCGCGCGGGCTGAAGCTGAGGCGAAGCTGTCCGAGGTCGAGATGAAGTTGTTCGGGGCCGAGCAGAGGGTGGCCGAGCTCGAGAAGGAGGCGGGGCGAACCAGGGCGGAGGCGATCGAACAATACAGAAGCTCGGAGGGTTGCCACGCAGCTCTTCAGCAGGCCACCTTTGCGTACTATGAGCCAGGCTATCGTCGGGGGCTGCGGAAAGGATTCACCCAAGGCTACCATCGAGCGACCGCCGAGGCCCAGCAACAAGTGCTTGGCGAGCTTATCTTTCTTACCGGGCAGCGCTACGATTCGGATGATGATGATACAGATTCTCCTTCTCCGACGTCGAGTGAAGAGGAGGGCAGAGATGCCTCCGCTTCAACGGAGGGATCGCCAACTCCGGTTGCTTTGGGAGGGCACACGGCCAAGGCAGGTCCCACACAGGTGGGGTCAGTGCCCGGTCCGGCCGTCGCCGATGATACCGGGGGCAAATCCCCTGGCGCCGAGGATCTCGCGTCCGCCGAGCATCAGGAAAGGCCTAGGGCCTCTCGGAGTCCCCCCATCTCCATAGATTAGGAGGAAAACAGGCTCGAAATGTGAGGTCTTTCTCTTTTTGAAAGTTGCCATGTACAATTTCTCCTTTCTATATATGATGGCAGTAATATTCAGAGCTGCATTGACTGCTCCTTACTTCCTTTGGTGTGATTTGACCACCGTATCTACAGTTGCTAGAAAAGGTGGAGATTTTCTTTGCAGGCATCTCGCGGGCTGTAAATGCTGGTTGGCCAGGTGACTGACGCAGTACTGGCGCCTTTCCGACTTTCCATGCTTTGAATGACTTACCCTTTCGCGTGTCCCTATGGGTGGGTTTATTGAGGGAAACAGAGTAACTGCCCCTAGGGAAGGGTTGCTGCCTTTCGCGTTTTTTCGAGGGGAGGATCAATTAAGGCGAGGGTTTCCTCCTTCCGGCCTATAAAGAAGGTCCCGGAGGGCGTCTCCACCTCTTTGCATCGCTTAAGGCTTCTCTTGCAGTCTCTCCTCTTTTCCCTTTCTCGCGAAGCGTCTGCCTTTCGTGCTGGGAAGTTGTCAGCGAGACATGGAGGGCGATTCGGAAGACGACGACTCTGGCGGCCGCCGAGGCGTTCATGCTGCTCCGGCGTAGGAGAATGAAGGAGGACAGGGCGGACAGCGTAGGAGAAAGAAGGCGGCCTCGCGACAGGTACCTTTCCAACTTCTGGATCGCCGCCAGGCGGTGTACAAGAAGGAAGGAGGCCTGGCTCCGGGCTCTCTCCTGCTCTCCGGGCTGCTGCCCCATACGGGGAGGGTTGATGACGCAACGTCATTGCTCCTCCTTTCTTTCCCCCCCGTCACCCCTCTCATCTCTTCGAGGGGGTGTTCGGTCTTTCTCCCTCTTTTACTCTTCAACCAACTTCTTTTCTCTTCTTTCACTTTTTTGAGGATGTTCGAGTCTTCATCTTTGCTTGCACCGCTCGAGGGTGCTTGCTTTGTGTTCGGCATCCGGCCTCGTCCCTTCCAAAGAGTTGGCAGAGGAGGCCTTCTCTTGTTTTCCCGACATCTGGGCATTCCTTCCTTTTCTTCCTCTTCCCCTCTGATACCTTTCTCCGATTTTCTCAAGCAAACAGGGCCAGTCATCCTGTTATCCGAGCCAGTTTCTACACTGGGTAGAGTCAGTGGCTCGGCTTAGGGGTGCTCGCCGTGTCCGCGCAGAGTAGTCAGCTTGTGCTGTAGTACCAGTGGATGTAATATCTTGATTTTTGATGTGTACTATATTGGCCGTGGCCTATCTGATGTACGAAGAAACATTAATGAAATGAAGAGGAAAAGTTGTTATTGCCGTATGCTGCTTACATGTTTGAAAAGCTCAAAAGTAGAACTTTCGTAATGTTGTCGCGTTCCATGTCCGAGGGATGGACACTCCTTCCGTGGTAGACAGTCGGTACGCCCCTTTCCCGACCGTCTCGACCACTCGGTAGGGGCCTTCCCAGTTAGGGGCCAGCTTTCCCACCGTCTCTAGTGGTCGAGAGGCTTCGGCTTTTCTCAGGACGAAGTCTCCTGTGTGGAAATGTCTATCTCGGACTTTAGCGTTGTAGTATCGAGTGATGCGCCGTTGATATTCCGCGGCTCGGATGCTTGCAATCTCTCGGGTTTCGCTTGCCAAATCGAGGTTCTCTAGCAGTTTCTGCTTGTTCGCCTCGGGCGAGAAGTTGATGACTCGGAGAGATGGGCTGCCGACTTCCAAAGGAATCACAGCGTCAGTGCCGAACACCAACTGCAAAGGAGTCTCTCCGGTGGCGGTCCTCGGAGTGGTTCGGTGCGACCATAGTACGCTTGACAATTCCTCGAGGCAGCTACCCTTGGCTTTACCGATCCTGGCCTTAATGCCTTTTAATATAAGTTTTGTTGGCATTTTCGACTAGCCCGTTAGCCTGGGGGTGGGCTACCGAAGTGAAGTGGTTGCGAATATGTAGGTCAGCACCATAGTTGTCAAGGCGACAAGGCGACCCAAGGCGTTCACGGGGTCCCTAAGCGCTTAGGCGACAAGGCGTTCGCTTAGGCGTCGCCTAGGCGACACTTCGGCCACTAATTAAAAAATAAAAATATATATCATCTAATATATAAATCAAGAATAAAAAATGTGAAAAATATATAAAAAATAAATTACATGAAGAAATTATTGTAATTAAATTATGTGACAATTATAGAAAACTAACTTGTATCAACAAATTACAAAAAATTATAGAAGTAAATGCAAAAGATTCAAAAGTAAATGTAAAAAGTTTAGAAAAATTACAAAAGAATATAATAACATCAAGAAAATTATAAAAAAGAAAGAGTTAAATGTACATAACAAGGTCGGATCCGGTTCGGACAGGTCAAGGTTGGCCCCGCCTAGGCGCCCGCCTTGGCGCCTGCGGTCGCCTTTTCCAGTGTGAATAAGGCGCTGCAGCGCCTTGTCCTTTCAAGAGCGCCTGGGCGCCTAGGCGGCGCCTAGGCGCCCGCCTTGACAACTATGGTCAGCACATCTGTCTCTAAAGTAATGAGAGTCAAATTGTCGACCATTATCGCTCACAATCACTCGGGGGATACCGAAACGACAAATGATTGACTTCCAAACGAAGCTCCACACGACCGACTCGGTAATCCTGGCGGTGGCTTCGGCTTCAATCCATTTAGTAAAATAGTCGATGGCTACTATGACGAACTTCTTCTGGGCTTGGGCCGTAGGGAATGGTCCCAGGATGTCGATCCCCCATCGAGCGAAGGGGTATGGCTCGGTAAGGGTGACGAGCTCGGAAGCAGGCTGATGGACCAGATGGTCGAAACGCTGGCATCGGTCACACCTTTGGATGTAGGTTGAGCAGTCCCGCTGGAGAGTGGGCCACCAGTAGCCTTGCCGCAGCAAGTGTTGTGCCCCTTGTGCTTTGTTGATGATGTGGAGTTTTAATGATAGCAACATGAATGAGTCACCATATTGAATGATTGTTTATAACTGATATACAACATTGAATGCATGAGTTTGCATGAGTATTGCATGATGCGTTGACGCATGGGATCATTGCGTCAACTCACTGGTCTGTCCCAGAGCTGGTCTATAAAATGTGTCAACTGGTGCGTCGACGCAGTGGACTCAATGCGTTGACGCATTGGAATCGTTTTGAAAGAGCTCTTGCTTTAATTCATACATTGGTCTAGTATCTGAGTCTGTACATCGTCTTGTGCCTTCAACGTTCAAAGCCTCAAGTCTGTACAGCGTTAAGATCTCTTTGGAAAGTCTGTACAGCGTGAAGTCTACACATTGGCACTATAGCTCGCTTGTGTAAGTCTGTACATTGACTTCGTATCTGCAAGTCTGTACACTGGACTTCATTTCACCAACTCTATACAATGGTCTTCACACTTCAAGTCTGTACATCCTCCGCCAAGCTTTGAAAGTCTATACAGACTGTTCATGCATTCAAGTTCAAGTATATGCATCCGTCCGTCTCTGTTAGCGTCTCATGAACGTCTATACAACGCATCAGCATTTAGAAGTCTGGACATTGGCCTTTGCATTAAGTTTCAAGTCTGTACAGCCTATCTTCAAGTGTTTGGCCAACTCTGTACATCCGTGTTGCCCTTTCATTGCTGAGGCAGAGTCTGTACACTGGCTTAGACTTCCCAAGTCTACACAATGCTTCCTCATTGAAAGTCTATACATCGTGGCCTTGAACTTTCAAGTATGTACAATGCTGCTTTGTCAAAGCCTGTACATCGCAGCTATGTTGAAGTCTGTACAGCCAGTTTCTTGATCAAGTCTGTACTAGCTCATGTCTGCACATTGGTCTTCATCTCCTGAAGTCTAGTCATTGGAAAGTATATACACTGAGCTCACAAGAAGACGTCCAAGTCTACACACTCTCTCAGTGTACATACTTGCCCATTTGCTGTTTCAGAGTATATACACTCAGTGTTATAAGATTTAAATAACCACTTGTTATATGATATGATTATAAGATTTTTGTGTGTGCAGGGTTAACGCAGAATGACCACAGCGTCCATGCAGCAAGTATACTAGTAGAAGTATTAGCTGCTGAAACACCACTGCGTCAACGCTATGGGCTAGCAGCGTCGACGCAGCAGTTCAAGAAAGGGGTGACTTGTCTCTGGCTGTCCTCAATGCGTCAACGCAGCAGTGGAGCAGCGTCGACGCAACTGTCAATAGGGCTAGGCTGGTTGCTCACTGGAACGCATCAATACGTCAACGCCATGGGTTGGAAGCGTCAACGCAGCAGACTTGAGTTCTGCTGGTAGAATATCTTTGAAGGCTGCGTCAACTATGTGGAGCAAGTGGGTTGACGCCACCTGACTCCAGTTGCTGAGCGTACTAATGAGGGGGCACGTGATCCGATGGGAAAAAGGGGCAGGATGCTGACACGTGTTAGATAAGGGGTGCTACCCTGCCAAGTGGACCAATCAGTGGTCACTAGGGCATTTTCTACTCAACCTTCGGAGGCTCTGTTTCTGATATAAAAGCACCCCATCATCCTCTCGAAAAGAGAAAACTCTCCACAGAAGAAGAGAAAGCTCTCCAGTGAAGAAATCTGAGAGTGTGAGAAAAAGAAGAAAAAGAGAGAGAAGAGAAGAGCAGAGAGTGAGAGATTAGGAGAGCAGAAGAGAAAGAAAGAGAGATAGAGAGTGAGCGAGAGAGCTCGAGCAGAAGAAGAAAAAGAAAAGAGAAAGAGAGAAAAGGAGAGCAGAGATCGAGAGAAGAAGAGAAGTGCAGCAGAGAAGAAAGAGAAAGAGAGAGTGTGAAGAAAGAGAGTGAGATCGAGGGAGATCTGGTCTTGATGGACCGTGGATCAAATCCAGGCCATCCAGCTCCTTGTGAGCCATATTGTGCTTTACGTTTACAGCTTTCCGATTGCTGTTCATCCTTTCTTTTATTTCCATTTTTACACTTTCCTTCAAGCTGTTAGTCAGCGGATTGCAGGGGTGCTGCCTCTGGACGGCTAAGCTGTATAGCCCAGCGGTTTGCAGTGGAGGACTCCACTGGACAGCAAGCTGTGTTGCTCAGCGGGGCGAGGAGGATTCCTCGGACGGCAAGCTGTGTTGCCCAGCGGTTGTTGGCAAGCTGTGTTGCCCAGCTGTTAGTGAAGCCACACTCGGGTTGAGTGTGGGGTGGATGTAGGCCTGGAGGACCGAACCACCTAAAAACCCCTCTTGCATTGTGGTTTGATTGCTTATGGTTTGCTTCCGCTAGACGTTTGCATAGGGGCGCTCCAAGTGATTGATCACAGGTTCATTAGATAACTTGATCAGATTTTGTTCTAAGTGTTTAATCTGTTGAGTGAGCGAAATTCTAATTGAGCTATAGTTTGTCTAACTTGTCTTGTTAGAGTGCTCACTATCTGTTTGTTTAATTCCGCATCTGCTAATTAGTCTTCCAGATTTGATAAATCTGTCTAGTTAGCTTTCTAAATAGTTAGTGAGCCTAATATGTCAATTGGGTGAAATTTTTTATAGGCCATATTCATTCACCCCCCCTCTGAATACTAGCACCGAACCCAACAATTGGTATCAGAGCGGTCTCTGACTTAACAGATCTAACAATCTGCAGAGGATCCTGCTAACTATTTAGCATTTCAGAGTGGGTCATTTGGAATCGTCTTGATTTACTATCTTAGTGCATTTCTGTCTGGTGCATTTCATAAGTGTGCCTCTTGTGTTCTGTATTTAGCTTCACTGAGTTAGTGCCGTGTCTTGCTTATCTGGTTTTATTGTCTAGTGTTTTGTGCCTTGAATTTGGTTGTTATCTGATTCGATGGCTAATCCTCCGATATTCAGAGGTGATAACTTTGACTCTTGGTTCGAAAACCTCCATCGGTATGTAAAGTCTACTGATCCAAAACTGTGGAAGGTAATGACTCACGGCCCATACAAACTGTCGAAGGATAAATCTAAATGGACCAAGAAGGACAAGCTGAAAGACTCTGTCAATAATAGAGCTGTAGTTTTATTAAAAGAATCAATTGACAGATCTCTAATTGAATGTATTTCATCTTGCAGGTCTGCCAAAGACATTTTGGATAAACTGAAGCTAATCAGGAATCACAGCAAGTGCTTAATGGCTGATCATAGAAATGCTGATGATGAAACTTCATCCGAGGTAAGTTCTGAATCAGAAGGATACTCTTTCGATGAATTGATAGTGATGTATGAAGATTTGTTCAAAGTATCCAAGAAACTAAAATCTGAGAATAGAAAGCTGAAAAAGAAATGTGATCAGATTAATTCGAATGCTCATTGTAAAAAATGTCAAGATCTGAGAAAATCTCATGAAATGTGCTTAGCTAATCTGAATGTGAGTAAGGAACAAAGTTCTGTTCTGGAAAACAAAAATCATGAACTCACTGCCAAGATTTCTGAACTTGAAGATAAGCTGAATTCATTAGGAAATGATCAAATCTTAACTAATGAACTAGTTCAGAATGAACAAACTAGAAAGGAGAATGAAGAATTGAAGCTGCTTAATTTTGCTATGTCTGAGAGACTCTTAATGTTTGAAAGAGGGAAAAGTTCAATTGAAAATGAACGTGAGAGAGTGACTGCATTAATAGAAGAGATTGATAGCTACAAAGCCATTAATGTCTTACTTAATGAAAAGATCACAGATTTTGAATTTCTCATTTCCTCTCTCAAAAATGAAATCACTGAATTGAACAATTCCCTGTCTGAGTCATTTAAAAACAAAGAAAATTCAAAGACTGCTTCTAAGAAGAAAGTCTCTGATGGAGGCAGTAAACAGGAAGAGAAAAAAAGAATGTATACAACCTTTGTGCGTAGCTCTGAGTTAGCTAGCACTTCAGCTTCTCCTTCATGTCTGCCTACGAATCAGATAGAAAAACAACAGAAAACAAAACAGAATAAAAATTTGTATGCTGAAATTTCTCAGGCCAAACTGTCTCATGTTAAAAGAAAGAATGTGAAATGTTTCTACTGTGGTAAATCTGGCCATGAGATGGATGATTGCTTTGTCATGAGAGAGGATGAACTGAAATCAGATAGAATTCATGCTAGGAATTCTAAATCGAAGAAACCTTCTCATGATCACAATAAGAGAATTCAATGCTTTTACTGTCATAGAATTGGCCACTTTATGCATGATTGTAGATTAAAGAAGCAAGATGATCTGAATGCTAAAGAGCTTCATGATAGGAATCATGCATATCTGAAAAAGAAACTTCATTGCTTTTATTGTAACAAATTGGGCCATATTGCTGCAAATTGTTGGCATGCTAAGGGAAGAACAATTAACTCCAAAACTGCTATAATCCCTGTAAAAAGACATGCATTCTATAAGAATCTTGACAGAATGAATTCTTCATGTTTTGAATGTGGAAAACATGGCCACACAGTCAAGGACTGTTGGCATGTTCAAAAGAATCATATTAACCCCCATGCTGTCAAATTCCATGCAAAACAATTTATGAAATTTTCTTGTTTTAATTGTGGAAGACCTGGCCACAAAGCCTCTGAGTGCTGGGTGGCAAAGTTCAGAAAACAAAATGCCCATGCACACAACAGAAATTTTGACGTTCATGCACATGAATTTAAAAGGAACTTAAATTCTGTTAGTTATCATGGTAAGTCTGGTCAATTTGGATATTCTTTGTCCAGCTATAAGTTGATGGGCTATGATGATAATTCTGTTAAGAGACCAGTCAGAACACCTGTTAGGGCTCATACAGGACCCAAGGCAGCTTGGGTTCCTGCAAGATCATATTGATTGATATGTTGCAGGTGTGCCTTGGTGAGAGAAATAAAAGGGGTAATTTAGCCAAGGCATTCAAAAAGGAAGCCTCAGAATTCTACATCTCAGGTTAGTTCTGAACTCTGTTTAAATCTCATAATCTGAAAAATATTGATTTGTCTGTTTTAATTTCATTATCTGAAATTGTTGTTTTGCTTGGTTGATTTTTGATGCTCTTCTCATGCTGTTGTTTGCACTAAATAAATGAGATTGCTTTGCACTGCATATGTCATTTGCATGACCATCATGGTATATTAAATGGAACAGTGCTGAAGGGCATATGGAGTATGTCTGGATGCTACTGCCATGTGTGAGGTGGTCCTTGGACCGAGTCCTCCACCTAGTACCATGGGTCTAGTTTTCATATAGAGCAGTGTATTGCATATCATAAATTTGAAGAAAATAATATTCGAAAAGAAATGATTCATTGCACATCATGCATTTTGTCAGGGGGAGCTTGTTTGCTGTTGATTGATCATCATGCTCTCCTTGTTAGAATTGTTGCATACTGCATATGTAGGATAGTGCATATCATAAAATTCTGAAAAATCTAAAAAGAAATACACTGCACTTAGACAGGGGGAGCATTCCTATTTCATATCTTCTTCACCTCATGAACTCCATCTGTTTAAGTAACCTGATTCATTCTCTTGACTATGCGCTATTCAACTGAATTCTCTGCTGGTATCTCTAAAATAGCTGATCAGTCTGTATTCCAGACTCAGCTACTGTCTGATGATTAAAATCTCTTCTGATGCTCCTCTATTCCTGATTCACTCTTGCACCAGCTTATACTCACCTGTCACATTCTTCTCAGCTGATGTGACTGATCTACTTCAACTATTGATTGTTGGTTGCTGAATTCATTGTTCTGATCTGAGGAACTTAAGCTGCATGTCATGCAATTCAGTCTGAGAACATTGTAGAAATTTCTATCATACAGGTTTAAGAGTTATGGCTGAATCAGACTGATACAAGATTAATGTATTCTCAGATTTGTACTTAAATGAATTGAAAGTATCTGAATGATAAGGGTTAATAAACTTTAACCACATGTGTCATGTAAACCTTAGACTCTCTCATCAGATATCTGAAAATTTGAACTCAGGGCTTCTTTGGTTAAGATGCATATAGTGTGTATTGTTGTTAAACATTAATTTGAAAAATGTTGACTAAATGAGAAATTGTGAATTCAGAGCAATGACTCGGTCACTGAGAAACTGAGTTCTTTATCAATGAAATAAAGCAACTCATGTCATGAGGTGCCATAGTTATCTCTGATAAAAATTTAGTGAAACAAAACCTGACGGAGCAATAGCTTATCTGTGTTGAGTAGCTGGGGAGTCTGGCCTCTGATAAAGGTGTCTTCTCATGTAAAAAGACGCTCATATTGCTAACTCTGCTCTCAAAGCGAGAGGCAATGACAGTTATCACACTGAGTAACTGGGTCACTTCAACTAAGACTTGTTGTGCCTCATATAAAAAGGTGTTGATCAACTTAAATTGCTCAAGAAAAATATAATGTGCTTCAAATGAAATTATCTTGAAAAATCTGTCAACTCATGTTCTTGAAAAGTGTTTAACTTTTGTACTAATCTGTGTATCTTTCAAAGGTGCTATTGAAATCATATGTGTAAGATAAAAGATGATTGATTTTGGGTGTTATCTGAATATTTGGTTCACCTTTATTAAAACTTGGATTCTGATATGAGTATTGAGTTTAATTTGACAAATTTGGTATACATCAAAATTAAATCAGAATTGGTTAAGTTGCCACTTCATAACCCTTTATGATAGAAGAGTCTACATCTTTTAAGACTTATTGAAGTGATGTATGCATTAAAATCCCTCATGATCAGATTTTCCAGATAGCCTGATCAGATTCAGTCTGATTATTCATTGAGATGTCTTGTGATGATTGTTGTCTATTATTGCCCTTCTATCACCAATCACTTTATTCTCCACACTGTTGGAATCTTCCATCTTGTTCTGCAACAAATTCTGATTCTGTGGTCTTTTCACCAAAATTCAGATTCTTTGTAATAGCAGATTTCAGATTGATTTATTGGTTAACCTGAGTCCATTCCTGTGCTTCAGGGGGTGTTATGGTTTATCTACAGTTAAGGGGAGAGTAGTCAATCATGCATGTTGATAGGGGGAGAGATGTTTCATTGTCATAAGAGAGAACTTCATTTTAATGAACCATGACTCATTCTCTGAATTTATGTGCTGTGTTTGTATGCTGCATTTGTCTCTCAAACCATTTCCCTTCTTTTTGATCATGTCAAAGGGGGAGAATAGTTTGACGAGTCAGTGGGACTCATCATGTTGCCATCATCAAAAAGGGGGAGATTGTTGTGCCCCTTGTGCTTTGTTGATGATGTGGAGTTTTAATGATAGCAACATGAATGAGTCACCATATTGAATGATTGTTTATAACTGATATACAGCATTGAATGCATGAGTTTGCATGAGTATTGCATGATGCGTTGACGCATGGGATCATTGCGTCAACTCACTGGTCTGTCCCAGAGCTGGTCTATAAAATGTGTCAACTGGTGCGTCGACGCAGTGGACTCAATGCGTTGACGCATTGGAATCGTTTTGAAAGAGCTCTTGCTTTAATTCATACATTGGTCTAGTATTTGAGTCTGTACATCGTCTTGTGCCTTCAACGTTCAAAGCCTCAAGTCTGTACAGCGTTAAGATCTCTTTGGAAAGTCTGTACAGCGTGAAGTCTACACATTGGCATTATAGCTCGCTTGTGTAAGTCTGTACATTGACTTCGTATCTGCAAGTCTGTACACTGGACTTCATTTCACCAACTCTATACAATGGTCTTCACACTTCAAGTCTGTACATCCTCCGCCAAGCTTTGAAAGTCTATACAGACTGTTCATGCATTCAAGTTCAAGTATATGCATCCGTCCGTCTCTGTTAGCGTCTCATGAACGTCTATACAACGCATCAGCATTTAGAAGTCTGTACATTGGCCTTTGCATTAAGTTTCAAGTCTGTACAGCCTATCTTCAAGTGTTTGGCCAACTCTGTACATCCGTGTTGCCCTTTCATTGCTGAGACAGAGTCTGTACACTGGCTTAGACTTCCCAAGTCTACACAATGCTTCCTCATTGAAAGTCTATACATCGTGGCCTTGAACTTTCAAGTATGTACAATACTGCTTTGTCAAAGCCTGTACATCGCAGCTATGTTGAAGTCTGTACAGCCAGTTTCTTGATCAAGTCTGTACTAGCTCATGTCTGCACATTGGTCTTCATCTCCTGAAGTCTAGTCATTGGAAAGTATATACACTGAGCTCACAAGAAGACGTCCAAGTCTACACACTCTCTCAGTGTACATACTTGCCCATTTGCTGTTTCAGAGTATATACACTCAGTGTTATAAGATTTAAATAACCACTTGTTCTATGATATGATTATAAGATTTTTGTGTGTGCAGGGTTAACGCAGAATGACCACAGCGTCCATGCAGCAAGTATACTAGTAGAAGTATTAGCTGCTGAAACACCACTGCGTCAACGCTATGGGCTAGCAGCGTCGACGCAACAGTTCAAGAAAGGGGTGACTTGTCTCTGGCTGTCCTCAATGCGTCAACGCAGCAGTGGAGCAGCGTCGACGCAACTGTCAATAGGGCTAGGCTGGTTGCTCACTGGAACGCATCAATACGTCAACGTCATGGGTTGGAAGCGTCAACGCAGCAGACTTGAGTTTTGCTGGTAGAATATCTTTGAAGGCTGCGTCAACTATGTGGAGCAAGTGGGTTGACGCCACCTGACTCCAGTTGCTGAGCGTACTAATGAGGGGGCACGTAATCCGATGGGAAAAAGGGGCAGGATGCTGACACGTGTTAGATAAGGGGTGCTACCCTGCCAAGTGGACCAATCAGTGGTCACTAGGGCATTTTCTACTCAACCTTCGGAGGCTCTGTTTCTGATATAAAAGCACCCCATCATCCTCTCGAAAAGAGAAAACTCTCCACAGAAGAAGAGAAAGCTCTCCAGTGAAGAAATCTGAGAGTGTGAGAAAAAGAAGAAAAAGAGAGAGAAGAGAAGAGCAGAGAGTGAGAGATTAGGAGAGCAGAAGAGAAAGAAAGAGAGATAGAGAGTGAGCGAGAGAGCTCGAGCAGAAGAAGAAAAAGAAAAGAGAAAGAGAGAAAAGGAGAGCAGAGATCGAGAGAAGAAGAGAAGTGCAGCAGAGAAGAAAGAGAAAGAGAGAGTGTGAAGAAAGAGAGTGAGATCGAGGGAGATCTGGTCTTGATGGACCGTGGATCAAATCCAGGCCATCCAGCTCCTTGTGAGCCATATTGTGCTTTACGTTTACAGCTTTCCGATTGCTGTTCATCCTTTCTTTTATTTCCATTTTTACACTTTCCTTCAAGCTGTTAGTCAGCGGATTGCAGGGGTGCTGCCTCTGGACGGCTAAGCTGTATAGCCCAGTGGTTTGCAGTGGAGGACTCCACTGGACAGCAAGCTGTGTTGCTCAGCGGGGCGAGGAGGATTCCTCGGACGGCAAGCTGTGTTGCCCAGCGGTTGTTGGCAAGCTGTGTTGCCCAGTTGTTAGTGAAGCCACACTCGGGTTGAGTGTGGGGTGGATGTAGGTCTGGAGGACCGAACCACCTAAAAACCCCTCTTGCATTGTGGTTTGATTGCTTATGGTTTGCTTCCGATAGATGTTTGCATAGGGGCGCTCCAAGTGGTTGATCACAGGTTCATTAGATAACTTGATCAGATTTTGTTCTAAGTGTTTAATCTGTTGAGTGAGCGAAATTCTGATTGAGCTATAGTTTGTCTAACTTGTCTTGTTAGAGTGCTCACTATCTGTTTGTTTAATTCCGCATCTGCTAATTAGTCTTCCAGATTTGATAAATCTGTCTAGTTAGCTTTCTAAATAGTTAGTGAGCCTAATATGTCAATTGGGTGAAATTTTTTATAGGCCATATTCATTCACCCCCCCTCTGAATACTAGCACTGAACCCAACAGCAAGATCCTGGCGAGCGATCTTCCTCCTTGATGCGTGCCGTGGACACCTTCGTGGACCTCTTGAATTGCTTGGTGGGCCTCATCGGTACCGAGGCACTTGAGGAGGGGACCGGAGAAAGACCTACGGTACAAGGCTTCATCCTAGATGACGAAGCGTCGAGCTTGATACTTCAGTCTCCAAGCTTCTCGAGGGTCGGGGGGTCCCTGAGAATTACGGAGCCAGGATATGTATGGGGTCCGCAAGTCACTTGGTGATGCCTGATCAACGGTCATGAGCTCCGCCTCTATGCTCGGGCGCTCTAATTCCTTGAGGAAAATCGATCGGGTACCTTCTGGGCCAGCAAAGGAGGCCAATCGAGATAGGGCATCCGCCCGGGAGTTTTCCTCCCGAGTTATCTGGATGACCTGAAAACTCTCGAATAGCGGGACTATCTCTTTTACCAGTTGAAGGTACTTGATCATCGGTGTTTCCTGAGCTTCATAGTCACCGTTGACCTGGCTAGCGACTAGCTGAGAGTTAGTATGAATCCGGACCCGTTCGGCCCCCAATCGCCGTGCCATCCTGGCGCCTGAGATGAGAGCCTCATACTCGGAGACGTTGTTGGATGCTGAAAAATTGAACTTCAAGGCATACTGTAATTCTGCTCCTTCCGGGGATCTGAGAAGGACGTCGGCGCCGCTGCAGGCCGAGTTGGAGGATCCGTCCACAAACAGCTCCCAGGTGGGCCCGGGTGCTAGCGGGAGGGCGCCTTCGGTCGGGACGGTGCTCTCCGCGATGAAGTCCGCGAGTGCTTGTCCCTTGATGGCCGAGCGGGGGCGGTATGAGATGTCGTAAGCTCCGAGCATTATAGCCCACTTGACGAGGAGACCCGAAGCTTCGGGATGAGCGAGGATCCTCTTCAGGGGCTCGTTGGTCAATACGACAATGGAGTGCCCTTGGAAGTAGGGCCGAAATCGCTTGGCCGAGGTCACCAACGCTAGCACGAGTTTCTCGGTTGCGGGGTACCTTCTTTCGGTGTCGCTGAGTACCTTGCTGGTGTAGTACACGGGTCGCTGCACCCCTGCGTCGTCTCGAACTAGGACCGAGCTTGCTGTGGAGGGGGTCGACGAGAGGTAGAGGTGCAACGTTTCGCCCGGGACCGGTTTTGATAACACCGGGGGCGAAGCCAGAATTTCCTTTAGCTCGGCGAAAGCCTTCTGACATTCCTCATCCTAAGCTAACGTAGCGGATGCCAGTTTGGGCCCTCTTAACAGTTTGAAGAAAGGCATGCATCGTTCGGCCGCTCGGGAGAGGAAACGGCTGAGCGCAGCAATTCGTCCGGTCAGGCGCTGGACATCCTTGACACAAGCGAGCGGCTGCATGTTCAGGATGGCCTGAATCTTGTCGGGGTTGGCCTCGATCCCGCGTTGAGTTACCAGGAAGCCAAAGAATTTCCCGGATCGGACTCCAAAGGCGCACTTTGCATCATGTTGTACCTCAGGAGGGTGCTGAAGGTTTCGGCTAGGTCGGCGAGGTGGTCCTCGGCCTTGGGAGTCTTGACGAGCACGTTGTCGATGTAGGCTTCGACATTTCGTCCGATTTGTCCCTCGAAAATGTGGTTGATCAGCCGCTGGTACGTTCCTCCGACGTTCTTCAGCCCGAAGGGCATTCGGGTGTAGTAGTAGACGTCGAGGTTGGTGATGAAGGCGGTCTTCTCGACGTCCTCAAGGTTCATTCGGATCTGATGGTAGCCGAAGTAGGCGTCCAGAAAGCTGAACAGCTCGTTACCAGAGGTCGAGTCGACTAACTGGTCGATGCTCGGCAGTGGGTAGCAGTCTTTTGGAGTGGCTTTATTGAAGTCGGTGAAGTCCACGCACATTCGCCATTTGTCCGAAGTTTTTAGTACTAAGACGACATTGGCGAGCCACGTCGGGTAAAGGACCGGTCAAAATAGGCCGATTTTCTTTCCCTTGGTAATCTGCTCTTTGATGATCATCTGCTTCTCTGGGACGTGCTTTCTTCTGCGTTGTTGAACGAGTTTCACCGACGGGTCAAGGTTGAGCTTGTGCACCACCATCTCTCCAGAGATCTCGGGAAGATGTTCATCAGACCATGCGAAGACTTGAATGTACTATGAAAGAAAACTTTTATATTGCTCTCGTACATCGGGTGGTAAGTCAGCCCCCATCTTTACTCCTAGGGCCGGGTCATCTTTGAGGAAAACCGTCAACAATTCGCCGTCGGGCTCGGATGTCGTTGGTTCATCCTCGGTTCCATCGACCCTTTTCTTTTTCCCTTCTGACCTTATGGCTTCAATCGAGATTATGTGGCATCTTCTAGTTATTGCCTGGTTACCTCGGACTTCCCCGATGCCGTACTTGGTGGGAAATTTCAGCTTTTGGTGATAAGTGGAGGGCACTACCTTTGTTTGGCTGAGGATACCTCGGCCGAAGATGGCATTATAGGCCGACATCCCCTTAATCACTATGAAATCCACCATAATCGTGACGGTCTTAGGAGGGGTACCGATGGTAACCGGCAGGCTTAGGGCTCCCTCGAGATAGGTTGCCTGGCCATTGAACCCACAGAGGGGGGTTCGAATCGGGCGGAGCTTGGAGGGGTTCTCACCCATCTTAAGGAAACACTTGTAGGAGAGTACATCAGGGGCGCTACCATTGTCAACCAATATCCTATCTACGTTACAATGGTTTATAGTAGCCGATACAACCATAGCGTCGTCGTGCGGAGTGGCTAGCCCTTCCAGGTCTTGGTCAGAGAACATCAGGGTCTGCTGCTCGCTCACCTGTGGGGCTTTAGGGGGCTCGGAGGCTCTACTCGCCCGTTCAGCGTGACGCTTCCTTTCTCGGCTGCTGTCTCTTCCTGATGCTGTGCCGCCAGAAATGACATTGATATGGACTCCGCGAGGGTGATTGTCGATTTCTTCAGGAACGCCACGGGCCTCCTTCTGGCGCTCGGGCACATTTTGGGACAAGTCTCCCTGGCGGACGAGACGCTCGATCTCATCCTTGAGTTGGTGACAATCTCTAGTATGATGCTCGTGGTCGTTGTGAAACTGGCAATACTTGCGGCGACTGCGATGCTTGGCTTTCATAGGCTCGGGTTGGCGGAGGAGGCCCGAGCTCTTGATGTCTTCGTATATCTCGTAGACGGGGCCGGATAAAGGAGTGTACCGCTCGTATTTCCGAGGGGGCTCCCTGCGGTCTCCGTCTTGATTCCGCCTTTTGCCCTGGCCCGAGCTTTGCTCGAAAGGTCGCTTCTTATCCCCTTCTCGACCCGAGCCCGTCGGGTTGCGGCAGGCGCTGAGGACTTCCTCGCACTCTGCGTGGCACAGGACTAGGGTCACCAGATCGGGGAGAGAGGTAGGGGGATGGAGGACTAGCTTCTGTTGGAGATTCTCGTCGCGGGTACCTCCGGTCAATGCGGTAATGGCTGAGGCCACATCCAAGCGAGGGATACGCAGGGCTTCCGATTTAAATCGGTTGATGTAAGCCCGAAGTTTTTCCCCTTGTGCCTGTTTTAGTGCCAACAGCCCCGCTACTGACCGGGGAGGGCCGCTGCCGGCGAAGCTCTCCTTGAATATACGCCCGAACTGCCTGAAGTCTCGGATACTGCCAGGGGCGAGTGCTTGGAATCAGGCTTGAGTGCCCTGGACCAGAGTGGTCACGAACGCTCGGCACTTGACAACGTCGGTAGCCCCGTGCAGGGTCATCAGGGCATCGAAACTATCGTAGTGGTTGGCCGGGTCTCCTTGGCCGTCATACGACTTGAAGGTTGGCAGTGAGAGTCTGGGGGAGATCTCGGCCTTCAAGATGTGGTCGGAGAACGGGGATTGCTCCTCGTCCTCCTCGGTGGAAGTCTTCTGTAAGGCGCGGAGGGCGCGCTCTTGTTCCGCGAAACGTCGTTCGAAATTTCGCAGTCAGAGGGATAGCTCCGGTTGCCGTTGGGTCGAGGGGCTGTGAGGGCGCCCTTGCTGGCTGCGTCGTCGGCTCTCGGGGGCATCAGTCTCCGGGAGCGGGTGGCGCGTCTCGGACCTTTATCTCCTCGGAGCGGAGGAAGCTTCTTGCTCTGGAGGAGGGGCGCGTGAAGGTCCTCCTGACCTGTTGCGTATAAGCTGTCGTCCCCGGAGAGTGAAACGGCCTCCAGCGGTTTGCTGGGAAGCTTCTCCACGGAGGGGACTTTCTCGGGGAGGTCGTGACTTCTCTTCCCTAGCCGCCTGGGTCCTCATTAAGTCTGCGAGGATATCCAGTTTTGCGTTGAGGGTTTGGAGAGCGTCAGGACTTCCGTTGGGGGCTTGTACTTCCGTGACTGGCGGGGGCAGCTCATCGGTTTGGTTGTTGCCGCCGGTGGGGGGAATTTCTGTGGGATGGGGAGGCACAGGTTCTCCTTCCCCCTCTACCACGACCTTTCCCTTGTCGCCGGCGACCCTCCTACTAGAATTTCTTCGCACCATGATGGCTCTTTACTCGTTTCCCACAGACGGCGCCAGATGAAGAGGCGTAATCCCGCGCTGGTCCTGAGTTGATCGCGATCACCACGTACGTATGAACTGCAAGGCAGGAAACAGATCAGGGGTACCCAGGGAGGAGTTCCCGGGGAAAACCCTCCGATGCTTAAGTCAGCGAAGGAGATAAAGCACTGGTGCGAGGAAGATAGTAGGAGGAGAAGGGGGCGCGAGATTGGTCTCCACCAAGAGAAGTGATGGTTCTCACTCAGGATTGTCTCTCCTTTTTTCTGGGGGTTTTCCTGGGGTTTATATAGCAGCCCGTTTAACGTAAGAGTCCAGGGAGTTGAGAGGATTTCGGGGGGGGGGGGGGTAACGTCCTCGTCGTGGGCTTTTAATAGCACGAGGACTCCTGCCCTCCCTTATCTCTTGGAGTCCCCTAGTCTTGGAGGATGCGTAACGAACGCTTGGATGAGCTTCCGACAGTCGGTCCGAGCCTGGGACGCTATGCTCGGACTCCTCCCGAGCATTGGGGGCGTAGCTCGGATGGGCCGCACTGGGTCCCCGCAAGGGGCTTTTCTCGACCGACCTGTCGCTCGGACTTCCGGGCTCGGAGGCTGCCTAGGAAGTGCTGATCCGAGTGGGTTTTGGGCTTGGAGTAAGTGGGCCCGAAATGGGACTGTCACTTTGGGGAGCTGGGCCTAGTTGGGTCAAATTAGACCTAGTTGGGCCGTGCTCTTGGGCGGTGCATTTTCCTCCTCTCCATAAGTTAATTTAAATGATGAGGCAAAGAGCAAAGTAGTCACTTGGACAGATTTGATTCAAGTGAGCATAGGCCATGCCTTACTTTAGAAACACTGTTGAAAAGTTATCTAAGTATTGGTCAAGTCCATTGAGCATTGTGGACTTGTGAAAGTGACTTGAAGCATTGAAGATATAGCCTTGATGGATATTGGTTAGGGTTGGAAGAGGACTTAAGAAAAGCCACTAAGGATCCATAAAGGTCTCTTTAATGAACATGTCAGATACAACAAAGACCCATTAAGGATCCATTAACTAGATGGACCCATTGAGTCTCAATCTACAAACATCATGAAACACAAAATTTCAAGTCTTCATAGAGCATACAAAAATTTCCACTCATATTCCTTGACTACAATAGGAGAGTGAAACTATAACATTTCAGGTGTTCGTACTCTTGAAAGACAGAAAGCTTGAAGTCTTTGAGCCTTGGAGGAGGTCAGAGTTCCGGGAGACTTGCAAAGTTTCTTCTTATGCTTTTTCATCTGTCCATCTTCTTCTTGCTTTTCTTGTTAAAATGAGGGAAGAGGAGAGATGACCAGCCTCCTCTCTCTTTCTCACATCTTCTTTTCTTCTTTCTCCTTTCTTCTTTTTATTTTCTACTCTGTGCTGGCTTTCTCTTTTAGGGTTTGGTGGCTGCCGCTTCTGCTTCTTCTATCTTTGCACTTATCAAACAACAGGTTTTCTTCTTCCCCTTTCCTCCATTTCTTTTCGGTGTGCAAACCCTAGCTAGGTCTTTTCTGGTCAGCTGTTTCTGTTGTTGCTCTGTTTCTTTCCTCACCCCATCCTTTTCCCCCCTGGTTCAGACAACTTCTTAAGAGGGGTCTATGTCCAAATAGCCATAATATTGTAGGCTTTTGGATATGGAGGCGGCAGTAATTATCTATCTTATTATAGTTTTAAGGAAAGCTATCTAAAACAGACAATTATCCTGCATTCCATGTCACTTTGGATCCAGATCCCTATTGGGTGTAGGATTGGATTGTGTTTGTGACTTTGTTCAACTTTGTCCACTTTCAAAAAAAATCCATTTTTATTGAAAGGCTATGGGTCATGATGGGATCACTAGTTGGAAATTCAGTCAGATCAACTGATTCATTGATTTGGACAGTCAATGACAACTTACGGATTTGATATTTTGATGTGATGCATCTTAAGCATGTAGCTCTCTGTGAGAGTGTGCGATTGGGCTAAGCATCTATGTAAAGTGGAGTCTCATAACTCCTCACTTTTTCTTTTGTTGGGGGGGATAACTAGGGACATACTGTCTTTGGGTGGAATTTTTGTATAGGGATTTTTTGGGAGCTGACTGACTATACTTGTACATCCCACTTAAGCATGTAGCTCTTGAACATTAAAAGTTTTCTTGATGACATTGTTCTTCATCATGGTTGTCACTCCCTGGTATTTAACATTCATTTTTTATATTTTTATATTCATTTGACTTAGGTTCAGGAACACCACTATCAAAGAGCAGTTCGTGTACTTTTATTTGGTGCTTTAGGTAGGACCTAGCATTTTTTTTGCTGAACTAGTTAAAATTCCACTGTTTCTATGTTCTCTTTCATCCAGTATGCTTGATGGAGCTTATGTTACAGGGGATGTTGTAATTCAACAAGAGCCTTATTCATCCACACCAAATAATTTTTCCAATGGCTCAAATTGTGATGGATGTTTTGTATCTTTCAACCTTAAAAGGTGTTCAGCTTGTCGGATGGCATGGTACTGTGGAAGCACATGCCAGGTATTACAAGAATATCTTGTTTATTCTCCCTTTTTCCTTAGCATAATGTCACCAGTAATTCTTATATATGCTGTGCCTTTGTTAGTTGGTCACATGCCTGTAGCCAAAGAACTCCCAGTACAAGACAAGAATTGGATTTGTTTTTCATTGCAAGAGAGACCCTGTTGTCTGCTCTTACCAAATTTATTACATGAAGTGTTAATGCTGAGTTTTTGATCTGCCTTTTGTCATTTTATTAGATACACCCAGAGATTTTAGGAAGCATATCAGTTGTTGACTGGAGGAGAGAATTGAAGATGTGTAATCAGTGTTTTAAAAATCGGCCTCCTAGACGATTAGTCGGGTCACCTAGATGACTCATGGCCCTTTCTTGTCTTGGTGGTTTTCACATCATTGTGTTTCACAAGTTTTTCATTGAGGGGTGGCCATTATAATCCTGTGAGTCAGTTTGTATAGCCCTGGAAATTAGAGCTTATATTCATAGGTTTGACCCTCCTCCCTTGTCACCTCAATGGCTGTCTTCTTTTCTTTTTCCTATCTTCCACATGTTGTGGACCCAATGAATCCCTTAGTTTTGAGACACAATAGATTACTCAAGTTTGACATTTCTTCCTCAATAAAAAATATAATATTCTTTTTTGTCATTTTTGATCCTCCTTTTGGCATCCCATATTTCATGGATGTTGGGTGTCTCTAGAAGAAGATAGCATCAATGCATCATGCAGACTGTATTATGAGTAATGAGACTAATGCTCTATCCTTTGAACCATAGGTTTATGTACCCTTTTTTCATCATCTGTATGTCATCTGTATGTGGTTTTTTTAATTCATATTATATAAATCTTCAAAATACAGATGCATCAATTTAAGATTTATAATTTGTTAATCAGCTTATGATGCTTGTATAATTATTAATAATATTATCTTTCGTAGAGGATATGTGTGGGACGTTTTTTTATATAAAAAACTAAAAAATTAACCACCTCAGAATTGAGGCACCCGCCTTGCCACCTAGGCAGTTTGCCTTGACAGTAAGGGGTCAGCTGACTCGCTCTCCTTAGGCATTTTTAAAGCATTGTGTGTAATAAGTATCCTCCTCACCTTGTGTAATGCTTTTGAGCTCGTGTGGGTGGGCATCTCCTTCCCTTGCATGATTGTACTTCCTCTGTTTATTTCTTGAACAAAATAGGCGGTACAATCCACTTTTTCTTTGGAAGAATATCAAACTACTCATATGACAAGGCAGCATTCTGTAAGCTGTAAATGCATACAGTGTTGTCTACAGTTTGGTTTGGTTTTCATTTTTAATACCTGATGTACATCTGTTGTGTTCTCACTTTGCTTTTGCCTTTGTTTGAGGAGGGAGTGGAAGTAAGTGTCAAATGCATAACTTATGGAAAATTTCGAAAGAATGGTGGATTGTACTACCAATTTTATTAAAAATAAATAGAGGGGGTACAATCAGGGAAGAGAGGTTCCTATCTCAAACAAAAGGAAAAACTACATGGCATGAGGGCTGTTATAGTGGGATCCCACCTCTTTCAGCCAGTCCTCCACTGTAATACCAAGGATGAATCTAGACCAAGAAAAACTTATAGAAATTATACATATGTGGACCCATCTATGACACACATTTCTTCTCAAGTCTGACCATGATCCATTCAGATTCAGTCCACTTGTACACTTCACTTAACAAAAGCATTCTTTGGACTTGGTGCTGTACTGCCAAACAAATTTGTTTCAAGCAGATGCTACTATGCGCTGGAAGGTTAATCTAACCACCATGATAAAAGAGTGCACCTCTCATCCTATCACTTGTTTACAAGATTGCTTCTGATGCCACCGAATCACAATCACAAGGGGATAACTTTTGTTAATTTGAGAAGGTGCCAAGAATTGTTTTGGACTTAAGTTGGTGGCTAGCGGAAGAGGGCTGGAGAACGCTGGAGACTCGAAGGGGGACAGTGATTGGATGACGGTTCCTGCTTTTCGCAGAAGACCATCTCGACATCAGGATGAGGTCGAGTGTAGGAATTCGGCCAAGATCTGCTTCTGTTGTCTAGAGCGGGGGCACTTTGCATAGTCCTGTCATAATGATTCGGTGTGCTGGGCATGCAGGTGAGTAGGGCACTGGAGCTATAATTGCTTGGAGAAATGGAGGTACCAAATCTCTATACCTGAGAAGCAAGGGTTATCCACCTTGGAAACCTAGCACTCAGGTCCATGCGTGGATGTTCCTTGGTTCCCTCATTATCAGAATTACTTCACTTTCTGCTCTGAATGTGCAGTTGGGGTTTGCTTGGAATGATTCATCTCCAATCAAGATGTGTTAGCCTTAAAGCACGATGACCGGGTCAGCAGTGGAGATTTTTACTGTCTGTCTGAGAAAGGGTTTTTGATTCATTCTGCTTCCAACCAGAACATCCAACAGCTTGTCCATGAATGCTGGCATCCTGTTGGTGGAGTTATGGTATGCTGCAAATGGGATATCCAGTCCACTGGCATAATAGCGTAGAAAGGAAGTTTGCAATGGTGCAAAGTGATGGGGCTCCCTTTGCCTCTGTGGGACATCGAGGTCTTCAAGGCTATCCCCTCATTGTTTGGGCCCCTCATGGACGTCGATTAGAAGACAGCACTGTGGTTGGAGTAACAGTACACAAAATTAACGATAGAAGTTGATGAAGGTGTTCAAATTCCCAACAACATCAAGCTCCGGTGGGGGACTTACCGCATTTGGATTCAAGTGAGAGGTGGAGAAAGGGGTCGAAGAACAACCAAGTTGGTCCTACAAGGAGGTCACTGGGGCTTACATGCTGTACCAGTCTGAACGAGAAGAACAGAGCACTGGTGGGAGGAAGACGATGAGTCAACAACACTGTGAAACTCGGCCGAGCCAACCTGAGAATCAACTTGGTTTGGGGGGGGGTCGGATCCTTGTGTTGATGTGGTTAACGGGTCCAATGTGGTTCCCGGTTCGGGTGACAGCCTTGTACCTGAATCCAAAACTAACGAGCCCTCCCCAAAAGACAATGTCGACCTTGCTGACTCTAACCATCTTAATTAAGGGGAAGGGAACTCATGGAACGTGGCTGAAAAGGCTTGGCGGGAGGCGATCTCTACCCTAGCTTCCCACGTCTAGGGTTGAGGAGGGAAATGAAAGCTCAACACCGCGGCGCTCGTCTCCAAGTTTATCGCCATAGGCCGAAGGAGATCTTGATTGGTCCCGGGAATGTCAAAGGATCTCTGCAACTCGGGGAAGGTCCTTTGGGGGAAGGACATCGAGTGGCGGAGTTATCACCAAGGGTGTCCTTCATAAGAGGTAAGTCCTCAAAGATTACATCCCCCCACTTTGCCCACATCCCCTTCCACATTCACACCGAGGCATAATCGACGGCAATCAGTCAAAGGCAGCAGGAATGGGCAAATCACAGCAGTGCAAGGGTAGGGCTGAAATGGAGGGAACACAGCAGGGCAATGAGATAGCTTTTCCTATTGTTGTGGTACAGACATCCGAGGGAGAAAATTTGGAATCACCAATGGCGGCAAAGCAAGGATGCAAAATCAGAATGGCAATTTCCAAGCTTGAGGAAGTGTGGTGTTGCGTAGTAATCCTTGTTGCACTCTTGAGCCCCCTGCAAAGGATTCCTTTCTCTCAGACTGGAGTGATTTTGAAATATCAGAAAAAGCTGCATTACTGGGGTTTCAATTGCAAAATGCCGGTCAGTTCAGGAAACTATTGAATGACTTGGCTGGGGGGGGGTTCATCATCCTGTGAAAAGAAACAAAGGTAGCCATGTGTTGGTATCTCCTTCAAAGGATTCCTGAGAGAGTGCCTTCTCTGCTGGAGGCAAAACAATCAGAGCTTCTCACGTTCACTAATGATTCTACTCACCTGGAGCATCAGAGGCATGGATGACAGTAGGAAGCTTTGTGTTCTCAAGGATCTAATTAAGCAATGGTCGGTACAAATAGTTTGTATTCAAGAGACAAAGATTCAACAGTGTATTGTGGAGATGGTTAGTGTAGTAGCAGGGTCAAAGGCGTTTGATACTTGGATTTTGCTTTTAGGCGAGCTGTTGGTTCTGCGGGAGGTATTTTAGTCCTTGGTACACTGGTAAATGGGTTGGGAGATTACTAGAAATTGGGAAATGCTTAGCCACTGTCCAATGCACATGCATAGATCAGGCTAACAATTTGTCTTCAGTATATGCTCCTACTTCCTATATAGCAAGAGGGGAGTTGTGGGAGGAGTTAACTGCTTGCCAGGGGAATTTCATGTTGCCACAGTGTGTTTTAGGTGATTTCAACGAAGTAAGAAATTCGTCTGAAAGAAGCAGTGGACAGAACATCACAGTGGGCATGTGAGAGTTCAATGCCTGGATAGAAGAGGGGTTTAATGGGGCTGTGTATCCCAAATTTCAACTACACTTGGTCTAATGGCAGAAATATACCAGCTTTGTCTAAACTTGATATAATCCTTGTTGAGGATCGATGGGAAAGCTTGTTTCCATTGGCCAAAGTCACCGCCTAGCAGTCTAGCCTCGGTCTATATCATAATTCTTTTATCCTGGATCACCAAGGTGATTTCAGGAAAGGAAGACCATTTTTAATGTAAAAGGTTTGGATGCAGAATGAAGCGTTTCATGTATTGGTGGAAGGAAATTGGCGAGGAGAGTGCATGCACTCTTCTGGGGTTAAGAGTTTTGCTCTGGAACTGCGGCACTTAAAGGCTGTCATCAAGAAATGGGTGGGCACATGGAGTAATGAATGACGTGCAAGGAAGGACTATCTGTTGACAGAAATCAACAAATTTGACCTGTTGAAAAAACAGCGGAACTTGACAGTGCAAGAACAGCAACAAAGAATGATAGTTAAGACACAATTTAAAGATTGGCTGCTCGAAGAAGAGGTTCGCTGGAAGCAGAGGTGTTGCACCCGAAATTGTCTCAAATCAATTTAAGGAATTGTTGCTATGCAACGTTCGACGAGAAGCACGACGTAGCGTCGACACCGTCGGACTACGGAGTATCTCCGTAATTCAGGGTCTATTGACCCGACAATACTATGGTCGACGTCGCAGCAAGGAGATTAGCGAGGAAGATTCATGCGTATACCGGTCAGAGTAACCGAACAAGTGTATCACACGGCACAGACGGGCGCAAAGGTTCCTCCCTATGCGGCGACGAACGGCCAGACAAACAAACAATGCTCTTTCCACGAACGCGACGCTGCCACGCGGCGAAGGAGCGGTCTCCACGAGATATATAATTCCGCCACGACTCTCCTCCAACCCAGGACGACAAAAAGAGGGTGAAACGGCGTCCAGAGGGGTCAAACAGCGTCCGAGAAGGTCAAATGACCCCTCGGGGTTCGAAGCACGGAGGAGGAGGGGGCCGCGCGCCACCCCGGGGACCAGCGGGGTCGCGCGCGCGCCCCGAGACGCTCGTGACCCCGCCGGGGGCCCCAGCAGGGTGGCGCGACCCCGCTAGCCCCCTGGCGGGGTCGCGCGACCTCCCGGGGGCGCGCGCGACCCTGCCGGGGTCTGCCCACCCTCCGGGGTCCGGGCTTCCAAAAAAAAAAAAAATTTAAAAAAAGGTTTTTTTTTAACCCCCTCAGCGGGGTCATTTAGCCCATTTTGGTGGCCAGAGGGGTCAAAATGACTTTTTGCCACCCCACCTTGACAAAATCGGGGCAAATTCACTCATTTGACCCTTCTGGGCCCTCCCGTCTTCTATAAATAGACTCCCATGGGTCCAAGTGGAGATATGAAGAAGAAGTCACGTACGTACGAAGCACACTCGGAGCATCCAACACTTGGAGATTTGTTTGTTTGTTCCGACCCGCGTGGGGTAAGTCCCCGAGTCTTATATTTATGCCCCTATGGGGTATATTTACGTTTATGCCCCTTAGTGGGTCATGTTTGTAAATATGTCCCTCAGCGGGTCATGTTTTGTAAGTCTTTACGTCCCGGGACGACTTAGTCATGTGGTTCTGTCCCTACTATGGCGGAATTACAAAAATGTCCTCCCTAGGACCGTAAAAGACCAAAGTCCTGTAATTTACAGTTATACCTTGCAATCTTTTATAATTGGGACTACGTCCCTATCTCCCGCTTTAACGCGGACTTTTGTACAGTCGACAACTCGCCGACAACCCTTATACTCATTCGGACTATAAAAGCACTCAGCATGTTTTATGTATGTCCTCGGGTGGGAAAATTATAAGAAAATCCCCGACTTGTCAAAACTGCATATATATCCCTCCTTGGGTAAGGTTGACAGATGTGTGCCTTCTATGAAGCCCCTTGTCACTCCTTTGGTTCGGAAGTGTTGTCAGTTCAGTCCGACACCTGGGTACCACTTCAAACCTAGGTTTGCATAGGGTGTGATAAAATTACCGAACTACCCTTTTTACCCAGAAATAGCCTCAGAGCCCTTAAAACCTTCCAGAAACGGCCTTAATACCTTGGGAAGTCAGGAACCCGATCCTACTTCCATTCCAGCCCAGAAATTTCAGAAATGCCCCTGGCTTGGACAATTACCAAAATACCCCTGGGTTGGTAAAATTACCAAAATGCCCTCGGGGTCCAGAAAATCTTCCTCTACCTTAAAAATGCCTACGGCTTCCCCCAAATCATCTTCATATTCCCAAATCCTAGGGTTTTGCCCAAACGTGGCCTCAGTTAAAATCCTAACTTAGTCGTTATTTCTGTTGGTCGGTGGTGAGTGAGTGGACATTGTGAGCCCTCTAAGAGAGTTTACCCCTAACATCAGAACCCCCATAGAAGACTTTTGGGATTTCTTTGACAGTCAAATAAAGGTGTTCGGACGTTAGACCGATGTAAATATGGTTGGCAGTATCGGCCGAAACTGATGCGTTTCGGCCGAAACGTATCGGTTTCGGCCTATACCGACACCGAAACGGGCCTTTGCACTGTAGCAGGTCCGATACCAAATAATAATAAATTTTTAATGGTTTCGGACCGAAACCATCCGATTTCAGACCGAAACCGTCCGGTTTCGGCCGAAACCGAGTTGTATCGGTTTCGGACCCGACCGAAACCGAGTCCGAAACCGATACTGCCATCCTTGGATGTAAATCAACACTGACTCCGGTCAGTGGGGAAAGGTCCAGCACTCGAACCCAAATCGTCTGATACTATGCGCACCCACGGAATAACCCTCTCTATGCAGAGGAATGTCTCTTTTCAAAAAGAACAATCCATTCATTTTTTCCTACGTGAAAATATTCCGTGTCTCACAGACTGGCACGCCCGGTGGGACCTTTCCCGCCTTTCTTCCATCTGTCAAAGAAAGTCCTCTAAACCTTCTTCAAGGTTCTGATTGCCCCTCTTCCTCTTACAGGACGGGAAGAGGAGGGCACACTTCTCTCCGCTCGTTTGAGGGTTCTTCGTGCATCTGCACGCCACTCCTTTCGTGCTACGCACCACCACCACCAACACCAGCAGCAGCGATGGCAGCCGTCACCTACGGCCCCCAAGTCGTTGCCGGCCATGCCAGGTTCGGATACCTGGCAACTCCGATCGTTTTTGGCGACTTCCCAGCGGTCGTCGGCTCGCTCTTCTTCTTGGGCGTGGTGCCAGTGGCTGAAGTCAGTTCAGCCGCTCCTGCAGTATCAACAGTCGGGGGTGTCAGGCCCTCGGCTCCATCAACTGGCCGGATTCATTCGGCCAAGAAGACTACTGAGGGCGTCAGACCTTCCGCTTCAGCTGACCGGGTTCGCCCGGTCAAGAAGACAGCCGTCGGGGGTGTTAGGCCCTTGGCCCCAGCAGCTGACCGGGTCAGTTCGGTCAACAAGCCAGCCGTCGGGGCTGTCAGGCCCTCGGCTTCAACAATTGGTCGAGTCTGCTCGGCCAACAAGCCAGCTTCTGAGGGTGCCAGACCCTCTATTGCAGCAGCCGGTCGGTTTCGTCCGGTCAACTTTTTACAGACGGTGTCAGGCCCTCTGTCTCAGCAAATGACCGAGTTTTCTCGGTCAACCAGATTACTGTCGGTGTTGCTCCTGCTCAACGGGGGCAACGCCGTCACCGTAACGGCCCCAACTCCAATGCGGCCACCCTCAGAGGTGCTGCCCCTGCTCAACGGGGGCAACGCCGCCGCCGTCAGGATGACACCATGCCTATGGTGGGCGCCACTACCGTCGCCCCTGCTCAACGGGGGCAACGCCGTAGCCGCAAGGGTGCAAAGCCCGAAGCGGCCGTCTCTCGCTCCGGCAAGACTATAATCGTCGGAGATATTCGCATCCGGCTCGATGGAGGCTAGCCGATCCTGCCTCGGGATCATCACGTCCCGACTATTCCTACCTCCAACCGCTTCGAGCCCCTCCGGCAAGTCTGGGAGGACGGAGCGAAGAAGAAGAAGTCTGCCGTACCGGCCGCAACCTAGGGCCCTCTGCAACGGCCCAAGCCACGAGCTCCCCGTCCAAGGACAGGGGGCAACCCAATTGAGGAGCGCCAGCTCCATCTGAAGAAAATCTGGGTCACCAAGGAGGAGGCCCGGATTATAAGGCGTGCCAGGGCGGAGGAGCCCTTCTGCATGTCAGAACTTCAGAGAATGCGGAGTCCGCCAAGCATTGAGGCCTCGACGTCTGCGAGATTTACATCTCAACCCCTACGGGGGCAAAAGTGCCGAGGAGCCGGTAAGAAGGTGCGACCGACCTCCCCGTAGGCTAGTTCTATGCACACGGAAGAGGATCGCTCCCCTCAAGTATCTACATCCCGAGTATCTGTCTTTGACAGACTGGGGATGTCGCCCAAGCCGGAGCGACAACCGCCCAAGAAAAAGCGGGTGGTCCAGGTGACCGATGACACCGTCAAAGTGTTCACCTGTTACGCCACCTCCGGCGACAAACAGCCCGAGAACACCTCGGGAGAGCTTGACCAACCCATCCAATATTTGAGGAGGTCAAGGCCGGTCTCCCGGATTCTAGCGCAGACGCAGCAGGCACTGGCTGTCGGTACATCTCAGCCCGAGCCGGCACGGCAAGAAGAGCGCCAGGAAGACGTCCACAGTGTTGATGAGGACAGTCACTCTCGGCACGAAGAAGAGCTGGGGGAAGAGCCACGGGCCCCCACATTGGAAGAGCTTCGACGGGAGAATCAAGAGCTCAAGAAACTGCTACAGTCGCTCTTGCGCGAAAAGGAGGTTCCTGCCCCGCCTCAGGCGGCACCGGTTGGAACGGATCAGCAGCCTTCTCCCATTCCATCAGCAGCCAATGCCTCTGTCACCGTTGCAAGACTCCTACTGGCGGTGGACTTCGAAGTCCCGCCGCATGAAGCCAATGCGCGGTCATCTGCTACTCCTGCTGCAGAAAGCCTCATGGCGCAGAAGCAAATGATTGAACGCATTGTAGAGGCGAAGTTTGCTCAACATGGGGAGGGAGTGGCCACCGTTGATTTGTACAGTGTGTCTTATCCCCTCCGCCATCAATTCAAGAAGTTTCCGCCTGATTGTTTGAAAGCCCCGAAGCTCCAGAAGTTCAACGGGCAGGGCTCTCCGCATGAACACCTGGCCTATTACATGACTGCCATGGGTGAATTAGCCCTGGAAGAGGCATATTTGCTGCGGTATTTCGCCACGTCCTTGACTGGCACCGCCTTCCAGTGGTATTCAAGGTTAAAGCCCAACTCAGTATCTGATTGGGCTGATATGCAGAAGAAGTTTGTCGACCGCTTCTAAATGGTCGAACGCAAAGTCTCCCTAGCAGAACTTTGTTCCCTTCGACAGAAGAAGGGTGAAACAGCATTGGACTTCGTCAAGCGATGGTGGGACGTCAGCATGCGCTGCGATAACCCTCCGACGCCTGAAGATGCGATCACCATCTGCCGCAGGGGTCTCTCGGCAGAAGTCAGTGAAAAGCTTCTGGGCTCCAACTCATCATGTTATTCACTGTGTTGCTGTGACAATGAATCAACCACCTTAACAATGTCATTGTCATCATAAGACTATTCATCATTGCCCTTTAAGCCCTCTAACCGCTCCTGCTAGTATGAACTGTCATAGCATTGCAAGGGGTTGAGAGACAAGTCAGCCCTCACAATTCAAACCCATCACAGCGTATGTGCTCCGAGGAACCTTCACAGCTGTGTAAAGTTATTCAATGTGTTGCTGACATAATCAATCACCCACCTTGACAATGCCATTATCATCATATTTTTTACTCATCATTGCCCTTTAAGCCCTCTAACCAGCCCGTAGTATAGATGCTGCTGGAAAGTGTTGCATTCTTGCCATCCAACTATCCAACCGCCTCAGAAGCTAGGGATGGGAGGGTGTGGCCTGCAAAACAAAAGGTTAAGCAAACATTTTGTAAAAGGTAAATGAAACCCATGCACTAATTAAACATCATCCATTATAATGCACCATGTTAAACCTATTAGACCAACCAACTACATTTTATATAGAAATTGTCCAAGTACAATGCAAGAAATAAAAGAACTAAAGTAAATGTTCCCACGTCTACAGGTCGGCGGAAAGTAAAGTCATCCGACATAACAAACACAATTGAATGGCAAGGGAAGGAATAGCCTAGTAAAATTCAAAGTCTCATGCTGACTCCCAAATACTATTAGCAGTCTCATTCCTAAGGCGCTCTCTTGCAGCAACCTGTTGCTGGCCGATGGATGATACAGTGGGAACTTTCTGATCATCAATATCATCCCCTTGCACATCTTCGTCACCAACCCGATTGAAGTACCAATCATACCCTTGTTCACGACGTATGAAGTTCTGCACCACACAACATGCAAGGACTATCTTGCGCTGTGTCGGCCAAGGGTACATGTTGCCCTCACGCAAAGTATGAAATCACATCTTCAAGACCCCAAATGTGCCCTCCACCACGTTTCTCAATTGGGCATGACGATGATTGAATTTTTCCTTCTTATTTTCGTAAGGCACATTGACACGACCACGGAATTGAGCAAGATGATACTTCACCCCCCTATACGGAGCCAAGAAAGATGAAGAATTTCCATATCCAGAATCAACCAAATAATACTTCCCTGGTGGTACAGAGAAAGCTCCTTCATCTAAAGCCCACTTTTGCACCCGCATATCAACAGCCGATCTTTCCTATCCTACACACACATACTGGGAAAGCATATCAAATGATACAACAGCCATTACATTCTGTGTAATGCATTGCTTACGGTTGCGGAATCGGTCATGCTCTGAAATTGGTACATTTGCAGGAATGTGTGTGCCGTCTATGGCACCAATGGTGTCCTACCAAAAAATTGCGTTGGTACGTTTAAGGTATCAATATAGTGGGGAGGAATGACTAAGTCAAAAGATCTCACTTTAAAATAAGGGTAGAAGCGTTCTTTGCCACGAATGTAGGGATGACACTCGTCAGCTTGTGTAGGTGTGGGTAGTTGAATATATTCTTCCTTCAAATGGTTGATGGCAATGATGACTTCATTTACATACTTACTGATTGTTTGAGAAGAATGTTGAAAGTGCTCACACAAAGCACCACTAGACACCCCATGACCAGTGGCATATAAGAACATAGCCAACTGTTCAGCAGCAGTCACATATCTTGAATCCTTTAATAAACCACGGCCTACCAAGATGTCAGTCAATCTTGTAAACATAGTTGGGTGCATCCTGAACATCTTGTAACACCTGTGCTCATGTCCATTGATAATATCTGTCACCCACATTTGACCTGCGTAGACTGATGAATGCATGCGTCGACGAATAGGTAGCGGCATTTCATCAGCTTCCACTTGTTGAAGAATGGCCTCCTCAACGCTGTTGATCATGTCATCTTCCTCCTAGAGAAACTCCAATAATATGCGATCAAGATCTACACATCACACCAAGTATTTCCATCACCATTACAACAAGATGAATTGATGAAGTCATTATCCATTAATAAAATGACAACTTACATGGTTTAATAACATCGATTGTAAAAACCCTAGTACATAATAGAGAAAAAGTACTTGTGAACAAGCATAGTCTATGAAGTCCCCACCTTAAACAACACAACTAGGAGAGTAACTAATATAAACAAGAGCAACACTACTAGAATACTCAACAGGACAGTAACAATACAAGACACGTTGGACATTTGTGTCCTCTGCTGTAGCAGTGATTGGTTCATTGCATGATAAGGTGACATAGGATTTGCAGGAGACGCAGGCATGTGCCTTGTAATTACTTGGGACCGATCAGCAATATGTGTATGCCGGCTGTTGTCACACCCATTTATAGCTTTGTGTGCATCCTCTAGTGAGTGAAAACCCTTGTAACGAGTCCCAGGATATCCATTGACCTGGGTAAAACATTCAGGCCAGTTGTAATAAATATCGGGTTCTCGTCCAACCCACACTACATAGCAATGGTATCTTCCCATTTTCCGAACTTCAATTGCCTGCACGTAAGAGTTTATGAAAGACAATAGGTATACATGATATCATATGCAAAATTTGCATGATAAGGTCCACTCCATGGGATAAGCAAGTAGAAGGGACAACAAGTAAGTTTAAAATTACACCGCAGGATAAAGTGGGGTTGGGGATTAAAGCAAATAGTCCAAGTGCATGAAGAACGTTTACATCATGTGAACTAACACCCAGTCAATCCTGTCTTCTTTGGGCAGCTCCAGAAATAATTTTCTATTTGTTGGATCCTTGAATAAATTCACTGCTCTGAGGTACGTGTTCCGATCAAGGTTTGGATCTACCTTCAGTATGTTGATGCATGCTCGCATGGAAGGGGTGTGATCGGCCATGTGGAGGGAAGGTGTACGCTCCCCTCCTAAGAGCCTCACCAACTCACTCCTATCGTGCATAGCCCCTGCAAAATTGTTTAATGCCTCATCTCCGAGCTTCTTTTGGCGACTCTTCTTACCAGAGTTAGGTGTGCTCTTGACCGGTGTAGAAGTTCCTTCATCCTCCACATCCCTACTCATAGGAGGTGTGTTAAATGCAAGTCTTGAAGGTTGTGCGAATTGAGACACATTCATAGTGTTAGTAATGTTATCAATCCCACCAACATCAAATGCACCACCTAAAGCAGACAAATAATCATTTGCATGCACTTCCGTAGGTTGCATTACTTGTCGGGGCCGTGTGACTTCGGCGTCCCACCCCCTTGCACAGCTTTTTCCACAAAGATAGTCCATCTCACGTAGGAAGAGAAATGGTTTACCTCTAATTAACCTAAACTCCGGTCGACTCTGAAAAAAAGTAGGATTTAGAGATGTCACTCCGTGAAAACAAATAGCCGAGGAATATAAACTGGATAGTTATTATTCGCACAAGTCATAAAACACCTGAATTAATTCATCCCATGCCCCTTCATATCCGGGAATAGGCACATTGTTCACATTGTCCCACCTCCAACCAGATTTATTCCGCAACTCATCAACAATACCATAAAACTTTGTAATTGTCTTCCAACGATTATTTAATTGGTGACGGTCGTAGTTCAGGTTATACGATCGATTAAACATAGGGACCATCTCAGCCCAACAATGAGACTTGAACATACCAGAATTGTAATTATTCTTATCATATTGCTCGATCAATAATTGAAGGAGAACCCTATCCTGAGCCGTAGTCCAATTCTGCACACGGGCCTTAACTCTACTGGTTCCAGAGTCATTTGGAATTGATCATAATATTAGTAAATAAATAATAAACAGTACTTTAGTTTCACTCGAGGGTGGACATTTTACATGAATTTCCAGAACAACAAGTATGACATAACATTTCTACCATGGGTTGTTGATGGAACGTACCAGAGGTAGCCATAGTTAATGTCCTCTTCTTCTTCAAGCTGGTTAAGTACCCATTGAGACAAAAAATATGAAAAAAATAGATATGAGAATGTGAACACAGCAATGAGTTTTCATTTATATCTTGTGATCAACAGGCGTAATTATCTGAATGTCAATAAACATGCATATATCTTATACAATCAGAAAGTAGCATATGCTGCCACCGATATTCCCCATGTTTTACCGATCCTAATGCAGTGGATTTTGGAAGCCCTAATAAACAGAAACAACAAGATCTATGTCGAATTTGAGAATATACAATTTTTGCAGTTAACAAAATACTATCTAGTATACATATGCCATAATAACAGGATCTGAAACATACCTGGGTATTGATTAATTTCATCAAATATATATATGTAACAACTGTGTGAGCAAACTGATTCAAAATTATCTAGAAAAAGACAATTTGAATCACTAGCACACAATGAATTTTAGATTCTGATTCAGGAGTGTAAATAAGATTGCAGAGAGTTAAAAATGTAGAATGTGTCACCCAGCACAGTCAAGATAATAATAAAAGCAGGTGCACATAAACAAAATGAAAAAAATCTCTTATTGCCAGTAAACTGCAAAAGAAATGTAAGACACCAATCAATCAATGAAGAAAATAACAGTAACCAGCTCGGCTGAAAGATCCTATAGAAGATTTGACAACAACAGTAACCAGCTGCCAACCTAATGTGACCCTCAAGTTTTTTGCAGAATACATTATTTATAAGCAGTAAACAAGTACAGGGGTCACCTTACTTAGAAAAACGCTAATTGTCAACAATGATTGATTGGCCAGTAGATACAAAGGTTCAAAAGCTTAAAAAACAAACAAACATGCCAATATGCAAGGGTATGACATGAACTAATGCTATCTAATGATAAGCACAAAAATATTAAAAAATGAAGGAAAATAAATAGAAAAATAAAGATGTCAGCACAAAGTACAAAACATGCCACATCAGTTAAGACTTTAATTGAAAAATTCTGGATCTACTATCATGACTTTAATCTTCCACAACTCACATTTCTAGCACATGTGACATCATAGACCAAATTTAGCTTTCGCACGCAAGTTCTAATCACCTTTATGTTTTTAGTTCATCTAGTCCAATAAACTTAACTGGGAGTTATCCTTCTAAATGGAGCATGATCTGAGCCATGTTGTTCATATCCAAACAACTTTATATCTGCACTCTCTAATCTTATCATTGTGTTACCAGAATGCAATACATCATAGTGATTATAAGATATCAAACATCTGTGAAGTACGCCTTTTCCCAGACTAGTGGCAAACATATGAATTTGGCATGAATAAGGAAATCTAAAACTGCACTTCCACAAATAGTATTCTTTGCTAGACTTTTAGGCGACGATAAATAAAATGTTCTCATGATTCTACAATGTGTAGAATTTAACAATTTATTATGAAAAATAACCATGAGATCATGAACATTGTGACACAATATCACTTCATGGTATCTGTTCTACTTTGATAGATGCAATTTCCACTGACAGAAATCTCATACAACAACAATCGGCAGCTACAAAATTGAAACATGAATGCAATGAATCCATCTATGCCATCAAAGGGTCGGAAGGACAAGGTAAGAAGCATCATCTTCTTTTTTCGAGTAGTTGGAAAAGGACAGGCGCTGGCCATGAATGAGCTGGGAAATACAAACAACTGATGTCAACTGACAAAACTATTTCAGTAGATGACCGACATGCATGTATTGGGTAGATGAACATCTACAGGTGTGGAAGGCCATTATCCACAATGAAATGTGGGATCATACCGAGGTTCTACTTGAGGGTTATTGAAATCAGTTGCATAGGTGAACCAGCGCAAGGTAGTATGCGAACCAGAGGATGGTAAAATGGAACCATCTTCAATAGGAGAGGGGAAGCACAACAAGAAGGATGGCATATGAAATTACATGCCAGATTATCAACGATTACCGGAGATCATACCGAGGTACTACTTGACGACTATTGAAAATCAGATGCACAGGTGAATCAGCGCAAGGGAGTATGCGAACCAGAGCATGGTACAATGGAACATCATATGCAGAGGTGAATCACAACAAGAAGGATGGCATATGAAACTACATACCATGTCCTCCAGAACAAAGTGAACGGGTTGTATAAAGCACAACAAGCAGAGACAAAGCAACAACGATTGAGTAAATAAGATTTGCAGAAGGAACCAGTGGCAGCAAGGAGCCGAGGAAGATGCAGAGGAGACACAGTCCTTTGATGCTGGAGAAGCCACCGCTTCTGGCAAGGATGCTGGGGATGGCATTGCGAAGAAGCCGAGGAGTTAAAATAGGGCAACACCAAATAACACTGTAGGCTCACAAGCGCGGGTGGTACTGGGGTCGATTCAAACCCTCTCTGCAAAAGGTGGGTACGGAGAGCAGAAAAAGTGGAAGGACGCCAACCCCAGTCACACGATCCGGGCGATTTCAGAAGATTGCAGAGGTGATTCGACGCAAGACTGCAGAGGGTTTCCGAACCGACGCTCAGCCCGAGTAGTAATGGCGGTCGTTGACTGCCTCCTCGTGGAAACAGCAGAGCGTGGGGGCGAAGCTTGGAAGAGACGACTATCATGGCGGTGACGGCAACACGACCAGATCGGGGCAGCGAAGGCAAATGCGTCGAGCAGGGAAGAGGCAGCCGACGACGGAGCAGGCGTTGCAGGCCAGATGATGGTCGTATGTGTCGCACGCGGAGGAGGGCGACATGGGTGACGCGGAGGTAGGGTTCGGAGGAGGAGGATGAAAAGAGGGCAGCAATATTGTTACCTTGCAGCACACGGCGTGGGGTTAAGCGTATTCCACCGAGACGGTGGAATACCTTAACCGGAGTTATTGCGGAGACCGAGAAGGTTAAGGGGAATAACCGAGAATACCTAAAATGCTCTACCAAATCGAATAGGACAGAATAAGGTGGGTTACCCCACCGTATTCTCCTATCAAAGAGGCCCATTAGGAATAGCAATCAAATCAAGAAGAGAAGGGAAACAAAAGGTAACTAGTTGGGAGGTGGGGGGTGTCCCACCCCCACCAATGTTAACTTCCTGGAATGCAGCTCTCTATAAGGGAAAAACAAAGCAATTGTAAATAAGGTTGAGCCTCCTTATGAAAGAATACTTTTACTGTTCATGTTTTTTTTTAAAGTGAGTTTTAATGTTCAGGTTGACATTATGTAATCAATGCTTTTGAATATGGAATTGCTTGATTGATGGATTGTTTGATAGATTAATTTATGTTAAGGTGATGTAGAGGCTCAAGCAAAGCCTCATGGATGTGTTTATTTTGTATAATGCACATTTGCCACTTCTCTTATTAGTTCAGCAAATACACTTTTTGCCTTTTGCTTGGGTATCGATGAGGTGGGCTGGCCTGGTGGACATTTAGGTATGGGCCAGAATGCTGTTTCATTTTTGGCCTATGGGACAATATCAAGCTGAAAAGCTTGTGCTTGATTAAAAGTTTTTGGGGCCCTGGCGTTGATGAGAGCCTGCCAAGCTCAACAGAGCCATGGCCTTTGAGAGAAAACAAGATAAGAGACTGGGGCGTCTTATTGGTCCTTTTGCCACACCGGGCCATGCTGGTCTCAGCTTGGTTGATTTTCATGAGATGTTAGAAACCAGAACGGTGAACAGATAGGCAGAGAGTGGTGAAATAGAACAGAGCAGATGTGGGGTGTATACATGGAATCAAAGTGTCGATTTTTTTTTTTTTGAAACAGAAGTGTCGATAGTGAATGGTTCACCATTCATCTGTCTTGCTGTCTTTGGGTCAAATGTAGGGTCTGGTATAGTTGCAGAGGGTGTGAAAGGAGGATTAACAGTGCTGTGGAATTAAGAGAATATAGTCAAGACAACGTGATTTTTTGTCTCTGTATCTCAATAATAGGATGAACTATAGGCAATTTAGGAGACCATTCTAGAGAGAGAAGCTCTGAGTTTCGGTGAGGGAGTGCTCGGTGATGAGACGGGGATCACCCTAGACTGGGGCTGTCGGAGGACGTTGGCCACCTCCTCGGAGGTGTTTCCGATGTGGGTCTCTTGGCCATCTCCGTGGGTCCTGCCTTGTCCTGGTTGGCCATCGTGGAGTGCTCGGCATGGGCCGGGTGCTGCGTAGGTCCTATGCGGGGGCCCTCCAGAGTAGCCTGCTGGCGGGCTCTATGCCTGCTTCTAGGAAGCCTTTACACATTGGGGGGGGGTGTCTCCGGAGTGCATCTCCCCCTGGCTGGACTGATTGTCTCATTGCCTTTGCTTGTCTCTACTCTGAGACGGTTTGGATCCTCATATGGCTAGATGTTCCTGGACGACCGGCGAACGGTGGGGGCTCCGTGGGATGTTAGGAAGGTTTTGAAGAACGCTCTCCTGGCGATTGCTTCATCGACGGTAGGGACGAGGGATGTTGTGCTGGAGTGTTGGATATTGAGGGGGCCTTTATTCGAGTCCAACCTGAAACCTGAGTAGAGGGACCTTTGCCATCCTTGTCGGCGGTCTTGGGGGATCAATATTTTAGGAGTCCTGCTTTGGCTCTGTGATAAGGCGGGGATTGGCTTCCTTGTAGGTCCCTTCACGCAATTGGTCCCTGGCTCGGTCCTTGTGTCTGTGGAGGCCTCTATCATCGTCGTGGAGGCCCTCGTGTCTGCTCCGGCTGTTGGAGGGGTGCCGTCGGCGATTTGCTTCTCAGCCGAGGGGGAGGAATATGTCGTCCCGGTGGCTTGCTAGCCGACGAAAAAGGGGTGGCAGAGGGTGTTGCAGGCGGGGCTAGGTTTCACCCGCCCTGTTTGGTGGTAGGGGACTAAGTGTTGGTGGGCAGTTTGAATTCAAACCGGCCCACCAACTTAAGCGGTCAGCTTGTGTGGCCTAGTTGTGACCTAATTAGCTCCGGCCCGTCGTAGAATGGCAAGGAGCCCATGATCTACTCGGTTTGCCCAGTGGGTCAGGTAGTGGGTTTGTCTAGCGCCCAAGTACCCGTTTACTTACTCGGATGTGCGGAGGCAAGGTTGTCGGTCTTGAACGGACCCAGTAGCGGTTGCCCCTCCCGCTTGAAAACCTCTATGAACCCTTGCTTCTGCCCTTCGGTAACCAGTGGTTCAGCAACCTTGTCTCCTCAGGCAGATCTGTTGTAGGTCTCCGGTGGGGTCTTTCGCCGGCAAGACTTCAATCCGGCGCTCCTCTGTGAAGTGGACCAGATTGGCACTATGACTGTGGCGTGCTTTGCTAGCAGTCGGCGTCCCATCTGTTGGCCAGCCCAGGGAGATCATAGGGGCCAGTTGGCGGCGAAGGATCTTCCTTGTGGCCACTGGATGCGGGTGGAAGGTAGTGGCCCTCTCCCTGTCTCCTCTCCTGTTGGGGTGTGGGGTGGGCTTCTTTTCGGTGTGATGTGCGGCTCGCCTTCGTCGGGTGCGGTGGAAGTTGGGAGGCCTTCCGACGACCGGTCTCAATCGCTGCTGATGTTGCTGGTGGTGATGCGCAGATGGACCTGGATAGAGCTATAGAACCCATTACGGCTGCCAGAGGGGTGGTGGGGGACCGGATTTCTCTGTCCCTGGTGCTGTACAAGCTGCCTTTCAATTGGGAGTCTGGAGACTCCTATGGGCTGGAGTTTCAGTTAGTGATAGAGGGGGATGGTGTGGCAATCAGTCTACTGCCTGATGGAGAAGTGGGCAGAGGTAAGGACTCATTGAGATGGGGGGAAGTGTGAAGAAGCAGGATACAGGTTGGGGAGGTGAGGGAGATGCTCAGGGAGGTTGAAAGACTGACCACAGAGCATGCTAGGGGGGTGGTGGACACTGTGGGCATTTCGATCGCGACTGTCGAGAAGGATTTGAGGCCCGTGCTTTCTAAAATCAACATGAGATGGGGTGCGAGTATTCGGGGAGGGGAGCTTTCTCTGTTGAGGGAGTGTAGGGCTGATGAGGAGGGAGGGGTGGCAGGGAAAATCTAGTAATCAATGAGGATCGTCTCATGGAATGTGCGGGGTGTGGGTGGTGAGAAGGGGAGGGTAGTGAGGGAGCTGATTAGGAGGTGCAAGGTTGATATTCTTTATATCCAGGAGACGAACTGTGAGGGGGATGGTGTGACTCTCTTAAAGGAGATTGGAGGGGGCCGCCTGTCCAAGGGGGTTGCCTCCCCGATAGTGGGTAGGTCTGGCGGTATCATGATTGGAAACCGGATGAGGTGGAGGAAGTGATGTAGGATATGGAGGTCGGTAGATCGGCCATCTCTTTGTATTTCAGGAACATCAGGGATGGCTTCTCCTGGGACTTCAGTGGGGTCTATGGTCCTCAGCCCAGGGAGGAGAAGAGGTAGCTGTGGGATGACTGGATTCGACACCACCTTTCCCTAGGGCGGCCATGGTGTGTTGGAGGAGACTTCTATGTGGTGGCAATCCCATGGGAGAGGACAGGAGATGGCACCTTTGGTGGAGTCATGGAGAACTTCTCAGACTTTATCCAGGAGGTAGCTCTAATGGACATTGGCATGGTGCATGGTTGTTTCACTTGGTCCAACCTGAGAGTAGATGCTTCTTGCTCTAGGTTGTATATATTTCTAGTTTCTGTGGATTGGGAGGACCATTTCTCTCATGCACAGGTGGTTCCACTAGCAAGATCTGCTTATGACCATAGGCCCATCCTTTTGAAGATTAGCAGGATGTACGATGGGAGACAGTTTTAGGTTTAAGCAGCTATGGTTCAGAGAGGTAGACTTTATGGACACTCTCTCAAGCTCGTCAGGCTTGGGGAGCTGATAAATCCCTTTCGGGAGGGCTGCGAAGGACAAGATTCTTTAGCAACTAGAGGGTCTGGATTGTTTGGAGGAGGCATGCCTTATAGATGATGAGGACAGGACACTCCGGGATACATTAAGACAGTAGTTTGATGAGATACTCTACAGAGAGGAGATATTCTGGAGGCAGAGATCGAGAGATAGGTGGATTAAAGAGGGGGACAAGAACATGACCTATTTTCAGCGCATTGCTTTTGTGAGGAGGCGGGTCAACGCATCTCTTGCATCAAGGTGGGGACCTTTCTTTCTTTGTAGAAGAGGATATTAGAGACCATGCGAGACTTTACCACTCTACGTTGTTTATAGAGGACGAGTACTATCGACCGCGGATTACATATGATCTCCTCCCCAGCCTCTCCCAGGAGGAGAGGGAGGATATCTCCTAGCCCTTCTCTGAGGAGGTCCACCGGGCGGTGTTTTCTCTTGTTAGAGCCCCACGATCGGATAGATTTTTGCTGGTCTTCTTTCAAAAATGTTGGGAGATCATCAAGGGTGATCTTTTGACAACTGTGAGGGAGTTTCAGGAGGAAAGGGCTCACTTGGGGGTATTAATAAATCCCTCATGGTGCTCATCCCAAAGAAGGTTGGTGCCCAAGACTTCCGGGCCTTTAGGCCCATCAGTTTACTTAATGGCACTTATAAAATCATCACTATGATGCTGGTAGGAAGGTTGGTCACTGTTGTGGACAGGTTGGTTAGTCACTTCTAGGGAGTTTTCATAAGGGGACGACATATCTTGGACAACTGCTTGGTGGCGCATGAGTATATATTTGCTATGAAGAACTAGAGGAAAACAGGGGTGGTCCTCAAGCTAGACTTTGAGAAAGATCATGATAGGGTGAATTGACAGTGTCTCTATGATGTGTTGGAGAGGATGGGATTTGGCGAGAGGTGGATTGGCTGGGTCAGGGAATGCATCTCTTTGGCTACATTTGCGGTCCTTATTAAGGGGAACTTGTCCCCTTGGTTCCACAGTTCGGCAAGGGGATCCTATATCTCCTCTCCTCTTTGTGCTAGTGGCGAGTGTTCTGAGCAAGGTGTGGCACAAGGTTGAGGCAATTGGTTTGATCACAGGCTTTCAGGCGGGCAGAGGTGCTCCTCCTATTATCCACTTGCAGTATGCTGATGACACTATTTTATTCCTAGCTGAGGGGGAGCAATAGTTTTACTTGGCTTGGCTTTTGTTGGAGTTGTTGGAGGAGGTCACTGGTCTCAAAGTTAACTTCTACAAAAGTTGGCTTGTAGGGATGAGCTTGGAGGACATGGATATCTCGAGGGCGGCTTGCTTGCTTGGTTGTATGATTGGTGACTTCTCATTCTCTTTCTTGGGTCTCTCTCTTACGTTGGGTTCTCTTCGGTGTATAGATTTGCTTTCCATCATTTAGAGGTATGAGTCGAAGTTGGCAGAGTGGAAGGCTAGAGCTTTATCCTATGGGGGCAGATTGATCTTGTGAAGATCGGTGTTGGATAGTCTCCCTACTTATTCCCTATCCATGTACCGGATTCCAAAGACTGTGGCGAGGAAGATTGACTCCATTCAATGTAGGTTCCTTTGGCATGGCAATGGAGAGAGATGTAGGGGCTAACATGACATAGCATGGGGCAGACTGGTTATTAGCAAGGAACACGGAGGCCTTGGGATCAAGAATGTTAAGACTTCAACATGGCCTTCTTGTGCAAGTGGCTGTGGAGACTGGGGCATGGAGATAAGGGATTGTGGGCATAGCTGATCATGCAGAGATATGTTGACAGGAGGAGAGTTTGGGACTTGGCTCCGACTCCTCTTTATAGGATCTCTCCTCTTTGGAGGGATATCTTCTCTTGTAGAGATGTTTTTGACTTTGACGTCCGTGTCCGACTGGGAAAAGGAGACAAGAGTCTCTTTTCTGGAAGGATAGGTGGTACGGGGAGTCCTCTCAGGAGGCTTTGTTCCCTAGCCTCTTTGCGGTGGCTGTAGACCCCCTGGGATTTGTTTCCTAGTCTTTTGACACCTTCTTGTCTGGAGGGGCCTGGGCTCTTACTTTCAGGAGGGGCCTTAGACATGAGGAGTTGGTCCTACTTTAGGACCTTTTCTCCCTTCTACTACCCTTCCATCTTCAGCTTGATGTAGAGGATGAATGGGTCTAAAGGTAGGAGAAGGATGATTCCTTTGCAGTTAAATTTGCCTATGGAGTCATTTTTGATGGAGGCGTTTGGCACAGCCTTTATGGTCAGATGTGGAGACCGAAGAGCCCGTTGAAGGTGAAACTTCTAGTTTGGAGGATCTCACATGGAAGACTAGCGACTCGGGATAGGTTGCATCGTGTCCTTCTGGACATGCATCTGACTTGCTATCTTTGTGGAGAGGATACTGAGACCCTTGACCACTTGTTTGTAAGTTGTTCCTACTCACAGGGGGTGTGGAGAGAGCTTCCTAGGAGGACTACCTGCGGCATCGGCTAGCATAGTGAGATTCACCACCTGTCGGCGCATTGGGATAGGCCTCCTTGGTGGCTTATCCTTCATGTCACCTTTTGGACGTTGTCGGGGGAGTAGAACAGTTGGGTTTTCAGGAGAGAGTCTTGTGCTGAGGACTCAATTGTTTCTTTTGTTTGTAACAAAGGGAATAGGCTGTTATTCTTTGTAATGTGAAATCCTTTACTTCACCTCTTTTTGGTTGTTTGGGGTACTACATTGATCCACACTGCCTTTGTGTGGCCTTTTGGTGTATAGGTTTTTGGCTTTGCCTTTTTGGGGTTTGTACAACCTATATTTGTACTTCATTCTTTTAGTTTATACATCAGTGGTACTACCCACTTTCAAAAAAAAATAATAGGATGAACTACTTACTGGCATCACTAGGCATTTCATATTTTGAAAATGGCAGTTGTCCCTTACCCCACTGTATCTGCCATTTTTTTTCTGAAGGAAAATTGGAAACTGGCACGAGGTTGACAATAAGGCCAGAGCTCTTGATAACAATTGATTGATGTTGAAATCTTGTTGGTCTTTTTCCTATACTTTATATTTGTTGTGGTTTTCATATCCTTTTTTAGTCATGCTGAGAAAATTGGAATGGATCATACTATTTTTTTTATTATTTTTGTCTTAGTTTGCGAGATAATTTATTTACTGAATGGTTTCTTTCTCCCTCTTGATTTGTCATTCCTTAAAATGGTCATTCCACTTGCCTTTTTAAAGTACAAAGCTGTGATTTCTCCTTTTTCGTTGATCCATTGTGTGAGTGAATGTTATGCCACTTATTAAATGGCAACTTTTTCAGAAATCAGAATGGAGATTACATCAACTGGAATGCAAAGCTCTTTTAAAACTTGGTGATGACAGAAGGAAGATGTTGACACCTTCATTACGTCTGATGTTGAGACTCCTACTAAGGAGAAAATTGCAGAATGATCAGGTAACCGAGTCAGTACTTTTCTGCACTTGTGCTATTCCTGTCTTTTTATGGTCAACAAAGTTAGATTCAGTCTCTGTGCAGCCAAGGATAACCTTGTTATTGGTCACCCTGTTTGTATTTTCTTTTTCTAATTGAGGATGACAAGGCAGGTTTTTTGGGCAAATCAAGTACCTAGGCCCAGCTTGGATTGGGAGTAATCCCGGGTTAACCCACTTTTATCCCCTGGTTATCTCTTTCATTGGTTTGATTGGCTGGATTCTGTAACCTGGATAGAAGTGGGTTAACTCCGGGTTAACTCTGGGTTTTCTAACCCACCTAGAGAGGTGGGATAAGTTAGCCCTGTTGGGCTTACAAACCAAAACTTGGTTAAACAGGGGGTAACTTAACTCGGGTGAGTTAACCCGGGAAAAAGTTAACCCCTATCAAAGTGGGGCTAAAAGATTGCATTTGGACTGATCCATTGGTTCACATCCAGATGAATTAATGCGTGTATACAGTAAGCTTGCACATCTGACCAGTTTTTGAAAACCGTGTATCATTTAGGATGGAAATTTCAACATATTAGTGTTAGCTAGGTGCGATTGATAAACACAGATCCAGAGGGGGGGTGAATGAATCTTTCAAAGAATTCTACCCAATTTAAAATTCGCATGAGATGATAACAACAAGATCAGTGGACAATTGATCAACCATAAGATATGCAAACTTAATTAAACTCTAGGATATAGATAATCAATTAAATCACGGTCCTAGCATGCATCTAGCGGAAGCAGGCAATCAAACAAACCACTGCACAAGGATTTTTAGGTGGTTCGGTCCAAAGACCTACGTCCACCCCACTCCCAACCGGAGTGAGGCTTCCACTAGTAACACTAGCACAGCAGACTCAGTCTGCAACAAATGCTGCCAAACAGCTTGACCAGGGGAACAACCTCCCCTCTTCCTCCCAACCGGAGGGACACCCCAGTGACTCCCAGCCACTTGGAAACCAGAGACACACGGTCTCTCTTCCTCCAGACCCGGAGGGAACCCCTGGACTTGCTACCCACAAGCCCAGAACCGGAGGACCAAACCTCCCTTCCTCCAAACCAGAGGGGAACCTAGAGACCCAAGTCTCTCTTCCTCTGAAACCCAGAGGGAAACACAAGTGACACCAAGTCACTCGCAAACTAGAGGTCTCAGACCTCTCTTCCTCCCAACCGGAGGGAAACAACCAATGACACCCAGTCAAAGGCAACCAGAGACGCAAGTCTCTCTTCCTCCACACCGGAGGGAACCCGACCTCACACTAGAGGATCGGAAGAACAGCAAGTGAATAGTTCAAAGGAAAAACAAAAACGCAGCAACAGAAAGCTGAAAAGATAAAATCAAATGTGGCTCTCGCAGTGGCTGGCTGGCCTGGATTTGATCCACGGTCCAGCAGGAACTTCTTCTTCTGCTTCTCTCTTTCTCCCAGCACGAACTCTCTTTTCTTCTTCTTCTTCTTTCTTTCTTCTTCTTCTTCTCACTGCTTCAGCCTTCTCCTTCTTCTCACTTCTTTTCTTCTTCTTCTCTATTCTCTATATCGTGGAGGCACTCTCTGCTCTTCAGCTTTTCTCGATGGCTCTCTTCATTTCTATATCTCTCAGCCGATGGAGGAGTCTCCATATATATACCAGCAGTAGGCAGCTAGGGCTTATGCTCTTTTCGATTCCCGCCCAAGCTTCAGTGGTCCACGTGTCAGCATCTCAGCCTCTAGGATCACGTGCCAGTCTTAATAACCTCGTCCATTAATCCTGTCAGGTAATCAGTTGAATAACAGTATCAGATGATGTATAGACTTGAAAGTTTAACTGAGTGTACAGACTTCGTGAGGACATCAGCCCAAGGCGTCAACGCTTCCATCGTGCAGCGTCGCCTCAGCTCCTCAAGCGAGATGCTCACGCCCTTGGCAACTGGCCAATGCGTCAACGCATCCTGTGTCAGCGTCGACGTAGTGAACAAGACAGAAAGCGAAAGACGCATAATTGCGTCTACGCAGTTAGCCAAGTGCGTCAACGCACTAAAAGCACAGAACCCAAAGGCAGTGTACAGACTTGGTAAGTCTGAGCCAATGTACAGACATCAAGTGAAGACCAGTGTATAGACTTCTCGTGAAAACCAGTGTACAGACTCTGTGATGAAAGGCTGATAGAGCGAGCGATGTATAGAGTTGGAGAAGAAGACGCACTGTTCACGCTGTACAGACTTGGGCGTTGTATAGACTTGGAACGGCTTCAAGGCAACAATGTACAGACTTTGAAATAAGGAGTGTACAGACTTGAAAGTTCAAGGCCACGATGTATAGACTTTGTGAACAAGATGCAATGCTGACTGATGTATACACTTGGCAAATAGAGTGATGCATGAACTACCCTGTACAGACTTTAAGACTTAATGAGCAACAAAAAGTAGACAAAGCAGCATGGCGTCAACCCAGCTGTTCCACTGCGTCAACGCAGCAAGTAAACCAGCAACTACTGCGTCAACGCAGTGTTCTTGTAGCGTCAACGCAGCTAGTGAGCAGACAGCCAATGCGTCAACCCAATCCAATGCGTCAACCCAATCTTCAACTGCGTCAACGCACTGCATGAACAATTAGCCACTACGTTAACCCAATCTAGCCATATTCATGAATTAGCTATTCAAGCAAACAATCAGATATTTAAGCAGTCAAACAGTCATCTAAATTAATTAGCACACCTCAGTGTGACTCATGGTGTGTCAGCCATCATCAAAACCACACAGGGGCACAACAATCTCCCCCTTTTTGATGATGGCAACACTATGAGTTACACTGACTCAGATTAGATTCTTCTCCCCCTTTGCCTTCAGCAAAAAGACATGAGTTGAAGAGGAAAGAATAAGACTGTATAAAAAGAGTGAATTAAAAGCTCCCCCTTTTGACTAATCTGCCCCTTTTACTTTAGCAAAACGAATAATCCAGAGATGCCATATGAGACACTCAACATAGTTCAGCAGATAAGGACAACACAATATCAGAAACAATTAAATCAATTCTCCCCCTTAGTTAAACAACTTATGCAGTGATGCATATGCAACAAATACTCCCCCTTTGACATGGCAGAAGATATAGAGCTAATGCAGACACACAACATGATCAGACAATCTAGCACATTGTCCCCTTATGCAAATAGTCTCTCAAACAGACCAGAGAATCTTGCCCTTATGATCTATGATGCAAGAGAAATCCACAAGGATGAACTCTGGTTATCCAAAAACTGCAAGTACACATGGTAAGCTGAGAGAAGTGCTTCTCAAAAAAATGACAACCAGTCTAATACCACTGAATCAAAACACAGTGATAAAGAGCCATAGGATGAGCAGATTCAGCAGTTAGTGAAAATTGAGATATTGAACTTTTCAGCAAGATACTAACTTCATAGAACATAATTTTTAAGTTCTAGAGTCCTCCATTATAAAAGCTTATGAAACCTTGATTTACAGATATGATTTTAGAATGATGTAAACAAGTTTTTCAAAAAGAATTGTACTCATATCTGAACCAGCTCTTAATAAAAAGGAACTACAAGCTCATATAAAATTCTAGTTCAACCAACTTCCATCTTACTTAGTTTACTTTCCATGACAGTTTTAGGAGATACATAAGAGAATGCAACAGAATTTTACATTGTTCTTTCAGAATTTGATTTACACTTGTTCATAATTTTCTTTTTAAATGAACAATTTTGGTTTATTAACATCTTTTGACATGGGGGGACACCTTGATCAGAGGCCCGAAACCCCAGTTACTCAGTGTGACAACCGTATTGCTTCTCCCATTTTGGAGAACAGAGGTAGCATTGGAAGTATCTTTGGCATGAGGATACACCTTGATCAGAGGCCAAAATCCCCAGTTACTCAATACAACAATGCCATTGCTCTGCCAAATTTTCACAGTATTATCAATCATCTCTTTAAGCAGAGTTAACCATGGTACTTCATGACACAATCCTTTGGACATGTTTCTCAGTAACCACAGTTATTGCTCTGTCCATGATTCAGAACAAGTTAAGTGTTTAAGAAAAATCACATACACTATATATCTCAGTCAACATAGACAAGGATATCAACTTTTCAGATGTCAGAAGCTCTTACATGAATTTACATGAAGCAGACAGTTAAAGTTTATTAAGAGATTGAATCAGATATTTCCAAGTTCCTTGTGTCCAAACAGGAGTACATAAGACTTAAACCAGTTCCAGTTAACAAATGTTCTTAACCATGTATAATGGAGGGTTCCTCATTGAAGATGTTTTAACTTTTATGAAGTAGTATTCAGGCTGAAGATTTACTTCATATCTCAGCTTAGTAATTCAAGTGAGAATATTCAACAGACAGCATGGATTCTGAAAAATTGTAGCAAAGGAGCTGCTCTTGAGCATAGAAGTTCAAGGATGACTGAAAAGAAGTGAAGCTCTCCTTCAGCAGATTTAGGAGAGACAGACAGATGCCTATAAAGTATAAATTCAGATTTTGAACAACTTCAGAAGCAGTCAAGAAAGATCTTTTGATACCACTTTCGTGATGGAATCACTGACACTATAGAATTGACAAGGTGAATCAAGTAGGTGAATAGGAAGAGTTCAGATAAAAACACAACTGAACGGTTTAAACATGCTCCCCCTATCTATATGCAGTGAGACACTACCTTCCCCCCCTTTTTTTTGATTTTTCAATGAAGGAAAGTGTAATGCAACTAACTACATGTATGCAAAGACATGCAATGCACTACTCTCCAAATGCAACATCAGTCAAGCTCCCCCTTACAGAGTGCATGATATGCAATTCAACATACAAGAAGTTTGGCATATCATTCATCATGGCATTTGTGTGTAATGCATTTAGAAATAAACTCAATCATTTTCATGAGCATTTCAGATTTTTCCAATTAGTTTCAGTTAGACAATGCGCAAAAGAATTATCATGATATGCAGTGCATTCAGATCACACAAATCAGAATACAAAGTTTTCAGAATTTACCTGAATGGGGCTTTATCATCTTGGGTGCCTTGGTTTAATTTACCCCTCTTTATTCCTCAGTCCAAGGCACACCTGCAAAGTATTTGATCATCTTGATCCTGTAGGGACCCAAACAGCTTTGGGTCCTGCGTTAGCCCTGACAGGTGATCTAAGCAAATTCATAGCAATATGGTCACCATGATCTATCAGATAGCAATTTTTCATAGAGTGACCAAACTTCCCACAGTATCTACATGACGTGACTGGTTTCTGGTTTTTATGATGCATAGTAACAGTAGCATAAAGTTTATAATCATATTCGTAAGATTTTCTGTTATATGCATGAACAGTTTGGTTCTTATTCCTAACCAGCCAACATTCAGAAGATTTGTGACCTTGCTTCCCACAGTTATAGCATGAAAATCTTGCAAATGGTTTTGCAGGGAATTTGACACCATAGGGGTTAACAGTGTTCTTCTGAACATGCCAACAGTTCTTGACTGTATGGCCATTCTTCCCACAGTGAGAGCAAGCAAAAGAATTTCTTCTATGAAAACCATTTTTACCCCAAGTAGATCTAAGCCAGCACTCAGCAGCCTTGTGCCCAGGCTTATTGCAGTTGAAGCACACAATGTGCTGATTAGAATTGTGTTTAGATCCATATGGATCATGAAAGTGTATGGAAGACCTGGCATGTAGTTTATTGTCTTCTTTCATGATAAAACAATCATTCATGAGATGATCATGCTTCCCACAATAATAACATGAAGTATCAGGCTTCCTAGCAGCATGGTTTCTATCAGAAAGATTTCTTGAATGTAAGGTTCCACTAGTATGCTCATCCTTTAACATCAATCTGCAATCTTCCATTATGTGACCTCCTTTCCCACAATAATAACATGACCCCTTTTTAATGTGAGTGTGTGAGAGATCATGTGAATTGTGTGTAGCCTTTTTTATAGTAACATGAGTGTCTTTATCCTTCTTCTGTGAATTTTCATCCTTTTTCAGTTTTTGACTTTATTCCACATTTTTGGGTTTCACAGTGGATTTTTGTGCAGTGAATTGGAAGACAGAAGGAGCAGAGGTTGAGTTCTGATTGGTAGCTTTGACAAAAACAGTAGATGTTTCATTCCCATTACTCCTTTTATTTGTCGGACTATAGCCCAGTCCCTTTCTCTCAAAGTTATCACTCTTTCCAAGAAGCTTATTCAGATTGTCCTTTCCTTTGACAAATTTTGATAGATAATTTTTTAAATCTTTAATCTCAGAATTCAAGCCACAAATATTAGCTTCATATTTGGACAGATCTGTTTCACAGGAAATGACTTGTTGATGCAAGGCATCATTCAGACTTTTGAGTTTTTCAACTTCCTGTTTTAGTTTTGTTTCATTGTCAGCTTCAGATAGGGACTTATAAAGATCATCAACTTTTTGTTGAAGGGATGTGATAGTAAGCTCATATCCAGCTATTTTCCGTTCACTGCAACTGACATTTCCATTTAACATTAAGTTGATGGTTTTCAGACTCTCAATTTCTTGTTCAGCATTCATCAACCTATCAGAATTATCCACACTCACACACTTGCCTTTTTCCATTGTCATTAGCCTATCTGTCAGCTGGGTGTTTAGATGTTTCAACTCATTGATTTCCTCTTTCAGTTTACTGTTCTGCTCTAGGAGATCAGCATCAAGCACCCATTCATCTGAGAGAGACTGACATTCATGAAACATTTCCTGTTGTTTTTCAGATTGAAGTTTGTCAAGATTTTTCTGAATCTCTGAATTTGTTACTCTATCAGCCTCTAGTTTTTCAGAAATCAATCTATTTTCTTTTTCAAAATTTATTGATTTGAGTTCAAATTCCTTGAGCTGATTATTGAGTATTTCATTTGCAGATTTCATTTTTTCCAATTCAGAGTTGACACATTCTAATTCTCTCACCAATTTTTCATTTTGAACAATATCATTGTTGTGAGCCTGATCAACTAAGCTAAGCCTTTCCTTTAGTTCAGCAATTTCACAAACAAGCTCTTGACTCTCCTTTTTGTGTAGACCAACTTGTTTCATAAGAGATTATTTTTCAGATTTGAAATGATCTAAGTCTGAACTAATAGAATCAAACTCTGTTATCTGTCTTCTAAATATTTCATTTTCAGTTTTCAGAGTTTCAAGATTTTCACCTCCTAGTTTTTCCAGCTTCTTTTTCAGTCTTCTATACCTCTTGCTCATTTTTTCATGGGAGTGAAACAGATCAGCATAGGCATCTACCCAGTCATCTAAAGTGAAGCTAGAGAAGGGGATGATTACCTCTTCAGCATCTTGGAATTCCTCTTGATCACTGCTATGGTTGCTCTCGTCAGCTATCATGCAGTTGTCCTCATTCATCCTCTGAGCTAGCTTCAGCTGATCCAGAATGTCCTTAGCGGACCTGCAGTCATAAAAACAAGAATGTAGAGCCTTGTCAGTAGCTGCTCTCATCAGGTTAAAGGCTTTCTGATTTTCTCCATATTTTGACTTGTGACTTTTAGTCCATTTGGACTTTTCCTTTGGCAGTCTGTGGGGACCTTGTGAAATTAACTTCCACAGATCCGGATTAATCATTTTCACATAATTGTGAAGACTGCTAATCCATGAGTTAAAGTTAGAGCCATTGAAAACCGGTGGAGAACCCATTGAATAAATCGGCAACTAGATTAATGCAGCAAAGGGTAGAAACAGAAATGCACCAAGGGACAACAGGATCCTCTGCAGATCGTTGGATCTGATCAATCAGAGAACCGCTCTGATACCAATTGTTAGCTAGGTGCGATTGATAAACACAGATCCAGAGGGGGGGTAAATGGATCTTTCAAAGAATTCTACCCAATTTAAAATTCGCATGAGATGATAACAACAAGATCAGTGGACAATTGATCAACCATAAGATATGCAAACTTAATTAAACTCTAGGATATAGATAATCAATTAAATCACGGTCCTAGCATGCATCTAGCGGAAGCAGGCAATCAAACAAACCACTGCACAAGGATTTTTAGGTGGTTCGGTCCAAAGACCTATGTCCACCCCTCACTCCCAACCGGAGTGAGGCTTCCACTAGTAACACTAGCACAGCAGATTCAGTCTGCAACAAATGCTGCCAAACAGCTTGACCAGGGGAACAACCTCCCCTCTTCCTCCCAACCGGAGGGACACCCCAGTGACTCCCAGCCACTTGGAAACCAGAGACACACGGTCTCTCTTCCTCCAGACCCGGAGGGAACCCCTGGACTTGCTACCCACAAGCCCAGAACCGGAGGACCAAACCTCCCTTCCTCCAAACCGGAGGGGAACCTAGAGACCCAAGTCTCTCTTCCTCTGAAACCCAGAGAGAAACACAAGTGACACCAAGTCACCTGCAAACTAGAGGTCTCGGACCTCTCTTCCTCCCAACCGGAGGGAAACAACCAATGACACCCAGTCAAAGGCAACCAGAGACGCAAGTCTCTCTTCCTCCACACCGGAGGGAACCCGACCTCACACTAGAGGATCGGAAGAACAGCAAGTGAATAGTTCAAAGGAAAAACAAAAACGCAGCAACAGAAAGCTGAAAAGATAAAATCAAATGTGGCTCTCGCAGTGGCTGGCTGGCCTGGATTTGATCCACGGTCCAGCAGGAACTTCTTCTTCTGCTTCTCTCTTTCTCCCAGCACGAACTCTCTTTTCTTCTTCTTCTTCTTCTTCTTCTTCTTCTTCTCACTGCTTCAGCCTTCTCCTTCTTCTCACTTCTTTTCTTCTTCTTCTCTATTCTCTATATCGTGGAGGCACTCTCTGCTCTTCAGCTTTTCTCGATGGCTCTCTTCATTTCTATATCTCTCAGCCGATGGAGGAGTCTCCATATATATACCAGCAGTAGGCAGCTAGGGCTTATGCTCTTTTCGATTCCCGCCCAAGCTTCAGTGGTCCACGTGTCAGCATCTCAGCCTCTAGGATCACGTGCCAGTCTTAATAACCTCGTCCATTAATCCTGTCAGGTAATCAGTTGAATAACAGTATCAGATGATGTATAGACTTGAAAGTTTAACTGAGTGTACAGACTTCGTGAGGACATCAGCCCAAGGCGTCAACGCTTCCATCGTGCAGCGTCGCCTCAGCTCCTCAAGCGAGATGCTCACGCCCTTGGCAACTGGCCAATGCGTCAACGCATCCTGTGTCAGCGTCGACGTAGTGAACAAGACAGAAAGCGAAAGACGCATAATTGCGTCTACGCAGTCAGCCAAGTGCGTCAACGCACTAAAAGCACAGAACCCAAAGGCAGTGTACAGACTTGGTAAGTCTGAGCCAATGTACAGACATCAAGTGAAGACCAGTGTATAGACTTCTCGTGAAAACCAGTGTACAGACTCTGTGATGAAAGGCTGATAGAGCGAGCGATGTATAGAGTTGGAGAAGAAGACGCACTGTTCACGCTGTACAGACTTGGGCGTTGTATAGACTTGGAACGGCTTCAAGGCAACAATGTACAGACTTTGAAATAAGGAGTGTACAGACTTGAAAGTTCAAGGCCACGATGTATAGACTTTGTGAACAAGATGCAATGCTGACTGATGTATACACTTGGCAAATAGAGTGATGCATGAACTACCCTGTACAGACTTTAAGACTTAATGAGCAACAAAAAGTAGACAAAGCAGCATGGCGTCAACCCAGCTGTTCCACTGCGTCAACGCAGCAAGTAAACCAGCAACTACTGCGTCAACGCAGCTAGTGAGCAGACAGCCAATGCGTCAACCCAATCTCCAACTGCGTCAACGCACTGCATGAACAATTAGCCACTACGTTAACCCAATCTAGCCATATTCATGAATTGGCTATTCAAGCAAACAATCAGATATTTAAGCAGTCAAACAGTCATCTAAATTAATTAGCACACCTCAGTGTGACTCATGGTGTGTCAGCCATCATCAAAACCACACAGGGGCACAACAATTAGTATGTGGTAATCACAGAATATGATGCATGAGATAATGACAAGAGTGAGGTTCTTCATGTGCAGAATATTCCTTTTACTTGAGCAGTGTTTGCCGTACAGCTCTTATTCATCAGCTGCAATTTTGACATGGATGGCGAGGGAGAGAAAAATATGCATAATAGCCAAGAATTCATAATTGAACAACTGCTTATTTGTAATATATTTTCCCTTAAACAGATCTTTGGCAGATACAAGCACAAATCGTATAGAAAATGAAATTGTATATGATTCAGTTTTAGAAAGAGAATTCATTATGACACTTTCAATATGTCTAATGTTGAGATTTTACAAAGTGAAACACATAAGCTTGTGCAGGTGACTGACTTGGTATGGGTATGGTTCTTGCACATATTCTATTCTATTTAGAGAAATCATAAATTAAAAGTTCATTTTATCTTTTTGACCAACAACCTTATTCTTGGTCATCCTATGTTTATTTACTTTTTCTAGTTGATGATGGCTGGTTTCTTGTCGGTTAAGTAGCTAAATTGCAGATTGTATTCAGACAAATATATTAATTTGCATCATGGAATAGATTTGGATTGACTGATCCAGCTGTTCTGATGGAAGACTGAGTGATCCTAGTATGGCCTAATTTAAAAATAAGTAAAATAGGAAACATCAGAAAATAACGTAAAATAAAAAAGTGTACACAAAAAAACAAAAAAAAACAGCAAACTCCCATACACTCATCATAAACCACTAGTGCATGGCATAAACTAAGGATAGCAAAATGTCAAGTTTTGTAATTGAAGATGGGATTTTAGTAATGTGATCAATTTGAAAATGTTGAATGCTAAAACCTTCCTTTTAGTAAGATTCATGTAGTGACTGAGCATAATTGAAATTAATTGTACATGATTGGTAATACCCACGTTTAAAAAAAATGAAATTAATTGAATAAGAGATCTGATTTTTAATTAAAATTATGATTCAAATTGCACAAGCATATTAATTAACGATAATCAGCAGTTAATCTGAATTTTAATATTAGAATATAAGATAAAATAGAATATACAACATGTCTTAATGTAAATACTGAATAGATGAGATTATCAAGTTTCATGTCAACGGTTCATGGCCAATAACAATGAAAAAGGAGGATAAATAGGGAAAACGTATTGACGAATTACTTTCAAGAAATAAGTTGGACTGATAGAGAATGGAGGCTCAATAATAATATAGATGGAATATTTAATGGATGTCCTACATATAATTAACAAGTAAAATGTGTTTATCGAAAAGAATGATGATAGTGGTTTTAAGAATAGGAAGGAAGCATTGATAAAATCAGCAAAGATGAGGATCAAACAACAATAAGGAATAGAATAATGGAACCTATCTAACAAGAACCCTTTTTACTGGTTTCAACTCAAACAACAACAATTATGCATCGAGTTAGTTTTTCACTTGTAGTATAGGCCTCCCACAATTATGTTGGTGTTTATAACCAAATGCTATGCACATTCTTTGAGACTATAATAGGGTGTTTGGTTGTTATTTTCTCTCTCTTTTTTCTCTCAAATTTAAAAACAAGAGAGGTAGATCCATCTAACCCCGTTTGGTGTTCCTCTCCTAAAATTTAGGAAGAGAATCCCATCCCCTTATAATCTCTTTCTAAAAAAAAACAACTCTCTACCAATTTTTTTTTTGAGATCGCAGTCTCTCGTCTCTCGTTCTCCCCCCTCCCTCCCCAATGCGTCCCCTCCCCCACAGCCGGCGTCCCCTCCCCCCTCCCTCCCCTGCTCGCCCCGCCCCCCTCCCCCTGGCTGTTCCCCTCCCTCCGCCGCCGCCTCTCCTTCTTCCTCCCTCCTCCGTTCTCTGCGTAATCGATTCGTTTGTTCTGAGAATTTTATGTTCGTTGCGACGATCGGTGCTGGTTGGCGACGCAGGGGCGGGGGCAAGTTCTACTTCCGAGCTGTGAAGCGCCATGGATGGCCGAGCTCGGAAGAGGACGTAGTCGGACAACTAGTAGCAGCTCGTCCCGGACAAGCGCGCCTGCAGCTCTTCCGGGATCAGGCCTGGCGCGACTGTCCTGGACGAGCCGCCCGACGCGCAGAAGGCCGCTGGCCCCTCCTCCTCCGATCACCACGCCGCCGACCACTACATGGAGTCTTCTTCTGCTTCGTCCTCCTCCGTCCGCCCCGAAAGCAGCTCCGTTGACGAGTCTTCCTGCTCCGATGGCGGGGAGGAAGAGGAGGGCGATGACCCTGACCCCGACCCCAGGGACGACGGGGGCCACCACGATGGTGGCCGTGGAGGGGAGCGGGCCACCACGGAGCCGCCGCCCGCTGGCCACCGCGGGCCCGCTCTCCCTCCCGTCCTCGTCCGCCAGTGACGGTTGCGAACGGGCCTGGTCGCCAGGCCACCTCGCCGTTGCCCCTGCCCGCCACCGCCTGCGTCCCAGCCCCAGACACCGCCCCGGGCACGCCGCCGCTGCCAGGTCCCCCACCTGCACGCCATCGCCGCCCCTGCGTCAACGCCACGGTGGAGATGGGTTGGGGCGATGGCCGCAGGATTTTGCCTGGGTTGCAATAGGAGTGGTGTATTATTTTAATTATAAAAAATTATCCACCAAACACATCTACATTAATTTTAAAAATTATGACATGAATACCAAACAGAAAGTGTCAATTTTTATCATTTTTAAAATTTAAGTTAAAAATTGACACAACACAATTTTTTAGATAGAAATAGTTTTTTAAAAAAATTGTTCCCAAACACCCCATAAGAGTATGCATGATAGTGGTTACATTCAATGTATGTAACTATCAGACAACAAAGACCTCTCTCTCTCTCTCTCTCAAGATTAATTTTGTAGAACACAATGTATAGATGTCACGGGGTAGTGTGTCATGTTCATGCAATGGATACACGTTTGATTGTGTCTTATTGGTAATTACATGATTTTAAATTTAGGGTATAAATTCATGTTATCCCTAATTGATGTTTCTTATACCTTTGAATATCTCTTACTAGTAACATAATGGTGTTTCAATATTTATAAATATATGTGATGATGAGAAGTGAAAGTTACTCTAGTAGTTTGCATAAAAACTCCTTGTATCCTGTGTTAATGAACAGGAGGTTTAATTGATGGTTTAATGCATTCTCCTAGCTTCTTCATTTGCTAATATCCTAGCAACAACACTCTGTTATTCTATCATAAGTCTTTTAGTATTCTTTGCATGCCTTTAAGAGGGGTTTCTTGTGTACTTAACATGAATTTTTATATGTTTTAATTAGGAAATGGATAGATTTCTTTTCCTTTTTGATTAAGAAATAGATAGATAAAACTCGGTTCCTTACCTCCAGTTATTAATGAGTTTAAATATCATACCCAGTCATTATATGGGGAAGGCCCATACGAAGTTATTGCATAGAGAAGGTGAACAGTATTTGCTCTATTTGTAAAATAACCCTCACTCTTTCAAAGCTTATTCACGAACCAAAATAATGAAGTGATTTCAATTTACTTGAATAGTTGAGGAAACCTTTTTTTAAGGAAAAGACACTTCACCACCAGTTTTATTAAATTATAAAGAGGTGATACAATCAAGTGGAAGATCAGAGGTTCCTTCCACGAGAAAGAAAGTACATTAGTGTAAAGAAATAATGTGAATCTTTCTCTTACAGTCATCTGCAGATAAATGGAGAATATATCTGCTCCAATTACAGAGAAAATATAGAGCTTTGAAGCAAATATTCTTGATGAAAGGTCTACTTCCTCAGAAGATGACTTCGTTACGTTCCTTCCGAAAGCATAAGACTTGAGGAATGATAAGTAGAAGTTGGGTTCTGCTGCATTTTCCAAGTGGTAGCGTGTTGGCGCAGGAACATCATATGTGACGACTGACCCTGTCATGTATTTGCCATGTTGGACCTGTCACTACGGTTGTGCGGCTGTAGGTTTCGTGGTCTGCAAGATAAATAATGAAACACAAGAAATAAAATATAACAATCGGAGAACACAGGGAAGCATATGCCAGGAATGCACAAACTATAGTAAGGAAATGCACTTCTCACAAATATGTTATGGCCAAATGTAAATACCATATATCCCAAATTGAAGGAAAAGTTCCTTAATGATTAACCTCTGTGTCTGGCATGGAAGTTATGCCTTGATTTTTTAACCTCTGTACCCTAGGTTCTATGACCTTGCAACCTAAATAAAAATATAAAACAAGAAAATATGACAATAAGTCGCAAAATCCATGTAGAGATCATTCCATGGAAGTGACAGAGAAATAAAAAAAATGAGGAAGTATAGGACAAAAAAGGGAATTGAAGTGTATAAATTAGCTAGTAGAGGCAAACGTTAGTAAATTGAATTCGAACACATGCATGTAATGCAAGAAACAAGCAAATTCATCATCATCATCATCATCATCAGAGCCTTATCCCAATTGTTTGGGGTCGGCTACATGAATCTTGTTCAGCCAAAGATTTCTATCAAGTGCTATATTCATATTTAAACCCAAGAAATGTCTTTCATAATAACATCGCACCATCTCATTTTAGGCCTTTCCTGAGCTCTTTTACTAGCATTCACTAAGATTTGGTCACATCTTTTAACTGGCGCTGAATTAGGGTGACGAATCACATGTCCAAACCACCTGAGTCTATTTTCTCTCATTTTACTATCAATTGGGGCTATTCCCAAGTCCTGACGGATGCGCTTATTCCTAATCTTGTCTTTCTTAGTCTTGTCACACATCCATCTCAACATCCTCATCTCTGCTACACACATTTTGTGAATGTGTCCCTTTCGTACTGCCCAACACTCGGTATCATGTAACAAAGCAGGTCTCACAGCCGTTTTATAAAACCTCCCTTTGAGTTTCACAGGCATACGACGATTACATAGGACTCCTGATGCGCTTCTCCATCTTAGCCAGCCTGCCTCAATCCTATGTGCAATGTCGTCATAAATCTCCCCATTCTCTTGTATGATCGTCCCTAAGTACCGAAAGCTATTACTCTTCGGAATGTTATGTCTATCAATTAGAACCATGTCTTCACGTATCACTCTCCCATTACTAAAATTACAATGCATCTGACTTGCTCCTACTAATTTTAAAATCTTTAGACTCTAAAGCAAGTCTCCAACGCTCTAACTTATCATTTAAAGCATCAAATACTCTCATCAATTAAGGCAATATCATCTGCAAATAACATACACCAAGAGATATCATCATGCAATTATTTTGTTACTTCATCCATGACTAAGACAAAGAGATACGGACTTAGTGTAGAACCTTGATGCAAACCTATAGAAACTGGAAATTCACTAGTCTCTCCAGCAATAATTCGCACACTAGTAATAGCACCGTCGTACATATCCTTAACCAAATCAACATATCCTTGAGAGACTCCTTTCTTTCTTAATGTCCACCAAATCAATTCTCTCGGTACTCGATAATATGCTTTCTCCAAATCAAGAAAAATCATATACAAATATTTTCTCATCTCTCTATACTTCTCTATTAGCTGCCGTAGTAAGAAAATAGCTTCTGTAGTAGATCTATTCGGCATAAAACTAAACTGATTTTTCGATACAGTAGTCATAAATCAGAGGCATTTTTCGATTACTCTTTCCCAAAGTTTCATAGTATGACTCATAAGTTTAATTCCATGATAATTATTATAACTTAGAATATCTCCTTTGTTTTTATAGAAAGGAACTACAACACTTTTTCTTCAAACTTCTGACATTCTTCGTTCCTTTAAAATTTTATTGAAAAGTTTAGTTAGCCACCGAATGCCAATGTCTCATAAACCTTTCCATACTTCAATAGATATGCCATCTGGTCCTAAGGCCTTGTCCACTTTCATTTTTCTTAAAGCATTCTCCACTTCTGACATCTTAATACGCCTGAAATATTGATATTTATCAAATATTGTTGACTCTTGGGCACCTTCTAAAGAGAAATCCTTGACGCAATCTCCATTAAGTGACTTCTGAAAATAACTATGTCACCTCTCTTTAATCTCAAGATCCTTAGTTAAAACCTTTTGATCTTCACCTTTAATGTAACGAACATGATCTAAATCTCTAGTTTTCCTTTCTCTTAATTTAGAAAGTTTAAATATGTCTTTTTCACCCTCTCGGGTTCCTAATTTATTATATAAGTCTTCAAATACCTTTGATTTAGCTTCGCTAACTATTTTCTCAGTCCTCTTTTTAGCGATTTTATAAGCTTCTAGGGTTTGATTATTTTTGTTAGTTTGCCAAACTTTAAAACACTCATTTTTTACTCTTATAGTATTTTGGATTTCTTTACTCCACCACCAAATCTCTTTTTCTACATTCTTTTTACCTTTAGATTCGGCTAAGAGTCGTTTTGCTACACTCGTTGTACTATTTGTAACGTTATTCCACATTACATTAGTTTCTTGTTCTAAATCCTAAATATTTTCTTTTAATAGATGATTTTTAAATGTTTCTAAACTTTTACTTTTTAAATTCCACCATTTGATCTTAGAACAATTATTTATAATGATCTTTCTTTTGAATTTAGGGATAATGACATTCATTACTAATAACCTATGTTGGGGGGGTAACTCTCTCTAGGAATAACTTTGCAATATTTACATAAAACTCTATCGACCTTCCTAATAAGAAAATAGTCAATTTGACTTATATGTGTTCCACTCTTATATGTTATTAAGTGTTCATTTCTCTTCTTAAAGAAGGTATTAGCAATTGCTAGATCATAGGCCATAGCATAATCAAGAATAGTATATCCCATATCATTTCTAGTGCCAAAACCAACCCCCCCATGAGTCCTCTCATAACCTTTATTATCTTTATCCACATGACCATTAAGATCCCCTCCAACAAAGATTCTCTTCATTAGGGATATTTTGGATCAAACTATCAATAGCCTCCCAAAATTATTTTTTAATGCTCTCTTCTAATCTTACTTGAGGTGCATATGCACTAATTATATTCAAAATATCCTTACCTAAGATAAGTTTAATTAACACTAGTCTATCCCCCAATCTATTAACTTCTACAACTCTATCTTTTAAGTCTTTATCTATTATTATAGCAACACCGTATACCCAATTTTATATCCATCAATATCTTTAGCTTTATGTCCTTTCCACCTAGTTTCTTGTAGGCAAGTTATGCTAACCCTCCTGTCCTTCATTAACTTAACCAATAAACCCTTACCCGTTAAAGTTCCTATGAAAGTAGATAGACGGATCCTATATTTTTGGACAGATTATCATCGTGAATTCCAAGACAACAGTTGTGCATTCCAAAACTCTTAAGTCAATTACTAAGAAACTCATCAAGAAGAAATTCCTTAGACATGCACATTGGAAAACATGACCCTGTGTGGCTTTTCAACATGCACTCGGAAATCAAACATCTTTGACACATCTTTGTAGGACAATATGTAGAAGAGAAAGGGTAAAGGGAAAGTTAGAACTGGGCCATTAAGCCCGTCAACCTGCGCAATCAATTAGGTTCTCCATTCCATCTGACCACTGTTAATCACACTTGGATTGGCCTATGGTTAGTAAGCTCAAGACCAAACCCTAGTCCCTACGGTCGTAAAGGTCAGTAAACTTGAGATCGAACCCTAGCTTTATGGTTATGAAGGGTTCCTAAATGATCCCATGGTTATAGTTGGTAAACATCCTCGATGCCTATCTTACAGAGAAAAAGAAAATAGTGAGGCATTACTCCATCCAAAAGTAATTAAAGAAAAAGCTACAATTATAACACATGGTAATTGATCCCTTCTCGAGATCCACAGTCATCGATCCCCACGTGGGATTTTCATGGTAGGCCACTCCGACTTTTTTCCACTTTAAGCTATGTTTAGTCTTTCATATAATCACATGCCCCTAGCAACTACGTTACAGAAAACTTCAAGGTTGGCAAGGTGGTGTGGGGATTTCACCCTGGAGGAAACCTTCGAGAAGCTCTTTGCGATATTGGCTGCACCTTTGATCCGTGGCTTACACTTTTGACACAACTCTCAAGGGGAACATGGGCATCCACTTTCATAAGGAATCTTAGGCTCGAGGAGATGGATCAGCTGGAGGAACTCCTATTACTCCTCCTAGACTACGCTTTGGTGCAAAGCAAAGCTGGTAGGTGGTGGTGGAGATGGGAGGAGGGATGCTTCTCAGTCCGATTAGTCTACTCATTTATCTTAGATGGAGGAATGCGCCACCTTTGCATCGCAGATTTGGACTCCCAAGAGCCCTCTGAAAGTGAAGCTGTTGATCTGGAGGATATCACATAGCTGGCGGTCCACATGTGGTAGGATTTCCTGTTTCCTATATGAACCAAGGTTGCTAATAGGATCCACTACACTATTGGCTCGTATGAGAGAGTGCATCAACTTTTCAACAACTGGTACAAGAAGTGGAACCTGAAGGGAGATAGATTGACTTGGTGGTTCATTCTTCATGCTACATTATGGGCCCTATGAGGAGAAAGGAATATTTTACAAGTGAAGCAAAAATTGAGGATAAACATGTCTCTTTTATTTGTGGGAGAGTGAGGGAATGGGCTGAACATTTATGTAAAGTGGAGTCACACAACTCCTCTCTTTTCTTTTTGTTGAGAGGTAAGTGAGATGCACACTTTCTCGGTGTGGAGTTTTTTGTATAGGGATCTTTTGAGATCAAATTGACTATACTTGTACATCCTGCTCTTTTTCATTTAATACAATCGTGGTATCATCCACTTAAAAAACTCACAACAGGTTACTGCCACACTTTTTTCCCCCCCTAAAGTAAATAGGAAAAACTAACTTTTCACCTCTATCATGTGGCGTCCTAAGTAATATGAACTTCAGAATCCATGGGTATTAGCTTTAAAGGGCTTGACTAATCATATAGCTCATACTTATACCCTGTCTAAATGTGTCCCCTCTTTTTGTTTTGTTGGGGGGTTAGAATGTTCCACACTATCTTGGTGTCTTTGTACATGGATTTTTTAGGAGCCCTTTGACTATACTTATACATGCCCTTTTTTCTTGTATTACATTAGTGGTATGCTTAACTGACGAAATTAAATAATAAAAATAAAGAATAAAATTTGGCGTCTAAAATAAAAGAACGGAAACGTTCGTTTATTGAACATTTGTGCACAGGAGTCAACCATTGTATGTGCGTTATTTATTTCGTGGATTGGGTTTATCGGACGATTGGGGTTCGGGTATTGGACAATTCCCCACCGACCGCAGTCGGTGTTTATTTACATCGGTACTAATCCGAATACCCTTGATTAACTGCCAAAGAAAATTGTTAACCTATACAACATCAGTCATGATGCTGAAGGCATAACCGCAGGCACCATGCCATACGACACTATGCTGATTGTCAGAAGCGTTTGGGAATTTTTTTTTAGAAAAGTTTTGCAAGTCCATTCGATGTGGTTATGTAGGCTGAGGTGCTTAGTGGCCTTTGTATCCATCGAGGGTACATACGCAATCTAAAGGTTAAAGCCTATAATTTGTTTGCCATTTGACCCCTCCAGGTCAACTCGGTCTCGAACATCCATCGCCATTTGATCATGATACGAGATATAGTGTCTCATGATGGGAGCGGAGCATTCATGCAATCTCGGGGAACTGCAGACTCTCATGGTCACAAACACATGTTTATGAATCATTGGAGAAAGTACATGGCATTGCAGTAATATCTACAATCACAAAGTTTTCTCGAAAAGTTTTAAGTTGTACAAGACCCCTTTTTACATGGACAATCAGGACTTGTACACATTTTCCAGACATACCCCGGGAGTTTACACAATCACAAGGCTTACAAGGGCCTTTGTACAAAATTAAAAGTCCGAGGGGCATGACATCATTTCCCCAAAAGAATACATAAATTACATAAATTACATAGGAACTTGTGATGTACATGGACCAAGAGAGGGGTCTTTTTTATGTCATACCCTCACGGCATGAGCACAACACAAGCACAAGCACGAGCACGAGCGAAACCCAAGGATGGGCCTTCGAAAGCACTAGCACAAACCCAAGTGGTCTTCCTCTCTCTTGCGCTCTCCTGCATTCAGTGTGTGTCCCCCTGGGTCCCACTAGGGGGTATTTATAGAGCCCTTGGGCGGTTGAAGGCGGATCCGGTCCAAACCATTCATATGGGGGGTTGATCCAGTCCAAACCCCCCCATGTGGGGGGTGGATGCGGTCCAAACCCCCATGTGGGGGTTGGATCCGGTTCAAAACCCCATGTGGGGGGGTTGGATCCGGTCAAAACCCTTTATGTGGGGTTGGGCCCGGTCCAAAACCCCATGTGGGGGGTTGGATCTGGTCCAAACCTCCCATGTGGGATTGGACTCAGTCCAAAACCCCCATGGGAGGTTGGATCCGGTCCAAAGCCCTCCATGTGGGGTTGGATCCGGTCCAAGCCCCCATGTGGGGGGGGGGGTTGGATTTGGTCCAAACCCCCTAGTTGGGGGTTGGATCCGGCCCAAATCCCCCAGTTGAGGGTTGGATCCAGTCCCAACCCCCCAATTGGGGGTGTATCCGGTCCAAAAACCCTTCAATAAGGGAAAGAAGGGAAGTTGACCCCTGTAGATGACCTTCTCACTGCTCACCCAACCCATCATTTGAGTACTTAGTATAAGTGAGAAGGGGATTTATTCAAATTTGGTGCCCCTACCACGAGGGAATTCTTAGACATGGGAGTCCTCTGCTAAGCGACTTTCATTGTAATTGTTGTCATTGTTGTAGTATCGGCTGTTGTTGTCCTCATCTTCCTTTGGCACGAGACCGGACCTTTAGGCTTAGCTCCATCAAACTCGGCCGCATCGATGATAGAGTATCTCTCCCTCAAAATGAACTCATTTGACTGGGAAGCATCCGGATGACCGGCCCAGACATTATCTTCAGCCTTGAAGAAAATATTATGTTTCCATGCCTTCACGTTGCCTGAATTTTCTGTCGACCCATTTGGGTCGTATTCGCTGAGATTTTTATCGTGGCACACTCATCAGACGATCAATTAATGATATAATCGGCTGACCTTCATCCCTCGAGTGGAGTTTAATTTGGGGTAACATGCCTCTTTTGAGAGTTTAATTAAGGTAGGAGACCCCTTGTGGGATTTAATCAGGGCAAAACACCATAACCCAGGGCTCCATCTGGTCCAACGGGCCCAACCCAGGGCATTAAATGGTCAAAACTCCCCGAAGAGGGATGAATATGGTCCAAAAGCCCCTAGGGGAGGTTGGATCTGGTCCAAACCCCCCTACTTGGGGTTGGATCCGGTCCAAATCCTCTACTTGAGGTTGGATCCGGTCCAAACCCCTAAGTAGGGGTTTGATCCGGTCCAAAACCCCTACTTGGAGGTTGGATCTAGTCCAAATCCCCCTATGAGGGAATTAGGGGGACAATCCCTATAAATATCTCCCATTGTTCTAATCCACGTGGAAGAAGGGAAAACAGCGTTTCCCACATGTGTTTAGTGCTTTTGTGTCTGGTTTGTGACTCCCTGCACCATTTATTGCGTGGAATGGCTCCATTTTCTTAAGTTTGTGCCTTCATCAATTTTACTCACTATGTGAGTTACAAAACATTAATCCCTCACGGAATTTATTTGTTTTGTGGGTACTTTGGTCATTTCACATACTCGATAAAATTTTCTCGGGACCCATACATATCGCCCAACATTGAGACGGCATAGACTATTGTGCCTTTTCGTGTCTGCCACTGGATTTAAATTCTATTTTCCCCTGATTGCTTTGAGGAAAAAATAAATTGGTTCAACATGGTACTACCCACTTTGAAAAAAAAACACTAATAATTAACCATTTCATGAAACTATCATTGTAACCAATGTACATAAGAAAAAAACCTTTCCTTAAGTAGTTAGAAGAGCTGAGCTGTACGTGTAAATTTGACGTGTTCATGTGAATTTCAATCATGTCATTACTTTGTGGAGAATGCCATGGTTGTACCTACAATTGTAACTAAAAAATGGTGACGGGGTACCTAGCACAGTTTACAAATCCTAGGCTCACATCCCTCGAGGATTAAATGTGATGTAAGGTCCCCCGGGAGTTGAACTCGGGACCTCTCTACTATGAGACAAGGTCCTTTACCATTCGATCCACTCGGGATCCTCTACAACTGTAACTTATATGCTCTAAATAATGCTTATTTTCAGGTTTCTATGTAAAATATAGGAGCTCATAAAATCATTGATGAAATTAGAAGAACAAGAAGAAAGAAGGTGGGGAGAAGAGGAGAGAACAACATTGCATTGGAAAGTGGGCCTGGAGCTTCAATGAAATAACCACAGTCCTCTTTTTGTTATTTATTAGATCTTCATACAAATGTTTTTAGGACAACGCCCTTGAGATTAAGAAGAAAGGACAAAAGAACCGGACCTAATAAAACGAACAATAAAACAGAACGAGGACTAGAATGCTCTTGTCAATAGTGCTACATTCTACGCTCCCTCTTAGGCTGAGTTGAAATATCATGCATGTCCAGCTTACTCAAATTGAATTTGAATTGGATCACAATTTGTTTGTTATTAAAGATCTCTGCCACCTAATCTTTAGAGTCAAAATTCACATATGGCAAGTAGATTTCCCCCGAGTCCAACTTTCCTTTGATGAAATGCCGATCAATCTCTATACATTTTGTTTTTTCATCCCAAATAGGGTTATTGATGATGTTGTCACAATATGGCCTCATTAGAAGATGGACGTGAACTAAGATCCTGTAGAAGAAGTTTTAGCCACAACATCTCTGTAACACTATTTGCCATGGAGTGTGTACTCAAATAAAAGGTCTCTCTCTCTAGACTTTTCTATAGAGAGAGGCTCTAAGGTTTTGGTGCCTTGGGGGTCGAGATGCGTCTTGGGTGTCCCCCGAAAGTACTCGCCTGCATGAATTGGAGTCTATCTATAGGTCGACCGTGACTTGTTTTCGGTGTGGTAGAGCCGGGCATGTCCGTAGGATGTGTGTCTACCCCGTTTAGAGGAGGCGGTCGACGAATCAATTGTAGGGGAATTGTTGCCGACATTCCTACACAGAGGTCCTTGGTGGCTTCCTGATTGGAGGTCGAAAGCGAAGCACTTGGAGAGGCTGCATCGTGGTGGACCCCTTTCCAGTGGATTTTGTGAAGGCTAGGCTTTTTTAGCTGAAGAGGTATGCTTGGGTGGCGGTTGTGGAGGGGAGGGTGTCGGAGGCAAGGGTGAAGCAGTTGTTGGAGGTAGGTGGAGCCAAGGTGGAAGGGTGGTCTGTCTCCTCTGTGCTTTGAGGGGGCTTTTTGGTCGTTGGCCCCACAGCGGAAGCGACAGTGAAGGCGGGGTTTCTTTTGGCCAATGGAGTTCTTCTTCGGGTGGCTAGATCGTCCATCTGCAAAGGCTCTTATTCAGATCCCAGAGAGAGTTGGTGTTTGGTCCGGTTAGTCGGAAGCCCTCTGGGGCTTTGTGACGAAGCTAGAGTGGTTTTGATTATTTGGAAGTTCGGAGCGGTGGGGCCGAACTCCGTCAGGGTGTGACCGGAGGGGGATCTTTTAGTGGTGGAGGTGGCCATTTGGGTCAGCGGGGTGCTGGACATCCTGACGGTTGTCGGAGTGGACATCGGCAACCAGTTATTTCTGATCCACGTCCACCGGGGGATGGAGGAGAGTGGTAGGATTCCGGCTCGCTTGGAGGTAGGAGACAAGTACGGACCCCACCCTAGGTTTGGTTTGAATTTTGAATTGCAGGGTCATGGATCCTTCAATGGGCTAGGACTTGTTTTGGTCCGATCTGTTGGGTAGTGTGCTTAATCGAGTAGGTGTTCGTGTCCGAGAAAGGCCCTTCACTTACCCGGATCTGATAGTCTAGCGTGTATGGGAACCATGGGTACCGTACTGGTCATCTTCCACGACTGGCCGGGCTTGCATGTTGGTCTTAATGCCAACTCCGCTCTGTGTAGGGCATCACCGGGATGGCGGGGGCAGCAGTACACCGGCGAGGGGCGAGGCTCTGATAGACGATAGGATTATCACAGGAGGGCCTCTACAACTCTCTCTTCTGCTAGACACCGTCCAACGTCTATGGTGGACCAGGGTGATCTTACGGCTGTTCCGACCGAGGGCCTCCAGGCAACATCGGCCCAGACTGCTGTGCGTGGGAAGTCTTCAACGGCTCCTCTCGACAATCCCATCCCGGGGATTCCGTTAGGTGCTGGGAATCATCCTCTCAGCCCTATACGATGACCTGGGACATAGGGGGTTGATGGCAGGGACTCCGCCTATGTCTCTGGTGCCAGTTGTCTCTAACCGGCGATCCCCACGCAAGTGATCCAGAGGGCAGTTGCAACAGGGAAGAGTACCTGTGCAGGGCCTCTTGTAGGCTGTTCGTCTGTCTTGGCGGTCCAACAGGGGGGTGAGGAGCGGGTGGTGCAGATGGTGTTGCCGATCGACCTCTTACCCCGGGTGGTTCTATTAGGGATGGGTGCCGGTGAAGGTCGGGGGAGGGGTTGGTGGTGGCCAAGCAGCAGGTGGAGGCTCCGTCTTAGGCTCTTAGCCAGTGCAACGCCATCAGCGGAAGGCATGGGCGAGGATGAGGCAGAGCCGGCGCAAGGGAGAGGCCGCCACTCCCGTTGAGCTTTCAGTAGTCGGTCTTGGATAGTTGAGTTGCCCTAATCTTGATGCTTGCGATGTTCCCCAGAGGTCGGAGGCAAAGAGGTTTGTTGGTGGCGTCCAAAACTCGCCTGCTTCGAGTGGAGGTCAGCCGAATGCCGACCTTCCTGCGGTTGTGCGGTTGGTAGGTGTGAGCTATAGTGGCGGTGGGGAGGGGGAGGAAGCCCTCGAGGATCTGCCTTCCCTCTCCTTCCTGTTCGAAGAGCAGTTTGGGCAAGCACCTCAGGGGGCTTTGCTTTGTCTTCCGGCATTGGAACCCCTGACCGATGGTCTTGCAGATGGGGATCTCGTGGTGGAGGCGGAGGAGGCCGTCGCGCTTCTGGAAGGAGTTGGCCAGTAGGCGGTGTTAGCTTTGCCTTCCCCGCCCAGGGAGTTGGAGGAGAGGAATCTTCACGTGGAGGTGGATCAAGTTGAGGACGCCAATCAAGAAGCAGAGGGAGAGGGGAGTCTCGGCAAGGAGGAGGTCAAAGAGATTATAGCTAACGTGGAAAGGTATATGGAGTCTCGAGTTATGGAGGTGGCGAGTCTAATTGGTATGAAGACTGAAGGGGCTGACAAGGATGTGGGATCAATCTTTTGCAGAATTCAACGAAGATGGCAAGTGGATATAGGAAGAAAGGCTAAGGCTGAGATGGCCAGTAGAAGAGGGGAAACAGATAGGGTAAAGGAGGGTAGGTAGTTGTGGAGGGTACTATATTTTGGTAGGGGAGGAGGGGGGCGGCTATGTCTTTTGGGGGTGTAAGGTGGTTTTGTGGGCCTCGGGGTAGGGCTGGGTACAATGTGCAGTTTCGTGGCAGAACGTGATTGTCTTCTTTTGCGTATGTTGGGGGAGGGGTAGTGCTGATTCTCTTTGTTGTTTTGCTCCCGAGGCAGAGGGTTGTCTACTGACTTTTGTAGTTGGGAGATTTGTGGGAGCTCTCCCTTCTTGTAAATTCTTTTTTTTTCTTTTATATATTTCGTGGTACCATCCACTTCCAGAAAAAAAACACCATGTGCCAAGGCCTTGTATTCAACTTCTACATTGGATTTAACACACGCTATTTGCTTCTTGCTCCTTCATGCCATCAAATTCCCACCTGAAAGTAAACAATAGCCCATTGTAGACCTCCTATCATCACGTAAGCCATCTCAATCAACATTGGAATAACTTTCAACATTTAATTGTTTAGCCCTAGTGTGTGTGTGTACACACACACACACACACACACACACACACACACACACACACACACACAGAAAAGAGATCCCTTACCCCTGCTTTAAAAAATGATGAATATGAAGTCTGAGAGGCTGCAAGTACTACGAATCCACTGACTCCCAATCAGGTTGCCTTCCTGGGTCTTGCTGGTGTTGCCTACAGGTCGTGATGTGCCTTGAGATGGTTGTTTGTTGTCTCCCTGCCAATGGGGAATATGCTCCTGGATCGTCGGCTTGCAGTGTCTGGCTTGTCCTCTAGGCATCTTTGGAAGGCTGGGAGTGTGACGATGTGCACGCTTCCCCAGTCCTCGTCAGTTGTGGGGTTTAGTAGTATACGCTCAATAGCCCTCATATGAGGCACTTTGGGAGCATGCATGATTTGGTCAACCATACTCATAGTATGAGCCAGATCTGGTTGTGGGTCCAAGATGGAGTAACCTTCCAACCAACCTTGGATATTTGCCCTTATCTGCATCAGTCAAAACTTCATCTTCTGTATCATACAAACCATGTTTGACTTCTATGGGTGTATCTATTGGTTTACATCCTAATCAACCCATTTCTTTAACAGGCCAAGTGCATTCCTCTAACAAATGTAAATTTTTTTTTGGGATTAAGTGACCTCAATTTCAAGGAAGTACTTAACCTCTTCAGTTTTTTGATTTCAAATTTTTGGGCAAGACTAAGCCTGAGTTGCATGATTTTGTCCTTGTTGTCTCTAGTGATGACCATGTCATCAATATCCATGAGCAGAACTACTACTTTGCCATCCTTCCACTTGGTGAACAACATATGGTTAAAATTTACTCGAGGATAACCAAGCCTGATTATAACCTTTCTAAAATTTTCAAACGAAGCCCATGGTAATTGTTTAGACGATAGAGAGCCTTCTTCAACTTACACACTCTCCCCCCTTACATTAAGTCCTAGGGGTGGCTGCATATAGAGCTCCTCCTGCAAATCACTATTTAAAAGTACATTTTAACATCAAGCTTGTTAGACTCTTGCTCATTATTCAGACTCATGTTTTGCGTGATGACAATTTAGGCAAAAATACCAGCTTAATCAATGACCTTAATGCGCCAAAAACACTTAGGCAATTTAGCAGTTAAAGTATTAATTGATAGTTCTTGTGTAATCTTTCAGCTGATAGGTCTTTACTTCAGTCGTTACTTCTTCCAATTGATTGCTTAAACCATAGGTTCAAACCGACAAATCTTCAGTTGTTATCCTTCTGCCTATTGACAGTCGAAATGAGCCTGTTATCGGAACCTTTCATTCAAAGTCTTCCCACCTGACCTTGCCAATTGATAGGCTATGATCAATATACTTTCACTTATCATTAGTCATTAGCTTTCACCTGCCATTAGTTGTTGCAATCGCTGAACACTTCGGTCGATACCCTCCAGTCGATACCTTGTGACTGCCTGTCAGTTGATAGCATTTGATTGCTAATTCTAACTGATAGCTTCCAACTAATACTTCAGTTTTTCAGCATTAGTTTATACCTAACACTTCCAACTCTTCCCGACTAACTGCCTTCAGGCAATGGTCATTCAACTGCCATCAGCTGATAGTCACTGTCTATTTTCTTTAGCTGATGTACGCCGACTGTCAACCTTCCGCCTGATGCCCTCTTAACTGTCATCCCTCTAACTGATATCTTATCAACTATTAACAAGCAATAACCTTCGCCTGTCTCTGTCAGTCGTTGGCGCAATTCTACCTGTTAGTGGATACATTCTTCTAGGCAATATTTGATCAATTGATATCCTTCGACTGTCAACTGTTCAGGCAGTTCATCAATTGTTAATCCTTCTGCCTGATTGACTCTTTGATTGATTGACCCTTTCAACTGCTTTTGACATAATTCTTATTAGGTGACAGTTTTTGTCCTATATGTTTCAACTATTATATTTTTATGACTTTATAGTTGTTTGTTAATTGTTTATTGGATATCTTTTTGGCTCCCAATTTTCAGAGATTATTATATGAATTTTATTTCCATATGAGCAATGTATTTGAATTTCAAATGCATTAATTGCTCAGCTCATTCCAAAGGTAATCTGTAGAAAATCTGGTTAGTATATTTGATATGCAACTTGTCTAACCACTGATCAAAGAGTTTTGCAGCAGATATCGTCCGCAATATACATTTCTATTTTTGCATGAGATCTGCTGACAGACGTAATGTAAGGACTTGGATAAAAATAGAGAGGAAGTTTTTCACAAGAAATAAAGTTCAGAGTTAAAATTTAAAAGATAAAAATAACAGGGTTTTATTTGCAAATATCCCCTCAGTTTGATAATGCCAAACAGGACCTTAGTTAGTGGGCCAGAAATTGTAGTTTATTGGGCTGGAAAGTGGGCCATTAAATGGATTATTATTTGGGTCTTAAGAAACCCTTAGTGTGCTGTTCTGAAACATGGCCCTATTGGGCCTTCAATTAAAGCGAAAGTGGGCCCAACAGGCCCTGGATGACAGTTTCAGCCGAAACCGAAACGTTTCGGCCGAAATGTATCGGTTTCGGACCGGAATGATCCGAAACCAACCAGCCGAAACCGGGAGAAACCGGACGCCCTGCAGTTGGCAAAAAAATTTCGGTTTCGTACTCGGCCGAAACCGACACCGAAACCGAAACTGCCTTCTAAGCAACAGGCTCCATCTCCCAACTGCCAAATCCCCTCTCTTATCCCACTGCTAAAGCCTCCTGAAAAGGAGGTGGCATCCTGCTGTCCATTCTCTTTTCCCAGTGCAAGCCAGGAAAGACGGGGCAGGAGAGGGGAAGAGAGGGAGGGTGAGGGCAGTAGGGAGAGAGGGCGAACAGTGAGAGAGAAGAGAAGGGGAGAGAGAGCGGCAGCAGCAGCAGGAAGGCAGGTAGCAGCAGCAGCAGAAGAAGAGAAGAAGAAGAGAAGGGAGAGGGCAAGCAGTGCAGCAGCCTGCACACCGCAGCAGAAAGGAGAGAAGGGGAAGAAGAAGAAGGAGAAAAGAAGAAGGAAGATGGCAATGAGAGAAGCTCACCTCCAATTCGCCAGCAGCAGAGATTCCTTTTCCAAAGGATCTTCTCCACCTCCAGGCTAGTCTAGGGTTTGCTTCAACAGAGGTAAGGTGATACCCAGCCTAGTCCTTTTCTTCCTTTTTGTTTTTTTTAAGAGTTTGGGAATAGGGAATGATGCATGCTTAAGGGGATGTTGTGTCAAAGTTATCTCTGAAATTAACCCTACTTGTAACAGTGATTTGAAGCCATGCCTTTCATGTTCTATATGCTTCAAGGAGCTAGCATCTATTAGGTTTTAGGACAGCACAGAAGAATCTTCAATTAAACAAGGGATCCATATTAGAAATATCATGAAATTAAGTTATTCGATGACTAGAAAAGAGGAAATTGTGTGAATTCTGCTTGTACCTAATTGCATCCGTGTGTTGTTATTCACACCATGTTTTAGATGAGATTTTGATTAAAGATTTTCAAATTGACAATTCGAGGATTTAGTAATGCTACTCACAAAAAGACGATTAATTGACATTGCAAGAACATGAAGAGTTGAAGAACCAAGTGATCAGTGAGGCTAATGATACCCTTTTGACTACAATTGCAGGAGTACCATCAACAATTGTCACTTTGTCCTATCCAGAGAATGAGTTAGTGATGAAATGAGTAGGAATATCAGTCGTGTTCTGTAGCCCGAATGTCAATAATCTAGGGAGCAGACATAAAAGTAGTGACACTAAGTGCTATCCTGGTAGTACCTGTAGATGAGATGGAGGCAACAAGATGGGTAGAAGTGCCAAATTGTGAAAGAACCTGTTGGAGAAACTCAATGTCAAAAGTGGATGGCATAGGTATCTGGGAGGAGGAGCCATTATGAGTGGAAGAAGATATGGAAGCTCTAAAGGGCTAAGTAACAGCAACATTGCCTTGGTTGACTGAGTGTCTTTTCCAGTCTTAAACTTTTGGGGCTTCTACTCAAGATAGACTTCCCAGCAAAACTCCACATTGTGGTTATCTCGATCACAATGACTGACAATTCCGTCCATCTTTTCCCTTTGTTCTTCTAGCGGGCGGAGGCTCTTTACCACTCTTAGGAACACGACTAGCCAGCATTGTGAAGTGCCCTCCACTACCATGTAGTCAGAGGCAAGAGGCAACTGTATCGCTTAAGCATTTGAGGCGATATTTTAATAAAATAATATATATAATTCAGAAATATAAATATATGTCTAAATATCACAAAAATGCATACATAAAATCAATAAACTTCTTAAATTTCTTCATTCTTGAAATCAAACAAATTTAAATAAAATTAGCAACAAATCTAAACAAATTTAAACAAAAAATCAAGCGGACCAAGGCGTGCGCGTTGAAGGGTGGAGCCTGAACTCAGTTGGAAGACCCAGTTGGAAGGTTTTAGTCGGAGAGTTGAATCCCACTCCCAGTGGGGCCATTGTCGCAACGTCGCAGATCGACTTGCGCGCTCAGGTCGTGGGGGTCAAGGGGGCAGTACCCCTTGCGGGGGATCTTGGGGGGGGGGGGGGGGAGAGGGCCACGTTCTTAACAGTGCGGAGTGGGCCGAGCTTACAAGGCCAGATTGAGGCAGAGGCAAGGCGACTTGTGGCGGCCTCGCCTCGCCTTCTTGCCTAGGTGATCACCTCCATTGCCTTTGATAACATGGGCAATAATAGGATGAAGACTGCAAAATAAGGGCCAGTTTGATAATTGAACAAGGGTTAATTAGGATGGCATAACCGTGGTGAATGTCGTAAACTAGCTTTGGGTCGCTTCCTCGTAACCAGGGTCGGTTAGGATTTCTAGGGGGTTTTGCTCGAACACCCCGTTCGAGCAAAAGGTGTCGAATACACCACCTGAGCCCGGTTAATGTTTGGAGGCAGGCAGCGTACCCCGGGTAGCATAACCGGCCCTAACTTAACTGGTTTTCAAAGTCATCCTAAAAGAACAAGTGAATTCCAAATAATGCGATAATCGAAGCAAGAACTATGACAAGAAGGTATTGTCACATTCAAAATTAATGACGAAATTCCAAAGCAAAGGAGGTGCCATCTCACATGTAATGTCTAGTCAGTTGATACAGGGCCGGACAGATATGCACACGCTCACGATTGAGGGTGGACAACAAGCATGATACTATAATAGAGACAAATCGAGGTTCTACCATTTGTTTTACCAAATAAAAGTAACCATGGGGAGGGAACGAAATCACTAGCTGCATTTGAGTGTGTGGTGGCGTCGGCTTGGTGGTAGCAGAGATGACGGCGGTGGCTGCGGGAGGAGCGGCGCTCGCAGGCGGCTGTGGAAATGACGGCGGTGGCTGTAGGCGGAGGGGAGCCCACAGATGGCTAGGGCCGCCGCTGCTGCAATTGCTAGCGGTTGAACGGAGCTTCGGTGATGGCGGCATTGGCGGCTTAGGCTGCTGTTGTTGTTGACAGTGGAGGACAACCGTGGCAATGGCAGCTCAGGCTGCTATTGTTGCTGCCGTCGCCGGCGGCGAAGGACGGCTATGTCGGTGTCTACAGAGGCAAGAGAGGAGGAAGGGGAAGAAGGAGAAGGGGCCACGGTGGGGCTGGGTTAGCGGGTAGAGAAGAGGAAGAAGAAGAGGTGATGTGGCACAGCCCAAAGACCACTAAAGAGGATGATATGACCCTAGGACTTAGGCCCGCAAGCATATAAGCACTCAATGATTCTCACAATCGACGATTTTTGCTCACACGGTTCACACGCTCACCCGGTGGGTCCGGGGGATAATGATGAGGGTCCGGGATGGGACCCAATTGTTCTAATGGACTTGCAATGCTACGGCTGACTCCAAAGAGTCTAGGATACCCAACTTCGTGGGTGGCTGGCCCGCAAGGCGGGGTTTGGGTGACACTCTCTCACGGTCCGCGGTGGACACTAACAAACTAGCATGCAAATTCGAACTCTCTTCTCACCGCCGACGAGCAATCAAAGCAATACTAAGCTAGCAGGGATAAGGCTACAAAGGGTAGTACCAGAAGCTCACCTGATCGGTGTGAAGACACCGATCCCGTTCGGAGACGAGGGCGCGCCGGGAGGCGAGGGTATGCACCCGATCGCCGCGGCGGTGTAGCTTGACCTGAAAATGTAAAGGGTACAGCACTACTCCTCTCGCAGGAGGGGTGATCTTGGGGTGGGGGTTACGCTTGGTACATTCAAAACTACCTCCACGCAGGGAGGGGCCTTCAGCCGGCCAAGCGGGGTGGGGAGAAATGCAAAGGAGATCGAGATTCCGAGCTTCGCCGGTTCTGCCCACCTGCAGGTTTTCTGGACAGTGGATCGGTGTTGTGGCAGCTAAAAATTCCACGAAGCTTGGATTGCGACGAAACCAACGCCAAACGTTTGCCAACTGATAGCGGATGAAGCTTGAATTTTTGGGGAAGCTATGATTCTCAGGGCTGACCGCACCGGTGGCTGGAAGGTGGATGCAGCTCTGGTTGCTGGTCGAGCTCTGTCTGCAACAGCAGGTTGCAGAAGGTACCACGATCGCTCCGGAGCTCCGAACCTGGCACCGCTGGACTCTTTGGAATCGTGGAGGAGTCTTCTTTGCAACAAAACAAACGGGGACGTCTTCTGATGTCGGAGATGAACTGGGTGTCCAGAGAAGTGGACGGAGGTCGGTGCAGACAGTGAGGAGGCAGACCGGTGTGGTTGTGGTAGAAAAATAGTAACTCTGGTTGTCGGATGCCGAACGGGGTTCCGCCTTCTGTTCCTGGACGCTGACAGAGGGAGGAAGAACTTTGTAGAAGACCTTGAAGACTGGTTCCTTCAAGGTTAGCCGTGGGCGAGTCGTCTCTGCAGCTCTGGCTCCGGATCTGAGAGGTTCGGCGCAGTCGGAGAAGAATGGTGATTGCGGACAGCACCGAACTCGGATGCCGACGAAACCACCTCGCCTTGAAAGCTGGCTTGCAGATGATTCTGGAAATGTAGGCCTTGCTCCCTGAGTCGTTGATGGGTGACCGTGGCCTCCTCTGCAAGTTGCTGTAATTCTGTTTCTTGAAGCAGGGTAAGAATGTGAAGAAGAAGATGAGGTGGGGAAGGGGGTGGCCAAGAGAGAAGAAGGGGCAAGATGATTCTAATGGCTATGGGAGGGAAGGTTCAAATTCGAAATTGGCCTTGGAAGGGGTGGGATTTGTGTGGGGAAGTGGGGGAATTGTGTTGGGAGGTGGAAGAGTTGCTTTGGGACAAGGAGGGGAAGTAAATGAAGGGCTATGGGGAAGGGGAGAGCCTTAATGGAGGTGGGTGAGGTAGTGGAGGTGGTTGGGGGTTGGAGTAAGTGAGGGGGGAAGAGGAGAGAGAGGGAGGGTCGAACTCCCCTTGGGGAGAGAGAGAATGAGAGAGAGATTGAGAGATATAGTGAGTAAGAGAGAGAGTTGAGAGATAATAAGAGGTGGTTTTTTTCAATATTCATCAAGAGTGACTACAAGTGGAGAGATGGGGCCTATTTATAGGCAACCACTCTTTTCATGACCAAAATGTCCTTGACAATAGGACAAAAGACCGAGCATATCCTAGACTCAATCCTATGGGCCCATAACTAAGGACATAAGGCCCAGTTTAAGCAAAATAAGGGAAATGGGCTAGAACCACATGACTCAATAAAGGAAAATACATAAGATAGGACTCAATAAAAGGAAAATACATAAATGACACTGGGAAAATGAAGATAACAAGTGGAGACCATGATCAGACCATATCAAGAGTGTGCAGACGACCAAACTAGAGGGAGTGTCGTGAGATGCCCTCATCAAATCCCCCGGGGTGGGGAGAACTCGACCCTGTCGAGTATGGGTCTGCCTGGCTGTCGTACTGCTCCAACATGCCGGGGTCCAGGCGCATCAAATCCTCTCGACTCACCCATGCATCCTCGATCGGGGGACGGTTCTTCCACCTAACCAGATAGCGCTGATACACCCTGTGCCTTGTAATGATACTCTGCTCATCCAGTATTGCCTCTACCTGCTCTTGTCGGTCTCTCAGGCTAGAAAGTGGAGTCCCTCCGGGGGTGTCTCTCATAAGGGGGGGTAAAGGCTCAAGCTCCTGACTGGGTTCCACCGCGGGGCCTTTGTAGGGTACCAGGTCCGCCATGTTGAAGGTAGGGTGTACCCCATAGCTCTCTGGTAAGTCAAGCTCATAGGCATTGCTGCCAAGTCGTCGTAGAACTCGAAAGGGTCCCGACCCTCGTGCCCTCAACTTGGAGGCAGGCCCGGGAAGGAGCCGCTCCGTCCTCACCATCACCGGATCTCCCACTTGGAATTCATAGTGGCGCCGGTGAGCATCGGCCCGTCTTTTGTAAGCCTCATTGTTTTTCCCTATATGCTTGCGGATATCATCATGCAATTCTTTGATATGCTGTGCAAAGGACTCAGCTGAGACTGACACTCTAGCATGTGAGGGGAGGGGAATGAGATCTGAGGGTTTTCTAGGCCTAAACCCATGTACTACCTCAAATGGACTCTTGCCTATGGACCTATTGACAGAATCATTGTAGGCAAACTCGGCTTGAGATAAGAGGAGATCCCAATTCCCAGGGTGGTCCCCTACAAGGCATCGGAGTAAGTTCCCAAGGCTTCGGTTGACAACCTCAGTTTGGCCATCGGTTTGAGGATGATAGGCAGTGGAGAATTTGAGGAGGGTCCCCATCAAGTGCCATAGAGTCTTCCAAAAATAACTAGTGAATTTCACATCTCTATCGGACACAATAGTCTTAGGTAACCCATGGAGTCGGACTACCTCATCGAAGAATAACCGGGCGACCTTAGAGGCATCAGAGGTCTTGGAACAGGGGATAAAGTGGGCCATTTTTGAGAACCTGTCAACCACTACAAAGATGGAATCATGTTTGCGCAAGGTCTTTGGTAGGCCAAGAATGAAATCCATACTCAAATCTTCCCATGGTCTATCGGGTATGGGTAGAGGTGTGTAAAGCCCGGTGTTTTGTCTTACTTGCTTGGCGGATGCACATATGCGGCATTGTCCCACAATGTGGGCCGCATCCTTCTTGAGACTGGGCCAGTGGAATTGCCTCTCAACCAACTCTATAGTTTTGTGGACCCCAAAGTGACCAGCTAGGCCGCCACTATGTAACTCCCAAACTAGGAAGTCCCTAAGTGAAGTCCTAGGTATGCAAAGTCTATCCTCTTTGAACAGATATCCATCTTGAAGTATGAACCCCTTATACTCCTTGAGTGGTTGGGTAGAAAGGGTGTTGTAGTGGGTCCCAAAGTCGGGGCAATGTGGGTATTCTCCTTTGATCCTCTCAAATCCGGTTACTTCCACTTGGACAGTGGAGAGTAAGGCTACCCGCCTACTCAGTGCATCGGCGGCGCGATTCTCACTACCCATCTTATACTTGAGGACAAAGGTGTAGGCTTGAATGTATTCTACCCATCGAGCATGGCGGGCATTGAGCTTTTGTTGAGTGTTGAGGTATTTCAAAGCCTCATGGTCCGAGAAGATCACAAATTCTTTGGGTAGGAGATAGTGCCTCCAATGCCGAAGGGATTGAACCACGGCATAAAGCTCTTTGTCATATGTGGAGTATCTCGTCCTAGCCTCACAAAGTTTTTCACTAAAATAGGCCACCGGGTGACCCTCTTGGCTAAGGATACCTCCAATCCCTACCCCGGAAGCATCACATGTGACCTCAAAGACCTTTGAAAAGTCGGGTAGGCAAAGGACCGGGGCTTGGGTCATTTTCTCTTTAAGCTCTAGGAAGGCTTTGGAGGCTGCCCTAGTCCAAACAAATGTGCCTTTCTTGAGGCAATCCGTGATAGGAGTGGTGATAGTGCTAAACCCCCGGATGAATCTCCTATAGAAGGTGGCTAGCCCATGGAAGCTTCGGGCGTCATGAATGGTTTTGGGCTCGGGCCACTCAAGAATAGCTTGGACCTTTTCGGGGTCCATGGATACTCCTTGGGATGAGACAATAAATCCTAGGAAGGCTAGTTGATTGGTCAAGAAATGACACTTCCCGGGATTGGCAAAGAGACTCTCTTTCCTAAGGATGGTGCACACTTGTTTGAGGTGATCGAGGTGGGCTTCCTTGGATTGGCTATATATGAGGATGTCATCAAAGTAGACAACTAGAAAGATGCCAATGAAGGGCCGGAGGACCTCGGTCATGAGACGCATGAAGGTACTTGGTGCATTAGAAAGGCCGAAAGGCATAACAAGCCATTCATAGAGACCGTCTTTAGTTTTAAAGGCGGTTTTCCACTCGTCCCCGGGCCTAATGCGGACTTGGTGGTAGCCACTTTTGAGATCAATTTTGGAGAAGATGGTGGCTCCCGCTAGCATGTCTAGCATGTCATCAAGCCGAGGGATGGGGAACCTATATTTGACCGTTATCTTGTTGACGGCTCGGCTATCTACACACATGCGCCAAGTCCCATCCTTTTTGGGTGTAAGAAGAGCCGGGACGGCACAAGGGCTTTTGCTAATTCGGAGGAAGCCCTTCTTGATGAGTTCTTCAATCTGCCTCCGAAGCTCGGCATGCTCGGTGGGGTTGAGTCGGTAGTGTGGGAGGTTGGGCAAGGTAGCCCCGGGCACGAGGTCGATGGCATGTTGCACATCTCTCATAGGTGGTAGTTTGTCCGGAAGCTCCTCGGGAAATACATCATGGAAGTCCTTAAGGAGTTGATGAATTTCTAGGGGGTGTGGGTCGGTTGGGGTGGATTCCCCTAGACAAATGACAATGGCACATACTTGATCCCCTTGGTTGACTTCTTCCTCAAACTCTTTCCTAGTGACAAGGTGTAGGCTCCTAGGAGGCTCTTTGATGTTACTAGGACTAGGACTTGATGGGGTGGGGTTTGTTGGTGTTGGGATGGGGGGAAGGGTAGTGGGTCCCTCAAGGGAGGGAGAGGCCTTCTTAGGTAGAGTGCGGGGTGGAGATGGGTTGAGTTGGATCTTCTTCCCCTCATGAATGAAGATGCAAGCGTTGGTTCTTCCTAAGAAGGTGGCATCTACATCGTAGATCCAAGGCCGTCCTAAAAGGATACTCCCAACTTCCATTGGAAGGATATCACACCACACTTGGCCTTGATAGGATTGGAATGTAATTGGGACAAGGCAACGGGCACTAACGGGTATGGAGGTGGTATCAATCCATGCTACCCTATATGGGTGGGGATGTGGGGAGGTGGTAAGGCCCAAAAGTTTGACGGTGTCGGGTGACACCACATTCACACTACTTCCATTATCCAAGATGACCTTCCTAACATGGCTCCCCATCCTTATGTAGGTATAGAATATGGTGTTTCTCCTCCAATCATGCTCTTGGTTTTGGGTGAGGGTGCATCTAACCACTCCTAGGTGGGAGTCGGTGGGTGGAGGAGGTTGTTTTTGGTTGCTTTCCATGTAGTGGTTCTCATACTCCTCCTCCCATTCAAGAGAGGGTTCATATACCTCAATCTCTCCTTCAAATTCAGCTTGGGGTTGGGGGTTGGTCTCCTCTATGAGTAAGTTTGATGCTCCCTTGGTGGGGCATTGATTGGCAAAGTGTCCATACCCATAACACCTAAAGCATTGCTGCCCACTTTGATGGTTTGGGGTCACCTTAGTGTGAGGGAGAGTGGGTGTCGAATTGGGCCTATTGGGAGTTGTGTTTAGGGGCCCACTTGCGGGGCGGAATGGTGGATTGGCATTAGGAGGGGTGACCCGTGTGGGAGGAGTTCCCATGGGTGTAGGAAGGAGACCTCTTTGGGGTGGTGGAGGGTTGGCCCGAGGTGCCATGGCTCTAGGGTCCATTCCCCGAGGGGGAACCATTCGCGTGTACCGAGAGAATTTCTCGGCATCCCGAGCTACTTGGTAGGCTTGCTCTAAAGTTGTTACTTGACGCATGAATAGTTCCTTTTTGATATGGAATTGAAGCCCATTCCTAAAGCGGGAGAGTGTGACGGAGGGGTCCTCTTGGACTCCACATTTGAGGAGGTAGTAGTCAAACTTTTCAATGTATTCCATAACGGTCTTTCCTTCTTGAGTCAAGGCTTGCCATTCATCTAAGAGGTTTTGATGGTAGGAGGGTGGGACATATTTGAGTTTGAGTTGGTCTTTCATGGCCCCCCATGTGGTGATTGGAACTTCCCTCCTAACTATCCTTAAGGCTTCAACATTCATCCAATGAGTCTTGGCAAGTTTGGTTAATTGCATCTTTGCAAGTCGGACTTTCCTATCCTCGGTCATTGGGTACCAATCAAAATATTGATCCATGGCTGCCTCCCAATCTAAGTAGATGCTCGGATGATGAGATCCATCAAAAGTGGGAGCATCGACTTTCACAAGTCTCATTAGTTGGTCATCCGGGTTGTCCCGGGGAGGCCTCTCATTCCTTCTAGGGGGTGGGTCCCTTTCCGGTTCGGGAGGGGGGTCAAGGTTGAGTCCTCCTATGGCTGGCTCCACATGTGGAGGGGGATCTCTCCTATCTCCTTCCCTTGGAATAGGTCTATTTTCCTCAAGTTGTTCAAGCCGGGCCGTAATACCGTCAAGCCTTCCCATAATTTCGGTCATGTAGTCCACAAGAAACCTCATTTGGTCGGGAAGCTCATGCTCATTGTGAGGGGGATTTCCTTGGGGATTGGGATTCATGGTGTTATTGGAAGAAGATGGATTGCCTTGATAATGAGTTCCACTACGGGTGGTCATGCAAGGTTGGGTGGGCTATGCAAGGGTGTGCGAATGCACCTAAGAAAGACTTAGTGTGACCCAAGACTAGACTTGTAAGGACAAGCCTATGACCGCTCTGATACCACTTGATGTGGCACAGCCCAAAGACCACTAAAGAGGATGATATGACCCTAGGACTTAGGCCCGCAAGCATACAAGCACTCAATGATTCTCACAATCGACGATTTTTGCTCACACGGTTCACACGCTCACCCGGTGGGTCCGGGGGATAATGATGAGGGTCCGGGATGGGACCCAATTGTTCTAATGGACTTGCAATGCTACGGCTGACTCCAAAGAGTCTAGGATACCCAACTTCGTGGGTGGTTGGCCCGCAAGGCGGGGTTTGGGTGACACTCTCTCACGGTCCGCGGTGGACACTAACAAACTAGCATGCAAATTCGAACTCTCTTCTCACCGCCGACGAGCAATCAAAGCAATACTAAGCTAGCAGGGATAAGGCTACAAAGGGTAGTACCAGAAGCTCACCTGATCGGTGTGAAGACACCGATCCCGTTCGGAGACGAGGGCGCGCCGGGAGGCGAGGGTATGCACCCGATCGCCGCGGCGGTGTAGCTTGACCTGAAAATGTAAAGGGTACAGCACTACTCCTCTCGCAGGAGGGGTGATCTTGGGGTGGGGGTTACGCTTGGTACATTCAAAACTACCTCCACGCAGGGAGGGGCCTTCAGCCGGCCAAGCGGGGTGGGGAGAAATGCAAAGGAGATCGAGATTCCGAGCTTCGCCGGTTCTGCCCACCTGCAGGTTTTCTGGACAGTGGATCGGTGTTGTGGCAGCTAAAAATTCCACGAAGCTTGGATTGCGACGAAACCAACGCCAAACGTTTGCCAACTGATAGCGGATGAAGCTTGAATTTTTGGGGAAGCTATGATTCTCAGGGCTGACCGCACCGGTGGCTGGAAGGTGGATGCAGCTCTGGTTGCTGGTCGAGCTCTGTCTGCAACAGCAGGTTGCAGAAGGTACCACGATCGCTCCGGAGCTCCGAACCTGGCACCGCTGGACTCTTTGGAATCGTGGAGGAGTCTTCTTTGCAACAAAACAAACGGGGACGTCTTCTGATGTCGGAGATGAACTGGGTGTCCAGAGAAGTGGACGGAGGTCGGTGCAGACAGTGAGGAGGCAGACCGGTGTGGTTGTGGTAGAAAAATAGTAACTCTGGTTGTCGGATGCCGAACGGGGTTCCGCCTTCTGTTCCTGGACGCTGACAGAGGGAGGAAGAACTTTGTAGAAGACCTTGAAGACTGGTTCCTTCAAGGTTAGCCGTGGGCGAGTCGTCTCTGCAGCTCTGGCTCCGGATCTGAGAGGTTCGGCGCAGTCGGAGAAGAATGGTGATTGCGGACAGCACCGAACTCGGATGCCGACGAAACCACCTCGCCTTGAAAGCTGGCTTGCAGATGATTCTGGAAATGTAGGCCTTGCTCCCTGAGTCGTTGATGGGTGACCGTGGCCTCCTCTGCAAGTTGCTGTAATTCTGTTTCTTGAAGCAGGGTAAGAATGTGAAGAAGAAGATGAGGTGGGGAAGGGGGTGGCCAAGAGAGAAGAAGGGGCAAGATGATTCTAATGGCTATGGGAGGGAAGGTTCAAATTCGAAATTGGCCTTGGAAGGGGTGGGATTTGTGTGGGGAAGTGGGGGAATTGTGTTGGGAGGTGGAAGAGTTGCTTTGGGACAAGGAGGGGAAGTAAATGAAGGGCTATGGGGAAGGGGAGAGCCTTAATGGAGGTGGGTGAGGTAGTGGAGGTGGTTGGGGGTTGGAGTAAGTGAGGGGGGAAGAGGAGAGAGAGGGAGGGTCGAACTCCCCTTGGGGAGAGAGAGAATGAGAGAGAGATTGAGAGATATAGTGAGTAAGAGAGAGAGTTGAGAGATAATAAGAGGTGGTTTTTTTCAATATTCATCAAGAGTGACTACAAGTGGAGAGATGGGGCCTATTTATAGGCAACCACTCTTTTCATGACCAAAATGTCCTTGACAATAGGACAAAAGACCGAGCATATCCTAGACTCAATCCTATGGGCCCATAACTAAGGACATAAGGCCCAGTTTAAGCAAAATAAGGGAAATGGGCTAGAACCACATGACTCAATAAAGGAAAATACATAAGATAGGACTCAATAAAAGGAAAATACATAAATGACACTGGGAAAATGAAGATAACAAGTGGAGACCATGATCAGACCATATCAAGAGTGTGCAGACGACCAAACTAGAGGGAGTGTCGTGAGATGCCCTCATCAAGAGGTGGGGGGGGGAGAGGAGAGAAAGAAGAAAAGGAGAGCGGCGGCTCGCAAGGGCGATAGGTGGAGAGGAAGAAGGAGAGGGGGTGACGGCTAGTGCCGGTAGGAGGAGAGGAAGAAGAAGAGGAGGGCAGGGCTCGCCATGGATGGCAGTTTCGGCTGAAACCAAAACGTTTCGGCAGAAACGTATCGGTTTCGGATCGGAACGATTCGAAACCAACCGGCCGAAACCGGACACCCTACAGTTGGCAAAAAATAATATTTTATTTGATTTTGGGTCGAAATCAAAACCGAAACGGAAATGGTTTCGATTTCGGACCCTATCGAAACCGAAACTGCCTTCTATGGGGCTCGCGGCGGCGGGAGGAGAGGAACAAGGAGAAGAGGGCGAGGCTCGCGACGGTGGGAGGAGGAGATGAAGAAGAAGAAGAGGGCGGCGGCAGTGGCAGCGACAACAACTAGGGGGTTTGGCCTTCATACCTCTTGCACTCTTACAACACAAAACTAGGAAAATGCTCATTTTCATTTATTCAAGAAAACTGAAATTACATTAGGGTTTCCAGGCTCCAACAAGGAGGGCGAAAGACAAGTATGCCCATACATGATAGAAAGACCAAAATATCCTTAAGGACCCAAAATAAAGACATAGTCTCTAAAGTACAGAAGGAACAAGAAAATAACGTGAACCTAGCGACATGGCTAACACTAATAAGCAAAATAAAACTAAATAAATCAACCATGGGGTCGCCTACGAGTGTAAACTCATAATGGTATCGTGATGTCCTCGTTATTTCTCGGGTGGTGGGGAAAACTCGACTCTGTCGACTGGCGGTGGAAGAGTGCACTCCAAAACCGCCAGGTCAAGGCATCACATGCCATCCTCGGTGATCCATGAATCCTCTGATTCAGGTCTACCACTCCATTTGATCAAATAACGGTAAACCTCTTTGTGTTGGGTAAAGACAACTTGATCATCCAAGATAGTATCGATGTGTTTAGTTGCAGTGAGATTATTTGGGGGAGGTGGGGGTAAAGGAGGGCTCATATCTAAAGTGTCCGAGGTAGGCTCATCCATAAATGGATCATTTGGGGGAGTTAAAGAGCCTCTGTACGGGACTAGATCTTCAACATTAAATGTGGGATTGATCCCAAAGTCAGGTGGGAGTTCCACCACATAAGTAGAGGGATTGATCTTTATCAGGATTTGAAAGGGCCCAGTGCTGCGTGCATGTAATTTCTTCACGGTTCCTTGGGGAAATCGCTTAGGTCGTAGATTGATCATGACATAGTCCCCAACATTGAACTCTCGACATCGCCTGTGAATGTCATCAAATTCTTTGTATCTAGCATTATTTTTTCTGATTTTTTTTTCTTGGATGTCTTGATGCAATGTGTGAAAGTGGGATGCAAATGCAGATGCAGAATCTGACACTCTAGATGTGGGGAAAGACATGGGTAAGAGATCTATAGGCTGTCTAGGTTTCAAACCGTGTACGACCTCAAATGGACAAATACCAATAGTCTTGTTGACAGAAGGGTCATATGCAAATTCGGCTGTGGGCAGGATTAGATCTCTGTTTCGAAGGTTATTCCCAACAAGACATCTAAGCAAATTTCCCATACTTAGGTTAACCACTTCAATTTGCCCATTTGTTTGTGGTTGATAGGCAATAGAGAATTGTAGTTTTGTCCCCAACTTGTGTCACAGTGTCTTCCAAAAGTAGCTCGTGAATTTCACATCCTTGTCGGTCACCATTCTCTTTGGCAACCCGTGGAGCTTTACCACGTTGTCAAAGTAGAGCGTGGCCACTCGAGACGGATCATAGATTTTGGAACAGGGAATGAAGTGTGCCATCTTCGAAAATCGGTCAACAACCACCAGAATCAAGTCATGCCTCTTCATGCTTTTAGGCAAGCTCAACATAAAATCTAGGCTAATGTCTTACCATGGGCAGTTAGGAACAGGGAGGGCATATAAGGACCTGAAATTTGTTTCCCTTGCTTGGCTAATTGACATGTCCGACATTGCTAAACAATCTTGGCAACATCCCTTTTCAAGCTGGGCCAATGGAATCGATGCTCAACAGCTTCAATGGTTTTTCTTTTTGGCTAAAGTGGCTAGCTAGGCCTCCAGTATGCAACTCCCAAATGATGAATTGACTCATAGACGTGTGGGGATGCATAGTTTGCTGCTCCTAAACAGAAACTCATCTTGGATGAGGAATCCTTCAATCTCGCGCTCGTGTATTCCTAGAGGAACTCAACCCATAGAGCATGTCATGAGTTTAGTTTCTTCTATGAATTGATGTACCTCAAGGCTTAATGATCTAAATAGGTGACAAATTCTTGAGACAATCGGTAGTGTCGCCAATGTCGCAAGGATTGAATAATGGCATAGAATTCCTTGTCATATGTGGAATAGCGCTGGCGGATGTCATTCACCTTCTCGCTGAAATAGGTAATCGAGTGACTTTCTTGACTGAGAACACCACCAATGGCAAGTCTCGGAGCGTCACAAGCCATTTCAAGGACTTTGGAGAAAACAAGTAAGCTCATAATAGGGGCCTCGGTCATCCCGGATTTGATCTCCTCAAAGGCCTGAGTGGCTATAGTGGTCCCACTTAGACTATCCCTTTTCTATGTAGTCGGTTATCGGCGCCATGATCTCATTGAATCTCTTAATGAACAGGCGGTAGAAGGTGGCTAGTCCACGAAAACTACAGACATCCCTGACACTGCATGGTAATGGCCACTCTCTGATTGCTCTCACCTTCTCAGGATCTGTCGAGACTCCATCAGTAGAGACTACGAATCTGAGGAAATTAACACAGTTAGTGCAGAAGACAAACTTCTTTGGGTTGGCATAGAACTTTTCAGTCCAAAGTGTGGTGAAGACTTGACGGAGGTGGTCTAGATGTAGCTCAGGCTCCGGCTATAGATCAAGATGTCATCAAAATAGACAACCAAGAACTTACCCATGAAAGGCCGAAACACTTGAGTCATGACCCTCATGAAGGTGCTCGGGACATTAGAGAGACCAAAAGACATGACCACCCACTTATAGAAACCATCCATGGTTCTAAAGGCCATCTTCCACTTGTCCCCGAGTCAAATCCTAATTTGATGGTACTCACTCTTCAGATCGATCTTAGAAATGATTGTGGCACCAGTTGTAAGGTCTAGCATATCATCTAATCTGGGGATAGGGAAGCGGTACTTGACCATGATCTTGTTAATAGTACAACTATCAACACACATACGTCCATGTGCCATCTTTTTTTGACGTCAGTAGTGTTAGAACTGCGCAAGGACTCAGACTCTCTCATGAAACCTTTCAACAACAATTTGTCAACCTACCTTTTAAGTTCTACGTGGTCCACATGGTTCATTGGATAGTGGGGCAGGTTGTGTAAAGTGGCTCCTGGGACGAGGTCTATGGCGTGTTGGATGTCACGCATGGGAGGTAACTCATCAGGTAAGTCCTCCGGGAGAACATCCGCGAACTCCTCGAGAATGCCCTTGACAGAATCTGGAAGGAATAGGGGGTATCTTTCTCAACTTCTTGAGCCATTAGAGCAAACATTGGTTGACCTCTGTTTAGCTCTAATTTTTTGGGGCTGATTAGACTGACCACTTCTTTTCCCTTGTCCTTCTGAGTCTTGTTATCAGCCTTTTTTTTAGAACTTGGGGATTTAGGTTGGCTCGTCACAAGTTTCACACGTTACCATCATGGATAAATGAGCAAATGTTTGAGCGTCCAAAGATGATAATGTCCAGATCAAACAATCATGGTTTCCCTAGGATGATGCGTCCTACATCCATGGGGATGATGTCACACCACACATTGTCCTTGTACGTAGCAAACTTAATGGGAACCAAGCTACGTTCCTTAACATTAATAGATGTGGTGTCGATCCTGGACACTTTGTTGGGGGTGTGGCTCAGATCTCAACTTGAGAGTGGTCAAAAGGCAAGAGGATACAACATTGATCTAATTACCACTATCCACTATCACTTGACAACTTTTCTCTCCAATTTTGGTGAATGTGCAGAAGATTGTTGTTCTCTTCCAATTGTTAGTCGATTGGGGTTATGTTAGGGTACACCTATCCACACTCAATTTAGGGTCTTCACAAGGTGAAACTGGGTGACACGGGACAATGCTCTTGATGCACCCCACAAACTCACTCTCATTAGTCGAGTCATCTGAGTCTTCCTCAACTTGGTGGACAACTTTCTCTACATCCTCTTGCTCGTCATCCTCATGTTCACCGTCAATGTAAAGGGACTTGGTTTGACATGGACACTAACTCGCCACGTGGTCGTACCCTTGACATCGGTAGCATTGATTCCTAGGGTTGGCCTTGAATGGTTCTCTAGCAACTCTCCTCGCAGAAGCAAGAGGAAGTTGAACGTTGGTAGAAGTAGCGACTGGCTTGACAAAAGAAGAAGAAGGGCTAGGGTAGAAAGAAGTGGTCTTGCCCGCAGACATAGACTTGCCATGCAGAGGCCCCATAGTCTCGTTCGAATCCATGACCAGCTGATAGGCCAGCTTCATTGTAGGTGTGCTTTTGGCAATGTGCTCTCGACGATAGTCATCTCGCAGTGAAGCATCCCTAGGTTAGCTGGTTTATTTCCCTAGGTTAGCTGATAGACCAGCTGATTTGTTTCCCTAGGTTAGCTGGTTCCAACAGTCGAGCATCCTATGGTAGAATGAGAGGGGAAGAAACTTAACCTTTAAACGCTCCATCTTATCCCAAGTCATCACATGGTTTTCTCTCCTCAAGGCCATTTGATGCTCTAGGTTTTCCCAATACTAGCTTGCTAAACCAGTCAACTTCATAACTGCAAATCTGACTTTCTTCTATTATGACATGTCGTACTAGTCAAAGTAGCTGTCCATGCTCAACATTAGTCCAAGAATGCCTCGGGATCTCGACGACCATCATGAGTGGGAGCGTCAATTTTCACGCTCTTAAGACATTTGCATTTGGGTCCTTTTCTTTAGGGGTGGACCTTGTCTGCCTCATGGTCTGTTCACGTCCTAAGCCATGGTCATGGGGATGGGGTCTTCGGACTCTTTGCCTAGGGTTTCTAGGGACAGCTTGGGAGGCTTCACTGTCACTGGGCCCTGGGGTACCTCCGTGTTCATGTTCTAGTGTATCGAGCCGAGTAGTCGAATTTTCATGGGTTTCTTGTTGCTTTTGCTCGATGTTTCCCAACCTAGCTAGGATGTCCTTTAAAATCTTGGACAGACCCTCCAAAGCCATTTAGGGTCTGTCAACGAGGTAGCCTTGACCAATACACAAAGGCATGCACGGGAGGTGGGACCTAAATGACTAAATGATGCTAGTGAACCCATGTATGCTACTAAATGTTGACCAAACCTACAGGGAGGAGTTCTAAACCCTAACCATGCTCTGATAGCAAAAATGATGTCCTACTGTGACAAGATCCGAGCAATAATAGGATGAATAGTGCTAAATAAAAGAACAAGCGAATCCCAAACAATGCGATTATCAAAGCAAGAACTATGACAAGAACTTATTACCGCATTCAGAATTAAAGACGAAATCCCAATGCAAAGTAAGCGCCGTCTCACACGTAATGTCTAGATAGTCGGTACATGGTTGAACAAATATGCACGCACTCACACTTGGGGGTGGACAGGAAGCATGATACTATAACGGAGACAAATCGAGGTTCTACTGATTATTTAACCAAAACCACAGGGAGGGAACGAAATCACTGGCTGCACTTGAGTGCGTGGCGGTGTCGGCACGGTGTGCAGGTGGGCAGCATAGACGATGGCGGTGGCTGTTGGAGGAGGGGCGCTCACGGGCAGCTGTGGAAACGACAGCGGTGGCTGTAGGCAGAGGGGCGCTCGCCGATGGCTAGGGCGGCTGCTGCTGCTGCTGCAGTTGCCGGCAGTGGAAGGGAGCTAGGGTGATGGCAGCGGTGGCGGCGGCGTGGCGGGCGGTGGCAGCGGCTAGGGTTAGGGTTGGGCTTCACACCCCTTGCACTCTCACAACACAATGGTGAAATCATTTTCATTCTCTCAAAAAAGCTGAAATTACATTAGGGTTTCCAACCCTTTATGGGCTCCAACAAGGAGGACCAAAGATAAATATGCCCATACATGATAGAAAGACCAAAATTCCCTCAAGTACCCAAAATAAAGACATAGTCCCTTAAGTACAAAAGGAACAAGAAAAAAAACGCGAACCTAGCGACAGGACTAACACTAATAAGCAAAATAACACTAAATAAATCAACAACGGGGTCGTCTGCGAGTATAAACTTGTAATGGTGGCGTGATGTTCTCATCAGGATGTTTATTTGAAGGACAGTTTTCCCAGAATATACAATATTGCTTTGGACAAATGGAGTTCTGTCGGTCAAAATTGCCCCCAGGACAATGAAAGTACAACTTGGTTCATTCAACTACCAAGGGGGCTGAAGCATGATGTGAAGGCAGAGTACTTACAGTAATTAACCCTCCTGCGGTCGATTGTTATTAATTTGACCAAGCGGTATCTTTTTCTTGTGGAGGAAGAAGGGCACCACTGTTCTCTGTCAAAGCTTTGTGTTAGTCTATGGAGACTGCTACTCCATCCAATCTTCATCTGAGTACCGTATGGTAGGTGAAGTCCCCATTTAAAGTCAAGTCTTTCCTATGGCTAGTCTTTCAACATCGCATAGTCACAAAATTGTACAGAAAGAAGTGGAGACAAGACTGAGACGCTTCACTCCTTATGCAGGCTACAGGATGAGTGTGTGGACCATTTAATGATTTTCTGTCTGATAAGCTTGGAGGTTTGGAGAACAATGCTCAGCTAGTGGGATTTCATGTATTCATTACCTCTGTCTTTCAAATGTGGATCTACTTCAAACAGAAGACAAGCCCACAGATCCACATTCCATTCACATATCTACAAGACAATTCCTGCAGCAGTTTGCCAAAGCATTTGGAATGAGCAAAAGGATAACATATTCTGTGGCTGGAAAGTATATGAAGAGAACATCTGCTGGAGAATCATTGTATTCATTTGTACCTGGAGTCGATATATATTTAGGGCACCTGTGGATTGTCTTAAGCTGGAACTGAGTTGTCTTTAAGGGAGTTGATTTGTTTTAGAGGACGAGGAACCTCTCCTTGCATCTTTTGATTGTACTACATTTTATTGGTAAAAATTGGTAGTGCAATCTACCCTTTTTGAAAACAAAAACTCTCCTAGGTGCTACATATAACCTTCCTACTTGCATTTCAAGCCAGCAAATCGCTCATGGAGACCCCAAGGAACTACGAAAATTAAAATTGTATTTCTGAAAACCAGTTAATTTCTTAACCATGTCATTTGTATCAATACCGTCGTAGTTTCCTGTAGGCAGACAATCTCCACATTGCTTTGTCTAATAACATCCTTAACAGCTAACTGTTTCTTATTATCATTAAGGTCCTGATATTCATGTCAACAAACTCATTTCAACAGTTGCAAACCCTTTTGCAATCTGGAGATTTTATATTCATGAACATATGAAATATTCCCTAACAATTCTGGAAGCACCTGCTGGCACGTGCCTTTCTTCAATCTTTTCTCACACGAAGAATTTTACCCCATAATTTGTGACACTGTTGCTCTTTGTTGCGAAGCTCCATACCCACAATAGCTGCCCTTTTATCAATTTCTAGGTTATTCCAATTGCTAATAAACAAATTGCACTTTCTTGTTTTTGATGCACTTCCTCAAATGACAATGTTCTTCTGATATTGAACCTTAAATATGTCTCATTTGAAAAATCTTCATTTTGGTTGCTGATATCCCACTCAAAGTTGCCCGAAGAAGATGACAGAGGAAGGTGTGGCGTTTTTTTCTTTTGGAGGGGGTGACTATAGACAAACATGCCTGAATTGCCAAAGCGTGATGTAGTGAGATCTTTGGATTTGTAGTATCTTTGGCAACAAAGGAACCTTACATTACTGATCACCACATCCAAATTACCTGACGTACAATATTGTCACGTGACTCCTTAGTCACTACCCTTAATCCCACTTGTGTCAACTCAAGTTGCTTTCCGGGCCAAGTCAACTCATTGTGACCCATTGCCTTCTTCCTCTCGTCTGGTAGCCTCATTTCCCTTGAAGTCTTAAGTTGACTATGTGTTTTGGACCAAAGGATCCAATACCACACACACCCACAAACCGAAGCCTCCCAACACACCTTGATATGTTGTTGGAAGTTAGAAGCATCCTCTGGTTCAACAAAAGTCTCTGCATGCTGCAGCAATCTCCACTGACCAGTAGCAGTCTTTTTACTTCAAAACTTCGAAAAGGCATCATGGGAGTTCTGAACACCTTAATAACAGATAAGGAATATCATAAGAACAACACCTAACCTGAAGACCTTTGTTAGCTTTAAGCATACCAGTATCCATTCACCGTGCTGACCAAGAAGATATGGTACTAAGAGCTCGAAAAAAACCTTTTTTCCCCTTCAATTAACGCTCCCTGGCTTCACTATTCAGTCCCCAAACCAAGACAGATTTCTGACTTTTCCAAATCTTCCAAGAATCAACATTGGGCCAAGAACTATGAAGGCCCTCATGGAAAGCATTGATGACAATCTCTCCATCTGAAACTATTCCAATGCCAAAAGCATTCCTTCAATTTCACATTTTGCTGATATTGTTGGAACCCGGGCACATTAATGAATGTACCAATCCTGTGAACAGCTTCTTGAGTCACATCTACTTTGCCTGCAATCACGAAACATTTTCTCATGCCGGTAATTTCAATGATTAACTCTTGGCATCTCTAACAAACTACACAATTCCGGCAACCAGCAGACTAATGACCATGTTCCAGGCATCAAAAACATCTATTATTCCCAGTACTGTTTGCAGGCTGCTTGGTCTCCCCACATTGATGCTTCGTTTCCTCACCCTTGTTTGTGATGTGACCCCCTTCTTTGAGTCACCATCACCGTTAGATACTTTCTGGCTATCCTCACAACTCTTTTCTTTCCCCTGATCATCTTTGGTATCTACTCTGCTCCTCATCATTTCTGTTGCCGAGGAAACCCATTATATCCATCAAGCCAAGACCTCTATGACATGTATTTTTAATTTGACCCTTGAATTTAAAATTGATATAAATTTTCTCAATTGATTCTGGTAATGTACCAAATGGACATCCATTGGAATCTACTTGAGGATAGGTTATCAGATTGTGTAATAGGCTTCTAAGCTGATCCATGTTTTAATGGGTTTAGTTAGACTGGTCTACATTTTGGGCTGACCGACGATAATCTAAAGTTGAGTCATTTCAGTCTCTGATATAATGGCTGGCTTTTTGTAATCATGGCTGAACCTTGGGAACTTCTAGAATAGGGTCTGTGTTGTGGGAAGAGGCTGGGTTTGGACAGGTCCTCACTGAACCCTGGAAACCCTAGAACAGGCCCCAGTCATGAGGGAAGAGGCTGGCCTAAAACAGGGTTCCCGAATCCTTTGTTAGGGGTTCCAGAATCTAATGAATATGTGGGCTGACAGGCCCTTAAAAGAGGGATGCCAGAGCCCTGAAATGAGGGTACTAGGATCCTTTTCTTTGTATGTGTGGATTCCAAGAATGTTTTTGAAAACCCTGAGGTCAATTGCCTTGATCATTCCACCTCTGTCCACCTGTCTGATTTTTTTGTGGTATTTCATATGAGTCTCGAACTCTGGGGCTATCCTCCTCATGTAGCTCTCTCACTCTATCTTGAAACCTTCTGCAATACCATGTAGATAAATGGAAGAACAAGAGAGAAGGATGGATGATGGAGAGAGGAACAAGAGGAGGGACAGACGGCTGCAACAAGCAGACTGCAAGCCTTCCCTGTTTTCATGTTTTGTTAGACCACCTGTAAAGACTATTAAGCCCCGTTCTGAGAGGCCAATTAGCAGCAAGAAGAAAATAAATCGAAGGCTACGAATATCCTACTAAATGACATCTAATTTTACACTCAAAATGAAAATTTGAATATTGACAGTGTTTCATATTTTTTCTAGTTTGCTGGCAAGGGTTCAAGAATTGGGTAAGCAGGCCCATATCTTCTCCATCCAACCCCTTCCTGAAAAGACAACGAAGAAGAAGAAGAGCAAGAAATTAAAATTGCAGCCCTGGACTATCCAATTTTGCAAGGAACTAAAAACCAGTTTTATGAACTGCACCAGCCTTGACTGATTCCAGTTCCAAGGCTGGTTTTGGTCAAAACTGGCTGAACACTCTGATTCTGGGCCAATTCGATTATGGAAACCTTGCTTCTGGGCGCATCTGGAATCACATTTAGTGTAAATGGGTTAATTATGCTTTTGATAGTTGAAATGTGAGAAACCATGACTGTATATGCAATACCTGACAACATAAACATTGATGGATTTCTGCTGCCATGTTGCTAATTATTAGGAATGCAAAGATTTCCTGGATATTTTTCGTAGTTGGTGGAATATGTGGAACTGGAAAACCATTTTTGAGGAATATTTCATTCATCTGTAATAATGAATGCATATATGGCGAGTTATGTATTATTACACTATTTTTCTAAAAAGCATCATGTACTTTATCCTTTTAAACATTTTTTGTTGTTAGGAGATCCAAACAACGGCAACTGACAACTATGACTTGGTGGGCGCGCTGGTTTCACGTATCCAAACATATATGTCAGTGTTCTTTTTTATGTTTAAAGATGCCTGATTGAGCCATTTATTTGCTGCTTGCTTAACTTGTTTGCATGGAGACATGTCTGATATTGATGAGAAACAGCTAGTGCTTTATGCCCAGATGGCGAACCTTGTTAATTTGGTACTTCCTGCATTGGAGATCGACATAAAAGAGGTTACACAGATCTTTTCAAAGGTAATAAACAAAATAATCTGATTCTTATTGCCTCTTTTAGAAAGCTTGCATTCTGCTAATGTTCCTACTTCCTAGCAAGTTTTGTTTGATAGGATGAGCATATCTGTGGTGTTGTGCATTGGTTGACAATGAATTGCCTAGCCATTGATCTTTTGATATGCTATGTAGCTGGCATGCAATGCTCATACAATATGTGATAGTGAACTACGGCCCCTAGGGACTGGACTTTATCCTGTAATATCTATCATTAACCACAGGTTCCTTCTTATTCTTCTTCTTCTCTAATTATTCTTTAAATAAACTTTTGACTAACACATTTTATTGAGTGGAGATTTAATGAATTAATTTTTCTAGTACAGTTGTTTGCCCAATTCAGTTCTTGTGTTTGAAGGCCGAATAGCTGTGGTTCGTGCTGTGGAGCCTATAATGGAAGGTACTGAGGTAATTCATCTTACTGTCTAGTTTCTATGCTTACTCTCCACTGTTATTTTTCTAATGTTTCTCCTTGCACTGATTTTTCCCGCTTCTTTTTTTCTTTTCTTTTCAATTGCAAGGTATCAATAAGCTATATTGACACTGCTGCTGCAACCAAGAAACGACTGAAGGACCTGAAAGAACAATACTTTTTCACGTGTGCATGCCCCCGATGCATGAAAGTGGTAATGGCTAAAATGGTATTCCAGTTTAGACAGCAATTTTGCCTTACCACCTTGCTTTCATTGTGGTTTGATTCTTCTTTTTCACCATGAAGAATTATCCGGAGGATGTCAATGAAAGTGCTGTCCTTGAAGGTTACAGATGCAAGGATAGGAGGTGCAGTGGTTTCTTGGTTTCTGATTCTCGTATGTCCGAGCAGTATTTAGACCAAGATTTTGTTTTTTTGAGAATTACTCATTTTGTAGGTATGTGCTCTGTCTACAAGATAATGGCATTGGTTATTCCATGCAGAAAAAAAGTTCACTTGCGAGCAATGTGCTCTTTCTAGGGACCATCAAGAAACAAAGAAGATTGAAAATGAAATAAAAGATCTCACCGACAAAGCTCCCAAGTCTCTATCATCTGGTTGTATCCTTTTAGTTGATATGAATATATTTTATAATTTATTTATGCTATCTGTAAAAGGTTATATGCTAGGATCAAGCTTCAGTTCATCATGAGCTAGTGGGAACTCAGAATTCAGTTTAAGATGTACCTTGTTTTATTTTATGCCATTTCTTCTAGAAATTGATGGATATGTTGCATGTCATCCAATCTCCTTCTCCTGTCTATAATGCTTTGTATCACCATCACTGACTCTATTTTTGGTTCATCACTTTCAAGAGGAGAATTACCTATCTAATCCATGCACCAGCCTCTTGCCTGAGTCACTTAACTCTCTCTCTCTCTCTCTCATCACATGTGCACACACACACACACACACACACACACACACACACACACACACACACACACACACACACACACACACACACACACACAGACACAGTGGTAAACTTTATTTACAAAAGTTTTGCTACTTTAGAGGTGATAACCCAAAATTTAACAAGGAAATAGATTACTCTGAAGCAAGTGTCTTCTACATGAAAATGGAGGAACTTCAAGTAGAGCTGTGTCATCCACTTTCACTTGATCTGTTGAAAACTCGTGAAAATCTTCTCAAGGTATTTTTCGTTTATCACAACTTTGCACTCTGTTTTTTAACATCAACCCATTTTCTTAAAAAACACACTAAGAAATTTGAAACCCTTGAGGTACATTGTTAAATCTGAAACCCTTGAAGTACATTCTTTTAAAATTGGAAGCAATGATATAGTGAAACACAAAACAATGGAAGGTTGCATTAGTAAAGAAGTATAGCTACGAATTCTGAGTGTACTTTAAAAATAGAAGTTAGAGTATATGCTGTTGCCATTCAGCATAATTGTTACGAGAGAGAGAGAGAGAGAGAGAGAGTTGCTACGACTAGACCAGGCCCTTTAATGCGTACCAGTCATGCAATAGCTTGGCCATTTAAAAGGGGCTAGGGGGGAAGAGGGTAGGGTGGATGGTTTCACCCATCCTGCTCCTGCACTCGAGAGAACTGCTGTCATCGAGGATGGATGGAGTAGGCAAAACTGCTCACCTGTCTGATCAAAGGTCAGATGGATAAGTGGTTTCACCCTCCACCTCATGGACCTGCACAAGTGGTTTTTTTGTTCCTTCTTCCCCCATCTTTTTCATAGCCATTGAATCAAGATTTAGTTGGCCTCTGCTGCATGTGACTGGGCCACAGGAAAAGCATCCAGTCAACATATGTGTATGTAACTATGTATATATATTGTCATAACCCTACCCATTCATACAGTCACTTACTATATGACAGAGAAATGCTATTCTGCCACATTTTTTGCCACTGAATTTGTCCCACGCCTTTGCCACCCGACAAAGAGAAAAGCCAAACTTAAGTTTGGTGCCGCTAAGCTCAGGAGTACTGAACTTAAGTTTGGGATTGACCTTATCTCAGCCATCCGATCACATGTTTGGACAACTTAGATGAGAGAGGCAAACTGGGTGGCAAAAAGTGTGGCACCTTGGCATTACTCTACAACAAATATTCTCGTTTTTCTAATGGAAATGTTGTACTTTGGTGTTTTTCTTCAATACTTGCAGATATATATGGAGCTTAAAGACTGGAGCAAGGCCTTGGCATATTGTCGATTAACAATTCCTATTTATGAAAGTAAGTTAATTTTTTCTTTACACATCATAGGGATTATATAAATTGATGCTTAGTTTATATCATCCTGGACATAATGTCCTTACATACTGGCTTCATGGTTTTCTAATTTCTGTGCTGGACATACGGGCTGAGGGATATAGTCCATTTTATCTTAGATAGCCCTTTTGCTTAGGCAAGAATTCTGTCTGGGAGCAGTGGTGTTGACAACTAAGGAATGCTTGTAGTCACCATCAATAATGTCCTGGGTTCGTGAGATTGATCTTGATGGTGAGAGTTCTCTTGCCATTATGTATTCTTAAGGCAGAGGCTATACCCTGCATGATGCACCACAGGAAGGGGTATTCATCCTATGGTACAACAGTGACCCTAAAGTCCTTTAACATTGGGTCAAGTTGGATTCTGATATATGGGACCTAACTGATAGATGGCTAGGCATAAAATTTGTTTGGACGTCTCATGCTCTGAGCCTATGTAGCTCAACCCCCGTGACTTACATGCATCAAAGTTTGTGACATATGGTGGAACCCGACAGAATATAATAGTCAATGACTGGAACACATTTATATGCATGCAGATATCAACCATATCATGTGAATATGGATAAAGAAATGTAAACAAACCATAGAATTGCACCCCTTGAATATTAGATCACATATATTTTCAGCCTGCAGATAATCAAAGTCCATGAGAGGAGCTGGTGCAGGATAGGGAGGTTGGTAGATGGGCCATTTCTTTACACTTCAAGTGCATCAAGGATGACTTTTCCTGGCACTTTACTAGGGTGTATGGCCTCCAGACCAGGGAGGATAAGCGGCTTCTTTGGGATGACTTGACTCGTCATCACCTGTCTTCTAGGCGGCCTTGGTGTGTCGAAGGTGACTTCAATGCTGTGACAACCCCTTGGGAGAGGACATGAGATGTTGGCTATGATGGAGAAATGGATAACTTCTCTGATTTCATCCAGGAGGCAGTTTTGGTGGATATGGGCATGGCCTAGGGTTGCTTCACTTGGTCCGACCTGAGATTAGATGCTCCTTGCTCTAGGTTAAACAGGTTCTTGATTTTAGTTGATTGGGAGGACCACTTCCCTCATGTGTAGGTGGTTGGGTTGGCGAGATCTATTTTTGACCACAAGCCGATCCTTTTGAAGACCATCAGGGTTTTTGACAGAAGCTTCAGGTTTAGATTTGAGCAGGTGTGGTTTAGAGAGACCGATTTCATGGAGACTATCACGGGCGTTTGGTTTGCTTAGACTGCGGGCCCCTCTGCTATGGTCATTTTGGTCAGAAGATTGAGGCACACTGCACAGGTTCTACAGGCTTGTGGATCTCACAAAACTCTGCCAGGGAGGGAAGTGAAGGACATGATCCTTCACCACCTTGAGGGTCTCGATTGTTTAGAAGAGGCAAGCCTTATGGATGAAGAGGACAGTGCACTCAGGGATAACTTGAGGGAGCAATTTGATGATATACTTGTTAGAGAGGAAATCTATTGGAGACAAAGATCGAGGGATAGGTGGCTCAAAGAGGAATATAGGAACACAACTTGTTTTCAACGTATAACTTCTGGAAGGAGGGTCAACTCCATCTCTTGCATCAAGGTGGGGAACATCTCATTTTCCTCAGATGTAGAGCTCAGAGACTAGGTGAGACACTTCTATTCGACTCTATTCACAGAGGATGTGTTCCATAGGCCGACAGTGGCAGTTGATCTTTTTCCGTGCCTCTCCCTTGAGGAGAGAGATGCTATCTCTCAGCCCTTTTCAGAGGAGGAGGTGCACCATGCAGTGTTTTCTCTTGCAGGTGATAGAGCCCCAGGCCCAGATGGCTTCCTGCTGTCTTTCTTTTAGAGGTGTTGGGTGGTAATTAAAGATAGTCTAATGGCAGCATTGAGAGAGTTTCAGGAGGGGAGGGCGCATTTGGGGGGCATTAACAAGACTCTCATAGTGCTCATCTCAAAGAAGACCGGTGCTCAAGAATTCCGAGATGTTAGGCCCATCAGCTTGCTGACTGGTACATACAAAATCATCACCAAGGTGCTAGTAGGGAGATTGGTCAATGTTACAGACAGATTGGTCAGTCATTTTCTGGGAGCTTTTATTAGGGAAAGGCATATTCTGGATAACTTTTTGGCGGTGCATGAGTGTATCTTTACTTTGATGAACCAGAGGAGGAAAGGGATGGTCCTAAAGCTAGATTTTGAGAAGGCCTATGGCAGGGTGAACTGGCAGTGCCTCTTTGACGTTCTAGATAGAATTGGTTTTGGGGATAGATGGATCAACTGAGTTAGGGCTTGTTTCTCTTCAGCTACTTTTGCAGTCCTTGTGAATGGGAAGCCGTCCTCTTGGTTCCATGATGGTCGGAGTCTTCGGCATGCAGACTCTTTGTCTCCTCTTCTTTTTGTGCTTGTGACTAGTGTTTTAAGCAAGGTGTGGTATAGGGTTGAGGATGTTGGGCTGATCAGAGGCTTTCAGATGATTTCAGATGATCTTATTTTTTCAAATTGCAGTATGCAGATGATACCATCATGTTCCTTGCTGAGGGTGAGCAGCACCCTCTCATGGTTAGTCTCTTGCTAGAGCTGTTAGAGGAAGCACTGGCCTAAAAGTTAATTTCAACAAGAGTTTTCTTGTAGGGGTGAACATGGAGGATATGACGCTCTTGACGGTGGCCCGCTTTTTGGGCTGCAAGATTGGGGAATTCTCATTCTCTTACTTGGGCCTCCCATGTACACTAAGATCTCTTAGGTGTGCAGATTGGCTTCCAATCATCCAGAGGTATGAGTCCATGGTATGAGTCCATGCTGGCTGGGTAGAAGGCTAAAGCTTTATCTTATGGGGGCAGATTGGTTTTGTGCAGACCTGTGTTAGATAGTTGTTGACACCTGAAATATTACACGGATATGTGACGCCAACTGGTTATGGTCAACCGTCACAATCTACAATCAGATAATACTCTCTTGAGCCATCGATGCTCAGAAGGCACAATGGCAGCAAAGTCAAATGCCGAAGAAATTCGCTCAAGCTGAGGTACGATCCCCGAAGCAAGCATTAAAGGGTCCTCGCTTCATCGATCAGCGAAGGGAGCCTACTGCAATATAAAAATGATCCGGCCATGCCTTTACGGCAAAGCCACTACCTTGCGAAATTGCTATCCGTCACGGAAGCGGTCGAGCCGAATAAACCCAAAAGAATAGTCCTTGCAGGACGAAAGAACTTCCGGGTGATCATCCACCCAATTAAACCCTTGCAGTAAGCTTCCGATCGTGGGATGAGGTTGCATGAACAAACACTGAAATTCGAGACGAGCTCGGGATCGACCCCGAAATTTTATGAAACTATTATGGAGCATGCTGGTCCTTAGGGGCCCCTACGGCACTGTGCTTCACCAATTCGACCCAGAAGGCGAGGCAATGAAGGCAACCATTCAATAGGTCAATAGATGACTAACAGGCTAACTGGGCCGAAATAGCAAGCCAAATGGGCTGAATGGGCCAAAGGGGATAAATGAACCAACGGCTAGCTTTTGAACCGGCGGCCAACTATGAACCGGCGGCCAGGGCCAAGGCGCCTGGTGCCGTCGGATCACCCCCCTCCGCCTCCCGTCGCCGTCTGAAGATCAAGCCCTTTAAATAACATTGTTCGACAGAAGAATAAAAGAGAGATACAAAATATAGAGAGATCACAGAAGACAGAAGAGAAATAGAAGAGAGAATAGAGAATACAGAAGAGAACGGATAGCAACCAGAGAGAGACAAAAAAAAGAGTGCACAGGAGAACCCCAATTCCGAAGGAGAGGAGTCCACGGTCGAAGAGAGTCCCCTTGTTCTACTATTTTTCTTGCTATAAAGGTGGGTATCCACTGACATTGTTTTCGAATAGAATTTAAGTTTCTCTTGTTTTTTTTCCCCTTTGATCACTGAATGTACATCATGCTTTCTTGTATACTTTGTTCTGTCAACGAGAATAGAAAGGGCTGTAGTGGAATTGGTGGTGTGAATTTGCTCATCAAGTGTTCGTTTTCTGTCTTCCTTTTCCTTGCCCAATTGGCTCTTTTCCTTCGTGTATTTAGCCTGTGCGCTAAACGCTCATCATGCTAATCCCTAATATACTGACCCCAGATATCGAACTAACTACGAACTAGGCAATCTCTTTACTGTTTTGAGTGCTGTAAGTTTCATTTTCACCTCACTCGGATCGCCGTTTGGTGATTGTTGATCCCTACTGAACGACTGAGGTTTATCATCTTTCTCTGATATGATCTCTGTTCGTTCAATCCTTGGGGAATACATGTCTGATCGTTGCCGTTTTGATGCGGTGCTGTTTAGTTAACCATCCACGGTTGTGGTATAATTGTCATCAGAGGTCCCTGGTCCTCTGCAGAGTATTTCAGACAGCCATGAACGGCCTTATTTTTATGCCTTTTCTCTTTCTTTACAACCAGAGTTACCATAATGCACAAAGAGGGACCGATCCAGCGGCAGTGAGCGTCGCCGGATCAGCTGAGGCTGATCCGGCGTGCTAATCACCCGCCTGATCATCCTTTTTCTATTCCCTATTTAGTTATTTTTATTAATGCTGCCGAATCGAGGAATAAACCCACTGGTTTTGCCGCCGGATCAGCGTGCTATAGTGGCCGCCCAATCGGAGGGATATCCTTCCTGGCCGTCGGATCATAGTTCCCCCATATAAGGGCCGCCGTATCGCTTGTCTGCCCCATTTCTTGGATTTTAGTCTCTGTTTAATCAATCCTGGTACCGACAGGGGTTTGCTAAGTCATCCTAGCATGACCCATGGTCAGTGAGAGGGGTATAAACAATAGTCCCATTTGTTTCCCTCTATTCGGGTTTTCTGATCACTCCCCGAGTGAATAATAAACCCCCTCATTGGCGAACAGTGCCCCGAATCCTCTAGACCCACTGATCCATGGTTATACTTGTGCTCCCCGAAGCCTCTACGTATATGCTGTGGTGGCATACGGGCCAATATAGTCGGCAGAATGTGATCGACGACCCTTGGGTGATACGGGTCTCCTGATGGATGAGTCATCGGGGATTCGCCACCCGTTATAGGGTCCGGGTTGTCGTTCTGGCATGTCCGTCTTTTCTGGAGTTCGTCTCAGCTTGCTGTGGACGAGTCTCCTATACGTCTCCCCTGACACGTTCTGAGGTAGGGGGAGATGTTGCCGAAATTTACCCACTCCGCGACTTTTCCGTTTATTTCCTTTCTCGTCACGAACATAGATCGGAGCATTTTCTGATATCGATGAGGGCCCGATGTTATATAATGAAAGAAATGAGTATAAGGGAACAGCGCTGACATTCTGAATTAAAAAAAAAGAAAGAAGAGAAAGAAACAGAATTAAAAAATCATATATAAATAAATGAAAAATGTGCATGTGCTGGAGCCTGCGTCGACCCAGCTCCCCCTGCGTCGACGTAGCATACCCCTTGGTTGGCGTAGACGACACTGTGCGTCGACTCTGTGGCCTTCTATGTTGACGCAGGCCGGACACCCGCATATGGAGGGTGATCTGGCGGCAGATGACCCCCCGCCGGATCATACCCCTGCTGGTTCACTCTTGTTTCCCTTTTCCCTCAATTGACTTGTGGCTGCTTCTGCATATGGAAATAAAAATAATGACAGTAATAATACAGATGATAAAAAAAAGAAATGAAATAATAAAAGAGAGAATAAACAAATAAAAGAGGGAGAGAATAAAGAAAGGGGCATGGTAATAGTAATATAAACAATAGTAATGATGAAATAAATCTCAGCATACTTGCGTGTATCTACATGTATATATGCGAATACATACCTATCTTACTGTGTTTGTCTGCCCGTCGCGACTCTCTGGTATATCAAATGGTGATTTGCGGAAGGTCAGATCAAGTCTGATTGAAAGCTATCATTAAGCGTGAGGTGATCTTCGGATCTAAATTGTCCGCCATGTACCGGAAGTCGATTTAATAAAATAAAGTATCGTTGTATCATGTGCTTGAGCGCGTGCTTAGGTTCCGCATTGCGCAACAAACATTTCTCGATTTGCGTATTCGTTTATATCCGTTCAGCCTCGGGACCCCTTCATCTTGGCGATTAATCAAGGGTTGTCCTTCTTCCGGAAGGGCGTAATTAACGCCATAGCCTTTATAGTATGGCGGACTTTGAGTCCCGACACGATCATCCACCTTCGTCTGATCAGTCAGATAGAGCGCATAATAAACTTGTCACAAATATGACTGGCACGCCTATGCAATGAATAAATGAATAATTAAACCAATAAACAAACAAAAAAAATATGCCCACATAGTCTGGCACGCCCGGTGGGAACCAGTCTCTCTTCATCTCTTCGCCAAGGTAAAGTGCCCCGGGGCCCTCCCCATGAATACTGATTGTTTCGCTTGTTTCGTCTCGCAGGAGAACACAACGGTGACTGGACTAGCAGGACTCGCGTTCGGGTCTCAGGTCGTGGCCTCCCACGCGATGAATGGGTACCTAGCAGTGCCCACGATGTTTGGCTCCTTTCCCCCCAGTGGTTGGGTTTCCCAACTTCCTTGGGGTTGCCTTCGTCAACTTGCTCAAGGTAGGGGCCGATGAAGCTATAAAGACTGTCACGAACAAGGCTGGGCCCGTTGGGGTCAAACAGACCCCGCTGGGCTCTGTTCGACCCCGAGTGGACTCCCCGCGGTCCCCCATCTCTTAAAACCTCCTCGGTTGGCCTCTTGGTGCAGTTCGTTTGCAGCACGATGCGTGGAGGAGAGAGAAAGACTTGTTCTTCGTCCGTTTGTCGTCTTCCTTGCGTTGTTGGTCGGAATTGGAGGCATACGTCCATCTGGATTGCACGATACATGCGTATCCGACTTATCCGTTGGTGTGTACACTGTCTCCCGTAGCTTTCCCTTTGCTGCGAGCTCTTTTATTTTCCATCCCAGATGTCCAAGAAGGATTCTCGACATTCAGGGAGTTTATCCGGAACCACACCCCACCTGGCCGTAGGCCGTTTGACGGTCATTGTGGGTTTCGTTTTGGCGGTCGGTCCCCTTCGCTGCTGCGAGGGACCTATAATTGAACCGATAGACGAACCCGTTTGTCCCGATTTGTGGAAATATTCCACGAGGCGACGATATGTCGAACATAGTTTACCTCGACCAATTCGAGGAGACTTTCTCGATTTATTCGAGAAAAATAACAGATGCAACATCGAGCCAGTGTCAGCCGCTCCACACTCGAGTTGGCGTCTGCCTGCTCCACGTCGAGCCAGTGTTCGCTGCTCCACCTTCTGAGCCAATGCCCCGCTTTTACAAACCTGAATCTCGCCCCCCCTTCAGTGTCAAACTGAGGCCGGTCTCCCTACCTCCATTCACCTCTGTTGTGTTGCTTTTGCTTCATCGTTGTAGAACGGTTCAAGCCCCCCCCGACGTCGCGGCTGTTGGTTATTATGTGTTCCTTTTTTGCAAGATGGATATGATGTCAACAATGATGGAAATATGAACAAGCAATGAGATCACTTAACCTATGAACATGTGCGACATGAACCTAGGCAATCAGCATAAATTCTAGCATGAGCATGCTATCTCAATCAGAAATAAGTTAAAGGGAAGAAATAAAAAGCACACGCCGGGGCGTGGAGCAAGGAAATAAAAAAAAACACACCGTATAGGTGGAACAAGCAAATAAGGAAGAGATATGAGGAAGGAGAGAGCTACTGCCCAAACTAAGGAAAGATGTGATCGCCACTAAGGTAATAAACAAGCCAAAGACCTGAGAAGTACCTTAGAAATAGGTGGATGAAGCACCCGCCCACGGGAGAGAGAAAGAACTGCAATTCTGTGAAGCGTAACGGTCGAACTATGATGCGCCACAGAAGTGTGACGGCCTTACGATAAGCCGTTACAGAATTGTAACGCTCCTTTGTTGAACCGTCAGAGATCTGCAGAATAGGACTTGGGAATCTTTGATCTCCACGCTTTCCAGCCGGCCAGAAAGCTTGGGCCTCGTACTGTGGACTCTGTAAACCTGCAAAAAAGTGTAGAACACAAAAAAAACAACCCAGATTAGCCCTTGGAAGAGTGCAATATCAATAAACCAAAAGAACTCAAAAGCATGCAAAAGGAGAGGGAAATACTAGGGAGGTTGTTTTTTTTAACCCCTCTGGGGCGTTTAAAAGATGGGAAAGATGTTTAAATGAATGCAGAAGATGCAAGAACGTGAAAGAAAAAGAGGGGAGATGCTATGATGCTTGGAGGAGGGAAAAAGAGACTAAGAAGACAATTTGACTGAATTAGACCCTTGGAACCAATACTCCCTGGACTTTGGAAGAAGATGGACGTGGGAAGCAGCTCTCCTTGGTTGGTTCTAGCTTCAGGATGCAGCAGCACTTCGACGCGAACTCCAGATGTCTCCTCTTCAAGCCATGAAGTCAAGGGTGCTATTTATAGACCCTCAAACTCTCTGGTCGAGTAAGAGAGAATCCAGTTAGAAAGTAGGACGTTTCTTAGCAAACTCTTGAAGATAATACTCTCAAGAGTCCATAGAAATAAACAGAAGGTTCTGAGGATCAGATTTAAGGGAGAAATCATCAGATCAAACTCTTAATCCGGCCACGGAGTAGTAGAGGAAGAGCAATTTTGCTAGAACTCTCTGTTTGATGTAACGACTGAACGATAAACCGCCACAGTGATGTAACGCCTCCAGAATGGACCGTCACACAACCTTATCTACTAAAAGATAAGATCAACGGGCGAAGTTTTCGAACATAAGGACTCTGCAGGAATGTAACGGCCAAGGAATGACGCGTTAGAATGTGGTAACGGTCGGACGATAAGCCGTCACACCTAACAGATTAGATAAGAGATAAGCTTTGGAAGAAGCCATGGGCTTTAGGACTCTGAAATGATGTAACGGTCAAAGCTAGGAGCGTTAGAACACTGAGACGCGCCAGGAATGGACCGTTAGAGACAAGGGAGCGCAAATAAAATGAAGGTTCGCTAAGCTTCGTTCAGCGGAAAAGAGATGAGGAACTAGACCCAATCAAGGAGAAACGACCCATGAAATAAACCTCAAATTGACCAAGATGACTCAATAAAGGTGAACAACTCGGAGCATCATTAAAATGAATAAGGAGATGACGCAACTTATTGGTCATAAAACGGGTGTCAACAGATGCCCCTCCTTAACGTCCTCTTTGCAGGGGAGCGAGCGGAGGTGAAGCGAAAGCGAAATGGAACATGGAGATGAAGCGGAAATGAAGCGGAGCGGACTGAAAAGCGGGCGTTAAGGCAAACGACACCCGTTCTTAACCAACGAGCGATAGGAATCTTCCAGAAAACTTCGAACTGACCACAAGGAAAGGCAAACCAAATGACGCATACTAACAACTAAGGAAAGGAAAACACGGCCAGCGGCCGGAGCAACGGAAAGGAAAGAAACAAGTAACTAAACTCCAGACAGGAATCTTCAGCTAACCAGATCGAGCGAATAGATCGAAGGAAATCTTCCAACTCAGAGTGGAATAACTCTCCTTACTCGAGATCATGAACATAGTTACTCACCATTATTGCGACGCCTCGGACAGATGAAGGCTCGTGAATGCTCAAAGATGCGTATGATGCATGCTGGGCTAAAAGAAAAGGAAATCATTAAAACAAATGCAAAGAAAGACTAAAATAACAAAATACTCGAGAATAGTATTGCTAGACCGGACAAACCAGGGTCAGGACACCATCTGCAACCACGGCGTGCAAGACAGAACCATCGTCCCCAAGCTTTTCCAACCCAACGGCCTATCCAATGATAAAACATGTGCACCTAGATCATCATCATTTTTGTTATAGGGGAGCATCAGATCCCAGAACACACGAATGACTAGCCGGTTCTCGAGATAATACATCTTTGATAACATATAGTAATGCATTAAGGGATATAGGGATAGAGATACTGTACCTGACTTACCTGTGCGACGAATGGCAAAGCACGAAGGCGTTCATGATTTCATCCATAGAAAGGAGTTAGCCAATCAACAATATGAATAAAGCACATCCATTCACGAGCATGACTTGCATTGATAAGATAAGGCATGAAAGCATAATGATCACTCAAGCATGAAATTTTTATAGATAGAGCATTATCATCCATTAAAAAACCTCTGACGGTCTATTAAAGGTGCGCCACACTCATGTAACGGCCCAAATGTGACCCGTCACACAACGTCGGTTCACGTTTTTCAAAATAAATGACCTAACCACCTGACGGTCCAGGAATAACGTGTCAGAATCATGTGACGGTCTCACGATAGACCGTTACATTTTCTGGGCGTTCAAAAAAAACAAACCGATCGGTCTCTCCCTCCCTCATTCAACTCAAATACCCAAACGCAAAACACCCAACCGAGCCTAAAAAACCCACCAGCGACCCATGTCCGGCGACGAGCCCCCCCGGCCACCAATGGCGAGGGAAAAGGGGAAGAAGAAGCTGGCGATAAAGCGATGCCGGGATCGAATGGCCCGGGAAGACACTTCCTCGGCGGCGGACGAGCAACCGGTGGCGGCGGCGGACCAAACGGTGGAGGAGGACCCTCCCACGGCCGGGGAAGAAGGTGGAGAGGAAGGAGAAGAAGCTGAAGGCGGTGAGGAAGGAGCTACGACGCCAGAGAAGAAGAAGAGGGGTCAAGACCTCGAGGTAGGCTTCCGCCCCAAAAAAACCCTAAAAATTCAATTTTTTATTTTGTTTTCAATGCTTGCTTGTGTGATTGAGGGGAGGATAATGGGTCTGGGGACCCATTATGATGATTTGTAGGCCATTTCGGCCATTTCCACGGGTAGGGGAAACAGAGAAAATGATGCCCATTCGGGGAAGACGTAACGGTCGTTCCAGCGATCGTTACAGAACCTGACGCGCCATTCGTGGGGCGTCAGAGATCTGTGACGCGCCATAACATGGCCGTTAGAGAAACCAGAGCCAGAAGTTAATTTTTTTGGGGGTTTTGCTTATTCAATTTTTTTTTTATTTTTGGTGTTGTTAAATGCAATCTAAATATTATTAAATGACTGACTTATGATCTGTGTGTGCAGGGAAAAAGAAGAACTAGGATATCATGGCTCCAGATCAGGGTGGTGTACCAGGCACTGTCGGAATACCAGAGAGAGAGATTGGCTGCTATGGGCTTCGGGGAAGTCCTCAGCATAGAGGTGACGAGGATGGACACCCCACTACTGTACGCGTTGCACAAGCGATGGGATTCGGTCAGCCGGGCGTTCATCTTCCCATGGGGTCACATGATCCCAACACTGGAGGACATAGCCAGGATCACGGACTTGAGGGTCCATGGAGCAGCAGTGACAGGCTGGACTTACGGCGACTACCGGGAGCTAGCCCAGGAGCTGCTGGGGCTGGATTTGGTGAGACCAGGGCATCCGTCGTCCCAGTTATCACGGTCGAGACTTCAGGAGAGCCTGGGGCTTCGAGGAGCAGCCATTGCAGTTGGTGAGCTTCCAGAGCAGCACCTTGACAGAGTGATCGAGCAGGTCCGCCCGAGAGTAGCAGCGGAGGCGGGACCAGAGGGAGATAGAGTTCTGAGACGCTTCCTGATCCTGCTGTTCGGGAAGCTTCTGTTCCCGACCAGAGCGGACGTGATCAGCTGCAGGCTCTTGCCTTTACTGGAGGACCTTAGCAGAGTGGGCAGATATGCATGGGGAGCAGCTCTGCTCACTTTCTTATTCGAGTCTCTGAGTACGACCGACCGGCGGACGATGCTGGGCGGCTTCTCGCCCTTCTTACAGGTAAAAGCTAAACTTAAAATGCTTCTATATGCTTTTTTGACTACTAGATGCTGACATTTGATTTCTAAAATGCAGATCTGGAGCTTTCTCTATCTTCCAGGAATCGGGCGAGGTACACAGATGCATCTCGGGCGGATCCCCATCGCGAGGCGGTGGATTGTCGCGAGGGACATGGGATCGGTCAGCAGACTGATCCGAGCCATCCAGGACGACATAGACTCGTTCCTATACGTATCGGTAAGCTCCTGAACTTAAACTCTTCTATATGCTCCTAAATATTTTTAAATGCTGCTTAATGCTTCTAAATGCTGACATTGACTCAACCACCCTTTCAGGTGCGATGGACACCATATCGGGACGAGGGCCATGAGGGAAAGCCGTGGGTCAAGGCTTCCCGAGCGTACAACGGGCGAGATATCTGGCTTCATTGTATCAACATCATCGAGCCCCTGCACTACCGCCTGATCTTGAGGACGCGGGGAGTTCACCAGCCAGAGGTAACATTCCCTCGCAGAAGTGACGAGCGCCCTGGAAAGTCTTCAAAGGGCATCAGCGGAGATATCGACTGGTGCGCCCGGAAGGTGAAGTACGTGCATGATTGGAACAAGAAGGGCCGAGCCGTGACAGAGCGAGCTGACAGTGACGAGGCCTACCTCAAGGCTTACTCCCAGCGGTATGGCGACTAGGTGTTCCGAGGCACCCGACGACCGGTATGAACTTCTAAACTCAAACTCTTGTCTATCTTAATTTAATTGATTCCTATATGCATTGACACTTGTTTTTTAAATGCAGCTAGACCCACAGGGGCGGATTGTCGAGCTCGAGGGGCTCCTCCACGCCACCATCCAGCAGCGGGATGAGTACCGGACAGCTTTGGAGCTCTTGGTGAATTTTCTAAACCTTAGACTTAAATGCTTATGCTTATGATGATGCAAATTGCCTAACATTGACTTCTAAATGCAGCGGGCCGAGGGAGCACAGAGGGCAGGACCGGATGCTCCATCCTCGTCGTCTCAGCCTGCGGGAGGCAAAGCTGATCGAGATGCAGATTTTGCTTGAGCGGTTGCTCGGGCTGAGGATGCCGAGGCCACCCTCGCGGAGCGGGTAAGAAATCAACCAAGTTCCCTTAGACTTAAATGCTTAAGATTATGCAAAATGCCTTGATTTGGCCATGATGAATGCTAATGCAGGCGAGAGAGCTGACCACAGTGGTGGCTGAGGCGGAACGTGCTCGAGCGGAGGCAGAGCGACTCCAGGCAGAGGTTGAGCGGTTGAGCACGGGTTTAGCAGATTTAGAGCGCTACTGGACCGAGGCACGAGAGGCTCGGCGCCAGGCCTATGACATGAAGATTGAGCTGCGGACGATGGAGAGGACCGTGCGGATGATAGGCCGCGGACCAGAGCGGAGCGTATCCCAGAGCGGTGCTCGGAGCGGCTCGTTCCCTGACTTCTTGACCGGCTCCTCCGGCCATCGGAGAAATGAGGAGGGAGACAGGAGACGACGACAGCGAGAGGAGGGGAGCGTCTCATGGCCCCACCGGCGAAGAGACCTGAGGGTGCTGGTGACAGTGATGGCCCTGGAGACAGACCGACAGCGTGACTTGTATTCTCTTTTTCTTTTGATGCACACACTTGTACATGAGCCTTATAGTGAAATGAGAATCTTTTTTGTTGTTTTGCTTTGTTTTGTGAATGTGTATGCTTGTGAATGGATATGAATGCTGGGAATGGATGTGAATGCAGACAGGAAGACAGAAGTGAGAGAGTGCGGCAGGTTTGACCAAAGGAGAGGAAAGAGATTAACTAAAACCTGCACGGACCATGTAACGGTCTAAGTTAGGACCGCCAGGGCACCGTGACGGTTGAAGACTGAGCCGTCAGAGAAAGCGAAGAGAGGGCAGCTGACGAAGAGATGTAACGGCCCAATTGTGGAGCGCCAGAGAGCTGTGGCAGTCCTACGATGAATCGTCAGAGAAAAAACTGTGTAATCCGAGACGGACTCTCCCGTGAGAGCCCGAACCCGAGGCAAAGAGGCCTTAATTCTCACTAGAACCCTCCTAGGCCTAGGATAAGGCTTTCTAATCCAAGTCCTAACATTCTAACACCAAAATCAAACCTTTATAAGTAGGAACATGCCCAGAAATCGTAGCTTACATCAATTCTCTGCTACAAGGCTTGGAGCTTCATCAAAATAGCAAAGAACACCATGAAGAGGAGCTTTGGAGTGATGGGCATGGAGGAGAGGGTCTACACCGGGCCCAAAGCAGCCAAGAAGGAGCATGGGGAGCTGCAAAGATTGACCTCCATCCCCAAGCTTCTTAGTTCAAGTGCACTAAGAAAGGTAAGTTTGCAATTCATTCAAAAGTTCATTCATTTTTCTGCACTTTTCATTCCTCTTATGATCTTCCTCTCTTCTTCCCCTTCTTTTCTCTTTCCCTTCTAGCCTTTTCCTGGCCCAAGGTGTTATTCCAACCTAAAGTGGGTGGCTCCCATGATAAAAGAACTCCCTTTAGAGGTTCTATCAATCCTAAGGGCATGGCACCTTCATCCCTTAGTTGTTTTGGCCAAAAATTTTCAGAAATTGTCTTTAGATTGGGCAAGCATTTCAGCCCTCATAGAATTATGGCACCCACAAACACACACCTTCCTCTTCCCTTCCTTTGAAGCTACAGTCCTATTAGAGGAGGTAGAGACCTATCTATCCCTTGCTAAGGCTAAAGTGGGAGATGAAGACCTAGTGTGCCATACGGTGGAAGCAATAGACCCTTCCTTGATTCTAAGTGATTTCATCCATAATCCAAAGGATGTGAGGACTATGATTAGCCTACGCCACATTCACTTGATACCCATGGCTCAATGGATAGTCTCTCATTGCAAGAACAAGTGGGAAAGATATGAAGCCACTGCCAAGGCCACTTCGGTTTGCTTGTGCGGAGTCTTCCTTTTCACCACCACGGACCACCTTCTAGATATCCAAAACCTTAGCATCATCAGCGGGTTGTGGCGGGGTTTATCCATTTCTCAAGCAGTCCTTTCATATCTCTATGAAGGGCTTAGCTCAGCTTGCTTAGGAGGACCTCTATTCGGCTCAATGATGCTCCTTGAGTGTTGGATGGGAGTGAGAATCAAATTTCTACCCAAGGAGAACTTACCTTCAGCTAGCCGGATCTTTGGGAGCCACCCTTTATTCTTCATAGGAGGTCCCTTTGGATTCTCTTCTCAGGTTGAGTGCCGGACGGTGGACAAGAAAACACGGGACGATTGGCGCCTCTTCCTCAACACTCTGCCAATAGACAAGTTCGCGATGCGTCCAAGAGTCCTTCGGGGCACCATTCTTAGAGTTCCTCGGCGACCAGGCTTGGATCTTCCGCTAGTGGGGGACACTACCATGGCGATCTACAACCCTCATCGGTGCTATCTTCAGGTCGGGCTACCCCGGACTATAGTTCCTGCACTATCACATTTCCCCCCCTTCAAGCTAGGAAGATGGGGACCGAGGAGGACGAAAGAGCAGTCCGGAGCACTCTGATCATGTGGGAGATCAGCAAAGTGCGCCCGTGGCAAGAAGTGGAAGAAGACGACGAGGAACGCCGTGCCTATGTGAAGGAACTATGCGAGATCCGGCCTCATGCGGATAGAAAATTGAATGTAGTTTGAGCTTTCCTATGTTGTTCTTGAAATTATCTACAAACTGATGTTCATTATGTTTTAGTTGAATGTAATGAAGACTTTGAGTTGATAAGGTATGGAATTAATGGCACTTTTGTTCCAATTAGCCTGAAAAATTGGGTTTCTGGCTCATGTAACGGTCCTATATAGGGCCGCCACAACAGTCTGACGGTCTCACGATGAGCCGTCAGGAGAGAGGACTGAGAAAAACTGAGAGTTTAACTGTTCTCGGAAGAGTCTAACGGTCTAATAATAGGCCGCCAAAAGGATGTAACGGTCTAATGTAGACGCGTTAGAGAAAGTTTACTGAGAACTACAGAGTTTTGACCTTCGGGAGAAGGTGACGGCCGAACGATGGACCGTCAGAGAGATGTGACGGTCCAAGAATAGACCATTATAGAGCCAGAACCTGTTGGTTTGTGGGTTTGAATCTTGGACTTGAACCTGCATTCTGCACACACTTAGCCAAAAAACAAGTTAGATCTGTTCTTAGGCCCAACCCCTTGCCTACGGCAAGTTAGAGAATGACCATTCTTGATATTTGGTCAAGGGGTGGAGCCTTATTAAATAGGCGGAAGATATAATGGAAACAATGTAAGGCATGCGATGTACATGATGGTATTTTTGGAGTTTTGCAAATATTCGGATTTTTTGTGAGATTTTGAAAATATCTGATGTTTTTGGATTTTGAAATATGTGATTTTTTTGGATTTTAAAATATATGATTTTTTTTTGGATTTTGAAATATATGATTTTTTTAGATTTTGGAATATATGATTTTTTTGGATTTTGAGATATATGATTTTTTTGGATTTTGGAATATATGATTTTTTTGGATTTTTGGAAACCAGTGCCCCCCTAGAAACGTGGGTCCTCCTTATTCCATCGAGAGTCTCCGAGGTTGGCGTGCGATAGAGGTGACAACCCCTGGCCAAGGCTCAATCTGCGTGACTGTGCTTCTATAGAGGCCATACTCAGGGTATTTGTCTTAGTCCTAAAAAAGAAAAAATAGAACATGGAGATAAGTTTAGGCCAGGTGTAGGGGTTTTTAGGGCGAGTTTCTCTCCGGACAACCCATTCAGAGACTCGGTCTGTTGCGCTGGAACTTTGTGTCCGTCATCGAACCTTTGTCCACTCTAGGCACGCATACGACCGGGCTCATAACGTCCCGCGGGGAAACTGTACTGCCACTCTTGCCATGTCTAGCTTTTTCATTTACCTTGGAGCTTTGGAATTATGATTGAAGGACTTTCAAGATAAACTTTTGTTTTTGTCATGATGACTGCTCCTTTTTTTTTTGCTTTTTCCCTTTTCTTGTGGCATCAGGTCATAACGGACTGCCCCTATTTGAGACCTCCTCTCGTCAGGGTGTCCAGATTGGTCGTCGCCCCCTTATTCACCTCTTGCCCCTGGATTCAGCTGAAGAGAGAAACGGATAGGGACTTTGACTTTCCCCCAAGCATGGCCTAGGAGAAACGGTGTCTACAAAATTGAAAACCCGACCAGGGACGTCGTGTAATGTGTGACTGCCGTGCTCGGGGTCCTCCTTCACGGTGAAAGGGAAAGAACACCTTGCTACCGGGGTGGCACTGGTTTAGACTCTAAGGAAAGAAACGCTTAAGATACAACCCATTCCAAGCGTGAGCGAGCTCCTCACCTTCTGCGTTCACTAAGCGGTAAGCATTCCCTGGATAAGCCTCTTTGACGACAAACAGCCCTTCCAAGTTAGGTTGCAATTTAGACCTAGGACCTGCTGACCGAATGAACTTGTGTTTCAAAACCATATCACCTTTTTGAAATTTGCGCTCAATTACCTTCTTTTAAAAATAACGTGAAACTCTCTTTTGATAAACAGACACGTGATTGGCCGCATTCATCCTCTTCTCGTCTAAGAGCTCCAACTGGACGAGCAACGCCTCTCGACGTTCATCTGAGATTAAGTTCCTTATCGAGCTGTACCCTTAGGGAAGGGATCAGGATTTCATATGGGAGCACCGCCTCCATCCCGTATGTGAGAGCATAGGGGGTTTGCCCCGTAAGAGTACGGACGGAGGTACGATAAGCCCATAGAGCTTCCACTAATCTTTCTGGCCAATCAGAAAATTTGTGAGATTCACATGTTTTCTTTATGATTTTGAGAAGGGTTTTATTAGTAGCTTCAGCTTGACCGTTACCTTGTGGGTAATATGGAGATGAATGATACAATGTAATATTGAACTTCTTACATAAGTCCTTGAGCTCTTGAGAGACGAACTGGGGTTCGTTGTCGGTGACGATGCTGTTTGGCACTCCGAACCGCGTGATGATGTTCTTCATGATGAAGCGGCACACCGTGGTAGCTTTAATCTCCGCGTACGCTTCGGCTTCAGCCCACTTGGTGAAGTACTCAGTGACGGTAAGGATGAAGGATTTTTGCTTGGTCTGAGAATTGGGATCACCGAGCGGGCCGACAACGTCGAACGCCCACATGGAGAATGGCCAAGGAGCAGAGAGAGGATTAAGAGACGAAGCTGGAGCATGGATCTTATCAGCGTGGAGTTGGCACTTAAGACACCTCCGGACATAGAGGGAGTAATCTTCCTCTAGAGTGGGCCAATAATAACCCTGCCTAAGGATTTTCTTTGCTAAAGCCTGGCCATTAACATGACCTTCACACTCACTAGAATGGGCTGCTTCGGCCACCTTCCAAGCTTCATCATCGTCTAAGCATCTCATGAGCATCCCATTAGTAGCGCGTCTGTATAGTTCTCCTGCAATAATAGTATAATTTGAGGCGGCTCTTCTTATTGCTTTGCGTTGCTCGGCGTTTGCCCCTTCTGGGAACGATCCATCCTTACAATACAACTCGATTTCATGGTACCAGGGCAATTCTTCTTCCTCCAAGATCTCTTCTAATTCTGTCAAAGATACTTCCTTAAGATCTTCCTTTTCAGCCCTCGCCTCTACAGTTTTCCTAAGGTTGGCGTACCAAGGATCCTGAAGAGAGGGTGCGTCCAATCTCTAAACGACGATAGTCTCAGTGCTCCGACTGAGAGGGAAAGATAGAGAGGAAGCAAGTGATGGCAAAGCATCAGCTAGAATGTTCTGAGATCGGGGAGTATGGATGTAGATTAGCTTACGGAATTGCCTAGCTAGGAGTGTGACCAAATCTTGATAGGGCTTGAACTTTGGATCACGAGTACGGTAAGTGGACAGAACCTGCCGTAGGACGAGCTGAGAGTCCCCTATGATCTTCAAGTGGAGCGCGCCTAGAAGGTACGCGTGCTTTAAATCGGCTAGGAGAGCCTCATACTCGGAGATGTTGTTGGTAGCAGGAAATCGGAGTTGGTAAGCAAGCGGAATCGTCACTCCTTCTGGAGTAAGGAGAACAACGCCTATCCCTCGGCCTTGAGAATTGAGTGCACCGTCGAAGTGCAGAGACCAGAAGGGATGATGAGAGATAGCAGAGAGATGCTCATCAGGGAAGTCATCCTGAATAGAGTCGGTGTGAGGAATGGGAAGATGGGCAAGATGCTCAGCGATGGTATATCATTTGACCGCCTTCTGAACAACGAAGATGATATCGAACTGAGAGAGGAAGCTCTGCCAGCGAGCTAACCTACTAGAAAGGACATGCTTTTCTAAGAGATAGCAGATCGGGTCCATTCTAGATATCAACCTAACTGGGTGGACTAGGAAGTAGTGTTTAAGCTTTTGAGCTACCCACACTAAGGCGGCACAAGTCTTCTCCATGGCAGTGTTTTTGGCCTCGGCTGGGTTAAACAACCTGGAGAGGTAATAAGCTGCCCGCTCTTTGCCTTCATCGTCTACTTGTGCTAAAACCGCCCCTAGGGAGTCCTCAATGACGGAGATGTATAGGATTAGGGGTTTCCCAGGGACAGGAGGTTGCAAAACCGGGGGATTAGATAGATAGACTTTTAAGTCCTCGTAGGCTTTTTGACAATCTTCGTTCCATTCAAACTTAACTCCCGCCTTTAGCAATTCATAAAACGGGCGGCACCTTTGGGAATGTATGGATATGAATCTTCTGATGAATTGCAATCGACCAATGAGTCCTCGAAGTTCCGTGATATTCTTAGGCGAGGGCATGTCCATGACGGCCTTTGCTTTATTAGGATCAATCTGGATCCCCCGTTTGCTAACGATAAAGCCTAGCAGCTTCCCTGAAGAGACTCCGAAAACACACTTCTTCGGATTCATTTTCAGCTTGTACTCCCTAGCTCTCTGCAGCACCTTAGCCAGAATAGCGGGGTGTTCTTCTTTGGTTCTTGATTTCACCAAGATGTCATCCACGTAAGCTTCCATGTAAATGTGCATCATATCGTGGAAGATAGCCATCATTGTCCTCTGGTAAGTGGCACCTGCGTTCTTCAGACCGAACGGGATAACCACGTAGCAATACGTGCCCCAGGGCGTGGTGAAGGAAGTTTTCTCTTGATCTTCCGGAGCGAGACGGATCTGATTGTAGCCAGAATAACCATCCATGAATGACAGAGCTTCGAATCCGGCGGTATTATCCACCAAGACATCTATGTGAGGCAGCGGGAAGTCATCTTTGGGATATGCTTTGTTTAGATCCCTGAAATCGATACAAATACGCACTTTTCCATCTTTCTTGATAACAGGGACAATGTTTGCCACCCCTGGGGATATAGAACAACTCTAATAAACTTGGCTTTGTACAACTTGTCGACCTCTTCCTTAATCCTCAAGGCCATGTAGGGGTGAAACCTTCTTGATCTCTGTTTCACGGGTTTTGCTCCTGGTTTAAGTACTAGTCGATGTTCCACCAAGGAGGGGTTAAGACCCGACATGTCCTCGTAAGACCAGGCGAAAGAATCGCTATACTCCCTTAGGACTTTAATCAACTTGGCTTCCACTTCTGAAGGGAGATTAGCGGCAATAATGATAGGCCTGGGATCTTCTTCGGTCCCTAGATTGACTTCCTTTGTAGGTTCATCCACTGCCGATGATGGCTCATCGAACCTCTTTAATCCTTGCGCATACAGATCGACAGTGTCGTCTATGTCGCTGTCCTCAGAATTGACTGGGTCCTTTTCGTCCATGACTTCATTGACACCTAATCCGTCATCGCTCCACACCCCGTCTATTTCCTCTTCATCTTCAATCACGATCGCCATGGCGATGAATTCTGGACACTTCAAAAGAGCACGACAACGCTGAGCTAAATCTTGCAAGAACTTATTAGGAATGGATCTGGAATGACGCGCAAGCGGGCGCGGCTCAGATGAGGAAGGGTTGGACGACCTAGAACAAGATCCCACTTATCTAGACCTAGACCCTACTTCCCTAGACTCGACGGACCCTATATCTAACCTAGGAGAAAGCAAGCCTACTGGGAGGGAGGAAGTAGGGGTCTCGCGCCCCTGGGAAGAGGATGGATCGAAGATAGCGTAATCTTCCACCAAAATCTCCGTTTCAAAATTGACGTTTTTTTTTGGAGATCAGTGGAGATCACGTGGCAAGATGGAGAGGAAGAAGGAGGAGAAGGAAAAGTGGAAGGACATAGGGAAGGACAGAAGATGTCGAGGAACGGGTCGGAGGAAGAGAAGGAAGGAGTAGAGAGATCAAATGGTGGGTAATGCCCACAAGGAGGATCAATGATTAGAAATTCCGTTGGCAGGTCGTACCAAAACGGAGATATTGGAGGTAGCGGATCAATCATAATAGGAGGAGGACGGGGAATAAAGTCCAGCATCTGGAATAGTGCGCGCAGGCGGGAAGGAGACAAAGTGATGGTAATGGGAAGCTCGCCCTTTCCCGTGAATGGTTTGCTGGTTTCGGCTTCCACTGAACAAGCCGTACCTCCTGATCTTTCTGACAATTGTCTGGTTCCTTGAACATCCTGGCAAATGCTTGGCTGAAATCGAGCATGTCATCAACAGGCCCCTTTGGCAGCAGAGGCGGACTAGCAACTGTACAAGCTGTATCTTTCTTTTCTGACTGTGTTGATGGTGGATTCAGTGTACCCGGCTGGAGAGGCCCTTTTATAAAATGCTGGTGGTAATCCCAGGTAAGTGGCCCTGAGTCACCCATTATTGACAGTGCAGACTCTCGGTAGCCGAGATCCCGTCTACTCATTTTTCTACCTTTAGGGATTGGCTTAGTTCGCCCTTGTATTTGTGCACCGAGGCCTCTCCCCGGTTGGTAGCCTAATTTCAGTATAATATCCCAGCCTTTGGAATCTCGGATTTGGGGCTTTGCTTTAATATTGACGGGCGTAGTGGCGGGCTTGCGTGGCACATAGGCCCTTGGAAAGTCCAGATCCAGCACGGAAATAACCGGCCGAGTGCTGGGCCACAAAGTTGGCAAAATCTTCTCTGAAATAGCTTTAACAGACTGGACCGTGGATAAGCTTTTGACTTTAACCACCCTCCCTTGAAAAGGGAATTTGAGGCATTGATGTGCGGTGGATGGTACGGTGCTAAGAGTATCGATCCATGGATGACCCAAAATAGCCTTGAACATAGGGTCGATATCCAGCACATAGAATTCAATGGGCATGGTGAGAGGCCCAAGCTCAGCTTGAATGGTGACAACCCCGTGACATGCTCTCCTCGAATTGTTGTATGCAGCTATAGTTGTGGGGGTTGGCCGTAGAAGCTCTTCTGATAAGTTGCAGGCCCTGAGAGTGCTGAGTGGGCATACATTGATAGATGCCCGTGTGTCAACTAACGCCGCATCAATGCTGACTTTGTTCAAGATAATAATGATGCAAAGCGGCATTTGCCGGGCTTCTGGTGGTGCAAGCTCGGTCTCAGAGAAGGTAATTGCTGGCCCTTTAGAAATAGTGGCCAGTGCTGTAGGTAAACTGTCGGCTGCCACATCTTCACTAACCATCACCTTTTGAAGAAAATTCCTGAGAGCATCTTGGTGAAGGGTAGATCTCTTTATAAGCTCCAGCACAGATATCTTGGTGGGGACCCGGTCCAAATGATGCAACAAATCATATTGGATACCCAGCAGTGGCTCGACTTCTTCCTGATCGGCAGCCGGTTGCAAGGATTGGGGATTGGAAGTAGGAACATAATTGCGATGAAACAAACGCTCGCTCCGCAGGGCACAATTTCGTGCCGGCACGACACCTGATGACGGTATAATGAACCCGTTGGGATGGATAAGTGGCGTGAAAGGGGGTGCGGGGGAAATGATAGGAGTGGGAGTGGAGACAAGGGGTTGTGGTGAAAGGATAATGGGTGGAGGGTTAGCTGTGGGTATGGTGATAGCGGGCGCAGGCGGAGGTGGAGGTGTGAGGGTAAGTGGAGGCGTAGGCGGAAGGCTAGTCGTAGTGATGGCAGCGAGGGTGAGTAATGGGCGAGAGATGGGTGGCGGATTAGGAGTGGATGGAAGGACAAGTGGTCTAGTAGGCGGAGGAGAGTTTGGGTATGTGGGTGTAAGGATGACGGAGGCGGAAGGATTGCGGTAGTTGTGGTGGAGGGCCATGACTTGTGGTGTGGAGCCGTCATCGTCAAAGGTCCACCCGGCGTTGGGAGCCGGGGGTTGAACTACATTAACCTGAGCCGGTGCCGGCGGTTGAGGCTGCGGAGCGGGAGGATGGTTCGGCATTGGGTTCTGATGGATCCCCAAGTCTTGATCCGGTTGCTGTTGCTGTTGCGGCTGCTGCTGTGGCGGCGGTGCCTGTTGTTGCTGCACTTGCTGCCTCGGCGCTTGCCTTCTCCTTTCTTTAATCTCTGTAATGGCCCTGTGCATCTCGGCCCAATCAATACGGTGTCCCTCGTGTAAGTCGTAGACCAAGTCTCTAAACTGAAAACACCCTTCGATGGTATGCCCTGGCTGTCTGTGGAACATACAATACTTCATTTGATCAACGGCCGGGTTCCAGACGGGCCGTTCTGGAGGAAGTTGGATTGCATTAATGGACATAAGAGCTGAGAAGATGTCTGTGAGAGTTTCTGGCAGAGGTGGGTACTGGGCTCTCTTGGGAGCCGGGCGTCGGTTAGTGTAGCCGTTGGGTGGAGGGACGTTATGGTATTGTGGAGGCTGAGGAGGTTGTTGTGGAGCGGCAAAGGTATTTTGCGGAGCGACAAAGGCATGCGGAGGGTTTTGCGGAGTGGAGTAGGCTAGTGGAGGGTTTTGTGGAGCGGATTGAGTGTTGCGGGAGTTCTGGGAGAAGCGGATTTGGTTATTTGGGTTGGCGGAGGGAAAGTTAACGGCTTGCACTTGCTCATTCATTTGGACTCCCTCGGTAACGGGTCCTTGAGGTTTCTTGTGGTATTTGGGCTTTTGGTTTTCAAAAAGTGAATGGATGGGAGAGTCCTTGAATTGGGTTTGGATAAACCGCGCCCGGCTATATAATTGATGCATGTTTGCTATGTCATTCATGGCCAGAATATTACGGAAGGTCGGAGTGGCATTAGAGATGAGTAGCTTGACCTTCTCTTCCTCCGGAATATGGCCTGGTACCCTGGCGGCCATCTGCCTCCATCTGTCAGCATAGGTAGCAAACTCCTCATCCGGCTTCATTTTCTCGGCCACCAAATCTGTGAAGGAATATTTTGGGCCGACCCTGTCTTGAAACCGCTGGATGAACTTGTCTTTCACTATCTTGAAACTCTCGGCGTCCTCTAGTGGCAGAGAGTAGAACCATTCAAGCGCGACCCCATCTAACGATCGGCGAAATAAATACGCCATAAGGCGATCATCATACTGAAACTGAGCCGATTCATATAGAAAGTCCCTTACATGGATAAAGGGATTGCCGTTCCCGTCATACTTGCGGTAATTGGGGAGCTCGGATTGTGGGGGAAATCGAATGTTCTGGAAGCTTGGAACTGGAACGTTTGCCAAGGACTATGGGCCAACCCGCTTTTGGAGAAAGTCAAGTTGTTGTTTATCAAGTAGTTCCTGCTCCCTGGACGGAGTAGGGATAGTGAAAGATGGAATCTGAGGAGCAGAGGGGTAAACAGATGGAGGAGGTGGCCCATAGGAAGGATATTGGGCCGAAGGATGACCCATATTGGTGTGGACTTGGGCTGCCCCTTGATGAGGGTGCATGAAATCATTTGGGCCGACAAGGACCTGCGGCACTGATGGGCCGGACATATGATGATCCGCTATAGAAGAAGGAGGGACAATGGTCTTTCCCTTATCCAAAAATTGCTGGGCCGAACTAGAAGACTGGCCCATCTCCAGACTAGAGAATTGATGGTCCTAGGTCGGACCGGAGTGAGGTCGATGGGCTGAACAGCGGGCCCGTCAACTCTAGGCTGAATAATGGAAGCATTGGACTGACCTTGCACAATCGTGGAAGGTGAGGTGTTGGACCCCTGCATGGCCTGATAAACAGCCTGAAGTTGGACCGGATCCAATTGGGCCATCATTTGAAGAATAGAATTGGCGGAAGGAGGAGGAAGCGATTGAGTGGATTGGGCGCCCTCCATAGGGATGGAGGACGAAGGAGGGATGGGCCCCTTCCCGGAATGGAAGGAGATGACCCTAGAGGAATCCTCTAGATGCCCTGGAGGAAGAGTCTCCTCTTGGGAACGAGGGAGATCAAAAGAGGCTATGGTGGACTCAAAGAGAGGATTGGAGTAGAACTTAGAAAAGGAAATGTCCCTAGGTGATGACGCTTCTAGGGAGCGGAAGCAACTCCACATGTAACGAAAGACCTTAGAAATAATGCAAACAACACCAAATAAACACACAATGAGTGATTTAAACTAGATGATTTTCAACAAAGATGTAAGTGAAAAAGAGGTTAAAACACTCGAGGTCAACCAAGTTATTTAGATGATGGAACCAGATTTTTATGGTTTTCCCCTTTAGAACCTTAGTGACTTGATTAAAATGGTGCTCTCAAGAGTAGGTTCCTAATGGGGAAAGATATGTAGCTTGGTTGACTCTAAATGTAATCACTCCTTCACTTATGCAATCCTAGACACGGTGTGGGAAGAGGTACAACCGGCCCGGCGTCCGTGTGGGAATCCACGGCTCACGGGGACTTATGGAGGTCCCTGATGTGATCTCTTGGTCGGCCCCAAGGAATATGGAGACGAGAGGTACACACACCAAGGTAGGAAAATGCAATCTAAAGTATGAATATATGAATACCTATGTGTACCGGAGTGCATGTAAATCATAGCCTAAAATTTAGCAATCAAATATGAACACAATGGTACAAATATGCAAATCAACCAAAGAGGAGACCAGATAGCACCCAAGCATAAAAATCACAACAGAAACTGCGGAAATAAACTGCACCTCGGGATGCGTACCTGTGCTGGAGTGTGTGACGGTCTAGAATACCCGCGCCAGAAGATGTGACGGTCTAATAATAGACCGTTAATGTTGTGTAACGCGTGGATGTAGGACCGTCAGAAGAGCCAGAGAACCAGAAACAGCTGGAAGTAAAGGGAAAATCCGGTGAAAACACGGGCAACTAGGGCAAATGAAGAACATCAGGTTTAACAGAGATTCAAAGCACGATTGGCACTAGATGTCCCACCGTGATCAACAAAAAATTCTGTTGGTTATTATGTGTTCCTTTTTTGCAAGATGGATATGATGTCAACAATGATGGAAATATGAACAAGCAATGAATCACTAACCTATGAACATGTGCAACATGAACCTAGGCAATCAGCATAAATTCTAGCATGGGCATGCTATCTCTATCAGAAATAAGTTAAAGGGAAGAAATAAAAAGCACACGCCGGGGCGTGGAGCAAGGAAATAAAAGAAAACACACCGTATAGGTGGAACAAGCAAATAAGAAGAGATATGAGGAAGAGAGAGCTACTGCCCAAACTAAGGAAAGATGTGATCGCCACTAAGGTAATAAACAAGCCAAAGACCTGAGAAGTACCTTAGAAATAGGTGGATGAAGCACCCGCCCACGGGAGAGAGAAAGAACTGCAATTCTGTGAAGTGTAACGGTCGAAGATGATGCGCCACAGAAGTGTGACGGCCTTACGATAAGCCGTTACAGACTCTAACGCTCCTTTGATGACCGTCAGAGATCTGCAGAATAGGAACTTGGGAATCTTTGATCTCCACGCTTTCCAGCCGGCCAGAAAGCTTGGGCCTCGTGCTGTGGACTCTGTAAACCTGCAAAAAAGTGTAGAACACAAAGAAAACAACCCAGATTAGCCCTTGAGAAGAGTGCAATATCAATAAATCAAAAGAACTCAAAAGCATGCAAAAGGAGAGGGAAATACCGGGGAGGTTGGTTTTTTTAACCCCTCTGGGGCGTTTAAAAGATGGGAGAGATGTTTAGATGAATGCAGAAGATGCAAGAACGTGAAGAAGAAGAAGGGAGATGCTATGATGCTTGGAGGAGGGAAAAAGAGACTAAGAAGACAACTTGACTGAACTAGACCCTTGGAACCAATACTCCCTGGACTTTGGAAGAAGATGGACGTGGGAAGCAGCTCTCCTTGGTTGGTTCTAGCTCAGGATGCAGCAGCACTTCGACGCGAACTCCAGATGTCTCCTCTTCAAGCCATGAAGTCAAGGGTGCTATTTATAGACCCTCAAACTCTCTGGTCGAGTAAGAGAGAATCCAGTTAGAAAGTAGGACGTTTCTTAGCAAACTCTTGAAGATAATACTCTCAAGAGTCCATAGAAATAAACAGAAGGTTCTGAGGATCAGATTTGAGGGAGAAATCATCAGATCAAACTCTTAATCCGGCCACGGAGTAGTAGAGAAGAGCAATTTTGCTAGAACTCTCTGTTTGATGTAACGACTGAACGATAAACCGCCACAGTGATGTAACGCCTCCAGAATGGACCGTCACACAACCTTATCTACTAAAAGATAAGATCAACGGGCGAAGTTTTCGAACATAGGACTCTGCAGAATGTAACGGCCAAGAATGACGCGTTAGAATGTGGTAACGGTCGACGATAAGCCGTCACACCTAACAGATTAGATAAGAGATAAGCTTTGGAAGAAGCCATGGGCTTTAGGACTCTGAAATGATGTAACGGTCAAAGCTAGGAGCGTTAGAACACTGAGACGCGCCAGGAATGGACCGTTAGAGACAAGGGAGCGCAAATAAAATGAAGGTTCGCTAAGCTTCGTTCAGCGGAAAAGAGATGAGGAACTAGACCCAATCAAGGAGAAACGACCCATGAAATAAATCTCAAATTGACCAAGATGACTCAATAAAGGTGAACAACTCGGAGCATCATTAAAATGAATAAGGAGATGACCCAACTTATTGGTCATAAAACGGGTGTCAACAGTGGCCCCTAGGGTTTTTGACTATTTTCTTTCGGCAGTAGAAACAAGGGTATTCAGATTACATTCTATGTAAATTAACACCGACTGTTTGTGGTCGGTGGGGAAATGCCTTGAACCTGAACCCCACAATCGTCTGATACACCTACGCCCGTGGAATTACACCCTGCGCCAACTACCTAAATAGCTATAACATGCACACGTACCCATATCCACGTGTCGCTTGTCTATGCATACGTGCCGTGTCCTAGAGGCACATCCTAGTTGAAATTTAATTCCGCGGCAATTGTCGAAACCCAACTGGCATGCTCGCAAAACAAGACAAAATTCCATTCCGCGTGTGCTCTTCCAAAGAATTGGCACGCCCTCCCTTGGACACACCCACACAACCAAAGCAGCATTCCCACTTCCACGTATGCAAACAAACTGGCACGTTTGGTGGGACATTTCTTGCCCTTCTTCTTTCTGTCGAAAGATGGTCACACCTACTTTTAGGCCGTGATGCCCTTGCCCTTTCTTATTAGAGAGGAAGAGGAGGGCCCCTCTGAGCTACAACACGGGACCGGTCCACGTCAAGCGACCAACTTGCGGCAACAACAACAACAAACCGATGGCGGCAGTGACCTATGGCTCAATCGTCAGCGCCACCCACGCCGATGCGGACACCTGGCGACGCCGATCGCGTTCGACAACTTTGCTCGGGTCATTGGCCCTCCCTGCTCCTGGGGCGACATCACCGTGGCCACCAAGTAGTCCACTCCAGTGACCACCCGTTCGGGCAGCCACCCCTGGGATAATACAGCAACAGTGTCCCGCACGGCCATTGAGCCCTGGGTCCGAGCAACGCCAGCTTCCAGCAAGGGCTCTCAACCCCGGGTCTTGGCCGCATCACCAACAGCTCGTATAGGCGTCAAGCCCCAGGTCTCCACCACCTCAACTCCCAACATGGCGTTAAGCCCCGGGATGTTGCCACGCCGGCTCCCAACACGGGCTTCAAGCCTTGGGTCCCGGTGACATCTTCTATCGCCTGCGAGAGCATCATGCCTCGGGCACCTACCACGGTGGTTCCCAAAACGGGTGCCAAGCCTCGGGTCCCCGACACTCCAACACCCAAGACGGGTATCGCGCCCCAGGTCCGGGCCACTTCAACTCCTAACATAGGTGTCAACCCTCGGGATGTAGCCACCCCAGCGCCCAACATGGGATCCCAACCTTGGGTCCCAACCTCGTCGACACCCAACACGAGCACTAAGCCCCGGGTCCCGGCTCCTCAACCCTCAACATGGGTGTCGAGCCCGAGGTCGTGGCCGTACCGACTCCCAATACGGGCACCACGCCCTGAGGTCCTGGCTACGTCATCAACCGCCCACGTGGGTCTTATGCTCTGGGCACCAACTACATCAACTGCCTGTGCAAGAATTATGCCCTGGGCCCCTAGCGCGCCAGCTCTCAACACGGGTCTCAAGCCCCGAGTTCCGGCCACAACTCCAACGGCCTGCGCGAGCGTCAAGGCCCGAGTTCCGATCACAACTCCTCCAGCTCCCAACACGGGTCTCAAGCCTCGGGTTCTGACCACAACTCCAACGGTCTGCATAAGCGCCAAGTCCCGGATCTCCACCTCTCCAACTCCCAACACGGGCACCAAACTCTTAGGTTCCGGCTACACCGACATTCACCAAAGGCATCATGCCCTAGGCGACCGCGGATCGGGTCCTCTTGGTCCACCACATCGGTGCCGAGTCAACCTCAGCCCTCTTAAAGAAGCGTTACATCGGCCGTAGAAATAGGTGGCCCGCTGTCGCCATCTCTAATTCCGACAAGACTATACTTGTCATAAACGCCCAAATACGGCTTTGCGGCGGCATGCTAATAATCTCGCGGGACCAATATGTCCTGACCGTCACCACCTTTAACTGCTTCAGACTCAAAGAAACTAGCACACCGTTACCACATCGGGGGCAATCGTGCCTGACCAGCACTATGCTTCCCAGGCCAGAGTGAGGGGACAACTCCAAGGAAGAATGCTAGCTCTCCCTCAAATGGATGTGGGTACCTAAGAAAGAGGCCCAAGCCGTCCGGAGGGCACGAGCCAAGAAGCCTCTCTACGCACTGGAGTGGCACCAAGCCCAAGATCCGACAGAGCGGTCATCGACTCAGGCCTACGCCGCTTAACCCTCTAACGCTCCTCGCCTTGATCGGCAAAAGCAGAAAGGGGCTTCTAACGAGTCTCGAGACCGAACAACTTCGTGTTCCTCCCGAACAGGCCCTCGCCACACAGCGGAGGACCCGCCAAGACGGACTTTAGTCCTTGATAGACTGGGGGCACCCGTCCACCCTGAGAAGCACCCCAAAAGGAAAAGGATAGTGCGGACCATCAACGACACCGTAAAGGTGTTCGCATGTTGCCTCATCGGCATCAACCGGCAACTCGGGACAGACCCCGCTGACGCAATCCGGCAACTCGGGAACAAACCCTGCTGACGTCAACCGGCAACTTGGGAACAAACCCTATCGATGTCAACCAGCAACTCGGGACAAACACCGCCGATGCCAATCAGTGACTCGGGATGACTCGCACTGGCACCCACCCGGTAGCTCGAAAGAAATTCCACCAGTGCCAACTAGCAACTTTGAGGGACCCCCATTGACATCAGCTTTCAACTTGGGAGGGACACTCATCGGCATCAACCTACAATCACCAAGGAGCCCCGAAGCCCGATTGGCGCGGATCGTACGTCATCCACACAACCTACGAGGGGGGAGCCTACATGGTCATCGGCCACAAAAGCGACAAGTCATTCCCTCTACTCGATGGCAGACACATGATGTTGTACCATATCCCAGAGTACGAGTTTGTATGTGGCCCAAGTCGGGATGCATCTCTCCTTGACAAGGTCAACATACCTTCCTTCTGGCCATCATACCATCATGGTTTGCCTACGCCAAATCCTTTCGGCCACACGCCATCACGGTCGGCCTACATACACCTACTTGACCAAAACACTGCAATGGTTGGTCAATCCTCTATCTTTGGGCCATGCACCTCCACAGTCGGCCTCTACCCCCTTGACCAATATGCCACCACAACCGGTCAGCCTCCACCCTGACCACACACCTCCCCGGTCGGCCCACAACTCAGTTCTTGACCAATATACCACCGCGGTCGGTCAGCCACAAACTCCTGATCGGTGCACCATAATGGTCGGTCAGCCCCCAAACCTCTGGTCAATACACCACAACGGTCGGTCCGCCAACAACCTTTGGCCAATACACCTCTATGGTAGGCCTATATCAATTCTTGACCTATACGTCCTAAAGGTCGGCCAATTCAAAACTTCGGGCCATACATTACAAAGGACGGCCCATCCAAGCTCAAGTCAAAAGTGCTGGCCGCGAACCCTAGAGGTCAGCTGGCCCGAAGATTTGCAGTAGAACCCCAAATTGCTCGGCAGCAAGCCAATCCATAGCACGCAACCACGGCGCCAACATAATGAGCCATTGGCCTGAGGAGTCCCAGTTTGCTCTCGATCGTACGTCGGGGCGGTGAAGGGGTCCCAGAATCTCGAGCAGCTTCGACTAGGGAGTAAGAGGTGGATGGATGCTGAGGAGTTCTTAGCAGAGTTCGTGTAGGTTAGGCGGTGGTACTTGAGGTGTTGTCTATCTGCCACCACTTTGGAAGGCTTCGCCTCTGCGGAGTTGGTCAGGGACTGGCTTGGGGAATGTATGGGAGTTTGTTGGGAGGTCGCTTAAGCCACCACTAAGTCCTTTCTAGTGGTTGGGCAAGATGATGAGATGGTGGATAGGGTATTGGAAGCAGGGTTCATTCTCATCGGCGACGCTCTTGTCCGGTTTCAGAGGTGGTTAGAATATCGGGGGACTTTCCCCAACCCGGCTGTCAGCAGGATCTGAGTGATCCTAGAGGGGGCCCCATTGCTCCTTTGTGATTCTGTAGGGGTCGACTTCCTGGGAAAGGGTATCAAGTGGTTGGTGGATGGTAGCCTGGATTTTATGGAGATGGGGTCGCGAACAGCGGTCATGGTGACGATTCCAAGTGGCTAATCCGGCCGCTGTGCCAGGGATCATAACTGTTGACATAGACAGGGTTGTGTTCGTCATCCGCTTGTGGATATAGGAGGATTTGCAGTCTCTGCTGCCGTCGTCTTTAGGGTTGCAAGCCAATCGTCCATAGGAAGAAGACGTATGGACCCTGGTTCACACTGGCAATTCGAATTTCGAATGCGGACTGGGTTTAGCTACTGGCCTAGTCGGCTCTGTGGGCAGGGGTGGAGTTCGTTATGGGTCGGGGGGGAGGGGTTGTTTCTCTCATGGGTACAATTGGCAGGTTTTCTGATGCCCGCAACTTACCTGGCTCTGCTCTCCACCCATGGTTGGCAGTATCGGTCGAAACCGATACGTTTCGGCCGGTACTGATCCGAAACCGGACCCCAACACTGTAACAGGTCCGATACCTTAAAAAAAAATACTTTTTTAATGGTTTCGGACGAAACCATTAAGGGTTTCGATCGAAATTGACCTGTTTCGGTCCGAAACCGGACGGTTTCAGCCGAAACCAGAGAGGATCACTAATTTTTATAGTTTTTTGAATGGTTTCAACCGGTTTCGGCCGAAACCGATACCGAAACCAGTATGTATCGATTTCGGTACTGGCCAACAGGGATGGCAAACTCGGTTTCGGACTCGGTTTCGGCTGGGTCCAAAACCGATACGACTCGGTATCGCTTTCGGTTTCGGCAGAAACCAGCCGAAACCCAATTAAAAGGTTAAAAAAAACATATTAATTCTAAAAAATCTTAAAAAAATCATAAAAAATATAAATAATCACTTAAAATCATGAAAAATAATACACATGTATTTGAGTGTATAAGTTAGTGCAATAACCTTGAAGTAGACAATTACGCATTGAACTTCAAACATTGAACATGTGAAAGTTAAACTAATATTCCATTGTACATTAATACAAGAAGTACAATAAACCTAATTAGACAAAATAAATGTTACAAAAATTCATTGATTCTTACCTAATATGGATAATAATTACTAGAAGAACCTTCTCCCTCATCGTCTGGCCCTTGATGTTGATACCCATAGCCAGGTTGCATGTATGGTCTATATTCACTATAACCAAACAATGAGGTAGCCAAGTCCTGCATCCCTCTTTGGATCCCTCTCAGAGTGTTTGGTTGGCTTGATTCGAATCCAGTATCAGCATAGGAATCGTGAGGAAGAGAAGAGGAACTGGTCGGATATGGATGGAACTGGAATGATGGTTCATAATTCCACGACCTATAAATAGCTGCTTCCTGTTGGTCACCTTCGTAACCTGGTGAATCATATCCTCGCCGACCTTGACTGTATCCAGTAGTACCACCTGCAGCACCTGTACCACCTGCAGCACCTGCAGCACCTGCATCACCTGTACCATCTGCAGCACTAGTACCACCTGCAGCACCTCCGGGATGATCACCATCATCATCATCACCACAAGAAATTAGTCGCTTTTTAGCCTTCGGGGATGCTTTTTTCTCTTGTGGTGCCAATTTTTCAGTGATCTTTGACATGAGTCCTTTATCCCTTGGCGTGTGCCTCACATAAATCTGCTTCAACTGCTCAATTGCCGGGTCCTCTCGAGCAACAGTATTTGTCCTCTCAGTTTGCCCATGCACTGATGTACTTCTTCTTAAGGAGACCGGTGGCTTGACCATTCTAGGAGTGACTGGCCTGCTATCTGTATCTGAGTGTCTAGCTGGCTCAAACTCGAACTGCTCCTCAGTGTCATCAACAACCCTAGACTGGTGCGCATGAGTATCTCTATCCCTCTTTGATGTTCTTTTGAATTTGGGATCTCTTGCCTCATCTTCATCAAGTATGCCCTCTGCCCATGCTCTATCATCAACATCAAAAACGGGCTCATCAACCTGCTCCCGTGTCTCGACCCAAGACTGCAAGGGATTATCATCATCAAACAAGGCATCCACATCAATTTCTGCGGCAACATCCTCGGCCACGCGTTTGTCTCGCAGCTGTTGTCTCAACCTTATATTCTTTATTCTCAACCTCATATTGTAGTGGCAGTACACTAATTTCTCTAACCGATCAGCCTTTAGGCGATTGCGAACCTTTGAGTGTATAAGGCTGAACGTGCTCCAATTTCTTTCACATTGGCTTGCTGATGTGGTTTGACTCAACACCCTGATTGCAATGAAAGCCAATGCAGAACTGCCCAATTCTCTATTGTTCACTATGATCCACCAGTCAGCTGTTACACCAACCAACCATAAACAAATAAATATAAGTTGTAAATAAAAATCAATTAAGGAAGATGTAATTGCAAAGAAAGCACAAAGATGAAGTATACCTGGGCTCACTCTTCCCACTGCGTATAGCAATTGGGAGTCAGAATACGTCCCAGTTCTCATTCTATAGTTGTTCATCTATAAAAATTACATAATAGATTAGCATAACTACTTAAGTAAATTCTATATCTCTTATTCATGAAATCAAACAGGCCAACCTCTACTTCCGCCTGAAGCCTCTTATCTGGTGTCCTCGATAAACGACCAATGACTTTTAAAGTGCCTTGAAGCACCTCGGCATTAACATGTGCATTGGCATCGTACATGAATCGAGGGTTCAGAAAATAACCTGCATTTGTATATAGTTAATGTATGATCAATAATGTTTGAATACAAATAATCACTCACCGGCTGCATGCAGGTCGTGGTGTAATGTGGTGTCCCATCTATGGTCAATAATCTTCCACCACTTTGCATATTCTTTGGGAAGCGACTCCTGCAACTCCAATTTCGCACGGTCCATGGTCTCATATAGATATCTCATATCATTCTTGTCATCGCCATTCACCAATCTTAAGACCTTCACGAGAGGGGTGACTACTTTCATGTATCGTGTTACCCTGCCCCAGAATTTGTTGTCGTCCACGATTTGACAGACATCCAAATAATCCATCTGAGCATCAACATTGCCCTTGTCGATGTATTCCCGCAGGGTATTGTGGTACATGAAAGCTTTCAACTTATTTTTATACCTGTGCAAAGAAATAAAATTTGAATCAAATACGGATCATAACTATAAGGATAAAGAAGTAATAATTGAGTTCAACAATATACCTATGCAGAGACTCCAAAGAAATGAAATTTGAAGCAAATCTGGTTGGCCCTACACGGATAATATCTCGCCCCCCACTTGCATGCTCCCTGAATATGTTCAATATCCTAGGATGGCCATAAATATACTGGGTAATCTTTTGTGCCCTTTCAACCGTCTTGTTCACATGTTTGTCCTTCCCTATGTCTTCAAGTATGAGATCTAGACAATGTACTGCGCATGGGAGCCAATATAAATGCCTGCGCTTATGCATCAATTTCCTCCCTGCTGCCTTATAATTGACTTCATTATCAGTAACAACTTGTACAACATTTTCTTCACCAATTTCGTCTACCATGTTGTCCATCAAATGAAACAAATAATTGGCAGTTTTTTCAAAATTTGATGCATCTACAGATTTTACAAATACTGTACCTTCGATGCAATATACCAAAAAGTTAATCATGGACTTTTTCGTGGTACCAGTCCAACCATCGCACATAATAGTGCATCCTCTCTCCATCCATATATGCTTGAAGCTTTGAACCCAATCATGGAGCTCCTCAACCTCTGCCTCAAGCCCACGCCCGTATATGTCCCGACGTGACGGCGCCTTCAAGCCAGGGCCAGCATCTGCTATGGCATCCAACATAGGTTGAAAATATTCACTTTCAGCAGCATGTGCAGGGACACCTACATGAAAAAACCATTTACAGATGCTTTTAAATACATGCCCTGCAACTTCTGCAGATTTTTTGACCCCTCTCAATGCACTTTTGATCTTAGGTTGTGTAGCCTGGGGCCTTCTGTGGAGATAACTGTCCATGGGGCCTGTTCTATGCGTCTGCGGGGGCGGGGCAGCAACGTCAGGACGTCGTGCAGCTGTACTGGAGTAGGTCCCTCCTGAACCCATGGGTGCCTTTCCTTTCCTTCGAGCGGCTTCTTCACGCTCCCTTGCTTCAGTCAGCTCCGGATCAGAATCTTCAGTGCCTTCCTCATCGTCATCCCTCCTAACCCTTCTGCCAGAAATCTCCTCAGCAATTTCCTCCTCATCCTCAGCCCTTTGTTGCATCCTCTCCTTTTTGCCCAGAAGGCACTGGCGCATCTCCTCTCGCACCTCTCGTGAACAGTGGTTGCATTGTCTCACCTCTCCTCGTACCCCTGCCAAATGTTGCTTTCCTCTGGTAATTCCTCCATACATCTCCCTACCACAATAATTACATTTAACCTTCCTTCTCTTAGCATCAACTAAGGACAGGTGGGCCCACCCCGGATCATCCTGCCGTTGCTGCTCCTGTGTTTGTTGACGTCTAGGCATGATACTGCATTAAGACAGTAAAAGACAATGTCTTGTAAGTACAATGAAAAAAAGACAATTTGTCATGAAAGAGGTTAAATTTAGTCAATGAATCTTAATTGAGCTTCAATTGAACTTTACTAAACCTAATTAGAGGAAAGCCCCAAAATTAATAATGTCAGTAGGGTTTAATTAACACATATAGCCTAATCACCCTTCATAAAAATTAATTCCGAGCATGATAGAGCTCCAAATTAATTAATGAAGCTTAATTGAGCTTCAATTGAACCTTACTAAACCTAATTAGAGGAAAGCCCCAAATTTAATAGTCTAATTAGGATTTAATTTATAATTTTAACCTAATCACCCTTGAAAAAAAGTAATTACCAACATGATATAGGTCCAAATTAGTCAATGAAGTTTACTTGAGCTTCAATTGACCCTTACTAAACTTAATTAGAGGAAAGCCCCAAAATTATTAGTCTAATTAAGATTTAATTTATAATTTTAGCCTAATCACCCTTGACAAAAATTAATTACCAACATGATAGAGGTTAAAATTAGTCAATGGAACTTAATTGAACTTCAATTGACCCTTACAAAATCTAATTACATGAAAGCCCTAAATTTAATAGTCTAATTGGGGCTAAACTAACATATTTAGTCTAATCACTAAATTAACAGAATTATTTAACAAAATAATCATCTAAGAAATCTTACCTAGCCCTAATCAGAGCTAATTAGGGTGGTATGGTGGGCGGGAGGGGAGCGCGGGCTAGGGCTGGCCGCTGGCCGGCTGGCGGGTGCGCGCAGGCAGCACACGCACGCACGCGCAGGCGGCAGGCGGGCGTAGCGCGCAGGGGGGGCTGGGCCGGCTGGCTTGCTGCTGCTCCGCGGCTGCTGCTGCTGCTCCTGGTGTTTCCGCCGGCGACTGCGGCTGCTGCTACCTGCTGGACCTGGTGTTTCCGCGGCGGGAGGGGACAGGGTGAAGGGTTTCGGGGTTGGGGGGGGGGGGCTCACGTGAACTCCAAAGTTTGGAGTTCACGTGTTTCGCCCGAAATCGAATGGTTTCGGACCGAAACCATTCTGTTTCCGGCGAAACGGGTATCGGTTTCGCCCGAAACCGATACCTTTACCTGAAACTGTTTTAGCTACAGTAAAATAGGCTTAAACGGTTTCGGGTCCGGCCGAAACTGATACGTTTAGGCCGAAACGTATCGGTTTCAGCCGAAACGGACAACCATGCTAGCCAAAACCGGTACCGAAACCGATACTGCCATCCTTGTCTCCACCCCCCAAACGGGTCTCTGAGACCCATAGACTCCCTTTGTCCTCACCCAACTCACTAGGGGGCACATCCCAGATCGGAGTCAGCTCTCAGCGGGGCTTCGACGCCTATCCTTGCTCTGTCGCCGGTTGCGTGCTCCTCGTAGACGTCTCATGTCAGTCTTCCCTGGCGGGCGGGGGGGGGGGGGGGATCTGGCACCGATGGTGGGGAATGCAACAACGCTTAGGGGCTAGGAGGCGATTGGAAGGGGAAGATGGTGGGATCGGACCAGGCGGCCATGTTCGAAGGGAGAGGTGTCCAGGCGGGGTCTCTCTACAGAGGCACACCAATTCATGGAGAAGCGGCCTATGGAGCAGGAGGCTCCGTCTCTGTTGGGTCGACTGTCGGACTTTCCTTCTCCCTCGTCGGGTATCGGAGGGCATTCTCATCTTTTACAGGAGATGGTTGCTCATTCGCTGACAGGGGTGCCTCCTCTCAGAGAGGATGGAACTCAACCTGCGGAGCCAACTTCGGATGAGTATGCTTTGGCTACTGTGGAACTTAAGGAGCGGGATGCGGCTCTCTCTGAGGTGGTGGTAGCTGAGCCGGAGTCTCCAAGTGGGCTAGTTAGCCTGATCATTGCAGGGGATGAGTCAAAGGGGAAGCGTTTGCTGGGGAGAGAGGAAGTGAGGGAGCTAGTGGCGGGGGTGAAAAAATTTACAGAGCAACACATGAGGGAGGTGACTGAGGAGGCAAGTATCTCTTTTGATGTTGGGGCAGATGAAGACGTGAGATGGGCCTTCACCAATATCAGGAAGAGGTGGGCGGCTTCTGTAAGGCATAGGGAGAGGTCGCAACAAAGGGGGGAGAGGGAGGGGGAGGGTGATGAGGGGGAAAGGAATATCCCAGTTTCCTCATGAGGATAGTCACCTGGAATGTAAAAGGGGTAGGCTGGGTGAAGAAGAAGAGGGTGGTGACGGAGTTGATCAAGAGATGTAAAAATTGATTTTCTTTGTACAATTATATCCATGAGACCAAATGTGAAGGTGAGTGTCTCTCTTATGAGGGAGCTAGGGGGTGCCTGACTTTCTTTGGGGGTTGTGTTCCTAGTGGTGGGAAGGTCTGGGGGGATGATGATCCTTTGGAATTCTTATGAGGTGGTTCTGGATAGACATGTGGACATATGGGCCATCTTCCTACACTTTATTAATGTGAGGGATGGTTTCTCATGGGATTTCACCGGTGTGTATGGACCTCAAAGTAGGGAGGAGAAGCGGCTTCTATGGGAGGACTTGCTCAATCGTCACTTGTCTTTGGGTAGGCCTTGCTATGTTGGGAGAGATTTCAATGTAATGATTGCCCATTGGGAGAGGACGGGGGAGTATGTTTGCCTAGGGGAGATGGAGGACTTCTCTTCTTCATTGAGGAGGCGGCGTTGGTGGACATCGGTATGGCTTATAGTTAGTTCACTTGGTCCAACATGTGAGCCGATGCTTCTAGCTCCAGGTTGGACAGATTCTTGGTCTCTGTGGATTGGGAGGATCACTGTCCTCATGTGCAGGTGCTGAATTTGGTCAGATCAGTGTCGGGCCACAAGCCAATTCTATTGAAGACAAGCTGGTTACAGGAAAGGAGGCGCACTTTTAGATTGGAGCAGTTTTGGTTTAGGGAGGCAAACTTCATGGATACAGTTAGGGGAGTTGGGACTTCGCATACTGATGGCAGGTCACTATGGGCACTTTGGATCTGAAGTTGAGACATACAACTCAGGTGCTCAAGGCAGGGGGGGCAAGCAAAACCTTGCCAAGGAGGGTGGCCAAGGATAGGATTCTTTAGCAGATTGAGGGTCTAGACTACTTGGAGGAGGCAAGGCTGATGGATGCAGATGATAGGAGGCTCAGAGATTCTCTCAGGTGCCAGTTTGGTGAGATCCTCTCTAGGGAGGAAATCTATTAGAGACAGAGGTTGAGGGATAGGTGGATTAGGGGTGGGTAGGAATACCGCCTACTTCCAGCGTATTTGTCTCGAGGAAGAGGAGAGTAAACACTATCACTTTCATGTTAGTGGGGGAACTCTTTTTTTCTTCAGATGAGCAGATCATATTTATGGCGAGAGACTTCTATTTCAGGTTGTTTTCAGAGGATGACCATTACAGGCTGAGGATTACAACTAATTTATTACCTTGACCTTCTCCTGAGGAGAGATGTTATTTCATAGTTTTTCTAAAGAGGAGGTACACTAGACAGTTTTCTCTCTTGCTAGAGCTCTAGGGCCAGATGGTTTTCCTTGGCTTACTTTCAGAAATGTTGGGACATCATCAAGGTCGACCTTTTGGTTGTTGTAAGGGACATTTAGGAGGGGAGGGCTCATTTGGGGGGTATCAATAAAACCTTCTTTGTGCTTATCCCCAAGAAGCAAGGAGCTCAGGATTTTAGAGACTTCAAGCCCCTCAGTCTATTGAATGGCACTTAAAAGATTATTTAACAAGATGCTGGCCGGGAGATTGGTTTCAATTATAGATAGGGTGATCAACTGTTCTCAAGGAACTTTCATCAAGGGAAGACACATCCAGGATAATTTCTTGGTGACCTATGAATGCCTATTTGCCATGAAGAATCAGAGGAGTGGTCTTGTCTTCAAGTTAGACTTCGAGAAGGCTTATGACAGGATGAATTGAACTTGCTTATTTGATGTGTTGGAGAAGATGGGCTTTGGTGATATGTGGATAGGTTGGATCAGGATATGTATTTCTTCGGCTTCCTTTGTTGTTCTCGTAAATAGGAAGCCTACATCCTTTTTCCACAGTAGGAGGGGGCTGCGGCAAGGGGGTCCTCTGTCCTCTTCTCTTCGTGCTAGTCACCCATGTGTTGAGTAGGGTATGGATGAGAGCAGAGGCAGCGGGTCGGGTCAAGGGACTTCAAATTGGGAGAGGAGGTCTTGCCCTCACTCACTTGCAATATGCAGATGATACGATTCTTTTCCTAGCCGAGGATGAGTAGTAGTTGTATGATGTTAGACATTTGCTGGAGTTCTTGGAGGTCATTGGTTTGAAGGTGACTTTAACAAGAGCTTGCTTTGGGGGTTAATGTGGAGGACTTGGCACTTGAGAGGATAGCTTGTATTCTAGATTGTCACATTGGGAAATTCGCGATATTATTCCTGGGCTTACCTCTCTCCCCAGGTGCTTTGCGATGTGTAGATTAGCTCATTCAGAGATATTACTCTAGACTGGCTGGTTGGAAGGTAAGGTTTTTGTCCTACGGTGGCAGGTTAGTTTTGTACAGATTAGTGTTGGACAATTTACCTATATATTTCCTTTCCATCTTCCGGGCGTCGAAGACAGTGGTGAAGAAGTTAGAGTGCATCCTGTTGGGACTCCTCTGGGTTGATAAGCAGTTCGTGCACTGCTTTGTGATGTAATGGTTTGATGATTGACAATAGTTGTTTTAATGATTAGCAACAGTGGTGTGTGACTTAGTTGACTTTACTTCTATATATGATGGTGTAAGTATTTTGATGCATTCATATGTCAGATAATCACATCAATGGTGTGTGCATCTTAGTCTGTGCATTGAATAGAGTCGGTGCAACACATGGTTAATTTTGCATTGAGTCTGTGCAATCCTCGCTGATGCACACGACTAAGTCGGTGCAATTCTTCTTGATGCACGCCACCGAGTCGGTGCAACCTCTGCACCAGGCACTTAGAGTCTGTGCAATATGTCTTAGGTAACTCGGTGCATAGAAGTTCATGCATTCGCCGTTTACACATTAAGTCTGTGCAAGTCAAGCATTCTGTGTGAATAAGTCCGTGCAAGCTCAGGCATGGGGCATGCTAAGTCAGTACAACGTCTTCAGTGGCAAGTCATCAGGTCAGTGCAATACTTGCCCATTGCACACACCCAGCCGATGTATCCGTAGGCTTTGTGTTGAAACCATGTCGTGCATCTGCTTTTGAAGAGATGATTGAGTCTGTGCATGTGTATGTGAACACCACAATTGAGTCTGTGCATCAAAATCTCTACTCTGTGCAATCTCCTTTTTATATCGTATAATTGTCTGAATATGACCTATATCTGATGTCTTGACAGGTGTCTTTTCGTAAAGACTAAGAAGGGCACGTGATCCAAGATTGAAGAAAGTGCCAGGATCGTGACACGTGGAAAGCAGCTATGCTGTGATGCCGCCACGTGACGAAGGTGTTTGGGCGGGAATTGTGGTGACCACACGCCCTATCCTTCTACTGCTCTATAAATAAGAAGCTTCTTCCTCAGGAGAAAGTGATCATGAACATACTTCGAAAGAGCAGAAGCAGAGAGAGCTTGCACGATCCAGAGAGAAGAGAACAAGAAGAAAGAGAGAAGAAGAGAAGGAGAGAGTTGAAAGAAAGGTGTCTGAGAGAATACTGTGAGTGCTTGTTCCTCAGTCTCTCGGTTCAGAACCGGAGCTGAAATTGCTCAGTGTTGAGCTACATTCCCCTAGTGGGTTCGTTTGTTTCTTCGCTTGTTTTCTTTTTCGTTTCTGAAACTGTGTTTCCAAGCTGTGTGTCAGCGGAGCAAGCTGTGAAGCTCAGCGGTTTGCAGAGGAGGATTCCTCTAGACGGGTAAAGCTGTAAGTCCCCAGCGGTTTGCAGAGGAGGATTCCTCTGGACGGCATAAGCTGTAACGCCCAACGGTCTGTAGGGTTTTGACCCCAAAGCTGTGGATCAGCGAAGCTGTGTATCAGCAGTAGAAGCCACATTCTGGTTTGGAGTGTGGGGTGGACGTAGATCTCGGGTTTGAGATCGAACCACCTTAAAAATCTCTGACTATTGTGCGATTGCTGTGTGGATTGTGTGCATCCTGTTTATCTCTTCGATCCGTAGTAGATGAATGCTTAGGACCGTCTTGATTTAGATCTGTTAGGTCGGCTTTCATTGATAGTGTTGTTTATCCTTCTGTCGTACAACAGCAGCTTGTTTTAATTCCGCACTTGGAGCTATTGTTGTTGGTTTTAATTGGGTGACTGATCTATTCACCCCCTCTAGATCGTATATCGCATCCTAACACTTGGTATCAGAGCATACCATCTATCCTAACACTTGGTATCAGAGCCTAACTCTTCTGCAGGGATCAACGTCCTGAAGAGAAACGGCCATGGATGTAAGAGGGATAACGGCTGAAGGACATTCCACCACGAAGCCCCCATACTTTGACGGGTCGAACTACTCATACTGGAAGAACCGTATGCAAGTTTTTCTGAGGGCGAAAGACTGAAATTTGGAAGGTGGTCAGTAAAGGACCATTCGAGCTGCATCCTAATGAGGATATATGGACGAGAGAGGAGATAAGGAAATCTACTCTGAACTGGAGTGCCATCAATGCCATACAGTGTGCTCTACATCCCACTGAATTTGGAAGAGTCTCTTTGTGTGCCACAGCGAAAGAGATGTGGGATAAGCTGGAGGTTATCTACGAGGGAACCTCTCAGGTGAGGGAGACCAAGGCTAATTTACTAATTTCAGAGTATGAAGCCTTCAGGATGAAGCCCAGTGAGACCATCACTGAGATGTACGCGCGTCTTACCCTTATAACTAATGGTCTCAGAAATCTGGGGAAAAACTTTTCTGATTATGAAATCGTGAGAAAGATACTGCGATCTCTGACTCCAGTATGGCATACAAAAGCGACAGTTATTAAGGAGTCGAGGGATCTCCAGAACACCAAAGTGGACGAGTTGATAGGTTCATTGATGACTTATGAAATGAATCTGCCAAAGACAGAGGAGCTCGAGAAAAAGAAGCAGCCTATCGCCCTGAAGGCAAGCGCCAGTCGTTCCAGTCGATCCAGCTACAATGGATCGTCTAGTGATCAGAGTCTCTCTGGATCGGAAATTGAAGGAGATCAGATAGCAATGCTGACCAGAGAGTTCAGAAGATTTCTCAGGAAGGAAGGAAGAAATTTCAGCCGAAGATAATATGGCGACAGGAGATACAACAGGTACAACTCTAATTCTGCCAAGAAAATTGACACTAATGTCTGTTACCATTGCAGAAAGGCCGGTCATATGAAGGCCGATTGTCTAGAGCTCCAGAAGCTGAAAGAGAAAGCCAAGAAGAAAGCTCCCAAAGGAAGAGCAATGGTGAGCACATGGAGCGACGAGGACGAGGGCACTTTGAGCAGCACATCAGAGAGTGAAGACGAAGAAAAGCCCATCTGTCTGATGGCCAGAAATGATGAAAAAGAAGTGGAAGACTCTGACGAGGTATCATCTCCTTTTGAGCATTACACTATTTCAGATTGGGAAGATGCTTACGAAGATTTGTTAGATAAGGTAGATGATATCAGAAAAGAGAACAAACATTTGAAGAAGAAAGTAAATTCTCTTATGAATGACAAAACTATGTCTGATAAACTTGCCTGCTTGCAATCTGAAAATGACATGTTAAAAAATTCATGTGCTGAAGTTGATAATGTTAAGCATACATTGATAGATTCTAGAAGAGAAAATGATAATCTGAAAAATGTGATTGATGAATTAAAATTGAAATTGTAAAATTATGAAAATGAAATGAAAATTGTTAATGAGAAATATGAAGTTGTACTAGGTGTTAACCATGAACTAAAAAATTCAATTGATCACCTAGAAAAGAGAATGAAGATAAAAAGAAAATTATCGAAAACATGACCCAAGGATCTGATAATTTGAATGCACTCTTAGGGTCAAAAGTAAATTTTAGAAGAGAAGGCCACGGGTATAACCCCACAGCTAAAGGGAGTTTTGCTTTGAAAACAATTTCATTTGTTGCTGAGAAGGAAAAGGGGTCCCTCATCAAGATGAGCAATGTAAAGTCTGCTGTTAAAGTTGTTGATTCCAAATTGCCCAGTGCTAAGGACAAGGGCAAGCAGAAAATGGGTGAGTCTAGCCATGATAGTACACACTGTCCTACTTCTCAGGGTAGAGTTCAGATTAGGGGTCAACCTTCGCGCACACCAAAACCCCAGGCTAGGGTTAACAAGTCACTGCCAGTAGTTCAGAGGAAGACTCAACCCTCACCCATAAAGAAGTCAAGTGAGTCTAGGGTGCAAGGTAGAAACACTTCTGCCAGAAGTCAATCGAGCCACTTCCACTAGCCCAGAGTCCAGACCTACCATCATGTGGAGCCACAACAATTCTATAAGTCTGGATGGAATAGAGCTCAAGGGAGGTCTAGATATCAGTCATGTACCACACAGACATACAGACCTCAGGCTAGAAACTGGGTTGGGCAGTCTAGAATATGGGCTTCTAGGAAACATACCACCTATAGTCAGCCAAGGACCAACGTTGGCCACTATTTCCTGAATGCTAATTGGCCTAGGCACTGGCACAAAAACAATTAAATTGCAAGGAACAATGGTGGCAGGACAAATAACAAGTCAAAAAAAATTCAGCCTGCTAATGCTGAGAAGAAGAGAGAATAGAAAAAATGTCGAAAAATCCTCCAACCAACCAGCTCTCAAACAAGCGTGGATCCCAAAAATCTTATTGTCATGTATGACTTGTTCTATTTCTGCTTCGGAGCCCAAACAGTTTTGGGTTCCAAAATTTTCTCCGTGACTATGATTGCAGGTATGTCTGGCAGCCAAGCACAACATGTGGTACCTGGATAGTGGCTGCTCCAGGCATATGACAGGGGACAAAGATAAATTTTGTTTGCTGACAGAGAAGAATGGAGGCCTTGTCACCTTCGGAGGAAACACTAAGGGTAAAATCATCGGATCAGGTAAAGTAGGTAAGTGCACTACCTGTTGCATTAATGAAGTCTTGCTGGTGGATGGATTAGCATATAATCTTCTAAATATCAGCCAGCTTTGTGATAAAGGACACATGGTAGTATTTGATGCACTTTGCTGTAAAATTTTTGAACCTGATTCTGATGTGGTTAAATTCTCTGGAAAAAGAATGAATACTATTTACATGGTAAATCTAGATGATATTGCACACTCTAACCTATGCCTCACTGCTAACAAAGAGGACTTAGCTTTTCTGTGGCATCGTAGGTTAGGCCATGCTAGCTACACTGTTCTGCACAAATTGTATAAACACAACATGGTTAGAGGACTCCCTGAAATATCTTTTAAGAAGGAAAATAAGGTGTGTGATGCTTGTACTCAGTCAAAGCAGACTAGAAAGTCATTTAAATCGAGAACTGAAAACATGTCCCTCAAACCTTATGAGCTGTTACATATGGATCTATTTGGACCCACACGATCAGTCAGCTTGTCAGGGAGGAGATATGGATATGTCCTAGTCGATGACTTCTCTAGGTATACTTGGGTCTTTTTCATCACTCACAAGAATGATGCTTTTTCTGAATTTCAGGAGTTCTATTTAAATATTAAACAGAAAAATGAACATTTGATTAAAAATATTCTGTCTGATCATGGAGGTGAGTTTGAAAACTCACAATTTGAAAACTTCTGCAGGGACAATGGGATTACTCATCGATTCTCCTCCCCAAGAACACCTGAGCAGAATGGAATAGTAGAGAGGAGGAACCGGACACTTGTAGAGATGGCCCGTACACTGTTTGTTGAAGGTGGCTTACCAAGAAAATTTTGGGTAGAGGCAGTTAATATTGCATGCCATGTAATCAACAGAGCCATGGTAAGGCTTTTCACTGAGAAAACTCCTTATGAGATTCTGAAAGGTAAGAAGCTTTCAATTGCTTATTTCAAGATTTTTGGCTGTAAATGTTTCATTCATGTTAATGATAAAAGAGATCTTGATAAATTTGAACCTAAAAGTGATCCAGGAATCTTTCTTGGATATTCTGAATACACTAGAGCATATAGAGTGTACAACCTTAATTCTAAAACTGTTGAGGAATCTCCACATATTGTCTTTGATGAGTCCCTAAATAACTTTGAGGTTGGTCAATGCAGGAAAGAAGATGACAGAGAAATTCTTAAGAAAGAAAAACCTGAAGATCAATCAGACCAAGAAGAAGAAGCTGAAGAAGTCAATGCAGAGGAGCCTGTTGTTCAGGGGGAGGTAAATGAAGGTCAAGATAACCAAGTTATAAATGTCAGATTTTTAAGAGATCATCCTATTGAAAATATCATTGGTGACTTGCATGAACCCCCTAGGACTAGAGGCTTCATTAGAGCTCAAAATGAATTAAATGCATATGCATTGGTTTCTCATGTTGAACCCAAAACCATTGATAGTGCTCTCAAATATGTGCATTGGATCAATGCCATGCACGAAGAGCTTAATCAGTTTGACAGGAACAAGGTGTGGCATCTGGTCCTACCTCCTGATCATGGGACTGTCATTGGAACAAAATTGATTTTTAGGAATAAAACTGATGAGCTAGGTAATGTAGTTAAAAATAAAGCTAGACTTGTTGCTCAGGGGTACAATCAAGAATTCAGAATTGACTTTGAAGAGTCATTTGCCCCTGTAGCCAGGTTAGAAGCTATTATAATACTTTTGGCCTATGCATGCTCATTAGGAATAACTCTCCAGCAGATGGACGTTAAATCTGCTTTTCTCAATGGGGAAATAAAAGAGGATGTCTTTGTGAGACAATCTCCTGGCTTTGAATGCTTAGATTTTCCTAATCATGTTTATAAGTTAAATAAAGCTCTTTATGGCTTGAAGCAAGCCCCTAGAGCTTGGTATGACAAGCTCAGCAAATTCCTTACCGAGAAGAAGTTCACCAGAGGTGAGGTTGACTGTTGACCCCATAAACTATTTTTACAAAATTCAGATTTTCAGAAACTTCTGAGGAAGAAATATGCATGTATTCAACAAAGGACGACTAAGGGTCGTCAATGACAGTCAGGAGTATCAAGAAGACAATATATTTCTAGTACTCATTTTCGACCATGAAGAAGATATGTGAATGGATGACAATCTAACACAACATTAAGCTGGTACCAGGGATCACCCTGTCCACTTGGACTTAGTTGCAAAAGTTCGTGACTTAGCCAGTGCAGAGAAATCTTGTGAAGACATGCCTGAGAGAGTGATAGGGCAATCTACATGCAATGCTCTCTTTCACATCTACATATAGAACAATTTAATCACTAAGGCTGAGTCTCTTTTTAGAACAATGACAGATCATGGTCTGCTGAGATGTGCCCTTCTATATAACCATATGATACAACTATACATATCCAATGGTTAAGTGCATATGCAAATAGTGATGATGTAGAAGGCACAGAACAGGTGTTCTCAGAAGTGAAAATTGAGAAAAGTAGCTGCAGAGTGAATAACATATAGTACATTAGCCACAATATATATCAGAGGAGTTTTTTATGAAAAGGCAAGACATGCTTTGAAAGAGGTAGAGGCCAATGTGCCTTTATGAAAGATTGGATTATTTCCTTATCCCTTTGCATACGATTTTGAGACTCAGTTTACAGAATCTGGGAGAAACTGAAATCAATTTTCCAAAGGATGTGCAATGCTAAGTGCATGAGAAATATATATGAATGGTGATAAACTCTGTGACCCACATGTTCTCAAAGGATGAAGACAAAATAGAGGGCCTCCTTGCAGACAACTAAAGCTTTAAGTGTTTAAGTGGGAGTTTTTTATGCTGAACAACGATGTTTTTATAACAAAAAAAAAATGTATGAAGAGGATCCCTCCGGACCTACCAGGCCGGAGGGAGTTCCCTCCGCCCTGCACAGGCTGGAGGAGACCCCTCCGCCCTGCTGCAGGCAGGAGGGAACCCTCCTCTGCCCTGCTGCAGGCCGGAGGAGGTTCCTCCGCCCAGTTGCAGGCCGGAGGAGCCCTCTCCGCCCAACACCCAGGCCGGAGGGCCTCCCTGCACCAGCAGCAGGCCGGAGAGAGGGGGGGTCCGCCCTGCTAAACAGGCCGGAGGCCTGCCTCCGCCCAGCAGCAGGCCGGAGGGCCTGCCTCCGCCCTGCAGCAGGCCGGAGGAGGTCCCTCCGCCCTGCAGCAGGCCGGAGGGCCTCCCTCCGCCTTGCCACAGGTCGGAGGGCCTCCCTCCGCCCTGCCACAGGCCGGAGGGAGCTCCTTCGCCCTGCTAGCAGGCCGGAGGGAGTTCCTCGCCCATGGGTTGTGCGGTTACAAAAAAAAAAGGAAGAAAAGGAAGAGAAAAGAAGAGAAAAGAAGAAATAAATGCTGGAAGGAGAAGAGACAGGGAGGAGGAAGATCAAAGGGCTTGCCTCTTGGAATTCCACCGGAGGAGAAGGCCAATGGAGCTCCTCCGCCCTTGCTCCAAACCACTATAAGAAGATGCTCCCACAAGAAGACAAGGAGAAGATCAAGAACAGACAGCAAGAAGCAAAGGCACAGCTACGAGAAGAGAAGAAACAACAGGTTGCAAGCCTCCTTCTTAGGTTTCTTTTGTTAAGAGAAAAACCTGTTTTAGGTGGAGGATTTACTTAAGGAGAGTTTACTTAAATACCCTCCAGCAAGCATGTTATGTACAAATGGGTTCAAATAAGTTCAAGTGGATTCAAATGCTACTACATTCAGCTATGTTGATTGATTAAAAGGAGCATGTTAGAATATTTTCATGTCCAAGACTCTATGGAAGGTTTCAAGGTGTAAAATTATAAATTTACCATTATGTCTTGGGAAATCACATAAATGCCCCAAGGAGTTATGCAAGAGTTTTTGAAATCAGAAAGTCTATAGAAAAAGTTCCTATGATTCCAAATGTGTCCAAAGTTGGCGAACAACATATCTAGTTCATGAAGAAATTGAAGATTGCAAATATACCCTCAAAGCTCGTAAAATTGTGCAAATATCCAAGATATGAGCAAAAATGAATGAAATTTCAGAAGGAACAAATGTTGAAAGGCACATTACATAAAAATCCGGCTTTGATGGAAAATTGCATTAAAACCCTTCCATGAAGGAAATATTACAAATAAACCCTCGCATGGAGGGAAAATTGCAATGATGCCCTATCTTGGGGCAAAAGGAAATGCTTTCTCTCGAACTAATATTGCGGTAAAAAGAGTCAATATTATGAGGGCAAGAAAGGAACATTTAGCAGTTTTAATCAAGGGTATTCGGACTTGTCCGATGTAAATTAACACCGATTCCATTCGGTGGGGAAGAATCCAGTACACGAACTCTTAAATCGTCTGATAAATCACGCGCGCGGAAATTATAACATGCGAGTTTAAAAAGTCAAAATACAGATACGCACGTTTTGTTTCCCTACCGGAACGGAACATTTATATTTTTTTTCCGCGTGTAAACATTGACCAAACGTTGTTCACTAAGGTAAGTCATCCAGACATTCTCCTTGTTCAGATTTATGTGGATGACATTGTGTTTGGGTCAACTAACCCCAAATTGTGTAAGGAATTTTCCGAACTAATGACACAAGAATTTGAGATAAGCTCAATGGGTGAGCTAAAATTGTTTCTTGGACTACAGGTGACTCAAACAAAAGATGGAACATTTATCACCCAGTCTAAGTACATAAGGGATCTGCTGAAGAAGTTCAAATTTGAAAACCTCAAGGAAATTGCCGCACCAATGGGTACTTCAACAAGTCTTGATGAAGACTCCAAAGGTAATACAGTGGACCAAAAGCTGTATCGAGGTATGATCGGATCCCTTTTATATCTTACTGCATCTAGGCCTGATATACAGTTTGTAGTGTGTTTATGTGCCAGATTTCAGGCTAGTCCTAAGGAGTCTCACCTTAAAGCAGTGAAAAAGATCTTTAGGTATTTATCAGGCACTCAAGAACTTGGACTTTGGTACCCTACTAGGTGTGAGCTAGAGCTTCTGACATACACTGATGCAGACTATGCTGGGTGTCGGATAGATAGGAAAAGCACTAGTGGGCATTGCCAATTTCTAGGTGGCTGCCTAGTATCCTGGGCTTCTAAGAAGCAACACACAATTGCATTGTCCACTGCAGAGGCAGAATATGATGCTGCAGGAAATTGTGCAGCTCAGGTACTATGGATCAAGCAGCAGCTTTCAGATTATCAGATAAAATTGGGATGCATTCCAATTTTATGTGATAATACTAGTGCTATTTGCCTAACTAAAAATCCAGTTCATCACTCTAGGACTAAGCACATTGAAATAAAACACCACTTTCTTAGAGATGTTGTAAGTAAAAATGAAATTGAATTAATATTTGTTGAAACTGAAAAACAGACTGCTGACATTTTTACTAAACCCCTTGGAAATGAAAGATTTAAATATCTAAGACGAGAATTGGGGCTGTGTAAATTTCAGCAAGAAAATGATGAATAAAATTCATTCTTGAGCTGTGTGTTGATATGTTCTGAGGTGATTGTGTCAGCCTGTTCCTTAAAAAGTTGAATAAAGAAGATTCTTGAGTATTCGGTTGTTTGATGTCTTGCACAAACTTTTTCTGATGGTTGTGTATGAGTTGCACAGAGTCTTGATGCACGTATTGCACCTAGCCTATGCAATGTGTGAGCACTCAGGTCATTGCATACTTTGCATGAAGCATAAGTCATTGTATGTCTTTAGGTTGGTGCATATTGCATTCTAGCCACATGTAGGTCGGTGCATATCTATACCGCACATACATATAAGTCCGTGCATTGTCTACATTTTGCACGCTAATGTCGATGCATGTCTTGCATATTGTCGATGCATAATGTAAGTTTGTAGCATGAAGGTCGGTGCATCTTTTATCCAAACTGCATGATAAGGTCAGTGCATTGCATTGCTCGTGAAGGATAAGGTCGATGCAAAGTTTGTCTGTTGTATATCTAAGTTAATGCATATTGATGTCAGGGGGAGGATAGCAATATCTGAACTAAGTTCAATCCCTTCTCTCTCTTTGAAAACTCGAGTTGATTCTGCTCCTTAATGTCCACTCCTTTTACACAGAATGAATAATAGTCTAGTAATTGGTTCATTGTCGTGAGCTGCAATTATTACAACTCTTCTGCTATAAGAATCACATGTGCTCATTGAATGAACTGAAGGTTTAACTTTAATAGGCTGTAGAGTTCAACAGACTGTCTTCAGAAAATAAGGTGATAGAAAATATTTATAGCTCTTAACCTCTATCTCATGGCAATAATAGAACATGTCTTCACAGTATCTGAACATGACAGATTTAGTGATGTCTAAGGTTTGAAAACTAAAGTCTGTATTGTTCTTAAACAAGGCACCCCTAAAAGTTATAAGGGCAGCAACAATAAGATCATTAAAGAAAAAGAAATGAACAAAGTGGCAGAGCAATGACTGAGTTACACTGAGAAACTGAGGTCTCCATCAAAGAAATGGAGAGTACCTTAAGTCATGAAGTGGCTCAAGTTAACTCTGTTCATGTGGTCAAATTTATAGGAGAGGTTTCACTGAGTAACTAGGGGTACTGGCCTCTGATCAAGGTGTACCCTTAATGTCAAAAGTGCAAACTATCCTTGTAGCTTTTGATCAGAGACATATATAGTAGTTTATGCTTAGTAATTGGGGGTATTAGCCTCTAATCAAGGTATACATCTAATGTCAACGGCATAAATGACACGTGTCTATTCAATAAGTTCAAATTTCTGAAACTCATGAAAGAAAATTGCTGTAACCCTTGGAAAAACAAAAGTCATTGAGTGTCAATTGTTTAACCTCAATACAAATTCAAGTGACTTTCCTTGCTATTCACTCTCTCTGAAATAAGTAGGGTGTTGTCTCGACCTAGACTTTTATGGTTATGTGACTCAGGTTCATTGCTATAAATGGAGTATATAACCCTATTTCAGAAAGTCAGTGAATTCACTTTACCTTCTATAACTGTTAAACCTGACTTTAATCAAGAAAGCCCATTGCTCGATTCATATGACTTAAGGGTTGCCCCATAATTTGCTCACATTCTGAACTGTTACATAGAATGTTATTCCGACGGCATCATTCCTCCACCTTCCTCCTTATTTGCTGATGGCAAAGGGGGAGAATATGTGTTTGCATTCAGATTCTCAAGGGGAGAGTCTATGTTCAAGGGGTAGGATTCAGATATTCAAGGGGAGAGTCTATGTTCAAGGGGTAGGAGTCAGATATTCAAAGGACTCACTCAGGGAGTAAGTCTGTGCATAACTTGTGTAGTTGCATGCATGACACTTGATTATCATTCATGTCTCATCAAAATACATCATCTCATTGTATTCATTCTATGTGTTGCCATCATAAAAAAGGGGGAGATTGTTGGGACTCCTCTAGGTTGATAAGCAGTTCGTGCACTGCTTTGTGATGTAATGGTTTGATGATTGACAATAGTTGTTTTGATGATTAGCAACAGTGGTGTGTGACTTAGTTGACTTTACTTCTATATATGATGGTGTAAGTATTTTGATGCATTCATATGTCAGATAATCACATCAATGGTGTGTGCATCTTAGTCTGTGCATTGAATAGAGTCGGTGCAACACATGGTTAATTTTGCATTGAGTCTGTGCAATCCTCGCTGATGCACACGACTAAGTCGGTGCAATTCTTCTCGATGCACGCCACCGAGTCGGTGCAACCTTTGCACCAGGCACTTAGAGTCTGTGCAATATGTCTTAGGTAACTCGGTGCATAGAAGTTCATGCATTCGCCGTTTACACATGTCTGTGCAAGTCAAGCATTCTGTGTGAATAAGTCTGTGCAAGCTCAGGCATGGGGCATGCTAAGTCAGTTCAACGTCTTCAGTGGCAAGTCATCAGGTCAGTGCAATACTTGCCCATTGCACACACCCAGCCGATGTATCCGTAGGCTTTGTGTTGAAACCATGTCTGTGCATCTGCTTTTGAAGAGATGATTGAGTCTGTGCATGTGTATGTGAACACCACAATTGAGTCCGTGCATCAAAATCTCTACTCTGTGCAATCTCCTTTTTATACCGTATAATTGTCTGAATATGACCTATATCTGATGCCTTGACAGGTGCCTTTTCGTAAAGACTAAGAAGGGCACGTGATCCAAGATTGAAGAAAGTGCCAGGATCGTGACACGTGGAAAGCAGCTATGCTGTGATGCCGCCACGTGACGAAGGTGTTTGGGCGGGAATTGTGGTGACCACACGCCCTATCCTTCTACTGCTCTATAAATAAGAAGCTTCTTCCTCAAGAGAAAGTGATCGTGAACATACTTCGAAAGAGCAGAAGCAGAGAGAGCTTGCACGATCCAGAGAGAAGAGAACAAGAAGAAAGAGAGAAGAAGAGAAGGAGAGAGTTAAAAGAAAGGTGTCTGAGAGAATACTGTGAGTGCTTATTCCTCAATCTCTCGGTTCAGAACCGGAGCTGAAATTGCTCAGTGTTGAGCTACATTCCCCTAGTGGGTTCGTTCGCTTGTTTTCTTTTTCGTTTCTGAAACTGCGTTTCCAAGCTGTGTCAGTGGAGCAAGCTGTGAAGCTCAGCGGTTTGCAGAGGAGGATTCCTCTGGACGGGTAAAGCTATAAGTCCCCAGCGGTTTGCAGAGGAGGATTCCTCTGGACGACATAAGCTGTAACGCCCAGCGGTCTGTAGGGTTTTGACCCCAAAGCTGTGGATCAGCGAAGCTGTGTATCAGCAGTAGAAGCCATATTCCGGTTTGGAGTGTGGGGTGGACGTAGATCTCGGGTTTGAGATCGAACCACCTTAAAAATCTCTGACTACTGTGCGATTGCTGTGTGGATTGTGTGCATCCTGTTTATTTCTTCGATCCGTTGTAGATGAATGCTTAGGACCGTCTTGATTTAGATCTGTTAGGTCGCCTTTCATTGATAGTGTTGTTTATCCTTCTGTCGTCCAACAACAGCTTGTTTTAATTCCACACTTGGAACTGTTGTTGTTGGTTTTAATTGGGTGACTGATCTATTCACCCCCTCTAGATCGTATATCGCATCCTAACACTTGGTATCAGAGCATACCATCTATCCTAACACATCCAAGGGAGATTCTTTTGGCATGGAAGTGGGGAGAAATGTGGGGGTTGGCATGATATCAAGTTGGGAAGGGTGGCTACTAGTAAGGAACAACGAGGCTTGGGAATCAAGAATGTTAGAGATTTCAATTTGGCTCTCTTATACACATGATTGTGAAGGTTGTGATTAGGAGATAATGGGCTATGGGCACATGTTATCAAACATAGATACTTTTGTAGGAGGCAAGTATGGGACTTGGATTCTTCTGCTTAGCACCGGACTTCTTCGATCTGGCGAGATATTTGGACATGCAGGGACATTTATCTCTTCAAGTGTGCGGGTCTGACTAGGGAAAGGAGATCAGTGCCTTTTCTGGAAGGACAGATGGTGCGAGAACTTCACGTTGGAGGCTTCTTTCTCTGGGCTTTTTGCGGTTTCAGCTGACCCCTTGAGGCCGGTCGCCCAGGCTTTTGATTCCCACATAACAGGGGGTATATGGGCACTGACTTTCAGGAGAGACCTTAGGAGCGACGAGATGAAGCTGCTTCAGGACCTCTTACTCTTCCTTCACGATTACGCTCCTCACGTTGATAGGGAGGATGCGTGGACTTGGAGGTGGGGTAAGAAGGGGTGCTTCTAAGTGAGGTCGGTTTATTCCAACACATCCGACTGTGAAGTGCGCCATAGTCTTGCCTCTTAGGTGTGGTCGCCACGTAGTTCATTGAAGGTGAAGCTTCTCATTTAGAGGATTTCCCATGCGAGGCTTCCTACCTGAGACAAGCTGTTACCTTTCATTCTGGGGATCCAGACATCTTGTAGTCTATGTGGACTCGAGGATGAGACCATGGACCACCTGTTTGTGGGTTGCACCTATACGCAGGAGGTGTGGGAGGGCTGGCTAGGAGAGCCTTTTGTGTCTTTGGTCGCTAGTGAGAGGTGCATCAGCTTATGGCGACGTGGGGGAGGGAGGCTAGAGCGGAGCCTTCTCTTGTTTTTTTTATTTGTGAAAGAGTGAGAGAATGGGCGAAGTTGCTTTATAATGTTAATTCTCTCAACTCCCCTCTTTTGTTTTGTTAGGGGTTAGTGTCGTACACCTTGGTGTGCCTTTGCTCAAGGCTTTTTGGGAAGAGCTTTGCCTATACTTGTATATTTCCCTTTTTTAATGTAATACGATAGTGGTACTACCCACTTAAAAAAAAAGATATTATGGTTATCCCCCCTTTGATGTGTCTTTTTACTCAAGATGAGGAGACTACAATTGTGCTCCATATCCACAATATTCAGACACATCATCACAACAATCAACTGAAGGCACTTACTAAGTCCCCGGGATCCTAGGTTGGACACCTATCATGACAGTCTACACCAACACAGAGGAGTACAACCGATATCTCATGGATTATCAACTCATGTATGCCGCGTACATGTCATGGAAGGACTATGTACAATATCTAGAAAACTCTTTCAATGTACGCCTCCAATGAATGGAAGGTAACATTTGAACATGTCATGTTTTTCATGAAAAAACGAGTTTTACCTATGTTAGAACACCTTTCCTATTTTTTCAAGAAAATTTAAACTTTTTTACAGTTTTTTTGGCATGTCTTTGGGATGCTGGCATGACTCGGCCAGGGATTGGATCGAGATTGGGCCGGATCGGCCAATCCTGCCGAACCGGATCGGTTCGGGACCAGGCGATCTGATCCCGATCCTTGATCCTGTCTTACTTGCCCGATTGTGAGATTTCTTGCACTTTCGGCGGAAACCAAGTAGAGGATATTGGCCATCTGATGGTAGCCTGCCCTGTCAGCCAAGATGTTTGGACTGCACTTAGTCAAGTATTCTAATTCTCCACAGCTTTTATTGTAGTCCAGCAAATGGTGAAAGGTCTTCGGAGTTTTGGAAGCAGCTTCAACTGACAAGAATTGCATGACTCTGCTTGGCCTTATTCCTCATGCTAGTTGCTGGAGCATCTAGAGGGAGTGAATTGACGTCATTTTTCAAGGCAGTACCCTTGATGTTGAGAATCTCTCTCTTAGATCATTATCTCTAATCTTTCAGTCGTCCTGGTATTTCCATCATATGCCATTAGATGAGTGGAAGAGGGTGGTACATATGTTATCGTGTAATGCCCTCCCCATGATTTCTCTCCTTTTTTTTTGGAGGTTGAGGAACCTCTAACATCATCCACCGTACTACCTCTGTTTAGCAATAAAATTGGTGGTACAATCCACACTCTTAGAAAAAATATTCTAACTTCACACTGTGTAATATAATTATTTAAGTTTGAAAAGATATTTGTCGAGGAATTTAGATTAGTCGGACTGTGTTCAAATTGGGCCCAGATCATCCATCCGACTAATATTGGTCTGATCCTGCCAGATTCAGTCCAATCCAGCTTTATTCCCCATCTTTTTTGGGCCAAATTTCTAAGGGAATCGGCTGATCCAACTGATTCAGGCCTGAGCTGGTCAACTGCGCCGATTCAGCTGATTCCTACCTTTTTTTCAGGGGGCTTATCAAGGCTCAAAGTCAGATCACCCAACTGGCAATCCAATCAGGATCAGCTGATTCTGCAGTCCATGACATCTTATCTTTGGCAATATCTGTCCATGACCATCATGAATGATTGTGCCATCAACATTAATAACTACAGAACTTATGAACCCATAGGAGAAAACTTCTGAACCCATAGGAGAACATGAATATTCTAGTTGGGTTTTGTTTCACCTATGCTCGGCTAGCCAACAAATGTGCGTAGTTCTTTAAACCTGCAGTAGCTTTCTTAAGAAACATGCCTTCATGGCATCATGTGAGCAACGTAAGTAACAAGGTCGCTTTATGGATTTTGTTCCTGATCCCTAGAGTTTCTCTCAAGGAGAACTATCCTCCGCAACCAACTGATGCTACCAGCGGTTACTGAACAACTATCAATCAAGCTGAAAAGCTTTGTTGTGTGATAGACTCAAGGCAGTTGAAGTGCCCAGCCTTGGGGAGTTACATTCACTATTCTGTCTATTCTGTATACTTGCTTTTTATGATGACATTATTAGAAATGGAATTTGTACAAAAAGCATTTCACCTTTACCTAGAAACATGTTGGATAAAAGCATCAGTTCGTTTCATGTTACTCACTCAATATGATGGTAGAAGTTCAAAAAGTAGAAGCACTAGTGAGGGGAAAAAAGATCATACACCCTAGAATCAGGTAATGAATATCTACATTGCACTACCAAAAGTTTTTCACGAAGATGTTTATGTCAAACAGAAAGAGTTGTATGATCTTCATTAATTATTCAGAGACCAACTAAATCTAGCATTTTCTTAATTAAGAGCACTAGAGGTTGTGAGATATGATTTTGCTTAAAACACAATCTTATTTTCTACAGTCGGCGTTAATTGTATTATCTAGCTAATGAACAATTTAGAGACCAATTGAGCTACCATTGTTTCAGTTAAGAAATCAAAGAAGATTATGTTTGCAGCATTTGATATTGAGCAACTGCTATGTTCGTTTTTTTGTTATTCAGTTGGTAACTGAAATTGAAGAATTTAAATGCAAGACTTTTGTTGTAGAAATAGGAGGAATAGTGTTTTGGCTTTCATTCTATATTTTTATTTTTATGCTGAATTATATTTCAGGGCTCTATCCGGCAATTCATCCTCTACGTGGTCTACAGTATTACACCTGTGGGAGATTAGAATGGTCAGATATGATGTTATCCCTTCGTTTCCCTTTTGATAGTGTATTTATGTTTGTTTGGCACTTTTACAAAGCATATCTGCCTTGTGTGAAAATCTTTCTTCTGGATTTTCTCTGGGTGGTCCATGTACGTGGGATGGAGTTACATGTATCAAAACATCATTAATAAATGAAAATGTCATCACCTTTTGTCACGTTGTTGGCCACAGAATTATATAAATATAGAGATTCACAGGTGTATAGGGTGTTCTTTTTGAAAATAAACATCTTGTATGAGAATTTATTCCGTGGTTGCGCATTGTATCAAACGATTTGGGTTCGGGTGTTGGACCTTTTCCCACTGACCGCAGTTAGTGTTGATTTATATCGGCCTAATATCCGAGCACCTTTGTTTGACTGTCAAAGAAACCTCAAAGTCTCTTACATAGGTTCAGATGTTGAGGGCCTGCTCGATTGGGTGACTCGTAATGACCGCTCATTTACCACCGACAGACTGACTAGACTAGGGTTTCATCAAAGGCTTCTTAAATTCAGGCAAAGCCCTAAAATTTAGGAGCATGAGATGAGTACAATTTTGCAAAAGCCATAGGCATTTGAAGTGGCGGAAGGTTTCCTAGACCCCGAGAGTATTTTTGGTAATTTTACCTTTCCAGGGGTATCTTGATAATTTTATCGGGTCAGGGATATTTCTGAAATTTCTGGGTTGGAGCGAAAGTAGGGTTGGACCACTGACTTCCCAAGGCACTGAGGCCATTTATATAGGGTTTTAGGGGGTGACTAGGCCATTTCTAGGTCGCAAGGTTATTTTAGTAATTTTATCAAACCCTACTAACACCTAGATTTGAGGCGACACCCAACCGTCGGACTGGGCTGACAACATCCTCGAGCCGAAGGAGTGACGAGGGCTTTTTAGAAGGCTCACGTGTGTCAATTGTGCCAAAGAAGGGGGGTATATACAATTCCCAAAAGTCGGGAGTTTTCTTATAATTTTCCCTGACCGATGTAGCTAGGAAATCTGTAGAATACATCATGTAACTTCATGGCCCAAGTGGGAATAAGGGTTGTCGGCAAGTTGTTGACTATATATTACAGAGATCCGCACTAACGCGGGAAATAGGGGCGTAGCCCCAATTACAAGAAATTGTAGGGTAAAATTGTAAATAATAGCATTTTTTGTTTCTCACAATCTCGGGGAGGACATTTTTGTAATTCCCCCGTTATAGGGGCAGAACTACATAACTTAGTCGTCCAAGGACGTAGAAACTTACAAACATGGCCCACAGAGGGTATAATTACAAAAATACCCCTTAGGGGTATAAATTCAAGACTCAGAGACTTAACCCTCACGGGTTAAAACAACGAACAAAGTCCTTGATGCTGAGTGCTGGATGCTTCGTAGATGCTCTCCGTGCATAGTAGCTCTCAGTGTGGACCCTTGGGGGTCTATTTATAAAAGTGGGGGACTACCCGGGAGTGTTTGAACCCGTATGGGTTAATGGGATGGAAATGACCCTGGGAGGGTCTTTTTTCCCTTCTTCCTTTTATCTCTTTTTTGTGTGCGGGAGAGAAGCTAGGCGGGGGTCAAAGGACCTCGGACCCGCCCGGGGTCAAGTGACCCCAGGCAAGTCTGCGCGGGACCTGCCTGGGGTCAGATCCGGGGTCATCCGACCCCGGGCCAGTCCTGCCTGGGGTCGCGCGACCCCAGGTAGGGTCTCCCGCCTACGCGCGGACCTCCCCGGGGTCGGGCGACCCCGGACGGGTCCTCCATCTCCCTATTGGCCCATTCCCTACTATGTTAACCTACATATTAAGTGAGAGAGGGGGTGAGGATTGTCTTAAAATCACCAATGGCCAAAGAGGTGACCGGAACCGAGGGGGGGGGGGAGAGAAGTGGGGTGACCACACTCCCATCCCACAAAAATATCAACTTGGCTTCACTATGGAGGTTGTCCACCCCGGGGAGGTCTGGGCCACCCAAGTCCCTGTTGTTGCTGTTTCCACCTTCACCACCCCGGACAGGTGGTTGGCCACCCCGGGCAGGTGCCTCCATCCCTGGCAGATCTCCACCCCGAGTTGGTGGATGGTGGCTGGGTGTTGCACCTCGGAGAGGTCTGGAGTGCAGTCCACCCCGGACAAGTGGAGGTCCCTACTGTCCAACCTGAACAGGTGGGGAATTATCCCGGGGTAATTTGCTTTCTTGTTTTTTTTCTGTAGGCAAAAATTACTGCCAACACATGTCCCGATTGTGGAATACCTAAACGCGGCATTTATATCGAGTCGATTGGGACAAGCACTAAATAAACATCAATAAATCAACACGGACAACTTCAAATTTGCACAATGGTATGAGCCAATTAATTTATTATAAATCAATTCCAAATCTTACATAAAGACATCATAAGGACTCGAATACTATTCCAAATTCTTCAAATGAAAACGATTACGTGGACTCTCTCTACTAACTAAAAACGTGAAAAGACTCTCTCTAAGGACAACTTGGTGCACTCTTATCACTCTTGACCCTCCCCTTCTGAGTGGATTTCATCATCCGAGTTACCTGAAAAATAACAATAAACACCGAATGAGCGAAAAAATTAGTACGAATTATGTCTCATTACCAGGCAATCTTTAAGTAATTAATTCATTCTCATTGTAACAGGGGTACTAAATTGTGCAACAGGTTCGAATATGTAAAACAAATCTATAGGATGATAATCAGAGGTTACATGAGGATGTAATTAGTAAGGATGAGGAATTGCAAGTAATGGAAATTTAGAGAACAAGATAGAGATTTCCAAATAGAACAATGCTAGGAAGTAGGATGACTTTACATGTAATCAATTTCAATGAACATATACCAAGTGAAATATAACGAGAGATTGGCCATATAACAAGTAATAACCCATAAGGGTCAACACTATCATGTACAAGTCAAACAATCATTCATTCATGTAATGATTTAATTGTCTAGATCAATCAAGCACACATTTAGTGGTGCAATGTCACACCTAATCATTCACACTTCCGCGGGCACAACTACTTTCGGGTGTTCCTCGCAAGACTATATTGGGTCCTATAATTGTCAAGCATTGGGGTTGTTGGATCAATGATCCCATGTAATTTTTAGACAATCCTATTTTTAACGGCCAAGCAAATTCCAAGGATTTAATCTTAGTAACCAAAGTGCAAAATCTAGTAAGACTTCATGAGAAAGGAATTCAAGGAATCAGGGTTGCAGGAACAGTAAGTTCTGCTTCCAGAGAGATTAAGAAGATTCCAGATTGTAGAGACGGTAAACAGATTTCACGAGAACCAAGGTGAAACATAGATTGAATCGCATCACCACAGACGGACGCATTATAAAGGAATTACACAGAACCACGTCACAACAACATGGCGCATTCTAAATAGGCCAGTTAAATCGTGTCTTAAAAGTAGAACGTGATTCAGAAGAGTTTTTGTGGTAAAACGAACCTAGTGATCGAAGAGGGATTCCTTCGATGTCGAGGTCTTACGAAGGCCTTAGTGGAGGATATTTCTGTCCGACAATAGAAATTTTCGAACGAAGGGTCCTTCTTTCACCAAGAAATGTGTATTCGAGAGAAACCGAGAATAAAAAAAATCACCAGCTTCTGTCGTCGAAGGATCAACAACAATATCTTCCTTGGAGATTACATGGTCAAGAAATGAGATTTCTTTTAGCTAAAACTCACGTTTACTCAACTTAGCATACAACTTGTTATCCTTTAATAATTGCAAAGTAGTTCTCAAATGAGCTTTATGCTCTTTTTTGGTCTTGGAATAAATTAATATATCATCTATAAAAACCACCACAAATTGATCTAGATAAGGTCTGAACATATTATTCATCAATTGCATAAACGTCGCATGTGCATTACTCAGCCCAAAAGGCATAACAACAAACTTATAAAGTCGATACTCGCTCCTGAATGCTATCTTATATATATCTTCTTTAATCCTCAACTAGTGGTAAACTGACCTGAGGTCAATCTTAGAGAAATACCGAGCTCTAAAGATTTGATCAAATAGCTCATCAATCCTTGGAAAAGGATACTTATTTTTGATTGTCAACTGATTTAACTGTCTATAATCAATGCATAGTCTCAAAGATCCATCCTCCTTTCTCACAAATAGAGCAGGCACGCCCCAGGGTGAAGTACTAGGCCTGATAAATCCCTTCTCCAACAATTCCATCAATTACTCCTTCAACTATTTTAACTCAGCAGGTGACATTCTATAAAGAGTTTTAGACACAGGGACTACTCTTGGAAGTAAGTCAATAGAGAAAGTGACCTCTCTCTCAGGTGGCATCTCAGGTAACTCATATGGAAACATATCAAGGTGCTCTTTAACAATGGGAATATCCTTAATAATAGATCCCTTATGTTCAGCCAAAACAATAGAAGTCAAGAATGCAACCCATCTTCTCTCCATCAATTTATGAGCTCGAAGGGCAGAGATAAGAAGCGGGTGCCTAGGGGTGCTCACCATAGGTTACCATTCCCTGCCTGCAATCTACACTAGCACCATGCTTGGCTAACCAATTGGCTCCTAGGATCATATCATGCCATTCCATGTCCATGCACACTAAATCAACAACTAAGTTGTGACCACAAACTAAAACCTCACTAGAAGGGTAAAAGTATCTAAGTTCTGTTCCAGCTCCTATGGGTGTGGTGATGACAAGTTCAGATTTCAAAGGAACGGGTTTCATAGATAAGGTAGTAGTAAAATTATGAGATATAAAAGAATGGGTGGCTCCAGTATCGAACAGAACAAAGGCAAATTTAGAATTAATAATGAGGGTACCTTCCACCACTCCTCCTTCAGTAGGCTCAAGACTCTCTTAATGCTTATAGCCTTCCTTGACGTCTTGGTCCGCCTTGATGCTTGTCTTGTGGGACTTGATCCTTTATAAGAGGGTAATCAAGAATCCTTTGGTCCCTACTCCCACAGTGTAGACATGCTCCCAGTCTCCTCCAACACTCTTTGGATCTGTGACCAGCCTTGTCACAGTGCTTGCAAACCTCCTTGGGTGATGTGGTAGGAGTAATCTGTTTATCACCTTCTTTAAACTTCTTATCCTTGTGGAATCCTTTACCTATATGCAACCTTTTTCTCTCAAATGTTGGCTTAAAATTTTCAGAGCTAGTAGCTTGCTCTTTCTTCGCGATTTTCCCCTTGATTCGGTATGTCAAATTAGTGACATCCTCTAGCAATTGGGTTCTCTAACCATATCATCATAGGTCTGAATGTCCATAGGTGCCAATTGGGTAATGTATTGAGGCTTTAACCCATTTAAGAATCTCTTCGCTTTCATCCTCTTCGTGCCAATCAGATGTGGGGTATAATGGGCCAGTCTAAAAAATTGTGCCTCATACTCAGCTATTGTCAGGTTCCTTTGTTTAAGAGAGGTGAACTCTGTTGCCTTCTTCTCTTGGACTCTTTCCGAGAAATACTTATCATTAAAGTATTCCAAGAATCCTTCCCAAGTAATCTGAGCATGGGGCAAAGTAGTTTTTATAGGCTAACCAGCAAGGATGGCAGTTTCAGTTTCGGCCCGAAATCAAATATAATATTTTTTTTTGTAGGGGAGTTGGCGTCCGGTTTCCCCGGTTGGTTTCGTATTGTCCAAGGCCGAAACTGCTACGTTTCTGCTGAAACGTAGCAATTTCGACCGAAACTATCATCCACGCCCACTAGGCACTAGCATCTCTTTCCAACTGGAATGTAGCTAACAAAACTCTCTTGGTCAGCACATTGCATGACTCTAAATATCCTTTTCATCTCCTTGACTCAATGTTTAACTTCATTATGGTCAGGAGAACCATTAAATCTCGGGGGATTCATACCCCTAAAGTTTCCTTCTAGATCCCCAGCTCTATGGTGAGCTCCACCTTGAGCTACTTGTTGCAAGACTTGGGTCAGTCCTTGAACAGTCCTTTGCATCTCTTTCCATTGAGCACGTTCGGTTGCCATCTGCAAAACAATTTCAGAAGTTAATTATCTTACTTTTTATATTTAAATATTTTTTAGCACTTAGCCCAAGGTTCTACCAATCTCACCGGTCAATTATAATGAACTAGCATAGGCCATAGGCCCTAAAAATCATGGTAGCCTAAAATCTATGGTCAAAAGCTTTGGGTCTTAATAACCTAGGCTCTGATACCACAAAACTGTCATGTCTCAATTGCGGAATATCGGAACACAACAGTTATATCGAGTCGATCGAGACAAGCACTAAATAAACATCAATAAATCAACATGGACAACTCCAAATTTGCACAATGATCTGAGCCATTAATTTATTATGAATCAATTCCAAATCTGAGTTTTAGTACATAAAGACATCATAAGGATTCCAAACTCTTCAAATGAAAACAGTTACATAGACTCTCTTCACTAACTAAAAACGTGAAAAGACTCTCTAAGGACAACTTGGTGCACTCCATCATTCTTGTCCCTCCCCTTCTGAGTGGATTTCATTATCCAAATTACCTGAAAAGCAACAATAAACACTGAATGAGCGAAAAGCTCAGTACTCATTACTGAGCAATCTTTCAGTAATTAATGTGTTCTCATTATAATAGGGGTACTAAATCATGCAACAGGTTTGAATATGTAAAATAAATATGTAGGATGATAATCAGAGGTGATATGAGGATATAATCAGTAATGATGAGAAATTGCAAGTAATGGAAATTTAGAGAACAAGATAGAGATTTCTAAATAGAACAATGTTAGGAATAACTTTACATGTAATCAATTTCAATTAACATATATCAAGTGAAATATAACAAGAGATTGGTCATATAACAAGTAATAACTTATAAGGGTCAACACTATCATGTACAAATCAAACAATCATTCATTGATGTAACGATTAAATTGCCTAGATCAATCAAGCATGTATGTAGTGATGCAATACCATACCTGGTCATTCACACTCTTGCGGACACAAGTACTTTCAGACATTTCTCCCAAGACCAGATCTGGTCTTATAATTGTCGGACATTGGGGTTGTTAGATCAAAGATCTCATGTAATTTCTAGACAATCTCATTTTTAATGGCCAAGCGAATTTTAAGGATTTAAGCTTAGTAACCAAGGTGTAGAATCTATTAAGACTTCATGAGACATGAAGGAATTCAAGGAATCAGGGTATCAGGAATAGTAAGTTCTATTTCCACAGAGATTAAGAAGATTCCAGATTGCAGAGACGATAAACATATTTCGCGAGAAGCTAGGCGAAACATAGGTTGAATCGCGTCATCACAGACGGACGCGTTATAAAGGAATTACGCAGAACCACATCACAACAGCATGGCCGTTCACAAGAGAATTTGTAGAATTGCGTCACAACAGCATGGCACGTTCTAAATAGGCTGGTTAAATTGTGTCTTAATAGTAGGACGTGATTTAGAAGAGTTTTCAGGGTTTTATGGTACAACCAACCCAATGATCGAAGAGGGGTTCCTTCGATGTCGGAGTCTTACGGAGGTCTTAGTGGAGGAGATTTCGATCCGACGCGAGGAATTTCTGAATGGAAGGTACTTCTTTCACCAAGAAATGTGTATTCGAGAGAAACCAACATTAAAAAAAATCAAAAGCATAGATGGTTGAATCACGTCTTAACAGGAAGACATGATTCATAGTATTTTCCAAAAATGAATTAAAATAAATCACAGAAAAGCACGAATCGCGTCATAGTGGAAAGGTGTGATTTGCGAATCACGCCTTCCCCCTTAGATGTGGCATGAAATGTAAACCTAAATCTTGTCGAGTCTATAGGATGCCTATCCAAGTAATGTTGGAATTAATAAAAGAATAGAGGCAATTTACAACCAAATAGGGAAGGATGAATCAAGAGAGAAAGATGTCAGATCACAGGGTTATAAGATTTAATCAATTAACTAAATTTAAAGATCAAACAGACTTGACTAATCAGATTGATTATAGAGTCTTGAAGGAAACATCATATCACAGTTAGGGAGTTAAATATAGAATTTTAAGAATTAATTACCAATTTTAGGTTTACAGAATTAATTACAGATTGCATATTTAAGGGTAAAACACGGTCTTAAAGACATGATTAAGGAACTAAAATATGGTTTTAAAAACTGGATTAATAATCTTAAATCAGCTCATGATAGCTCGACGTGAATCTTGAATTGTGTCAGGTGGTCCGTGCAATATACATGATTCGCGCCTTCCCCATTAGATGCTTTACTGGCGATGAATCTAAATCGTGTCCAACTGCCTGGGCGCTTTTCAAATCGCATCCTCTGGTCTAGACGTGATTCAAGTTCGTAACAGAAAACTCGAACATCATTTGACACTTCGATATTGCACGCTTAAACACCAAATTGGCGATGGATACAAGACCAAAAACAGTCTATGATGAACGATCCACGTATAGAATCGAGAGATTTGCATATTGAACAAGTAATTAGATTAATTTGGTTTAGCTTGTGGGAAAATCTACGTAGACGATGAACGACGAAGAAGACAAAGACACGGCCTTTCCTCTAACACAAACAAGCCTCGATCCCATGGAGCAACCACCCTTCACGATCAATTAGGGTTGGCTAGGAGGGGAATCAATCATTATTTATAGACTACCCTCTCTGGAGTCCTAATTAGACTAGGTTACTCTAACTAAATCTATCTTCCCAAATTGCAGCCTCTGACTACCTAACTAGATTAGGGAGATTAACCCAAATCAATCTCCACGATCAAACTCCCAAAACCGATGCCGCCGTCGACCCATATAGTTTAGGGCTACTATACATGGGCTATTAGGGTTTTAACCCAAATGGAAAATTCCTCTTGTGCCCAAGCTATTTTATTACTCTTATGTTAATCATTATAACCATTTAATTTATTTGCTTTGTTTAACTAAATGTTTTAAATCCATAAAATGAGATTCAATCACCCTTAAATTATTATTGTGGGGAATATTTTATTATTATTATTATTTTAATTTTAATTATCTGAGTTGCTACACCTTTGGATGTATTGGAATTACCTCCCAGGACCCAAAGGACCTAGTCATGTATCATAAATCCTCTAATGCTGTTGAGGTATACAAGTTTGTACTAAATCCCAATCACTGAAGCTCTCTGAACCCTGAAGTTAGTTCAGCTGTTTTGGTGCTTTCTTGTGTGCCCTGTCATCATTATTTTTTGTGTTGGAACATATCATATCAAAAATTGAAATGAAATGGGCAATAAGACATCAACCAGGCCACTAAGCATTATGATTGGTTTGAACATTTTAGTTATGTTAAATGTTGGACCAAAAACTTGAATCAAGTTGTCCTCAATATCCACTTTATTTTCATATGTTTACAGGTTTCTTGAACATACTGAGGAGGCTCTCAAATTATTCATTAATGCAGTAGATATTCTCCGAATCACTCATGGGACAAGCACACCATTTATGAAGGAGCTGCTAAGCAAGCTGGAAGAAGCACGTGCAGAAGCTGCTTACAAACTTTCAGCATGTGGCTAATGCTCTCAACTTCTGGTTTCTTATGCGATTTGCTTGACAAGTATTATGGTATCTTGACTACAAGGATGATCTGTCACTAAAGCACCATTTCAGAAAGCTACTTTGGGGCTTGCAAGGTCAAGTATGTCCGGAAATTGAGGTTAACCCGTAATTGCACTTTTCCTGTTAACATTAGATAACTTAAACATGATACTAAAGAATATTATGAGAAGGAAATTACTTTAACCTAGCATCCACATTTTTCTTTGACATGCTAACAATGAAATTTTAAATGTGTATATAGTGTGGTTATCCTACGTCACTGATAGTTTTGCAATTTTATTTGCCGAATACCAATTCTTTGAGGTATGGGCCAACAGTTGGTACCATGATTGGTTGACCAAACACAGGGCAGGTCAATTTTGTCTAACAACAAATTATGTGAGAGAACTGTAAGGTGATTCTACGACAATAGTAAGGGACTGTGATCTCTCAAACACATGGTTTGCTGCTGGAGATTCATGTTAAAAGTTGCTTCAGGATTTGCAAGTATTTCATAAAAATGGAGCTTATGTTGATGCGTACCTGCTGTTCTTGTTTTTGTTGAACATCTACTATACACAAGAATCCTACGGTGAGTCCATCAAAGTTAGTTTCTGCAGCTGTGGGTGACCATGCATGTGTATTGAAAAATTAGCTAAAACCTCCCTATCAGCACGCCGACTTATTGTGTCTTCTGTCAGTTTTTTGTTGATTGCCAATCGCCAGCTTTATGGGAAACTTATTTTTCACCCTCTCTCATAATTGTAATCAATATGTTAATATATGAATACAATATTGTACTAGCATATTAATACATTGAGATGTTAAGGTTTAAAGCGTTGATAGCATTGCGGCAACAAGATGCTTACGCTTGATATCTCAACAGTTCGACACTAACGCTTAACAAGGTGTTTGTTTGAAAAGTGCTCGTAGGCTATTTCATTCTCAAATTTCATTCCATTTTTTTTCTTACTCAAAATTTAAAAGCAATATACCTAGTTGTCAATTGACAGATTGGCATGCTTTTCTTAAAGTTGTATAGACATGCTTGACAAATTTCTCTTTGAGGATTGATCATTTAGCATTTTGGATGGGTCAATTTTTTTGAAATGCAGATAGGGTGTGGCACTGCCAAAGGCATGTTGGGAGTGCGTTGAAGGTGGGGCTCATGGACAGGTGGGCGGTGATAGTGGCCTCCGTGCGTGATCTCTCTTTGGAGCCAAAGAAGAAGAGTGAGCCGTGGACAGCAGGTCTAACAGGAGCTCCAATCTGGCCATTCTCTAGGCAATATTGGGCATATTCTCTCGCGGCGGGCGCAGCCCCGCAGATGATTTTAGGCTCTAGCACTCGTGCTGCCACTGGTAAGTGCGGGTGATTTTGGGCATTCTCCAAGTGGGGGCCAAGAGGTTTAGGCATGAAAGGTGGTGGGCTGGAACACCACGTGCAAGCCCAACACTTGCAAAACATGGGGTTAATTAGGAGTGTCAATGGATCGGATCCGGGTCAGATCTTTCAAGATCCGAATCCGGATCCGATAATCCCAAATCCGACTCTAACCCGAATCCAGATTGAAACAATATTTCGGATCCGGATTTGACCCGAATCCGAACTTTACCTTTTGGATTCAGATCTGATCCGAAATCCTAATTTATATATTCTGTATAAGTGGTGGACAAAGTAGATCCAAATTTGCATGTTTGGATCCGAAATCGGATCCGACCCGAACTGTACAAGACGGTCAAAACCTGTGTTTGAATGGGATTGAAATGATTGAAGTCCTTTTCACACAGAGCTTCATAAGAAGAATTTCTCAATGCAGTCACTGGTAAAGATGACAAATCGAGTAGTTATGTTGGAGGTGGGTATTTCTCTGGTAATAATAGACGGCTGACACATACAGGTAGTACGGTTTGCAATCCTTTTCTGCGGCAATGGCTCATAAATTGGCACTGTAAAATTCAAAGTGTGATCTTCCTCAATATATTGCACTAGGCTCTTCCAAGCTTTCTTTCACAGTAATTGGCACACGATCCAAGAGCTTAGGGAGTTCCATCTTCTCATCTTGTCTAACTGCAAGATACTTGAATTCTTCACTAAGGGAAAATAACCGACACAGTTCAAAATCACCCATTGTTGGTTCAAGATGCTCATTGTAGGTAGATATTGTTCCATGAGTAATATAATAGTAACTTGCAATCCTACCCAGGTCAGTCACCTGAAAGTACCCACTTTTACGATCATACTTGATCAAGTTATTTCTGTCCAACATAGTAGCAGCAGAATGGATCTGTAAAAATAAGTCAATTTCAACGTGAGAATTACATTATGAAACACATACAACACATCAAATAAAAATTACTGTATTCGAGACTAAGCGCCCATACCTAAGATAGACTTAACACCATTCCTACTTCGAAAATCAATATTGACTTCTTCTTTGGGAAAAAAAATTGAAACGTTCATTAATTATCAACGAGAGGAAAGTAGGCAACAAGAGGCCAAGGAAAATTTAGATACAGGCATGATCAAGTTAAAGCAGACCTGCCAGAATGTGAAGCCAATGCAATGTCATCATCACGTGAGAAATCACAATAATCAATCAATTTCTTAAGCAATCAATGCATACAAATGGCCAAAATGCACATAATTATGATCTTATGGACACAGTCAGATGTCAATTTCAAACATGGATGAATGCATATCCTTCCTTTAGACATTGGAAAAGAAGGATTAACATGTTGCCATTTACCATTCACATCATAATTGAACCAGCTTCCATTCAACACTATTAGTTATTTCATGGTAATTAACTGAGTATGAGAAGGAAACTAACCCATCTTGAACTTGTATGAACCGGGCCATGGCCTGAAGATACCAAGGAGTCATTGAAATACTCTAGATAAATAGGTATGCACGGGTGTCAGGTTGATCACAGTAAACACACATTAACTGGATTAAAAGATGAGAAAATGCCATGTCAGTAAGTATATATGCAACTCCAGACATTTAAGGCATTTAACAACATCATATTGATGATGATAGCATAGAATACCCTAAAAATTAAATCCCCTACCTTTTCTAAAACCACAATGAAAATGCATCATACATGGGGTAATGTTTCATTTACGTCACAAGGCCATAGAGGAATATTTTCCATCTTAAGATGCAATCTCAGAACAGAGACAATTATTGAGGCACATCAACAAATTTTCTGCCAAGTAAAGCTAAAGCTCTTCAATCAACTTAACTCCATATGTACATGTACATGCATATCTAGTCAAGCTTTTTGAGAAGACTAATAACATCATCCCTGGTATATAAATCATCTCCAAATGGCAGAACACAATCAATATCATAGTGATACCAAGGGAGGTATCCAAATAGAACATGCATAGAACAGACACATCTATATATTATCTGAACAATAGGTCTGCATCACAAGATAGACATGCAACAAAGATGATAACCTAAACAGACATCTATAATTTAATTAACACCTCAAAAGTGAGCATTTATTCATGCATATAAGCTTTCTGCCAACAATAACAACCATTGTTAGTATTTGAAAAATGAACAAAAACAAACATAAACCAATAAAATTCCAAGATACATCACTATCCAAGCCACTATTATGATCACCACCATTAATTAAATGACAACATGATAACTATGTACAGCTGCTACTATCTCACTGATGATCAGATGGAAAAATTAAAGATGATTACCCAGCTTGGTAGGAAATTTGCTTTTGTCATTGCAGATAAGTAAAATATCAGGGAAAGAGAGAGGGATCAGAGAGAGAAAGATCGGAGAAAGAGAGTGGGTGTGGGAGGGGGGTTTTCCCCAATGACTGAGAGAGAGATGAGAGAAAGAGACGAGGTTTTCCCTCTTCACAGCAGCTCCCCACCCTCCAAAGCTCCCATCCCACCGGCCCGTGTTTAATCTTTATACTGCTACTCCCCTTACAGCTCATCTCAGCGCAACTCCTCTGCTGCGGATACTGATTCCGGCCGGCCACGTACCTGGAGAAGAGAAGAGAAGAGAAGAGGCCGATCGAGAGGGAATTAAAACAAAGAAAAGGAAAACCCGGACACCCTAGCTCGTACAAAACAGCAGGAAAAAAAACTAGGGTTTGGGACGAGGAACAGAACCAAAAGCAACCTGGACCTGGAGGTTGTGCTGCTTGATGTAGGCCCAAATCTGCTTGAGCGTCTGGGTGCGGGGTATCTCGGGCACCCCCAACAGCTCCTGCAATACCGGGGAGATGGGCTTCGGCTGGGAGATGCCCATGGGCTTCCCCTTCGCTTGGGGGGGCCGCGGGGGTGGGCTTCGACGCGGCGCACAGCGGAGGGAGCGCCCTACTTTTTGGGGGCACGACGGCAATGGGGCAAGACGCCGGGAGGGCCTTGGGGGGCCCGAGCAGGGGGCCGTGCCCGGACGCCGAGAGGGAAGAAGAGTAGCAGCCTCGCGTCAGACGTCGGCGAGCCCCCTCTCCTACTGCTGCACCGGCGGCAGCTGGTGGAGCACGACGATGACGCCGAGGAGGCCCACGGGGAAGACGCCGCTGGATAAACCCTAGAGCCACGAGAGGGTGGCGGTCGAGAAGGAGAGAGGCGAGAAGGGCAGTTGCGCTGCTCGATCCCAAGCGGCGCCCCGAAAAGAGGGCTTTCACGGCACCCCGAGAACCGATCCGACAATTGGGATGTCGGATCAGGAGAAAGTCGCCTCGGATCGACGCGGCTTTCCCATTTGATGTCACGTTTGCTGATCCGAATCCGAAAAGCGAACCGAACTCGGATCGGGTTTTCGGATCCCACACATCTGTTGACAGGGCTAGGGTTAATGATCTGCAGATTTCGCAGAACGCTTTGGATGGCGCGAGTGGTGGGCGTAAAATCATGGCCAAGAGGTGATTGCGGGTAGAAGAAAAAGTGCAACGCGCATGAAGCGCCTTCACACAGCAGGAGAAGAAAAAAAATTGAGGGGGCAGGCAAGCCTATGCATCATCCCTCGGTAACAAAATAAGGTAAGGGGCAAAATTTTCTTGCAGGGAGTTCAATAAATGGTTTGACTACTCTGTGAAAATTGGGAAAAGTTAGTCTAAACAACATCGCTGGTTTTCTTTCTAAAAGAAAAATTAAGTGAGAAGACATCCAGAAAAAAAATTGTGACCGAGGATCGTGTAATGTCCCAATGCCTTAACATATAAAACACTTAATACCTCAATAAGTTCATAAATTAATATTTTAATAAGCCATCACCCCAACACTTGAACATGGTAGCACTTTATTAATATTAAATGTCTAAGTATGTTAATACTTTTATCCATTAGTGTTATAATCCCTTAACATGTTGGCATCTTAATGAAATAATATCTCAAGTTGCGGACGCCTTGGCACCTCAATTCCATTTTGAACCAAATCTGAGTTAGATATCAGCCTCTAATGATTTTTCAAAGTGTTTTGTTTGTACCCTTGTAATTTAAATCATCTAAGACATACTCCAAGTGTGATTGAGCTCGATTCCAATTCATCACTGATGATCTTAATATATTGGAATTATGATCAGACTTCACCTATTAATTACGAGAGTTTTGTTATAAATGTACTCATTACAACTAGACTGCATATATCCATATAGTCTCATCATTTTCAGATTTAATAAGGAGCATTTGAGGTTGATCTTAATCACTTGTTAGATGACAAGATTAAGTGCAATTTCTAGTTCACAAATTAAAAGTTCTTTTCATGATTAAATGATGGCATCATTATTCATATATGGTTCGAAATTTTGTCAACTGGATATTGCTACCATATTAAATGATGGCATCATCATTATTCTATAGCTGTCTAATAGAGGAGTTGATAGGGATGCTATCACTGGCCCACAATCAAGATTATTGCTCGTTCTGATCCAGTAAGTCTAGTTTACCCTGATAGTTATATGGTAATATTCTGTTACCTAACTTATAGTGGCAGTTAGATGCATATCTGGGCGTTAAATATGAATCTATTCGTGCCATCCAATTCATATGTAATCTTGTTAATTTTGATGTAAAGGATACGAGTTGATATGTTGTTTAAGCCATTGGGGCTTATCAGTCTGCAAATTTTGTAGCACTCTTCACCTTTAAAGCACTATGTTTGATCAAACAAGTGGCTAGCAATAGCAAGTCAATGTGGTACAATAAAGGGTTGTCCTTGTTTGGATGCTGGCCGAGGAGTTAAGTGCTTGAGCTTGTTAGACTTGGGAATAATGAGATCAGGGATGGTATTCTGCCCTTTTTGATTTTATTGTTCTTATAAAAGAAGCACATATATTAAGTGGAGGAACCATGTTATAAGAATTGGGTCTTGAAACTTGTGAGGATCAAAGGAGTGAGCTTGTTGTGATTCAATTGCCCATGGATTAGCACTGGGAGCATAATAAAAAACCATAGCTAATATGCACTCTCACAATGTCTCCCTCAGTATGTGATTTTTCATCTCTTTAACAGCATTTGGGATCAAAATAAAAAATATCTTGAAAAGTATTGTTTTGAATTAGTCTCTCCAGTTCTCTAGCCCTTTGGTGTAGATGGTTAACAATGAAAATATCATTTAGAATTGAAGGTTCGGAGCTATGGAACTGTGGCGCCCCCTTCCTAAGGCATTCAGTGCTCGGTCGGGGGAGTGTCACCTTACACTCCTCAATCACTGTGAACTGAGATATCCGCAAGTTGCTCAAGGCCATACCATGTGGAGTTCTAATAACACAACTATGCCATTTCAATCATAACAAACACGAACAATACATATCACATAATCAGCTGTACATCTCTTAACCTTAAAAGCATGTACATCATAAACTGTCACACACATCCCACTTTCTAGAAAGATCTCCCAGTATCAGTATCGTTCTCAGACTTATTTGATCAACATTGTTCATTTTTCTACTTACAAAAGAACCCTCAAACATGTAACAAAACTAAAATCTTAAAGTCTTCTATACGGTGGTTGTTGCAAGCTCCCCAAGTTCCCTCTCCGACTCCTACTCGATGAATTTACAATCACACATCTTAGTTCTTAAAAAGTGTTAGACCGCAGGTGTTGTTGGGTCGAATGGACCTTAGAGATAGCAATCCAGAGGGGGGTGAATAGATTGACCCTAAATTATTAAATTATTAATAATTAATTATTAGATTTTAATGTAAGAAATTAACTAGTTAACTTTAGGCTCAATGCAGAACAAGTGAGAGATGAGGAAAGCACAAGATTGCCAAATCTATATCATGTAGAATGAATGCAAATTCAGATAGGCAACAATAGACCGGTCCTTAGCATTCATCTATCGAGCAAGATATTCACACATGCAGCACTGCAAGCACACAAAGGCACACACCACAGGGACAATCAATTTTAAGGTGGTTCGATCTGCACCTGACAGACCTACGTCCACCCCTCACTCAAACCAGAGTGAGGCTTAACTGTTGACACACAGTTTGAACTCCCTAACTCATAGCTTAAGAGGAATAAATCCTCTGAAGGGACTGCTGTCAAACAGCTTGAAGGCGCACAAGGCCGAAGCACACTTCAATCTGGTTCCCTAAGCCAGATCAAGTCCAAACAACACAGAAAATGTTCTGAAATGAAAATAACAAAGAAAAAGCAATAGAACAAGAATGTTGCTACAAGATATAGTAGGGATGGAATAAGAGATCTCTTCACTAAAGCCCGGATCTGATCCCCTGTTCAAATGAGCTTCTGAACTGCAACATTGGGAACAACTTGTAGCAGGCGATCTTCTTGGAAGGAAGGTCTTCTTCTTCTCCTTCTCAACTTCAATAGTAGATGGACGCCGTAGCAACAACAATATGAAAAATGATGAAAAATAGTCCATGAAAAGAAATTATTCATCATATGTCCAATTTCACCACAATAAAAGCAGCATGACGAGTTTCTTTTAATGGACAACTCATCATCTCTTTTCTTGGTAAAATAATTTTCAATGACATGTCCATGCAATCCACAGTAATGACAAAAAAGACTCTTTTTAACAGATTGATTATCATCATCTTTCTTAGTGAAGCAGTTTTCAATGACATGACCATGTAAACCACAGTAGAAGCAATGAACATTGAAATTTTTCTTCATAAATTTTTCATGATTTTTAGAATCATCAACAATTTCCATTCTCGACTTCAATGTCTCATTATCATCGAATTTCATCAAGAAACAATCATACATGTCATGACCAAATTTGCCACAATAAAAACATGAAACATTCCTTCTTTTCCTTGTTGCATGATCATATTTAATTGATGGAAAGTTTTCAAGCACACGAGAATAATTAACACCATTTTTGTGTTTTTGATTTCCTTTATCACACATGGACAAGGACTCATTCAAACTCTTGATTTCTTTTTCCAATGTTGAGATGTGTATTTCAAGATCAGCAATCTCTTTTTCACATGAAGTACCTTTTTCATTCAGCATGACATTGATAGTTTTGTGACTTTCAATTTCTTGCAATAATACATGTACTCTATCAGATTCATCAACAGATATGCATTTTTCCTTTTCAAGGGCAAGCAATTTTTTAGACATAGCTATGTTTAAGTGCTTCAACGCTTCATTCTCCTTAGCAAGTTCATCATTCATAATCAATTCATTGCACAAATCATGATCAATAGAATTCAATTCAATTTTGTTTCTTAGCTCACATTCAATTTTCTCCAATTGAGTAATCTCATTCTTTAGAGCAGAATTTTCATTTCTTAGACAAGTAATTATTTCTTTGTGAACATCAACATCATGCATGTGAGATTCAACTGATTTTTCAAGCTTAGTGCATTTTTCACATGAATAATTATCGACATAAGTGTTTTCAAGTTCAGAACACTTAACGCATGGAGATTTAGCATGAGAAGAATCACCAAGTTTCTTCTTCAATTTTCTGTTTTCATATTTCATTGTTTTATATTTATCAAATAATTCATCATAAGTATTAACCAATTCATCATAGCTAAGCTCATCTTTTTCATCGGAGTCAGAGTTTACCTTTGAACTCTCCTCGCTTTGACGTTCATTTTCATTGTTTGCCACAAGGCACTCACTATTCCAGCATTCTTCTTGGGCTTCACTTAGCCCATCCAAGATTTCTTTGGCTGACCTGTAATCGGAAACAAATAGATATACGTCAGTGTTCACTGCATCCTTAAGAGCTTTCAAAATAAAAACATTATCATAGTTCATTCTATTATGCTCATCGGTCCATCTTGACTCATTTTTAGGTAGAATGTGAGAACCATGAGTAATTAATCTCATAAGCTTTGGATCAATACCAGAAATCCAAATACTAAATTTACCAAGCCATGATATATAATTAAAACCATTGAAGATAGGAACCAAATTCAAATTAGCCATCATGAATAGATCTTTACTCCTAGACCGTGAGGTCTGCGAATGAAAATCAGAGACTGCGCTCTGATACCAATTGTTGGATTTTCTAGCGTCTCCCTTAGGGATTTGCTATTCCACGTGGATTATGGGGTCCACGTGGGGCATCGGTGCGTTGGCAGCCCATCCTGCCACATGGATTATGGGGTCCATGTGCGAAGCCCCTCATGTCCGCCCACAACACGATAGTGTGGGGTTCTGCAATGCCATAAGGAAATACGGTCCGCCTTCGCTACCAGCTCGAGCTTTTAGCGTAACGGTTGGGGCATGATCTTGTAAACTGGTATCAGAGCGAGGTCGCGGGTTCAAGCAGATAGAAAGCATTTGCCCTTGTTTCTTGCCGTCGAAGCAAATCACGGCCAACATATATCATCAAGGAGGCAGCAATAAAAGACCATAAAGCCCTTCTAAAAACCCTTCAAAAACACACCCAATAAATGAGAGAAACCCTAAGGGTAATATGGTAAAGAGCCATGGCCAATGGATCCCCAAATGGGGAGTTCGAAACCCAAACCCGCAACTCGATCTGGGTGTGGCTGGCCAGGTGTCGACTCTTGGAGTCGACACCAAAAACCACACATTCTGTCCTGATTATAAAAATCAGGACCCAGGGCTAGGTGTCGACACCTGGTGTCGACATCCAGTTTACTGGGTTCTGTCCTGTGAAGAGCAGACTCCCCTGGGAGCCAGGTGTCGACCCCAGGGGTCGACACTTGCAGTGGGAAAAATGAAAATAGCCCAATGCAGTCCGAATCAACCCACATACATGAGAAATGGATTAAGTCCAATCTAGCCACATCAAAATACGTTCAAATATAAACTCTTACCTTGGATCCAATGCATTGTGGGCAATATACTTTCTGGAAATTCAGAAACATGTATATATTAAGTCAATCCATATGAAGAAACTAACTTCAAGGCTTTTCATCACACAAGACTATCTCTCTCAACCTGTAATATCAGAAGCTCAATTTCATATCAATCTCAAATCAACACAAATGAGAAAGCCAACTACAATGCCTTTCTTCCACAAGACAATCTCCTATTAGCTGCAAGTATGCATTATGAGTTGAAGCTTTTAATACAAGTGATTCAGAATTCTTCACCACATTCTTCACAAGTTAATTTATCAAATATGATTCAAGAGGACCATTTCTAAATAGAGTTCAACCAAGCTACTCATGAATACAAGTTCAGTCCTAAGTAGCCTGAACTCATACACATACTGAGGGTCAACGAAAGAACCCTTCAATAATTCAATCCAAGCAAACCTGAATGAACTCAATCCATGGTCAGCAAGGATCAAATTAAATCTATAGCCAATACATGACAATCTTAGTCAGCATATCAAATAATGAATCAATCAACCTTTGTCAGAAATAGATCAACCTACAATATAATATATTGAAATGTAGCTTCACACATCAATTATGATTAAAGTAGCCCAACCATGAGTTTCATGATTAGACCAAGACTGTTTAGATCAGTCCAAGATTCCAGGTTCAGTCAAAAATAAGGCACCTCAAACCAATATAAAACCAGCCAATTAAGGATCATTAAACCACATTCAAAGGCACTTAGAGACATGAATTTCCATGACTTAAACTCATCATATAAACCAACATGGAAACCAGTTTCTCATTCAAAATTCAAGCCATTCATAAACAATGCTCAAAGCAGCCACTCATAACACTAAGGTCGATGCATGTAATGCTCAAGTCTGAACATATGAAACACAGATCAATGCCATGAGGAACAAGTCGACTCCCTGAGTGATGAGGTCGTCTCCACAGTTCATTGAGGCACATTGAGGTCGACTCCACAAAGCAAATTGTACAAACCACCTTCAAGACAAGATATCAACATTAGGCTCCAAAATGACTAATATACTTTTTAGCATTTTCACAATACTCTTGCACACAATATATTGTTATCATCAAAACCATCACTAAGGACAAAGAGGGAGTGCAGCGAACCCAACAAATGGTAGCAGGAAGAAGATCTTCTCAGCACCAGGAATCGACAATAGCTCTCTTTCACTTCAGAACAGAACTAGAGCTTGTCTCTCTCAGATCTCCTTCTCTTTGAAGCTCTAACTCGAAAAAGGCAGGAGAAGGAAGATGATCTCGTGTTCTTCAGGCTCTCAAGACTCCCCTGGTTCTCCAGATCGAAACTGGCTGCCTCTCCTTGCTTCCTCCCTCTCAATCTTCTTCTCCAAGAAAGTACTATATATATCAAGTATTAGAGAATATCTGCTCTTGGGTCCTACCAGTCATATCTCCAATCATGGGGGGGATATTCCTTCCAAAAAGGTCCTTATAGAGGCTCCCAAAACCTTGGTGCATCGATAAGTGTGCTTTCCCAATCATTGGACCTCAGTCCATGTGCTCAAGGTGGGTCCCGTAACTAATTCGCAGATCCCGTGCTACTGATGCGTCGACTCATTGTAGTCCACTGCGTCGACTCATCCTTGTGAGACAGAACATTGAAACTTGATTTGTTCTTCTGATGCGTCGACTCATTGCTTCAGTGCGTCAGCCCGTCAGTTCACTACTGCTCAATTTGGCTTCCTAGAATGTACCATCGCGTCGACTCACTGAACAAGTTGGGTCGACTCATCAGTTTAATTGTGCTCAAACTGGCTTACTGGAATGAACCATCGTGTCAACTCACTGAACAGGCTGGGTCGACTCATTAGTTCAATTCTACTCAAACTGGCTTACTGGAATGAACCATCGTGTCGACTCACTGAACAGGCTGGGTCGACTCATCAGTTCAATTATGCTCAAACTGGCTTACTAGAATGTACCATCGCATTGACTCACTAAACAGGCTGGGTTGACCCATCAGTGTACATAACTGACTTTTGAGGTTGTTCTCTTGAGTCTTTCATCGTACCTGTGGGGTCCATTAAAGATAATAAAATGAGATATTTTTGGACACGAAATTGTCAATAAAATGAGATATTTTTGGACACGAGATTGTCTTATCAAGATTTCAAAAACTTATTTCAATGATTCATAGTTAGTCATCATCAAAATAAGGGACACAACATTCTTCCCCTTTTTTATGATGGCAACTATGAGTTATTATTCACATGTAAAACAACATTCAAGTTAAGTAGATGAGCATGTTAGTACAAATGAACATCCAATAACATTTTTAATGATATTTCAACTCCCCCAATCAAATCATGACCAAGATGAGCAAGATGAGCACACATTGCTCCATCATTCTCTTCTCTCCCTTTTTCAAGAATATCAATCTCTTCCCTCTATAATGAAATCTCTTCTCCATAATGAAATCTCTTCCCTCCATAATGACTCCACCAAACTCTCCTCCTTTGACATCATCAAAACACAAGGATCTTGGGGAGGTAAGATGGTGAAGCAGCCACCGCCTGTAACCTCTGACACTAAGATACCAAGAATTGAATGCACAAGCGGATATTAAGGAGTAGAAAGCTGCACAAGAGTGTATGAGATAGACATGGGTGCTAGAAATTGTAGAAGAATATCTGCCAAGGCTCACATATCAGGGTTTTTATTTTAAAGGAAACCATTATCCTTTTAGAGCATATTGTTTGGACCCTTATTTCCCTTAATGGTTCAAGGTTTATAAGCCCAAAATCTAAATTCAAAAACCCTGAAAACATTTCTAGCATATTTAATAGAGCTAAAACAATTCCTTTAAGAATAAGTGCCCTTGCCCCCATTCGTTACTTTCTTACACATTGATTTCAATAGACACCTCTAGGAAAAGTTTTAACTAGTATTGAAATTAAACACACTAGAGGTCTTGATTTAAGCTTTGGGTCAACCATTTGAGATATAATTTTTTACAAATTTTGCAGGAGCATTCAGGTTTAGCATATACCTTTTTACGCGAGGAAACACACTTTTTATATGTCAATGTCCCTGGTTACTCAGTATAGCTACCTATTCTACCTCAGAGATCTAGTGCAGACCTTTTGACGTGAGGATACACATTTATCAGACGCCAATATCCCTAGTTGCTCAGTCTGATTGATCATTCCGCCTCATTTGAATAGAGATAGCCAGTCAAATCATGCCATGCATCCACATCATTTCTTTGATGAAGAGACTCCAGTTCTCAATGAGTTCAAGCCATTGCTTTGCCATCATTTACTTTTCCATGGCATTTTCCCTTGATTTCTTTAGACCATTGAAAATGTTTAAGGACAATACTCAGTGTAAAAAATTTCAACCAGAGTGGCCTCAATACTCTCAAATTTTAGATTTCAAGAAGAGTTGAGGACACTGTTGTTGCAGGGGTTTTTATGCCGATGATTGGGATGAGGGAAGGAATACAGCGGGGAAGGAAAATATGGGAGTTTGATGTATCTCGGGTATTCTCCGTCGTGACCGTAGGCCTCTCACGGCGGTACCGGGCACTCTCCTCTTACGGAATGTTGAGGGAGGTTCGAGTGACACGGGAGGTTTCTGGGTTTTAGGGAAACATAGTTGGGATGCGGGCGTGCCGGTCGATTTCTCGACGATCACCTATGGAACCAAAAGTCAACTGGGGAAGTGTCGCGAGGACGCGGCACATGGGCTTGGAAAGCGGGCGACACGTGGAGAGAAGGGAGGTTCCGTTGGTGCGAGTGCGTAGGCTACTGTGGGGGATCATGTACTGGATGTCTTTCCCCACCGACCGCAAGCAGTCGGTTGTTGACACCCGTTTTTCGCCTATGAGTTGAGTCATTCCTCTTACCGTCATTTGTTGATGTCTCGAGTTGTCCATTACTCATTGGGCTATTTTCAGGCATGTCTTTGGGCTTATTCTATGGGTATCTCCCTCCCTGGCTAGGTCTGCTCTCGAGTTCAGGCTTAATGGGCCTTGGTTTCACTTGGTTTTGGGGTAAATAGGCTCATTTATCCCATTTTCTTAATTTTAAACGTCCAGGATCCACGCGTCTAGCGACTGGCCGTTCAGCTATGGGGCGGTCTGATTGGAACTGTTTTGGATATTTATTTAATTTTCTTAATTTTCACTGACAAGCCTTTGAACGGCCGTTTATTTCCATTGAACGGCCTGGTTTAGACTATCCAGCTCCCGGAGTCCTAAGCCGGTGAGTTTTTCAGATAATTAATTATTTATCCTATTTTTTAGTATTTATCACCGACACGCTTTAAACGGCCTACCATTGGACCGTTCTATTCATTGAGTGGTCTACCAATAGACCATTTTATTCTAAAGAGTCCAACGCCGTGATAGCCGGTCAGTTCGGTGGATAATTGCATAATTTTCTATTTTTATTTATTTATCACCGACAGCATTGGACGGTCTGGCAATGGACCGTGTAATTGACGGAGCGGCCTATCGTACGACCGTTTACATGTTCGAAATCTGTGGATTACCTGGCTTTTTCTCTCTCCATCCGTGGTTAAACCCCTAACTTCCTCCACCCATTTCTCCGCAGTTTCTCAACCAAATGGGGTGCCGTTTGATTTGAGTGGGAGATAAAGGTATTATCTAGGAATTTCATTTTGTAATCTCGGATTATTATCCACTGGAAAATCCAATTTTGAGGTTAGACTTTCAAGGGTCTATATATAGAACCCTTAGTCCAAGCTTGAAAGGGGGAGATCCAACGTCGACGGTGAAGCCCTGTCAAAATCTTGAGCGAACCGTAGCCAGGGAGGGAGGCTTTCTACGTCCTTTCAAGCCTCCGGTTCAAGGGAGTAGTCTTTTGTTTGGTGTCCTAGTCTAATTGTTTAGTTGTCCCTTCATCCGTTGCATACTTCTTTTCATCGTCTTTTTCATCCATGTTTTGCACTATTTCACATCATTTTCGCACCACTCCTATCTTTTCATGCCCTATAGGGGTTTAAAAACCACCCCAAGTATCGCCCATTCCATGTCATTACATTAATTTTATATTCTATTTTATAGTTACTACACATTCCATGGCTAATTTGGGTGTCATTCCCGTATTCTCCACGTTGTTTTGTAGGTCAGCATCAGCACAGCACGAGGGCCATCCCCTCTGGCCGGCCGGAAGGGGTGGAGGATCAAATCCTACGCTTTGGAGTTTGGCAGCATCGCACAGTCGTCGTCAGTCCGTCTACAGGGATACACGGCCCAGAGAGGACCGTGTAACGCCTTATTGCGGCCGTCTGCGAACCGTGCTATCGCCAGACTCGTCTTCGTCCCGCTCCCTTCTTCAGCACTGTGAGCGGTCTATCGAGTGGCCGTCCTATTATTGAGCGGTTCTTACAGGACCGTTTATCACTGCCAACGCTGCGTTTTAGGCGAGTTCCTTCTCCCTTTCCAAGGTACGTAGTACTCTTCGGTACTCGTGTCTTGGTGGCGATCATGATCATACACACCCACCTCTCCACCTTTCTTTCCTTCATTTTCTTTGATTGTCTTTACATCTTGACTTAGAAAGGGAAAGAAAAGAAGAAAGGGTGGGAAAACATGCCAACACCCTATTTTTTGGCGATCACGGTGGGACACCTAGTGCCCATCGTGCTGTTGTTTTGCTGATCTGCATTTTTTTGTGCCTGGTTAGGGTTCTTTCTAAGTGGTTTCAGGTTGCTATATCGTCCACCCCGGGTTGCTGTTCTCGGAATTGTACGCGGTTCTTCCAGGACCGCTCACGTCTCCCTGCGGTCAGGCGATAGGCCATTCTGTCAGGCCTCAGTCTATTATTTTCAATGGTCCTCTTTGGGCCGTGCATTGATTCCCACGGTCTGTCGAAGGGCCATTTATGTTTGCTGGTTCAGGTACGTTTCTGGTCTTCATACATTTGTGGTTTTTATTGATTCTCCGCGGTCTGTTTAGGGCCATTCTACAGTTTGCACGGTCTATCGATAGACCATCCAGTCAGGTACGTTTCTGTCAATTCCCTGTGTTTTAGTTTTTCTTACTACTTCCTGCTGTTACACGGTCCTTCCGAGGACCGTTTACCTCCCTGAGCGGTCTCCCATCAGACCGTGTTTGTCCATTACAGTGCACCCGAGATTATCACTTTGGTTGTTATTCCATATCATTTCATATTTGTTTGGTGCTATTCTGATCTCCCCTGATTGTCATTTGATTTTGCATAATCATTGTCATATTTGTTATAGTTGATTGATCTTTGCTTGTTAGATTTAGGCTAGATTTTGCATGCACTCCGGTGCACATAGTATTCATTCATATTTTCCATACTAGTTGCATTCCTACCTTGGTAGGGGATCCTCTTGTCTCTATGTTCCTTGGAGCCGACTAGGTGACCTTACCCGGGACCTCTGTAAGTCCCCGCGAGCCGTGGATTCCCACACGGACGTCGGGCAGGTTGTACCTTACCACACCAGTCTAGGATTGCATTCATGAGAGAGAGAGTCCCTTTAGAGTCAACCAAGTTTCCAATTCTACCCTTGCTAGGCACCTTTGTGGTTGTGAGAACTGTCATTTTAATTAATCCACTAAGGTTCTAAGAGGGGGAATTTCTAAAATCCGTCGTGCATCATTTAAACTTGCTTGATCAATTGATTGCCTCTTCTCTCCTCTCTTTCCGTGTGCATTTGATTGCTAGTTTGGTTGTTTCGAAACTCATTAGGTGTCGCTCTTCTCTGTGTTAGAGTCTCCATTGCATGTGGAGCTGCTTCACACCCTCAGGATCTTCTCCTAGGGGCAGCTCTCATTTCTTTTCCTATTTCAACCATTTGTTCGATTCTTCACTCACCATGTCTTCCTACAACTTCTCCCACTCCCATGAGGACTCTCTCCCACAGGGACTTCTGGAGGATCCACCTAGGGTCACGCACGTACAGGGGAGAGAAGGGACCGCCCCTCCTCTTCCAACCATTGTTGTTGAGGGTGCTCAACCCTACCTTTCTGATTCTTCCTCTCAGAACTCAGCCAATCAAATCCTTCATATGATAGCCCAGTTAGATCCCACCCAGCTCAGTCTCTTTCGTCAAGGTTTGCAGGGGCCGGATGCCCCATCTTCAATTCCTTCTCACGGCGTGTCTGCTGCCGCCACTTCATCCCCGATTGTTGGGTTATGGGCTGCCTCTGCGGCACCCATTGATCTCACCCCTGCCCATCCTCAGACCCTCCGATTTCCCAGTATGGAAGCGGGCCAAGCTTCTAGCTCGACCCATCAGAGTGCTGATAAGGGGAAGACCCAGATCCCCTTGAGTTCTTATTCTGATCCTTATACCACTGTCTCTCCAGTGCCGCAGGCCCGTGGGGCCCCGACTGATTTTACTCGTCTTCAATCAGGGGCCGCCCAGTTGGCTCAAGCGGATATGGGCCCTTCCTTTGCCCATTATCTATCTTATGGACTTCCCCCTTCATCAGTTTACCCATCAGCTCCATATACTGGTTCTGTTCGTCCTGCTTTGTCTCCTCCTTCCTGGGAACGGGAACATCTTGATAAATGGGCTGCCATGCAGCAGCAAATTGACCTCCTCCATAAGCGGGTCGGCCCGCAGTCTCTTGTTGATGTCCCCGTTCCTAACTTCTGGGACATTCGCTTCCCTCCCCAATCGGAGCTCCCCACGTACCGTAAGTACGACGGGAACAGCAACCCGTTCATTCACATAAGGGAGTTTTTATATGAATCGACGCAGTTTTAGCATGACGATCACCTCATGGCGTATCTCTTCCGCCGGTCATTAGACGGGGTCGCACTGGAATGGTTCTACACTTTGCCGTTGGAGGAGGCAGAGAGCTTCAATGTGATCAAAGAGAAGTTCATACAAAGATTTCAAGACCGGGTAGGCCCAGAGTACTCATTCATAGATCTAGTAGCAGAGAAGATGAAGACCGATGAAGATTTTGCAAGTTATGCAGACAGATGGAGGTAGATGGCCTCACGTGTGCCCGAGCAGATCCCGGAAGAAGAGAAAGTGAAATTGTTAATTTCAAATGCTACACCTACATTCTGGAATATTCTGGCAATGAATGACATATCAAATATGCACCAGTTGTACAATCGAGCCCGATTTATACAAACCCAGTTCAAGGACTCCCCTATCCATTCCCTGTTTGAGGCCCAGAAGTCCAAAACCACAGGAAAATCTCAGGGCCCTATTACTGAGGGAGTTCAAAGTAATGAGTAGGTGCAGGCTGTTCAATTCCCCAACCAATCCGCTCCACCTCGTTTCCAGCAGCCTTCACGCAACCCCCAATTCTTCGCTCCGCCAGCCCCCCGACCCTCTTTTCCAGCCCCCCAACAGCCACAACAACCACCACCACAATAGCCTCAGCAGCCACCCCAATATCACAACGTTCCTCCCCCTGCTAGCTATGCACCTGCTCGCCCGGGTCCGAAAAGAGCCCATTATCCTCTGCTCCCTGAAACTTTGCCAGACATATTCTTAGCTTTAATGTACACTGGTGACATACAGCTCCCTCCGGAACGTCAGAATTGGAACCCGACCGTCGATCAATCCCGATATTGCATATATCATCGGTAGCCCGGGCACACTATGTGATGACCCGGGATCCGAGTACCGAAAAAGAACCGGCGCGTCTCGAATCTTGGCCCACCAACCCACGAGCCCGAAGACTCGGAAGGGTAGGAAGGGATGGTGTGGGAGTACAAGAGAAGATGAAACAACCACAGAGATAGCACAATAATCTAAAATAAAATGCACTGAATAATATAAAAAAATTAAACTACTACAAGGTCCAGTGTATCTCATGTCCAAATGAAAGTACAATCAACAGAAAGAAAAGTACAACTACACGGGGCATCCCCCGACGTACAACTACACGGGACATCCCCCGACTCTGGCAGACTGGCGACTAACCCTGGCTAGAAGAACCATGCTGAAACTCGGCCGCACCTCTCGAAGACCCCGCCTCACCTGAAAAGTAGGGGTGAGCCTCATTTCATTGGCCCATTAGGGATCCCGCGAATCCCCACCTCGCACAGAAACCAAGGCAGTAAAGCAAGAGAGCAGGAAGCAACCCTACCTAACAGGAGTACGGTAGAACCAACAAGCTAAAGTAAATAAGCGGAAAAGCCGTCTACTCTAACAGCACGTACTACTGAACCTCGGTCCAACGAAACTCGAGTCCACACCTACCAGCGTGTCACGCCCCGAGCCTTTATTACAGCGGAAGACTAGCTCGGGGAGCGCGAACAGCCGGCATGGTAAGCCTCTTGCAAGCAAGAATCAATCAGAGTGCAAGACAATTACACAAATAAATGCAATTGCACATGATTTAATCAAACTTCAACTTCATATCATAATGCTCAATATTCAAAGATATAATCACTAATTTGATTTTCATTCTACTAGACTCAAGAAATAGGAAAATTACATTGACTCAATCTAGACATGATAACTTCCTAAGTCTTCACTCGTAGCTTTATAAGACTTTCACTCACTTCCGGACCCGCTACTAGTATAGCCCGAATCCGAATCTGAACCACTTCCATCTCCTGAAAAAAATATTGGAAATAGGCAATGAGCACACTTGCCCAGTAGGTATCTTCGCATCAACATGAAGGCACTGTTAAAGTAATTAACAATTTAGCTCTAAAGAATAAGGTAAAATCATGCGAATGCGAATCAATCACGCGATCAAACCAAAGTAACAAGATAAGATAGACTGATCAAGAATGAGCTAGCAAGAATGTAATATGAACATGATATTTGGCCTTTTCACGAGCAAGAATGTAACGAGCAAGCCACATATTCATCACACTAGTCTCTTTTGAGTACATAATTCGTGAATTTATGTGGAATATCAAGCAAGAAAGTCATGTACAAGAATGTCATATCGTGTCGTATCGTGGATCTTCACTTATTTATAGAAATAGTACTCCCAGCGCAATGCGACGCCAGTAGCATCATACCCCATGGTTTATAAAATAGTGTATTTCGGTAATCAGCCGAGGGGACTAGTATAGAGCCCTTGAACACAATCAGTGCTCGATCGCATCTTCAGTTATAAATTAAGTTACTTCCACGCATGTAACAGTAAAGTATGGCCAAGAATGTAATAAGTTCAATAATTCCATGATAACAATAATCAATGAATGAATGCTTTAATTTGAATATATGAGATCAAGAATGACATTTAAACTATGTTATGCTTATTGAATAAATCGGCATCATAACGGTATATTTCCTTAACTTTCATCCATTACATTAAGTCGATTAAGCAATATGATAAGTTCTAGATCATCAAGGTTTGTCTAGAATCATTGAAATATCAACCCTTGGTCAAATCTTGGGTTAACATATACAAGCAATGTAACGGTCGTTTACTGGGCCGTTACACTATGTAACGCGTCCATAATGGGCCGTTACAGTGACCAGAGTCCAACATACTAGTTTAGACTCAGTGAAATGTGACGGTCGGGCATTGGGCCGTTACGTGAGCCTGACGGTCCAGTGCAAGGCCGTTACATTACAAGATCCAGAAAATAACGATAGTGTATTCTAGTTATTGGGCTTTGATGGTACAACCAACTCGGCATCCTAGTGGGAATCCCAGGCTCGCGGAGAATTACGGAGGCTTTGAAACAATGATTTCCTAGTCCATTGGAAGGAATATCCAATAGAGAGGTCCTCATGTCCAAGATGGTGTTCCTATAGTGCAAAGTGTGAACTAATGGCAACATACCAGAATATGTGCCATGTACTTATAGAATTGACTCTATTGACAGAGAGAGATATGTATAATCAATGTGGAAATCATGGTGAAACTCCGTCAATACAATGTTTTTAAAAGAGTCATGCTTTATAATACAAAACTATAGAATTTGGCTTCATGAATTTAACATAACTTAAAGTAAAAGTGAGATACCAAAATATGCAATAACTATCATGAATGCTTAAACAATCACAAAATCATAGAGCCAGGTTAACACTTAGGTAACTAGGCTTAACAATAAGTAAAATTGGCAAATCATATTCTGCCTAGGGTCGCCAGATCATAGACTCTGACGGTCTGGAGGTGGGGCGTCACAGTGAACGTGACGGTCAGGATACAGCCGTTACATGAACGTAACGCGTATGTCCAAGTGCGTCAGAGACAACAGTGAAATTCAAGACAACAGGGTGTGTGACAGTTTGTCGTAGGGCCGTTACATGAGTGTGACGGTCCTACAGGTATGCGTTACTGATAACGCGAAAGTTCGTCGTTTAAAACACGCGTATAACAATCTTAAAACCGAACTCGCACAAAATGATCAAAAGAGAACGTAGTACTATGGCAAGCACGGGTCGAATCCACAGAGAAGAAGATATTTTTAGAGTTAAAAACCTTAGAGTCCTTTGAAAAATACTTGTGATTTAGATTTACTTAAAGAAAATAGTGAAATGATGAACAAACCAAACACTTAATTGAACACACCATGACTATGCCCTTATGCTATAGAAAATAATTGCATGAAGTGGAAAGAAGATATAGAAGAAAGAGATAGAGAGGGAAGAAGAGCAAGAACTAGATCAAGAGAACAACTCCTTTCATTAACTTAAAAGAAAGAGTACATGAAATGTGAAACAAGTTTATACTAATGACACAATGAGATTACAATGAAGTGAAATATCACAAAAGCAATAACACAAGAAAAGCCTAGGGTTTGGAGTTTGGAGATGGTAGCAGCAATGGTGATGATAGCGCCATCCTCTCTTGGCCTTGGATCACGAACAACCTTGTGGAAGATGTCGTCTACGCCGGGAGGAAGTCGCCTTCGTCGTTGAAGCAGTCTTTGGAGGGTGAATAACTTTGAACCCAAGAGGAATTAAGGGATGCCCAAGAAGAAGAAGTTGAAGAGGGGGAAGAGAGGAAAAACTTAAATGAAGAACTCAGAGAGAAAAGAAGAGAAGAAGGGCTTCAAAATGGAGACATAACCGAAGCTAGCACCTCGGATGAACAGTAAAAACACAGGACAATACCTTGAAAAAGAGATTATAACGTAAAAACAGTAGAGAATTAGAGGATGGTGTAGAAGAAGAAGTTGTAGAACATTTAAAAACAAAGGACTTTAATGAAGACAGTAAGAGGAGAAAATGATGAGAAGGGGGAGAAATATGGGAAAGAACAGAGAGAAACATGGTTTGCAGATGAACATGACAGCACAGTGAAAAATACGAAATAGCTTAAAAATTAGACGGAACTAGAAGATGCTCCAGAAGAAGAAGTTGTAGAGAATTTAAAAACAAAGAACTTTGATGAAGAGTGCATGAACTGAAAACGAACTTACAAGGGAGAACTCGGAGGCCTAAGGTTGGGAGAGAAATTGTCAAAAGAAGAACACCCTTCTCCTTCTTGTCATGGGCTATTTATAGGAAAAGTTGGGTAGATGGAGGGTGGAGATTGTATCAAAGGAGATGGATGGATGGGATTTAAGTAGAATATGATGCATGGGGAAGAGAAAAAGTAGGTGAGTACACCCTCCTTGGGCTTTGGACAACCCCCTTCCCAAGACTCATCATTCCTCTCCTTTATTTCAAACTTTGAATTCAATTCTCCCTCCAACCGAAATATGTGTTTCTTTTACTCAATTTCAAACTTTTAGAATTTCTTTTCCCTCCAATCAAAATATGTACTTTTGACTTGGTCAACATGGTGGTGAAAGTTTTGCCCCCGACTTCTTTTGTAATTGCCTTCGGTGTCCTACACACACATAATTACACTTTAGTCCATAAAAATTATCACAATGTGCACATAAATCTTTAATGCTCATGATTATGCAATGGAGAATTAATGCTCATGGCCCTCAACTTTAATTTATTATTAAATAAGATAATCAAATTAATCAATTTCCGTGAAAGCTCCAATTTAAATGCGGAGTTGAGGTTAACTATGAAATATGCATAATTGCCTAATTATATGCACATAAAATGGTGTATATGTAATGAATTATCATAAGAAATGGACACTTATCACACCCCCCGATTTACTCATTGCTAGTCCCTTAGCAATGTAAACAATTAGAAAATTAGGACTAGCAAACACTTATGTGTCACAGTTCATGGCAAGAACATTATGCGTAATGATTTAGACTTTGGAGTATTACAAGTTCAAGTAGAATATATTCGGTACAAATTTCATCAGTCCATGTGTTTAGATCTTCCCCCAGGATACACTCAAAATTAAATATCTCTTTGTGTATGAGTGATATAACTTGACTAATGACTACCAAACAGTCTAGATGAATGAGTCTTCTACCTTTCACTTAAAGATGATTTTTAATTCTGCCCACATCTTGAATTAAGCTTCTCGAATTACAGGTAGCTTCACTCTGCCTGTTTATTCTCTTTTTTTTTTGACACACGGTGCTGCACATCCCTTTACCGTTTGACGCGAACCTCAACTCTTGCCTTAGGAGAAGCAGGCCCGGTTACTAAGTTCAGGGGCATTTTCCATGTATTTTTTTTTGGCATGTAGCTTTTTCCTCACGATTACTTTCACCGAATGGGCATAATATTCATCATCACCTAAGTGTCCAGCAAAATTCCCATCATCCTAATGTTTGTCATCCACCAATCTTGTTATTGTGCAATTGTGTGCAAGTTCAATAGAATTTTCAAGTGTATTCTAAGAAAAAGGCTAAAGACATAACCAATTAATTCATCCCTTTAACTTGCAACTTTCACGAGTAAGACTCTAAGTCCTATTATTTTAAGAAAAGTTTCTTATCATGAAATATGAACATGAAACACTTGTTAGAGATGTGATGAAATGTTGCAATTATTTTGAGAAAATTACAGCTCAAGCTACCCCCCAACTTAGGTGACATTGTCCCTAATGACATGAATAAGATATAAAGCCATAAAAAGTAGAGGGAAGGATAGATACGACCTGAGAGAGAGATGCCGTCGTCAAAGAAATATTGTTCCATGCTACGTAAACAAAAGAAGAAAATCAATCACAATTTTTTTTTTGAAAAGAGACAGGATAATTGGGTTGCCTCCCAAGAAGCGCTAAGTTTAACGTCTTCAGCCAGATGCAATGTAGCTCACAATGGGTCACTCAGCCTGAGAGAGTCCTCCTGCAGCATTGGAAGATTTTCAATGTAAGGTTTCAAACGTTGACCATTGACAGTGAAAGTTTGACCAGTTTTAGGATCAAGAATTGTTATTGCACCATGGTCAAATATTTTAACTACCACATATGCTCCATCCCATCGGGATTTCAATTTGCCAGGGAATAATCACAGTCTAGAGTTAAAAAGCCAGACCTTTTGGTTGATTTGAAAAGTTTTTCGTGAAATGTGTTTATCATGGAATGCTTTAGTCTGGGCTTTATAAATCTTAGAGTTCTCATAGGCCTCATTGCGAAGTTCCTCTAACTCATTCAGTTGAAGGGCTCTATGAGAACTAGCCTGTGCTGAATCAAGATTGAATTGCTTGATTGCCCAATAGGCCCTATGTTCCAATTCGACTGGTAAATGACATGGCTTTCCAAAAATGGGCCTATAAGGGGACATGCCAATGGGAGTTTTGTAGGCGGTCCGATAGGCCCATAAAGCATCATCTAATCTTTCTGACCAATCTTTCCTATCAGGCCTAACAGACTTTTGCAAAATGTTCTTGATCTCCCTATTAGAAATCTCCACCTGGCCACTAGTCTGGGGATGGTAGGGGGTAGCAATCTTATGTGTTATCCCATACTTCCTAAGCAAAGTCCGGAATTGAGAATGGATGAAATGTGAACCCCCATCACTAATGATAGCCCTAGGACACCCAAATCGAGAGAAAATGTTCTTACGAATAAATTTCATGACAATTTTGTGATCATTAGTCCTTGTGGCTATAGCTTCTATCCACTTAGACACGTAATCCACCGCCACCAAAATGTACTCATAACCAAAAGATGGTGGAAACGGTCCCATGAAGTCAATTCCCCATACATCGAAAATTTCCACAACCAGGATAGGGTTTAAAGGCATCATGTCCCTGCGTGACATGTTTCCTACAGCCTGACAGCGCTCACAAGATTTAAAAAATATGAATGCATCTTTGAATAATGTTGGCCAGTAGAACCCACTCTGCAAAACCTTGGCTGCTATTTTCTTACCTGAAAAATGTCTCCCACAAGATAAGGTGTGGAAAAATGTTAGAATGCTATGTTGCTCACTTTTAGGGACACACCTCCGAATGATTTGGTCTGGTCCTAAATGGAATAGCTTAGGGTCTTCCCAAAAGAAGTACTTGAGTTTAGCAAAGAAACGATCTTTTTCTTGTTTGGACCAATCTTTAGGAATTTTTTTCACAACTAAGTAATTTACAATGTGCGCATACCATGGGGGTGAAATGTGGCATACACTAAGGAGGTGCTCATCTGGAAATGAGTCCTGTAAGGGTGTGGTGTTTGATGTTATAATTCGGGACAAGTGATCTGCAACAACATTTTAACTTCCTTTTTTATCCCGAATTTTCAAATCGAACTCCTGTAGTAAAAGGATCCATCTAATCAACCTTGGTTTGGCATCTTTTTTAGACAGCAAGTGTCTAAGGGCTGAGTGGTCAGAAAACACAATGACTTTGGCCCCTAGCAGATAGGATCGAAACTTTTCAAGAGCAAAGACAACGGCAAGTAACTCCTTTTCTGTTGTGGTGTACCTAAGTTGGGCATCAGCGAGTGTGCGACTCGCATAGTAAATCACCACAGGCTTTTTATCTATCCTTTATCCAAAAACAGCACCTAAAGCATAATTTGAGGCATCACACATAATTTCAAAAGGTAATGACCAATTGGGAGTTTGTAATATTGGGGCATCGGTCAACGCCATTTTCAACGATTCAAAAGCCTCAAGACATGATAGGTCAAGATGGAATGTGACTTCCTTAGCCAGCAAATTAGTGAGAGGTCTAGAAACTTTGGAGAAGTCTTGGATGAACCGGCGATAGAAGCCAGCATGACCCAGGAATGATCGGATTTGTTTTACTGAGGTGGGTGGTGGTAGTTTAGAAATGAGCTCAACCTTGGCTTTATCTACCTCAATTCCTCTTGCCGACACTATATGTTCCAGAACAATGCCTTCTTTAACCATGAAATGACTCTTTTCCCAACTGAGGATAAGATTAGTGTCAATGCATCTCTTCATTACTTTGGCTAAGTGATCAAGGCAGGAATCAAATGTGTCCCCAAAAATGGAGAAATCATCCATGAAAACTTCTAAAAAGTTGCCCACCATGTCAGAAAAAATTGCTAACATGCATATTTGAAATGTTGCAGGCGCATTACATAATCCAAAGGGCATTCTCCGAAAAGCAAATGTTCCGTAGGGACATGTAAATGTGGTTTTTTCTTGATCTTCTGGGTAGATAGTCACTTGATTGTACCCAGAATACCCATATAGAAAACAGAAGTATTTTTGCCCTGCTAATTTTTTCAAAATTTGGTCAATGAATGGGAGGGGAAAATGGTCCTTCTTTGTCATGGAGTTGAGCTTCCTATAATCAATGCAGACCCTCCATCCCGTGGTCAACCTAGTAGGTATCAACTCTTCTTGATCATTGGCGATCACAGTCAGTCTTGATTTCTTTGGGACTATTTGGGTTGGACTTACCCACTCACTATCAGAAATTGGGTAGATGATACCGGCATCTAGCCACTTGACCACCTCATTTTTGACCACCTCCTTCATGTGTGGGTTTAATCTCCTCTGCATGTCTCTGCTTGGTTTTGCATTCTCCTCTATATAAATGTGGTGCTGACAAATGGATGGACTAATCCCTTTAAGATCAGCGACAGACCAACCTATAGCCCCTTTATGAGATTTAAGGACCTCAACTAGTTTCTCCTCACGGTTAGGTTCAAGGTCGCTTGCTATGATGACTGGCAAGGTTTGGTCTAGACCTAGGAATGCATACTTAAGGGAGGCCGGCAATGGTTTTAATTCAACCTGAGGAGGAAATTGTAAAGATGGCAGAGCTGGTTCAGATTTAAGCTGAGGTAAGGGTTCAACTGGGGGCCACGTCCTAAGTTGAGTTGACAGGATGTCAACTTCTTCTCTCATTCTGATCCTACTATCCCCTTCAATCTCCAGTAACTCCTCAATGGTGTCAATAACATAGCAATCTCCTTTTTGATCATGAAATTTGGATGCCTTAAAAATATTGATGCTAACTTTTTGGTCCCCAAAAGATATGTCCATAACTCCTGAAGCACAATCTATATTAGCTCTAGCCGTGGCTAAAAATGGTCTACCCAAAATGATAGGAGTATGTTTGATTTCTTGGGGAGAAATCATGTCCAAAATAAGAAAGTCGGCAGGGAAGTAACACTCATTCACTTTAACAATGACATCCTCAATAAGGCCCTTTGGAGTCTTGATTGATCTATCGGCGAGCTGGAGAATAATGGGTGTAGGCTTGAGCTCACCGATGTCAAACTGCTCATAGATGGAGGTGAGAAGTAAATTCACACTGGCTCCTAAATCAAGGAGAGCCTTATCAAAGGTCACACCCCCAATGTTGTAAGAGATAAGGGGCGCTCCAGGGTCCTTTAACTTCCTTGGAAGTTGGTTGAGGACTACGGCACTAATGTTCTCAGGAAGCCGAACCTTTTTCGGGGTCACTCGTGGCTCCCGCCTAGGAGTACACATTTCCTTCAAGAATCTAGCATAGGCTGGGACATGTTTAATGGCATCGAGGAGAGGGATGTTGATGTGTACTTGTTTGAAGAGCTCCATCATCTCCTCATTGTGGGCCGGTTGTTTCTTCTTGGGCTTTAAGGCATTGGGAAATGGCACTGTAGGTTGGTAAGTGCTAGGCCCTTCATCTAGTTTTCGCTTTCCCTTGACATCCTTTTCCTGGTTGGGTTCCTCTTCACTATCAGAAGATATTTCTGGGGCCTGAATCAATGAAGTAGAAGTAGACTCCTGGGGATCTTGGAGGACTTTACCACTTCTTAGGGCTGAAATTGCTTTTGCATTTTCAAGTTGTAGGCCTTTTTGTGATACTTGGCCTGATGGGTGCTGAAGGAGAGGAGGAATTTGCTGGTTCATGGGGAAGTTTGGTTGTGGGAAGCCCGGGGGATTATTTCGTGGGTTGGCAATGGGCTGACTTGGCAGTTGGCCCACTTCCCTTCGCATGGTGGCTTCAGCCAATTGGCCTAATTGGGTTTCCAACTTAGAGATAGTTTGCTGGTGGGCTTGAAGGGTCTGTTGGAAAGATTGACTTTGGGCTTGAATGGTTTGTTGGAAGGATTGCTTTTGGGCCAGAATTAGTTGTTGTAACTGATGGAATCGATCATCAGTTTGGGAGTCCTGGTGGTGATGCAAAGGAGGTTGATAGGTTTGTTGAGAATTGGAAGACTGCCCATAATTGGGCTGAGGAGGTTGGTATGGGGCCTGACCCTGGTTGAATCGGGGGAGTGGTTGTTGGACTTGCGGTCCCCGACCATAAGCATTTCCTTGAAATGGTGGCTATGCTTGAAATTGGTTTTAGATGGGTGGTTTGTGAGTTTGAGACGTAGAGGGGATGGTGGGCTGATTGGGAGATTGTTGATTTCTCCAATTGAAATTGGGGTGATTCCTCCAGCCCGGATTATAGGTGTTAGAAAATGGGTCATAGTTGGGCTTAGAGAACCCCTGGGCTGCTTGGACTTGCTCCTGTATAAAAGGTGGTAACTGGGCTGCTGTTGGGTAATCGGACACATGATGGTCGGGGCCAGCACATAAAGCACACACCTCATGGTGTGTTGGGTCCGAGTATGGGTTGGACGTAGGTAAGATGGTGGTTTCTTGTTTGTTCTGGGCCAGGAGCTGGTCTAACTTGTGGGCCAACATATCAACTTGTTCTAACTTTTGGGTCATGATATCCACCTTGTCCAATTTTTGATGGATGAAATTCACATCCACTCTAGCTTCAGGTTCCACACGATACATCCCGGCCCGTTTAGATGGCCCAATGGTTCTCTCATATGAGGATAAGGAAGCATGGTTGATTGAATTATCGCTCAACATTTCAAATAAGGCATAGGCCTCATCCTCACTCTTGCTCATAAAGGCCCCACCACATGATGCATCAATAATCTGCCTAACTTGATCATCTAGGCCCTCATAGAAAGCTTGCACTATTTGCCATTTGGAGAGCCCATGATGTGGACATTTTTCGAGGAGTTCCTTTAATCTCTCCCATGATTCATGTATTTGTTCATTTGGGAGTTGTGCGAATCCTGTGATTGCACGTCTCATGGTGTTGGTTCTACCGATGGGGTAGAATTTCTTAAGGAACTCATGTTACATATCTGCCCATGTGCCAATAGGTTTCCCTAAGGTCCCTAGCCAGTATTTGGCTTTGTCCTTAAGTGAGAAAGAGAATAAGGTCAGGTGGAGAGCATCATCTGTGAAATTTTGAATTTTCACAGTGGAACAAATTTCTAGAAATTCATCTAGATGTTTATAGGGATCTTCATTGGTCTTCCCATAAAAGGATGGGAGCATCTGAATGGTGCTAGATTTGATCTCATAGTGCAAAGCAGGGACATTAGGCAGTTGGATACAAGTGGATGGCTGATAATTCGAAGGAATGAAATATTCATTCATCTGTTTGGGCACCCCTAATTGGTGTTGTTCAGCCATAGGTTGGGTTTGATTTTGAGCCGGATTAAAAATGAATCACTCAATCTCACTAATGGGCTCAACTAAGTCAAGGTGTTGAGATCTTCTCCCTTGCATAAACCAAGGTTAAAGATGAGAGATGAGAGAATCGTTTTATGATGTATATTTTTTTTTATTTTTTTATTGTTTTGACTCAAATAAGGACGAAGAGAGATAAGAGGATATTTTTTTCTTGTTTTTGTTTTTATTTTTATTTTTTTATTTTTTTTATGTAAACACAAATAAGTTATCACACAAATTACTTAATGCCCTAGATGTGACCTAGACCCACAAATTGGGTTTCACAAAATGGCTAACGTGAAACTTAAGTTCACCCTCAATATTTCCACCGGCCAGGTAAGGGGTGGGGTAGTGGGAGGTTCCCCCTACTTTCGTAGGGACCTAATTATGCCAAACCACTAGTCCGCTTAAGGCGTTTACCGTCTGACCGTCTTGCCTTAGGCACCAGTTTTCATAAGAGGGTAAGCTCAAATAACACAAGAACCACAGTGTGAACTTAGGGCCAATGTCTACTGAATTTTATTTGAGGTCTAGGTGATGCAAAGATGCAAGAGAATTATGATTTGTGGGCTAAGGAAGGGTGATGAAATCCCCACCTTATCTTGCTTATGGGTGTTGCCCTTAAGATATTTTGAAATGATATGCAACAAAGCAAGTTCAAACAAGGGGTTCTATGCAAGAATGAAAATGCATGAGCATGTTTTTGGAAAAGTTAGAGTACTCACCTTGCCTCCCGCAATCTTCAACAATGTAATTAACAACAATTAGACAATAAAGAAAAAGAGCTTCTATCCTAAATGATGCATGACTTAAAACATGAAAGTGTGATTTCTACTCTTAGAATGAGAATTTTTATTAGGTTCAAGTGAAGAGTTTTTTTTTAAAATTTAGTGAACCTATCAAACCATAATATGCAAGAACATTAAGGAAATGACACAAAATGAGAGGAATAAGTTTAGAGGCTTACTTGATGCGCAATCCCTCGTTCTTCTCTCTCTTTTTTTTTTGAAATGAAATGACAAAATCAAAAGATGAAAGAGAGAAATACAAACTTACCTCTTTTTTTTTTGAATTTTTTTTAACCTGTAAAAAAAAAAGGAAAAAGAAAAGAGAGCTTTATTAGTACACTATATACACAAGGAAAACAAAGTTTTTAAATCAAAAATCATCATTCTTCCCCGGCAACGGCGCCAAAAATTGATAACGCGAAAGTTCGTCGTTTAAAACACGCGTATAACAATCTTAAAACCGAACTCGCACAAAATGATCAAAAGAGAACGTAGTACTATGGCATGCACGGGTCGAATCCACAGGGAAGAAGATATTTTTAGAGTTAAAAACCTTAGAGTCATTTGAAAAACACTTGTGATTTGGATTTGCTTAAAGAAAATAGTGAAATGATGAACAAACCAAACACTTAATTGAGCACACCATGACTATGCCCTTATGCTATAGAAAATAATTGCATGAAGTGGAAAGAAGATATAGAAGAAAGAGATAGAGAGGGAAGAAGAGCAAGAACTAGATCAAGAGAACAACTCCTTTCATTAACTTAAAAGAAAGAGTACATGAAATGTGAAACAAGTTTATACTAATGACACAATGAGATTACAATGAAGTGAAATATCACAAAAGCAATAACACAAGAAAAGCCTGGGGTTTGGAGTTTGGAGATGGTAGCAGTAATGGTGATGATAGCGCCATCCTCTCTTGGCCTTGGATCACGAACAACCTTGTGGAAGATGTCGTCTACGCCGGGAAGAAGTCACCTTCGTCGTTGAAGCAGTCTTTGGAGGGTGAATAACTTTGAACCCAAGAGGAATTAGGGGATGCCCAAGATGAAGAAGTTGAAGAGGGGGAAGAGAGGAAAAACTTAAATGAAGAACTCAGAGAGAAAAGAAGAGAAGAAGGGCTTCAAAATGGAGACATAACCGAAGCTAGCACCTCGGATGAATAGTAAAAACACAGGACAGCACCTTGAAAAAGAGATTATAACTTAAAAATAGTAGAGAATTAGAGGATGGTGTAGAAGAAGAAGTTGTAGAACATTTAAAAATAAAGGACTTTAATGAAGACAGTAAGAGGAGAAAATGATGAGAAGGGGGAGAAATATGGGAAAGAACAGAGAGAAACATGGGTTTGCAGATGAACAGGACAGCACAATGAAAAATATGAAATAGCTTAAAAACTAGACGGAACTAGAAGATGCTCCAGAAGAAGAAGTTGTAGAGAACTTAAAAACAAAGAACTTTGATGAAGAGTGAATGAACTAAAAATGAACTTACAAGGGAGAACTCGGAGGCCTAAGGTTGGGAGAGAAATTGCCAAAAGAAGAACACCCTTCTCCTTCTTGTCATGGGCTATTTATAGGAAAAGTTGGGTAGATGGAGGGTGGAGATTGTATCAAAGGAGATGGATGGATGAGATTTAAGTAGAATATGATGCATGGGGAAGAGAAAAAGTAGGTGAGTACACCCTCCTTGGGCTTTGGACAACCCCCTTCCCAAGACTCATCATTCCTCTCCTTTATTTCAAACTTTGAATTCAATTCTCCCTCCAACCGAAATATGTGTTTCTTTTACTCAATTTCAAACTTTTAGAATTTCTTTTCCCTCCAATCAAAATATGTACTTTTGACTTGGTCAACATGGTGGTGACAGTTTTGCCCCCGGCTTCTTTTGTAATTGCCTTCGGTGTCCTACACACACATAATTACACTTTAGTCCATAAAAATTACCACAATGTGCACATAAATCTTTAATGCTCATGATTATGCAATGGAGAATTAATGCTCATGGCCCTCAACTTTAATTTATTATTAAATAAGATAATCGAATTAATCAATTTCCGTGAAAGCTCCAATTTAAATGCGGAGTTGAGGTTAACTATGAAGCATGCATAATTGCCTAATTATATGCACATAAAATGGTGTATATGTAATGAATTGTCATAAGAAATGGACACTTATCAGTTACAATATCTGCTGACAGAAAACTAGATGAAACATAAAGAGATCGATTCATATCATGTCTATAATTAAAATACCATGAACCTCTAGACATGATAACGTAGTGTAGGCCAACTACATGCTTAGGTATCAATGAATTAGACAAGATACATCTTTGGCATGTCCAATTAAGGCTAAGGGATGCATGAAATGCATAGAAGAAGTAAAACAATGAAATCAATGATCTATAATGCATGGAAATCATTTGAACCAGAGGGCGTTTAGTCCTATCAAGTTGTTTTTGCCGTTCATGAGATAACCTACCTCTTAACTTAGGCTGTTGCTTCTGATTTGGATTGAGAAACCTGCCCTAGATTTCCTTCTTCTGTGACTTTTCCAGCAACTTCCTTGGGCTCTAACTCCACGACCTCTTGACCTAAGGATGTGAAATTTGGAGGGAGTTAGTCTAAAGTATTGTAAACAAATACTTCTAAAGAGCTTACCTGAGATAATGACTCCTTACCTTGATTCTTTACGTCCAAAAAGTAAGGGTCGCACAGTTCAGAACTATGCCCTATTTATAGTGTTTAGGCTAGGGTTTGAGGATTAGATCGATTCTAGAGTCTTTATTTCATCAAATCCTAATCCCTAAGAGTCCTTAGCAATATTACAAGCCTTCCCAAGTAGATCCCTAGTGGATAGGATCTCAAATTTTCAATCTTTTTGCAAGTTCTTTCACTTACGGAACTCACAGGATGTAACGGTCTAAGGCCTACGCGTTACATGTCTGTGACGGTCGTGCGATGGACCGTTACATTCAACGTATTCAGATTTCTAAATTAATAAAACTCTATTATTCAGTTATTCTTATAATTATCTATATAATTAGTATTTATCCTTAAAATTTCATGGATAAGCTTAATAATCATCTAGAATATGGGCCAAACTTAATGGGCCTGGTCTTTAAACCCTTTTGATTTGTTTAAATAGGCTAGGTTAATTCATTGGGCCTTATAAAAGTTCAATAATCCTTTTATAATTCTCTTTAGCCCTTATAAATCATAAATAAATTCCAGAAAATTATTAAATAATCTAGAAAATACTTATATAAATTCTGGGGCACTACACCCTCCCCCACTTAAAAAGAGTTTGGTCCCCAAATTCAATACATGTATTGTGGAGACTGTACTTACAGTTAAATAATTTTGGGAATCTTTTTCTCATGGCTGCTTCGGTTTCCCATGTTGCTTCATATGGCCATGCTTTCTTCCATTGGATCTTGATCATAGGAATAAGTTTATTCCTTAATTGACGCTCTTCCCGTTCCAAAATTTTTATTGGCATTTGTTCATACGTCAAATCTTTCTGAATCTCTAGATTGTCATAAGTGATAATGTGGTCTGGATCATACACGTACTTCTTCAGCATAGAGACGTGAAATACGTCATGGACTCCTGCTAATTGTGGTGGCAAAGCCAATCTATAAGCCACTTCACCAATCCTCTCGAGAATTTCAAATGGGCCAATAAATCTTGGAGTTAGTTTTCCTTTAATGCCAAATCTTCGAATACCACGACCCGGAGAAACCTTTAGATATACATGTTCTCCTACTTGAAATTCCAAGTCACGCCTTTGATTGTCGGCATAAGATTTCTGCCTATCTTGAGCCATTTTCATTCTTTCCTGGATGAGTTTGATCTTTTCTGTAGAATCTCTGATTAGGTCGGGGCCTAGAAATTGCCTTTCCCCGATTTCATTCCAACATATTGGAGATCGACAACTCTTCCCATATAGAGCTTCGAAAGGTGCCATTTGTATGCTTGCTTGATAGCTATTATTATATGTAAATTCCACTAGAGGCAAGTGATCATGCCAACTTCCTCCAAAATCAATGACACAAGCTCTGAGCATATCTTCTACCACCTAATTTGTTCTTTCCGTCTGACCATCAATTTGTGGATGGAAAGCTGTGCTAAAATTCAATCTAGTCCCCAGTGAATGTTGTAGGCCCTTCCAGAACTGTGATGTAAATCGAGGATCTCTATCTGATACAATAGAGACAGGGACACCATGTAGTTTAATAATTTCTTTGATGTATAATGCTGCTAGAATATCCACAGACCATCGACTTTTTATTGGTATGAAATGTGCAGATTTAGTCAATCGGTGTATGATTACCCATATTCCATCATGTCCACCTCTTGTCTTAGGTAATCCCATAATGAAATCCATTCCTATGCTCTCCCATTTCCATTCTATAATACTTAAGGGCTGTAATTTTCCTACAGGTCTGAAATGTTTCGCCTTAACTTGTTGTCAAGTGAGACAACGAGACATAAAATCAGCTACTTCCCTCTTCATATTGGGCCACCAAAAGTTTCTTTTGAGATCCTGATACATTTTTGTACCTCCTGGGTGAATGGAGTACTTTGATTTATGTGTTTCTTCTAAGATCAATTTCTTTGTATCCTCATGATCCGGTATACACATTCGGCCTTTAAATAGTAATCTTCCATCATTAGAAATGGAAAAATCCGGCCTTTGTTTAATATTGGCCTTAATTTCCAGTAAAACTGGATCATCCTCTTGTAACTTGGCCAAATCCTCTATCAATGTAGGTTGAGCTCGGATATTCGCTATGAAGCAATCTTCTTCCTTAATGTCAACATCTAAATTCAACTGAGCAAATTGAGGAATAAGGTTAGTTACACTAATCATGAGACTTGATAACATACCCATTGGTTTTCTGCTGAGTGCATCTGCTACAGCATTTGCCTTGCCAGGATGATATTGAATAACAAAATCAAAGTCCTTGAGATGTTCTAACCACCTCCTTTGCCTCATATTAAGCTCTTTTTGAGAAAATAAGTATTTCAAGCTCTTATGATCTGAGTAGATCGTGAACTTTTCTCCATAAAGATAATGCCGCCAAATTTTCAAGGTAAAGATAACTACTGCCAATTCTAAATCATGTACAGGGTAATTTTCTTCGTGACGCTTCAATTGTCTTGAAGAATAGCAAATCACTTTTCCATTCTGCATAAGGACACATCCTAAGATAATTCCAGATGCATCTGTATACACTTCAAATCCACCACCCTCCATTGGTAGTGATAAAATAGGGGCTGTTGTAAGATGATTCTTAAGACTTTGGAAACTCTTTTCACAGTCCTTCGACCAGACAAAAGGATTCTCTTTTCTTATAAGTCTAGTTAATGGAACCGCGATCTTTGAGAAGTCCTTTATGAATCTTCTATAATAACCAGCTAGACCCAAAAAGCTTCTTACTTCAGATATAGTCGTTGGCCGACTCCAATCTCTAACAGCTTCTACCTTAGAAGGATTCACAGCAATACCTTCCTTTGAAATAATGTGACCTAGGAATGAGACTTCCTTGAGCCAGAATTTACACTTATTGAGTTTGGCATATAGCTTGTGTTCTCTAAGTGTTTGCAAAGCTATCCTTAGATGTTCTTCATGTTATTCTTTTGTCTTGGAGTATATCAGGATATCATCAATGAAGACGACGGTGAATTGGTCTAAATATGGCTGGAAGACACTGTTCATAAGTTGCATGAATGCTGCTGGGGTATTAGTTAACCCAAACGGCATTACCACGAATTCATAGTGGCCATAACGACTTCGAAAAGATGATTTATATATGTCTTCTTCTTTAATTCTAAGTTGATGATAACCAGATCTGAGGTCAATCTTAGAAAAATATTCTTCTCCCGAAAGCTGATCGAAGAGCTCATCAATACGCGGCAATGGATATTTATTCTTGATTGTAAGTTGATTCAATCACCGGTAGTCAATGCATAACCTGAGAGAACCATCATTCTTCTTGACAAATAGAATAGGCGCACCCCAAGGGGATGTGCTAGGTCTGATAAAACCTTTATCTAGTAGTTCCTGCAATTGCCTTTTTAATTCCTTGAGTTCCGTGGGGGACATCCTGTAAGGAGCTGTAGAAATAGGGGCTGCACCAGGAATGAGTTCAATGGTAAAGTTGACTTCCCTGTCGGGCGGTAAATTAGGTAGTTTAGATGGGAACACATCTGGGAACTCATTTGCAATAGGAATATTTGCTAGGACAATTTCCTTAGATTTAGTGATAATGACTGAAGTAAGAAAAGCTTCACATCCTTTCGAGATAAGTTTGCAAGCGTGAAGGGAAGATATAATGGTAGGATGCTTCTTGTATTGGATGCCAAGAAAATAAAATCTTGGGAGATCGGGCTTTCGGAAAGATATAATTCTATTTCGGCAGTTGATGTACGCATCATGGTCTACAAGCCAATCTACCCCTAAAATGGCATCATAACATTTCATATCAAGGCATACTAAGTTTGCGGGGAGATTGTGTCCTTCTACCACTACCTCACAATCGGGATAATACTTGGTAAGCTTAGTTCCAGATCCTAAAGGTGTAGTAATAGCGAGATCTGAAGGTAGGGGAACTGATGCAGTTGGTAAGGTGTTTGCAAAAGTGGTGGAGATAAAAGAATGAGAAGCACCAGTGTCGAATAGCACGAATGCAGGATGAGAACAAATTTGAAGAGTACCTTCCGTGAGCCCATCATTTTGATCCTTGGGCGCTTCTTCTCCATCTATAACTGCATTGAGGTGAGCCTGCCTCCTACGTTCTCCAGTATTTGATTGATCTTTCATAAGGGGGCAATCTGGCACACGATGCTCCCTACTCCCACAGCGCAAACAGGCACCGAGGCGCTTCCAGCATTCTTCAGCCGAGTGGCCGAATTTCTCGCAAAAAGTGCACGTCGAGGCAACTTGCTACTTCTCTTCTTTAACCTTTTTATTAGTCTTTTGGGAACTTCCACCGTTCCCGCTTCTTGATCTTTTCTTGTTATCACGGCTTTTGTATGGTTCCGTGATGCTAAACTTCTCCTTTTTATAATGCCGATCAGAGCGCCGGCTAGATTCCTCTCCTTTTCCCTTCAACTTTTCGACCTTTTCCAAGGTCCTCTCGCATAGATATGCCCTTTGAACCATTTCCACATAAGTGCGGATATTCTGTGTCCCTAGTTGTTGAATGAAATCAGGCCGTAACCCGTCCATAAATCGGTTTGCCTTTAACAATTCCGTACTGATAAGGTGTGGTGCATATGGTGCTAGTCTTGAAAATTGTAACTCATATTCTGCGACTGACATCATCCCTTGACGAAGGGAGGCAAACTCCATGGCCTTCCTTTCCTTCACATGTTCGGAGAAATACTTGGCACGAAACAAAGTGAGAAAAGCATTCCATGTATGTGGCGCATCGGCCGGAGGTGCCGGAACCGACTTCCACCAAGTACGGGCATCCTTATTCAATTGGAACGTTGCTAGATGGACTTTCTCCTGATCAGTGCATTGTATGACATCAAATATACGATTCATCTTATCGATCCAATTTTCTGCTTCGTATGGATTGGAAGATCCATAGAAACGCGGAGGATTTAGACTCCGGAAGTTGCGATGAAGGTCACCAGCCCTTGCCCCTGCACCACCTTGTGCTATAGTTTGCAATGCCTGGGTGAGGCCGGCAACAGTTTGTTGCATACCGTCCCAATCTACACAATGAGCCATTTGGAAAATAGGGTACCTGAGAGAAAATAACAACTTGTTATTTCTCATGAAATAGGAATGAACAGAATAATTCTTAAAGCTAATTAGTTATCATATCTCGGGTTCTACCCAATCCTCACATGAGTGTGGAATTTCATTCTTAGTTCATAGGTATGGGTCCTTAAACCTTGGACTTATCCTATTACATGATTCCTTTCCCTAAGTCCTGAGACTTAGGCTCTGATACCAACTTAACTGTCACGCCCCGAGCCTTTATTACAGCGGAAGACTGGCTCGGGGAGCGCGAACAGTCGGCATGGTAAGCCTCTTGCAAGCAAGAATCAATCAGAGCGTAAGATAATTACACAAATAAATGCAATTGCACATGATTTAATCAAACTTCAACTTCATATCATAATGCTCAATATTCAAAGATACAATCACTAATTTGATTTTCATTCTACTAGACTCAAGAAATAGGAAAATTACATTGACTCAATCTAGACATGATAACTTCCCAAGTCTTCACTCGTAGCTTTATAAGACTTTCACTCACTTCCGGACCCGCTACTAGTATAGCCCGAATCCGAATCTGAACCACTTCCATCTCCTGAAAAAAATATTGGAAATAGGTAATGAGCACACTTGCCCAGTAGGTATCTTCGCATCAACATGAATGCACTGTTAAAGTAATTAACAATTTAGCTCTAAAGAATAAGGTAAAATCATGCGAATGCGAATCAATCACGCGATCAAACCAAAGTAACAAGATAAGATAGACTGATCAAGAATGAGCTAGCAAGAATGTAATATGAACACGATATTTGGCCTTTTCACGAGCAAGAATGTAACAAGCAAGCCACATATTCATCACACTAGTCTCTTTTTAGTACATAGTTCGTGAATTTCTGTGGAATATCAAGCAAGAAAGTCATGTACAAGAATGTCATATCGTGTCGTATCGTGGATCTTCACTTATTTATAGAAATAGTACTCCCAGAGTAATGCGACGCCAATAGCATCATACCCCATGGTTTATAAAATAGTATGTTTCCGACAATCAGCCGAGGGGACTAGCATAGAGCCCTTGAACACAATCAGTGCTCGATCGCATCTTCAGTTATAAATTAAGCTACTTCCACGCATGTAACAGTAAAGTATGGCCAAGAATGTAATAAGTTCAATAATTCCATGATAACAATAATCAATGAATGAATGCTTTAATTTGAATATATGAGATCAAGAATGACATTTAAACTATGTTATGCTTATAGAATAAATCGGCAGCATAACAGTATATTTCCTTAACTTTCATCCATTACATTAAGTCGATTAAGCAATATGATAAGTTCTAGATCATCAAGGTTTGTCTAGAATCATTGAAATATCAACCCTTGGTCAAATCTTGGGTTAACATATACAAGCAATGTAACGGTCGTTTACTGGGCCGTTACACTATGTAACACGTCCATAATGGGCCGTTATAGTGACCAGAGTCCAACATACTAGTTTAGACTCAGTGAAATGTGACGGTCGGGCATTGGGCCGTTACGTGAGCCTGACGGTCCAGTGCAAGGCCGTTACATTACAAGATCCAGAAAATAACGATAGTGTATTCTAGTTATTGGGTTTTGATGGTACAACCAACTCGGCATCCTAGTGGGAATCCCAGGCTCGCGGAGAATTACGGAGGCCTTGAAACAATGATTTCCTAGTCCATTGGAAGGAATATCCAATAGAGAGGTCCTCATGTCCAAGATGGTGTTCCTATAGTGCAAAGTGTGAACTAATGGCAACATACCGGAATATGTGCCATGTACTTATAGAATTTACTCTTTTGACAGAGAGAGATATGTATAATCAATGTGGAAATCATGGTGAAACTCCGTCAATACAATATTTTTAAAAGAGTCATGCTTTATAATACAAAACTATAGAATTTGGCTTCATGAATTTAACATAACTTAAAGTAAAAGTGAGATACCAAAATATGCAATAACTATCATGAATGCTTAAATAATCTCAAAATCATAGAACCGGGTTAACACTTAGGTAACTAGGCTTAACAATAAGTAAAATTAGCAAATCATATTCTGCCTAGGGTCGCCAGATCATAGACTCTGACGGTCTGGAGGTGGGGCGTCACAGTGAACGTGACGGTCAGGATACAGCCGTTACATGAACGTAACGCGTCTGTCCAAGTGCGTCAGAGACAATAGTGAAATTCAAGACAAGAGGGTGTGTGACGGTCTGTCGCAGGGCCGTTACATGAGTGTGACGGTCCTACAGGTATGCATTACAGTATCTGCTGACAGAAAACTAGATGAAACATAAAGAGATCGATTCATATCATGTCTATAATTAAAATACCATGAACCTCTAGACATGATAACGTAGTGTAGGCCAACTACATGCTTAGGTATCAATGAATTAGACAAGATACATCTTTGGCATGTCCAATTAAGGCTAAGAGATGCATGAAATGCATAGAAGTAGTAAAATCATGAAATCAATGATCTATAATGCATGGAAATCATTTGAACCAGAGGGCGTTTAGTCCTATCAAGTTGTTTTTGCCGTTCATGAGATAACCTACCTCTTAACTTAGGCTGTTGCTTCTGATTTGGATTGAGAATCCTGCCCTAGATTTCCTTCTTCTGTGACTTTTCCAGCAACTTCCTTGGGCTCTAACTCCACGACCTCTTGACCCAAGGATGTGAAATTTGGAGGGGAGTTAGTCTAAAGTATTGTAAACAAATACTTCTAAAGAGCTTACCTGAGATAATGACTCCTTACCTTGAGTCTTTACGTCCAAAAAGTAAGGGTCGCACAGTTCAGAACTATGCCCTATTTATAGTGTTTAGGCTAGGGTTTGAGGATTAGATCGATTCTAGAGTCTTTATTTCATCAAATCCAAATCCCTAAGAGTCCTTAGCAATATTACAAGCCTTCCCAAGTCGATCCCTAGTGGATAGGATCTCAAATTTTCAATCTTTTTGCAAGTTCTTTCACTTACGGAACTCACAGGATGTAACGGTCTAAGGCCTACGCGTTACATGTCTGTGACGGTCATGCGATGGACCGTTACATCCAACGTATACAGAGTTCTAAATTAATAAAACTCTATTATTCAGTTATTCTTATAATTATCTATATAATTAGTATTTATCCTTAAAATTTCGTGGATAAGCTTAATAATCCTCTAGAATATGGGTCAAACTTAATGGGCCTGGTCTTTAAACCCTTTTGATTTGTTTAAATAGGCTAGGTTAATTCATTGGGCCTTATAAAAGTTCAATAATCCTTTTATAATTCTCTTTAGCCCTTATAAATCACAAATAAATTCCAGAAAATTATTAAATAATCTAGAAAATACTTATGTAAATTCTGGGGATACTTATATAAATTCTGGGGCACTACACAGCGAATAGGAGCACTACCCACTAGAAGAACGACCGGATGCGTCCCCTGACGTCTTATACTGCGTCACAAGTGTCTAGCTACAACGCCCCGGGCGTGAGACTCAGACACGCAACAAGTACCACAACAAGGACTAGCTGGGGTCACGCTCATCAGCGCGTGTCCTAAGCCCCCAACTACGTGTGCATACACAGACCATCTGCTCTAGGTCGGGTCCTCTAGCTGGTTTTCCCCCCACCGGACTTTGGTGGCAAAGGCAAGGGGCCCCACGAAAACCAGCCTAAAAATCGCCTCTCACCGGGTCTCGCTCTCCACCACTCTCAGGTGGGTCCGCACTCGCGTGCGTAGGAAGCTACGACTAGTGGACAAGTCACTGGAAGTAAGGACTGACTCACGGAAACCACCGTCAAACAAACGGGACCGCACATACACGGTGCAGCACAGAGCCTGACGGTCCAACCTTGGGCCGTCACAGGCTGTGACGCACCTACACCGGAGCGTCACAAGGCTCTGACGGTCCAACCCTAGAGCGTCACAAGCCGAGAAAAAAAAAAGGCTCTGACGCACCCACCTAGGGGTGTCACAGCACCAAACGGACCAACCCTGGCGCGTTAGGGGAGATGGGTTCGTCTGCTCTGACGCACCCACACAGGGGCGTTACAAGGCTGTGACGCGCCAGGCATGGTGCATCACAGGCCTTGACTCCCAACGGTCAAAAGCCAACGGTCGAAAGCCAACGGTCTGATCGTCCCTGACGGTCCAACATAGGCGCGTCACAGCGCCCTGACGATCTATCGTGGGACCGTCACATCCCACGGACCCCCAGCTGGCTAAAACATGGCTGTAACGCACCCACCTGGGCGCGTCACATGGTGTGACAGTCACTGGAAAGATCGTCACACCGGTCCGACAGCGAAACGGCGTGAAACGCCCAAAAATTCTAACCACGCCCCCATACCTCCGTAGGAGAGGGGGAAATCAAAGGGGAAGACCCCTGGGGACCCCTAGCATGATTCTAGGCCATCAAAACGTCGAATCGCGGCTCAAATCCATAGATCGGGGGAACTCTCCCCAAAACATGATTTTGCCCTAACCCGCTCAAACACACCCCTCTCGGCTCCCATTCGGCCTACAAATCACGGGGGATGATGGGATGAGCATAGGGATTCGCCCCCCTACCTCAATGGAGCGAATGCTCCGCCGAATCACCACCGAAGTCAAGGAAGAAGCTTTTGAGTGCCACACGTCCCGCCTCCCGCCGCGAGAAGGCCACCATCGGAACCGCCTCGCCACCGCCGCCGCCGCCACGCCGTTGCCGGAGTGAAGGAGGCCGCGTCTCGGTCGTCCGGGGAAGAAGAACGGTCGCGGTGGGGAGGGCGCTCTCCCACGGTTGGAAGAAGGAGGAAGAAGAAGAAGAAAAAGGTGAAAAAGAAAACAAAAAGGTCTGGTATTTATAGAAAATCTAGAAAATCAAGAAAATCTTGAAAAATAGAAAAATATACCTCCTCGATCCTCGTGATGCGCTGATCGCAACGGTACCACTCGCGAGTAGATGAACGACTCGGTCTACCCGCTACAAGGTTCCGTAGGTGTTTTCGAGACACACACGCGGGAATCGAAAAACACGTGGAAAAAGCCACGGAACACGCTCCGAGCCTCCGAACTGACCCGAATCGCATGGATCCAAACACGAAAGATGTCTAGAACATAATTCCGGACACAACGGAGCCAAATTCACCGAAAACGTAGATCCGGGACCCAAGAAGAAGGATCCGAAAGGGTCTGGGACATCACAGCCCTCCCCCCTTAAATAAATTTCATCCTCGAAATTTGAGAACAAGGCACAAGAACGGGGGAAAGACTCACACAAACAAATAAGGATATAGCTCCCGCATCTCATCTTCAAGTTCCCAAGACGCCTGGCCACCAGAATGACGCTGCCAGACCACCTTAACCAGAGGAATAACCTTGTTCCACAGGCGCTGCTCTCGCCGATCTTCAATACGAACAGGAAACTCTGGAAGGGACAGATCTGGGGTCACCTCAGGCCAAACGGCATCCTCGAGAACATGGGAATCATCGGGCATATACTTCCGAAGCATCGACACGTGGAACACATCATGCACGGCGGAAAGCTCCAGAGGTAGCTGCAACCGATAAGCAACTTCCCCAACACGCTCGACGATGGGAAAGGGACCAATGTAGCCGGGACTCAGCTTCCCGCACCTACCGAAACGCATCACACCCTTCATGGGAGAAACTCTCAAGAAAACTCAGTCTCCCACAGCAAAGCTGAGAGGTCGCCTCCTCCGATCGGCATAACTCTTCTACCGGCTTTGGGCTGTCAACATCTTCTGCCGAACAAGATGCACCACCTCAATACACTGCTGCACCAAATCTGGTCCGGTCAGGGCACGCTCGCCCACCTCGAACCAATCAAGCGGAGTTCGACAAGGTCGCCCATACAACACCTCATAGGGAGCCATACCAATGCTCAAATGATAGCTGTTGTTATAGGCAAACTCCACTAATGGCATATGTTGGTCCAACTCCCCTGTCATTCTAAGCAACACGCTCGCAACATGTCCTTCAGAGTCTGGATGGTCTACTCAGACTGACCGTCCGACTTAGGATGATAGGCCGAGCTGAATGCCAACTTGGTGCCTAGAGCCTTCTGGAAGCTCCTTTAGAATCCAGAAGTGAAGCGGGGATCACGATCAGACACAATGGAGATGGGAACTCCATGCAACGGAACAATTCGCTCCACGTACAAACGAGCCAAACGATGCACACTCCAACTGACCTTGACCGACAGTAACCGTGCCGTCTTTGTTAGTCTATCCACTAGCAACCAGATACTATCCTCCCCGCTGGACGTCCTCGGCAACCCAACCACGAAATCAGTGGTCACGTGGTCCCACTTCCATGCAGGAACATCCAAGGGCTGAAGTATGCCCCCCGGTCGCTGGTGCTCAGCCTTCACCTCCTGACAGGTCAAACACCTGGCCATAAATTCCGCCACGTCTCTCTTCATGCCAGGCCACCAAAACTGCCTCTTCAGGTTCTGGTACATCTTAGCCGATCCGGGGTGCACGGCATACCGACTCCCATGAGCCTCGCGCAATACCGTACGCCGCACCTGCTCCTCGGCTGGCACGTACAACCTACCTCTGAACCTCACAGCTCCATCCTCACCAAACTCCACCTCGGCCATCGACAGAATACGAGGTAGCTCGGGGTCCGCTCGCTGAGCCTCAGTCACCTGTCGACGCACTGCGGACGTGACAGTCAGACTCGCAAGGACAGCCGAACCCTGGTCCTGAGGGACCTTGAGCCTAAAAGTCATGGCCGGAACCTACTCCCAAAGCCTCCACTTCCTCAACAACATCCGACTGACCGTTACTCTCCTACTCAGAGCATCAGCCACGACGTTCATCTTGCCAGGCTGATAAGACAGAGTGAAATCATAATCCTTCATATACTCCATCCACCTTCTCTCCCTGAGGTTAAGGTCCTTCTGCGTGAATACATACCTCAAACTCTGATGGTCAGTGAAAAGCTCAAACTTCTCGCCGTACAAATAATGCCTCCAGGTCTTCAGTGCGAAAATCACCGCTGCCAACTCAAGATCATGAACAGGGTAGTTCGCCTCATGTGGCTTCAACCGTCGAGACGCATACGCCACCACTCTCCCATGCTGCATCAACACATCACCGAGACCTACCCCGGAAGCATCCATACACACCACGAAACCACCCGAGCCAGATGGCAACACCAAAACCGGAGCAGTGGTAAGCAATCTCTTTAGCTCCATAAAGCTCCGCTCACACTCCTCTGTCTAGACGAACGACACCTCCTTCCGCGTAAGCCTGGTCATCGGGGCTGCAATACGAGAAAATTAACCGCCAATAATAGCCTGCGAGCCCCAAGAAACTCCGAATCTCCGTGATAGAACTCGTCCTCAGCCACTACACCACAGCCTTGACCTTGTCCGGGTCCACGGAAACACCATCACCAGAAATAACATGCCCCAGAAAGTGCACCTCTTGGAGCCAGAACTCGCACTTGCTGAACTTGGCATACAACTAGTGATCGTGCAGGATCTGCAACACCGCCCTCAAATGGTGCACATGCTCCTCAGCAGATTGTGAATACACAAGGATATCGTCCACAAACACGACCACGAACTGGTCTAGATACGGACGGAACACCCTATGCATCAAATCCATGAACGCTGCGGGGGCATTGCTGAGCCCGAACGACATCACCAAGAACTCATAATGCCCATACCTCAACCGAAACGCCGTCTTCTCCACGTCCGACTCTCGAATCCACAGCTGGTAATAGCCCGATCTCAAATCGATCCTCGAAAACACCCGGGCCGACTGAAGCTGATCGAATAAGTCATCAATCCGAGGCAACGGATACTTGTTCTTAACAGTCACCTGGTTCAACTGGTGGTAGTCGATGCACAGCCTCAAACTACCATCCTTCTTCTTCACAAACAACACCGGCGCACCCCACGGGGAATAACTAGGATGAATATACCCCTTGGCCAGCAACTCCTGCAGCTGCGCCTTCAGCTCTTGCAACTCTGCAGGCGCCATCCGATAAGGGGCCTTCGACATAGGCGCCGTACCCGGCACCACCTCAATCACGAAATCAATCTCTCGCTGTGGTGGAAACCCTGGTAGCTCCTCGGGAAAAACATCGGGAAACTCGCACACGATAGGAATGTCCTCTACCTCAAGACACTGCCGACCACTCAAAACCATGGATGCGAGAAAGCCCTGACAACCCGCATCAAGCAAGCGACGCGCACGGATAGCCGAAATAAGTAAGCGGGAAGAGGAAGACCGAATACCTTGGAAATAAAAGGTGGGTCCATGAAGCTGTCGGAAGTAGACCTTCTTCAAGCCGCAATCCACCAAGGCATGATGAGCCTCGAGCCAATCCATGCCCAAAATCACATCGAAGTCCTGAAGCGGTAACGCATAGAGTCTAGCCGGCAAGTTCCGCCCCTCCACCCACACAACTACCTTTTAAAGCAGTACAGGGTGATCATGAAGTCACCGGTAGGCAACTCTACCGCCAAGTCACAGGACACCTTGGTCATCGGGCCCTCCACACTCTGAGCAAAATCCTCCGAGATAAACGAATGAGAAGCACCTGAATCAAACAAAACACGAGCCGCACAACCTAAAATTGAAAGAGTACCTTCCACCAAATGCGACGCCTTAGCCTCTGCCCTGGTCATGTGAGTCACTCTATCTCGGGATCTCTGCCTCCCTACAGTAGCTGACCGTGACAACTGAGGAAACTATCCCTGCTGCTGGTACTGCTGCGGCTGTGATGACAACTGTTGGGGCTGAAACTGTTGCTGCTGCTGAAACTCGTGCGGTTGGCTCGGTCTCTGCGGACAGTCACGTGCCATGTGCCCTGGCTGATCGCACCTAAAGCAAATCATGGGCGCCGAGCACGGTCTACCCGGATGAGAACCACCGCACCTAGGACAACCGCCCCGCGAACCAGTCATCGAACCCTGATGCTGAAAAGCCGCTGGCTACTGAACACTGTCCATCGACTCCTGCTTCGACTCCTTACGATCCTGACGCCTCTTACTAAAACCAGCTTCCTTAAGCAACTTCTTAAGCTTCGATCTAAAGGATGACGACCCTGGCGCATGAGCCACAGACTGCGTCGCCACTGATCCACCTGCTGAGAGCTGGATGGTACTCTGCTGCTGCATCCCCGTCGGCTGGCTGAAATCTTCCTGGCACTGCCCTGCCCTCGAACCTTCTGCAAGTCTCTCTCCAGCGCCGATGCTGTCTTACATGCCGCATCCAAAGTGGTCAAACCTGACGCAAGAAGATGATGCCTCAACTCTAGCCTCAGACCACCCACAAACTGATCGGTCTTCACCTCCTCATCTACCACGATATGAGGAGCATAACGGCCCAACTCGATAAACCTGGCACGGTACTGCATCACCGTCATGTCACCCTGAGTCAGCTCCATAAACTCACGCAACCTCTACGACCTGACAAAGGACGGACAGAAGGCACGCTCGAAAGCTGTGACGAACTCCTGCCACGTAATCTGCAGAAGAGGAAGGGACCGAAACACTGAACCCCACTCTGACGTCCACCAAGTACGGGCTGCTCCCTGAAGATGATGAGTAGCCAACGCTACCTGCTCCTCCTCAGGACACTCCATCGCACTGAAAATCCACTGCACATCATCCAGCCACTCTCTGGCCACCTCAGGATCTGGCTGCCCACTGAAGGAAGGAGGCTGAAACAGCAAGAACTCCTTCAGCACACAACCATGACCACCACGAGCTCGGTCCTCACCAGCATCGCCACCCTACTGCTGGTGATCTCCCTGCTGCTGACCTCCCGGCTGTCGCTGAAGCACATACTCAAACATACCTCGGAAGAAATCGTCCATCCCTAGAGCTCTCGCACCTCCAGCTACACCCTTGGAAACTGAAGCCCTGCTCTGCTCCTCTGGACCATCACTAGACTCTCCCTGCTGGGGACGAGCCCTCCTCCGAGGCGCCATAACACACCTGGCATCAAGGAAAATAATCACAAATCAATAAAACACACGGCCCTAAGCCAGTCACCGATTGTACAGGACGTTCATGGACCTTCTGGACCACTGCAATTAGTTTCAAGTTCTGATGTACCTCCACAACCTACGCTCTGATACCTGCTGTGATGACCGGCGTGTCTCAAATCTCGGCCCGCCAACCCACGAGCCTGAAGACTCAGAAGGGTAGGAAGGGATGGTGTGGGAGTACAAGAGAAGCTGAAACAACCACAGAGATAGCACAATAATCTAAAATAAAATGCACCGAATAATATAAATAAATTAAACTGCTATAATGTCAAGTGTATATCATGTCCAAATGAAAGTACAATCAACAAAAAGAAAAGTACAACTACACGGGGCATCCCCCGACTCTGGCAGACTGGCGACTAACCCTGGTTAGAAGAACCACGCTGAAACTCGGTCGCACCTCTCGAAGACCCCACCTCACCTGAAAAGCAGGGGTGAGCCTCATTTCATTGGCCCAGTAGGGATCCCGCGAATCCCCACCTCACGCGGAAACCAAGGTAGGAAAGTAAGAGAGCAGGAAGCAACCCTACCTAATAGGAGTACGGTAGAACCAAAAAGCTAAAGTAAATAAGCGGAAAAGCCATCTACTCTAACAGCACGTACTACTGAATCTCGGTCCAACAAAACTCGAGTCCACACCTGCCAGCGAATAGGAGCACTACCCACTAGAAGAACGACCGGATGCGTCCCCTGACATCTTACACCGCGTCACAAGTGTCTAGCTACAACGCCCCAAGTGTGAGACTCAGACACGCAACAAGTACCACAATAAGGACTAGCTGGGGTCACGCTCGTCAGTGCGTGTCTTAAGCCCCCAACTACGTGTGCACACACATACCATCTGCTCTAGGTCGGGTCCTCTAGCTGGTTTTCTCCCCCACCGGACTCTGGTGGCAAAGGCAAGGGGCCCCACGGAAACCAGCCTAAAAACCGCCTCTCACCGGGTCTCGCTCTCCACCACTCCCAGGTGGGTCCGCACTCGCGTTCACAGGAAGCTACGACTGGTGGACAAGTCACTAGAAGTAAGGACTGACTCACGGAAACCACCGTCAAAGAAATGGGACCGCACATACACGGTGCAGCACAGAGCCTGACGGTCCAACCTTGGGCCGTCACAGGCTGTGACGCACCTACACCGGAGCGTCACAAGGCTCTGACCGTCCAACCCTAGAGCGTCACCAGCCGAGAAAAAAAATAGGCTCTGACGCACCCACCTAGGGGTGTCACAGCACCTAACGGACCAACCCTGGCGCGTCAGGGGAGATGGGTTCGTCTGCTCTGACGCACCCACACAGGGGCGTTACAAAGCTGTGACGCGCCAGGCATGGTGCACAGGCCTTGACCCCAACGGTCAAAAGCCAACGGTCGAAAGCCAACGGTCTAATCGTCCCTAACGGTCCAACATAGGCGCGTCACAGCGCCCTGACGGTCTATCATGGGACCGTCACATCCCACGGACCCCCAGCTGGCTAAAACATGGCTATAACGCACCCACCAGGGCGCGTCACATGGTGTGACGGTCACTGGAAAGATCGTCACATCGGTCCGACAGCGAAACGGCGTGAAACGCCCAAAAATTCTAACCACGCCCCCATACCTCCGTAGGAGAGGGGGAAATCAAAGGGGAAGACCCCTGGGGACCCCTAGCATGATTCTAGGCCATCAAAACGTCGAATTGCGGCTCAAATCCATAGATCGGAAAAACTCTCCCCAAAACATGATTTTGCCCTAACCCGCTCAAACACACCCCTCTCGGCTCCCATTCGGCCTACAAATCGCGGGGGATGACGGGATGAGCATAGGGATTCGTCCCCCTACCTCAATGGAGCGAATGCTCCACCGAATCACCGCCAAAGTCAAGGAAGAAGCTTTTGAATACCACACGCCCTGCCTCCCGCCGCGAGAAGGCCACCACCGGAACCGCCTCGCCACCGCCGCCGTCGCCACGCCGTTGCCGGAGTGAAGGAGGCCGCGTCTCGGTCATCCGGGGAAGAAGAATGGTCGCGGTGGGGAGGGCGCTCTCCAACGGTTGGAAGAAGGAGGAAGAAGAAAAAGAAAAAGGTGAAAAAGAAAAGAAAAAGGTTTGGTATTTATAGAAAATTCAGAAAATCAGGAAAATCTTGAAAAATAGAAAAATACACCTCCTCGATCCTCACGACGCGCTGATCACAATGGTACCACTCGCGGGTAGATGAACGACCCGGTCCACCTGCTATAGGGTTCCATAGGTGTTTCCGAGACACACACGCGGGAATCGTAAAACACGCGGAAAAAGTCACGAAACACGCTCCGAGCCTCCGAACTGACTCGAATCGCACGGATCCAAACACGAAAGATGTCCAGAACATAATTCAGGACACAACGGAGCCAAATTCACCGAAAACGCAGATCCGAGACCCAAGAAGAAGGATCCGAAAGGGTCTGGGACATCACACACTATAGACAGGTGCTTTCAGTTTCGAGACTTAGTGTATGATTTACATGAAGGGCAAATGATTGCCTGGGCCCAGATGCATAAGTTAATAAAAGATATCAAGGAGAGAAGAAGATAGGTGAGGCCGCAGTAGGTGGCGCCGCAACAGCAGCAAATTCAGCAACCCCAACCTCAACCTCAGCAGTAGCAATAGCAACCTGAACTCAGAATTCACCAAAATCCCATGCCAGACCATCCGCCCGCTCCACAGCAGCAGCCACAGGCACCGGCACAAGTCAATGTTGTTCACCGCCCCGCCCCTAACGCTGGGTGGTTTATGACGATGAGACTCCCGCTCATCTTCTGGCCTTCCACTACACATACACCAATTCCCCCGCACCTTCTGTTTCTTCCGTCCTCCGGCCCACCACCTTGACCACTGCTCCACCCTCTATTCCCTCCAAGTCACCTATTGCACCCACCGCATTACCCACCATTCCGCCAATCCTCACACCATCACCCGCCGTACCCTCCATCATCACCCCTCCATTTAGCCTTTCACCCGTCACCCCCCCACCGGGGCCCGTCAGACCAGCCTCCGCCATCATCACCCTACTTCCATCCCTTCCACCCACCCTACCGGGCCAATTAGGAGTTCATCCGTCGCCGTGTCGGCGCAGCACCTTTCCCTCAGGAGCGGGCGTTTATTTCAAAGAAACTACCCTTCTACTGGTGCATATGCACCCAACCAACCAATTCCTTCCTCAGCAATAGAAGCAAAAGAAATCGACCCCTTGCCTGGCACGAAATATGATTTGTTACAGCACTTAGACCGGATGCCGGCCAAGATCTCAGTCTTGGAGTTAATCAAGAGGTCCACGCTACACCAAGATGCCTTGAGAGCTTTTCTGCAAAAAGTTATGGTTAGCGAGGACGTGGTGGTAGACAGCTTGCCGTCGGTGTTGGCCACTATCACAAAGGGGCCATCTATTTCCTTTTTCGAGTCAGAGCTAGCACCCCCAGAGGCACATCAGATGTCACTATGTATTTCCATTACATTGAATAAGGTGGCCATTGATTCAGCTCTAGTGGACGCATGAGCTTCTATTAATGTTTGTCCCTTGAGCACGCTGCGTGCCTGCAACATTTCTGAAGACATGTTAAGGCCGACACTGACAACTATTGCAGCGTACGATAACTCCAGGAGAGCTTGCCACGGGGTCGTGACAGTTCAGGCCGAGCTAGGGCCTTTGAAAATGGACGTGGAATTTTATGTATTGGACATTGACCCAAAGTTTAAGGCTATTCTGGGTCGTCCATGGATTGATAGCTTGCATGCAGTGCCCTCTACCGCCCACCAGTGTCTCAAATTTCCATTTCAGGGGCGGGTGGTCAAGGTGAAGAGTGTTTCCACGGTCCAGACGGTTGATGCTATTGCCGACAAAATTTTGCCTACACTATGGCCGAGCAACAAGCCAGTTCTATCTATGATGGACTTGAACTTTCCATGGGCATATGCGTCACGCAAGCCCGCCACTGCACCAATTTATGTTAAAATCAAGTCCAAGATTAGAGATTCTAAGGGATGGCACATGATCCTAAAATTAGGATATCAGCCGGACATGGGCCTCGACGCGCAATTGCAGGGGCGGACTACGCCCGTCCCTAGGGGCAGAAAGATGAGCCGAAGAGGCCTTGGCTACTGGGAGTCAGCATTGTCGATACTGGGAGACTCCGGGTCACTGACGTGGGACTACCGTCAGCATTTCGTGAAGGGCCCGTTGCAGCCAGGTACTTTAAAGAGGACACCACCCTGTGTTGATGAGAAAAGTGATGCCGCTTGTGCTGTTGCCGACCCACTGCCGCCACTGGAGGGGCTGGTGGGTGATATGGAAAATTTTTGCATGTGTTTTGAAGAATTGTTCCATGAGGAAGAAGTTTACCCGAAGAAAGCAGAGATGTAGCTTGTGAAGTGCTCTCCGGTGGAGTCAGTTTACCGGAGGCCGCGGGAAGTGGGGAGCTCCATTATTACCTTTTCTTGGCCTCCTTCCCGTCTTGCCTCCCTGTTTCAATGATTGGGATTTATTCTCCGTTCACCACCAATCATGGTCGACCCTCTCTTTACGAAAAGGTCATTTGAAATTTTGTTTGTTCCGTGTGCATATGGGCAGTGCCCACCTATTGATTTGTCCACCATGTGGACCCCTACAATCAATCTTATCAAAATGTGGTTTTCTTCATCTGATCCATTCTTCGATGTTCTCTTTCCGTCTCTCTTCCCCCGTCAACTTCCTCCGCCTCCTTCCTCCTCAAACCCCTCTTGCTTCGTGATTTCCTCCGACCTCTAAAAAAATGTCAATTTTAAAACGGAGGTTTCAATGGAGGATTACGCTATGTTCTATCCATCTTCCGGCCAGGGGCACGAGGCCCCTGCTTCTTTCCCTGTATATTTCTTATCTCCTAGGTTAGATGTACAATGTGCAGAGTCCTCTAATTTGGTAGAGTCAGCTAGGATAAAATCTAGATTTAGTGTTGTCAACCCATCCACGTCTGTGACGCACCCTGTGATGCGTCATTCTAAATCTTTTCCGGATCGATTTCTTCAGGATCTAGCCCAAAGATGTCATGCCCTCCTCAAATGTCCCGAGTTTGTAGAGACCGCAATTGTCCTAGAGGATGATGATGAAGTAGACGGGGTGTGGAGCAATGACAGATTGGGAGTTTATGAAATCATAGATGAGAAAGACCTAGTCGATGATGAGGATAGCGATGTGGATGACGCTGCCGATCTGTACACACAGGGTTTAAAGAGATTTGACGAACCGTCGTCGGCAGTGGATGAACCCACAAAAGAAATTAACATTGGGACTGAAGATGACCCTATGCCCATAATCATTTCCGCTAATCTCCCTCCTCAGGTTGAAGAGGAGCTAATCAAGGTTTTGAGGGAGTATAGCGATTCTTTTGCCTGGTCCAATGAGGACATGTCGGGTCTTGACCCCGCTCTGGTTGAATATAGACTTATCCTTAAACCAGGGGCAACGCCCATTAAACATAAATCGAGAAGATTCCACCCTCAAATGACCTTAAGGATAAAGAAAGAAATTGATAAATTGCATAAGGCCAAGTTTATTAGAGTTGTGTTATATCCTCAATGGGTGGCGAATATTGTCCCGGTGATGAAAAGGATGGAAAAATCCGAATCTGCATTGATTTCAGGGACTTAAATAAGGCATGTCCGAAAGATGATTTCTCGCTTCCTCACATTGATGTGTTGGTAGACAACACGGCTGGGTATGAAGCCCTCTCGTTTATGGATGGATATTCTGGATACAACCAAATCCATCTTGCTCCCGAGGACCAAGAAAAGACCTCGTTCACCACGCCCTGGGGCACATACTGCTATGTTGTCATGCCATTTGGATTGAAGAATGCAGGTGCCACGTATCAACGAGCAATGATGGCTATCTTCCACAACATGATGCATGTGTATATGGAAGCATGCATGGATGATATTCTGGTAAAATCGAGGTCGAAGGAAGAACACCCCGCCGTTTTAGCTAAGGTGTTGCAAAGGGCTAGGGAGTATAAGTTAAAAATGAATCCAAAGAAATGTGTGTTTGGAGTTGCATCAGAAAAATTGTTTGGGTTCATAGTTAGCAAGCGGGAGATTCAGATTGATCCGAACAAAGCAAAGGCCGTTATGGAAATGCCACTGCCTAAGAACATCACTGAACTTAGGGGATTGATTGGGCGTTTGCAGTTTATTCGGAGGTTCATGTCTCAACATTCGCAAAGATGCCGCCCATTCTATGAATTGTTGAAGGCGGGAGCTAAATTTGAATGGAATGAACAATGTCAGAAGGCCTATGAGGATCTTAAGGTTTACCTATATAATCCCCCTGTTCTGCAACCCCCGGTCCCTGAGAAATCCCTGATATTATATATTTCTGTTATCGAGGACTCCCTAGGAGCTGTCCTGGCTCAAGTGGACGACGAAGGAAAGGAAAGCTAATCTCTAGATTGTTTAATCCTGCTGAATCTAAGTATACTACCATGGAGAAAAGCTGCGCAACATTAGTTTGGGTAGCTCAGAAACTCAAGCACTACTTCCTGGCCCATAAAGTTAAGTTGATATCTAGAATGGACCCGTGTTAGGGTGCTAGGTCCGGATACAGAGGGGGGGGGGTGAATGTATCCCTCTACAAATTATGCCCAAATAAAAACTTGGATGCTAGAGATAGATACAAAATAGAACCAATTCGATTCAACTCAAACATAAACACTTGGAGCGCGCCTATTCAAGCATCTAGCGGAAGCAAAGCAAACAATCAAACCACTGCACAAGAGATTTTAAGGTGGTTCGGTCCTCCAGACCTACATCCACCCCTCACTCCCAACCGGAGTGAGGCTTCACTAGCAAACGCTAGAACCAAGCAGACTCAGTCTACAAACAGTTGCTGCCACACAGCTTGACCAGGGGAACAGCCTCCCCTCTTCCTCCCAACCGAAGGGACACCCAAGTGACTCCCAGCCACTTGGAAACTAGAGGTTGAAGACCTCTCTTCCTCCAGACCAGGAGGGACCACTGGACTTGCAACCACAAGCCCAGAACCGGAGGACTAGCCTCCCTTCCTCTAACCAGAGGGCAACCCACAAGTGACAACCTATCACTTGCAACCTGGAGATCAGATCTCCCTTCTCCTGAACCAACAGGAGGAACCCGATCCCTAACAGGGCAATCGGAAGAACAAAGATGATCAGAAAACAAAGGAAAACAATAAAGGAAAATAACACAGCAATCAGAAAGCTGTAAAACGAAATGTACAATGTGGCTCTCAACGGAGCTGACTGGCCTGGATCTGATCCACGGTCCAGTGAAGACAGATCTTCAAGCAGCTTCTTCCTTCTTCTCCACGAGCTCTCTCGCTCACTCTCTTTCTCTCTTTCTTTCTCTTCTGCTCTCCAAATCTCTCACTCTCTATCTCTCTTTCTTTCTCTTCTACTCTCCTAATCTCTCACTCACTGCTCTCTCTTCACGGCTTCTCTCTTCTATCTCTTCTTCCTCTCTTTTCCTTCTTTTTCTCTTTTTCTGGATCGAAGGGCTTTCTGCTCTTCAGGCTTCTACTTCGATCAACCTTCATCTAAAGATGAAGGCTCCATTATATACCAGCAGCAACAGCAGCAGCAGCAGGGCGCGTGTGGCTTCCACAGTTCCCGCCCTTAGAATTCGGACCACGTGGCAGCATCCAGCAGGCTGTCAGAACACGTGTCCTCATCTGGACACTATCCTTATCCTCGGATCACGTGCCCAGCACCAGTACGCTCAGCAACTAGAGTTAGATGGCGTCAACTCACTTGCTCCAAAGAGTTGACGCAGCCATCAGATATATTCAACCTTTTTAACCGCTACGTCGACTCCATCAGCCTGCTGCGTTGACGCAACGGTATCGGCAGTCCAGTGATCAAGTCTTCAACAGATGGGCGTGCTGCGTCGATGTTATCAGCATGTGTGTTGACGCATTGAAGACACGTACATTTGTATACTGGCGTCTCTTAAGCCGCTGCATCGACGCTGCTTGTTGATGGCGTTGACGCAGTGGAAGATATCGTGAAAGCTTCGTCGCTTGTAAGAGTCTCTGCTTCTTTATCTGCTACGTCGACGCTGCTTCCTTGTGGCGTTAACGCAATAGAAGACATCGTGAAAGCTTCGTCTACTGATGCGTGGACGCTTTAAGCTTCAGGCGTCGACCCTGTTCCCTTCAGCAACAATAATGAAGTGTATAGACTTAGTGTTAACGTGAAGCATTGTATAGACTTTAGATCTCCCTTCTCCTGAACCAACAGGAGGAACCCGATCCCTAACAGGGCAATCGGAAGAACAAAGATGATCAGAAAATAAAAGAAAACAATAAAGGAAAATAACACAGCAATCAGAAAGCTGTAAAATGAAATGCACAATGTGGCTCTCAACGGAGCTGACTGGCCTGGATCTGATCCACGGTCCAGTGAAGATAGATCTTCAAGCAGCTTCTTCCTTCTTCTCCACGAGCTCTCTCGCTCACTCTCTTTCTCTCTTTCTTTCTCTTCTGCTCTCCAAATCTCTCACTCTCTATCTCTCTTTCTTTCTCTTCTACTCTCCTAATCTCTCACTCACTGCTCTCTCTTCACGGCTTCTCTCTTCTATCTCTTCTTCCTCTCTTTTCCTTCTTTTTCTCTTTTTCTGGATCGAAGGGCTTTCTGCTCTTCAGGCTTCTGCTTCGATCAACCTTCATCTAAAGATGAAGGCTCCATTATATACCAGCAGCAGCAGCAGCAGCAGCAGGGCGCGTGTGGCTTCCACAGTTCCCGCCCTTAGAATTCGGACCACGTGGCAACATCCAGCAGGCTGTCAGAACACGTGTCCTTATCTGGGCACTCTCCTTATCCTCGGATCACGTGCCCAGCACCAGTACGCTCAGCAACTGGAGTTAGATGGCGTCAACTCACTTGCTCCAAAGAGTTGACGCAGCCATCAGATATCTTCAACCTTTTTAACTGCTGCGTCGACTCCATCAGCCTGCTGCGTTGACGCAACGGTATCGGCAGTCCAGTGATCAAGTCTTCAACAGATGGGCGTGCTGCGTCGACATTATCAGCATGTTGCGTTGACGCATTGAAGACACGTACATTTGTATACTGGCGTCTCTTAAGCCGCTGCGTCGACGCTGCTTGTTGATGGCGTTGACGCAGTGGAAGATATCGTGAAAGCTTCGTCGTTTGTAAGAGTCTCTGCTTCTTTAACTGCTACGTCGACGCTGCTTGCTTGTGGCGTTAACGCAATAGAAGACATCGTGAAAGCTTCGTCTACTAATGCGTGGACATTTTAAGCTTCAGGCGTCGACCCTGTTCCCTTTAGCAACAATAATGAAGTGTATAGACTTAGTGTTAACGTGAAGCATTGTATAGACTTCAGAGATCAATATAGCAAGTGTGTACAGAGTGAGGGAGTGTATAGACTTAGCAGTCTAGGCCTCTAATCAACGAGTGTATAGACTTGCAACTCTTCATGAGATCTCAGTGTATAGACTCAACCAATGTATATAGTTGAAGATCTAACAATCGAGTGTATAGAGTTAGTTATGTGAGCATGCATTGTATAGACTTCACACATGAAGACATCCGCTGTTCAGACTTGAATAACATTCAGCAATGCATAGACTTAGGCGTTCTGTTCAAAACAAAACCAATGTACAGACTTCATGCTGTACAGACATGATGTTGATCAATAGACCTTTGAACATCAGCACAAGGCATCAACGCTTCCATCGTGCAGCGTAGCCTCAGCTCCTCAAACGAGATGCTCACGCCCTTGGCAACTGGCCAATGCGTCAACGCATCCAGTGTCAGCGTCGACGCAGTGAACAAGGCAGGTGATGAACAATGCATGCACTAGCTTTACTAATGTGTAGACTTCATGAGATGCAATGCAAACTCTGTACAGACTTTACTCAATGTATGGACTTCTCATAAGAAGCCAACGGCTGTACAGACTTAGTCAACCTTCAACTCACTGCGATGTACAGACTCTGAGGGACAACAGCCAATGTATGGACTTGATGAGACACTCATGAGTGTGTAGACTTAGAGTGAAGCATATAGTGTAACACTGCAACAGACTGTATAGACTTTGAATGCAATGTATGGACTTTGCATGAGACGCTGGCCAAGACGATGGATGCAGCAGTGCAATGTCTAGACTTGAAGAATGTGAGACGATGGCTAAGAGACTGCACAATCGGATGTATAAACTTTCGTTACTATAGCAACGTGTAGACTTTGCCTTAGACGCTAAGTGAGACGCTCAATGTACACACTTAACCAATTCAAAGGCAAATCGAGTGTACAGACTCTGAGTCCAAACCCAACGGCTGTACAGACTTAGAAAGTGAAGACTGATGTACAGACTTCATTAATCAAAGCATGAATGAGACGCTGTACACACTTAGCCTAGGACAATGTATAGACTCAATCAAATGAAGAAACACATGATGCAATGTGTGGACTTGGTGACACATGCAAACAGATGAGTGTACAGACTATGCCAGCAAGCTACACGATGTGTAGACTTAGAAGTGCCTGCAGCTGTGCAATGTGCAACCAGTGTATGGACTTGTCGTGCCTACACAGGGCGTTGTACACACTTGCTGCCTGATGCAAATGTGCAGATTCTATTAATGCATATCAATACTTTATGCAGCAGATAATCATTCTGAACTTCAAATGCAATGACTCACAGTGTAAGCAGATAAACTGACTGAACATATGAGAGACTGAATGAACATTTGAATGACAGACTGAATATAAGAATGGCTGAATAAAACCATGGTGACTCACAGTGATTAGCTCACATTAAAAACCAATCATCACAAACCCCTAGAGCCAATCATCAAAACCACAAGCCACAGGGGCCAGAGGCACAACAATCTCCCCCTTTTTGATGATGGCAACAATACACAGTGAGTCATTCTGATGATGTAATACATTCTTATGAAAGTCATTCTGATGACTCAAACTATTCTCCCCCTTTGACTTCATCAAAAAGAAAATAGTTTGAGAAGAGAAAGCAAACCAGCATGCAATGATTGAACAAAAATCTCCCCTTTGATACTTGCAGAAAGAGATACCAAAATGCAAGAGCTCCCCCTAGAAATATGAATGCAAGAACACAATGCTCCCCCTTTAAGAGTTTCAGCAAAAATATGAGGTAGAGATGATCAAAAGGAACCTGCATGCACTGATTGAATGATATTCTCCCTCTTTGGCAAACTATCTCCCCCTTTGGTATAATCAAAATAAACCATGGGAAGGGGTAAATGCAAAAATGCAGATGCAACAAGAAATGCAATACTTCCCCCTTAGTATATGAATGCAAGGTCACAAATGATATGAACAGATTCAGTATGACTAGGATTGCTCCCCCTGAATAGATGCCAATTGATATGCAAGTGATGCATGACATGGAAGCTCCCCCTCAATAAGTGGAATCTTATGAGATAGATGAGAAGGAGACCACAGTGACAATCAAAGAAAAATTCTGTTTAGAGAAGTCAAGAACAGTGAGCACAGGTATTTCAGATCGGCTTCACATGGAAGAAATTCAATTGGATTCTCAAGGGGATATTAATCTCATAAATCCAAAACATGTCTTCAAAGTCTTCCATTATAAGAGCTTATGAATGAACTTTATTAACAGCGTGGTTTAATCATGGTGTATGTAGAGTTCATCAATAAAATTCTGTATAAATATCTAAACCCATGGTTTAATAAAAGTGAACCAATCCCTCATACTTATCTTGCTTAAACACCCTTTCTCTTACACAATCGAATTTATTGACTTCTTTTGGAATTACATGCACCAGTATTGAAATCAAGCAGATATGAAGTCATATGAACTTGTCCAGGGTTGTAGAAATTTGATTTTATCATCAATATTCAAATAATTCAATTTGTTCAATAACTCTTCATGCTACTAATTTTACGAACATTCTAGTTCAGTGCACACCTTGTGGCTAAGGGATATACCTTGATCAGAGGCCAATATCCTTAAGCACTTAGTGTGACTAACTGTCATGCTGATATGAACAGAGATAGCGTTTACACATCATGACACACTCCAAGTCATTTCTGGATGTATGAGTTGTATTTCTCAGTGTGCATGCCATTGCTCTGCCTGATTTAGCAATCAAATTTTTATTTTGCAGAGTTAACTAGGTACCTCATGACACATTCCTTTGGACATGTGTTTCTCAGTGATCAAAGTCATTGCTCTGACAGAAATTACCCTTTAGACACTTCAGAAGGATTCATTTGCTACAGATCAATAATAATTCCATGTACTTAACCAATTAAAGTCATGTATTCAAAAGTGCAGATTTCAGAAGATTTTACAAGATAGTGCATGAGACAGATGGTTAAGGTTTATTTGACATGATTCAGATATGTTAAGAGATTTTAAAGTCAAACTCCTTGAATACATTAAAGCTTAAACCACATGAGTTATTTCAGACATTCATAACAACATATAATAGAAGATTTTTAGTTCAAGATTTTTCAGATTTATGATCAGGATAGCCCATTGAAATCTACAAGAAAGACTGATGGAATTCAGAAACCAGATGATACCAATTAGAGACTTAAGGCTTTCAAGAATGTGTTCGAGATCTGTCAGCAAAGTCAATGAGGAAGGATATGCAATGAAATGGCTGCATGTATGCAAGGATAAGTTTTCAACAGAGGGAGATATAACTCAACGTTCCACTAAGGGACAGCTGCGTCAACTTAGTCACATTGCAGCGTCAACTCATCCAACTATCCCGGTTAAACAGAATAGTGCTGTTTCCAAAAGCAGATGCCCACTGCGTTAACTCCGTCCCGTAGCTGCGTCAACTCATCCAACCAGCCAGAGACACTTTTACACAAAGGGTTTTTCAATGAAGCAGCCTCAAGCGTCGACCCCATCCTCATACAACGTTAACTCATTCATTCAACCAGCAGCTTCATCTCAGTCCGTTAAAACATCATTTAGCCAGAGATCTCCAACACAAGCTAACTTCCCTTTTGATTATGCATGAATGGAGGTATGAATGCCAATAAGATAAATATCATGCTGAATTCTCGTTCAATATGAATTGATTGACAGAAGGATAATCATAACAAGCAAGGAAAGCAATACTCCCCCTCAGAGCAAGCAATGTTTGCCATGGAACTCTGAACATTATTTTGATTCTCAGAAGCAAGTTAATTCTAATGTCTAAGCAGACAATTCAGTATGAGCATTGAGAGATGTGAATACTCATAGAGTGCACGAATTAACAATCATGCATGAACCACAATAAACAAGATATGCAATAAATTTGAGAATAGGAAATGCAGGGAATTTACCTGAGAGATTTAATATGGGGTTTTTCTTCTTGAGTGCCTTAGTTTATTAACCCCTTTTATTCCATCCAAGGCACACCTGCTAGACACCTTCCTATTTTCCACTAGCAAGAGCCCAAGTGATTTTGGGTCTTGCATAGTAATTGGCCCCTTTTGGGACTGCCTGCATCTTTTTCTGTGCCAAATAGTCATCAGAGTTCATGATAAAACAGTTATGCATTGAGTGCCCAGACAGCCCACAGTAGTGGCATGAACTAGCAGGTTTCATGTTCCTCTTATGTATACCAGCATGAACTTGAGCATTATAAGAGTGAGCATGAGGGTTTATGTTATTATTATGAAATTTTTCCTTTTCATGACCAGCTACCCTGCAAGCAGCAACTTGGTGGCCTGGTCTTCTGCAATTTGAGCAAACAGGAGTTCTTTTAAAAATAAGTTTATTCCTACCAAAATCTTTGGAATTTCTATTCCTACCCAGGACATGCCAGCAGTCCTTGACTGCATGGCCATGCTTCCCACAATGGGAGCAGAAAGAGGACTTTCTTCTAAAAGAACTTGCCCAACATTCAGAGGCCTTGTGCCCAAGCTTGTTACAATTAAAACATTTGACATGCTGGTTCAAAGAAGCAATTTTATTTATATTAAAAGCATGTTGGTTAGCATAAGATTTAGCATGATGTGAGAGAGGTTTTTTCTTTTCATTAGCAAACCAACATTGAGCAAAAATGTGGCCTAATCTACCACAATGAGAGCATTCACTTTTCTTTGAATGAACAGCAAATTTTCTATCATGATATTTCCTAGCATTCATCATTTCAGCATTCAAATCATCAAGTTCGTTTACTTTACACTCATGCATTAAATGTCTAAATCTATGACAGTAGTGGCATGACATTTTCCTTTTTGATGCATGTGAGTGTGTGTGAGGACTGTGATCAACATGCACTGATGAACCCTTTTCATTTATTTTCTGATTTACAGTCCTTTTCTGATTTTTATCCTCTTTTCCTATTTTCTTAGCCTTGTACTGACTTGGAGATGAAGTGGAAGGCTTTTCCTGTTCAGAAGATTTAATGAAAACATTTTTCAGCTTGAATCCATCAACCTTTTTCAACTTTTTAGTTTGTTTCTGATTCTTCTGAACATTTGGTTGTTTATTTTCTGAGGTTGTGGCTATATCAGATGCTTTGATAAAGGATGTCGTCAGCTTATTTTCAAAAGCCTTTTTATTGACATTGTTGTAGCCTAACCCTTCCTTTTTGACATTTACTTTTATTCCTAGCAGTTTGTTCAGATTATCTTGCCCACAAACAAATTTAGACAAAGAGTTTTTTAAGTCTTGAATTTCATTTTCTAGTGAGGAAATGTGTAACTCATAACTGGCAATCTCTTGCTCACTGCAGTTCATAGCTTCATTCAAAACTTTGTTAGCAGTTTTATACTTCTCAATTTCATTTTCCAGATTGCTCAGTTTATCAGAATCTTCAATACAAACAATTTTTCCTCTTTCCAAAACTAGAAGTCTCTCTGACATAGTGGAGTTCAACATTTTTAATTTCTCATTTTCTTCCTTAAGCTTGTCATTTTGAATTAACTCATTTATCAAGATCTGATCATCTGAGTTAGTTTCAAGTTTTCTTCCAGCCTTGAATTCCTTCAAATCTTTTTCCTTCTTTTCAATATTTTTCTGTAATTCCACATTTACAGATTTGATGGCCTCAAGTTTTTCAGCAAACAAGTTCTTCTCCTGCTCAAGTTTCTCAGATTTTTTATCATTTTTATTAGTAGATATTCTCAGAGAATCATTTTCAGATTTCAGCTTGTTTAAATCTGAGTTTACACTTTCAAAGTTTTTCAGCAATTTTTTATACTGGTCATGATAGTTAACAACAGTCTGATTATCATTATCTGAGTTCAATTTTTCTTTGAGTTCAGATATCACATTTATATGATCTTGATTTTCAGTTTTCAATAATGAAACTTGTTTCTTCAGTATTTGAAAGTCAGACATACAAGCATCATGAATATTTTTCAATTCAACACAATTTCTACAAGGAGAGCTTGAACTATCTAAACCAGTACCCTTCTTCAATTTTTTATACTGTTTTCTTAACAGTTCATGAGATTCAAATAATTCAGCATATGCATTCTCCCAATCTTCCAGAGAGAAATTCTCGAAGAGATTTACCTCATCATCATCATCTTCTTCAGTTTGATTGCTGCCTTGATCGCTTCTGTTGGCCATCATGCAGCTTGTTTGATTTCCTTTCCCGGCTCTCTTCATCATCTCCAACATATCCCTTGCAGATCTGCAATCAAGGAAACATGAGTGAAAGGCTTTGTCAGTGGCTGCTTTCATCAGATTTATAGCTGTCTGATTCTCCTCATACATTGATTCATGACTGTCAGTCCATTTGGACCTTTTCCTTGGTAATTTATGAGGACCTTGTGAAATCACTTTCTACAGGTCTGGATCAACAGATTTAATATAAGCACGTAGCGCACTGTGCCACTGGTTGAAATCAGAACCACTAAAGACGGGTGGACAAGCCATTGAAACAGATAGCAGATTAATTCAATGCAACAGGAATATTGATGCACTAAAAACAAATTAGCACCTAAGACCGCAAGATCGAATCTGCAGGTCGCTGGACCTTGTATGCAGACACTCGCTCTGATACCAACTGTTAGGGTGCTAGGTCTGGATACAGGGGGGGTGAATGTATCCCTCTACAAATTATGCCCAAATAAAAACTTGGATGCTAGAGATAGACACAGAATAGAACCAATTCGATTCAACTCAAACATAAACACTTGGAGCGCGCCTATTCAAGCATCTAGCAGAAGCAAAGCAAACAATCAAACCACTGCACAAGAGATTTTAAGGTGGTTCGGTCCTCCAGACCTACATCCACCCCTCACTCCCAACCGGAGTGAGGCTTCACTAGCAAACGCTAGAACCAAGCAGACTCAGTCTGCAAATAGTTGCTGCCACACAGCTTGACCAGGGGAACAGCCTCCCCTCTTCCTCCCAATCGGAGGGACACCCAAGTGACTCCCAGCCACTTGGAAACTAGAGGTCGAAGACCTCTCTTCCTCCAGACCAGGAGGGACCACTGGACTTGCAACCACAAGCCCAGAACCGGAGGACTAGCCTCCCTTCCTCTAACCAGAGGGCAACCCACAAGTGACAACATGTCACTTGCAACCTGGAGATCAGATCTCCCTTCTCCTGAACCAACAGGAGGAACCCGATCCCCAACAGGGCAATCGGAAGAACAAAGATGATCAGAAAACAAAGGAAAACAATAAAGGAAAATAACACAGCAATCAGAAAGCTGTAAAACGAAATGCACAATGTGGCTCTCAACGGAGCTGACTGGCCTGGATCTGATCCACGGTCCAGTGAAGATAGATCTTCAAGCAGCTTCTTCCTTCTTCTCCACGAGCTCTCTCGCTCACTCTCTTTCTCTCTTTCTTTCTCTTCTGCTCTCCAAATCTCTCACTCTCTATCTCTCTTTCTTTCTCTTCTACTCTCCTAATCTCTCACTCACTGCTCTCTCTTCACGGCTTCTTTCTTCTATCTCTTCTTCCTCTCTTCTCCTTCTTTTTCTCTTTTTCTGGATCGAAGGGCTTTCTGCTCTTCAGGCTTCTGCTTCGATCAACCTTCATCTGAAGACGAAAGCTCCATTATATACCAGCAGCAGCAGCAGCAACAGTAGGGCGCGTGTGGATTCCACAGTTCCCTCCCTTAGAATTCGGACCACGTGGCAACATCCAGCAGGCTGTCAGAACACGTGTCCTCATCTGGGCACTCTCCTTATCCTCGGATCACGTGCCCAGCACCAGTACGCTCAGCAACTGGAGTTAGATGGCGTCAACTCACTTGCTCCAAAGAGTTGACGCAGCCATCAGATTTCTTCAACCTTTTTAACCGCTGCGTCGACTCCATCAGCCTGCTGCGTTGACGCAACGGTATCGGCAGTCCAGTGATCAAGTCTTCAACAGATGGGCGTGCTGCGTCGACGTTATCAGCATGTTGCGTTGACGCATTGAAGACACGTACATTTGTATACTGGCGTCTCTTAAGCCGCTGCGTCGACGCTGCTTGTTGATGGCGTTGACGCAGTGGAAGATATCGTGAAAGCTTCGTCGCTTGTAAGAGTCTCTGCTTCTTTAACTGCTGCATCGACGCTGCTTGCTTGTGACGTTAACGCAATAGAAGACATCATGAAAGCTTCATCTACTGATGCGTGGACGCTTTAAGCTTCAGGCGTCGACCCTGTTCCCTTCAGCAACAATAATGAAGTGTATAGACTTAGTGTTAACGTGAAGCATTGTATAGACTTCAGAGATCAATATAGCAAGTGTGTACAGAGTGAGGGAGTGTATAGACTTAGCAGTCTAGGCCTCTAATCAACGAGTGTATAGACTTGCAACTCTTCATGAGATCTCAGTGTATAGACTCAACCAATGTATATAGTTGAAGATCTAACAATCGAGTGTATAGAGTTAGTTATGTGAGCATGCATTGTATAGACTTCACACATGAAGACATCCGCTGTTCAGACTTGAATAACATTCAGCAATGCATAGACTTAGGCGTTCTGTTCAAAACAAAACCAATGTACAGACTTCATGCTGTACAGACATGATGTTGATCAATAGACCTTTGAACATCAGCACAAGGCGTCAACGCTTCCATCGTGCAGCGTAGCCTCAGCTCCTCAAACGAGATGCTCACGCCCTTGGCAACTGGCCAATGCGTCAACGTATCCAGTGTCAGCGTCGACGCAGTGAACAAGGCAGGTGATGAACAATGCACGCACTAGCTTTACTAATGTGTAGACTTCATGAGATGCAATGCAAACTCTGTACAGACTTTACTCAATGTATGGACTTCTCATAAGAAGCCAACGGCTGTACAGACTTAGTCAACCTTCAACTCACTGCGATGTACAGACTCTGAGGGACAACAGCCAATGTATGGACTTGATGAGACACTCATGAGTGTGTAGACTTAGAGTGAAGCATATAGTGTAACACTGCAACAGACTGTATAGACTTTGAATGCAATGTATGGAGGCGGTCCCGTAGGAGTAGTGGCTTGAAATTGGGTAGGGGGACCATGAGGATGGACATTGCCCATGGGCCGGGCATGACCATAAGAATGAGGACGTGGTCCCTTGAAAGTATGGTGAGAATGATGAACATGTTGAATTTGAGGGGAATAAGATGTGCTAGGTTGATCACCCTCATGAACATTAATTGAATTGAACATGTTATTTTGTCTATCAAAGTAAGCCATTCAAGTAATTTAGTGTGCAAACAATTTGCAAAGAAACACACAAGTTGTGATGGTTACCTTGATTTCTTATGTTTGAATCTTGGTGAATTAATGAATTTTAACAAAGTCTGGTGTGATTCACACAAGGGAGGATCCTAGTTTCAATATGGTTCACTTCAATGCCAACTAGGAACACTCTCTCACCACGTATAGGCCAACTAATTCGGGACTTCAAAGGGTACAACCTGTCCGGCGCCCGTGAGGGAATCCACGGGTGCGGGGACTTATGGAGGCTTGAAAAAGGGATTTCTAGTCCAAAGAGACGGAATGCTCAATGGAGGGTCGTCCCGATTCCAAGAGGGTGTGTGGATCCTAATGAAGAGGAGGGGGCTTCCCAAACCAAATGCAAATGTGAATGCAGCAGGGTAAACAGGCCAACCACAATAATATGATCAATCAACAAAGGTAAGCATGAAATATCATGAAAACTCACCCACGAGAAGGGTTCTGGAAACCCACAGTAAAAACACGCCCTGGCAGGGGGCGCTACTAACAAAAGACACGACAGTGTGACTGTCGTGACTCAAAGCGAGGTGCCAGGGGCAGTAAAAACACACCTTAGGGTGAGGCGCTATACGGGGATAAAAGACGCCCTGGAGAGGGGCGTGAATTCACAAACAAGCAGGGTCATCACCACAATATAATCAATCGATGAATATGAGCATGGCATGAATCATGATGAAAAATCACGCAAGGAAGGGTTCTGCAAACCCACAGTAAAAGACGCCCTGAAAGGGGGTGCTATCCAGAAAAGAAACGACAGGGTCACTGTCGTGAATCACTGTGAGGGCCCACACAGGCAAGGTAAAAATACGCCCTGGTATGGGGCGCTACAAATTAAATGGACGCCTCTGGTCGAGGGCATCAACTCTCAGGGGTACGCACGGTCGAATGAATAAAACGCCTTAGTGTAAGGCGTTACAATATAAAAAGGCGTCCTGGAGAAGGGCGTGAATTCACAGATAAGCAGGGTATGATAGAAGACGTCCTGTCAGAAGGCGTTAGACATACATAAAACGCCCTGGGTGAGGGCGTGAAATTAAAAAGCGCCTCTGACAGAGGCGTTAATTCCCAGAAAGACCCCACGGCCAGCAATATCAAACACTCACAGTCACGGCCAATCAACAAATATTAGAGTATTAAGATAGAAGCATGCTCATCAAAAATCTTTTTGGATAAGTGGAAATTCTAAAAAACTATCAAACTGCCAGATCACTTGGGGAGAGTGCAATGCACAATGGAGGGCGCCCGAGGGGCACAAAGGAGGGGTACCGTGGGTACCAAAGGGAAAGGGCACGCGAGGGTGCCAAAGGGGAAAGGGGTAATAAAAGAAGAACACAAAGTGTCCCACCGTGATCGCCAATTTGTAGATTCTAAGAAATCCACTTAAACAAAGAAATATTAAGTGAATAAATAAAGCATGAAATAGCACGAGGTGCTAAGGTGGAACAACGTGATCGCCAGAGACGCAAGGCCTCGAAAGATAATAATAAAAAGCATGGAGGGATCGTGAAGAATACCTTTAAAAGTGCGGGGATGTGAGTGCTTCCTTTCTCTTCAAATCGGCCGGCCGATGAAGAGAGTTCTCCAATTTATTACCCTTGCAAAAAAAGACAAACACCAATAAAAGATTGAATTAGAAATATGGTGAGTGTAGCATCAAATCCTAAATAAAAATATGAGCATGAAAATATGGTGAAGAACACACCTTAAGGGTGGTTGCCCTTAAACCCCTATGCAAAAAGGGTGTGGGAAATATGATGAATGCAAAATAAAACAAGGGGAAAGAGTGCAATAGTTGCACTATGGGGAGATCTCAATATGGTTGAGAAAAATCAATAAAATAATGAAATATGATGCATGCATGCATTAATGAAAATACAAGATGATGAAAAGGAGATGAGATAAAAAATCTTGTTTGTGGTTTGGTGCTCCTTGGCTTGAATGCTCGATGGGGAGAAAAGCTTCAGTTGGATGAAGACTTGAACCGTGAAAAAAGCCTCTCCTTAGCCAAGAACGGCACCTGCGTAAGGAAAGAAGAAGAAAACAAAAAAAACAAAACCGAAGAAGAAGAAGAAGAACAGAGGGAGGAATGGAGAAGAAGACAGAAGAGGAAGAGGAAGAAACGTTCGAATCCGAAGGGGGAAGAAAAGGGGATCGAACAAGGGGAGTCCAAAGAGGGGGGATAAACATGGGCAAGAGTCCAATAAGGGGGAAGGATAAGAATGGGCAAGAGCCCCAATCAAGGCAGGAGTCTAATGAGGCAAGGACTCTCTGGGGAAAGGGCTGCGAAGCCAGCAGATGAAACACGCCCTGGGTCAGGGCGTCAATTCAAGAATTGACGACCTACCATAGGGCGTTAATTTAAAACACGCCCTGGGTCAGGGCGTCAACTCCCAGATCAATTTTGAAAATAAATATTTCTTTTATTTGGAAATTCTGAAACACACCTCCTGGAGAGGCGTTAATTGAAACACGCCCCAAAGAAGGGCGTTAATTAACATTTTTCAAAACATTTATTCTTTTTCAAAAATTGGATAATGCTGAGAATTGACGCCCTCATCTCAGGGCGTCCTTTCATCAAGAAACGCCCCAGGTCAGGTCGTGTTTTAAAACACGCCCTTCACCAGGTCACGAATTTATAAAATAGGTAAAATGGGGAGAAATAGATAAAATGAGGAGACATGCCCTGGATCAAGCCGCGTTTAAAAACACGCCCCTCTCCAGGGCGTTAATTTAAAAAAAGAGGGAAAGGGGAGAAAATCCATGAAAAATGGAAAAAACACTCAAATAAGCTAATTTGAGGGTCAAATGGGGCATTATAAGGCAATATGAGAAACACTCAAAGTAATGTCAATTTTGGCGTGTCTACAGCTGCCCCGCCTTGGCGTCTGCTTTGCAAGGGAGCGTAGCAAACTGAAAAGTAGATGCCAAGGTGTGATGAGACACGCAGTCAACATCACTTGATAAGAAATGAGATCAAAAGCTCGAGATAAAGCAAATCTCGGGAAATTCAATGAAATCAACAATGTTTGGATAAAAGGGGGAGTGTGCACGCGGTGCACGAAGGAGATAAAATAAATGATCAACTTCCAGCGCGGTGGAAGTACCCCAGGTCACAAACCTGTAGGTTTCACCATTGGGGAGCGGTTACCAGCCAGTGGACGTGCTGCAGCCAAGGTGGATCAAAGGAGAGGAGATAAAATAAGATGATAAAAATCTAAACAAGGAGCTTTCGAGAAAATCACCCAAAACAGCAACAAAACGAACTGAAGATCCAATTCGACAATGAAAATCTCATATCGAGAAAGATTAAGATCAATTCAACTCTCAACATCAGCTTATCAGAATGATTTTCCAATATTAATTCAAAGTCCTACATGAATGCATGCTGGGCTAAAGGGAAAATAACAAATGAAAATATAATATAATCAAGGATAATATTGTTAAACTGCCCAGACTGGGTCAAGAAACCAATTCTGCGAGCTGATACTAAGCCGAAGCCCGTTTATCCACGCACCAACTCGTAAAAAGGGAACCATCGTCCCCAGTCTTGGACGGCTCAACGGCCTAGCCGTGTGACTAAGACTTCTCTGGAATCATCATTATTTTTGATGAAGGGGAACTCAAATCCCAGATTTACCAAAGCCACAAGGTCCTTGATATAATCTAGTAACATATGTAACATATAGTAGAATGCATACAGGGAGATGGTGATATCAATAAGCATGGGAACTGAGAAATGAGCTGCAAGCACCGTGGGACTTTTGAGTGATGATGCCCTGCCGGCGGGACCAAGAGCCTCTTCTCCTGCGCTCAAAAATTCATTAGCCAAGATATAACAAGCAATGAATAAGGCATTTAATCATAGCATGCATAGCATGAATCAAAGCAACCAATCATAGCATATATCATGAGCAGCATAAGTCAAATCATGGCATAGCAAAGCATCATTATTTGTTGTTTGTCATGAGGATGACAATCTGGCTGATCAAGTTTTGGAGTTAAAAAATCAGGATCTGATAATGCCCATCGGCGGAGTAATCAGATGAAACGAGCAGGAGTTGATTGAAAGATTTGGAGATGAATAATCATGAGATATGATAATCAGAATGATATAGGGAGATGATAACCAAAAATACCCAGGGTGGCATGTCATGAGAATATCGGGAGAATCAATAAATTGATAGCAATGAGTGGAGATAGGACTCATCCCGTGCTCTTGGTCTCTGCAAAGCTGTTATTGCAAAACACCATCAGAAAATACAATGCAATTTTTTTTTTTGGATTTTGGAAATATGCAAATTTTTATGAGTATTGGAATATGCAAATTTTTATGAGTTTTTTGAAAATATTTGAATTTTTATGGAGATTTTGATCAGGAAATATTCAATTTTTTTAGATTTTGGCTTAGACATTGTTAATGCAGCATCAAAGGGGTGTTTTGAACCACTGGCTAGGGGTCCTCATTCCTTCCCTTTTCGCTAAAACTGCCCAAAGCTGGACGTGCATTGAAAGTGACATCCTATAACCGACCGTCTTTGATCAACGGTACCCCTACCAAGGCCATACCTGAGAAATGTTCGGTCTTGGAGGGAGAAGAGAAGAATAATTGGAGATAAACTTTGTGCAGGATGGGAGATGTCGGGACTTGAATTCTTTCCAAGGTGTTCCCTTCAAAGAGGTAGTCTGTTGTGCCGGGGCTTTGTACCTTTGATTTTTAGACCCTTGACATGCACACGACCAGGGTTTTCCCTGCGGGGACTTTGCCACTCTTGTCATGTCATAATTCACAATTTGCTTTTATCGAAATTCTGACTTGATTTTCATAATAGCCCTTTTGGCGAGATGTATATCATGAAATTCATATTTAGTTTGGGTCAAAACTGCCCCTATTTGAGACTCCTCTCGTATTGGGGATTACCAAGGTTGGTCATCTTATCCGTCAACCTCTTGCCCCTGCACGTGGCCGAGTAAAGAAGAGAAAAGACTTTCAGATATACTCATGGCATGGCCAAGGTAGCAACGGTGTTTAACCAAAGGAGCCGGCTAAGGACGCCGTGAAGTGTGTGAGGTGCCCAGCTAAGGTTTGCTCTTAACAAGCAGGGAGAGAATGTTGAATTCCCAGCGCGGGGTTCTTATTAACCAATGGTGCTGCATAGCAAGCCTAAAGACTCTTTTTGACAATAATTTTTAATTAAACAAAAACCTAAGATAAAGATCTAAAACTCAACTTTTAATCTTGTTAAGAAGCACTTCATTTTGAAAATCATGCGTGAAGTAATGAGGGAATGATATCATATAAATGCATACTTACGTCAATATATTACCTTGCAACCTTTGTTAAAGCAGCTGCCGCGAGAGGTTGATCATCGTGGGATAGTCCTCTTAGGCAGATAAAGGATTGGAAGCAAAGGATTGAAAGTGGCTTAACAAGAAGGAGTGGTGCCAAGACCAGACTCAGACGAATAAAGAAAAAAAGGAAAAGAGGCGAGGGCTAGAACTCCCTCACTAAGGCGCGGAGACCCTGATCACATGGAACAGTCCACAGAAGAAGCGGAAAATCAAGAAGAGGGGTGAGGACTAAAGCCTCGAAAGCAATGGGAGAATGGGCAGATGCCCAAGGCAGTGGATGTGGAAGAAGTTGGGTCAGACCCAGAATCAGGAGGAATCAGAAGAAAAAATTGGTAGATAGAAAGAGGTGGATCCGGAGGGTCCGGAGGCAGAGGAGAATTATGAGAGGAAAAATCCGAAGGCTCCGGAGGGATGACAAAAGAAGGGACGCGATGCCCTGAGACGAAATAGGGAAAAAGATGATGAAAAAGGAAGAAAAAAATGAAGGATGTGATGTTCAGGAAGATTAGAAAGATGAATCGGAAGAAAGATGGAGGGTCCGGAGGTTCCGGAGGAAGCAAATGCCGAGGGACGCGATGCCCAGGGAGGAGAGAAAAATCCAGAGGTTCCGGAGGAATGAGATCAGGAAGAAGAAAGTGGAAAGGGGCGTCGTGCCCGAGGGAAAAGTCTGGAGGTTCCGGAGGAATGAGATGGAAAGGGGCGTCATGCCCGGAAAGATAATAGAGAGAATAAAACGGAGAATCCGGAGGTTCCGGAGGAATAAAATGGAAAGGGGCGCGATGCCCGAGGGGAAAGTATGGAAGATCCGGAGGTTCCAGAGGAAGAAGACGGAAAGGGGCGTCATGCCCGAGGGAAAAGTCTGGAGGTTCCGGAGGAAGGAGATGAAAAAGGTGGAAAGGGGCGTCGTGCCCGAGGGGAAAGTCCGGAGGTTCCGGAGGAAGGAGATGGAAAGGGGCGTCATGCCCGAGGGAAAAGTCCGGAGGTTCCGGAGGAATAAAATGCCGAGGGACGCGATGCCCTGGGAAGAAGGGAGAGAAATCTGGGAGAGTGAGATGAAAAGGTTGGAAAGGGGCGCGATGCCCAAGTAATGAAGATGAATATGAATAAGGTGGGAAATGCGGAGGATCCGGCGGTTCCGGAAGGCGGGGAAGATACGGGTTTAGAGACCCGGGAAGCAGGAGGTGCAAATGCATATGAATGCAATAGAATGGACGTGATGAATGCAGTGAATGCATGAACGCAATGAAATGCAAAGAAGATGAGGAATGTGAAGGGTGAGAGGGTGAGATCCTCCTCTTTCCCCTGGGAGTGGCCCATGAAGAAAACGTGATAGAGATGGATGAATAGAAAGTGGAACAAATAAGGGATGGCCCCTTAGCATTAAGATAACTGCCCCTCCACGACAGTGAAAGTGTATGAGAAATAGCCCCTGTCGAAGCTTCAATGGTGAATGTCAACTCCCTTGGAAGGCAAGGATCAATGATGTGAGGGAGTTGGAAAGTTGGAACATGAAGCATTGCCATGCCCATTAATTGTGGTGTACAAGAAGTGTTGAACAAAATGGGCATTCGCCCCTTGTATGGAGGAATGGAATCAAGATTTGGAAGATGGAACAAAGGGTGCCCTGCCCGGCCCTTGGATGGCATCAATGCTTGGCATTCTCTGAGCAATGGTGGTGACCTGGCCCCTTCGACCATGTTTGGCACAATAATCCGGATTGGCATCCGATAAATAAATTCTTGGGTCTTGAACATCACGGCCATGGCCAAATCTGTCTTGCCCAGCTCTTGATCATCTTCGGCACATATACTTGCAGAAACACCCACATTCCGAGTAATAGAAGGAGGTGAAGCGGAGGCGGAAGGCTTTGTGAGTGGTGGAGGTATAATAGAAAGTGTTGGCGTAAGTGGAGGCGGAGGTTCAAACACATCGAGTTTCTCCCTTTGCTTGCAAGCGGTTGGGGTTAGCTTGAGTGCAAAAAGTGGTGGATCCTGCTCAGGATTAACCATAGGTAAGGATGAAGGGTTAAGTGGGGGAATAGGTAAGGTGGGTTGAGGCGGTGATAATGGGATAACGAAAGGTTGAATTGGGGAAGGTTTAATGGTAGGCTCGGTGAAGGCTAAAGGCTCAATATGTAGAGGTTTTATAGTGGAAGGCTCGGGGGAGGCTGATGTCATGAAGGTTGATGGTATAGTGGGTGGAGGTGTAATTGGTGGAGGGTTAATGGGTGAAGGTTTGGTGCGTAGGAAATGCCGAATGGGGCGAGCGATGTTAGGAGTGGGAGTGGGAATGGGAAGAGACTCAATAGGCGCCAGCGCGGGCGATTGGAATATCGAACCATCGTCGTAACACCAACTAGTCTCATAAACAGGGGTTGAATTAGGAGTAGGGCTGTCAATGGGCCGGGCCGGCCCGATAGGCCCGCGGCTTGGCCCGATTTCGGGCCGGGCCGCAAGGTCATTTTCGGCCCGCGGACTTTTAGTCGGGCCTAAAAGCCCGGCCCGACTTGACCCGCGGGTCGGGCTCGGGCTTTGAGTTCGGCCCGCGGGCCGGCCCGGCCCGTTCTTTTTTTTATTCCCACATCAAAATTTAAAAATTATTTAGTTAAAACTATGTTATTTTACTTAATGATAAATTTTAAAACTCTCTTTTTACACAAATTATGTAATTAATATCAAATTTTTAATTAATTTAGTGAGATTATATGTTTTATATTATTATTTTTATTATTTTTATTATTTTATTTAAGTTGTCGGGCCGGGCCGGGCCTTAGTCGGGCTTTGAAATGTTTACATAATGTCGGGCCCGACCCGGCCCGGCCCGACATAAGTCGGGCCTGGGCTGGGCTCGGGCCTTAATGTTGAGAAGTCGGGCCCGGGCCGGGCCGACCTAAGCCCGGCCCGGGACCGGCCCATTGACAGCCCTAATTAGGAGTGGTTTCCTCCTGGGCAGGGGGTTCATCGAATGAAAGTGGGGGAAGTGGAAAGTTAAGGAAACTCGGAAGGGGTGCCAAAGGAGCTTCATCATCATCGTATACTGCCTCGGATTCTTCGAATGCCGGCTCTTGCTTGCTTGAACCGCCGACGCCGTAATCATCCCTCCTGTCTTTCCATTCTCTCTCCATCTTTGTAATTTCGTCCAAAGCGGCATGGAGAGGGTTGACTGGAGTAGGAGGAGCCGTGACCCTCTTTATTTGTTCCTCCATCAAAGTAATCTTATCAAGCAGAGATTGTTGGAGGGGTGTGACTTGAACAACCGAGGGCTGGCAGGGCCTTGAAGGAGGAAGGGCCGCATAAAAAGGCCGTGGAGGGGAGTTGACGGGATGACCCATAAAAGAACCCGGACGGGCCGGATTGCAAGGAGTAAATGGGCCTCGGGGCCGTGATGGAGGAGGAATAGAAGGAGGCGGGTGTCGGACCACCCGAGGAGGAGTGTGAATAAAAGGGGATGGGTAATGGGCTACCCGATTAGGAACATGAGTGGAAGAGGGAAGTGGGTGATGGGCCACCTGTGGAGGGTCGTGAATAGAAGAGGTATGTGGGTGATGGGCCACCCGATTAGGATTGGAAGGGGGAGATGAAGGAGATGCACCCTCAACAGCGGCCTTAAGGGCTTGGATCTGTTGAGGGGTGAGATGATCTAATGCATGCAAAATTTGGGAGACCTTCTCATCATTGGGACGAGGCGGTCCCGTAGGAGTAGTGGCTTGAAATTGGGTAGGGGGACCATGAGGATGGACATTGCCCATGGGCCGGGCATGACCATAAGAATGAGGACGTAGTCCCTTGAAAGTATGGTGAGAATGATGAACATGTTGAATTTGAGGGGAATAAGATGTGCTAGGTTGATCACCCTCATGAACATTAATTGAATTGAACATGTTATTTTGTCTATCAAAGTAAGCCATTCAAGCAATTTAGTGTGCAAAAAATTTGCAAAGAAACACACAAGTTGTGATGGTTACCTTGATTTCTTATGTTTGAATCTTGGTGAATTAATGAATTTTAACAAAGTCTGGTGTGATTCACACAAGGGAGGATCCTAGTTTCAATATGGTTCACTTCAATGCCAACTAGGAACACTCTCTCACCACGTATAGGCCAACTAATTCGGGACTTCAAAGGGTACAACCTGCCCAGCGTCCGTGAGGGAATCCACGGGTGCGGGGACTTATGGAGGCTTGGAAAAGGGATTTCCAGTCCAAAGAGACGGAATGCTCAATGGAGGGTCGTCCTGATTCCAAGAGGGTGTGTGGATCCTAATGAAGAGGAGGGGGCTTCCCAAACCAAATGCAAATGTGAATGCAGCAGGGTAAACAGGCCAACCACAATAATATGATCAATCAACAAAGATAAGCATGAAATATCATGAAAACTCACCCACGGGAAGGGTTCTGGAAACCCACAGTAAAAACACGCCCTGGCAGGGGGCGCTACTAACAAAAGACACGACAGTGTGACTGTCGTGACTCAAAGCGAGGTGCCAGGGGCAGTAAAAACACGCCTTAGGGTGAGGCGCTATACGGGGATAAAAGACGCCCTGGAGAGGGGCGTGAATTTACAAACAAGCAGGGTCATCACCACAATATAATCAATCGATGAATATGAGCATGGCATGAATCATGATGAAAAATCACGCAAGGAAGGGTTCTGCAAACCCACAGTAAAAGACGCCCTGAAAGGGGGCGCTATCCAGAAAAGAAACGACAGGGTCACTGTCATGAATCACGGTGAGGGCCCACACAGGCAAGGTAAAAACACGCCCTGGTATGGGGCGCTACAAATTAAATGGACGCCTCTGGTCGAGGGCGTCAACTCTCAGGGGTACGCACGGCCGAATGAATAAAACGCCTTAGTGTAAGGCGTTACAATATAAAAAGGCGCCCTGGAGAAGGGTGTGAATTCACAGATAAGCAGGGTATGATAGAAGACGTCCTGTCAGAAGGCGTTAGACATACATAAAACGCCCTGGGTGAGGGCGTGAAATTAAAAAGCGCCTCTGACAGAGGCGTTAATTCCCAGAAAGACCCCACGGCCAGCAATATCAAACACTCACAGTCACAGCCAATCAACAAATATTAGAGTATTAAGATAGAAGCATGCTCATCAAAAATCTTTTTGGATAAGTGGAAATTCTAAAAAACTATCAAACTGCCAGATCACTTGGGGAGAGTGCAATGCACAATGGAGGGCGCCCGAGGGGCACAAAGAAGGGGTACCGTGGGTACCAAAGGGAAAGGGCACGCGAGGGTGCCAAAGGGGAAATGGGTAATAAAAGAAGAACACAAAGTGTCCCACCGTGATCGCCAATTTGTAGATTCTAAGAAATCCACTTAAACAAAGAAATATTAAGTGAATGAATAAAGCTTGAAATAGCACGAGGTGCTAAGGTGGAATAACGTGATCGCCAGAGACGCAAGGCCTCGAAAGATAATAATAAAAAGCATGGAGGGATCGCGAAGAATACCTTTAAAAGTGCGGGGATGTGAGTGCTTCCTTTCTCTTCAAATCGGCCGGCCGATGAAGAGAGTTCTCCAATTTATTACCCTTGCAAAAAAAGACAAACACCAATAAAAGATTGAATTAGAAATATGGTGAGTGTAGCATCAAATCCTAAATAAAAATATGAGCATGAAAATATGGTGAAGAACACACCTTAAGGGTGGTTGCCCTTAAACCCCTATGCAAAAAGGGTGTGGGAAATATGATGAATGCAAAATAAAACAAGGGGAAAGAGTGCAATAGTTGCACTATGGGGAGATCTCAATATGGTTGAGAAAAATCAATAAAACAATGAAATATGATGCATGCATGCATTAATGAAAATACAAGATGATGAAAAGGAGATGAGATAAAAAATCTTGTTTGTGGTTTGGTGCTCCTTGGCTTAAATGCTCGATGGGGAGAAAAGCTTCAGTTGGATGAAGACTTGAACCGTGAAAAAAGCCTCTCCTTAGCCAAGAACAGCACCTGCGTAAGGAAAGAAGAAGAAAACAAAAAAACAAAACCGAAGAAGAAGAAGAAGAACGGAGGGAGGAAAGGAGAAGAAGACAGAAGAGGAAGAGGAAGAGGAAGAAACGTTCGAATCCGAAGGGGGAAGAAAAGGGGATCGAACAAGGGGAGTCCAAAGAGGGGGGATAAACATGGGCAAGAGTCCAATAAGGGGGAAGGATAAGAATGGGCAAGAGCCCCAATCAAGGCAGGAGTCTAATGAGGTAAGGACTCTCTGGGGAAAGGGCTGCGAAGCCAGCAGATGAAACACGCCCTGGGTCAGGGCGTCAATTCAAGAATTGATGACCTACCATAGGGCGTTAATTTAAAACACGCCCTGGGTCAGGGCGTCAACTCCCAGATCAATTTTAGAAATAAATATTTCTTTTATTTGGAAATTCTGAAACACGCCTCCTAGAGAGGCGTTAATTGAAACACGCCCCAAAGAAGGGCGTTAATTAACATTTTTCAAAACATTTATTCTTTTTCAAAAATTGGATAATGCCGGGAATTGACGCCCTCATCTCAGGGCGTCCTTTCATCAAGAAACGCCCCAGGTCAGGTCGTGTTTTAAAACACGCCCTTCACCAGGTCACGAATTTATAAAATAGGTAAAATTGGGAGAAATAGATAAAATGGGGAGACACGCCCTGGATCAAGCCGCGTTTAAAAACACGCCCCTCTCCAGGGCGTTAATTTAAAAAAAGAGGGAAAGGGGAGAAAATCCATGAAAAATGGAAAAAACACTCAAATAAGCTAATTTGAGGGTCAAATGGGGCATTATAAGGCAATATGAGAAACACTCAAAGTAATGTCAATTTTGGCGTGTCTACAGCTGCCCCGCCATGGCGTCTGCTTTGCAAGGGAGCGTAGCAAACTGAAAAGTAGATGCCAAGGTGTGATGAGACACGCAATCAACATCACTTGATAAGAAATGAGATCAAAAGCTCGAGATAAAGCAAATCTCGGGAAATTCAATGAAATCAATAATGTTTGGATAAAAGGGGGAGTGTGCACGCGGTGCACGAAGGAGATAAAATAAATGATCAACTTCCAGCGCGGTGGAAGTACCCCAGGTCACAAACCTGTAGGTTTCACCATTGGGGAGCGGTTACCAGCCAGTGGACGTGCTGCAGCCAAGGTGGATCAAAGGAGAGGAGATAAAATAAGATGATAAAAATCCAAACAAGGAGCTTTCGAGAAAATCACCCAAAATAGCAACAAAACGAACTGAAGATCCAATTCGACAATGAAAATCTCATATCGAGAAAGATTAAGATCAATTCAACTCTCAACATCAGCTTATCAGAATGATTTTTCAATGTTAATTCAAAGTCCTACATGAATGCATGCTGGGCTAAAGGGAAAATAACAAATGAAAATATAATATAATCAAGGATAATATTGTTAAACTGCCCAGACTGGGTCAAGAAACCAATTCTGCGAGCTGATACTAAGCCGAAGCCCGTTTATCCACGCACCAACTCGTAAAAAGGGAACCATCGTCCCCAGTCTTGGACGGCTCAACGGCCTATCCGTGTGACTAAGACTTCTCTGGAATCATCATTGTTTTTGATGAAGGGGAACTCAAATCCCAGATTTACCAAAGCCACAAGGTCCTTGATATAATCTAGTAACATATGTAACATATAGTAGAATGCATACAGGGAGATGGTGATATCAATAAGCATGGGAACTGAGAAATGAGCTGCAAGCACCGTGGGACTTTTGAGTGATGATGCCCTGCCGGCGGGACCAAGAGCCTCTTCTCCTGCGCTCAAAAATTCATTAGCCAAGATATAACAAGCAATGAATAAGGCATTTAATCATAGCATGCATAGCATGAATCAAAGCAACCAATCATAGCATATATCATGAATAGCATAAGTCAAATCATGGCATAGCAAAGCATCATTATTTGTTGTTTGTCATGAGGATGACAATCTGGCTGATCAAGTTTTGGAGTTAAAAAATCAGGATCTGATAATGCCCATCGGCGGAGTAATCAGATGAAACGAGCAGGAGTTGATTGAAAGATTTGGAGATGAATAATCATGAGATATGATAATCAGAATGATATAGGGAGATGATAACCAAAAATGCCCAGGGTGGGATGTCATGAGAATATCGGGAGAATCAATAAATTGATAGCAATGAGTGGAGATAGGACTCATCCCGTGCTCTTGGTCTCTGCAAAGCTGTTCTTGCAAAACACCATCAGAAAATACAATGCAATTTTTTTTTTTGGATTTTGGAAATATGCAAATTTTTATGAGTATTGGAATATGCAAATTTTTATGAGTTTTTTGAAAATATTTGAATTTTTATGGAGATTTTGATCGGGAAATATTCAATTTTTTTGGATTTTGGCTTAGACATTGTTAATGCAGCATCAAAGGGGTGTTTTGAACCACTGGCTAGGGGTCCTCGTTCCTTCCCTTTTCGCTAAAACTGCCCAAAGCTGGACGTGCATTGAAAGTGACATCCTATAACCGACCGTCTTTGATCAACGGTACCCCTACCAAGGCCATACCTGAGAAATGTTCGGTCTTGGAGGGAGAAGAGAAGAATAATTAGAGATAAGCTTTGTGCAGGATGGGAGATGTCGGGACTTGAATTCTTTCCAAGGTGTTCCCTTCAAAGAGGTAGTCTGTTGTGCCGGGGCTTTGTACCTTTGATTTTTAGACCCTTGACATGCACACGACCAGGGTTTTCCCTGCGGGGACTTTGCCACTCATGTCATGCCATAATTCACAATTTGCTTTTATCGAAATTTTGACTTGATTTTCATAATAGCCCTTTTGGCGAGATGTATATCATGAAATTCATATTTAGTTTGGGTCAAGACTGCCCCTATTTGAGACTCCTCTCGTATTGGGGATTACCAAGGTTGGTCATCTTATCCGTCAACCTCTTGCCCCTGCACGTGGCCGAGTAAAGAAGAGAAAAGACTTTCAGATATACTCATGGCATGGCCAAGGTAGCAACGGTGTTTAACCAAAGGAGCCGGCTAAGGACGCCGTGAAGTGTGTGAGGTGCCCAGCTAAGGTTTTCTCTTAACAAGCAGGGAGAGAATGTTGAATTCCCAGCGCGGGGTTCTTATTAACCAATGGTGCTGCATAGCAAGCCTAAAGACTCTTTTTGACAATAATTTTTAATTAAACAAAAACCTAAGATAAAGATCTAAAACACAACTTTTAATCTTGTTAAGAAGCACTTCATTTTAAAAATCATGCGTGAAGTAATGAGGGAATGATATCATATAAATGCATACTTACGTCAATATATTACCTTGCAACCTTTGTTAAAGCAGCTGCCGCGAGAGGTTGATCATCGTGGGATAGTCCTCTTAGGCAGATAAAGGATTGGAAGCAAAGGATTGAAAGTGGCTTAACAAGAAGGAGTGGTGCCAAGACCAGACTCAGACGAATAAGGAAAAAAAGGAAAAGAGGCGAGGGCTAGAACTCCCTCACTAAGGCGCAGAGACCCTGATCACATGGAACAGTCTACAGAAGAAGCAGAAAATCAAGAAGAGGGGTGAGGACTATAGCCTGGAAAGCAATGGGAGAATGGGCAGATGCCCAAGGCAGTGGATGTGGAAGAAGTTGGGTCAGACCCAGAATCAGGAGGAATCAGAAGAAAAAATTGGTAGATAGAAAGAGGTGGATCCGGAGGGTCCGGAGGCAGAGGAGAATTATGAGAGGAAAAATCCGAAGGCTCCGGAGGGATGACAAAAGAAGGGACGCGATGCCCTGAGACGAAATAGGGAAAAAGATGATGGAAAAGGAAGAAAAAAATGAAGGATGTGATGTTCAGGAAGATTAGAAAGATGAATCGGAAGAAAGATGGAGGGTCCGGAGGTTCCGGAGGAAGCAAATGCCGAGGGACGCGATGCCCAGGGAGGAGAGAAAAATCCGGAGGTTCCGGAGGAATGAGATCAGGAAGGAGAAAGTGGAAAGGGGCGTCGTGCCCGAGGGAAAAGTCCGGAGGTTCCGGAGGAATGAGATGGAAAGGGGCGTCATGCCCGGAAAGAGAATAGAGAGAATAAAACGGAGAATCCGGAGGTTCCGGAGGAATAAAATGGAAAGGGGCGCGATGCCCGAGGGGAAAGTATGGAAGATCCGGAGGTTCCAGAGGAAGAAGAAGGAAAGGGGCGTCATGCCCGAGGGAAAAGTCCGGAGGTTCCGGAGGAAGGAGATGAAAAAGGTGGAAAGGGGCGCCGTGCCCGAGGGGAAAGTCTGGAGGTTCCGGAGGAAGGAGATGGAAAGGGGCGTCATGCCCGAGGGAAAAGTCCGGAGGTTCCGGAGGAATAAAATGCCGAGGGACACGATGCCCTGGGAAGAAGGGAGAGAAATCTGGGAGAGTGAGATGAAAAGGTTGGAAAGGGGCGCGATGCCCAAGTAATGAAGATGAATATGAATAAGGTGGGAAATGCGGAGGATCCGGCGGTGCCGGAAGGCGGGGAAGATACGGGTTTAGAGACCCGGGAAGCAGGAGGTGCAAATGCATATGAATGCAATAGAAAGGACGTGATGAATGCACTGAATGCATGAACGCAATGAAATGCAAAGAAGATGAGGAATGTGAAGGGTGAGAGGGTGAGATCCTCCTCTTTCCCCTGGGAGTGGCCCATGAAGAAAACGTGATAGAGATGGATGAATAGAAAGTGGAACAAATAAGGGATGGCCCCTTAGCATTAAGATAACTGCCCCTCCACGACAGTGAAAGTGTATGAGAAATAGCCCCTGTCGAAGCTTCAATGGTGAATGTCAACTCCCTTGGAAGGCAAGGATCAATGATGTGAGGGAGTTGGAAAGTTGGAACATGAAGCATTGCCATGCCCATTAATTATGGTGTACAAGAAGTGTTGAACAAAATGGGCATTCGCCCATTGTATGGAGGAATGGAATCAAGATTTGGAAGATGGAACAAAGGGTGCCCTGCCCGGCCCTTGGATGGCATCAATGCTTGGCATTCTCTGAGCAATGGTGGTGACCTGGCCCCTTCGACCATGTTTGGCACAATAATCCGGATTGGCATCCGGCAAATAAATGCTTGGGTCTTGAACATCACGGCCATGGCCAAATCTGTCTTGCCCGGCTCTTGATCATCTTCGGCACATATACTTGCAGAAACACCCACATTCCGAGTAATAGAAGGAGGTGAAGCGGAGGCGGAAGGCTTTGTGAGTGGTGGAGGTATAATAGAAAGTGTTGGCGTAAGTGGAGGCGGAGGTTCAAACACATCGAGTTTCTCCCTTTGCTTGCAAGCGGTTGGGGTTAGCTCGAGTGCAAAAAGTGGTGGATCCTGCTCAGGATTAACCATAGGTAAGGATGAAGGGTTAAGTGAGGGAATAGGTAAGGTGGGTTGAGGCGGTGATAATGGGATAACGGAAGGTTGAATTGGGGAAGGTTTAATGGTAGGCTCGGTGAAGGCTAAAGGCTCAATATGTAGAGGTTTTATAGTGGAAGGCTCGGGGGAGGCTGATGTCATGAAGGTTGATGGTATAGTGGGTGGAGGTGTAATTGGTGGAGGGTTAATGGGTGAAGGTTTGGTGCGTAGGAAATGCCGAATGGGGCGAGCGGTGTTAGGAGTGGGAGTGAGAATGGGAAGAGACTCAATAGGCGCCGGCGCGGGCGATTATAATATCGACCCATCGTCGTAACACCAACTAGTCTCATAAACAGGGGTTGAATTAGGAGTGGTTTCCTCCTGGGCAGGGGTTCATCGAATGAAAGTGGGGGAAGTGAAAAGTTAAGGAAACTCGGAAGGGGTGCCAAAGGAGCTTCATCATCATCATATACTGCCTCGGATTCTTCGAATGCCGGCTCTTGCTTGCTTGAACCGCCGACGCCGTAATCATCCCTCCTGTCTTTCCATTCTCTCTCCATCTTTGTAATTTCGTCCAAAGCGGCATGGAGAGGGTTGACTGGAGTAGGAGGAGCCGTGACCCTCTTTATTTGTTCCTCCATCAAAGTAATCTTATCAAGCAGAGATTGTTGGAGGGGTGTGACTTGAACAACCGAGGGCTGGCAGGGCCTTGAAGGAGGAAGGGCCGCATAAAAAGGCCGTGGAGGGGAGTTGACGGGATGACCCATAAAAGAACTCGGACGGGCCGGATTGCAAGGAGTAAATGGGCCTCGGGGCCGTGATGGAGGAGGAATAGAAGGAGGCGGGTGTCGGACCACCCGAGGAGGAGTGTGAATAAAAGGGGATGGGTAATGGGCTACCCGATTAGGAACATGAGTGGAAGAGGGAAGTGGGTGATGGGCCACCCGTGGAGGGTCGTGAATAGAAGAGGGATGTGGGTGATGGGCCACCCGATTAGGATTGGAAGGGGGAGATGAAGGAGATGCACCCTCAACAGCGGCCTTAAGGGCTTGGATCTGTTGAGGGGTGAGATGATCTAATGCATGCAAAATTTGGGAGACCTTCTCATCATTGGGACGAGGCGGTCCCGTAGGAGTAGTGGCTCGAAATTGAGTTGAAGGACCATTGGATTGGACATTGCCCAAGGGTCGGGCCACACCATAAGAGTGAGGACGTGGTCCTTTGAAAGTATGGTGAGAATTTGACGAACATGTTGAAATTGAGGAGAATAAGATGTGCACGGTTGTGCATCCTCATGAATTGAATTAAACATGTTGTTTTGTTTATCAAAGTAAACCATTATGCAAGCAATTTAATGTGCAAACAATTTACAAAGAAACACACAAGTTGGAATGGTTACCTTGATTTTTATGTTTGAACCTTGGTGAATTAATGAATTTTAGCAAAGTTTGGAATGATTCACACAAGGGAAGAAACCTAGTTTCAAATGTGATTTAACTCCAATGCCAACTAGGAACACTCTCTCACCACGTATAGGCCAACTAATTCGGGACTTCAAAGGGTACAACCTGCCCGGCGTCCGTGAGGGAATCCACGGGTGCGGGGACTTATGGAGGCTTGGAAAAGGGATTTCCAGTCCAAAGAGACGGAATGCTCAATGGAGGGTCGTCCCGATTCCAAGAGGGTGTGTGGATCCTAATGAAGAGGAAGGGGCTTCCCAAACCAAATGCAAATGTGAATGCAGCAGGGTAAACAGGCCAACCACAATAATATGATCAATCAACAAAGATAAGCATGAAATATCATGAAAACTCACCCACGGGAAGGGTTCTGGAAACCCACAGTAAAAACACGCCCTGGCAGGGGGCGCTACTAACAAAAGACACGACAGTGTGACTGTCGTGACTCAAAGCGAGGTGCCAGGGGCAGTAAAAACACGCCTTAGGGTGAGGCGCTATACGGGGATAAAAGACGCCCTGGAGAGGGGCGTGAATTCACAAACAAGCAGGGTCATCACCACAATATAATCAATCGATGAATATGAGCATGGCATGAATCATGATGAAAAATCACGCAAGGAAGGGTTCTGCAAACCCACAGTAAAAGACGCCTTGAAAGGGGGCGCTATCCAGAAAAGAAACGACAGGGTCATTGTCGTGAATCACTGTGAGGGCCCACACAGGCAAGGTAAAAACACGCCCTGGTATGGGGCGCTACAAATTAAATGGACGCCTCTGGTCGAGGGCGTCAACTCCTTAGTGTAAGGCGTTACAATATAAAAAGGCGCCCTGGAGAAGGGCGTGAATTCACAGATAAGCAGGGTATGAAAGAAGACGTCCTGTCAGAAGGCGTTAGACATACATAAAACGCCCTGGGTGAGGGCGTGAAATTAAAAAGCACCTCTGACAGAGGCGTTAATTCCCAGAAAGACCCCACGGCCAGCAATATCAAACACTCACAGTCACGGCCAATCAACAAATATTAGAGTATTAAGATAGAAGCATGCTCATCAAAAATCTTTTTGGATAAGTGGAAATTCTAAAAAACTATCAAACTGCCAGATCACTTGGGGAGAGTGCAATGCACAATGGAGGGCGCCCGAGGGGCACAAAGGAGGGGTACCGTGGGTACCAAAGGGAAAGGGCACGCGAGGGTGCCAAAGGGGAAAGGGGTAATAAAAGAAGAACACAAAGTGTCCCACCGTGATCGCCAATTTGTAGATTCTAAGAAATCCACTTAAACAAAGAAATATTAAGTGAATGAATAAAGCATGAAATAGCACGAGGTGCTAAGGTGGAATATCGTGATCGCCAGAGACGCAAGGCCTCGAAAGATAATAATAAAAAGCATGGAGGGATCGCGAAGAATACCTTTAAAAGTGCGGGGATGTGAGTGCTTCCTTTCTCTTCAAATCGGCCGGCCGATGAAGAGAGTTCTCCAATTTATTACCCTTGCAAAAAAAGACAAACACCAATAAAAGATTGAATTAGAAATATGGTGAGTGTAGCATCAAATCCTAAATAAAAATATGAGCATGAAAATATGGTGAAGAACACACCTTAAGGGTGGTTGCCCTTAAACCCCTATGCAAAAAGGGTGTGGGAAATATGATGAATGCAAAATAAAACAAGGGGAAAGAGTGCAATAGTTGCACTATGGGGAGATCTCAATATGGTTGAGAAAAATCAATAAAACAATGAAATATGATGCATGCATGCATTAATGAAAATACAAGATGATGAAAAGGAGATGAGATAAACAATCTTGTTTGTGGTTTGGTGCTCCTTGGCTTGAATGCTCGATGGGGAGAAAAGCTTCAGTTGGATGAAGACTTGAACCGTGAAAAAAGCCTCTCCTTAGCCAAGAACAGCACCTGCGTAAGGAAAGAAGAAGAAAACAAAAAAACAAAACCAAAGAAGAAGAAGAAGAACGGAGGGAGGAATGGAGAAGAAGACAGAAGAGGAAGAGGAAGAAACGTTCGAATCCGAAGGGGGAAGAAAAGGGGATCGAACAAGGGGAGTCCAAAGAGGGGGGATAAACATGGGCAAGAGTCCAATAAGGGGGAAGGATAAGAATGGGCAAGAGCCCCAATCAAGGCAGGAGTCTAATGAGGCAAGGACTCTCTGGGGAAAGGGCTGCGAAGCCAGCAGATGAAACACGCCCTGGGTCAGGGCGTCAATTCAAGAATTGACGACCTACCATAGGGCGTTAATTTAAAACACGCCCTGGGTCAGGGCGTCAACTCCCAGATCAATTTTAGAAATAAATATTTCTTTTATTTGAAATTCTGAAACACGCCTCCTGGAGAGGCGTTAATTGAAACACGCCCCAAAGAAGGGCGTTAATTAACATTTTTCAAAACATTTATTCTTTTTCAAAAATTGGATAATGTCGGGAATTGACGCCCTCATCTCAGGGCGTCCTTTCATCAAGAAACGCCCCAGGTCAGGTCGTGTTTTAAAACACGCCCTTCACCAGGTCACGAATTTATAAAATAGGTAAAATGGGGAGAAATAGATAAAATGGGGAGACACGCCCTGGATCAAGCCGCGTTTAAAAACACGCCCCTCTCCAGGGCGTTAATTTAAAAAAAGAGGGAAAGGGGAGAAAATCCATGAAAAATGGAAAAAACACTCAAATAAGCTAATTTGAGGGTCAAATGGGACATTACAAGGCAATATGAGAAACACTCAAAGTAATGTCAATTTTGGCGTGTCTACACCAGGGGCACAACAACCCGATTCGTTACCTCTTAGAAAAACCCGTCCTTTCTAGCAGATTAGCTTACTGGCAGAGCTTTCTTTCTCAATTTGATATCACCTTCGTCGTTCAGAAAGTGATCAAGGGATACGTGATTGCTGAACATCTTGCTCATTCTTCTATCCCTTGTACCGATTCAATCCAGGACGAGTTTCCTAACGAGCATCTGGCTGTACTTACTCATCTCCCCTTCTGGTCCTTGCACTTCGACGGTGCTCTCAATTCTCAGGGCCGTGGAATCGGCACCGTTCTCCTCACTCTGGAGGGGGTAACCATCCCCATCGCTTACCAGCTCTCTTTTCCTGCCACAAATAACATAGCCGAGTATGAGGCTCTCATTGCTGGACTAAAGCACACCTACATCATGGGCGCGCGATATCTAAACATCATAGGAGACTCTCAATTGGTGCTGCGTCAAGTTCTTTCAACTTATCGCACCCGTGACCCTAAGCTCAAACCCTATCAAGATTTGGTCACGCTCTTGGCTAGGCAGTTCCGTAAGCTCATCTACATTCCTACTCCTCGCTCTCAGAACATTCTTGCTGATGCGTTAGCATCTCTTGCTTCCTCCCTTGCCTTCCCTCTCAGTCGCGCCACTGAGACCATCGTGGTCCAGCGGTTAGACGCTCCTTCCCTCCAGGATCTATGGTTCGACAACCTTAGGAAAATCTGTAGAGAAGAAGGCTGAGTTGGAAAATTTGAAGGAAGTGTCCTTAACTGAGCTTGAGTAGATCATAGAGGAAGAGGAATTACCGTGGTACCATGAAATAGAGCGATATTGTAGGGATGGATCCTTTCTAGAGATGGCCAATGCCGAGCAGCGCAAGGCCATCAGAAGAGTCGCCTCCAGATACACGATTGTCGTAGGAGAATTGTATAGGCGGGCTCTCAACGGAGTTCTTGTAAGGTGTTTAGATGACGACCAGGCGTGGAAGGTTGTTGAGGCAGCTCACGCAAGTGAGTGTGGAGGGCACATTAATGGTCAGGCTTTGGCGAAGAAGATTCTTAGGCAGGGCTATTACTTGCCAACCCTAGAAGAAGACTGCTCCACCTATGTCCGTAGGTGTCTTCAGTGCCAACTTTATGCCGACAAAATTCATGCTCCTGCTTCCGCTCTCCATCCTCTCTCTGCTCCTTGGCCATTCTCCATGTGGGCTTTTGATATTATAGGCCCACTAGGTGATCCAAACTCCCAGGTTAAACAGAAATCTTTTATTCTGACTGCTACGGAGTATTTCACCAAGTGGGTGGAAGCTGAAGCCTATGCAGAAATCAAAGCAACCACGGTATGTCGCTTCATCATGAAGAACATCATCTCGCGGTTTGGAGTACCAAGTGATATCGTCACCGACAATGGGCCTCAATTTGTATCTCAAGAACTTCATGACCTCTGTAGGAAATTCAACATTTCATTGCATCATTCATCATCATATTACCCTCAAGGTAACGGCCAAGCCGAGGCCACGAACAAAACTCTTCTTAAAATCATTAAGAAAACATGCGAGTCACACAAATTTGCTGATTGGGCAGACAAATTAGTAGAAGCTCTATGGGCTTATCGCACCTCTGTCCATACTCCCACGGGACAAACTCCTTTTACTCTCACCTACGGGATGGAGGCGGTACTCCCATATGAGATCTTGATCCCTTCCCTAAGAGTGCAGCTAGACAAAGAACTTAATCTCGACGAACGTCGAGAGGCGTTGCTAGTCCAACTGGAACTCTTGAATGAGAAGAGGCTTAACGCAACCAATCACGTCTCTGTTTATCAAAAACGTGTCTCATGGCATTTTCAAAAGAAGGTTATCATAAGAAAATTTCAAGTGGGTAACATGGTTTTGAAACGCAAATTTATTAGATCAGCAGGTCCTAGGTCCAAGCTGCAACCCAATTGGGAAGGGTCGTTTGTAGTTAAAGAAGTGTATCCTGGGAGCGCGTACTGTCTTGTTAATGTAGAGGGTGAGGAATTAGCTAATCCGTGGAATGGGCTGTATTTAAAATATTTTTATCCATAGAGTCAAGCCAGCAACGGCCCGGTGGAGGGGTGTTCCTCACTTGATCATAAAGGGAGATCCCCAGTTCGACATTCACACACTACACGACCCAGTGGTTGGGTATTCCTTTTTGCGCAACATCGTTTCTCCTTTGGCCATGCTTGGGGGAAAGTGAAAATCCTTATTTTTCTCCTCTTTCGACTGAAAATAGGGGCAAGTGGTGAATAAGGGGGTGAGAACCGATCTAGACATCCCGATAAAATGAGAGGTCTCAAATAGGGGCAGTCCGTTATGACCTAATTCTGCATTCACAAAAGTAAAAAGAAATAAAAGAAAAGGGGAAAAATCAAAGGTAAAAGCTAAAAGCTCATTCAAAAAGCTCGAAGCTCAAAAGTCTAAAAGCTCCCAAAAGAATGAAACTAGGCATGGCAAGAGTGGCAGTACAGTTTCCCCGCGGGACGTCATGAGCCCGGTCGTATGCGTGCCTAGAGCGGATGTAGGTTCGATGACGGACATAAAAGTCCCGGCGCAATAGACCAAATTCTTTGAAAAGGGACTATCGTGAGAAGAACTCAAGCCCTAAAAACCCCTATACCTATTGTCGGCTTCCCTGTTAAACTATCTTTTATTTTTCAAGGACTGGATCATGCCCCGAGTATGGCCTCGGTGGAGACACCGTTAAGTAGAATTGGGACCCTGGCCATGGGCAGTCACCCATAACGCACATTGTACTTGGGAAACCTGATGCGGGACGGACATGTGACCTGGGACTCTAGCTCGCGATCATCCCTAAGCGAGGGAAGACGTGGGACCGTGCGCGGTTGAGAAACCGATAGTGAGTCTCGGGTATCGACTTTTCTGCGTTAACTCGGATTGAGTCACGGGACGGATCACACTCACTCTCTCGCAGCGGTGATAAAAAATAGATATCAAGCTAGGAACCTACACTCGCATCGGCATATACGAATGAATACGAACTAAGCAAAATACGATAAAGAGTGGGGGCGAGTTTACCTCCACGCTCCGGGCGTGGGGAAGACGACCCCGGCCAGTTACGGTAACTCCCGGTACAATGGTAAAAACTGAGTTACAACAATGAATTTTATTACCAACTCCACGCAGGGAGGTAAAGGGCTACAAGTGGGCCCAGGAGGACCGTTCCTGGGTTGACGGGCAACAATCTGGAGGTGCGTTCGGAGCGAACTCGGCCTGCTGGTCCGACTCGGTACTGCGCCGACTCGGTTCTGACTCGCTGGACAGCAAGCCTTGGCCTTCAAAGGAACGTCACCTTCCTGAGATCTTCTGGAGGCGCCGCTTGACTGGAACGTGGGCAGGACGTCCCTGGTCGACTTCCTGAAGTGGCGGCTCCAGAAGTTGACTTTTGGTATTTTTGCACGAATTATCCACAGACTGATTTTTCTAATCTGCACAGGGAACATAATTGCGCGTCTCGGCGGCAAGAATTAATTCTCTCTGATCCGGAATCAGATCAAGGCAATATTGGTGGTGTTGGAAAGAGGACTCCCAGATCTACCACATATAATTTTTGTGGGTCGATCCAACGAAGGGATGCTAAATGGGAGGCTCTGCAAGACTGAGTTTTTTCTGTGGATCTGTTGACAGACACTCAGGACAGAAGGGGATCTACCTGAAACTAACCTTTGACTGAGGGGTAAATGATTTTTCCAGGGACTAAAAAAATTATGGGACGTAGGGGGGAACGTGGGGAACATTGAGGAATTTTTGTGGAATTTCTAAAAATTGTTAAGGGGGTGAGAAAAATACGAATAGGTGAAACTATCCTGCAGATCTATAAAATGACAGATTACTAAGGGGAAGAACAAAAATATGGGAAAAATATCAAACTAAGGCCAAATGGCACGAAATTTGAACTGGAGATTAGGGGAGACAGGGAGAACAAACCCTCAAAATTAGGGCTTGAACAGATAACAATAAAAAAAGATAAAATTTTGGAGATAAGGTTCTATCCTGATTTGGACAGAACTTCGGCGATGGCGGTGGCGGCGCGATGGCGGCACGAACGGAAGGCGACGGCCGGAAGTCGCATCCAGTAGAGGTTGGAGATCTTGGAGTCACACCAAGATGAGGGCTTCACACCCTAGAATGGGCAGCAATCACTGCTGCAAGGGGGAGAGGAGAGACACAAGGGATGCCCTTGGGCTTGCTCTTGGCAAAAATGCTTAATTCTTCATTAAAATTTCTAATGACACTATACATAGCCTTATATAGAGAATGGCAAGGGGTGGGGGGCTGAGAATTTCGTGGGAGAGAGGGGATTTTCTTCCCCATGTGGTCAAATGACCAAAATAAATAAAAAATATAATATGAGATAAACTATATTATAAGGGGGAAGCATCTTGGACTTTAAGGGTTGGAATATTAGACTTTTTAATTTAATTGTCCCCATGAATGGTCAAGCCATCTAGAAGCCCACCTTAGACCTTTGACTGGCCCCACATGGGCCCTAAGGTTTAGGTGGACCAATAGGAAAGGAGATGGGGGCCCCTTGCTGGTCCTACTGGACTTTTGCACAAAAACCCAAAGATTCTTAGGGGATGACACATTGACTTATAAAGCCTTACAATTGCATACATGTTTTCACAAGGATATAAATACAAATAAAAGGACACAAGTGCAAAATAAAAATTAGTGCTCGGCGTCGATTCCCATCAACTCTCCCCGGGTGGGAAGAACTCGACCCCGTCGAGTAAGGGGTACGGCTGCTCGAGTAGCTCCGGCGGATCCGTCACCGAACCTGGAAGCGCGGAGTACGCTCCACTCCAAGTAATCGACACCTGCTCATCCCGTATAGATTCAATATACACACGCTGTTGGGGAGGAGGCTAGAGGTGGACACTCCGGAGTGGGGTCACTCTCAAAAGAAGGGAAGGCGGCTCGAAGACTCACTAGGAATCACCGCTTGTCCCTTATGTGACTAGATCCGATATGTGAAGTAGAACCGATCCCAAAGTTCGACAAGTCTCGTACTCGAAAGGGACTAACAACGTGAGCATACAAACCGACTCGACTCGATGTATGCACAAACACACAAGACCCTAGACTCACCTAATGTTAGTCCGACCCGTACATGGGTGACGGCGGACCAGGACACCCGAATGTGTGCCATGCATGCATGTTATGTACCCGGAGGTTGGTGGCATGGGGAACACCTAGACGCCCAAGTATGACCCAGTCATGCATGGACGGCCCTTTGGATTTGTGAGACTTGAGAGGGCTAGGAGAGCCGGGTGTGGGTCTATCGAGATTGGGCTTGGTGGGTGTAGATGACCCGGCCCATGGGGAAAGGGCCGGGGGTGATAGTGATCTCCCTCGAAGAAGTGGAGGAGATGTGGTGGGTCAAGGGATTCACTAAGGAAGGGGTCGAAGGGATCGAAGAATGTGTGTCCCCTCGATATGGGTTCCCCCATGACACGGTCCCACGTTTGAAAGTCATAGTCATCGTCATACATTGTGATCGGTGGGACGACGGTCATGTGTAGAAAATAAGATTCCTCCCTTGGGCAAAAAGGAATGAAGTCGGGATCGACCGGCATAGGGAGGAATAGAAGAATCTCCGTGGTGACTTGACCCATGGTGTACACGGAGGTAATGGACCTTAAGGCCGGATGAGTGAAGCTATGACTAGTGGGTTGGTCGAAGCCCCGGGTCAATAAGTGCGTCAACTTTCATTGCTAGTGTAAACCCATAATAAGGTCACCCAATGTATCAACATGGTGACTAGACCGGAATGTCGTGTGGTAGGAGTTGACGGGCACTAGAGGTGAGGTGGGGTCCATGGATGGGTAAGGAAGTGAGACCAAGCCATCCTTGAGCCAACTAAGAAGCGGCTCGGCTATGAAAAGCGTACCCATTATAAACACGGGTGGCTCGGGCTTTAGAGGCTCCAAACAAGATGGTTTCGAATAAAGATCGGAAGTAGATGGCAATGGAGTTCTAGGGAAGGGGTTCCCCGACTGAGGTGGGGAAGGCTGTGGTTTAGGCTGTCTTACCGGATCGGGACTCGGCTGGGAGGTAGATGCTTCCCGAAGGGCACCTTTAAATCGAGAAAATAGGGACACAAATGGTTTGACCTCCAGAGCGACCTTGTAGGACTGCGCCAGAGAGAATGCGTTGCGGATAAGACATTCAATTTGGAAGTGAAACCGCTGTTGCATCCCTACGGTTTTGATGATGTCTTACACTATAAATAAATATGTATATCTCTAGATCAATTCATGCTTCATCATTTAGGACAGTGCAGTTCATGTGGCTATTAGTGAATCATTTAGCAAGTCCATACATCACTGCACATGCCTTCCATCAAGTCTGTACAGCGAGAGTGGCTTTCATTCATGTGCATAGTCCAAGCATTCTCATAAAGTATATACATTGGCATATGCATACACACACAGCATACTCTGGATAGAAGTGGGTCGACCCCCCCTTCCAGATGGGTCGACCCCCCCAAGATTCCCAAGTCTGTACATTGCCCTCATGCATACACAAGCATCCAAGTCTGTACAGAGTCTTTTGCATTCCTTAATATCAAGTCTAGACATCGTGCATACCTTCATATGAAGTCTATACACTGCATTGTCAAAGTCTGCACATTGGTAGAGTCTATACATCCGCCTGGCGCTCGCTAAGTCAATTCATCGCTCAAAGTCTGTACAGCCCAAGTCTGTACATCCATCGTCTCACTCAGCGTCTCATTCAAGTCTATACATCGCAGAGTCTGTACAGAGTTTGCACAAGTCTGCATGCTTCTAAGTCTATACATCGTTTATGAAGTCTGTACAGCAGTGCATTCCTTGAAAGCAAGTCTATACATTACGTTGGTGGCAAGTCTATACATTGGGCTGTAGCTTGCACGAAGTGAAGTCTATACATTGTCCTTCGTCTCATGCATCATCTTCCAAAGTCCATACAGCCATTTCCAAGTCTGTACATTGGATCATCTTCCAAAGTCCATACATTGTCACCTTTACTTACGTTCAGAGCCCTAAGTCTATACATCTCATAAGTAGTTCAGATGGCGTCAACCCATTGAGCCCACGAGGTTGACGTAGCCTTGAAATGCCTCAGATGTCTTTGAAGATAAGGCTGGAGGCGTTGACGCATGGGGTCATTGCGTCGACCCACTGAACTGACCCAGATGTAACTTCTCTTCAAGGGGTAAGTCTATACATTGGATATGGGTGTGCATCGTGAAGTCTATACACTTCTTCTGTAACTCAAGCCTTTACATCAAAGTCTATACACTTGTTAGGCTTGTTCATGCATCAGTTCTTCAAGTCTTTACATCGGCGCACTGTTCATGCATCAGTTCTTCAAGTCTATGCATCGGCGCACTGTTCATGCATCAGTTGTTCAAGTCTATGCATCGGCGCACTGTTCATGCATCAGTTCTCCAAGTCTACACATTCCCCTCTGTCATGTTAATGCAACATTCTGCAAGTCTATACACTGAGGTCGCATGAAGGCTTTCAAGTCTATACACTGAGGTCGCTGAAGGATTTCAAGTCTATACATTCTCACGTTGTTCATACTTGCTTATTTGCTGCTTCGAAAGTCTATACACGCTGTGTTAATAGACTGAACTAATTCGATACATTCCTTTTGTCTCTGCCTGCAGATGATTCAAGCTGATGATTGGACATGTCATCCAAGGTGGTACCTGGCACGTGATCCGAGGTGCTCTCTGGGCGGGAACCTGAAGGACACACGCCCAACATCTGCTATAAATATGGAGCATCTTCTTTCAGTAGAAGTTGGATCGTGAAAGAAAGAGCAGAAGGCATTCTTGTGAGGCTGCACGATCCAGAAAAGAGAGAGAGCAGAGAATTCCATTTCATCCAGATCTGAGAGAAATATATATTTGAGAGAGAGAGAGAGCAGTGTCTGTGGTTTGAAGAATTGCTTCTTCGGAAGCTACATTGTTTCCTATTTTCAGAGAGGATTTTTGTGCTTTGATTTTCGTGTTTTCATTTTTCATTTCATCTTCCTTATCGAATATTGTTACCCTCCTGTGATCGGAGGAAGGGAGGATTGATCCTCCAGTTTGCAAGTGACAGGGAGTCGCTTGTGGGTTCCCTCCTGGGTGGAGGAAGAGAGACCTTGGTCTCTAGTTTGCTAGTGACTGTTGTCACTGGTTGTACCCCTCCGGTGTGAAGGAAGAGGGGAGGCTGTTCCCTTGGTCAAGCTGTGTGGCAGCATTTTGTTCGCAGACTGAGTCTGCAGTTTCTAGCCGTGGCTAGTGGAAGCCTCACTCTAGTTGGAGTGAGGGGTGGATGTAGATTTTGGACTACAATCGAACCACCTTAAAAATTCTTATCTCCTCTGTGGTTTGCTGTTATCGTTTGTGCTCTCCATCTGCTTGGCATTGTGTTTGACTGTGGATAGCTCGTTCAATCGCTCTTAATTCTTCTATCTTGGTTATTGACTGCGTTAGCAATACTCTTTATGCTATTTCTGAAGGGTTGTAAACCGTTGAACTAATATTCCGCTGAAGTTTTTTAAAATCAGGAGTGATCTATTCATCCCCCCTTCTATATCACTCTTCGCTACGCTAACATTTGGTATCAGAGCAGGTTTGCATCATGTGGGCAAACGGTCAGGGAAATGCTAATGGTCCTTGAAGTTTCATGCCTGAAGGTCAATCTATTAGTCGCCCCCCATTCTTCGATGGTAATAACTATCTCTTTTGAAAAAATAGGATGGAGGTGTTTATCAGGGCACGGAGCCACAAGCTGTGGAGGGTAATCACAACTGGGCCGTATGATCTGCCACCGAACGAGGACGCATGGACAGATGATCATGTCAAGCTATCTTCACTCAACTGGACGGCGCTGAACATCATCCAGTGTGCTGTTCACCCAGATGAATATGCCCGCATATCAGCCTACAAGACAGCCAAGCAAATGTGGGATGAGCTGTAACTAATATACGAAGGTACAACTCAAGTGAAGGCTTCGAAGGTAAATCTCTACACCTCTAAGTACGAATTGTTTAAGATGAATGCAGAGGAGAATATTACTGAAATGTATGCCAGGTTGTCCTTGATCACGAATACTCTTAAGGGGCTAGGGAAAGAGCTAGCTGAGGCAGTTATAGTCAGGAAAATTCTTAGATCCCTATCCCCAGCATGGCACACTAAGGCCATCGTGATTGAAGAGTCAAAGGATCTGACGACTTTGACAGTGAATGAACTCATAGGATCCCTCATGACCTATGAGATGAATTTCAAAGGAGGTGGTGAAGGAAGTGACAGGAAGGCTAGGAATGTAGCTCTCAAGGCATCCCGTAACAAGAGTAGCAGTAGCAGCAGCAGCAGCAGTAGCAGTGAGTCCGATGGTTTTTCCGATCTCGACCAGAAGGAGCAGGCAATGCTCACTCGACAGTTCAGTAAATTTTTAAGGAAAAAGGGGAAAACCTTTAGGAGGAAGAAGCCATACTCTTTTAGTAAGAATGTTGAATCTTACAATCATAAGGACAGAAATAATAAGAGACTGATTTGTTTTCATTGTAACAAACAGGGACACATGAAAGGGGAATGCCCAGATCTCCAGAAGAAGGGTCCCTACTTTCAGAAGAAGGGCTCAAAGGTGCAGAAAAAGAAGAAGCCACAGGCAATGATCTGCACGTGGAGCGATGAGGAAGAAGATCCGGAAAGCACTTCCTCAGAGGAGTATGAAGAAGGAATTTGCCTAATGGCAAACAGCGAAGAGGAGGTAACAAATGTTTTTGGAAATTTTTCTATTGATGACTGGGAAGATGTCTATGCTGAATTATTAGATAAGTTCAATTCACTTAGTAAAGAGCATAGGGTTCTGAAAAGAAAATTCAATACCACTGTTGAAGAACAAACCCAAATCTGTGTAGAAAATCAGAAACTAAAAGAAGAATTGTAAGAAGTAACTTCCCTAAGAAAAGAAAATGAAAAGCTCAAGGGAGAAAACCAGGACAGTCAAAACCAGCTTAATGAACTCAAAATTAAAATTTAAGAAAGTCTGAATGAAAGTAGAGTGAACTCAGAAAAATATGAAGCTGTTAAGAAAGTCAATGCTGAATTTCTAAAAAACTCTGAGTCTCTTCAAAAATAGCTGGAAGACAAACAGAAAGTTTGGAAAAATTTGTCCAAGGAAAAACTAGTCTGGATGCTATACTAGGGACTAGGGTTAACTTCAATAAGGAGGGTCTAGGCTATGACCCAACTAACAAGAGACCCTTACAATTCAAAACCATTACCTTCTGCCCAGAGAAGGGAAAAGAGAAGCTGGACACACCATCCAGCTCAAATAGCAGTCAAGGAGCTCAATGTCAGAAGGAAAGTTCTAAAAACAGTGCTGGTCAACCATTTAAAATGGGAATGAATTTTGTGAAGAACTTCACTAAGCCCACTCATCAGAACATAAATGGTAGATGGACCAAGCAAGTGGATCAGAAGAAAAGTTGGAATTACTACAATCAGATGGGTACAAACAGGACCTACTGGAGAAATAACTATCATCTTCAAAAATCTGTTAATCAACAAGCTTACAGGAGATATCCTAGGAATGGGAAGCCTAATGAATGGAATAGAACTTACTTCTCCAGACCTGCTAGACATAACCCTGGCTATAATTTCAATAAACTAGAAGTAAAGGTGCCAGAGAAAACCATGTTGAAGCAAATCTGGATTCCTAAACAATTTATCACAGATTTGAACAATGTCTTTGGACCCAACTCATCTTGGGTTCCAAATCACTTTGCTTGATGTTATTTGTGTAGGTCGGCCTGGCAGCTGAAGACAACAAGTGGTACCTCGACAGTGGCTGCTCCAGGCACATGACAGGAGACCGATCCAAGTTCAGCAAGATAGAGATGAAGGTAGGGGGTCTGGTCAAGTTTGGAGGAAAGAACAGAGGTAAGATAATTGGAGTTGGCACAGTAGGTAAGTCTTCCACAAACTCCATTGAAAAAGTTCTACTTGTGGAAGGTCTTCAACACAACCTGATCAACATTAGTCAGTTATGTGACAAGGGTCACAGGGTTGTGTTTGATGATAATTCATGCAAAATCTTTGAAATAAATTCTGATGTCGTTAAATTGTAGCCAACAGGATTAATAATGTCTACATGGTAGACTTAGATGCAGAATCTGAATCAAATCTTTGTTTATCTGCTAATTCTGAAAATGATGCTTTTGAATGGCATAGATGTCTAGGTCATGCTAGCTTCTCTACCTTAAATAAATTGGTCAAGCATGATTTAGTTAGAGGCATGCCTAGAATTAAATTCAATTCTATTTCAAAATCATGTGATGCCTGTGCTCTAGGCAAACAGACCAGGAATTCCTTCAAGCTAAGATCTGAGCCATTGTCCACTAGACCAATGGAACTTCTCCATATGGACCTCTTTGGTCCTACTAGAACTCAGAGTCTTAATGGGAATAGGTTTGGCTATGTGATTATTGATGACCATTCTAGATATTCATGGATCTTTTTCTTAGCTAATAAAAGCGATGCTTTTCAAAAGTTTAATCAGTTTTTCAATAAGGTCAAACAAGAAGGAAAACACAAAATTTGCTCTATTCAATCTGACCATGGAGGTGAGTTTGAAAACTCCATGTTTTCTGATCTTTGTGAAAGAGAGGGACTAACACACATGTTTTCTTCTCCCAGGACACCTGAACAGAATGGAATTGTGGAGAGAAGAAATAGAACTATTGTGGAGATGGCCCAAACCATGCTGATTGAAAGTCAATTACCAAGGAGGTTTTGGGCAGAGGCGGCCAATATAGCAACTTACATAATCAACAGGGCCATGGTAAGACCCATTCACAAGAAAACACCATATGAGCTACTAAAAGGTAAGAAACCAAACTTGTTTCATTTCAAAATTTTCAGAGCTAAATGCTTTATTCATAACATGACAAGAAAATTTTAGATAAGTTTGAAGCTAAAAGCTCCCCTAGAATATTTTTAGGATACTCTGAAGTGTCAAGGGCATATAGGGTCTTTAACATAACAGACCATAAAGTTGAAGAGTCTCCACACATCCTTTTTAGTGATAAGAAAGGTGTTTCTAACATTGAAAATTTTGACAGGGATTCTAAGCATGATGGGGAATTCCTAGAAGACCAAGAAGAAGAAAAGACTCAGCCGAGTGGAACATCAAATCCTCCCAACCAGGAAGAACCAAGAGAAACATGTGAGTCTTCAATAAATGTTAGATTTCTTAAAGACCATCCGATAGATAATGTCATAGGCAACCCTGAAGATCCTCTTCGGACTAGGTCTCATTTTAGGAATGTGAATAATGAAGATCTAATTGCTTTAGTCTCACAAATTGAACCCAAATCTGTAGAAGAGGCCTTGGCTGATCAAGCTTGGGTCAATGCTATGACTGAGGAGTTAGGTCAGTTCGAAAGAAATAATGTCTAGGAACTTGTTCCAAGACCAGAAAGTGTTAATATCATAGGAACTAAATGGGTGTTTAAAAATAAAATGAATGAAGATGGAATTATTTCCAGGAAGAAGGCCATACTAGTAGCCAAGGGCTACTGTCAGGAATTTGGTGTAGACTTCGAAGAATCCTATGCACCTGTTGCTAGGATGGAGGCAATAAGAATATTGCTAGCATTTGCATGCTCTAAGGACATAAAACTTCAGCAAATGGATGTGAAGAGTGCCTTTTTGAATGGCATCATCAAGGAAGAAGTGTTTGTTGAACAACCCCCAGGTTTTCAATTTTCTCCTCAATCTAACCAAGTTTTCAGGTTAAACAAAGCCTTGTATGGTCTAAAGCAAGCCCCTCGAGCTTGGTATGAAAGACTGACTGAATTTCTGATCAGCAAGGGCTACAAGAGAGGTAAAGTTAATCAAACCTTATTTACCAAGAGTACAAATACCGATCTCATCATAGCTCAGGTATATGTAGATGACATTGTGTTTGGATCAACTAGCTGTGAATTATGTGCTGAACTCTCTAAAATGATGTCTGCTGAATTTGAGATGAGTTTGGTAGGTGAACTAAAGTATTTTCTTGGCTTACAGATACAACAATTGGAGGATGGATGCTTCATCAACCAGACCAAATACACAATGGAACTATTCAAGAGGTTTGGTATGATCAATCTGAAGCATATAACAACACCTATGAGTACCAACACCTCACTAGATGCTGATGAGATAGGTAAAGAAGTAAATACCAAACTCTATCGAGGTATGATTGGTTCTTTACTCTACTTGACAGCTTCTAGACCTGATATACAGTTCAGTGTAGGTATGTGTGCAAGGTATCATTCTAGACCCACTGAATTATATTTAGCTGCAGTGAAAAGAATTTTTAGATATTTGTCAGCTACACCCTCACTTGGTCTATGGTTTCCTGCTACACACTCACTAGATTTAATTGCATACACAGATGTAGATTATGCAGAATGTAAACTAGACCGAAAAAGTACTAGTGGTCACTGTGAATTTTTAGGTGGGTGTTTAGTCTCTTGGGGATCCAAGAAACAACACTCTGTGGCCCTCTCCACTGTTGAGGCTGAATATGTGGCTGCAGGGAGTTGTGGTACACAAGTCATATGGATTAAACACCAGCTTCAGGACTACCAAGTAGACCTGGGGTGCACACCTATCTATTGTGATAATACCAGTGCCATCAATCTTGCCAAGAATCCTGTTTTGCATTCACGCACCAAACACATAGAGATAAGACATCATTTCATAAGAGATGAGGTTTCTAAGAACAATTTTGAACTGATTCATGTAGGCACTGATAATCAGATTGCAGACATCTTCACTAAACCTCTGGATAATGAAAAATTCACTACACTGAGAAGAGAGTTAGGCTTATACAAGTTGTCTTAAATGTGATATCTATTCTTTTTGTGAGGGGGAGTTGTGTATGTCTGCTGGTTAGCTTTCAGTTCTGCTATGATTAAGGGGGAGCTGATTGAGCTATGAGAGGGAGAGTTCTTTGATAGATTCAAAAGGATTGACCAGATGTGTGTCATTGCTGGTTTTCATGACTGAATTAGTGTGGTTCTCTCAGACAGTAGAATCTCACTCATCTCTTAAGTCTATAAGTCAGTGATACTAAAGTCCAGCTAGAATCTTTCCTCTGGTATTCCTTCAGAGATTTGGATTAATTGTATAAAGTATATCTTCCTACATTGTCAATGATTCTGGTTCAGGCCAAAACATGTATGTCTTGATATCTGACCTAATCAACTTGAAATCTAGACTTCAAGATTCACTTCAAGAAATAGTCATTCTGGTATTGTTTTCAATCATTCCATCTCCTCAACACAAGGGCTTAACTGAATAACAATGTCCTGTTTTGGTCACTGAGAAACTGGGAGCTTCATCAATGAAATGAAGTTTTCTTCTATGTCATGAGGTGTCAAATGCTTAAAATGAATGAAAAGACATGACAGAGCAATGGTGGCTAGCTAGTGAGTAACTGGGGACTCTAGCCTCTAATCAAGGTGTTTCCTAATGTCAAAAGCCACAGTTACTAACTCTGTTCCTTTAAAAAAAAAGGAGGTAATGAGGTACTCACACTGAGTAACTGGGGATTCATGCCTCTAATCAAGGTGTCTCCCTAATGTCAAAAGAGTGAATTACCAACTTACTCATTGGTCTTCTTGAAAATCATCTCAAACATCCCTTGTAGTTATGCAACCAATGGCTTGCTTGTCCTCAATACCTTGAGAACACCTTCTCTGACTTTGTCTCTTGTTGTCTTCTGGGATAGTTGCCTGTTCAGCTAAATCATGCCATACTTGTTAACTCCTGCTCTAAATCATACACTATGTATACTGATAAACTTTTCTATCATTCTATTTCTCTACTATTTACTGGAGTTCAAGAATCTTCACTTGAGTTTAGCACCTCACTTATCCTCTTAAGATTTGCTCATGCCTTTCTACACTAAGATGTTTACTGTACATCCTCCTCATGTCTCCAGCACTTTCATATATTTTTCATTTCCTTTTGTTGATGTCAAAGGGGGAGAGAGGCTTTGCAATATCAATAGATCATGAGTTGTGGGGGGAGAATAGCTTGTCATGGAAATTTCTGAGAGTGAGTTGAGGGGGAGTGGTTTGGGAGAAAGAAGTGTTTCAACAGTAGTGTTTAACTTGACTCTGCATGCACTTGCTTTGAATTTGCCTTGTTTGTCATAGCTGCTGTTGATTTCCTTTAAGCCTTGATATTGCTTGATTCATAGTGTTGCCATCATCAAAAATGGGGAGATTATTGCATCCCTACGGTTTTGATGATGTCTCACACTATAAATCAATCTGTATATCTCTAGATCAATTCATGCTTCATCATTTAGGACAGTGCAGTTCATGTGGCTATTAATGAATCATTTAGCAAGTCCATACATCACTGCACATGCCTTCCATCAAGTCTGTACAGCGAGAGTGGCTTTCATTCATGTGCATAGTCCAAGCATTCTCATAAAGTATATACATTGGCATATGCACACACACACAGCATAGTCTGGATAGAAGTGGGTCGACCCCCCCTTCCAGATGGGTCGACCCCCCCAAGATTCCCAAGTCTGTACATTACCCTCATGCATACGCAAGCATCCAAGTCTGTACAGAGTCTTTTGCATTCCTTAATATCAAGTCTAGACATCGTGCATACCTTCATATGAAGTCTATACACTGCATTGTCAAAGTCTGCACATTGGTAGAGTCTATACATCGGCCTGGCGCTCGCTAAGTCAATTCATCGCTCAAAGTCTGTACAACCCAAGTTTGTACATCCATCGTCTCACTCACGTCTCATTCAAGTCTATACATCGCAGAGTCTGTACAGAGTTTGCACAAGTCTGCATGCTTCTAAGTCTATACATCGTTTATGAAGTCTGTACAGCAGTGCATTCCTTGAAAGCAAGTCTATACATTGCGTTGGTGGCAAGTCTATACATTGGGCTATAGCTTACACGAAGTGAAGTCTATACATTGTCCTTCGTCTCATGCATCATCTTCCAAAGTCTATACAGCCATTTCCAAGTCTGTACATTGGATCATCTTCCAAAGTCCATACATTGTCACCTTTACCTACGTTCAGAGCCCTAAGTCTATACATCTCATAAGTAGTTCAGATGGCGTCAACCCATTGAGCCCACGAGGTTGACGCAGCCTTGAAATGCCTCATATGTCTTTGAAGATAAGGCTGGAGGCGTTGACGCATGGGGTCATTGCGTCGACCCACTGAACTGACCCAGATCTAACTTCTCTTCAAGGGGTAAGTCTATACATTGGATATGGGTGTGCATCGTGAAGTCTATACACTGCTTGTGTAACTCAAGCCTTTACATCAAAGTCTATACACTTGTTAGGCTTGTTCATGCATCAGTTCTTCAAATCTTTACATCGGTGCACTATTCATGCATCAGTTCTTCAAGTCTATGCATCGGCGCACTGTTCATGCATCAGTTGTTCAAGTCTATGCATCGACGCACTGTCCATGCATCAGTTCTTCAAGTCTATGCATCGGCGCACTGTTCATGCATCAGTTCTCCAAGTCTACACATTCCCCTCTGTCATGTTAATGCAACATTCTGCAAGTCTATACACTGAGGTCGCATGAAGGCTTTCAAGTCTATACACTGAGGTCGCTGAAGGATTTCAAGTTTATACATTCTCACGTTGTTTATACTTGCTTATTTTCTGCTTCGAAAGTCTATACACGCTGTGTTAATAGACTGAACTAATTTGATACATTCCTTTTGTCTCTGCCTGTAGATGATTCAAGCTGATGATTGGACACGTCATCCGTGGTGGTACCTGTCACGTGATCTGAGGTGCTCTCTGGGCGGGAACCTGAAGAACACACGCCCAACATCTGTTATAAATATGGAGCATCTTCTTTCAGTAGAAGTTGGATCGTGAAAGAAAGAGCAGAAGGCATTCTTGTGAGGCTGCACGATCCAGAAAAGAGAGAGAGCAGAGAATTCCATTTCATCCAGATCTGAGAGAAATATATATTTGAGAGAGAGAGAGAGCAGTGTCTGTGGTTTGAAGAATTGCTTCTTTGGAAGCTACATTGTTTCCTGTTTTCAGAGAGGATTTTTGTGCTTTGATTTTCGTGTTTTCATTTTTCATTTCATCTTCCTTATCGAATATTGTTACCCTCCTGTGATCGGAGGAAGGGAGGATTGATCCTCCAGTTTGCAAGTGACAGGGAGTCGCTTGTGGGTTCCCTCCTGGGTGGAGGAAGAGAGACCTCGGTCTCTAGTTTGCTAGTGACTGTTGTCACTGGTTGTATCCCCCCGGTGTGGAGGAAGAGGGGAGGCTGTTCCCCTGGTCAAGCTGTGTGGCAGCATTTTGTTCGCAGACTGAGTCTGCAGTTTCTAGCCGTGGCTAGTGAAAGCCTCACTCTAGTTGGAGTGAGGGGTGGATGTAGATTGTGGACTACAATCGAACCACCTTAAAAATTCTTGTCTGCTCTGTGATTTACTGTTATCGTTTGTGCTCTCCATCTGCTTGGCATTGTGTTTGACTGTAGACAGCTCGTTCAATCGCTCTTACTTCTTCTGTCTTGGTTATTGACTATGTTAGTAATACTCTTTGTGCTGTTTCTGAAGGGTTGTAAACCGTTGAACTAATATTCCGCTGAAGTTTTTTAAAATCGGGAGTGATCTATTCATCCCCCCCTTCTATATCAGTCTTCGCTGCTCTAACAACCGGAAACCTCTCCGGAACTGAAAGGCAATCGTGGTGCTCTCCTCTCCAACTCCATATTCCACCTGGTACTTATCATAGTCCCGAATGTACTCGGACACGGACTGTAATATCCCGATTTAATAACGAATAAAAATTTCTAGAAAATTTATAAGAAATTAATTAGAAAATCCTTTATAAATAGAATAAGTTAAATTTTAACTATTTCATAAAAAATATGAAAAATTTAGAATCTTTTAGAGGGTAAAATGTTTGATAATAGTGTCTTCTGTGATGGACCCAAATAAAATCCGTAATTAGGCCAAATCAACTGATTAAGGCTCAAATCCACACTTAATCTAATTGGACCTTAAAACATAAAATTTGAACCCAATACCCGATCATTTAGGCTGAGACCGGATCCAAATGGAAGACTAGGATGAGAGGATCGTTTCTCCTCTTAGTTCTCCCCGAAACCCTAACCCTAGAAAGCGAATTTTGGTTGAGAAGGCGGCAGCTAACCCTATCCACCCGGTTCGCGCACGTCCAACTTGATTGGACTCTATTTCCTCGAATAGAAGACTCTAGACCTTGTGTGACCTATAAAAATGACTCTCAGGAACCCTATTTTCGTTTGGGTGCTGTGGCGGCTGACGAGGATCGTGGACAAGGGCGGATTCCGGCGATCACCGGCGAGGTGTTCTTAGCGTTTTGTCATCCCTTCTTCTTCCTTCTTCCTCCATTTAAGGTAGGTTATAGCAAGCCAAACCTTAAGTATTATATATGATTAGAACCAGCATCGAGTGCTCTTTCTATTGAATGCAAAACCCCTAAAAGTTACTTAGTATCGTGTGAGAATTTTAGGGTTTAGTAGAAGCATGTCATATCTAGGGTTATACTTGTTTCATCTTGTTTAAGTAGGGATTTTAGGCACTAAAGATTAAATCGAGCATGTTATACTGTAAAACTTTTCGTGCTCTTTCTTTTGAATCCAAAAGCCCTAATTATTATGCTATGTACTATGTGTATTTAGCAAATCATCGTAACCCTATCCAACTCGCCGGAGGCGGGCAGGGCGAAAGGGGCTTGATAGTTTTTGACTTGCACGGCCTTACGATAGACTGCCCAACGTGGTTAGGCGGAACATTACGGACCGTTTATGTGTTGTGATTCGTGCTATTTTTCTGAGAAGCACGGCATGACCTAGACCGCCCTTATGTCAGGTGGCCAGTTATTGACCGTTCGTCTATTTCCAGCGGCTCATTACAGACCGCACATCCCCAGAAGGTCTTCTGACCTGAGGGGGATAAACGGCCTGTCGTGGGACCGCCTAGGAGGATGAAAGGTCCCTACTGGACCGTCCATATTTACAGAATTTATTAACTCATCTTTTTTGCATGATTTATGATAGTAGATTAATAGCTAAATGTAAGTTAGCAACATGCATAAAAACTCTGGAAAATTATAACAGTAAATGATTATAAATCTTGCTGATTTATTCATCTTGACCTTGGATCATCTCCCTTTTCAATGTTAATATTAATCATGACTCATTATTAAATTGAAAATGTTATTAGGTTTGTATGACAGTCGTTCTACTCCTGTAGGATTGACTGACCGTCTCACTGGTTTCTGATGTTTTATTAGCCCTATTTGCTTGTAATGTTTGGGACTCTCCGCCGGATATTCCTTCCGTCGGACTAGGACCTTCATTGCTGGACCTCAGTAAGCCCCCGCGAGCCTGTGATTCCTACTAGGACGCCGGGCAGGTTGTACCATCAAGACCTGAACCTGTGTACGTGATCGAATCGATTGAGTTATCGTATTGTGAGTCACGGCTTGACTTGGACCCCCTGAGAATTGCGCGGCCCGAAAGGGACTGTTCATCCTATTGGGCGGCCCATAACGAACCGTACATCCCTGGCCAAGTGCCACTTACCTTGGTCGATTAACCTTGATCTATCTTCGACCAAATTGTGTTTGGATCGACCCAATAAGCCCTAGGTTGACCAGTGGAGAGTGGGCTGGACCTTGGTTCAGTTCTGCCCCACTTATGGCAGCCCGGAGCTGTTTGGGTAGACTTCAAGTTGATTAAGTTGAACGGACCTATTGGAACCACCCATGTTATAGCGCGGATCTTATTTGACCGTCTGTATTTTGAGTGGCCCTATATGGATAGTTTATCTTGCTCTTGGGCTTCCGGCTCTACTAGTCTTGAGCGGCCCATTTGCAACCGTCCAATTACTCGAGCGGCCCTAAATGGACCATGTATCATTGACTTTGGTGTGGCTAGTCCTAAGCCCATCTCTATGCTGAACGGTCCACACTAGATCGTGTATTACTTGAGCGGCCCTGTTCTGACCGCTTATCATCCAGAAGTAATTTCTGTGATTTTCTATGTTGAATCCAAGGACCTTATTGGTTCTTGATAACTTGAACTTTCTAGACATGATGTCTACTTCAACTTACCCTTGAAACTTTGGTAAGTTCCATATCTTGAAGTATTGGCCATCTAACTTGATTAATGTCTAGACATAACTTGGGATCTTGGATCCAACAAATCAATGCCAACGCATCATTAAGGGCTCGATCTGGTCCTGGGAGGAGCGCCCGAAAAGTACTTGTGCCCCGGGGAGTTTGAATGACATGGTGAGGCATTGCACCGAGTGCATGACTAGCGTGATGTCTATGACAATAATCTCTTACTTGAATTTCTCTTGACTTGGTTAAATCATGCTTGTTGGCCAAATTCTCGGTTATATCATGTTCTTGCTTTCCTTTCATTATTTTGTTGCATAGTTGTTTCCTTTCGTTCTTTATTTACGCGCTCAAACATGCAATTTAATTGGGTAATTACTTAAACTTGCCTATTATTACCTACTGAGCGTTCGCTCACCTAGTTTTTCCCCCTTTTCAGGTAGCTCAGGTGAGGACTCGCAATCTGATGGGAACGGGCAAGAGTGACGACCGTGGAGTGAACCTGATAGAAGCCTGTGAAACTAGTTCTAGTTGGGGAGTTATTTGTACTTAAGAGTATTCTGGAAAAGTTGTAATTTGAAGTTAGTCAATGTAATAGTGTTAAGTGGATGTTGTCAAGATTATGTTAAGTGAGATCATTATAGTTTGGAACATGGTTTGGTTATGTGCTATTTAATGAATGGATCAGTTTCTATTTGTGGATGTGCGATCTTTTAGCTTTAACATATCATGTCTAGAAATAAACATATTATTATAATTACTTGTCTCTACTGCCAGTCCCGATATTTCGCGTCGGGACGTGACAATTAGGTGGTATCAGAGCCTAGGTTTCTAATATTCCTAGGTTATTTAAGTTTTAGGTGCTTGTCGTAGAACCTATACCCTTGTTATGAGTCAAAGGACCAAACCTAGTGATAATTTGGGTAGAAACTTGGGTTGAGTTAATAATCAACTCTAAACTCTTTCTTTTAAATGAACTTAAGATAAATAATTTTTGTGCAGGACGTTCCGATGGCAGCTAAGCGTGCGCAATGGCGAGACATGCAGCGAACGGTCCAAGGACTTATGCGAGCTTTACAACAAGTGGCCCAAGGTGGAGCGGCGAATCATGGTGCTGGTGATCTACACAGGAATTTTCGTGGGATGAATCCCCAACGTTTTGGAGGTTCAACTGATCCCGATGAAGCCGAGCACTGGCTCAAGGAGATGGAGAGAAATTTTGAAGTTATGCAATGCAGTGACCAGGAGCGTGTGTTGTTAACAACTTTCCAGTTGGAACGGGATGCTAGGACTTGGTGGGAGTCAGTAAAGGCGACCCTCGGTGACAGACCAATTTCGTGGAAGGAATTTGAAGAATTTTTCAATAGCAAGTACTTTTTCGACAGAATCCAAGAGAAGAAAGCCGCTGAGTTTGCTACTCTAAAGCAGCAGAGTTTATCTGTGGCGGAATATGAAGCTCAATTTTCTAGACTCTCTTGTTATGCTACTCATTTGATTTCCACAGAGAAGATGAAGGTGAAACATTTTCTAAATGGGCTGAAGTTGCATTATATTAACCAGTTGGCACCAATGGAGATTCAAACCTATGCATAGATGGTAAGAAAAGCCCAACTTTTAGAAGATACCTTGGAAATGACGGAAAAAATCCGTGGGAAGAATGTTAAAAGGAGCAACCTACTGGTTCCGGGAGTGCTAAACCCGGGAATAATAAGAAGAGGCCCAATGGCGGGTCTGGTTCATGGAAGGGGAAAATGCCAAAGAATGAAGACAAGAAGCCTGGCCCGATTGTTCCATTTAAGGGCGTATGCAAGTATTGTGACCGCCCCGGTCACAAGATGGAAGAGTGCTGACGCAAGCTGGGCGCCTGTTTACATTGCGGGAGTAGGGATCACTGCATTCCAGAGTGTCCTCTCTTATCCGAGCAGGCTACTCCGACTAAACCTCAAGGCGGCAAGAAGCAGCAGGGCAAGCTCCAGGCCCTACAAGAGGAGGATGCAGGCACCACCGAGGAGGGTGGACTTGTGGAAGGTACTCTCATTGTTCATGGAAAGTCAGCTTTTGTTCTTTTCGATACCGGTGCTACTCATTCATTTGTTTCTCAGAGTTTTGCTAAGGCATTAGCTGTGAAGCCGGTTTTGATGAATTCCCCCTTAGAGATATCAACTCCTGTTGGCTCTAGATCAGCGATTAAATATTTTTATCCTTCTAGCAAGATTATGGTTAATGAACAGAATTTGCCGGCTGATTTAGTATGCATGGATATGAAAGATTATGATGTAATTCTAGGAACAGATTAGTTGGCTAAGCATGTGGCCAATGTCCATTGTAGTTCCAGCTCTGTGTCTTTTTCTAGACACCCTGGACTTTCTTTTATAGGGGTTAGGCACCATAGATCTGTGTCACTTATCTCGACCATCCGAGCCGATAAGTTGATGAGGAGAGGATGTCAGGCATTTTTAGCCTTTGTTTATGTGACCCCTAAGAAGAAGATCGAGATTAAGAACATTCCTGTTGTCCGAGATTTTCTGGATGTTTTTCCTGAAGAATTGCCAGGTCTTCCACCAGAGAGGGAAGTTGTGTTTTCTATTGATCTAATTCCTGGCGTGACCCCTGTTTCTAAAGCTCCTTATCGTATGTCTCCTGCGGAGCTGAGGGAATTAAAGCAGCAGTTAATGGAATTACTTGAGAAGGGGTTTATTCGTCCAAGTACATCCCCGTGGGGGGCTCCAGTGTTATTTGTAAGGAAGAAGGATGGCTCAGTGAGGTTGTGTATTGATTATCGGCAACTGAACCAGTTGACTATAAAAAATAAATATTCATTGCCGAGGATTGATGAGTTATTTGATCAGATAGCAGGAGCTCAGTATTTCTCTAAGATTGATCTTCGATCAGGCTATCCTCAGTTGCAGATTAAGGAGGAGGATATTTATAAGACAGCTTTTCGTAGCAGGTATGGGCACTTTGAATTTATTGTAATGCCTTTTGGACTAACGAATGCACCTGCAGCTTTCATGCAGTTGATGAACGATGTGTTCCGACCCTATCTGGATCAATGGGTTGTAGTGTTCATTGATGACATTCTGATTTATTCCAAGAGTGAGGAAGAATATGCTGAGCATTTGAGGATGGCGTTGCAATTATTGAGAGACCATCAGTTATATGCCAAGTTTAGCAAGTGTGAATTTTGGTTACAAGAGGTGTCCTTTCTAGGGCATATCATTACAAAAGAAGGTATTTCTGTTGATCCATCGAAGGTTGAGGCAGTTAAATATTAGGACAGGCCTACCAGTGTAACGGAAGTTAGAAGCTTCCTAGGCTTGGCAGGATATTATCGGAGGTTTATTAAAGATTTCTCCAAGATTGCGGTACCCTTGACAAGATTAACCAGCAAGGAGAATAAGTTTGATTGGACGGAAGATTGTGAGAAAGGCTTCCAGACTTTGAAGGAGTGTTTAACTACTGCCCCTGTTTTAGCTTTACCATCATGAGAAGGAGGCTTCGTGGTGTACACCGATGCTTCGGGAATTGGTTTAGGTTGCGTACTGATGCAGCACGGGAAAGTGATAGCCTATTCTTCTAGGTAGTTGAGAAAGCATGAGGAGAATTATCCTGTCCATGATTTGGAGCTAGCAGCAGTAGTTTTTGGCTTGAAGATATGGATGCATTACTTATATGGAGGGACATTCACAGTATTTACAGATCACAAGAGTTTGAAGTATTTATTTTCTCATAAAGAGCTCAATATGAGGCAGAGAAGATGGTTGGAGTATCTAAAGGATTTCGACTTTTCCATAGAATATCATCCCGGGAAGGGTAATGTGGTGGCGGATGCCCTAAGACACAAGCCAATGGCTAAATTGTCAAGTCTCATGATGCAAGAATAGAAGCTGTTGGAGCAATTAGCCGGGTTGGATATTAATGTTGACAAGGACCGAGTTATGATTGCTTAGATTCAGCTTAAGACAGAATTATTGACAGAAATCAAGTCCTTGCAGGACAATGGCCCAGAGTTGGTAGAAATCAAGGAGAGCTTGAGTAGCAGACCAGAATTCATGATAGCTGACGATGGCAGACTGTTATTTCAGGGAAGGACTTGTGTACCTGATGTGGCCGAAGCTAAGAACAAGATCCTCGAGGAAGCTCATAGATCCCGATATACCATTCATCCTGGAGGTATGAAGATGTTTAAGGATTTGAAGAGATCTTTCTGGTGGTCGAATATGAAAAGGGAAATTGTAGAATTCGTGAGTAGATGCTTGGTGTGTCAACAAGTTAAGGTCGAGCATTTCAGACCTGCAGGAAAGTTGAAACCACTGGACATACCTCAATGGAAGTGGGAGAGTATTGGCATGGATTTCATTATGGGTCTACCAGGGACTCGTAGCGAATTTGATGCAATTTGGGTTATCATTGACAAATTGACAAAGTCCGCTCATTTCTTATCTATTAAATCTAAGTGGACTGTTGATATTCTAGCATCTTTATATATGAAGGAAGTAGTGCGACTCCATGCTATTCCAGTCAGTATTGTGTCCGATAGAGACCCCAGATTCACTTCACATTTTTGGAAAGCATTGCAAGAATCTTTGGGAACCCGTCTGAACTTCAGTACTGCTTTTCATCCACAAACAGACGGACAGACGGAAAGAACCAACCAGATAGTGGAAGATATATTGAGAGCCTACATGATTGATTTCGGAGGCAGTTGGAGTGATCACTTGGCCTTGATTGAATTTGCTTATAACAATAGTTATCAGTCCAGCATTCAGATGGCTCCGTTTGAAGCTCTGTATGGAAGAAGTTGTCGGTCTCCATTATGTTGGAACGAGGTTGGTGAGAAGCAATGGTTGGGGCCAGATCTTATTTCTGAATCATCAAAGAATATTCATATTATTAGAGACCGATTGCAAGTAGCACAATCAAGACAGAAGAGTTATGCAGACCACAGAAGGAGGGACTTGGAATTTCAAGTTGGTGAACATGTGTTTTTGAAAGTTTCTCCTGCAAGAGGAATCCGAAGATTTGGCATTCGAGGCAAGCTAAGTCCCAGATATGTCGGTCCATTCGAGATTTTGGAAAGAGTGGTGGAGGTTGCATACCGTCTGGCACTACCACCTCAGTTATCCGGAGTACACAATGTCTTCCATGTGTCGATGTTGAGGAAGTATGTGTATGACCCCACTCATGTCATTCAACATGCGGATCTTGAGTTAAAAGAAGATCTGACTTATGAAGAAAGACCTGTTGAGATTTTGGATCGCAAGCAGTAACAGCTCAGGAACCGGTCTATACCTATGGTGAAGGTGCAATGGAGTCGGCGTGGAACTGAAGAAGCTACTTGGGAGTCGGAAGATATCATGCGAAAATAGTATCCCGATTTGTTCTAGGTGAGTTGTTCCACTCCCCATCGTGTTAAGTGCAGTGAATTTGGAGGACCAAATTCTTTGAAGTGGGGGAGGGTGTAATATCCCGATTTATTAACGAATAAAAATTTCTAGAAAATTTATAAGAAATTAATTAGAAAATCCTTGATAAATAGAATAAGTTAAAATTTGACTATTTCGTAAAAATATGAAAAATTTAGAATCTTTTAGAGGGTAAAATGTTTGATAATAGTGTCTTCTGTGACGGACCCAAATAAAATCCGTAATTAGGCCAAATCAACTGATTAAGGCTCAAATCCACACTTAATCTAATTGGACCTTAAAACACGAAATTTGAACCCAATACCCGATCATTTAGGCTGAGACTGGATCCAAATGGAAGACTAGGATGAGAGGATCGTTTCTCCTCTTAGTTCTCCCCGAAACCCTAACCCTAGAAAGCGAATTTTGGTTGAGAAGGCGGCGGCTAACCCTATCCACGCGGTTCGCGCACGTCCAACTTGATTGGACTCTATTTCCTCGAATAGAAGACTCTAGACCTTGTGTGACCTATAAAAATGACTCTCAGGAACCCTATTTTCGTTTGGGTGCTGTGGCGACTGACGAGGATCGTGGACAAGGGCGGATTCCGGTGATCACCGGTGAGGTGTTCTTAGCGTTTCGTCATCCCTTCTTCTTCCTTCTTCCTCCATTTAAGGTAGGTTATAGCAAGCCAAACCTTAAGTATTATATATGATTAGAACCAGCATCGAGTGCTCTTTCTATTGAATGCAAAACCCCTAAAAGTTACTTAGTATCGTGTGAGAATTTTAGGGTTTAGTAGAAGCATGTCATATCTAGGGTTATACTTGTTTCATCTTGTTTAAGTAGGGATTTCAGGCACTAAAGATTAAATCGAGCATGTTATACTGTAAAACTTTTCGTGCTCTTTCTTTTGAATCCAAAAGCCCTAATTATTATGCTCTGTACTATGTGTATTTAGCAAATCATCGTAACCCTAGCCAACTCGCCGGAGGCGGGCAGGGCGAAAGGGGCTTGATAGTTTTTGACTTGCGCGGCCTTACGATAGACCGCCCAACGTGGTTAGGCGGAACATTACGGACCATTTATGTGTTGTGATTCGTGCTATTTTTCTGGGAAGCGCGGCATGACCTAGACCGCCCTTATGTCAGGCGGCCAGTTATTGACCGTTCGTCTATTTCTAGCGGCTCATTACAGACCGCACATCCCCAGAAGGCCTTCTGACCTGAGGGGGATTAACGGCCTGTCGTGGGACCGCCTAGGAGGATGAAAGGTCCCTACTGGACCGTCCATCTTTACAGAATTTATTAAGTCATCTTTTTCGCATGATTATGATAGTAGATTAATAGCTAAATGTAAGTTAGCAACATGCATAAAAACTCTGGAAAATTATAACAGTAAATGATTATAAATCTTGCTGATTTATTCATCTTGACCTTGGATCATCTCCCTTTTTAATGTTAATATTAATCATGACTCATTATTAAATTGAAAATGTTATTAGGTTTGTATGACAGTCGTTCCACTCTGGTAGGATTGACTTACCGTCTCACTGGTTTCCAATGTTTTATTAGCCCTATTTCCTTGTAATATTTGGGACTCTCCGCCGGATATTCCTTTTGTCGGACTAGGACCTTCATTACGGGACCTCTGTAAGTCCCCGTGAGCCTGGGATTCCCACTAGGACGCCGGGCAGGTTGTACCATCAAGACCTGAACCTGTGTACGTGATCGAATCGATTGAGCTATCGTATTGTAAGTCACGGCTCGACTTGGACCTCCTAAGAATTACGCGGCCCGAAAGGGACTGCTCATCCTATTGGGCGGCCCATAACGAACCGTACATCCCTGGCCAAGTGCCACTTACCTTGGTCGATTAACCTTGATCTATCTTCGACCAAATTGTGTTTGGATCGACCCAATAAGCCCTAGGTTGACCAGTGGAGAGTGGGCTGGACCCTGGTTCAGTTCTGCCTCACTTATGGCAGCCCGGAGCCGTTTGGGTAGACTTCAAGTTGATTAAGTTGAACAGACCTATTGGAACCACCCTTGTTATAGCGCGGATCTTATTTGACCGTCTGTCTTTTGAGCGGCCCTATATTGACCGTTTATCTTGCTCTTGGGCTTCCGGCTCTACTAGTCTTGAGCGGCCCATTTGCAACCGTCCAATTACTCGAGCGGCCCTAAATGGACCATGTATCTTTGACTTCGGTGTGGCTAGTCCTAAGCCCATCTCTATCCTGAACGGTCCACACTATACCATGTATTGCTTGAGCGGCCCTGTTCTGACCGCTTATCATCCAGAGGTAATTTCTGTGATTTTCCGTGTTGAATCCAAGGACATGATTGGTTCTTGATAACTTGAACTTTCCAGACATGATGTCTACTTCAACTTACCCTTGAAACTTTGGTAAGTTCCATATCTTGAAGTATTGGCCATCTAACTTGATTAATGTCTAGACATAACTTGGGATCTTGGATCCAACAAATCAATGCCAACGCATCATTAAGGGCCCGGTCTGGTCTTGGGAGGAGCGCCCGAAAAGTATTTTTGCCCCGGGGAGTTTGAATGACATGGTGAGGTATTGCACCGAGTGCATGACTAGCGTGATGTCTATGACAATAATCTCTTACTTGAATTTCTCTTGACTTGGTTAAATCATGCTTGTTGGCCAAATTCTCAGTTATATCATGTTCTTGCTTTCCTTTCATTATTTTGTTGCATAGTTGTTTCCTTTCGTTCTTTATTTACGCGCTCAAACATGTAATTTAATTGGGTAATTACTTAAACTTTCCTGTTATTACCTACTGAGCGTTCGCTTACCTAGTTTTTCCCCCTTTTCAGGTAGCTCAGGTGAGGACTCGCAATCTGATGGGAACGGTCAAGAGTGACGACCGTGGAGTGAACCTGATAGAAGCCTGTGAAACTAGTTCTAGTTGGGGAGTTATTTGTACTTAAGAGTATTCTGGAAAAGTTGTAATTTGAAGTTAGTCAATGTAATAGTGTTAAGTGGATGTTGTCAAGATTATGTTAAGTGAGATCATTATAGTTTGGAACATGGTTTGGTTATGTGCTATTTAATGAATGGATCAGTTTCTATTTGTGGATGTGCGATCTTTTATCTTTAACATATCATGTCTAGAAATAAACATATTATTATAATTACTTGTCTCTACTGCCAGTCCCGATATTCCGCGTCGGGGCGTGACACGGACCGATCACCTTGGACGAGTCGGCATGGGTTGGCCATAGTTGCCAAAAGATGGGAATGGATCCCTAGGAATGGACATGCAAGGGCATTTTTTTTGTTTTTATAGGCAAAATATTATGCCAACTAATGCAAGCACCTAGACACGACTTAGAATGCGATGCAAATGCAAAGTTGAAATGAGACTCGACTACACACCTAGACACAACCAAGACTCGGTACGTGACGGAGCTAATCGATCCGAAGATCACTCACGCATGTGTGTGGCCTTCCCGATAGACGTACCCTAACGTTCGGACAACACCTTTTGATATACCAATTAATGGTATGTAAATGTGACACTTAGACCGACTTAAACGACTCTTTTTTTTCTTTTGTTTCCACCAGACTACCCTAGACTCAACTCTCTCTGATACCAAATTGATGCGGGACGGACATGCGACCTGGGACTCTAGCTCGTGATCATCTCTAAGCGAGGGAAGACGTGGGACTGTGCGCGGTTGAGAAACCGGCAGTGAGTCTCGGGTATCACCTTTTCCGTGTTAACTCGGATTGAGTCACGGGACGGATCACACTCACTCTCTTGCAGCGGTGATAAAAATAGATATCAAGCTAGGAACCTACACTCGTAGCGGCATATACGAATGAATACGAACTAAGCAAAATGCGATAAAGAGTGGGGGCGAGTTTACCTTCACGCTTCGGGCGTGGGGACGACGACCTCGGCCAGTTACGGTAACTCCCGGTACAATGGTAAAAACTTAGTTACAACAATGAATTTTATTGTCCACTCCACGTAGAGAGGTAAAGGGCTACAAGTGGGCCCGGGAGGACCGTTCCTGTGTTGACGGACAGCAATCTGGAGGTGCGTTCGGAGCGAACTCGGCCTGCTGGTCTGACCCTGTACTGCACAGACTCGGTACTGCGCCGACTCGGTTCTGACTCGCTGGACAGCAAGCCTTGGCCTTCAAAGGAACGTCACCTTCCTGAGATCTTCTGGAGGCGCCGCTTGGCTGGAACGTGGGCAGGACGTCCCTGGTCGACTCCTTGAAGTGGCGGTTCCAGAAGTTGACTTTTGGTATTTTTGCATGAATTATCCACGGACTGATTTTTCTAATATGCATAGGGAACATAATTGCGCATCTCGGCGGCAAGAATTAATACTCTCAGATCCAGAAATCAGATCAAGGCAAGACTGGTGGCGTTGGAAAGAGGACTCCCAGATCTACCACATATAATTTTTATGGGTCGATCCAACAAAGGGATGTGAAATGAGAGGCTCTGCAAGACTGAGTTTTTTCTGTGGATCTGTTGACAGACACTCAAGACAGAGGGGATCTGCCTGAAACTAACCTTTGACTGAGGGCTAAATGATTTTTCCAGGGACTAAAAAAATTATGGCACGTAGGGGGGAACGTGAGAAACACTGAGGAATTTTTGTGGAATTTTTAAAAATTATTAAGGGGATGGGAAAAATATGAATATGTGACACTATCCTGCAGATCTACAAAATGGCAGATTACTGAGGAGAAGAACAAAAATATGGGGAAAATATCAAACTAAGGTCAAATGGCATGAAATTTGAACTGGAGATTAGGGGAGACATGGAGAACAAACCCTCAAAATTAGGCCTTGAACATACAATAATAAAAAAAGATAAAATTTTGGAGATAAGGTTCTGTCCTGATTTGGACAGAACTCCGGCGATGGCGGTGGCGGTGGCGGTGAGATGGCGGCACGAACAGAAGGCGGCGGCCGGAAGTCGCATCCAGCAGAGGTTGGAGATCTTGGAGTCACACCAAGATGAGGGATTCACACCCTAGAATGGACAGCAATCACTGCTACAAGGGGGAGAGGAGAGACACAAGGGGTGCCCTTGGGCTTGCTCTTGGCAAAAATGCTTAATTCTTCATTAAAATTTATAATGACACTATACATAGACTTATATAGAGAATGGCAAGGGGTGAGGGGCTGAGAATTTCATGGGAGAGAGGGGATTTTCTTCCCCATGTGATCAAATGACAAAAATAAATAAAAAACACAACATGAGATAAACTATATTATAAGGGGGAATCATCTTGGACTTTAAGGGTTGGAATATTGGACTTTTTAATCCAATTGTCCCCTTGAATGGTCAAGCCATCTAGAAGCCCACCTTGGACCTTTGACTGGCCCCACATGGGCCCTAAGGCTTAGGTGGACCAATAGGAAAGGAGATGGGGCCCCTTGCTGGTCCTATTGGACTTTTGCACAAAAACCCAAAGATCCTTAGGGGATGACACATTGACTTATAAAGTCTTACAATTGCATACATATTTTTCCAAGGATATAAATACAAATAAAAGGACACAAGTGTAAAATAAAAATTAGTGCTCGATGTCGATTCCCATCAAAACCCCTAATGAGATATGAAGGTCCCCCCGTCGTCGGGTTTGAGCTGGCTCTAAAATCAAAAATAAAAAAATAAAAAAAAACAAATATTTTAAAATATAAAAAATCAAATATTTCAAAATCCAAAGAAAAATCAAATATTTCAAAATCTAAAAAAATCAAATACTTCAAAATAAAAAAAATCAAATATCTCAAAATCCAAAAAAAATCAAATATTCTCAAAACCACAAAAATATTTTCATCATCATTTGCATTCATGGCATGCATTGCATCCTTTTCTCTTTTGTCATTTTGCCTATTTAATAAGGCTTACCCCCTTGATCAAAATTCAAGAACTGGTCATTTCCTAACTTGCTAAAGGTAATGGGTTAAGCCTAAAACAGATTTAATCTGTTTCTTGGTTTGTATGTGTGCAGGGGCAGGCTGAAGACAAGATTCAGCATCTCCATCTCTACACGGTCCTCTGGCGACCGTTTTATTCCATCCAACGATCAACGTCAGACCGTTCCTTTTTTTTTACACGGCCTCGTTCAGACCGCTTCTAATTTCTAGCAACTTCAAGAACAAACGGTCTTCACCAAACCATTTACAAATCAGAACGGTGAGGGAGTGACCGTTCTATTCTATCCACGGTCCATCAATAGACCGTTCAATTCTCTAAAGGTCCTTCTTCTTAACCCTACGGTTGATCTGCTACACGGCCCAGGTCTGGCCATTCAATCCTATGGCGCGGTTAGACTCTAACCGTTTATCAAACTAAGCGGTCTTGTTATGGGCAGTGTTCATCCCGAGATTCTATCTCAAACTCGTTCAATCGCATGTGAGAAATGTTGGACTCAAATCAATCCAACCATCGTTTTTATTCATTTAAAATGCAAGCATTTCCAAATATGAGTCTCTATATCAACATCATAAAAGCTCAAAATCACTCAATCCTCAGATGGACATCCCCGCGAGGCCTAATCTCTCTCATCTCTCTCACATATGCCTGGTATGCCTCCTGGAGCTCTGCCATCTCCGCCGATAGGATGAGCACCCTACTAACCTCCCACATGATCAGGACGCTCCTGACCGCCTGCTCGTCCTCCTCTGACCCGAACCTCCTCGCCTGTAGTGCGGGAAGATGGGGTAGCGCAGGAAGTCTAGTCCGGGGTAGCCCAATCTGAAGGAAGCACCGATGCGGTCTATACATCGCCAAAGTGGTGTCACCCACAAGCCTCAAGTCCAAGCCGGACCTCCGACGAAGCCTGAGAGTAGTGCGGTGGAGGAAGGGAGGGCGCATCACGAACTGGTCCAGGGGCAAGGTGTTGATGTAGAGGCGCCACTCGTCCCTAGTCTTCTTGTCTGTTGTCCTACACTCCACTTGCTGGGAGAACCTGAAAGGACCACCAATAAAGAATAATGGATGGCTCCCAAAGATCCGGCTAACTGAGGGGACATCTTCCCTAGGCATGAACTTCATCCTAACTCCCATCCAACACTCTAGGAGAACCATAGAGCCAAACAGTGGACCCCCTAGGGCAGCTGAGCTAAGACCCTCATATAAATAGGCAAGGATGGCCTGGGAGATGGATAGACCCTGCCACAGACCACTGATGGTGCTAGGAATGGGGACGTCTAAAACATGGTCGGCAGAGGGGAAGAGTATGGCCCCGCACAAGCAAATGGAAGCGGCCTTAGCTATGGCCTCGTTCCATCCACACTTGTTCTTATAATATGCTATCACCCACTGGCTAAGAGGTAGTAGATGGATCTGGTGTGGGCTTACTATGGTGCGAATGTCCTTGGAGCTAGGTATGAACTCTCCTAAGATAAGGGCAGGATTCATAGGGGCAACAGTGTGACATACTAAATCCTCCTCACCCACCTTGAACCTAGGAAAAGACAAGTAGGTCTCTGCCTCCTTCAAAAGGATAGTGGCCTCAAAAGATGGGAAGATGAAAGTGTGGGTCTGAGGGTGCCATATCTCTACCAAAGCTGAAATGCTATGCCAGTCCAAAGAAAGCTTAGGGTAGTTCTTGGCTAGCACTAGAAGAGAGTGAAGATGTCAGGACCTAAGGATGGATGTCACAGATATGGGCAGCTCGCGGATCAAGGGAGCCATCCACTTTAAGGTGGAGCATCGTCTCGGGCCAGGGAGAAGCTGAAATGAAGAGAAGAAGAAGAGAAAAGAGAGGAAGAGCCTATAAGCTTTTTGAAGGGAATGACGTAAAATTGAATGAAATTGAATGAATGAAACAACGTTAACTTACCTCTCTCATAGGGCTGGAGCTCAAATGCCCCGGGATCGTGGTCAGCTGTTGTAGCAGCATGTGCTCCTTTCTAGCCGGCCTTGGACCTTGGTAAGCCACCTCGCCCATTGAGCTCCCTTCAAAGGCCCTCTTCATGATGATTTGAGGAAGATTGAGAAGGATTTCAAGGTTTGAAAGAGGGTTGATGTGTGAAGGATGAATTTGGAATTCCCTCTTACTTATAGGGCTTGATTAGAGGCCTAAACCCACTAGAAGTGAGGTAGTATAGGCCTAGATCGGGTTAAGATAGAGTTTGGGTTAGTTTGGAACACCCACTCTCGGGTTAGGACTCTCCAAGAGAGTCCCGATCGGACTCTCAGGGCACCTGTGTACGCGGTTTATCGATAGACCGCTTTGTCCATAGAACGGCCTCATACAGACCGTTCAACAACCTTATACACACTTCGGATCTTGGTGTTTGCACGGTCATGAAGAGACTGTTCTACTGAACACGCAGTCACAGTGGAACCGTTTTATTCTTTGGGCGGATAATAGTGGACCGTTTAGACGCATCTGTGGGTTCTAGTGAAGTGGCTTTCAACGGTCTAAAGCTGGGCCGTGTGAGTCTTGGCGCGGTCATTTGGATGACCGTTAGAAACATGAAGCCTCTTTTTGTCCTCTTTGCACCAATAATCACTCGCTCGTGTCGTCTCTCTCTCTCTCACTCACTCGTGTCGTCTCTCTCTCTCACTCACTCGTGCCGTCTCTCTCTCTCACTCACTCGTGTCATCTCTCTTTCCCACTCACTCGTGTCGTCTCTCTCTCTCTCACTCGCTCGTGTCGTCTCTCTCTCTCTCACTCGCTCGTGTCGTCTTTCTCTCCCGCTCACTCGTGTCGGGTTAGAAGTCGTTGTTAGTTAGTTAGTATCAAGCATTTGCATTTATTCACACATTCATCCATAAACAACAGAAAAATCACAAACATATCATATCACTATCATATCCACATATACAAAGTCACAGCTACATCAGGCCGGTCCCTCTCCCTCCGGCCTGTCACTGTCCCCGGCTCCCTCATGCCTCTTCGCTGGCGGGGGCATTGATGAGGTCGCCTCCTCGCGATGTCATCGGCACCGCTCCTCCTCCACGTTCCTCCGGCGACCGGAGGAGCCCGTGAAGTAACTCTTGAAAGAGCCGTGGGTGCCGTGGGTGCTGCTGCTCGGAGTCCCGCTGCGCTCCGACTGCCGGCTCATCTCCTTGTATGCCCGTAGCTCCCCTCTCAGCTCCGACGCCTCTGTGCAAGCGCGGCCCCGCTCCGCTCGATAGCGCTCCGTCTCTGCATCTCTGGCCCGAAGTCGCTCGAGCTCTGCATGAAGGAGCGCCATCTCAACTGTGTCCGCCGGTCAGCTCCGCGCCATCTCCTCCCGAAGGCGGGCAGCCTCCTCCCGAGCCGCTGCACGGCTCCGCTCCAACTCCACCCTCAGTAGGGTCAGCTCAGTCGTCTGCATATGCATGCATCATGGTCAGTCAGTTGCATTTCATAAACATAATCAACTCGGAAGGCGTAGTGTACTTACCCTCTCGGCGAGAGCCGCCTCGGCCGCCTCTGCCCGTGCGACCATCCTTGTGAACTCGGCGTCCGGCTCGGCTCGGTCCGCAGCAGTCTGGGAAGAAGAGGAAGGTGTGTTGGCTCCCTGGCGCTGGGCTCCCTCGGCTCGCTGCATTCAAAACTCCAGGTTAGTCATTTTACAGGCATAATCATAATCAAGTGCATAAGTAAATTTAAGAGTTTAGGGATTAGGGAAACTCACCAGAAGAGTCAGGGTCTATTGGAGCTCGTCTCGCTCCTGGATGGTCGATTGGAGGAGTCCCTGCAACTCCGCGATCCTCCCCTCGGGGTCAATCTGCATTTAGAAGTCCAAATATCAGTGCATAATCATATAGAAAGCATAAGCATAATAGGAGGCATTTAGGGTTAGAAGTCGTACCGGTCGGCAGGAACCATGGAACACCTGGTCCCTGTAGTGTCGGGCGTAGGCCGTGTAGTAGGCCTCCTCGCTCTCCGCCCGGGCGGACACCACCCGCCCGAGCGTTGTCCAGTCAACAATTTGCTCCGCAGCTCGCGTCGTCCAGTCTACAACCGTGGCCAACCCTTAGGGGTGTCGCCCGACTCGCTCCTCCGGCTTTTCTGGTGCCAAAAACTTGACCACTGGATGATGGACACCGATCGTCCTCATCACCAGTCGGAAGTGGAGCGGCTCCACTACGTTCATGCAGTGGAGCCAAACATCTTGGCCTGAGTAGGTGAGGGCCGCCACCACCCACGGCTGACCCTCGTGCCCCTCACTCTCATACGGTGTCCACCGAACCTGTCAAATAGGAGAATCATATTAGCATCATAAGCATATAATTTGCATTTAATGAAAACGTTTGAGTTTAGATTTGTACCGAAGTGAAGGGCAGTGTGTCTAGATCATCCTGGATCCCTCGGACCTGTCTCCGCAGGGACCCCGTCTCTCGTGGGGCCATCCACCGCCTGGCGATGGGCAGCCGCTCCGGGTGAGTCTCCTTGCCTCTCCCTAGCCCATGTAGGTGCACATAGGTCCACACCTACATCGCATTCCACCAAATGTCAGCATATAGTAGTTATATGAAACATATAGCAAATTGCATAATCAGTTTAGGGTTGAGTCGTACCTGGAGTAAGGGAGAGAAGCCCCCTAGCATCGTTCGTCGGCTAGTGGAGCTGAGAGTGTCAAACAAAATGCGAGGACCGCCACTCCTCACGCGTAGTCCCCGACGTGCCCTAAGTCCTTGAGTAGTGGGAGGAACCAGCAGCTGATGACATCGGCCCTCGTCGCGAACAGTAGGCGCCCAAAAATAGCATCAAGAACCTCCTCAGCACTCGGTCCACCTCAGCTACTACTCGGGGTCGGACCCGGTCCACTAGCCTCTGCAAGTGCTCCTCGGGCAGCTCCCCGGTCGTTATCCCCACACCCCTCAGTCTGAGGCTCTCCTGTAGCCTCGCCCTCGTCAGCGTCGTCGACTGACGCTCTGGTCGGAGTAGCTCCAAGCCCAGCAGCTCTTGGGCCAGCTCCCGGTAGTCGGGATATGTCCTCCCACTGACCGGTGTCCTGTGCACTCGCAATCCAGTGATGCGCGCAACGTCCTCTAGCGTGGGGACCATGTGGCCCCACGAGAAAAGGAACGTCTGGCTCATTGGGTCCCAACGGTCATGCAGAGCGTAGAGGAGCGGTGTGTCAAACCGGCTGACCTCCACGCTCAGGAGCTCAACAAAGCCCATGGTTGTAACCCCCCCTGAAAGTCTGGCATTGCGATGTACATTGCTCGGACCTACAGCCAGGAGATCCGAGTCGTGCATTTTCCCTGCATACATTTAGGATAATTGCATTTCATTTTAGGATCTTGCATTTCATTAATTAAATAAGTCACTCTGCACACTGAATGGTCATCTATGGGCCGTTTCCCCTTTCAACGGTTGGCTTCCAACCGTTCCAACAAGCCCCTTTCAGAGGTCCGCGGCCATCTGTGGATCGCTTTGATTTATGAATGGCCCTGTGAGGACTGTTCTACTATCTGGTGCCCACCCTGATAACGGACCATTTCTGGCCGTCCAATACATCCACGGTCCCCATCTGACCGCTTCACTCCCCTTTCATTCCCCTAGTCCTTTGGAGTTGCACGGCCTATCGTCCAATCGTGCGGTTATCCACAGTCTGGTGGAGACTGTTCTGTTCCCAGGCTTTTCATATTCTAAACGGACCAATGTGGGCCGTCCTAGATGTCCACGGTCTGGTGGAGAGCGTTCTGATCTCAACGTTTCATATTCTAAACGGTCCTAATAAGGCCGTCCTACCCTTCCACGGTCCAATCCAGACCGTGCTACATCCCATATCCCCGTCGGTTTAGTTCACTTGGAACGGCTACCCATGGGCCGTGTTATGGTTGAACGGTTCTATATGAGCCATGTAGTTTTGTTGAGCGGTCACTGTTAAACCGCGCTATGCTCGTCATCCCCGACAGCATTCAAGCCCCTCCCCGCCGGCGGTGAGGGCCCGTAGGGCCTCCCAACCGGCCCTAAAGGGGTCGCAAGCCCCTCATCTACCCTCTTAGTCTACATGCATGGATTGAAAATGGAAATGGGTGAGGGTTTTAGGCGGCCTACCTCAGACGTCTTCAGTGTTTTCTCCACCGCCGCCGTGGGCGCCGCCGGTGGCTCCTCTGCATCTTCTTCCTGGGCAACGATCGCACCGGCCTCTTCCCCCGCTGTGGGAGGCGGAGATGCTCCTTCCTCGGCCGCGGGCAGTGGTGCGGCATCCTCCTCCACGGTGGCCACCGGCGACGGTACTCGGTCTCCTTCACTAGCCATGAGATGAAGAAGGCGCTTCGAAGATTGATGCTTGAAGCGCATAGAAGACTAGGGAGATGAGGGGGAGAGAGTAGAATGAGAGGAAGGAGTGGAGAATATGGGTGAGGTGGTAGAACGTGGGGGGTGGCTCCTCCGTCGGTTACGGTGGGAGATGAGGGGGAGGAGGAAGAGGAAGAGTGTTTTATTTTTTTGAAACCGCCAGTGATTACACGATCTATCGAAGGACCGTGTAACTACTGAACGGTCTCCATTTTGACCGTTTAAGCTCTAACGATGCGCTTCCTTTGAACGACCATAGGAGGGCTGTGCTGTTCATTGAACGGCCTCATGAGAAGCCGTTTATTTTCACGATCATATTCAAATTGGCAATGATTGCACGGCTCTAATTAGACCATTTACATTATGAAGCAGCCTTTTGTTAGACCGTTCATGTACTGAAACATTGATGAAGAATGTTTTTTGCTGCATTATGTGATTAAGTGGCTGATCTTTTGATTATTTCATGATGTAATATTGCAAAACCCTGTTCATGAATTCTTTGCAGCACCACTTCAAAATGCCGTTTCGCCTACACAGGTAAGTCAGGTAAGTATTTCGATCCCTATATCCCTTATTACATTACTATATGGTATTATGTTATATTATCTCGAGAACTAGTTGGTTATCTACGTGTTCCAGGATCCGACGTTCCCCTATAACAAAAATAATGATGATCCAGGTTCATGTGTTTAATCATCGGATAGGCCGTTAGGTTAGAAAAATTAGGGGACGACGGTTCTATCTCGCACGCCGTGGTTGCAGATGGTATCTTGACCCTGATGATCCCAGTCTAGCAATATTATTTTCGAGTACTTTCTATATTTTGTGGCTTTCTTTGCATTCATTTTAATGATTTCTTTTATTTTAGCCCAGTATGCATCATACGCATCTTTTGAGCATTCATGACCCATGGCTTGTCTGAAAGTGTTTCATTTGTGATGGATAATTGTGCGTTCATGGTTTTGAGTAAGAGGAACAATTCCACTCAGAGTTGGAAGGTTTTCTCTGGTCTATTCACCTGGGTTGATTGATTGAAGGTCCCTGTCTGGAGTTTTAGTCCGTCTCTTTACTTTGTTTTGGCTGCTTATTCCGGTCCCCTCATTGGTCCGAGGGATTGTGTCCCCCATGAGGTTGATCGTGTGTTTTCTTTTTTATTATTAGTTTCTCCAGACTGGTGTCGTTTTGGTCCGATTATTCCTTGTGTTTGGTTCAGAGTTTTTCCGGAAGATTCCTATCGCTCGTGGGCGAGGAAACGGGTGTCTTTTACCTTAACACCCGCTTTTCAGTCCTCTCAACTTCATTTCCGCTTCATCTCCATGTTCCATTTCGCTTTCGCTTCACCTCCGCTCGCTCCCCTGTAAAGAGGACGTTAAGGAGGGGCATCTGTTGACACCCATTTTTCGCCTATGAGTTGAGTCATTCCTCTTACCGTCATTTGTTGAAGTCTTGAGTTATCCATTACTCATTGGGCTATTTCCAGGCATATCTTTGGGCTTATTCTATGGGTATCTCCCTCCCTGGCTAGGTCTGCTCTCGAGTTCGGGCTTAATGGGCCTTGGTTTCGCTTGGTTTTGGGATAAATAGGCTCATTTATCCCATTTTCTTAATTTTAAACGTCCAGGATCCACGCGGTCTAGCTATTGGCCGTTTAGTTATGGGGTGGTCTGATTGGAACTATTTTGGATATTTTTTTGATTTTTTGAATTTTCACCGACAAGCCTTTGCACGGTCCAAGTTCAACCGTTTATTTCCATTGAACGGCCTGGTTTAGACCGTCCAGCTCCCAGAGTCCTAAGTCAGTGAGTTTTTCTGACAATTAATTATTTATCCTATTTTTTAGTATTTATCACTGACACGCTTTAAACGGCCTACCATTGGACCGTTCTATTTATTGAGTGGTCTACCAATAGACCATTTTATTCTAAAGAGTCCAGTGCCGTGATAGCCGATCAGTTCGGTGGATAATTGCATAATTTTTCATTTTTATTTATTTATCACCGACAGCATTGGACGGTCTGGCAATGGACCGTGTAATTGACGGAGCGGCCTATCGTACGACCGTTTACATGTTCGAAATCTGTGGAATACCTGGCTTTTTCTCTCTCCATCTGTGGTTAAACCCCTAACTTCCTCCACCCATTTCTCCGCGGTTTCTCAACCAAATGGGGTGCCGTTTGATTTGAGTGGGAGATAAAGGTATTATCTACAAATTTCATTTTGTAATCTCGGATTATTATCCACTGGAAAATCCAATTTCGAGGTTGGACTTTCAAGGGTCTATATATAGAACCATTAGTACAAGCTTGAAAGGGGGAGATCCAACGTCGATGGCGAAGCCCTGTCGAAATCTTGAGTGAACCGTAGCCAGGGAGGGAGACTTTCTACATCTTTTCAAGCCTTCAATTCAAGGGAGTAGTCTTTTGTTTGGTGCCCTAGTCTAATTGTTTAGTTGTCCCTTCATCCATTGCATACTTCTTTTCATCATCTTTTTCATCCATGTTTTGCACTATTTCACATCATTTTCGCACCACTCCTATCTTTTCACGCCCTATAGGGGTTTAAAAACCACCCAAAGTATCGCCCATTCCATGTCATTACGTTAATTTTCCATTCTATATAATAGTTACTACACATTCCAGGATTAATTTGGGTGTCATTCCCGTGTTCTCCACGTTGTTTTGCAGGTCAACATCAGCACAACACGCGGCCCATCCCCTCTGGCCGGTCGGAAGGGGTGGAGGATCAAATCCTACGCTTTGGAGTTTGGCAGCATCGCACGGTCGTCGTCAGTCCGTCTACAGGGATACACGGCCCAGAGAGGACCGTGTAACGCCTTATTGCGGCCGTCTGCAAACTGTGTTGTCGCCAGACTCATCTTCGTCCCGCTCCCTTCTTCAGCGCTGTGAGCGATCTATCGAGTGGCCGTCCTATTATTGAACGGTTCTTATAGGACCGTTTATCACTACCAGTGCTACATTTTAGGCGAGTTCCTTCTCCCTTTTCAAGGTACGTAGTACTCTTCGGTACCCGTGTCTTGGTGGTGATCACGATCATACACACCCACCTCTCCACCTTTCTTTCCTTCATTTTCTTTGATTGTCTTTACATCTTGACTTCGAAAGGGAAAGAAAAGAAGAAAGGGTGGGAAAACATGTCAACATCGATGTTTATTTACATCGGATTGAATCTGAACACCTTCGTTCCATGCTGAAGAAGAGCCTATATGTGTCTGAAGCCATGGGTAGAGGGCCGGGAACGTTCCGCGGCTAGTGGTGCGCGCTTGACTGGGAGGTTTAGTTTGACTGGAGTGAGTGACATTGGGCACACACGGGGTGGTGCGGGAAGACTGAGACCCAGATCTGGGTATGCATATTTAATTGGTTGTACGCTTTATGGTAGCCACTCGGGCTTTACAAATGGGCTGAGGAGGCTAAAGTACAATTGGTGCAAGCCACGGGACAATGCCGACACCTGGGTCGGTTCCCGGGTCAATGCATGGTAAGGCGGATATCCGCATGTTTTTATAGAGACTCCCCTTGAGGGGTTGAGACGGGCCCTGAATCATTGAGAGGGCTGGACTGGACGATCGGGGTGGTCATTGGCTGGTGCCTGAAGGAGGCCGGACGTGGCTTGAGGTGAGTAGTTGATGCGCACCGACTAGTGTCGTTAAGAAAGCCGTGCCACAATTTTAAAATATTCACACTCACTCACTTTAAAAGGTAGAAAATTAAGAATATAGTGGTAAGCGGAGTCGATCCCACGAGGAGAAATAATCCTTATTGAACAAGTTGGAAAAATCACTTTGTGCTTTTGAAAACCGAGTTTTGAGTGTGATTAAGACTAAAGAAAATAAACTACAAGGAAAACTTGATTAAAGAAGTTGAGAGGGTTTAAGAAGAGAAATTGGAGGAGATAGAGAGAGAAAATTAAGACAACCACAATATGCGAAAAATGAGTTTTATTACCTTAGGAGGTGGCAAGTACAATGTAAATAAAAAAAAGTATAACTTAGAACATGAAAAAGAAAAGAGCTTGAGAGCCAATGGATGAAGAGCAACGCCGCCTCCTTGCCAAGCCTTGGATGCCGCCCCGCCTAGGATGCCGACGTCGTGAGAGGATCAAGAGATGAAAATCCGCCAAAGGGATATATGGATGAAATGTGGGACATGAAGAGAGGAAGGTGGAAGAAAAAGTTTAAAAACCACGTATGATGTGTGTGAGAGTGTGATGTAAACAGAGAGAAGAAAGGAGGTTCGTGGGAAAAGATGGAAACGTGCAGTAAACAAAATTTTGGTAAAAATAGAGGGAGATTGGAGGAAGAATAACTTTAAAATAAGAAGGAATTAGGAAAAATGATAAACATGAAAGTTGTAGAAGATGAGAAGGGGAAGAAGATTGGTGAAGACTTCAGAGTTTAAAAACGAAAGGAAGGTGGAGAAAATGGAGGATGAACAGGAGGTGGTCGCGGATGAACAGTGCAGAACTCTAAAAATATGAACTTTAGAAAATTGACTGTAACTTGAAAATGGTGAAGATTTGGACGAAGTGGTAAACTAAGAAGTTGAAGAACTTTTAAAAACGCACAACTTTCATGAAGAACACAGAGAGAGATACGGACCAGAAGGGGGAGAAACATGATGAAGAACAGAAGATGTGAAAATCGGGTGAACAGTAAAATTCGTGGATAGAACTTTGAAAAACTAATTATAGCATAAAAATGTTCAAGAATTAGAAGATGAGCAAGAAAAAGAAATTGTAGAAGACTGGAAAATGAAGAACTTTGATGAAGAACTCAACTGCAAAAGACGAAAGAAAAGGCTTCGAAATTAATTCCTAAGGCAGATCTCCAAACTGTCCTCCTCGTAACCCTGCGACCATGGCATCCTTTTAATGGCATTCGGCAGTTTCCTTCGACCGTGGACTCCAATCTTGATGCATATCCTTATTTTCAGCAATGGATCATTACCCCAATAGAGTCCTTACTCATAATAGAGTCCTCCTTTCCATTGTTTCTTCGTAGATAAATCAAAACAAGGAAGAATAGCTCGATCGGGAACTGCAGTTGCCTTTTCTGGTTCAACTTTGAATAGCGACTTATATTGGGGCGTTTCTTTAAATGACGCCTTAATCTAGGGCGTCCTTTCCTGAAGTAGCACCTCTTCACTCGGGCGTCAGTTTCTTATTTCCATATTTTGCTATTTCCATATTTTTCGTAAAATAGGATTTTGACGACCTCCACCATGGGCGTCCTTTCAATGATTAGCGACCTCATCTCAGGCGCTAATTCTTTTTCTTCTTTTTTTTCTTTTTTTCACTTTCTTCTTTCAATTCCTGTGACACTGTCGCTTCTTTCTGAAGACGCGCCCTTGCATCTGTCGTTATTTAAATAGCGCCTTGATCTAGGTCGCTATTTCCTGAAAATTAAAATATCAACCTATTTAGCTCCAAAATAATTGTGCAAATATTTAAATATTTCTCACATGATCTTTTAAGCTCAAAAAGATGATAAAATACATGAAGACTCAAATAACGTGTAAGAATGTAATTAATGCTCATGTTGCACAAATATACTCAAATAATGCTCAAAGATGATGGATGTGATGTAAATTATGATGTAAAATATAGCATTTATCACGCCCCCCAACTTACTCATTGCTAGTCCCTTAGCAATATAATTAAATTAAAATTAAGGACCAACAAGAGTTCACAAAGATCATACTCTTATATCCAGCTCTTCTTTCATAGAATCAACCAAAGATTAGGAATCCAGAATCATTAATGCTCATACTAGCTTTAGATTGGAAATTTAAAGCACATGACTTAAGAATACAAATCAAAGTTCAATAGCACTTGTGCATGTGTAATTCCAAATCTGTAGTTAAGATAATTGCATCCCCCAGTTGTTATTCTAAGTAAGTACCTTTCAACCCTGCACCTCTCAGATCAGAGCATTTAAACATACTAGCTTTTGTCTGCCTTTTTCTTCTGTCCCTTTGAGATCTTATTTTCTATTTGTACACACATGATGCTGCACTACCTTTCTCTGTTTCACACAAACCTCAACTCTTGCCTTAGGAGAAGCAGGCCCGGCTATCGCAGATCCATGTTCCCTTTTCTTTTTTGCGTGAACCTCAACACGTCTTAGGTGAAGTAGGCCCGGTTACTCAGATCATGGGTATTTTTCATGGCGTGATCTTTCTATTTCATCATTTCTTTCTTCTTCTTTTTTTTTTCTATAAAACTTGACAGAAAGCTTTTTCTTGAAATAGATCTCCTCCTCAAGAAATGCAGAGTATCAGATACAGTTCTCAAAATAACAGAGGGCTTGTCTTATTTTGCTTCATCAGAGTGCATAGTGAATATATTTTTTTTTCTAATAGTGCGCATGAGCTTTAAAAAGATTCTTATATCAGTTTTCCATGGCTAGATTGAACTTAATTTTCCTTCAACCTTCTCCCTAGCCTTTTCTAATCTAAAATTACTTTCAATTCAAGCATGAAACAATAAAACTCAGTCGGGAATTTCATCTTTTCACTTTCATACAAATTTGTAAAAAAATAATATGATATGCAAGAATTCATGCCAAATCCCCACCAGATTGTACTATATGCAATGAAAATTTTCTACCCTCTCCCCCCAACTTGAATGACATTGTCCTCAATGGCATGTACAGTTGAAATGAAAGAACAATGTAACAATGAAGTTTGCTGAGTAGGAAAGAGACAACTTGGTGTGCGGGCAGAACTCCATCAATAGACGGCAACAACTTCTTCTCCTTGGCTTGAATCTAACAACTAAAACACACTGAAACAAAAAGCATCAAATAACAAAAACCTTGGGTTGCCTCCCAGAAGCGCTAAGTTTTCCGTCTTCAGCCAGACGCATTAAGGCTCACAAATAATTACTCCAAATCACACAAAGCAATTGATTCTTTTGCAGTTAACTGTTCATTCTCCAAGTAAGGTTTTAACCTTTGGCCATTGACAATGAAAATGTGGCCATTTTTAGGATCCAAAATCTTAACAGCACCATGATCAAATACTTTAACAACAACAAATGGCCCATCCCATCTGGATTTTAGCTTACCGGGGAACAAACGCATCCTTGAATTAAATAGCCAAACCTTTTGATTTTCTTGAAAACTCTTTCTGTGAATGTGTTTATCATGAAATGCTTTGGTTTTAGCTTTGTAAATCCTTGCATTTTCATAGGCTTCGTTTCTTAATTCCTCCAGTTCATTAATTTGTAGAGCTCTTTGGGCACCAGCTTGATTAAGATCAAAATTAACTTACTTAATAGCCCAATAAGCTCTATGTTCCAATTCTACGGGCAAGTGGCAGGCTTTACCAAAGATCAAGCGATATGGTGACATACCAATGGGAGTTTTGTATGCAGTTCTATAGGCCCATAATGCATCATCTAGTCTTTCAGACCAGTCTTTTCTATCCGGCCTAACAGTTTTATGCAGAATATTTTTAATCTCCCTATTGGATACTTCAACCTGACCACTAGTTTGGGGATGATAGGGGGTAGCAAGCTTGTGAGAAATACCATACTTACGAAGCAAAGCTCGAAATTGAGAATGAGTGAAATGAGAACCCCCATCACTAATCAAAGCCCTAGGACAGCCAAACATAGACAAGATATTCTTCTTCACAAATTTATCACCACCTTATGGTCATTTGTCCTAGTAGCAATGGCTTCAATCCATTTGAAACATAATCGACCGCCACCAATATATATTCATTACCAAATGAAGATGGAAACGGTCCCATGAAATCTACTCCCCAAACGTCAAATATTTCAACTACCAGAATGGGATTTAGCGGCATCATATCTTTCTTTGAATTATTGCCCACAGCTTGACACCTCAAACAAGATTTAGAAAATTCATATGCATCCTTGAATAAAGTGGGCCAGTAAAATCCACTTTGTAGCACTTTTGCCGCTGTCTTCTTTCCAGAGAAGTGTCCCCCACAAGCAAGATTATGACAAAAATTCAATACCGATTGTTGTTCTTCTTCTGGGACACATCTTCTTATAATCTGATCGGGACCCACATGAAACAACTCAGGGTCCTCCCAACAATAGTGTTTTACCTTAGAAAAGAAGTGATCCTTTTCCTGTCTAGTCCAACCTCCCGGAATTTGTCCTACCGCCAGGTAGTTAACAATATTAGCATACCAAGGAGTGGATGAATGAGAAATGAAAAGAATTTGTTCATCAGGGAAAGAATCTATCATTGGAGTACTTTTAGGAATCACTATCCTAGACAAATGATCAGCAACAACATTAGCTAACCCCTTCTTATCTCGAATCTCCAAATCAAATTCTTGCAACAAAAAAATCCATCTAATGAGACGGGGCTTAGCATCCTTCTTGGAGAGTAAGTATTTCAAAGCGGAATGATCGGAGTAAACAATAACTTTGGCCCCTAGAAGATATGATCGAAATTTTTCCAGGGTGAAAACAACAGCTAACAGCTCCTTCTCCGTGGTAGTGTAATTCAGTTGTGCATCAGCAAGGGTGCGACTCGCGTAGTAGATTACCACGAGCTTCTTATCTATCCTTTGACCTAGGACAGCTCCAATAGCATAATCAGAAGCGTCGCACATAATCTCAAAAGGAAGCGACCAATCTGTAGATTGAAGAATTGGAGCTTGAGTAAGGGCTATTTTCAGAGAATTGAATGCTTTAAGACAAGCATCATCAAACTGGAATGGAATATCTTTAGCAAGCAATTGCGTGAGGGGACGAGCAATGGTGGAGAAGTTCTGAATGAATCTGCGATAAAACCCGGCATGGCCAAGGAAAGATCTGATCTGCTTAACAGAAGTAGGAGGAGGAAGATTGGAAATTAAGTCAACCTTGGCTCTATCGACTTCTATCCCCCTTTCTGAAATCACATGGCCTAGAACTATGCCTTCTCGCACCATGAAGTGGCTCTTCTCCCAACTTAATACTAGATTAGCTTCCATGCACCGCTTCAAAACTTTTGATAGATTATCCAAACATCCTTCAAATGAAGATCCAAAAACTGAAAAATCATCCATAAAAACTTCCAAAGTCTCCCCTACCATGTCAGAAAATATTGACATCATACACCGCTGAAAAGTAGCGGGAGCATTGCACAGACCGAATGGCATTCTTCTAAAAGCAAACGTGCCAAAGGGGCACGTAAAGGTGGTCTTTTCCTGATCCTCCGGATAAATAGCAACCTGATTGTATCCGGAATAACCATCCAAGAAATAAAAATAATTCTGTCCAGCCAATCTCTCCAGAATCTGGTCAACAAATGGAAGTGGGAAATGATCCTTCTTTGTCACAGAATTGAGCTTTCTATAATCAATACAAACTCTCCACCCCGTCTGCAATCGCATAGGTACCTCCTCTCCTTTCTCATTCGTCACCACAGTGAGTCCCGACTTCTTAGGAACCACTTGTGTCGGGCTCACCCATTTACTGTCAAAAATGGGATAAATTATCCCAGCATCTAGCCACTTTACAACTTCATTTTTCACCACCTCTTTCATATTCAGATTCAGCCTCCGCTGCATTTCTCTGCTGGGTTTGGCATTGTCCTCTAAACAAATGTAATGCATGCAAACATCAGGACTTATTCCCTTCAAATCTACCACAGACCACCCTATTGCCCCCCTATGCTCCTTAAGAACTTCTAAAAGTTTGGATTCCTGAGCAGAGGTAAGATTAGAAGCAATGATAACTGGCAAAGTATGATCTGGGCCTAAATAAGCATATTTCAATGAATCCGGCAAATGTTTGAGTTCTAAAACAGGTGGCTGAGCCAAAGATTGAAGGATTGGTTCAGATCTTAAAGGAGGCAGAGGTTCTACTCTAGATGAAAGAAGGGGTGAATCCTGAAGTAAACTACCCTCTTCTAACACAATATCATTTTCGTCCGGACATTCCTCAATTATTTCCTCAAAAATATCAACAATATTGCATTCTTCCTCATTGTCCGGGTACTTTGAGGCTTTGAAAATATTCAAAGAAACCTTTTCTCCTCCAAAAGTAATATCCATCATCCCAGTTGCACAATTAATGTTTGCCTTTGCCATAGCCAAAAATGGGCGTCCCAAAATGATTGGTGTATGCTTTAACTCTTGGGATGGGGCCATATCCAAGATCAAAAAGTCCACTGGGAAATAGCATTCATGAATTTTCACTATCACATCCTCCAACAAACCCTTTGGTGTCTTAACAGACCGATCCGCCAATTGAAGGATAATAGAAGTGGGTTTCAATTCCCCTAAATCAAATTGCTCATAAATGCAGGTGGATGGCAAATTAACACTCGCTCCAAGATCTAGGAAAGCTTTATCAAATGTCACCCCACCTATATCACATGAAATTAGTGGAGCACCTGGATCTTTCAACTTCTTTGGCAAAGAATTCATCAGAACAGCACTGACATCTTCAGAAAGACGGATCTTCTATGTTGTGGCCCTCGGCTCCCTTCTTGGGGTACAAAGCTCTTTCAAAAACTTGGCATAAGCCGGTACATGCTTAATGGCATCCAAGAGCGGAATATTGATATTAACTTGCTTGAATAGTTCCAACATCTCTTCTTGTTGGACCGGCTTCTTTTGAGCTTTCGGCTTTAATGCATCTGGAAAAGGAACCTTAGGAACATATCTTTCAACACCTTCATCAACCTTACCCTTTCCTTTATCCATTGTCTTTTCCCCCCCATCCGACTGCTTTTTCTCTTGAACAATTATTGGCTCTTCTTCCTCTTCCTCACTCTCCTCTTGAATGTCTCGGCCCTTGCTACAACCCTCATCCTTAGTGTGATAAGGATCACTTAGAATCTTCCCGCTCCTAAGAGTAGAAATAGCTTTGGCATTTTCGAATTGAGGAGCATTAGGAAGAGGAGGCTGGGGTTGATTGGGTTGATTTGGAGGAGGAAGAATAGGAGCTCTTTGTTGGAAACCTGGAGGTTGTTGATTATGGGGATTAGCAACGGGTTGACTAGGTAGTTGCCCAACATCTCTCCTCACATTACTCGCAGCCAGCTGACCTATTTGACCTTCTAACTTGGCAATTGATTGTTGTTGAGAAAGAATAAGTTGTTGAAGTTGGTCAAACTTATCTTCAAAATTAGGCTGGTGAAATTGAGGCGGTGGCTGATAAGGAACTTGAAATTGGGCTCCCTGTGAGTAGCGATGTGATGGAAACTGATTGAACTGGCCTTGATATGGTGGAGTTTGTTGAAATTGGGCCTGAGCTTGATGGAATGATGACTGTTGAAATGGAAGTTGTTGGTGATTTTGTTGAAAAGGAGATGAAAAATTTTGATGAGATTGATTTGGAACTGGAAAAGATTGCTTAGGGACTGAGGGAACTGAGGGATTGACTTGATTGGATGGACCTGCCTGAGATTTCCAAGAGAAATTAGGGTGATTTCTCCAGCCTAGATTGTAGGAATTAGAATATGGATCATAACTGGGCTTGGAGACTCCCTGAGCAGCAAAAACTTGTTCTTGAATAAAAGGGGGTAGTTGGGCCGCTGTAGGACAATCTATGACAACATGATTTGGGCTTGAACACAAGGCACATAGTTCTTGCATGTTTGAATTTGAGCTAGGCTGAGAAGAAGGAAGGGAGGGCTCCTGTCTATTCATCGACAAAAGTTGATCTAACTTTTGGGCCACTAAATCCACCTTCTCAATTTTCTGCGCCAATAAATCAACTTTATTCAATTTCTGGGCAAGCGCATTAACATCAACCCTATTCTCAAAATCTCCTTGTGTTTTAACTTCATATAGCCCACCCTTCTTAGACGGTCCAATCATTCTCTCATATGAAGAAAGTGAAGCATGACTGATAGAATTTTCACTTAACATTTCAAATAAATCATAAGCTTCATCTTCACTTTTGCTCATAAAGGCTCCCCCACAAGAAGCATCCACCATCTGTCTGTAATTTTCAGTTAATCCCTCATAAAAAGCTTGAACAATTTGCCATCTAGATAGGCCATGATGGGGACATTTCCATAATAGATCTTTCAATCTATCCCAGGCCTCATGAATTTGTTCTCCAGATTTTGTGTAAACCCGGTGATGGCCCTTCTCATGGTGTTAGTTCTACCAATGGGATAAAATTTCTTTAAAAACTCCTTTTGCATCTCTTCCCAAGTATTGATCGTTCTACCCAAGGAGCCTAGCCAGTATTTAGCTTTATCCTTAAGGGAGAATGGGAAAAGAGTGAGCTTAAGGGCATCATCTGAAAAGTTTTGGATTTTAACGGTAGAACATATCTGGAGGAATTCATCTAAATGTCTGTATGGATCTTCATTATGATTTCCATAGAATGATGGCAACATCTGGATGGTGCTGGATTTAATTTCATACTGAGCAGCTTGATTCTATGGTGCTTGCACATAGAAGGATGGCTGATATTGGTTTGGAATGAAATAATCTTTCATTTGTTTAGGAGCTTGGATCTGATTTTGGTTCTCCATAAGGTTAGGTTGGGATTGGGCTTTGAAATGCACTAACATTTCAAGCTCACTAATGGGTCCTAACAACTGTGGGTGGAGAGATCTCCTACCTTGCATGCAATGCAAAGGGCCCAATATGAATGATAAATTTTTTTTATTTTTATTTTTCTCTTTTTTTTCAAATGCAATAAAGGATGCAATCAACTATCTCCTATATGAATGCCTTTTTTTATGATTTTTTTTTAAAATGCAAGGAATTAATTCCTATATGAATGATTTATGCAACGAGAATGATGATATATTTTTTTTATTTTAGGAAAACCTTCTAAGGGCGCTCTAACTCCAAGGTACTTCGTGGTACAACCGGCCCAGCGTCCGTGAGAGAATCCACGGGTGCGGGGACTTATGGAGGTCTTAGAAATGAAATTTCAAGTCCAAAGAGACGGAGTGCTCAATGGAGTGTCCTTCCAAATCCAAGAAAGGTGTGTGGATCCTAATGCCCTTAAGAGGAGAAATAGATGAGAAAAGAAAGATTTTTTTTTAAATAAGAATGCAAGCAAATATAAAATCAACTAAAATACATGATGCATGAACAAAATGCCACTAAGATGAAGATATGCTAACATAATGAAATTTTTTTTCTTTTTCTATTTTTTTTTGAGTTTTCTGATTTTTTTTTATTTTTATGGATTTTTTTTTTATGAAAGAGGTTAAATAAAATCAATAAACTAACTAAAAATGATAATTAACATGCAAACTAATGAAAAATAAAGCCAAAAATCATATTTTTGATGTTTCTGGATTTATGATTTTTTTGGATTTTTTTTCAGAATTTTCAGATTTTTTTAGAATTTTTCTAGAATTTTACAAGAAATGGACATTTTCCTACGTATACCAACTTTTAGTGACGTTTGAATATCCCAGAATTCCTGATTTCTAACTTTCTGCGACAGATTATTTTCTGGGAATTTGCAGATCCGATTTTCTGTAATTTTCTGTAATTTTATGATTTTTTTTGGATTTTTCCTGCAAAATAAAAATAGAAAAATAAAAAAACTATATACAAATCAAGCACAAGGAATTTCCCAACATAAAAATTAATTTTCTCCTCGGCAACGGCGCCAAAAATTGATGCGCACCGACTAGTGTCGTTAAGAAAGCCGTGCCACAATTTCAAAATATTCACACTCACTCACTTTAAAAGGTAGAAAATTAAGAATATAGTGGTAAGCGGAGTCGATCCCACGAGGAGAAATAATCCTTATTGAACAAGTTGGAAAAATCACTTTGTGCTTTTGAAAACCGAGTTTTGAGTGTGATTAAGACTAAAGAAAATAAACTACAAGGAAAACTTGATTAAAGAAGTTGAGAGGGTTTAAGAAGAGAAATTGGAGGAGATAGAGAGAGAAAATTAAGACAACCACAATATGCGAAAAATGAGTTTTATTACCTTAGGAGGTGGAGAGTACAATGTAAATAAAAAAAAGTAGAACTTAGAACATGAAAAAGAAAAGAGCTTGAGAGCCAATGGATGAAGAGCAACGCCACCTCCTTGCCAAGCCTTGGATGCCGCCCCGCCTAGGATGCCGACGTCGTGAGAGGATCAAGAGATGAAAATCCGCCAAAGGGATATATGGATGAAATATGGGAGATGAAGAGAGGAAGGTGGAAGAAAAAGTTTAAAAATCACGTATGATGTGTGTGAGAGTGTGCTGTAAACAGAGAGAAGAAAGGAGGTTCGTGGGAAAAGATGGAAACGTGCAGTAAACAAAATTTTGGTAAAAATAGAGGGAGATTGGAGGAAGAATAACTTTAAAATAAGAAGGAATTAGGAAAAATGATAAACATGAAAGTTGTATAATATGATAAGGGGAAGAAGATTGGTGAAGACTTCAGAGTTTAAAAACGAGAGGAAGGTGGAGAAAATGGAGGATGAACAGGAGGTGGTCGCGGATGAACAGTGCAGAACTCTAAAAATCTGAACTTTTGAAAATTGACTGTAGCTTGAAAACGGTGAAGATTTGGACGAAGTGGTAAACTAAGAAGTTGAAGAACTTTCAAAAATGCACAACTTTCATGAAGAACACAGAGAGAGATACGGACCATAAGGGGGAGAAACATGATGAAGAACAGAAGATGTGAAAATCGGGTGAACAGTAAAATCCGTGGATAGAACTTTGAAAAACTAATTATAGCATAAAAATGTGCAAGTATTAGAAGATGATCAAGAAGAAGAATTTTTAGAAGACTGGAAAACGAAGAACTTTGATGAAGAACTCAACTGCAAAAGACGAAAGGAAAGGCTTCGAAATTAATCCCTAAGGCAGATCTCCAAACTGTCCTCCTCGTAACCCTGCGACCATGGCATCCTTTTAATGGCATTCGACAGTTTCCTTCGACCGTGGACTCCAATCTTGATGCATATCCTTATTTTCAGCAATGGATCATTACCCCAATAGAGTCCTTACTCATAATAGAGTCCTCCTTTCCACTGTTTCTTCGTAGATAAATCAAAACAAGGAAGAATAGCTCGATCGGGAACTGCAGTTGCCTTTTCTGGTTCAACTTTGAATAGCGACTTATATTGGGGCGTTTCTTTAAATGACGCCTTAATCTAGGGCGTCCTTTCTTGAAGTAGCGCCTCTTCACTCGGGCGTCAGTTTCTTATTTCCATATTTTGCTATTTCCACATTTTTCATAAAATAGGATTTTGACGACCTCCACCATGGGCGTCCTTTCAATGATTAGCGACCTCATCTCGGGCGCTAATTCTTTTTCTTTTTTTTTTCTTTTTTTCACTTTCTTCTTTCAATTCCTGTGACACTGTCGCTTCTTTCTGAAGACGCGCCCTTGCATCTGTCGTTATTTAAATAGCGCCTTGATCTAGGTCACTGTTTCCTGAAAATTAAAATATCAACCTATTTAGCTTCAAAATAATTGTGCAAATATTTAAATATTTCTCACATGATCTTTTAAGCTCAAAAAGATGATAAAATACATGAAGACTCAAATAATGTGTAAGAATGTAATTAATGCTCATGTTGCACAAATATACTCAAATAATGCTCAAAGATGATGGATGTGATGTGAATTATGATGTAAAATATAGCATTTATCAGTAGTCGGGTATGGGTCCTAAACGGCGGGTGTCTCCATGCTAAGGGTCGAGGCCGGTCCTAGGGATGTTACTTCCGAGACAGGGTCTGGCCCACTCGATTCATCGGTCAGAGCGGTCGGCGGCCTGCCCGGGGTGAGCGATCGGCACGCGGTTCCGTGACGGGAGTAGGTGTGGTGTTATGGCGTAGGTGTAACCACTGTGGGATGTTATTATACTCGGACTATTTCCCGGCAAAATAACAAGAAATAAGGGTCCGGGCATTTCCCTGAACACCTTCAAGGCATGGGTTACCTAGCCCTTCCTACAACCCTACGGGTCCCTACGAAGGCCCTGACCAGCTCGCCGCGACCCACGTCGATATAAGCAATTGTCCGGGACCAATCCCGGCCACTCATGTACGGGCGTTGCCCGTACCCTACATGGCCGTCTGGGGTCACCCGGCGGCACTCCAGCAATAAGCCACGCCACGTGGCACCCAGTGAAAGGGCCGAGGGCCCACCCCGAGACACTTCCTTCAACCCTCCAAGGTCAAAGGGAGACCTAACTAAGTCAACCACGAGCTTTGGAGGCCTACCGCGCGCGTATACGGCTCGCACGGGTGTGTTCGGCATTCTGTCGAACACCTTGTGGGTGCGTGTATTCCAGCCCATCTGCATCAAACCACAGGCCACGCCGTGGTTCCGGCACACTAATCGGGTCCTACAACGACCCCCCAGCAAGCCGGGGCCACCCCCGACCCTCAGATACGTGGCGACGAGCCACTTAATTTTAACACTCGGGCCAACCCGAGGCTACTCTGCCAACCCACCGCACAACGTGGCACACAGCTCGAGGAATGACCTACATTTCTAAGACGCCTCCCCTTAGCTCCTACGAGCTCCCATCTTCAACCCAAGGCCCGCTGTGCGGCCCCTCAGCCATCTACCCAAGTCGTTCGGCAATCCGGGGTGTGTCGGGCATTTACCCGAACACCTTGCGAGCGACTACGATGACCCAAAGAACAACGGCCCCCACGGGCCCATCCCAGCCTCCTGGAGCTCAAAGTCCTTAAAGGACGCTTATAGAAGACGAAAGAAGACCCCCGGGGGCCATCCCCAGGGGTTACGACTGGCCCTGGGGCCAGTTCGCCCCGGGGCATGGCCGCGCGCCCCAGGGAGGGCGAACTCCCTGGGGGCCGCACCCTCCCTCCAGCCCGGTGGTCCCACGACCCCACTCAGCCTCAGTTCGTCTAGTCTACGATCCTACAACGCGGTTCATGTACCGTACCAGTTCGTGACGTTAACACACGGGAGCACAGAGCGACATCAAGAGGGGTTCATCCTCGAGTCAATGCGCACAAGTCCCCACAAGCTCCATGTATCATTTCACCCAGTTGTCCTTTTCCTTCTTAGTCAATTTAGGAAGAAAAAAGACCAAAAAATCAATTTTATAGGGTGGGGACCGTGGCCCCCCCATTTCTCCTTGGCACCAGTCCGCCTAAACCCCCAGGGGGGTTTACGACGACCCGCCCAGCCCCCTAGGCTATTCCACGTAAACCCCCTCCATTCAATTAGAAAAAATTATTTTTTTCAAAAAGAAAAACCCAGAACCAGTCCGCCTAAACCCCCTGGGGGAGGGGATTTAGGCGGACCAGCCTGGGCCCCCAGGCTGGTTCGCCTAAACCCATTCCAGCCCCCTCCGGTTACCAAAAACACCCTCCGTGAGGGGTTTACGCGGGTTGGCTTGACCCTATCAACCCAACCCCCCTAAACCTACACTATTCATAGGGTTGACGCGGGCTGGCTCGATGGTATCAAGATAACCCTCATAAACCCCTTCTAACCCTACTGCCAACTTCTCAGCCTCTGCACCAGTATCGACTACTGCAGCAGAATAAGCGGGACCGTCCAGCAAGGACGAGTCAGCCCGCTAGTCACCCCCAGAAGAGCCATCATTGGCATCCCTATTCCAGGAGCCCGCCGACGATCAAAGTCAGTCTGATCCCGGTGGTAAGGGCAAGGCAGTGCAACTTCCCGACAGGGAACCGCACGACAGCTCGCAGAAGGCTCAGTCTGACATACTACCCTCTCTGGAGGATGCTCGAGCCCGAGCTGACCGGAAAGTCCTCCACCAGATGAAGCGCTTCCCTGCCAGTATTTCAATTTGGGAAGCCATTACTTGGAGTAAGGATCTAAGGGAAACCCTTATCAAGATACTTCAAGAGCTGGAAGTCTATGAAGCACATGCCGCGGAAATGAAAGCGGCTACCTATGAAGCCTTCACAGCCACCATCTCGTTCACGGAGAAAGACATGCTGCTCTCCCCTCCGTGCCACAACCGTCCTCTCTACATGAGGGGGAAGGTCAACGGGCATGATGTGAACCGGATTCTGGTAGACGCTGGTGCTGCTGTCAACATCATGCCGCTCAAGACATTTAAGACTCTATATCTGACCCCATACCTCCAGAAGGTTCAAGCGGTCAAGATATCCAGCTTTAACCAGAACACCGAGGATGTCCTCTGTCGGGTGGATGTCGATCTGGTGCTTGATGATTTCCCCTCCAAGGTGACATTCTACATCATCAACTCCAACACATCTTATAAGATGCTACTGGGCAGACCCCGCCTCCATGAAAATTGGGTCGTCCCATTGACTCTCCACCAATGCATCAAGTACGCCAAGGACGGGGAGCAACACACGATCTTGGCAGACCTGTCGCCGTTCACACCGGTAGAATGCAACCTGAAAGTAGTTCAGGTGTGGGGCGATATGTCGCCGCATATTCAAGAAATGTGTCTGAAGCAACACATTCCCCTATGGCAAACTTTGGCACAACAAAGATACTTCCGTCAGCTGTGGACTTCTTCCCACGTCTGGGGGCAACCCCCATCCTTCCATAAGGACACAGGGGGACTTGGCTATGACCAAGACCCGAACTTTTATGTCTACCACGCGGTCAACGTCGTAGGCCTGGCACAACCAGCTGATGACAGGGCGAGAGTCGAAGCTAAATTCGACAGCTCTGGGGATGAGGAAGAGGAAATTCTGATCCCGATCTCTATTAAAGCCAGAACTTCGGCCCAAGCCGTCGAGGGACCCTCCTCGCCTCCCTGCCAAGACAAGGGGGCAGAAGAAGCTCCTCCGGTCTCTCAGCCAGTCGAAGGACCCAGTTCAACGAACCCTCCTGAGGAGGGGGATATCTCTTGTTCGAGCTGCAAAGGATTGTCAGTTTCGCCAGGCAACCCCGAGGAGATCTCAGCAGCCCCGGTCGACAACTACTGGCCAGGAACTGGCGATCCAGATCAATCCTCCATGGATCCCAGCAACAACCACTCTCCAGTCCCTTCGGCGTCAACCGGTGGCTTCGAGAACCAAGAAATGCTCGAAGCTGACACAGATGATGAGGATTTCATTGGCTTCCAACCCGCTCCTCCGGAGCTGGAGGACGGCGGCCATGCGACCGTCGACGAACTCTTTGAAATCAACTTGGGTGGAGATGAAACTCCCCAGCCGACGTTTGTCAGTGCTCTCCTTACCGAGGCAGAGAAGCAGGACTACAAGCAACTCCTACTCGAATACAAAGACTGCTTCACCTGGATATACCAGGAGATGCTAGGGCTAGACCCCTCCATAGCGGAGCACGAACTAGCCATTTCTCCCTCAGTCGCTCCGGTCAAGCAACCACAGCGGCGCATGCGCCATGAGCTAGAGCTCCAGGTTTCGGCCGAAGTCCATAAAATGGTGGAAGTTGACTTCCTCGAGCCGTGTATCTATCCGATTTGGCTCGCCAACATAGTCCCAGTTAATAAGAAAAGTGGTCAAGTCCGCATCTGCGTCGACTTTCGGGACCTCAACAAAGCCTGTCTGAAGGACGACTTCCCAGTCCCAATTACAGAAACGATGGTCGATATGACCACCGGTCATGAGGCCTTGTCTTTTATGGACGGGTCATCAGGTTATAACCAAATCCGGATGTCCCTTAAAGACAAGAACCACACAACCTTTAGATCCCCCAAGGGGATTTTCAACTACAAGCGCATGCCCTTCGGTCTAAAGAATGCCGGCGCTACATGACCAAAATATTCGACGAGATGCTGCACAACACCGTCGAATGCTATGTCGACGACCTCATCGTCAAGACCAAAAGGCGAGAAGACCATTTGTGCGACCTTCGCCAAGTCTTCGAGCGTCTCCGGCAATACGGGCTCAAAATGAACCCCATGAAATGTGCCTTCGGCGTATCCAACGGTAAATTTCTCGGCTTCATCGTCAGATATCGAGGAATCGAGGTGGATCCCAGCAATATCAAAGCAATCCGGGAGCTTCCACCGCCCAGCAACATCACCGAGCTCAGGTCCTTCCAAGGGAGGCTGACCTACATTCGGAGGTTTATCTCTAACCTCTCCGGTCGGTGTGCGCCTTTTGGCAAGCTGATGAAGAAAGACGTCCCGTTTACATGGGACTTGAAATGCGAGGTGACTTTCGAGCAAATCAAGGAGTACCTCCTTACTCCCCCAGTCCTGGGGGCACCAATCAAGGGTAAACCCCTCATCCTTTATATTGCTGCCATGGACGCTTCGCTAGGAGCTCTGTTGGCGCAAGTCAATGAAGAAGGTAAAGAGCAGCCCCTCTATTACCTCAATCGGAAGCTAATCGGTGCTGAGTACCACTACTCCCCCATGGAGAAAGTATGCTTGGCATTGGTGTTCGTCGTCAAGAAGCTGCGGCACTACCTCCTGTCTCATCGGGTTGAGCTCATATCCAAGCACGACCCCCTAAAGTTCCTTCTCAGACAGCCCGTTCTCTCGGGACGACTGGGGAAGTGGGTGCTCCTGCTCATGGAATATGACATCACCTACATCCCGAGAAAAGCAATCAAGGGGTAGGGCATGGCTGAATTCTTAGCAGCCCATCCAGTACCAGATAATTCTCCCTTCAACGCGGAGTTCCCAGACGAGGAGTCTCTTACTCTGCAACAACCACAACTGGCTAAACAGAGCGGAGATGCCTTGCATTACTGGTAACAAGACACCCTCACAGCCAACCTACCTTGTTGAGAGCTATACTTCGATGGCGCTTCTCGAGGTACTACCTGGAGCAACCTCATCTCAGGCATTACGGCAGGTGCCGGAATTGTCTTCCTGACTCCTCAGGGTGGAGTTTTGTACAACTCCTGCGCCCTCATGAAGGCTCTAACCAACAATGAAGCCGAATACGAGGCCCTGATCATCGGACTCCAGATGGCCCTCGACATGGGCGTCAAATGCCTCAAAGCCTATGGAGATTCCCAACTAATAGTCTGACAGGTGCTTGGCATCTATTATGTGCGAAAATCAGAGCTGGTTCCATACCACACCGCTGTCACTCGGCTAACCCAGAAGTTCTATTTCTTTGAAATAGACCACGTTCCCAGAAGCGGCAATGCCCAGGCTGACGCCCTGGCAAAATTGGCTGCTGCCATCAAGCTGTCGCCCGAGGGTGAGGTTGACATCACAGTCAAACATAGAAGACTAATGCCCAGCTCACTCGAAAGTAACTCCCGTCTTACAGTTTACGAGGTCCAAGGCTTTGACCAGGACACCCCTTCAGAAGAAGAAGATTGATGCGAGCCCATCATCAAATTCAAGAAGGGATGGCTCCCCCTTGACCGGGCTCAAAGGGTCCGACTGCTCCGCCAGGCAACGTCATACGAGTTGATTGACGACTCTCTGTACCGACTCATCCACGAGAAGGAAAAGTCCATTCTCTTGAGATGCGTCTCCCCAGCCGAGGCTCGAGCTGTCATGCGCGAGGTTCATTCTGGGCTGTGCGCCGCACATCAAGTCGGAGATAGAATGAAGCACAAGATCAAACTGAAAGACTTTTATTGGCCTACCATGTACGCGGACTGCGTCCAGTACGCTCGTACATGCCATCAATGCCAAGCCTTTGGCCTAGTACCTAGAAGACCTCCTAACCCACTACGTCCTACAGCCCCCACCTGGCCATTCACTGAGTGGGGCATGGACATTGCGGGGCCTTTTCCGCCATTTTCCAAGGGCCATAAATACATCTTGGCCGCCACTGATTATTTCTCTCGCTGAGCGGAGGCTCTCCCTCTGCGAGAGGTCACCGGCGAGGTGGTTTCCAGATTCATCTCGCATAACATCATATACCGATTTGGCACTCCCAGTCGCATAGTCTCTGACAACGGGACACCATTCAAGAACAAGGCCGTATACCAGTTGGCGGCCAAGTTCCACATCGACTGGAGAACCTCTTCAATCTACAACTCACAGGCCAATGGCCTGGCCGAGGCCTTCAACAAAACTCTCTGCAAGCTCTTGGCTAAGATGGTTAGCCACCGGAAATGCTATTGGGGTGAGAAGGTCTTCGAAGCATTATGGGCCTATCGGACAGTCTACAAAACCCCTACGGGGTGGTCGCCGTTCTTTCTTGCTTACGGGACAGAAGTAGTTATCCCCATCGAAGTCCAGTTAGCCTCTTATCACGTGGCGATCCACACCGGCCTTACTGGCCCTGACGAAGGTGAGTACCAGAGAAGGCTAGAGGAGCTCGCCGATCTAGAAGGAAAGCGACTCGAAGCCTACAAACACCTGTAAGTATACCAGGCCCGCATGGCTCGGGCCTACGATAAGCTCGTCAAGCGGCGAGCTTTAATGCAAGGCGACCTTGTCATGATCAAGGAAAAGGAAGTCATGGAAGGGCGCTCCAGCGGAAAACTACAGCCAAATTGGCGAGGTCCGAATATTATCCAGAATGTCTACGAGGGCGGGGCTTACACAGTCGTCGATCATAAAGGCCATAGGCCGTTCCCGCCTCTCAACGGCAAACATATGAAGCTGTACTATGCACCAGAGCATGAGTTCGCGCATCAGCCAGACTAAGACGCACATCTCAGCTACTACCAGTGAGGCCGGTCCTTCCCCGTGAAGGATCTAACCGGCCAGTCCTCCCAGTCCTCAATTCCCAGTCAACCAGTCAGCCCGGTTCCCCAGAACTGCCGCCAGGCGTCCTCGGGGACTAATCTCCTGCCCTAGTTCCCGTTACCGCGAGAGCACGTGCACTTCTGCACCGACACCAGTCTAGCCGCCAGGCTCCCAGGTAAGAAAAATAAATAAAATAAAAAATAGGGTTAAAAATAGAGATGTCCCGACAGACCCAGTCATCCTCACCACAAGGGGGCGACTGGGGGCAAAAGGCCAGTAACCCGGCTGAGGTGAAAGCCCAAAAGGGCACCTCAGGCAAAATTGGGAAACCCTTCGACGTGAAAACCCGCAAGGGCGCGTCGAAAAAAGCTAAAGGGGGTCGGCTCTAGTGAAAACCCGAAAGGGCGATAGAGTCGATAACGAGAAAATCTTCCTCTCCCCACCAGTCAGAACAACTTTCCACTCACTCCTCGGTGAGCCGTTAGCCTCACCAAGAGCCAGTCTTCAATCAACTTACACTGCTAGAGCACGAACCCTATAACCCCCAGTTGACCTTGCGCTACCCCCACTCAGTTCGGACAACCTTAGGCCCTTACTTCGACGACACAGGCCAATAAGTCCCTGTGACAGTCAAGCTCCCAGCCGCCATCCCAGTAGACTCATGTCCCGGCACATTCCCAGACACTTATCATTCTATGCCCCTACACCCTACATTCCCTGCAAATCCAGAGTCTACAAGTTTCATTATAATCCCAGTTTCCCCCTACAATCCCTGATCCACCAGCCATAACTCTAGTCATATCTTGCCATAACAAAGCGGCCCTTCTCCACCATGGCATGAGGGTCTGTATAGAACTTTTATTAATGGCGGAACAATATCTGACCACCCACACCTTCTGGTTTCAGGTTACGCCCCCTAACGGCAACACGCTATGGACGACAGTCTCAAAAAAATAATAAAATAAAAAATGGGGTTAAAAAATAGAGATACCCCGGCGACCTCAGTTGATTCCTTCCACAGGATTACTGAGGGCAAAAATTGCCACTAACCCAGCTGATGTGAAAACCCGAAAGGGCGCCTCTGGCAAAATCGGGTAACCCCTCGGTGTGAAAACCCGTAAGGGTGCACCGAAAAAAGTAAAATGGGGCTAGCTCTGGCGAAAACCCGCAAGGGCGGTAGGGCTGGTAAAGAGAAAAAAAAACTCTCTCTCCCTCTCCACTCTTTACTAATGCAAGCCGTCAACTACGACACCTCACTGACGGCGACCTTCGTATCACTCCATAACAATGGTGGCTACTACACCCCCGAGGGTCGGTCATCGCCAATTCCAGCTCCAGTCTCGGCTACACACCCCAACGGTCAGCCGACCAGTTTCCACCTTCCGGTTACTACGCATCAGTAGTCAGCCAACTAGCTCTAATTTTAATCTCCAGTTCCAACATTCAGCTACACACCTCGACGGTTAGCCGACCAGTCCCAGCATCCCGGCTACAACGCCTTTATAGGCCAGCTGGCCAGTTCTAGCTCTCAGCTCCAGCCTTCAACTCCAGTTTTCAGCTACAACGCCTTCACAGGCCAGCTGCCAGCCTCCAGTCCCAATCTTCGGCTACAACGCCTTCACAGACCAGCCGCCAGCCTCCAGTCCCAGTCTTTGGCTACAACGCATTCGAAGGCCAGCCGCCATCTTCCAACTCCAGTCTTTGGCTACAACACCTTCACAGGCCAGCCGCTAGCCTTCAACTCCAGTCTTTGGCTACAATGTTGGATACGGACTGAATAGATCTAGAGGGGGGGTGAATAGATCTTTCCCCCTTTTTGATAATTTACTGACTATCGACCAGATGTGCTACTGGTAATTAATGAATCATAGAACTAATGCGGATAGTAAAGATGCAAGCATACGTATAGGAAATCAAACACACACAAGCACACCACAAGAAAGGATTTTTAAGGTGGTTCAGTCTCTTCCTGAGACTTACATCCACCCCTTGCTTAACTCAAGCAAGGCTTCACTATGAGAATCTCTGATCTCAACCAAAACACAGCTGACACACAGCTTGTACCTGCTGACACACAGCTTGATTCTGCTGCCTCACAGCTTGACAATAATTGTAATCAGAAATGAAAAGATGATAAGAACAGGTGATGAAAGACAGGACTGAATATTGGCGTGTGTAGAAGAATAGGTGTTCAGCCTGGGACTTGATCACGCTTATGAAGAAGCCTAGACTCCCTGTTGATCTTCCAGTCAGTTGCCTTCGATTGTTCTGCTGCTGGAGATCACACAGTCTTGAGCTAAGTCTTCCTTCTGCAGCAACGAGATTGCCTTTAACCTTTCTGCAGATTTTTGATTGGTGGAGAGCTCCTTCTTCCTCTTCTGTGTGTATCTTCCTTGGCTTCTATTCCGTGCTCTCTCACCGCTTCCTTCTTCGTGATTAGTTGCCTTATATTCTTCATATAGCTCTTTTTATTTTCAAGAATAAAGTTCTTCCCGCTCAATTTTCAGATCGAGCGCCAATCTGCTAGAAAACAGGGATCGGTTTAAATCCAATCGTTAGAACGAGTTTGACCACTTCTAAGCAAGATTGTTTCCTTGATTCCCGTGCGGAAGCTTATCTCCTGAGCAGCCCAACAACCTGCAACAACCATCTGCAGGTTTTAAGGAACCAAAATAGAATTCGGTTAGAGTTCGGTTTTGGACGATATATAAACCCGTGGTCGACCATGACCCTGTCGCTGGTCGACAATGGGCAGTCCCCAGACGGCCGGTTCTTCTGGCTGAAACTCACGTCGCCCGTTGGTCGACCACAGCCTGGTCGCTGGTCGACAGGGGGCAGTTTCCAGATGGCCAGCAGTTCTGTCTGTTGCTTCTGTCTTTTCTGTGGTCGACCAGAGGCGGGGCTTTGGTCGACAGCCAAGATGCTTCCAGAAGATATATGATCTGATGCTTTTCTGGTTGAGTTCGTTGGTCGACCATAACCACTTCCCTGGTCGACAAGCGGCCTTTGACACTTCTTCTGATTTGTTGATTCCACTTGGATTTCAGTGGACCTGAAATTACTTAACTTATCAGAGGTAAATTGAATGAGTCCAATACTTTGAAGGAACAATCAAACCACTTGTATTTGTTATGAAACAAGATAGAACTTGATTAATCAAACATATCCTATTGTCATCATCAAAACCAAGAGATGCACAACATTCTCCCCCTTTTTGATGATGACAACCATGAGTCATTGTGACAAACAACAGATTATAAACTTCATTTGATATTGCATGCAAGGCTATCATAGCACAGATTTCATTCAGTCAATTCGTTTAGCACTAATTACATGAGAGACTCAAAAAAGGATAAAGACACTGAGGACACGTAGACAAAGTAAATTTGACAATCTAGACTCACATCTAGACACACAACTAGACACACAATGACACATAAAGTCCTATCTCCCCCTTTGTCAACAGCAAAAAGAAGATCATTTGAACAATCCCTCTGAGGAGGATGAGGAGGTCTCTGGCTTCACGTTCTCTGCCATGCGATCCAGCTTGTCAACAATGTGGGCATAGGAGAGCCTGAGCTTCTGGATCTCTGAGATAGTATCCTTGTGATACTTCTCATTCTGCTGGGTTGTGATCTCGATACGGATTCCCATCTGATCGGACACTTCACCGAGGGTCCTTACTAGTCTGTTGAACCGAGAACTAGCCTGGTCAGAGTGTTCCTTCTGCTTGATGAACCTGGCCTCCATCTGTTGTTCCAGCCGTTGGACTTTCTGCTCCAAGCGTCCAGTGGCAGCATTGACATTCTCTTGAAATGATTGGAGTTGGGTGGTGAGAGAAGATAACTGAGATGCCATCTGGAGGAGCACGCCATGAGATTCAGGGTGGGAGATAAATGCTGGTGGTGGAGCAGAAGTAGAGGGAGTGGAGGTAGGTGGTACTGGTGTGGGTTGAGCAGAATGTGATGGAGCTTGGGTAGTTTGAGCAGATGGGGATTGAGCTGGAGGGGCAGCAGTGCCTGGCTGCCAGAGCACTAGTGAAAGGGACGATGGTGGATGGGCAGCAGTGGTGGTAGTAGGTGTAGCTTGAGGCACCATTGGTGACGGTGTGACAGCAGGGCTAACCTGTATAGGTGAATGAGGTGGAGAAGAGGGTGGCACTGGATCCTTTGCTTTGCCCTTGGAAGGGAGAGTGCGCTGAACATGGTCTCCGACCTTCTTAAATCCCAAGAATGTGGTCACGAAGTGAAAATTGTAGACGTGCCATTTGGGAATGACAATGCTTGGGCTGTGAGGAGAAGGTATGTTGGCTGCTTTCAGAATGGAAGTGATATGGGCAGCAAAAGGAAGAGAATTCAGGGGATAATGTAGGATGCTTCTGAGGGAATTCAAAAGGAGTGTGGTTAGGCGAATAGGCTGGCGAGTGATGAGGCCATGGAGTATAAACAGATGGAGGCGACTCACTTGATCTCTGGCGCCTCCTCGAGGTTGTATGATGGTGGTGATGATGTGGTGAAGCAAACGATGAAGAGGAGGGAAGGTATTAGCATTGAGGTACTTGGGAAGGACCTCAGGGGCTGGCTTGCCAGTGACCACTGCATGTGCTTCTCGGAGGTCGAAGTCCTCATGGTTGAAAACAGCTCCAAGTCTGGGAGTCTTCAGCGTCATGTGGAGAAGCTTGACGTCGAGTCTGATGACTTTCCCTTGAACTACGGTGTAGAGCTGACTGTCCACGACTTGCAGGTTGTGGTAGAATTCTTGTACAAGCTGGGGCGAGTACGAATTGTGCACTGAAACGAACGTAGTCCACTCTTGAGCTTCAAAAATTGGCAGTAGATCTGGGAACATCTCCATCAGCTTGTCATCGGAGAAATCGACGATCCTTGGTTGCAGAACTGTCCGTGGCTTGAGAGCTCCAGAAACGGGATGCACTGCGGGTTCCTCTGAAGCTGCTGATTGTCTGCCTGGACCAGGTGCATCAGCCGTGGTCGACCTGTGAGGGGCCGATGGCGAACCCTGTGCGGCCCGCGACTTGGATCGCTTGGACGGCATCGAAGCTGCGGCAGGGGCCTGATCTCTTCTACGCTTAGAGGAACTTAGAGCGTGCTTGGGAGACATTGTGAAGGGAAGCGAGATAGAGGCGAGAGAGAGGCGAGAAAAGAAATCTGGAGAAGATGAAGTTGGGAGAGGGCTAGGGCTGCGGATGGGAAAATTTCAGGGACCCAGCCGAGACAATTTATAGGGTAGGGCATTAAGGCTGGCCCTTAATTGTTAGGGCAGTGAACCATCGCGATGCAAAGAACGAGCGGTCACGATTAATCAGCATAACTCATATTTTGGGAAATTATTGAAGTGTACCCCCTTTCTTTAATAAGACAATTAAGTAACCTTTCCTCCCTTTCTCAAAGACCACCTTGTGACAAATTCGAGTGGGTCTTGTGGTTCAAAGAATTTGAAAGTATTGCCCCAATAAATTGACTCCCCATATCCACTTTCTTACTCACGGCTCCTTAAACTTATAATATTGTTCATGAGATAATTTTACTAGCTGAACAAGCTGAACAGTGTTTTATGCCTCTATTTGCATATAGTGCATTAGGTCAACCATTTTTGTTGCCTTTTCGTTTTGAAATATTTAAGAGCTGTGGTCAGGTTTATCACATGCTTTTCCACACGAGGAGACACGCTTTTTACACGCCAGAAACCCCGGCTACTTAGCATGCCTAACCATTCCATTTTTAACTGGGACACACTTTTTATCCGTGAGGATATACGTTTATCAGACGCCAATATCCCCAGTTACTCAGGATGCCCAATTAATAATTTGAGAGTGGCAGAGGTAGATTGAGTCTTCATGACATACATGTCTCCCACTTAATTTTTCAGCCAATTTTGCTTTGTGATAGAGAACAGTAGTTTCTCAGAACTCAGTCCATTGCTCTACCAAGAAGGCAGAATTATGGCGTATTCCATATACATTCATGCTATAGCAGCGTTTATTTTCACTGTCCAACACAGACACAGGTAGAGAAACAGTCTCATTACTAAAAACATAAGTTCTCAATAGTCTTGAGTCAGAGTCATGGTTATGGTTTGAATTTATTGCAGTAGTACAGGTCAAATTCTCATTACTACACTTAACCTTTACTCTCATTGATGACTTTGGTGATTTTCTTGTAAGATATGGTTAGGTTGTTCAATGATTTATTAAGGAATGAGTTTACACTTTTTACTCCCCCTCAATTTGTGAGTCCTTGCTGAAGATAGAAAACAATAAGTTGGCCACAAAGAGATATAGAGACACAAGGAATAGGAAGTGTGAACAAGGATGAGCGAGTAAAGCAAAACTGAGCTCAGAGTCCAAAAAGTTCAGAAGATTTCCCACCAAAGCCAGCAGCTTGATTAGATCCAATTTCCCTTTTTCAGGTCCTTTGTCGACCATGGAGTGGCCTGTGGTCGACCTTTGTGCTGACACAGAACCTGCCTGTTGAGAAGACTGCGTTCTGACAAACCTGTTGTCGACCATTGGATCGCTTGTGGTCGACAGCTGCGAATTCCCAGAGCTAACTATTTCCTGTCCTGATGCCTTGGTCGACCAGCGCCTTGTCTGTGGTCGACCACAAGAGATGAGCCGTAGAGAACCAGTATTCTGTAGAACTTGCTGAAGTAGCACCCGACACAAGACTTTCCAAACTCAAAAACTTGACCAGTACTAGAGACCTAGTTGACATAACTTAGACAAAAATGACAGAATCTATGCAGTGAACACATGAATATGATTATTTCAAGAATTTTCAGGAGAAATTCTACAAATTCCTAACTCCCTTCTTAGAGTTGAAAATCTGTCATTGTTAAGGGGTTTTGTGAAAATGTCTGCCAGTTGTTTTTCAGTTTCTACAAAATGAAGCATGAAATTTCCTTTGGAGACCTCATCTCTTAGAAAGTGATGACGGATCTCAATGTGTTTTGTCCTAGAGTGTTGAATGGGGTTTTTAGACAAATTAATAGCACTAGTGTTGTCACAGAAAATAGGTGCACATCCAAGATCTACATTGTAGTCTTGGAGTTGATGTTTTATCCACAAAACCTGTGTACCACAGCTCCCTACTGCGACATACTCAGCCTCAGCAGTGGAGAGTGCCACAGAATGTTGTTTTTTAGAAGCCCATGATATTAAACATCCACCTAATATTTGACAATAACCACTAGTACTCTTCCTATCAATTTTGCAACCAGCATAATCAGCATCTGAATATGAAATTAAATCTAGTTTGCAATAAGTAGGATACCATAAACCCAATTCTTGGGTACCGGCAAGGTAACGAAGGATACGCTTGACAGCCCCTAAATGTGAATCTCTAGGGCTAGATTGATATCTAGCACACATGCATACACTGAACTGAATGTCTGGCCTAGAGGCAGTTAAATATAGTAGGGATCCGATCATACCTCTGTATTTCTTGGCATCTACCATGTTACCTTTTACATCAGCCTCCAATGTTGCATTTGTCCCCATGGGTGACTCTATTGGTTTGCAGCTCTCCATGCCAAACTTTTTCAGCATCTCCTTTATGTACTTGGATTGATTTATGAAGTAGCCTTCTCTACATTGTAGAATCTGCAATCCAAGAAAGAACTGTAAATCACCCATTAAACTCATTTCAAACTCATTGGTCATTAGATTTGCAAATTCAGTACATAATGAAGCTTCAGTGGATCCAAACACAATATCATCCACATAGATTTGCACAATTAGTATATTCTTACCTTGGGTCTTGGAAAATAATGTTTGATCAATTTTACCTCTTGTGTAGCCCTTTTTGGTGAGGAATGAACTCAGTCTGTCGTACCATGCCCTAGGAGCCTGCTTTAAACCATACAAAGCCTTATGCAGTTTAAAGACATGATTAGGAAGATCATCATTTTCAAAACCAGGGGGTTGTTCCACAAAGACTTCTTCCTTTACAAAGCCATTTAGAAAGGCACTTTTTACATCCATTTGCTGCAATTTAATTCCATGGGACGCCGCAAATGCTAACAATATTCTAATGGCTTCTAACCTTGCAACTGGAGCATATGATTCTTCAAAATCAACTCCAAATTCTTGGTTATACCCCTTAGCCACCAACCGAGCCTTGTTCCTCATAACAACTCCTTCTTCATTAAGCTTATTTTTATAAACCCATTTGGTTCCAATAACAGGATGAGATGAGGGTCTGGGAACAAGTTTCCAAACCTGATTTCTTTCAAATTGATTTAATTCTTCATGCATGGCATTTATCCAAGATTCATCTCTTAAAGCTTCCTCTACATTTTTAGGCTCAACTTGAGATACAAGGGCTAGCTGATCTAATTCATCAACTGTTTTAAGCTGAGATCTAGTTTTCCTCGGTTCATTAATTCCTCCAATGATGTTATCTAGAGGATGATCTCTGAGAAATCTCAGATTTTCAGAATTGTTACCTGGGATGATCTCTCCTTCGGGTTGATCATTGGAATCACCTTGCTTTGGTTCTGCTTCAGTCTCCATTGGTTCCTCTTTGCCTTCCAGAAATTCCCCATCTTCATCTTTGCCTACCTGTCCAGTTTTGTCAAAGTCATTATTTTCATCAAATGTGATATGTGGGGATTCTTCAACTAGCTGATCTTTGGTGTTGTAGACTCTATAGGCTCTTGATCGGTCAGAGTATCCCAAGAAGATTCCTGGGTCATTCTTTGGTTCAAATTTGTCCAATGATCTCTTGTCATTGTTATGAATAAAACACCTTACACCGAAGATCCTAAAATGAGCTAGAGATGGCTTCTTACCTTTGAACACCTCATATGGAGTTTTCGCACTAGATGGTCTTACCATTGCCCTGTTTACAATATAACATGTTGTATTGACCGCCTCAGCCCAAAATCTTCTTGGAAGATTGGCTTCAACTAACAAGGTTCTGGCCATTTCAACAAGTGTGCGATTCCTTCTTTCCACCACTCCATTTTGCTCTGGCGTCCTTGGTGAGGAGAACCTGTGATTTATTCCTTTGTTCCTGCAGAATTCATCAAACTCTGAATTTTCAAATTCTCCCCCATGATCAGATATTATTGAACACACTTTGGACTTACCATCCTGCTTCATTCTTCTGTAAAAATCCTGAAATTCATGAAAGGCATCGTTTTTATGTGATAAAAACATTACCCATGTGAATCTAGAGAAATCATCAACTAGTACATAACCGTACCTCTTACCACTAAGACTAGCAGTTCTTGTTGGGCCAAAAAGGTCCATGTGCACAAGTTCTAGTGGTCTAGAAGATTGACTTTCAGTTCTACCTTTGAATGATTTTCTTGTTTGCTTACCTTGGGTACATGATTCACATACTTTGACATTTTGAGCAAACGAAATTTCAGGTAAACCAGAAACCATTTTATTCTTAACCAATTTGTGCAGCACCCTGTAGCTAACATGCCCTAGCCTTCGGTGCCACAACCAAGTCAGGTCCTCCTTCTTGGCGGTGAGGCACAAGTTGGAGTGGGCAGGATCATCCAAGTCTATCATGTAGACATTATTTACTCTCTTGCCCATAAACTTAACTTTAGCCGAATTTGGTTCAAGAATTTTACAGATCTTAGAATCAAAGACTACTTGATGGCCTTTGTCGCATAGCTGACTGATGCTTAGAAGATTATATTCCAGGCCATCCACTAGCAGTACATCTTCAATGCAATTTGTAGATGTCTTACCTACCTTACCTTTTCCAATGATCTTGCCTTTGTTATTTCCTCCAAATGTCACATGTCCTCCATCTTTTGAGTTTAGCTCGGAGAATTTTGCCTTGTCCCCTGTCATATGTCTTGAGCAGCCACTATCTAAGTACCACTTGTTGTGTATAGCTGCCAAACACACCTGCATCACAAGTTACACAGAAACTTTTGGACCCCAATGGTACCCGGGTCCAAGATAGCTTGTGAAATTATGAAATTGCTGCAGTAATCCTTTGGGAACCCAGATTCTGTTAGAGCAGTGTAAATTTTTATTTCTGAACTTGTTCAGGTTGGGTTGCTTTTGTTCTAAATCTTCTTTAATCTGAGTCCACCTTTGTGTATTCAAGTTTTCATTTTGTTTTACCCGAGAAAACCTGTGATTTCTGTTTGCTTGTCTGGCCATGGTCGACATTTGGTATGTCTGTGGTCGACCATCGCGTCTCCAGAACTCAGCGTCTGTTCTGGCAGCACCTCTGGTCGACATCTGGTGTACCTGTGGTCGACCACTGCTTCTCCAGTAACCAGCGCCTGTTCTGGCAGATCCTCTGGTCGACAGATGAAGGGTCTGTTGTCGACCAGCCTGTCTCCAGACATCTTGTTTTCCAGATTTATGTCTTTTAACTTGGTTTAGTCCTTGGTTTGTTTGGTGATTTCTGTGAATTTGGGTTTCTTGTTTATTATTTTGAATCTTATATTGATTGACTGTTTTCTCTTTAAAATTTCTCTCTTCCTTGGTGACATTGTTCCTTTTGGAGGAGCATTCAGCTACATCCTCTTGTTTATCTTGGTATAGATTAATCAGGGGCCTTTTTCCTTTTAAGTCAGCAATCCCAGTTACGATTTTTATTTGGAATTCCTTTTTAGCCGTAGGATTGTATCCTAACCCTTCTTTTTGAAAGTTTACTTTTATTCCCAAGACAGCATTTAAGTTTTCTTGACCTTGAGTCATTTTTTCCAAGGTCTCCTGTTTGTTTTTCAGGTCACTCTTAATTCTTTCTATTTCTCTTAGGAGTTGGTTATTTTCTTCCTTGAGTGAATTGTTTCTTTCTTGACTTAACTTAGTTTCCTGTTCATATTCTTGAGTCTTTAGTTTTAACTCATCAATGTCGTTTTTTAGCATTTCATTCTCTTCGGACATTCTCTTGTGGTTTTCTTCATCTAAGTCCATTTGATTCAGCTTGTTTTTCAGTGACTTGATTTCCATTTCTAGTTCAGTTTTGTTTTCCATTGAATTGCTGTCTTTATTCAGTTGACTGATCTTCTTCTTCAAATGTTTATTTTCCTTTCTTATTCTTTCATAAGTATCAAGCAATTCTGAATATACTTCTTCCCAATCCGAACTAGAGAAGTCTTGAAATGGGGAACTTACCTCAAGATCACTGTTGTCTCCCTTGGCCATCAGACAGAGCTTTCCTTCTTCTTCCTCGGAAGTTGTTTCCTCTTCACTGCTCTCTTCCTCCTCACTCCAAGTGCTAATCATCGCCTTGGGTTTCTTGCCTTTCCACTTGAAGCTTGATTTCTTAGGAGCTTCTGGACATTCAGCCTTCATATGTCCAGGCTGCCTGCAATTGTAGCAAATGAGTTTGTTAGAAGGAGCCTTATGTTTATCAGATTTAAACTGGGATGACTTCCTTACCATGCCCTTTGGATTTCTGAATCCTTTACCTTCCTTCCGCAGGAATTTTTTAAATTTTCTTGTAAGCATGGCTAGCTCATCAGATTCTTCACCTGAGCTAGATGAGTCATCATTGTCAGACACCTCAGAGGTGCTTGTCTTAGTCTTTAGGGCAAGTTGCTTCTTTTTCTTGCCCTCATCTTCCTTTCTCTTCAGATTGACCTCATAGGCCATCAGGGATCCTACTAACTCATCCACTGTCATTGTTGTGAGATCCTTTGAGTCCTCAATGACTGTGGCCTTGGTATGCCACATCGATGTGAGAGACCTTAAAATCTTCCTCACTAATTCCTGCTCTTTGTATGTCTTCCCTAAGCTCTTCAAGCCATTAGTCAATTGTACTAATCTGGCATACATCTCAGAAATACTTTCATCATTTTTCATCCTAAACATCTCATATTCTGAGACTAGCATATTTGCTTTTGTCTCTCTTACCTCGGAAGTACCTTCGTAGATTACCTTTAGACGATCCCACATTTCTTTGGCTGTTGCGCATTGGGAAACTCTTGAGAATTCTGTGGGGTGTAGTGAGCACTGCATCACGTTCATGGCTCCCCAGTTGACAGTTGATTTCCTGACCTGTTCTCTGGTCCAGGTTTCTTCATCTTCCGGTAGCTCAAAAGGTCCGCGGCTCACTACCCTCCACATCGCGTGGTCTTGCGCACGTAAGAACACCTGCATACGATTTTTCCAATAAGAATAATCAGTTCCATCAAAATATGGAGGTCTAGTTACAGAGTGCCCCTCAGCTATGAGGCTTTTAGAGTTCAGTCCGCCCGGTCTCTCCTGGTTGTTAGACCACATTTTTGGAGAACCTGCTCTGATACCACGTGTTGGATACGGACTGAATAGATCTAGAGGGGGGGTGAATAGATCTTTCCCCCTTTTTGATAATTTACTGACTATCGACCAGATGTGCTACTGGTAATTAATGAATCATAGAACTAATGCGGATAGTAAAGATGCAAGCATACGTATAGGAAATCAAACACACACAAGCACACCACAAGAAAGGATTTTTAAGGTGGTTCAGTCTCTTCCTGAGACTTACATCCACCCCTTGCTTAACTCAAGCAAGGCTTCACTATGAGAATCTCTGATCTCAACCAAAACACAGCTGACACACAGCTTGTACCTGCTGACACACAGCTTGATTCTGCTGCCTCACAGCTTGACAATAATTGTAATCAGAAATGAAAAGATGATAAGAACAGGTGATGAAAGACAGGACTGAATATTGGCGTGTGTAGAAGAATAGGTGTTCAGCCTGGGACTTGATCACGCTTATGAAGAAGCCTAGACTCCCTGTTGATCTTCCAGTCAGTTGCCTTCGATTGTTCTGCTGCTGGAGATCACACAGTCTTGAGCTAAGTCTTCCTTCTGCAGCAACGAGATTGCCTTTAACCTTTCTGCAGATTTTTGATTGGTGGAGAGCTCCTTCTTCCTCTTCTGTGTGTATCTTCCTTGGCTTCTATTCCGTGCTCTCTCACCGCTTCCTTCTTCGTGATTAGTTGCCTTATATTCTTCATATAGCTCTTTTTATTTTCAAGAATAAAGTTCTTCCCGCTCAATTTTCAGATCGAGCGCCAATCTGCTAGAAAACAGGGATCGGTTTAAATCCAATCGTTAGAACGAGTTTGACCACTTCTAAGCAAGATTGTTTCCTTGATTCCCGTGCGGAAGCTTATCTCCTGAGCAGCCCAACAACCTGCAACAACCATCTGCAGGTTTTAAGGAACCAAAACAGAATTCGGTTAGAGTTCGGTTTTGGACGATATATAAACCCGTGGTCGACCATGACCCTGTCGCTGGTCGACAATGGGCAGTCCCCAGACGGCCGGTTCTTCTGGCTGAAACTCACGTCGCCCGTTGGTCGACCACAGCCTGGTCGCTGGTCGACAGGGGGCAGTTTCCAGATGGCCAGCAGTTCTGTCTGTTGCTTCTATCTTTTCTGTGGTCGACCAGAGGCGGGGCTTTGGTCGACAGCCAAGATGCTTCCATAAGACATATGATCTGATGCTTTTCTGGTTGAGTTCGTTGGTCGACCATAACCACTTCCCTGGTCGACAAGCGGCCTTTGACACTTCTTCTGATTTGTTGATTCCACTTGGATTTCAGTGGACCTGAAATTACTTAACTTATCAGAGGTAAATTGAATGAGTCCAATGCTTTGAAGGAACAATCAAACCACTTGTATTTGTTATGAAACAAGATAGAACTTGATTAATCAAACATATCCTATTGTCATCATCAAAACCAAGGGATGCACAACATACAACGCCTTCACAGGCCAGCCGCCAGCTTCCAACTCCAGTCTTTGACTACAACGCCTTCACAGGCCAGCCGCCAGCCTTCAACTCCAATCTTCGGCTACAACGCCTTCACAGGCCAGCCGCCAGCTCCCAGCTCCAGTTTTGGCCACAATCCTTTCATAGGTCGGCCAACCAGTCCCAACCCCAATCCTGGCTTTGGGTTGTGATACTTTCCAAGTCCATCTGGCCAGCCCAGCTCCAGTTTCTCAACCCAATATGAACAACATTGCCAGCCAACGACATAAAGACAGCCAATACTCAGGCGTCGACCTATAACCGACGCATTCTAGAGCCAATTCCCAGCTCTAACCTCGTAGGTCGCTGTATCCTGACAAACCTACTCTAACCTCATACAGCACGGGCTTTCCTCTCCAAGGAATTAGCCCCCAGCGTTTGGTCTCTACCCCTACTCCCCCAGTACCCATCACTCAACTCCCTGTACTCAAAATCCAAACCCAGTCCTCTATTCCAACGCCTGAAAATCGGGTGAACCAGGTCTATTGCACTCCATGCCAGCACATAGTAGGGAAGAATCAAGCACGACTAACAGTAAGTGGTCGCCAATCCCTACACTTAACACTGTTCCATGGAACAAGAAGGGGAACAACTCAGCAAATAACAACATCAAAATCTAGAAATTATCATTAATACTCTATAAAAGGGAGCCCAAGACATGCCCTTGGGGTAACAAAAGACATATAGCCCGGACAACCAAAAAAGAAAGGAGGAAGAGAGGTGATACAATCATATCCCAGGCTCGCCCCCCTCCAGAGCCGTCAGGCGAGACTCCGTAGCAGCCAGCTCCGCCTTCAAGGTCGACGCAAGCTGCACGCTAGCCTCGACCCCTGTCTCGGCAGCCTGCCACTCATCCCTGGCGAGCTCCACGGCTCGCCACTGCTCCTCCAGGGCCTTCTCCAAGGCCTCGGATATGCTCTCTGCCTCATGCAGCTGCACGGCACGGTCCCTAGCAAGTGACACGGCCGCATCAGTGCACCTCCCCTGCTCGGCCGCCGCCAATGCGAGCTGTGCCCGCTGCTAGCCGCTGGGCCCTCTGCTCCTGAGCCTCCAAGAGTCACAGGTACTCTGCCCAGATGCCAGCCAGGCCGGACATCCAGAGCTCACGCGGGAAGCCAAGGCCGTGGTAGCCCTGGGTACAGTCCCTCAGCCGCTGTCGAAGCTCCTCTGGAGAAGGCAGGGGGTCGCCTCCTAGGTACCCTCGGACCCGCTGGAGTAAGGCCACACCCACGCTGGCATCCAGCAACGACTCTGATGGCGAAACAGACGTAGGCCACTCGATCCCCAGCTCCAGGGAAGAGTGGCCCATCTCAGCCAGTACATCGGAAGGACCTGCACAATCTTGTCAAATGGTCAGCAACATCTGGGACTTCCCTGTGATAAGACAAGGTGAAAAACCTGAGAAAGGTCCCAACAGGTTCGCTCCATGGCCATCACTCTTGCTCATCCCCATCGGTCGGTGAATCCTCACCTGAGCTACCTGAAAAAGGGGGAACAACTGGGTGAGCGAACGCTCAGTAGGTAATAACATGCAAGTTTAAGTGATTAACCAATTAATTACAATTATATGCGAGAAAATAAGTAACGAAACGAAGTGATGAAATGACGAAACAACAATATAAAAAGAAGGCAAGATAATGATATAACTGGAAATTGGCCACTCAAGCAAAAACTATCCAAGTCAAGAAAAATTCAAGTAATAGATTATTGTCGTAGACATCACGCTACTCATGCACTCGGTGCAATGCCTCACCATGTCATTCAAACTCCCCGGGACACAAGTACTTTTCGGGTGCTCCTCCCGGGACCAGACCGGGCCCTTATGATGCGTTGGCATTGATTTATTGGATCCAAGATCTCAAGTTATGTCTAGACATTAATCCAGCAAAATGGTCAAAATTCAAGATATAGAACTTACCTCAAACAAAAATTTCAAGGGTAAGTTGAAGTAGACATCATGTCTAGAAAGTTCAAGTTATCAAGAACCAATCAGGTCTGTGAATTCAAACACAATAACCACGGAAAACATTTTTGGAAGATAAGCGGTCTAAACTGGACTGCTCAAACCATACATGGTCTAAAATGGACCGTTCAGAACAGAAAAAGGTTGAGGATCAGCCCCACCGAAGTCAAGGATAAACGGTCGATATGGGGCCGCTCTGGATAGAACGGTCAGAAGTGGGCCGCACGAAGCTAGAAGAACAGGAAGCCCAAGAATAAGGTAAACGGGTCTTGTAGGGCTGCTCAATAGATAGAACGGTCCAATATGATCCGCTCTATAACATGGACGGTTTTAACCAGTCCGTTCCACATAGCTTATTATAATAAACTAGAAATCTACCCAAATGGGCTCCGGGCTGCCATCAGTGGGGCAGAACTGAACCAGGGTCCAGCCCACTCTCCACTGGTCAGCCTAGGGCTTATTGGGTCGATCCAAACCTGATTTGGTCGAAGGTAGAACAAGGTTAATCGACCAATATAAGTGGCACTTGGCCAAGGAATGCACGGTTCATGATAGGCCGCCCACTAAGATTTAGCGGTCCCTTTTGGGCCGTTCAAGCCTCAGTGGGTCCAAGTTGAGCCGTGACTCACAACAAGACAATCCAAGCAGTTCGATCACGTACACAGGTTTAGGTCTTGATGGTACAACCTGCCCGGTGTCCTAGTGGGAATCCCAGGCTCGCGGGGGCTTACAAAGGTCCCGTAATGAAGGTCCTAGTCTGACGGAAGGAATATCCAGCAGAGAGTTCCAACCATTACAAGGAAATAAGGCTATCAATCAACGGAAACCAGTATGGCGGTCAGTCAATCCTACAGGAGTAGAACGACTGTCAAACAAACCTAATAGCATGAAATCATGTTTGAATTAACATATTGAAATAAATCAAGGCCATGATGAAAGAATAGTCAAACATTCTGAAATCTGTTCTCACATGTGTTCTTTTTTCTTATGGGTTGTTAACCTATCATTAGCCACAAATCTACTAAGTTAAATCATCCTAAAAAGGCAAACAAGCAGTTCTGTTTAATTGGGCGGTCCAGTCAGAGCCGCTCACGGGCCTCGGCGGTTGCACGACAGGCCGTTCACTCCCTTTCAGGTCTGAAGGCCTGCTAGGGTTGAGCGGTCCGTAATGTGCCGCTGGGGTCAGAGAACGGTCTGGGTCTGGCCGCTTAATGACAGGACGGTTAGGGTTCTGCCGCACAAACTACGAAACAAGACAAAAGTACAATACATGAACGGTTAGGAACTAGCCGCCTGCCCTGGATGGGTGGTCTATCGTGAGGCCGCGCAATTCAGATCAACCCTCCACTCCTTCACCTTGCCCGTCTTTGGCGGGGTTGGCTAGGGTTAGGAACAAAGTTAAATACGCACAATGTAAAGCATAAAAATTAGGGCTTTTATAATCAATAGAACAAGAACAAAAAATTTTACAAGATAGCATGATCAATTTAATGTTTAATGCCTGCAATCCCTACTTGAATCAAGATGGAACGTAGTTAACCCTAGTTCTAGCATGCTTATATTAAAACTCAAAATCCTAGCAGGATACTATATGAAATTTAGGGCTTTCTAGATCAATGGAAAGAGGACAGTATGACGCTTCTATTGATATATGATAGTTAGGGTTTGGCTTGCTATCACCTACCTTAATCGGAGGATGAAGGAAGAAGAGGGAAGTTGACGCGCTCGGTACACACCGTCGGTAATCGCCAGAATCCTCCCTCGATCGAGCTCCTCTTCGGCGACCACAGCAACTAAACTATTCTAGGCTGGCTTAGGATCATTTTTATAGGTTCAATTGGGTCTGGGGAGTCCTAATCGCGAAGATAGAGTCCTTGCACCACGGACGTGCGAGATTCGTGCGAGATCGAGTCAATCCGCCACTCCGCCGCCAAATACTCCTCCTAGGGTTAGAGTTTCGAAGATTAACCAGAGGGGAAACGAAGAGTTAATCCTAGACTTTCATTTGCATCCAATTTTAGCTTAAATGGTCGGGTATTGGGCTCGAATTTCGCGTTTTAAGGTCCAATTATGCTAAGTGTGGTTTTGGGCCTTCATTTGTTAATTCAGCTTGTTTACGAATTTTATTTGGGCCGGTCGGAGAAGACAATTTTTCTTAACATTTCATCCTTTTCAAGATTCTAATGTTTCCATATTTTTACAAAATGTTCAAAAGTTTACTTATCCTATTTCTTAAAGAATTTCTTATTAATTTCTCGAAATTTTTATTCTTTAATAAATCGGGGTACTACACCCTCCCCCACTTAAAAGAATTTGGTCCTCCAAATTCACTGCATTCCGGAAAATGGGGAGCGAGATGATTTACCTAGAATAAGTCGGGATACTGCTTCCGCATGGTATCTTCTGATTCCCAAGTAGCCTCTTCAGTTCCACGCCGACTCCACTGAACTTTAACCATGGGTATAGAACGATTCCTGAGCTGCTACTACTTACGATCCAGAATCTTGATAGGTCTTTCTTCATAGGTCAAGTCTTCCTTCAGTTCTAAATTCACATGCTGAATAACATGAGTGGGGTCATACACATACTTCCGCAGCATAGACACATGGAAGACATTGTGTACTCCTGATAACTGAGGTGGTAGTGCTAAGCGGTAAGCAACCTCCCCCACTCTTTCCAGAATTTCGAATGGACCAACATATCTTGGACTCAACTTGCCTTGAATGCCAAACCTTCGAATCCCTCTCATGGGAGAAACCTTTAGAAACACATGCTCACCAACGTGGAATTTCAAGGCTCTCCTTCTGTTGTCAGCATAGTTCTTCTGTCTTGATTGTGCTACTTGCAACCGATCTCTGATAATACGGATATTCTTGGATGATTCAGAAATGAGATCTGGTCCTAGCCATTGCTTCTCATCTACCTCCTCCCAACATAATGGAGATTGACAGCTTCTTCCATACAGTGCTTCAAACGGAGTCATCTGAATGTTGGATTGATAACTGTTGTTGTAGGCGAATTCAATAAAGCCAAGTGATCACTCCAACTACCTCCAAAATCAATCATGCAGGATCTAAGCATATCTTCCACTATTTGGTTGGTTCTTTCAGTCTGTCCATCTGTTTGTGGATGAAAAGCAGTACTGAAATTCAGACGGGTTCTCAAAGATTCTTGCAGTCCTTTCCAAAAATGTGAAGTGAATCTGGGGTCTCTATCAGACACAATGCTAACTGGAATTCTATGGAGTCTTACCACTTCCTTCATATACAAAGCAGCTAAGACGTCAACTGACCACTTAGACTTAATGGACAAGAAATGAGCAGACTTAGTCAATCTATCCATAATAACCCATATTGCATCAAATCCACTACGAGTTTTAGGGAGACCCATAATAAAATCCATGTCAATACTCTCCCACTTTCATTGGGGTATACCAAGTGGTTTCAATTTCCCTGCAGGTCTGAAATGCTCAGCCTTGACTTGCTAACACACCAAGCACCTACTCACGTATTCTGCAATTTCCTTCTTCATATTCGGCCACCAAAAGGATCTGTTCAAATCCTTAAACATCTTGGTACCTCTCGGATGAATAGTATATCTGGATCTATGAGCTTCTTCAAGAATCTTATTCTTTATTTCAGCTACATTAGGTACACAGGTTCTTCCTTGAAACAACAATCTGCCATCGTCAGCTACCATGAAATTAGGTCTGTTACTCAAACTCTCCTTGATCTCTACCAATTCTGGGTCATTGTCCTGCAAAGACTTGATTTCCATTAACAATCCTGGTCTGAGTTGAATCTGAGCGATCGTAACCCGATCCTTGTCAACATTGAGATCCAAACTAGCTAACTGTTCCAACAGTCTCCATTCTTGCAACATGAGATGCGACAACTTAGCTATTGGCTTGCGACTCAAAGCATCTGCTACTACATTTCTTTTTCCAGGATGATACTCTATAGAGAAGTCAAAGTCTTTTAAATACTCAAGCCACCTTCTCTGCCTCATATTGAGTTCATTCCGAGAAAACAAATACTTCAAACTCTTATGATCTGAGAACATTGTAAATGTCTCTCCATACAAGTAGTGCCTCTATATTTTCAAAGCGAACACCATCGCTGCAAGTTCCAAATCATGAACAGGATAGTTCTCTTCATGCTTCCTCAATTGTCTAGAAGGATAGGCTATCACTTTCCCATGATGCATGAGCACACAACCTAGACCAATGCCTAAAGCATCAGTATACACCATAAAACCTCCTTCTCCAGATGGTAAAGCCAACACGGGGGCAGTAGTTAGACATTCCTTCATGGTCTGAAAACTTCTTTCGTAATCCGTTGACCAATCAAATTTGTTCTCCTTGAGGGTTAATCTTGTCAAAGGCACCACAAGTTTGGAGAAATCCTTAATAAACCTCCGGTAATAGCCTGCTAGGCCTAGGAAACTTCTAACTTCAGTTACATTAGTAGGCCTATGCCAATTCTTCACTGTCTCTACCTTCGAGGGATCAACAGAAATACCTTCCTTTGTAATAATATGCCCTAGAAAGGACACCTCTTGCAATCAGAATTCACACTTACTAAACTTGGCGTATAATTGATGGTCTTTCAATATTTGCAATGTCATCCTCAGATGTTCAGCATGCTCCTCCTCATTCTTAGAATAAATCAAGATGTCATCAATAAACACCATGACCCATTCATCAAGATAGGGCCGAAACACATCGTTCATCAACTACATGAAAGCTACGGGTGCATTCGTTAGACCAAAAGGCATAACTACAAATTCAAAATGCCCATACCTGCTACGAAATGCCGTCTTATAAATATCATTATCCTTGATCCGCAGCTGATGGTATCCAGATCGAAGATCAATCTTAGAAAAATACTGAGCTCCTGCTATTTGATCAAATAACTCGTCAATTCTTAGCAATGGGTATTTGTTCTTGATAGTCAGCTGGTTCAATTACCGATAATCGATACACAACCTCATCGAGCCATCCTTCTTCCGGACGAATAATACTGGGACTCCTCATGGAGATGTACTTGGACGAATGAACCCATTCTCCAGCAAATCCATTAAGTGTTGCTTCAATTCCCTCAGCTCTGCGGGAGACATACGATAATGAGCTTTAGAAACAGGGGTTGCACCAGGAACTAAATCAATAGAAAAGATAACCTCTCTCTCTGGCGGAAGTCCTGGCAAATCCTCAGAAAAGACATCCAGAAAATCTCGAATGACAGGAATATCCTTAATCTCAATCTTCTTCTCAGGGGTCACATAGACAAAGGCTAGAAAAGCCTGACATCCTCTCCTCATCAACTTATCAGCTCGAAGGGTCGAAATAAGTGGCACAGACTTATGGTGCCTAACCTCTATAAAAGAAAGTCCAGGGTGTCTAGAAAAAGACACAGAACTAGAACTGCAATGAACATTTGCCTCATACTTAGCCAACCAATCTGCTCATAAAATTACATCATAATTCTTCATATCCATGCAAACCAAATCAGCTGGCAAGTTCTGTTCATTAATCATAACCTTACTAGAAGGATAGAAATACTTAATTGCTGAACTAGAACCAATAGGGGTTGAAATCTCTAACGAAGAATTCATCAAGACCGGCTTCACATCCACAGACTTAGCAAATTTTCGAGAAACAAAAGAATGAGTGGCACCGGTATCAAAGAGAATGAATGCTGGCTTATCATGAATAATAAGAGTATCTTCAACGAGTCCACCCTCCTCGGTGGTTCCTGTATCATCTTCTTGTAGGGCTTGGAGCTTGCCCTGCTGCTTCTTGTTTCCTTGTGGCTTGGTCGGAGCAGCTTGATCTGATAGAAGGGGACACTCAGGGATACGATGGTCCCTGCTACCACAACGCAAACAGGCGCCCAGCTTGCGCCAGCACTCTTCCATCCTATGACCGGGACGGTCACAATACTTGCACATGCCCTTAAATGGCACAATTGGGCCTTGTCTTCATTCTTCGGTACCTTGCCCTTCCACGAACCAGACCCGCCGTTGGGCCTCTTCTTGCCATTGCCAGGTTTGGTACTCCCGGAACCAGCAGGCTGTTCCTTCTTAACATTTTCCCCACGGATTCTCTCCGTCATCTCCAAGGTGTCTTCCAAGACTTGAGCTTTCCTCACCATCTCTACATACGTCGGAATTTCCAATGGAGCTAACTGATTAATATAATGTAACTTCAGTCCGTTGAGAAAATGCTTGGCCTTCATCTTCTCCATAGATATCAAGTGAGTGGCATAACGAGATAATCGAGAAAACTGAGCTTCATACTCAGCCACAGATAGATTCCGCTGCTTCAAAGCAGCAAACTCAGCCGCTTTCTTCTCTTGTACTCTATCAGAAAAATATTTACCGTTGAAGAGTTCCTCAAACTCCTTCCATGAGGCTTGTCTATCATTGAGGGTAGCCTTCGCTGCATCCCACCATGTTCTCGCATCACGTTCTAGCTGGAAGGTCGTTAAAAGAACATGCTCCTGGTCACTGCACTGCATCACTTCGAAGATCCTCTCCATCTCCTTTAGCCAGTGTTTGGCTTCATCGGGGTCGGTCGAGCCTCCAAAACATGGGGGATTCATCCCACGAAAGTTCCGGTGAAGATCGCCAGCTCCGTGGTTCGCCGCTCCTCCTTGGGCCACTTGCTGCAAGGCCCGAGTAAGTCCTTGAACCGTTCGCTGCATGTCTCGCCATTGCGCGCGCTCGGCTGCCATTAGAACGTCCTACACGTAGAATAAATTATTTTAGGATCATTTAGAAGGGATAGTTTTTGAATTAAGTTATTACTTAACCCAAGTCTCTACCCAATCTCACTAGGTTGGATTCTTAGACTTATAACAAGATTATAGGTTCTACGACATCACTTAGAACCCTAGAACTGAGAAAACCTAGAAATATTAGAAACCTAGGCTCTGATACCACCTAACTGTCACGCCCCGACGCGGAATATCGAGACTGGCAGTAGAAACAAGTAATAATAATATGTTGATTTACATACATGATATGCTAAAGCTAAAAGATTACACAACACAATAAAAAAAATAACTCCATTCACTAAATAATCATTTAACTAATCCATGTTTCCAACCACATAAACTCCCTTAAACAACTTTCGACATAACATCCACTTGACACTACAACAATTACTGACTTCGAATTTACAATTCTTCCACCACACTCTAAAACATAAATAGACACAAACAACTATGACTGGCTCCACATGCTTCTAACAGGTTCGCTCCATGGCCATCACTCTTGCTCGTCCCCATCGGTCAGTGAATCCTCACCTGAGCTACCTGAAAAAGGGGGAACAACTGGGTGAGCGAACACTTAGTAGGTAATAACATGCAAGTTTAAGTGATTAACCAATTAATTATAATTATATGCGAGAAAATAAGTAACGAAACGAAATGATGAAATGACGAAACAACAATATAAAGAGAAGGCAAGATAATGATATAACTGGAAATTGGCCACTCAAGCAAAAACTATCCAAGTCAAGAAAAATTCAAGTAAAAGATTATTGTCGTAGACATCACGCTACTCATGCACTCGGTGCAATGCCTCGCCATGTCATTCAAACTCCCTGGGACACAAGTACTTTTCAGGCGCTCCTCCCGAGACCAGACCAGGCCCTTATGATGCGTTGGCATTGATTTATTGGATCCAAGATCCCAACTTATGTCTAGACATTAATCCAGCAAAATGGCCAAAATTCAAGATATAGAACTTACCTCAAACAAAAATTTCAAGGGTAAGTTGAAGTAGACATCATGTCCAGAAAGTTCAAGTTATCAAGAACCAATCAGGTCTGTAAATTCAAACACAATAACCACGGAAAACATTTCTGGAAGATAAGCGGGCTAAACTGGACCGCTCAAACCATACACGGTCTAAAATGGACCGTTCAAAACAGAAAAGGGCTGAGGATCAGCCCCACCGAAGTCAAGGATAAACGGTCGATATGGGGCCGCTCTGGATAGAACGGTCAGAAGTGGGCCGCATGAAGCTAGAAGAATTGGAAGCCCAAGAACAAGGTAAACGGGTCTTGTAGGGCCGCTCAATAGATAGAACGGTCCAATAAGATCTGCTCTATAACATGGACGATTCTAACCAGTCCGTTCCACATAGCTTGTTATAATAAACCAGAAATCTACCCAAATGGGCTCTGGGCTGCCATCAATGGGGCAGAACTGAACCAGGGTCCAACCCACTCTCCACTGGTTAGCCTAGGGCTTATTGGGTCGATCCAAACCTGATTTGGTCGAAGGTAGAACAAGGTTAATCAACCAATATAAGTGGCACTTGGCCAAGGAATGCATGGTTCATGATAGGCCGCCCACTAAGATGAGCGGTCCCTTTCGGGCCGTTCAAGCCTCAGTGGGTCCAAGTTGAGCCATGACTCACAACAAGACAATCCAAGCGGTTCGATCACGTACACAGGTTCAGGTCTTGATGGTACAACCTGTCCGACGTCCTAGTAGGAATCCCAGGCTCGTGGGGGCTTACGAAGGCCCCATAATGAAAGTCCTAGTCCGACGGAAGGAATATCCGGCAGAGAGTTCCAACCATTACAAGGAAATAAGGCTATCAATCAACGGAAACCAGTATGATGGTCAGTCAATCCTACCGGAGTAGAACGACTGTCAAACAAACCTAATAGCATGAAATCATGTTTGAATTAACATATTGAAATAAATCAAGGCCATGATGAAAGAATAGTCAAACATTTTGAAATATGTTCTCACATGTGTTCTTTTTTCTTATGGGTTGTTAACCTGTCATTATCCATAAATCTACTAAGTTAAATCATGCTAAAAAGGTAAACAAGCAGTTCTGTTTAATTGGGCGGTCCAGTCAGAGCCGCTCACGGGCCTCGACAGTTGCATGACAGGCCGTTCACTCCCTTTCAGGTCCGAAGGCCTGCTAGGGTTGAGCGGTCCGTAATTTGTCGCTGGGGTCAGAGAACGGTCTGGGTCTGGCCGCTTAATGATAGGACGGTTAGGGTTCTGCCGCGCAAACTATGAAACTAGACAAAAGTACAATACAGGAACGGTCAGGAGCTAGCCGCCTGCCCTGGATGGGCGGTCTATCGTGAGGCCGCGCAATTCATATCAACCCGCCACTCCTTCGCCTTGCCCGTCTCCGGCGGGGTTTGCTAGGGTTAGAAACAAAGTTAAATACGCACAATGTAAAGCATAAAATTAGGGCTTTTATAATCAATAGAACGAGAACGAAAAGTTTTACAAGATAGCATGATCAATTTAATGTTTAATGCTTGCAATCCCTACTTGAATCAAGATGGAACGTAGTTAACCCTAGTTCTAGCATGCTTCTATTAAAACTCAAAATCCTAGCAGGATACTAGATGAAATTTAGGGCTTTCTAGATCAATGGAAAGAGGACAAGATGACGCTTGTATTGATATATGATAGTTAGGGTTTGGCTTGCTATCACCTACCTTAATCGGAGGATGAAGGAAGAAGAGGGAAGTTGACGCGCTTGGTACACACCGTCGATAATCGCCAGAATCCTCCCTCGATCGAGCTCCTCTTCGGCCGCCACATCAACTAAACTATTCTAAGGTGGCTTAGGATCATTTTTATAGGTTCAATTGGGTCTGGGGAGTCCTAATCGCGAAGATAGAGTCCTTGCACCACGGACGTGCGAGATTCGTGCGAGATCGAGTCAATCCGCTACTCCGTCGCCAAATACTCCTCCTAGGGTTAGGGTTTCGAAGATTAAACAAGGGGGAAATGAAGAGTTAATCCTAGCCTTTCATTTACATCCGATTTTAGCTTAAATGGTTGGGTATTGGGCTCGAATTTCATGTTTTAAGGTCCAATTAGGCTAAGTGTGGTTTTGGGCCTTAATCTGTTAATTCGGCTTATTTACGAATTTTATTTGGGCTAGTCGGAGAAGATAATTTTTCTTTACGTTTCATCCTTTTCAAGATTCTAATTTTTCCAGATTTTTACAAAATGTTCCAAATTTTACTTATCCTATTTCTTAAGAAATTTCTTATTAATTTCTCAAAATTTTTATTCTTTAATAAATCGGGGTACTACAGGTAACCTCTCCCCCACGATGGTAACGTCCCCTGCTGGAATCGGAGAGGGTGGAGGCTCCCCTATAATCCGGTCGTCCCCGGTGACCATGGGGGGGGACTGAGTGCTCCCCCTGATCATCTTCGACAGGAGCCGACACGTGCTCCCCCTCAGACTCCAGCCCTGGACATAATATAAGATGTCAACACTCTGCCATGAGCCCTAAACCAGAGTCAATAAGGAGAAGCGAAGGAGCTGTATATACCTTCCAACACCGTCTCCATCTCGGCATCCCCGGTAGAAGAGACCTCGGAGGAAGAAGAGCCCGAGCTCTCGTCGGTCTCCATCGTCGCGTTGCCGCTGCCTAAAGAACTAGACGGGGTTTCTGATGAGCCCCTGGCTACGGAAAAATCAGAGACACCTGCACATCCAGAAGCCAAGTCAGGCTACTACCAAATCCAGCCTCACATGAAGACAACTTCCTAGCTAGAGGTGCTAGGCAAGAGGCTCACCAGCTGGGGCGTCCCCCTCGGAAACCCCCTCAATGTCGACGAACTCCTCGTCGCCCCCAGTAGAAGCTTCGATAGCAGGCACGCCTCCTTCTACCCGGGGCGTGCCCCGGGGACGCTCTCCTTCCTCCAGCGGGGAAGAGTACCTGCAATCAACCCAGATAAAAACTTGGCACGGGTGGGTAAAAGTAGAGCAAACCACCATGAAATGACCAAGTACTCAACAACATACCTAAAGGCCCCACACTAGAGGACTCTACCAGCCCTACCGTGCAAGCTGATACCACGGTCGGCACGGATAGAAGAGGTACCTTCGCCAACGACTGTGGCAGTCCGCTCAGCGTGTCCTCGACAATGGGTGGGGGCACCGAAGCCACCTGCCCCGTCTCGCTAGTATAGGATGGTAGGACCACGGAGGGGCCGGCGTCGACCAGCTCCTGGATCATCTCCAAAGTGGCTGCCGCATCCTCACCTGCCAAACAAGCAAACAACTCAAGTCAAGTCAATATTTTCGGCCTGCTGTAAAAGTCCAACAACAACGGGAAGATCCCCTCAATAATAATTGGACACTTACCCGGACAGCTACTAGCCACCGCGGGTGCTAGCCCTCCAGCCTGCTCAGGCGCTCCGCTCAGTACCTCAGCATGGGCCTTGGCCCCGGGCACCTCTGCCTCCTCTGCACAATCCAGAATGTTATGTCAGTAACCAAAAGCAAGCAAAATCGCACCTCACACCTAGTATTAGAAGCCCTTACTTGAACGGGCATCGCCAGTAGCCTTCTACGACTCAAAATCAGGAAAGGTCTCAATATTGGGGGCAGTTTCATCCATCAGACGAAGGAGCCCCTCCATATCTATCTCGTACTCGTCCCCCTCCTCAAGTAGATGTTCCACCTCCCGAGGGGGCGAGAAGGTCGCCTCTGCTCTAGTCTCTACGGGAGCTGCAACAAGACAAATCCAGCAAAATAAGACTAGCCAACCACCATGGCTAAACCAGGCCGGAGCAAAGAAGACAAAGCGACACTTACTCAAGGCTGTCACCGCCTCAACCTACTCGCCAGCTTTGAGTCCCTCAGCGGACTCACCAGCCTCAGCCACCGCAGCCTCAACCCGAGGGTGTTTCTGCCTGGGCTACAAACCTCCGTCCCCACTCCCCGAGGACGCCTCCGTGGAGGGGTGATCCCCCTCTGCCGCAGAACCTATCAAAAAAAAAACATAGCATGATACAATACTCCAATTCTATACCCAAAAATGACAAAGGTAGAAAGGGGGGGTGTTGGAAAGAAAATCTCACCTGAGACGCCGAAGGGGGTCAACGGTAGAGGCACTAGCTGCTCCGGCTTCAGCGCCAGTACCTGGGCCGCCTTCGCAACAACCTCCCGAATGTCCCTTAGAGTTTGAGCACACTCGATCTGGGACACGAACTCCACAGGCCCAGCCGACCCGATCGCATGGCCGATGTGCCGCCTCCAGTCATCGGTCGCCGTGTCAGCAAAGCTCCTTTTAGGGAGGACCCGGTCCAACAAACCTCTGCTCCGGAAGCCGTAGTCTGCCAAGAACTGAACCCACCAAGCCTTAGGTGCCCTTGGTTGAGACACCTTTACCCCAGTCATCGTCGCCGCCGCCGATGCCTGTCTCAGGGGCTTCAGCGCCCCGCCATTGCTTCGGCTCCCAGACAATGAACCCCGGCCACTTTGGGGCCACTACTCCGCTAGTCTCTCAACCTCCCAACGGATCCGAGCGACGCTAGTCCTCAGGTACCCCTTGTCCAGCACAATCGGAGGCAGATCCTCCCTCAGCAAGCGACTCTCCTCTGCCTTCCTGATCGCGGAGGCCTTCTGCCGGTATAGGTGGCTGTGCTCGAACCACCACCTGGCGTAGTGCACGTCAAACCGCCCTCGACGTCCCTGTCTTGGCATCGGGAATTCCTCTGGCTCCCGGTGATAGTAAAAGTCCCACCATGCTGCGGCAAGTAGGTGGGTGTCCTTGCCTCTGTACTGTCTGCCTGCTAAAGGGAACTCTCAATTCGGCGGAATCCCCTGGTCGTACCCAAAATTCCTTGTGAACCGATGCGGGTAATACGACTCCAAGGAACTCATCACCGACCTGTGCAACGTCAACACCGCCGACCGGGTGCTCAACACCCACTCAGCCCGGGACCATGCTTCTGCCAACCCCTGACAGGGGTGGGCGCTGGTCTCCCCTCCACCTGAAGGCCCCAGGAAAAGGCCAGAATCTCTCGTGGTGCTGTCGAAAGGTAGCCCCTCCTCACCCCGGGCGGGCAGGTAGCAAAGAGCTCTCCTAGCCCCCTCCAGCTGTGCCTCTATATCCCCGTCAGGCTGCCCAGTGAAGCTGAATAAGAGCGGTGCCGCCAAGTTCACGACGGTCCCTCGCGTCACCAGTCCCGGAAACAACAACTCAGCCCACACACTGAGATAGTGGGTCGGCAGGAGTATACTCCTCTCTCTCGACGTCGGGTGCGTCGCCAGAACTCCCAGCCCCTGATATATGTTAGCCAGTGCAGTAGGAGCCAAAGCCAACTGTCTCCACTCAGCCAACAAGCAAGCTGGCCACAGCAACTCAGCTCGCAGCAGCCCATCCTCTCTGTGCGGGACCACAAACGTTGCCAACCAATATGCTAAGTAGGCGGCAAGGTGTGTCACGTTCGACAAGCCGTGGGGATTCCACCCCTCATGTGGCGCATAGATGTATCTGGAGTAGGTCCAGAAACGAAGCTCCACCTCAGTATACTCCTCCCACAGAGTCTGGTCCCTGGCGAACTCCTGGTAGAAGCAGAAGGGCCCGTTGTAGAAGTGACGGACCCACACATTCAATGGCACCCTCGGGATTTGTGCGGCTCTCTCTCTCCCTGCCAGTGCCAAGTCCCTCCAGGTCTTCATAAGATACCGATAGCTATAAGGTACTCGGTATCGACCCTGCCCGTCGGTGTGGCTACGGTGGAGGTCATCCAGTACCACCTCCTCGTATCCCTCGCCGCTGATCGGCAATCCAGAAATCCGGAACAGAGACCATAAGTCCAGTGAGGTCTCTCCTTCTGCTGTGGCCACCGTGTTCCATCGGCGGTTGAAGCGCTCCAGCAATGCTTGTAATAGCCCGGTGTAGCACGGGTACGCGTACAAAGCGGCAGTCACCGCGTACCTGACCCCAGCCCGATCTAGCGGCACCCGATAATGGTGAATAACCCCCATTAGCCACTCACTGGCACCTGTTGGGACGGTTTTTTATTTGTTAGGTCATTTTGTTCAGATCGAACAACCAGTTAATTAATAAATAACCAATTGGTTAGTTAACCGCGTAGGCGTGCCAGTCACGTAAGTGACAAGTTTATTGTGCGCTCATTCTGACCCGTGTGGGCGAGAGTGAGATTTGGGTCGGGACCAGTAGTCTGCCATACCATGAAGGCTATGACATTAATTACATCCCCCATGAGGGAGAAAACATTTGATTAATTGCCGAGATAGCGGGCCGTTCGAGGCCGAAACAAGATGCAAAAGTATGAATGTGACGAGGTCACATGAAATGCTTTTATCTATCATGCAGGAGAGGCATGGTTCATTAAGTTGGAGACCCTCGATACGTGGCGGAGGACGTAGGTCCGAAGACCACCATCGCGCATGGCACAGACTTCCGATCGGGAGTAACCTGGACATTCGTCAATGCCATTTGATATACTGGAGGGGGTCTATGCAAGCATGTATGTGTGATGCTCATGATTATACTAAAGCATGAAGGCAGAGTCATGAAGACAGACACTAATTGATCAAGTTTATTGATTTCCGCCAAGGGAGATGAAAACGGCAGCAAAGGCATGATAACGAAAGCATGATGATAGCAAACGTGGTAATAGAAGCATACATAAGAAAATGGCTTGGACCTGAACATCCCTCTCTTTATTAGATTTATTATTGATTGGGGTTTATTAACCTTGACCGCGGGAGGCGAGGATCGCTTCGAAGACGAGTGAGTGATTAGAATAGTGCAATAATTCAAAATCGGCGCGACCACGTGTAGGGATAGGTTTCCCCAACGCGGCCAAACGTAGGCAAAAGAGTTTAATCCGACGTGGCCATGGCATGTGCTAAACCGACGCGGTGGCTTTGGGGCGCGCCAGATTAGGGCGCGCCGGGAACAAGCCAAACAAAATTATGAAGCTTTGAGTCTAAAGCTAATCCGGCGCGGGGGGGGACCACGCCGTATTAGGGCGCGCCGGATTAGGGCCGCGCCGTTTTAGTTAATTTTTGATGATTTTTAGATCTATTTTGACTTATTAAGATGTTATTGAGGGTTTTAGAGTTAATTGGGTTGATTGCCTAATGAATTAGAGTCCAGGGCTCTCCAAGAGTAGAGTTGTAGGCTTGTGCGTGGTTCATACTCGAGCACGGAAGTTTATTACTTAAGAACATGCTTTTATTGAGGTCAATTCATGGAGGTAACTTTATTAATTAAGAAGCCCGGTGAAAATTGGGCATCATCGCCCCCATCCTTGAAGGATTGCAGGGGAGAAACGGGGTCATACTCACGTGTGGAGTAAGCCCCTAATCAGCCGGTCTACATAATGGCAGCCAGCAAATCCCAATCGGATAGGAAACCCCGAGGACTAGCCTACAAGGGGCACCATGGTTCCGTGGGTTGAACAAGCGGATAAGGCGACTAATAAGGGAAGCAACAATCCCGATGGCCAGCCTACGAGGGGTGAGCGTCCTATAGTCTGCCTTATATCTGAGAGAGGAACGACTGTTAGGGAAGGAAGCCTCTAGGACTAGCCTACGAGGGTCACACATCCCTTAGTCACCACAAGGTCCCTAAGGACTGTGGATTTGGATTGTCGGGTTGAAGCCCCTGTCAATATTTGCCATGTGGCCCACAGGGAATGTCCATCACTCGCAGATGAAGTCCCTTTGGCCAATCGGCGATTCTATGAAACAGTGGGGAATGTCCCCCTCCCCGGATTACTGGGACAAGGCCAACGGAACTAGGACAATTCAGTGACTGCAAATCACAAACGAGAGGAAAGGACATATTCGGTATGAGATGCATTTAAGTTCACTGACAGATTGCCATTCACGGAGTTAGTATGTTAATGCTCACGAGATTAGACTAACACTCACGGAGTCATATAGTTGCTGTGCAGAGAAAGGGGCAAGGGACATTGCAGAGAGTCGCTAAAGAATCGACCTCCAATTGGGACGGCTAGAGGTGCATACATAAGTATGCCCCCAGTCACGCACCCACACAATAGATGATGCAAAACACAATCGACATGTTGGCATGAAGGCCCCGGGGAGGGGGAAATATTTATATAGCCCATAGAGTTTGATGGGGACATCAGAGCAAGAGCACTGACATTTTAATTTGTATTTGTGTCCTTTAGTTTATTTTTATATCCTTGGGAAAGTATGTTTACAATTGTAAGGCTTTATAAGCCAATGTGTCATTCCTTAGGATTCTTTGGGTTTTTGTGCAAAAGTCTAGTAGGACCAGCAAGGGTCCCCCATCTCCTTTCTTATTGGTCCACCTAAGTCTTAGGGCCCATGTGGGGTCAGTCAAAGGTCCAAGGTGGGCTTCTAGATGGTTTGACATTCAAAGGGGGACAAGTGTTACAAAATGTCTAAGATGCCTCCCCTTAAGTCAAGGGGGTGCCCCCCCATTAAAATGACATTTTATATTTTATATTTTTAGGTCAATTGACCACATGGGGGAAGAAAATGCTACCCCTCCCCTCTCTCCCACGAATTCCAACCCCCTCCCCCTTCCTCCCCCTTTATATAAACCCATGTATAGTGTTTTGTAAGGTTTAATGAAGAGAAAAATTATGAATTTGGTTGGAGCCAAAGAATGGTGTGCCCTCCTCCTCTCTCCCTCCCCCTCTTGCAGATGGATTTCTGCTAAATCTTGGGTGTGAAGCCATTCTATCTTCTCCTTAGCCCCTCTAGATTCTACTTCTGCCGCCGCCGCCATCGCACAGCCATCACACCGCCGTCTTCATCGCCGGAATTCTATCTACATCAGGATAGAGCCCTACTCCGCGCTTTTTATCTCTCCATCAGGAGCTCAGATCGCAACCAAAATTGGAGGGTGAGTCATCCACGTCCACCCCAGCCTCCAAAAAAAAAATCCAGTCATTACCCTTCGTTTTCTATTTTTCCATTTTCGTGTATTTCTACCTTCCAGTTCTGTCTTCTGTTCAGATCCTATCACAGCAACCCTGAGTTTCCCCTCTTAAACCCACTTCTTCTTATTTGTTTGAATCCCCAAATTTATTGGGAGTTCTTTCCACCACCCCGATCACCCATGGAATTTCTTGTAATTTCTAAAGTCCTTTTTGTATTTTTAAAAATTGTTGTCTTCTCCCAAATCTATTCTATCCTGTGCAGTTCAGATCCGACCCCCAGTCATTATAAAATCCCCAAAAAATCGAAACCTCCACCAAACCTTTCATAAAACTTATCCCCGTCTTCCTTGTTCCATCCTTTACAACTTTTGTGATGAGTCCAAGTTCCAGATCTGAGGTTTGAGGCACGGTCAATGCCAACTCTCAGGAAAACTTAGCACTGCCCTGAGATTTCGGGTCCTATCCAACAGCAACTTGTAAAATCGATCAAGGTCAGATCCAAAAAATTCAAAATTTTTTCTCTGGCCCTAGATCGAAGCATTTTGAAATAGCTTTCCAACGATACCTCTTGTGCGTCAATTCGACGTCGGGAGTGATCGCAGGAAAAGATCTCGCCGGGTCACGCGCTGTAAAATAGCAACTTCAGATCCGTGGGCAGCACGGTCAACAAGTGAGACCGGAGCCGACTCACCTTCCACGAGGCGAACCAACGTACCGCCATCCCAGGGAGCGCCTCTCCAGGAGCCAACATCACAGCGGTACCACTCTGGGCCCACTTGGACCCGTCGATGAGCACGTGGGCCCCACGTTCGTGAATACACGTGCCACTGAAGCTACATCAAAACGCTGCCCGTCAACCCAAGTTCGGTCCTCCCAGGCCCCATTTGTAGCCCGTTACGTCCCTGCGTGGAGTGGGCAGTAGAAACCATTTCTGTAATTATTATAATAATTGTTTAACCGGGAGTTACTCTCTTGGCCGGGATCGTCTTCCCCACGCCCGGAGCATGGAGGTAAACTCACCCCCTCTCTCTTATCATGTTTTGCTCAATTCGTATATTTTTGAATGCCGTTGCGAGTGTTAGGTTTCTAACCTGATCATACTTTATCACCGCTGCGAGCGTGAGTGAGTGACCCGTCCCGTGACTCGATCCGAGTTAACGCGGAAAGTCGATACCCGAGACTCACTGTCGGTTTCTCAACCGTGCACGGTCCAGTGTTTCCCTCGCATAGGGATGATCGTGAGCTAGAGTCCCAGGTCACGTGTCCGTCCCGCATCAGAGTTCCAGGGCACATCCGACATCGGGGAACCTGGATTCGAGAAACAAGCACACGGAGCTACGATTAGACATGCAGATTGAGAGGAAAGTGAGAGAGAGACGCAACATCGAGCATTCAATCCATTAAGGCATATTCATATCATTCATCCAGTGAACGAGGAGCCAATATACATATTACAAAGCTCCGGCGCCTGCGTTGTCACACGGACACCATTCGATAGTTGCAGAGAGATTTGTAGAAGAAAATGAAAGAAAGAGATGGTGAGAAGGGGGGAAGACGGGCTCATATCATCGCCCCTTCCCCCCTTCCACTTACATTACAATGGAAGGGAGAAAACAAAGGAAGACGTCGGATGGAAACCACAAAACCCACCTAAATTTCCTCCCAGAAAACAGAGTATCGTATCCCCTTCTCCGGCTCCGAGGTGCTCCGGCAGAATAGAGGAAGACGGCAGCGGCGAGGAAGCTCTCAGGAAACCCTCCTTCTTCCCCAAGAAAACCCTTTCTCTCTCGAGTGTGATTGGTGGTCGGGCTCGCTCGAAACCCTCTCCGCTCGCCTCTTTTTAATCCCTCTTCCTTTTTCTTAAATAATCTTTCTCTTTTTTACCTGGTCGAACCAAGAGCTGTTATATAGGCGAAGCCTAATGCGGCGTGGGAAATAGCGCGCCGTGATAAGGGGTTCTCCAAGCTTTTCCGCACGCCGGAATTGAGGGCATCGGATAAGGGGGCGCGCCGGTGAGAAGCGCGCCGTATTAGCTTCTTCCACTTGACCGGGTTAGCCGGTGGATCTGGGGATGGTCCCGGGAGTCACCGTGACCATTCATCTCGCCACAGTCCTTCAAAACCTTGACGGGAAGCCTTGACGAAGCTCTTGAGACGACGTATGGCCCCTCTCGGAACCTTGAATATCTCTGTTTTGAACATGCGGGTTTTCTATTGTATGATTTGTGCTGCCAGCTCGGCTTGACTTGTGTTCAAAGGTTCTCGAGGGGTGGAGTAACACTCGGGATAGTTCCGCCTCGACTGGGCAATCATTCGGCCACTAATGGACCCAACTTGGCGAGAAGCTGTACCCGTGCCAGGTAATCGGGATCTTCTACCGACAGAGCCTTCGATCCTCCATTCTGAAGAGCTAAGGGCATTCTTTCATCTCAGGAGAATCTTTCATAAGGTGGCGGACCACCGGGTAGACCGTTGTCCTTGGTCGAACAGCGGGTGTAGTGTATGCGGCATGACGAAGTCGATGCCGGTTCATTGGGCAGGCTTGGTCGCACTGCCGGTTGGTTGTGAATTCATCTCGATTCTCCTGAGGTGAAGTCCCCGGTGTTCATACCAGGCGGCTTGAGGCTCTAGCAGCTTGAGAAGGATTCAATATGTTGATATCCATCGGCTTCTGTGCTTCAGTGGGCCGTGTCATTCATCTTTGAGGCTTGATCGCCATTAATCATATTTTGAGTGCCAACAAATGCCCCCCAGCCGTGGGTGCTGTGAGCAAGGTACGAGTGTAGCAAGACCGACGGATGAGCTTCGCCTGGAGTGATCTCCTCTTCGATTGACGGAAGCTCGGAACGGCCCTTAATCTAGCGCGAATGCTAATCCGACGCGATTTGAATGTTAACGTGGCGCGGGCTCTAATCCGGCGCGCCCCTGAGATCGGAGATTAATCCGACGTGGCATTGAAGGGGTTAATTCGGTGCAGTGTTTAACCCGGCGCGCTTTTTACTCAGGGGTTAATTCGGCGCGCCCATAATCGGTGCGCCTTTTGCTTGGGGGTGTTAATTCGGCGCTCTAATTAGCATGTCGGGTTAACCAAAGGGAAGACTCCCTGATGCGGGACGGACGCGCGACATGGGACTCTAGCTCGCGATCGTCCCTATGCGAGGGAAACGTTGGACCGTGCGCGGTTGAGAAACCGGCAGTGAGTCTCGGGTATCGGCTTTCCGCGTGTACTCGGATCGAGTCACGGGACGGGTCACTCACTCTCGCTCTCTCGCAGGGATGATAACTATATATCAGGCTAAGAATCCTAACACTCGCAGCGGCATATATAAATAGATACGAGTAAAGCAAATGCGAAAGAGAGAGGGAGCGAATTTACCTCCACGCTCCGGGCGTGGGGAAGACGATCCCGGCCAAGTGCGGTAACTCCCGGTAACTAAATATTACAATAATTACAGCAGTGAATTATCACCCACTCCACGCAGGGAGGCAAAGGACTACACAAGTGGACCCGGGAGAACCAATCTTGGGTTGACGGGCAGCACTTGGATCCGCTCGTCGGTGCCGTCTGGAAGACGCTTGCTGTGGGTTGTGGGGCCCACGTGCGGCTCAGCCCTTCGAGGCTGGCAGGGTGGGTCCCGTTGTTAATGGGGCTCCTGGAGGAGCGATCCCTGGAAGGCGGTCGACCTGGAACGCCGGGAGGAGGTCGGGCGGCCCGAGCCGGAGGCCCGAGGATGTGCTGTCCACGGATTTGAAGCTTCTGTTTTACAGCGTGCGACCCGGCGAGATCTGCTGTTGCGATCAATCCCGACGTCGGATCGACACGAAATTGGTACCGTTGGAAAGCTGATTCAAAATACTTCGACCATGGACTGTGGAAAGAATTTCTGTGGATCTAGATTTTTCGTGGTGGATTTTTCAATGGACAGACTGACAGACTCAGAAAACTCAGGACAGAAATAGAGTTTCCTAATAACTTGCGTTGACCGCGACTCAAACCTCAGATCTGGAACTTGGACTCTTCACGAAAGTTGTAGAGGAAGAAACAAGGAAGACGGTGATAATTTTTGTGGATTTTCTAGTGGAGGTTTGACAGGGGAAAATGATTTTATACTGGACAAGGGTCAGATCTGAACTGCACAGGACAGAACAGATTTGAGAAAAGATAGTGATTTTTAAAAATAGTAAAAGGACTCTAGAAATTTTAATAAAATTCGTGGATGATGGGTGTGGTGGATAGAACTTCCAATAAAATTGGTGACTCAAACAGATAAAGGACAAGGGGTCGAACTGAGGAAATACAGGGTTGATGTGATACAAAACTGAGTACAGACAGAATTGGAAGGCTGAAGGACACGAAAATGGAAAAATAGAAAATGAAGGCTAGAAAATAAGACAATTTTTTGGGAGAGGGTATTGGCGTGGTGAACCTACCCTCAAAATTTGGGCTCTAGCAGATCACAGACCTGGGAGCTAAAATTCGAGCAAGGTGGTTCTATCCTGATTTGGGCAGAACTCCGGCGATGGTGGCAGCGGCGCGATGGCGGTGCGATGGCGGCGGCGGCAAAAATAGAAATCAGAGGGGCAGAGAAGAAGGTAGAAGGGCATCACACCCTAAGAATGGCAGAAATCCATCTGCAAGAGGGGGAGGGGAGAGGAACAAGGGGCACCCCTTGGGCTTCTTGCACAATTCACCAAATTTTCTTCATCATTAATTCCCATAAAATGTGAATTACATTCTATTTGTATGAAATACAAAATGGCACTAACTAACCTCAGATCTAGGGTTAGGGAGGGGCATACTAGGGATAGAGAATATTTGATTACCCCATGTGATTTGGAAAACTATTAAGAGGGGGGGTGCCCCCTTGACTATCTTGGTGGCATCTTGGACTTTTTGGTCCATTTGTCTCCTTTGAATGCCAAACCATCTAGAAGCCACCTAGGATAGTTGACCAGCCCCACATGGGACCTATTGGCTTAGGTGGACCAATGGGAAAAGATATGGGGGCCCCTTGCTGGTCCTACAAGACTTTTTGCACAAAAACCGACTAAGACCTAAAGACTCACAGTTTGGCTTATAAAGCCTTACAATTGCACATATATTTTCCCAAGGATATAAAAATAAACTAAAAGGACACAAATGTAAATTAAAAATGTCAGTGCCCGGTGTTGATTCTCATCAATTCCCCCCTGGTGGGAAGAACTCGACCCCGTCGAGTAAGGGGTACGGCTGCTCGAGTAGCTCCGGCGGATGCGTCACCGAACCTGCAAGCGCGGAGTACGCTCCACTCCAAGTAATCGACACCTACTCATTCCGTATAGATTCGATATGCATACGCTGCTGGGGAGGAGGCTAGGGTGGACCCTCCGGGGTGGGGTCACTCTCAAATGAAGGGAGGCAGCTCAAAGGCTCACTAGGAATCACCGCTGGGTCCCTTATGTGACTAGATCCGATATGTGAAGTAGAACCGAACCCAAAGTCCGACAAGTCTCATACTCGAAAGGGACTAACAACGCGAGCATACAAAACTTACTCGACTCGATGTATGCACAGACACACAAGACCCTAGACACACCTAATGTTAGTCCGACCTACGCATAGGCGATGGTGGACCTGGACACCCGAATGTGTGCTATGCATGCATGTTATGCAACCGGAGGTTGGTGGCATGGGGAACACCTAGACGTCCAAGTATGACCCAATCATGCATGGTCGTCCCATGGGATTTGGATGGAGAGGGGCTAGGATATCCAAAGTTTTCTTCTTCCTTACCCCTATAGGATGACCGTGGAAGGGTCCCCGGGTTGGATGTAGGTGGACTAGCCTGCGGGATAAGGGTGTGATAGGCGGCTTCCCTAACGAGGTGGAATGGATAAGGTGGGTCACTAGGGAAGGGATCGAAGGGATCAAAGAAGGTATGACCCCTTGAACTGGGCTCCCATAAGTCACGGTCCCACATTTGGAAATCTTGAAGGTGTAGGTGGTCACCTTCGTGCACTAGGGTATAGGGGACGGTGATCTCATATAGGAGGTAGGGTTCCTCCCTCGGGATAAATGGAATGAAGTTAGGCTCGTCCGGTAAGGGGAGGAATAGGAGAATCTCCGTGGTGACACAACCCACGGTATACACGGAGGTAATGGACCCTAAGACGGGGTGGGTGAAGCTACGACTTATGGGTTGGTCGAAGCCTCGGGCCAACATATGTGTCAACTTCATTTGTGAGTTTAATCCCATAATAAGGTCATGCAATGTATCGACATGACTTCATAAGAAGTGTCGACACCTCCTTCTCAGTAGGTCGACACTTTGGTCTTCTAGAAGCTCTCAAGCCAGAAAGTCTGTCAAATCAATTGGGCAATCCAGAGAGAGAAAATAGGTACCGCAAGTGTCCAAGTACATGGATTTTGAGGTCTGGATGGAGTACCCATGTTTGACTTTTGTCCCTGTCATCATGTCTCATTTAATCTACCTTCTTGGAGTTACCATTGTCAGAACTCCAGCTGGAGAAAGGATACCTCATAGTCTGCCACCTTCTTACTGTCACCCCATGTGACTCCTATCCCAGCAGTCCTCAGCAAGATAGAAAGTAAACTCCAGCCAATGAGAAGATCACATGTCGAAAGGGCATTTAATGTGAAGACTTGGAAAGTATCTAAAGAAAAAAATGGTCTCTGTTCTTCTCTGCCGCCACCATCCTACCATTCCAGCTGCCATGGAATGCACTTAAGTACATCATCGACGCATGCTTCAAGGGAAGAAGACTTTGGAGGGAAAATCGTTGCTGCATGATCTAATGGAAGACCTTGTGGCGGGAAAACTTTCCCTTTACCATTCTATATATATTAAACTTCCTCAACTGAAGAAGCTGCGGCTGCCCAGAGAGAGCCACGCCCTTGAGCCTCTAAGAAGAAAACTAGTGAGAAAGAAAAGAAGGGAGTGAGAGCAACCCAACACTAGTTTGACTAAGTCCAGTGCTGTAAGAGAAGAAGAAAAGAAGATCAGCCATGAGAGAGAGTAGCCATGCAGTCTACTGGTGTTTGAAGAAAAGGATCCTTGCATCTAACTTGTAGCTGCAGTCACCAGCATCCTTGTCTTGATCTATTATTTTAGCTGGTGTTTATATTGTCACTCTTGTTTCTTCACTACATTTGTAGTATTTTATTTTGTGTTTTCGGTACAGTCCTCTTGCTCTTCTGATCCCCTGTTTTGGGGACCAGGTTCCTTCTGAGCAATCAGAAGAAGGGAGGGTGGTCCCTCCGGTGTCCCTCTGGGTTTTCAGAGGAAGAGAGGATCTGATCCTCTGGGTGGATAGTAAGTTGTTAGTCAGCGGTTCAAGCTGTTAGTCAGCGCATGTTGTGGAGGTTCTCTACGGTCTTGCTTTTGCAAGGGTAAGCCTCACCGGGTTTGGTGAGGGGTGGACGTAGGTTGTGGGTCTACAACTGAACCACCTTAAAATCCTTGTGTTATGGGTTGAACATCGTGTGTGCTTGCTCCATATCTTCTATCCCCATTCACAGGTCGGTGTGCTTGCTTCATTACATATAATCGGGTTCATTACCATCGCACACTCAAGCTTTATGGACTACGTATTCTTGCATATACACCATCCATTCCTTGGATGGTACTAGCATTCCCTTGACTGCCTGCTGCATCTTTGCACTCAGGCACTAGGGAGCATCTTTCATTAAATAAGGATCACCTTGTTCACAAACACATCAGAGGTTTTCTGAGAAGCACCTTAGCTTGTACCACAACCTGTGTAGTCTTAAGACCGCCGTTTACACTTAACCCATTCCGCCTAAATGCACTGTTGTTTGTGTCTAAGTGTTTAGGGGTGGTCTATGCTTTTGGTAGTCAAGTTTTAAATAGGCCATAGTTCGTGATAGGATCTATTCAACCCCCCCTTCTAGTTCAAAAAAATTAACACAAATATTCAGATACGCTCAAACCTAAACATAGATCATGAAACACATCAAGAACAACATAGAAAAGATGTAGGAAAGATCCCCCTTGGTTTCCAAAACCCGGTTGATGATGTTCCTTCAAGCAACGGTCGGAAGGAAGTCGGATGACGGCGATTCAAGCATCAACACGATCCCCTCATCATTCCGCTTCAGTTTATCTTCATGTAAGATCTTCAAAAGCTCACGGATGTAGATGATATCTCCTCTTCTTTTCACCTTTCTCTTCTTCTCCTCTTTCTTGACCTACAAGATAGAAACAATAAGCACATAAGGGTTTTTCCTCTTCAAATTCGGAGTTCATAAGTATGCATATATAGAAGAGTGCAAAAGACCAATATAGCCCTTCTAGAATCCTCCAAAAGACCCCCAATAGGTCTACGAAGAACCCAGGGGAATAATGGTAAAGTTTAGACGCCAAATGGATTAAGTTTAATGGGTTTCGGACTGAGTTCGTAATAGGGTTCGCCGTATTCGGTTGACCAAAATTGGGGTCGGTCGACCAAAATATTACAGGCTCAGAACCAGCCCACTCTGGCTAGTTCGGTCGACCGTACTGGTCAGTTCGGTCGACCGAACTCTACAGCATTCAGACTGCAGCAGTTCAGTCTAAAATCTGATTAGACCCTATGCCAATGTGTTAAACCTTCATGAATGAAATATGTGAGATTTAAACTCAATCACCCCAAGTTAAATATATATGAAACACACTCATGAAAACTCATTAACAAGGAGGATGAAAACACTTTGTCAAGTTAATTATCAAACCAAAAGATCAAGTTCATATGACAATGAATTTAGACCACATGAATGATCATCATGTAACCAAATCTTCCAAGATTGATGTGAGCATTGAAAAACCAAGTATCATGGATCTTCAGAACATCATCCACTCATTTATGCCAAGATTTGCATGCGGAGTTCATCAACACTTAGTTAGCTCATAAAATTTTATATGAGAATCTCAACCAATACTTACCATCGTGGCTTTCAGGAGGAAAATGCATGGAATGCATTCAAACCTATACAATAGACCCATGAAACCTTCATTTCAATCATGACCCTTCTTCACAATCTCCACAACCAAGACAAAGTTCAAATCATCATGTATCTAGGCAATAGGACCATTATCATACCAACTTCCACTTAGATATGCATGACAATCTTGAACATGTGACAAGCCTCAAAAGTCTCATGTGAAAAATGTATGAAACACATTAAACATTTCTAGCTTTTAAAACATCCATTTCCAAAATGAAAACACACCATTTAACATGTAGTTCAGGCTAGAATTGAATCACCCCAAAAACCATGATTATCATATTAGCATTTGAAGCACACAATGCACATTGACTTGAATTGTCAAAACCAAATGACCATGAATCCATACAGTGAGAGAGCATCATTAAAATCACATTCATCAAATTTCAGGTAAATAGATTGAGCATATTTCAAGCCCAAAAATCTCATGTGGAAAATGCATGAAAATACCCTATCAAGACCTTGAAAACCTATTTGATCAAATGCATGAACCACAGAAGGAGTCGACTGAATGCAATGAGTGAGCCAACTCCCTTTTAGAAGAAGAACTTCATTGATGCACTCCTTTAAGTTCCTTGTGTGGACCATAGATTTCGATCCTGCAAGCCAAGATATTCAAAGCATAAGCTCCTTAATCAACTAGCATTTATATGACTTCAAAGTGAGATCCTTGAAGTCATTCTTCAACTCATCAAAACAAGATGCAAACATGTTGCTCAATGAAACACACACATAAACACAATCGTTTTGTTATCATTAAAATCAAACACCAAAATAAACTAGGGGATGCAACAATGAGATTTCTGAAATGCACATCAAAATTTGCATGTTTGCATATTTTTTATCTTGTTATTTTAATTGCACTTGGGTATAGATTTTATTCCAACTACATGTTTTCATCATGTATTTTCTTTTATTTTAGATTGTGTTATCATAGTGATGGAATCGTCGATTCAAGATTCAAAGTTCGAGGTTGAATTTGAAGGGATTGACAAGCGGCTTCAACAAAACGATCAAATAGATGTTTTTTTAATTGGGCCACATGTATGGGCTTAATGGGTCATGTTTTATGTTTGTAGTAATTATGTCCACAAAAAATTATGTAAGAGTCTTTTTTTTATTTTATGTCTTTTACTCTTCCCAAGAGAGTGTCTTCCCAAGAAAGGTATGAGTGGTAGGAAGTAGGTGTTAGGTGAGTTATCTTTTGGTCTTCTTTGTGGAGTCTATAAAAGGTCATGTAATCTTTGTTTAAGGCAATGAAGTGATTAGAATTTTTGGAAACCTATCTTTGTGAGGTGTGAAGCCTTGTTCATATGTTCTCTTCTCCGAGAAGGAGATGAGGTGAGATGCCCCGGGGTGAGATGCCCCTCCTATCCAGCGTCCACTTCCTTCCCTCCACCCGGCTCTCTCTCCATCTCACCTCACTTGCCATCTCCGCCATCACCGGCCGCCATCCTTTCCTCTTCCTTCCTACACGGGCTGCAGCCCATCTACCACTTCACCTCCGTCGCCACAGCCCTACCTTACCATCTACACCCAGTTACCCGTCGACCACTGTCCCTTTTCACCCACCTGTTAACGGCAAAGAGTGCCCCTACAAACAAGCTCGCCGCTGCCAGCTCCGGCTACACTCAGGAGAGCAGGCGGCTCTCACGCTACCGGTCACCTGCTCGCCATCACCGCACCCAGCCCTGCTCCACTTTGCCTACATGCACCTACTCACCGTCGTCCTCCTCTGAGAAGCAGCTGCACAGACCTGCTGATGCATCACGCTCGAGCCTCCACCACCGTCATCCATAGCACCGAGTCGAAGGAAGAGTCGGCTGCATCAGCCCTGAGATGGGGTAGGGTGAGAAGCCCCAACCGCACTTCCTCCTTCATCTCTGGCTACTCCGCTGCTGCCGATCACCACCTTGCCCCTCTCTCCCGCTGCCTTCACCATCTCCTCCCACCCCTTGCTACCACCACTTCCCCTACAAGTATCTTCTCCAGAAAAGGCACAGCCCACCTACACACGAATCTCCAGCACAGTTAACCCCCACGTCCCACACCATCTTCTCCACCTGCTCCCATGGTTAACACCTCCCAACCATTTGCACCTCAGACATGCATGGCGGGAAGAAGAAGAAAAAAAAATAGAGCTCCATTTTCACCATCTGTCCCATCACTGTTGGCCATAAAGTAGCTTCCCACCATGCCCACGTTTGCCATCCTCTCCACTCCCTTGGGCGGGCCCGTCACCCCACACCTATCATCCCATGCCCATCCCTCAGCACCCCCTTCTGGCCACCACCTCCTCCACACCTCACACAGCTTGGCAGTAGGAGGAGCTCGCCGTGTCACCCCCCCATACGGCCATGCACACCTCACGGTAGCGACCTCCCCTCCTTTGTCTCTCACCCTCTTTCTCTCACTAGCCTCCACCACACATGGCTTCCCCTCCCTCTCTAACACTCTCGCCATCCCCATCTCACGTACCTTCTCCCCCCCTCATACAACCATTAAAACCCTGCACACAAGCTTCCTCGGACGTCCACGGCGTTCGAGGTCTGAAAACAGAGTCTCGTTTTGGAGTTCTGTCCCGCCAGGTAAGACAGATGGGTCGACCCACCCAGCCCCCCGCTTCTTCTGATCCTACAGGAACCCACCCTACGCCCATCTACTTCTAAACCTGCAGGGACCCACCATCGTCATAGGCCAACTCCATCTGCAGGAGATCCTCCCTCCTCCCATTTCCAAGGTTCTACGCCTAGAACACCCCACAACCGATCACAACACACTCCCACTCTCCCACACCCTCCCCCATCCCTCTACATACTTCATGACTTTACACATGATTTCAGACGAACCATGGGAAACTTGAATTCTATGAGGGTGCATTATGAGTTTTTTTTAGTTCTGTCAGAGATGGTATTAGTGAATCAAAGGCAACTGGAAGCATGTTTCCAAGGGTGCATTTATTGTGAAAAGGAGCTGCTATTCACGGAAGTATCACTCCGATTGATGAGATCATAAGTCAAACTCAAAGGCCCATCTTGAGTTCCCAGAATACTTTGCTTGCGGATGTTTAAGGCATGCCGAAGCACCTCAGTGATAGATTTCCAATCATACGAGGTCTTCTCGGTTCCATCAGAAGGAAGCGGTCAAAGGACACTCATCCTGTATGCAGTCATAGAAGCTTGCACATTATTTCTGATTATCGGTCGGGTATCATAGTGAAGATCTGAAAAAAAAAGGGCGGGGAGAAGTTATTTTCGAAAAGAAAAAAAAAGAAGGGAGAAAATGAAGAGAAAAGAAAATCACACGATCCGAATTTTTGTTTCACATCAAGTGGTATCAGAGCTTAGGGAATCGGGATGTTTCATCAGACCGAGATCCTGAGCTACAAGGTTCGAGGTCGAACCTCTTCCAAGCGGAGGAGTTTGATGGAATCGTCGATTCAAGATTCAAAGTTCGAGGTTGAATTTGAAGGGATTGACAAGCGGCTTCAACAAAATGATCAAATAGATGTTTTTTTTAATTGGGCCACATGTATGGGCTTAATGGGTCATGTTTTATGTTTGTAGTAATTATGTCCACAAAAAATTATGTAAGAGTCTTTTTTTTATTTTATGTCTTTTACTCTTCCCAAGAGAGTGTCTTCCCAATAAAGGTATGAGTGCTAGGAAGTAGGTGTTAGGTGAGTTATCTTTTGGTCTTCTTTGTGGAGTCTATAAAAGGTCATGTAATCTTTGTTTAAGGCAATGAAGTGATTAGAATTTTTGGAAACCTATCTTTGTGAGGTGTGAAGCCATGTTCCTGTGTTCTCTTCTCCGAGAAGGAGATGAGGTGAGATGCCCCTCCTATCCACCGTCCACTTCCTTCCCTCCATCCGGCTCTCTCTCCATCTCACCTCACTTGCCATCTCCGCCATCACCGGCCGCCATCCTTTCCTCTTCCTTCCTGCACGGGCCGCAGCCCATCTACCACTTCGCCTCCGTCGCCACAGCCCTACCTTACCATCTACACCCAGTTACCCGTCGACCACTGTCCCTTTTCCCCCACCTGTTAATGGCAAAGAGTGCCCCTACAAACAAGCTCGCCGCTGCCAGCTCCGGCTACACTCAGGAGAGCAGGCGGCTCTCACGCTGCCGGTCACCAGCTCGCCATCGCCGCACCCAACCCTGCTCCACTTTGCCTACATGCACCTACTCACCGTCGTCCTCCTCTGAGAAGCAGCTGCGCAGACCTGCTGATGCATCACGCTCGAGCCTCCACCACCGTCATCCATAGCACCGAGTCGAAGGAAGAGTCGGCTGCATCAGGCCTGAGATGGGGTCGGGTGAGAAGCCCCAACCGCACTTCCTCCTTCATCTCTGGCTACTCCGCTGCTGCCGATCACCACCTTGCCCCTCTCTCTCGCTGCCTTCACCATCTCCTCCCACCCCTTGCTACCACCACTTCCCCTACAAGTATCTTCTCCAGAAAAGGCACAGCCCACATACACACGAATCTCCAGCACAGTTAACCCCCACGTCCCACACCATCTTCTCCACCTGCTCCCATGGTTAACACCTCCCAACCATTCGCACCTCAGACATGCATGGCGGGAAGAAGAAGAAAAAAAAATAGAGCTCCGTTTTCACCATCTGTCCCATCACTGTTGGCCACAAAGTAGCTTCCCACCATGCCCACGTCTGCCATCCTCTCCACTCCCTTGGGCGGGCCCGTCACCCCACACCTATCATCCCATGCCCATCCCTCACCACCCCCTTCTGGCCACCACCTCCTCCACACCTCACCCAGCTTGGCAGTAGGAGGAGCTCGCCGTGTCACCCCCCCATACGGCCATGCACACCTCACGGTAGCGACCTCCCCTCCTTTGTCTCTCACCCTCTTTCTCTCACTAGCCTCCACCACACATGGCTTCCCCTCCCTCTCTAACACTCTCGCCATCCCCATCTCACATACCTTCTCCCCCCCCCTCATACAACCATTAAAACCCTGCACACAAGCTTCCTCGGACGTCCACGGCGTTCGGGTCTGAAAATAGAGTCTCGTTTTGGAGTTCTGTCCCGCCAGGTAAGACAGATGGGTCGACCCACCCAGCCCCCCGCTTCTTCTGATCCTACAGGAACCCACCCTACGCCCATCTACTTCTGAACCTACAGGGACCCACCATCGTCATAGGCCAACTCCATCTGCAGGAGATCCTCCCTCCTCCCATTTCCAAGGTTCTACGCCTAGAACACCCCACAACCGATCACAACACACTCCCACTCTCCCACACCCTCCCCCATCCCTCTACATACTTCATGACTTTACACATGATTTCAGACGAACCATGGGAAACCTGAATTCTATGAGGGTGCATTATGAGTTTTTTTTAGTTCTGTCAGAGATGGTATTAGTGAATCAAAGGCAACTGGAAGCATGTTTCCAAGGGTGCATTTATTGTGAGAAGGAGCTGCTATTCACGGAAGTATCACTCCGATTGATGAGATCATAAGTCAAACTCAAAGGCCCATCTTGAGTTCCCAGAATACTTTGCTTGCGGATGTTTAAGGCATGCCGAAGCACCTCAGTGATAGATTTCCAATCATCCGAGGTCTTCTCGGTTCCATCAGAAGGAAGCGGTCAAAGGACACTCATCCTGTATGCAGTCATAGAAGCTTGCACATTATTTCTGATTATCGGTCGGGTATCATAGTGAAGATCTGAAAAAAAAAGGGTGGGGAGAAGTTATTTTCGAAAAGAAAAAAAAAGAATGGAGAAAATGAAGAGAAAAGAAAATCACACGATTCGAATTTTCGTTTCACATCAAGTGGTATCCGAGCTTAGGGAATCGGGATGTTTCATCAGACCGAGATCCTGAGCTACGAGGTTCGAGGTCGAACCTCTTCCAAGCGGAGGAGTTTGATGGAATCGTCGATTCAAGATTCAAAGTTCGAGGTTGAATTTGAAGGGATTGACAAGCGGCTTCAACAAAATGATCAAATAGATATTTTTTTTAATTGGGCCACATGTATGGGCTTAATGGGTCATGTTTTATGTTTGTAGTAATTATGTCCACAAAAAATTATGTAAGAGTCTTTTTTTTATTTTATGTCTTTTACTCTTCCCAAGAGAGTGTCTTCCGAAGAAAGGTATGAGTGGTAGGAAGTAGGTGTTAGGTGAGTTATCTTTTGGTCTTCTTTGTGGAGTCTATAAAAGGTCATGTAATCTTTGTTTAAGGCAATGAAGTGATTAGAATTTTTGGAAACCTATCTTTGTGAGGTGTGAAGCCTTGTTCCTGTGTTCTCTTCTCCGAGAAGGAGATGAGGTGAGATGCCCCTCCTATCCACCGTCCACTTCCTTCCCTCCATCCGGCTCTCTCTCCATCTCACCTCACTTGCCATCTCCGCCATCACCGGCCGCCATCCTTTCCTCTTCCTTCCTGCACGGGCCGCAGCCCATCTACCACTTCGCCTCCGTCGCCACAGCCCTACCTTACCATCTACACCCAGTTACCCGTCGACCACTGTCCCTTTTCCCCCACCTGTTAACGGCAAAGAGTGCCCCTACAAACAAGCTCGCCGCTGCCAGCTCCGGCTACACTCAGGAGAGCAGGCGGCTCTCACGCTGCCAGTCACCTGCTCGCCATCGCCGCACCCAGCCCTGCTCCACTTTGCCTACATGCACCTACTCACCGTCATCCTCCTCTGAGAAGCAGCTGCGCAGACCTGCTGATGCATCACGCTCGAGCCTCCACCACCGTCATCCATAGCACCGAGTCGAAGGAAGAGTCGGCTGCATCAGCCCTGAGATGGGGTCGGGTGAGAAGCCCCAACCGCACTTCCTCCTTCATCTCTGGCTACTCCGCTGCTGCCGATCACCACCTTGCCCCTCTCTCCCACTGCCTTCACCATCTCCTCCCACCCCTTGCTACCACCACTTCCCCTACAAGTATCTTCTCCAGAAAAGGCACAGCCCACCTACACACGAATCTCCAGCACAGTTAACCCCCACGTCCCACACCATCTTCTCCACCTGCTCCCATGGTTAACACCTCCCAACCATTCGCACCTCAGACATGCATGGCGGGAAGAAGAAGAAAAAAAAATAGAGCTCCGTTTTCACCATCTGTCCCATCACTGTTGGCCACAAAGTAGCTTCCCACCATGCCCACGTCTGCCATCCTCTCCACTCCCTTGGGCGGGCCCGTCACCCCACACCTATCATCCCATGCCCATCCCTCACCACCCCCTTCTGGCCACCACCTCCTCCACACCTCACCCAGCTTGGCAGTAGGAGGATCTCGCCGTGTCACCCCCCCATACGGCCATGCACACCTCACGGTAGCGACCTCCCCTCCTTTGTCTCTCACCCTCTTTCTCTCACTAGCCTCCACCACACATGGCTTCCCCTCCCTCTCTAACACTCTCGCCATCCCCATCTCACATACCTTCTCCCCCCCCCCTCATACAACCATTAAAACCCTGCACACAAGCTTCCTCGGACATCCACGGCGTTCGGGTCTAAAAACAGAGTCTCGTTTTGGAGTTCTGTCCCGCCAGGTAAGACAGATGGGTCGACCCACCCAGCCCCCCGCTTCTTCTGATCCTACAGGAACCCACCCTACGCCCATCTACTTCTGAACCTGCAGGGACCCACCATCGTCATAGGCCAACTCCATCTGCAGGAGATCCCCCCTCCTCCCATTTCCAAGGTTCTACGCCTAGAACACCCCACAACTGATCACAACACACTCCCACTCTCCCACACCCTCCCCCATCCCTCTACATACTTCATGACTTTACACATGATTTCAGACGAACCATGGGAAACCTGAATTCTACGAGGGTGCATTGTGAGTTTTTTTTAGTTCTGTCAGAGATGGTATTAGTGAATCAAAGGCAACTGGAAGCATGTTTCCAAGGGTGCATTTATTGTGAGAAGGAGTTGCTATTCACGGAAGTATCACTCCGATTGATGAGATCATAAGTCAAACTCAAAGGCCCATCTTGAGTTCCCAGAATACTTTGCTTGCGGATGTTTAAGGCATGCCGAAGCACCTCAGTGATAGATTTCCAATCATACGAGGTCTTCTCGGTTCCATCAGAAGGAAGCGGTCAAAGGACACTCATCCTGTATGCAGTCATAGAAGCTTGCACATTATTTCTAATTATCGGTCGGGTATCATAGTGAAGATCTGAAAAAAAAAGGGTGGGGAGAAGTTATTTTCGAAAAGAAAAAAAAGAAGGGAGAAAATGAAGAGAAAAGAAAATCACACGATCCGAATTTTCGTTTCACATAACATAGTTCTTAGTTTCTCATCATTTTTTTATTGCTCTTTCTTCATTTTGTTTTGTTCTTTCCTCTCTTTTTGTTTTGCTGCTCTCTGTTAGCTCTATTTTAGCATCTCACCATTTTATTAATACCCAAGGCCCCCACGGGGTAGAAACAAGCCACTCGGGCCAATTTCAGTTGGCCTGAGCAAAAAGAGTCAACCCAAGCCAGACTGGGTCGACACAGGCTGAGGTTGGGTCGACCTAACCTACAACCAAGTCAACTTGGAAGAAGGCTGAGTTGACCTGGGCCTTACTGTGTGTCGACGCAGCCAACTTGCGGGCCAACTGAGCTTGGCATTTCTCTTCATTTCTTTCTTTTTAGCTTTTGCATTAGAGTTATGGATTCAATATAGGGGATTGGGGGCTGTTAATTCACATTTTTTCTTCTCTAAATTCATGAACTTTTATGTCTTTTTTTTCTTTTTATTTCTTTAGGATCGGCCAAGGGCCTTACCTTAAGGCTGGCTGAACTTGGAGTTAAGTGGGCCTTTCTCTTCTTCATTATATTATATTATATAATTTTTTGCTTCATTCATCATTTTCATTTCATTTTTTTAATCTTATTCTTTCCTTTTTATTATTGTTTCTTGATGGGCTAAGGGCATAGCCCTTCTGCTTGCTGAACTAGCAGGTCAGCTGACCTATGCTCAGCACATGTCAGCTGAACTCTAAGAGTTCGACTACAGAGGGAGGATCCCCTTTTTTATGGTGTTTGCATGGTTAATTTCAGATGTTATCCCTTTTTTTATCTGTGCACAGTCACGCATGAGATGCTTGGATCTGAATGTGCAGGGAGCCCCCACCAGCGGGGGTCTTTACATAATTGAATATATATATATATATATATGGTTCTTTTTTTGTATTCCGGATGGATGTAAGACTCATATGCATGTAGGAGATGTGATGCATAGTAGAAAGTGAAAGTCCCTATGTGCAAGCCTTTGATGTAGTTTGTTTTGATGCACGTATGGTATTTGGTCTTATTCCTGAAATGCACGCATGGGGTTTTGATTTATTTATGAGCTTCATGCATGAGGTTTTAATTTGTTCATGATTTGTTTTATTCATGAAATGCATGGATGTGGTTCTGATTTATTCATGCAATGCATGCAAGTGGTTTTGATTTATTCAGGCAATGCATATGAGGTTTTGATTTGTTCATGATTTCTTTCATTCATAGAATGCATGGATGAGGTTTTGATTTATTCCCTTTGCATATGGAATGTGCAGTCTTGGACAAAGGACCGAACCGAAGGGCATTGACCCTGTGCGACTCACTGCACAAAGATAGCAGACAAAGGGGACAGATCTGAAGGGGGTCAACCCCCGGGCCTGCAAGGGTCGACCCCTATGCAGGTTCCTGCACAGGGAGCCCAAAATAGAAAGTATGCATAGTAGGGGGGGGCTTTTCCAGGAAAGGCCATGTATGAGCTTTCCATGCACCAACATGCAACATGGATGGATCTAATCTATGCACCATCAATGTAGTGAGGAATGCATACTAGAGGAGATGCACGATGGGTTTAGATTTTCATTTTTGCAACAGACTTCTGCATTTTATTTATGGAAAGCCAGCAGGGACCCTGTGCTAATTGAATGCATGGACATGATTCTATTGCATGTGAATGAGGGAAAAGATGATATTATATAGGATGTAGGTGATGATGCAAATATTTCTATGTATGCAAGTATGTAGGATTCACTAATGCATCTTTGCAATTTGACCTTGGTACGAGGCGGAGTTGCATACTCACGCACAGTGGGAAGGTTCGGATGGGTGTAACCCAACTTTCTCCAACGCACCATTTGTTACCAGGCGATCAGGACATTCAAGCGTGCACGAGTAGTATATGCACGGGGTTCATTCATACACATGATACATGTATATTCCAATGCCAATGAGGATTGATTGCTCAATGCCAAGGAATGCATGAGGAAGTGAATTCATGTTCACGCAAGTTTAGAAAGCACTAATACTGATTGCTTGATGCATGTATGGGTTTAATTTGTTCTACAACAACTCTCATTGCTGGCTAGTCAGCCAAGCTCAAGAGGAGTCGACTCTCAGGGTTGACTCCTGAACATGCTCTCGTTCAGAATTTCAAACAGAACCCGTGAAAAGGAGAGTCGACTCCTCCCCAGGCAAACCCCCAAACTACTACAGATGCAAGAGAGGGTCGACCCTCTTGTTTCAAGAAGTTCAAATCTCGCGCAGGATGCATGTATGCTCAATGCAAGTGTGGGGGGAGTGCTCGATGTGAAGGAATGCATGAGGAAGTGGGTTTAGTCATGTTTATGCGAACCTAGTGAGTTATTAATGTGAGTTGCATGATGCATGGGGGATGTTTGATTTGTTTTACTGCAAGGCAGCCCATTGGATAGCAAGCAGCCAGGCATGCATAAAAAAGGGTTGACCCCCTCAGGTGCATGGGTCGACCCCTGTACAGATCTCTACACAGGGAGCCCAAGACAACAAGCAGCAAGCCCGAATGCTCTTAAATTCTAAAAGACCAAGAGTGAGTATACATATACAAGCATGTTGTCCTCATGTTCATGAATCCCTTTTTTTGTTTGATTTCATTGGTTTGCTGGTTCGTTCTTTATTTTATCCTTTTCATTCTTTTCATCTTCTTTTACACAATTTCCTTTCTTCATTGCTGTCAGCGTGGCAGTGCCTTCACATTATCATAAATTTCTTTCTAGAATTGTTCATTCCAGCTTCAGTCTGTTCACATCTTTGTCATCAGTCCATTTTTTATTAAGTTCAAGGTTTTTTTTTTTTTATAAAATCTGGGCAGCACCTCCCCTAGACCCAGGCGTTTCGGGGGAGTAGCAATTGGAAGCACATCCACGAGTGTCCCGAGATGGCCCCTAAAATTAGGAGTGAGCCATGAGTGGCTACTCCGAGATCCCAAATTGGGTAGTGAAGAACCTCGAGGACTGGCCTACAAGGGGAGCTTCGCAGACCCAGGGGTTGTTGCGTCCTTCATTCCACAGTGTGCATTTGGTTGATGCCGCCCTTACAGCGTTAATATCTATCCCTTGGGAGAAAGATCCTCCAAGAACCCTACCATAAAGAGGCAAGCCCCTGGGGATGTTAGGGTGGTTGCAGAAAGCCGTTCAAGATATATATATATATGTATAACATAGTGTATCTCTTCCTCCAAGGTCAGGTCCAGCGGTATGAAAGCCTTCGGTGAAATCAATGGTAATATATTATTGCTCCGGGATGTGAGGCCACAAGCCACGCCCTGAATGTCGGCGAGCCTGTGCCCTAAATGGAGGTCTAAAAATTCGGTGTGCAGAAGGTCGATATACTGCAAACTGCCAAATGAACCACTATAACGGATGCAGGGTGCATAAGAAATAGAGAACATTGTAGAGAGTGGTTTATTAGCATCCTTACACCGAAATGGGGTGGTGCAGCTGTGTGTGCATAGGGTTCCATAGGCACCATCTTACTGGGCATTCACACAAATAGAATGGTGCTCGTGTGTGATTGACATAGAAACTAGAGTAACAAGCAGAAGAGATGGCAGAGAAATGTGGGTTTTAGCAGATTTTGGATTGAGTCAGAGCCCCAACAACCCATGGACATGGGTGAAGAGGCACATGGCCATTTCCACAGAAGTTATATGCATTGAACAGCAAAAGGATATACGTGTTAAAAATACTGGAATCATGCATATTGAACATGCAGAATATGTCCAAATCAAGGAGGATGATCAGAACCTATCTGGCGCGTTGGGGAAGAGATTCATATAGTTAATGTTGCCCACGAGGGCATTAACACACTAAGACAATCAGGGACAGAGCCACCCAAAAACACGATCGCGAGGTTGGTAGCAGGACAGAGTCTAAAAATAGCCCTCCGTCTTGGCAGACTCGGGGAGACAGAACCAAGCACCCATTTATTGCAGTTGGATAGACTGGATCTGCACTCATTCATAATACGGCATGCTTCCTCGATCGATAAAAAAAACATAAACTGTAGAATCATAATAGAAGCCAGGAGGCCGGTATTAAGATGAAATCTAGAGGGAAGAATACATCTGCACCCAAACTCGGGCAAGGAACATTTCATTCATTCATTGAACAACACAAGATACATCATCCCAAGACCCATGTGTCTGGGAAACAGTTGAGCATACAACGAAGTAAACAGAAGATAAATCTTATAGCAATGAAAAAAGGAAAAGAGACAAAGGGGGAGGGGGGAGCATTGACTCCATCCCCCCGAAGCAGCACCTCTTCTCTCCCTCTCTTCTTTTTCACTCGAATACGAGCACCCTCAAAGCGGCTTGAGCACTGGATGTTTTTTTAGTAGACAGAGCCTCTCTTCTTCGACTGAGTCTTCTCGCCGCCCCACCTTTCTTCTTCAGGCTTCACTTGTTCTTATAGCAGTCGAATCACCCATGATTGGAGATTGTCTGTCCACGTGTCTCTGTATGGCTCCATACGGCACTTCTAGAGGAGCTTTGAAGCTCTACATGCTTCATGCATGAAGGATCGGCTTGATGCCGTCGAAACAGAGGGTTGTTGAGGGGGCTCGCGCTCCCGTCGCTTCAGTGCACGTGTGAGACTTTCTCATGCCGGATCAAGCCTTGGTTTCGCACCGGATCAGGGCTCCTCACGGGGCCACCAGATGACCCATCCCCCTTCGTTGCGTGCCGATTCACCAGCGAAAGCCCAAGCCGGATCACTCCTCTTCTTCCTTTTTTTCCCTTCCTTTTTCTTCTTTTCTTCATTTCTGAAAGATAATAAAACAACAAAAATAATCTATATATATCAGTGTTATTTTTTAACGTTTCAACAAATGCCCCCCCCACCCACAAGTGGCGCGAAGGAGGGACAAGTGAGTGGGGCCTGCGGGTGCAGACCGTTTTATTCACACAAGCATGCAGGTATTCAATATCAAGCATAAGATAGATATATAGGATAGCTCCCCTCTATCGGGGATAGGATAAGGACAGTGCCCATGATTCATGGATAGAGTGCGGCTCACGAAACACAACTAAGGGAGATGTGCATTCGCAAAGAGGGTGCCGCATAGAATATGTGCATAGCGTAAATCACAATCTATACCCAAGACTACTTCTATGTGGTGTGAGAGTGCAAATATGCGAGCATCGAATCCTAGACATAGGGCTACACAGACGTTCTAAGTAACACTAGAGTATTAGTCTAGCACCTACACATACAGTTGGGGTTCTTAATTTTTGGTAGCTTTGTACAACCCCTTTGTTTATTCTTAGCTCTGGACTTCACCGTTTTACGCGAGTCTCATCATGTGTCTCAATGGGGATTCCCGACTACTAGGATTCATCCTTTATTATGATTTTATTGTAGGATTTACTTCACCGTGCCATGTGAGTCTCCTCATTCGTTTTAGTGGGGATTCCCGGTTTCTTGGGTCCACATCCCCTTATAGCGATTTTATTGTGGAGTTTGCTTCACTATTTTGCGCGAGTTTCCTCATTTGTTTCAGTGGGGATTCCCGACTTCCTGGATTCGCATTCCACTTATCATTATTATTATTATTATTATTTTCTTTTTTTTTGAATGGGGCAGGCAACGTTTTCCTTACGATTACCCCTCATGTGGGTGTAGAAATTTGAGCATCCCTAAAGTGTTAGGAAGAACCTTCTAGCATCCTTATGATTAGAGGCCGTTGAACACATTGTGTGTATGGTGTGGGAGGTTTGTCTCAGGTTCATCTTATGAGCTACGCTGGAGACACAGCTATGACTCTTCCCCTAGACGCATGCACTCACCAAAGATTGGCTTTTCATTCGTTAGTGTATGTCGTGATGCACACATATTGAGAATTCGGGGCATCGTTGTTTAACAAGGAAGCACGATCATAGAAATTTGAAGGAAGTGTATTATTCTATAGTATAGGCAAGCATGCAAGCAAGGTGAGTAAGCATTAAGAATCAAAAGCATGCAGAGTTTTTTTTTGGATATGTGTGTATATGTATACATCATTGCTATATACGTATATCCTATATATATATATATATATCATCGTTCGGCTTGATGTGAATACCTACAAGTTAGTTATTTGAGAGTAAGTAAAAAGAATTAATATCAAAACCAAAGGGGAAAGGGTTTTTACGCATTGTGGAGAGTCCTGGTGGGACAAAGGGTTTAACATTAGCCAACTGGGGTCATTTTATTCAGATAGTAAGTCTGGTGCAAAGGAAGGAAGGTAGGCCATGACAGGATGTCTCAGCCGAAAATAGAACAGCGGGCTTTGATGGAAAGTCTCAGCCACTGAGGTGTATTAATATCACGGTGGGCCGTGATGGTAAATGTTGAGATGTGCCTAAGCCAAAAAGGAGTCATATGCGCTTAAAGAGCTGTCGGCTTAGATGCCGATGGTAGAAGAGCTGTCGGCTTAGATGCCCATGATTGAAAAGCTATTGGCTCGAACGCCAATGGTTGAAGAGCTGTCGGCTTAGGTGCCGATGGTAGAAAAGTTATCAGCATAAACACCGATGATTATAAAGCTGTTGGCTTGAATGCCAATGTTTGGAAAGCTGTTGGCTTGAATGCCAATGGTTGGAGAGCTGTCAGCTCGGATGCCGATGGTAGAAAAGCTGTCGGCTTATATGCTGATGATGGAAAGGCTGTCGGCTTGAATGCCGATGGTTGGAAATATGTCGGCTTAGATGCTGATGATTGGAAGGCTGTCGGCTTAGAAGCTGATGATTGGAGAGTTGTCGGCTTAGGAGCCGATGATTGGAGAGCTGTCATCTTAGATGCCGATGATTGGAAAGCTATTGGCTCGGATGCCAATGGTTTAAAAGGCTGATGGAAAAGCTGTCGGCTTAGAAGCTGATGATTAGAGAGCTGTCGGCTTAGATGCCAATGCTTAGAGAGCTGTCGACTTAGATGCCGATGATTGAAGAGCTATCGGCTTAGGAGCCGATGATTGGAGAGCTGTCGACTTAGATGCCGATGACATAATATTTAGATGTCAACTCGATAACATGCTGAAGTCAATGAACCTTCTCAGACGGAAGGTCTGAAATAAGAGCAGAATGTGGAATATAGATGTTGATCCGATGGCATGTCGAGGTCAACCTGACCTGGGAGAAGCGTGAGGCCTAAGCCAAGGGAGAAATATAGACATCGGCCCGACGAGATGTCGGAGTCGACAAACCTTGTTCGGACGACAGATCCAGGGCAAGGGTAGAATCTAGGCGCCAACCTGATGATATGTCGGAGTCAACAAAATCTCACTCAGACGGCGGGTCTGAAACATGGGCAGAATATAGATGTCGACCTGACTGGATGTCGGAGTCAAGAAACCTTGCTCGGACGGTAGGTCCAAGGTAAGGTCAGAATCTAGATGTCGACCCGTCGGGATGTCGGAGTCAACAAACCCTCGCTCAGATGGAAGGTCTGAAACTGAGGCAGAATATAGATGTCGACCTGACGGGATGTCGGAGTCAACAAACCATGCTCGAACGGTAAATCTGAGGCAAGGAAAGAGTATGAAGTACTGTCGTCGACTCGACGTCATGTCAAAATCAACCAACCTGGTAGAGACATGGGGTCTGGGCCAGGGTAGAATATAGCTGTTGACTTGACAGACTACCGAAGTCAACCAACTTGGCGAAGACGTGGGGTCTAGGACAAGGGAGGAATATAGGGTATAGATGTCGACCCGACGTAATGTTGAAGCTAGCAAACTTGGCAGAGGCGTGAGGCCTAAGCCAAGAGAAGAAAATAGGAAAGGTGTTGACTCGACAGAATGACGAAGTCAACGAGCCCTGCCCCGACAGAAAGTTTGAGGCAAAGGCAGAATAGAATACATAGGTTGACTCGACGGAATGTAGAAGTCAACTAGCTTGGCGAGGATGAGATGCCCAGACCCAGGGCTGGATAAAGGCGTCCACCCGATGAGATGTCGAGGTCAACCAACCTTGTTCAGATGGAGGGTCTATAACAAAGGGCAGCATATGTAGGATAGATGTCGACCTGACGTCATGTCGAAGTCAACCAATCCGACAAGACGTGAGGTCTAGGCCAAGGTAGATATGTGATGCAGAATATAGATGTCAACTTGACGAGATGTTGAGGTCAACTAGCTTTGCCCAAACTGAAGGTCTGAAGATAAGGGCGAGGTATGCGATATAGATGTTGACCCGGTGGGACATCAAGGTCAACAAACCTTGTAGAGTCGCAACATCTAGGCTAGAGTATGGACAGTCGGTGGGGCCAGATATTGGTACTCGCTAAAAATGGTCTGCTTCTTTTGTCGACCATCATTTTTTATTTTATTTCATTCATTATTTTCCTTATCATCATTCTCTCTCTTTTTTTTATTTTGGTGTTGTCTATGACGATCATCGTCAGACATCATTTTTTCATTTTTTTGAATCATTGTCTCCTGATACGGACTACCCATGGTGCAGGCCATTTTGTCCGGTGAGACTTACTGATCAACATCCAAGAGCTCGACGAGGGCGGAGTGCCTCGGGCCAAGGGAAATGTTTTATAGGCCTGACCCAATGGGACTAGGGGCAATATTTGAGAGCCCAGCGAAGGCTGAGTGCCTAAGGTTAAGGAGAAGGTTTTTATAAACCTAGCTTGGTAGGACTGGGCACATTATTTGAGAGCTCGACGAGGGTGGAGTGCCTCAAGCCAAGGAGAAGGTTTTTATAGACCCAGGTCGGTAGGACTAGGCACAGTATTTGAGAGCTCGGTGACGGCGGAGTGCCTCAGGCCAAGGAGAAGATTTTTATAGACCCAGCTCGGTTGGACTAGGTACAGTATTTGAGAGCTCGGCGAGGGCGGAGTGCCTCAGGCCAAGGATAAGGTTTTTATAGACCCAGCTCGGTAGGACTAGGCACAGTATTTGGGAGCTTGGCGAGGGCAGGGTGCCTCAGGCCAAGGAGAAGGTTTTTATAGACCCAGCTTGGTGGGTTGGGAGCGATATTTGGGAGCTCTGAGAGGGCAGAGTACCTCAGGCCAAGGGAAGGGTTTTATAGGTCCAACCCCGTGGGACTGGGGCCATATTTGAGTGCTCGGTGAGGTCAGAGTGCCTCAGACCAAGGAGATGGTTTTTATGGGTTGGTTTTGGACATAACATCCAAACCAGCAGTGGCAGAGTGAGCTCCATGGGACAAATTCTGGTGCCTCTTGGAGTGTTCATGTAGTCACTACGGCGGCATTGCCGAAGGACACGGTGAATGCATTGGCTAGGAGCATAGGGTCTAGGCCGAGGATAGAGGGCTGATCCCGACAGGACAAATAGGATGTATCCCTGCGGGATGAGAAGTTGGTAAGGCACCATGAACCCTGGTGGGACCGGGGGGTGTGCTACAGCGGGCCGTTAGAAGCCGAAAGCTATTTTTTTATTGGCTTGAAGAGGAGAGTGTAGTCTAGGGTGTAGAAGACCCAGCAGGCTTGTTCTTGTGTTCCCTCGCAGGGCTCATACATTGCTGTGGCTAGGTGCCAAAAGCTGGTTTATTTGATGACCTGGTGTTGACACCCGGAAAATGAACAAGGGTGGAAGCATAATTGAAAAGAAGATCTGACCAATAGTGAAAGACTAATGATGAAGCTTATCAACCTTTCACCCGGCTAAAGCCCTTGTCGGCCAAAGCCGATGCCCGGTGCCAATGTCACTCAGACGGCAGCACTGATAGAGCAGCAGTCACTCAACTAATGAGACCTTCCAGCTGTACTACTGCTTCGTCCAAGAAGGCACAGATGATATGTCAGGGTAAGTCAGATGTCGGCTTACTGACGGAAGTAATATGAGATAAAGATGAAGCCGGCACCGACAGATGAAGATGGTAAAGGCCCCTGAAAAGATAGAGCAGAAGAAGAATCGTCTACACAGATTATACACCCGGCTGAGGTCTTCCCAGACTAAAGCTGATGTCCGAGCTCGTCACCATTAGAGTGACGATATTGATAAGATGATACCCGGGTTTGTCACCATTCAGATGACAATCCTGATGAAATCCCTGTCTACGGACTGATAAAACCCTGTCTGCGGACTGATGAAATCCCTGTCTACGGACTGATAAAACCCTATCTACGGACTGATAAAACCCTGTCTGCGGACTGATGAAATCCCTGTCTACGGACTGATAAAACCTGTCTGTGGACTGATGAAACCCCTGTCTACAGACTGATGAAACCCCTGTCTACGGACTGATAAAACCCTGTCTGCGGACTGATGGAGATTGCAATCGCGATTTCAATACAAGATATTTCATAGATGATAGACCCTTTGGGATGATGATACATTTAAAGAAACCCCAAGTGGGCCTATATGAAGGTGGCGCCGAAAGCCCATGTCGAAGCCCAGATACTGGCACCGAGAGATCGAATTTGAGCGCGCCGGGAAGCCTGCCTCAAGCGCGCCGTGAAGATGCCTGCCGAGAAGGAAAAGGGAAAAGGGTTATAAAACCCCCTCCCTTCGAAGAGAGAAGCAACGAGATAGCAAGAAAGAGGATAGACAGAAAAGAAAAGAAGAAAGAGACGAAGAAGAAAAGAGCGAACAGATAGCCAGAAAGAGAAAGAGAAAGGAAAAGAGAGGGAGAGAGTCTCCGTCGAAAGAAGAAGCAGAAGAAAGGAAAGAAGAAGGGCTCCAGGTGGGCTGATAGGGGGAGGGAGAGGAGTCAATGCTCCACCCTCCCCCCTCCATGTTCGATGTTTCTTTTTCTTCTTTTTACTGATTCTCCGTATGTAATAGTCGAAGTCTTGATGTTTAGATTATTCATACGATTCTTTCCCTGTTCCTCCCCTCTATGTTTCTCGATGTAAATGATGGTGAGATGAAGTGAATGCAATGGCCGTGATGGATTTTGGGCAATACTATCTTCTTTTGTCTCCATATGTATGCATACTGTTTGTATGAATGCCCCATGGGCAAAATGACTCAGGCTTCGGAGTCAGGTCTGTTCTTCGAACGGGGATGAAGGTAGAACCCCCACCCTTGTTCAATGGGTTGCTGGGTTCTATTCTCTTCTTTCTTCCCGCTTCAATAGCATGCCCTCCGTATGTATTTGAGTCTGTTCCTCAAGCCCCTTGTGCTGTCCGGGAACCAGAGACATCAATCTCTTGGTTCCCTGGCCCGCCGGCTATAAATGATGCATTTGAACCCGTAGATGAATGCTACCCTGGATCCTCATTCCAATCGTTGAATGATTAGGGTCTGAGGTCTCAGCATCAAGGGTTCTCTCATTACAGATCTGCTTCCCGGATGATACCATGCTAGTCCGGGGGATCAGAGACAGCCATCTCTTGACTCCCCTAGACGTCTGGCAGTATACAGATAAAGGCCGAATGCTACCCTGGATCCCCATTCCAATCGTTGAATGATTAGGGTCTGAGGTCTCAGCATCAAGGGTTCTCTCGTTGCAGATCTGCTTCCCAGATGATACCATGCTAGTCCGGGGGATCAGAGACAGCCATCTCTTGACTCCCCCAGACGTCTGGCAGTATACAGATAAAGGCTACTCAGCCCCGATGATGGTCTCTCCTCCTCCTGATGATCTGGCCTCTCAGATCCCTTGGCATCCTTCCAGCAGAGGTGTTCGTGAAATCTCCTCATACTCCCCCGATTCGGCCTCGATCTGAGCCATAAAACCCAGAAATCCCAGAACAGAGCATCGTCTTTGAGCTCTGAAACCCTGAAATCCTTCTGCATTTCACCTTCTCGGCGTGCAAGTTTCCCCGCCGAGAACCATAAGGCCGAGAGGCCTTCCCCTTCTTTTGGCTAAACGACAACCAGTCTGTTACAACGCTTTCCACGTGAGGCTATATGTGCAAGGCTCCCGGTGTGTAGATTCCCGGCGCGGCCAGGACCGTGCCGAGAAGCCCTCTGCCGAGAAGCCCCTCCTCCTAGCCATTCACCCCCGTTTTTTTTCCAAACCTAATACTGCCCCTCTCGGCGCCCCCCCTTTTCCGGCGCGCCCAGGAGCCCGCCGAGAAGACCCCAGGCCGAGACCCCCCCTTTGGCCAACCAATCGCTCAGGCGGAGACCCCCCTTGGCCAGCCCAAGAACCGTGCCGAGAAGCCCCTTTGTCCACTAAATGCTCTGGCCGAGACCCCCCTTGGCCAGCCCAAGGACCAGGCCGAGAAGCCCCTCTCCATCCACCAAATACCAGGCCGAGAACCCCCTTTGGCCAACCCAAGGACCAGGCCGAGAGCCTCCTTTTGTCCATTAAATGTCCAGGCCGAGAGCTCCTTCTTGCCAATCAAGATCACGCCGAGATCCCTCCTTCAATCAGATGAAACCCACTCCGAGGCCCATCTCTGCACCGTTCTTCTTCAAACTTCTTAATCGCCCCTACATCTGTTTAAGGGGATACTCACAGACCATCACTTGTGTCTTGATGAGATACAACAATGGGGAAGACCTCCCCTACAGCTCTCGTCCCGAGTCTGGATTTCACCGCTGCCTTATGAACCCAAAGAACCATGTCATTACATGTGTTATGATGGGTTCCAAGGGAATATTGATCAATAATATGAAGGCAAAAGATGTCCCTGGGCCTGGTGCCCATCTTTGTTCGGTCGTTGTCCCGGCTCTCCGTGGATGATGACCTATCTTTCCTTGGCATAATCCAGGTTGAGGGAACATGCTGCCGAAATTTACATAACCCCACCAATCGAGTGTGGTACTCTCTTCTAACCCTGCTGGCCCACGGAGTTATGCCCTTGCGTGATCTCCGATGGCCCTCCGAAGGGGGATATTAATAAGACATCGCACTCATACCGGGTGTGTTACATCAGGCCGGTCCCCATCCGGATTCCGGGTTATGTCTATATACCCGATCTTTTGCGGAGCCTACCCTGCCGCTGCATGGGTGGTTTCCTATTCCCCACTTGGCATCATCCAAGATGGTGGGAATATGCCGTCGGGTTTCTCCCGTAATTAATAAACCCCTGCTCTGTTCAAATACGTTTAACGTCTTGCAAGCAGATGAACTTTGTCTCCTTTGAGCATACGGCTTTACCGCTGTCTTCCTCCTACCTCTAGCGTTTAATTAAGGGTTGTCTTCCTTAGGGAGGACGTAATTAACGTCATAGCGTTCAGGGTATGACGGACTTCTAGTCCAGACACGATCACTCACAATCGACTGACCAAGTCAGATCGAGCGCACAATAAAATCGTCACCACGGTGACTGGCACGCCAATAAATCCATAAAATAAATAAAATAAATAAACAAATAAACCAGATAGAATAAAATGTGTTCGAACAAGTCTGGCACGCCCGGTGGGACTTAGTCTCCCTTCCTCTTTACGCTAAGGTAGGAGGCCCAGCGGGCCCCCCTCAAATTTCTGATTCCGTGTATTTCCTTGTTTCCAGGAAACTACGATGACAACACAAATCGCGTCTGTATGCTTCGACAAGCAACCGGTGTACATGCACGTCCAGGAGGGGTACCTGGCGGTACCACTGGCATTCGGTTCGTTTCCCCCAGCTGTCGGGCTGCCCAACTGCTTGGGCGTTGTCTACACCGACCTTCTACAGGTCGATAACGAGGAGCAAGGCGTTGCTGCAAACGCCCCAGTGGAGGCCGCTGATCGCAAGGATGGCTTACCGAAGAAGACGGCCGTCGCCTGCTACGTCCATCATGTCCAGAAAAGGGACATGGTCCCCACTGCTGCCCAGAAGGGGAAGAAAACCAACCGGAGGAACCGGTCTACTGCTGTTGATCGTCACCTTTCCAATTCCGGAAAGACGATAATGATGGGTGCTATTAGGGCGAATCTCGACGGTCGCCCCAGGGGAGTCCGGCCAGACAGAATCGTCCCGACCATCCCAACTGACAACAAGTTCCAGTTTTGGCCTCTAGGAGGGCCAACTGGGAAGATGCTGAAAGGAAGCCGCTGGCGCCCAAGCCAGCAAAATACAAACAGGTCTGGCGACCGAAGAAGATCCAAAGCTGGGCCCCAGCTGAAGACAGAGAGAACCTAAATGATATCACTGCTGCCCGCCTCAGAGCAGGGGGCAGAAGGGAAATGAAGAGAGATGAAAGCAATGCTGCTGCCAACCGCTGCCAAGTTGGCAATATAAGAAGAAGTGAACCAGTCACTATGCTTACTGCAAGAAGATCAGGAGCCTGTGCCAGACAGGCTGATATCTTCAAATATCCCAGGGCCGAACATCTGAATGCTCGGGTGACAAGACTAGCCCGGCAGCAAAAGGGCCAGGACAGACTGATGCTCCGACCTGAGCCGAAAAGGCGCGACCCAGAGGAGACTAAGCAAGTAGTCCAAGATTACTTCCACTACCTAGGGAGCTCTGCCCTAGGCCAGCAAAGACTATCCCGTGCCTTGGGCATCAGGGATGATGAAGAAGGAGAAACCTTCCAAGAAATGATGATCGAAGCCTCTTCCTCCGATTCAAATGACTATGAAGAAGGCCCCAGGGTCAGATATAATGAAGAAGACCTGTACGAGGAAGAAGCCAAAGAAAGAATATCGGTCTTTGACCGGCTCAGATATCCTAGTCAAATAAAAAGAAAGGTCTACAGGCGGAAAGGAAAGATGCGAATCTTCTCCTGCAATATGGCTGGACTGGCCAGGGGGCAGGATATACTACCAACTCAGCCAGAGGAATTGCTCAGGCTGGCAACTAGACCTGGTCCTGTCACAAGAAGAGGCCAGGCAGCAAAAGATAAAATCAAAATTGATGATGAAGCCCGCAGGGTTACCACTATGACAGTTAATGTGGTAACAGCGGAAGATGGAGATAACCCCTTCGTTGATGATGCTGAAGGGACTTCTGAAGATATACAAATTCCATCAACCATGGATCCCATGATCCAGATGATGTTCAGAAGATACCAACAGGAGATCAATGCTCTCCGAAGACAGCTCAATGAGAGACAGGAAGCTACATCAGTCTCGAAGCAAGCTGAACCTGCGGGGCAGACATCCAACTCCACAGAAACAACTATCCTGGCTAATCCTCTCTTAGCTGATAAGGGCAAAGCACCAAGTCAGCCTGTTCCACAGCAAACAATAGCTCAGCCCTCTGTGTCTCAGACGCAGCCTACCGCGCCCATCTTGCGCGCCACTGTGATGACAACTCCTCACAGCCAGCAACAAGCCCACTTCTTTCCAGAAGATATAGATCCAGCTGTAGCCCACAAGCAGATGATTGAAAGAATTGTGGAAATGAAGCTGTCAGAAAAGACTGGAGATGATACTAGTGCCTATGATGTGTATAAGGTACCGTATCCTCCCCAGTATGCTGCCAAAAGGCTGCCTCCAGGCGTCAGCAAGCCGCCAAAGTTTGAGAAATTCAATGGCCAGGGCTCCCCCAGAGAGCATATAGCCTACTATACTACCATCATGGGCGACCTAGCAGTCGATGAAGCCTATCTGCTCAAGTTCTTTGGCTCGTCCCTCACTGGGTTGGCCTTTGAATGGTATTCAAGCTTGTCAGCAGGATCAGTGGTTGATTGGCCCGATATGCAGAGAAAATTCCGCGACAGGTTTCATGTCACGGAGAGGGAAATCACAATAGCAGAACTGTATGCTACTAGGCAGAAACAGGATGAAACTGCACTGGAGTACATCAAAAGATGGAGAAATCTGATGCAGAAGACCTCCTCATCAGGAGGATGCAGTGCAGATATGCAAGCAGAACCTCAGGAGGGAAGTACTAGAAAAAATGATCGGTGCAGATGTCAAAACATTTGACCGACTGAACAATATAGTGGCAGAGGTCGAGGCGTTCTTGTCCAAACGTCCGACCGTCAATGCTCCCGCCATGCCAAAAGGTAAATCCAATGATCGGCGGCCGTCACACTCTGAGGCCAACACCGTCGATTTTAGAACCTTTGAGCAACAAAAAGGGAAGAAAGGGGCAGATGAAGCTCCCCCGATGGCAGATACAGCAGAAAGAAGAGACAAAGTCTCTCTGAGGGACAGGATGAGAAGGGCTTACTCTTTTCCCAAGGATAAGACTGCAGCATTATTTAACTGGGCATATAAGTTCAATAAGGTAACATTGCCTGAACCGAAGAAGCCCGAAGATGCAGAAAAGAAAGATGATCCGATGTTCTGTCCATTTCACCGGGTGTTGGGGCACCCAATTGAGGACTGTTATGTCTTCAAAGATATCATGGAAGGAATGGTCAAGAAGGGTGAACTGCAGCTGGGAGATTACCAGGTGAAGCCTCCTCGGCCACATGAGCTTCTGCCCTGGAGGGTGGCCGCTAATATGATCTCAATCTATCAACAGCTACCTAAGGAAGCCATTGAAGAATGCACCAGGCACACCTATGAAGCCTGCCTCCTCACCCCATTGAGAGATCAGGAAGGATGGCAGACGGTACCCACAAAAAGCAGAAAGAAGACTCCCGCAGCTAAAACCAACGGAGCAGTTATCCGGGGTGTCACCCCAAGGCCTGAGTTGCCTCCAATAAAGCCAATATGGCCTACAGTTGAGACCGGACCAGTCATCCGGATCCATACTCGCAACCGGAGGAGACAAACTCCCCTCCCTGCACATAAAGAAGAAAGTCCTGCAACCAGGCGTCTGCAGCAATATATTAATGAGCTTGATGAGTATGAGCAGAAAAAGCCAAAACACCTGTTGGTGAAAGACTGTATACTCTGGGAGCAGCTCGAAGAATTGAAAATTGAAGAGCAGCCGGAAGCAGAACAAAGAAAAGATAAGACTGAGTCCTTCTGGGGGCAGGAACTAGCAAAGCCAACTTCCCAGAAAAAGAAGAGACGGCCTAAGGCCAAAAAGGGAAAGAAGGTCACGACAGTACAATGCAATACTCTGTCGGTACTCTTTTCCCTGCCCGGGGAGGATGATGAACAAGAAGCATCAGATGTCCCGCTAGAAGCCAATCATGCTGAGGCCTCTACCTCAGCCCATGCAACACGTTCTGGGAGAAAATGGGGGCGACAGCCACCAGCTAACCATAATATTATGTTCAGAGGGGAGCAACCCTATCAAATCCCAAAACCAGAGGTGCGCGGTGTCCAGGTTCCTCCCCCTGCCAACTTGTACCAAGGAAAAGATAAAGCAGAAGGAGCCCCTTCATTCCTGGAGTTCCTGTCCAGCTTAGAAAACGAGCAACTGGCTCACACTGCTCCAGCTAAAAGCAATAAGTGCCAGCAGACAGCAGCCGAAAAGCAGAAACAGCATGAAGAAAATGAGGAAAATATCCCTCTAGCAAAACCAAGGGCAGTCATTACAGAAGAAGCCCTCCGGGAGACCGATGAAGAAAATGAAACTGGGACTGGGCAGCAAAGGCCACAGGCACCACACGAACCTCCAAGACCCCGGTGGGCAGAGGAGATGAGGCTGTCTAATGTTCGGGTTGGCAGTCGAATCATGAAAATGTTGAAGAAGCTCCCCACCAGATTCTCCATCTGGGAGATACTCTCTCTGAGTGAAGAGGCTCGCCAAGCAATTGTGGATGCCCTGCAGTCGCCGACACAATATGAAGCACTCTTGGCAGAAGTGAATGCTGGACCATCAGTCACATTCACAGAAGATGATATGCTGATCCCAAATGCCAGTCACAACAGACCGTTGTATATGAGGGGCTCCCTGAACTGTCAGTCGCTGAGCAGGATACTGATAGATCCCGGGGCTGCTGTAAATATTCTCCCGTATCGCATCTATCAGAAATACTACTTTGATCTGCAGCTTACCAAGGTCAGAGACATGAAGATTGCTGGGTTCAACCAGAAATGTGAAACACCTCTCGGGGTGGCTGATTTCAACCTCACATTGGGCGACCTCACTACCGTGGTACGATTCTATGTGATCGACTCCAACACCACGTATAAGGCCCTGTTGGGGAGACCGTGGCTGCATGAATATCAGATAGTGCCATCCACGCTACACCAATGCATAAAATACTGCCATGAAGGAAAGGAAGAAAGAGTGTTTGCAGACCTACATCCCTTTGAAGTGTTCGAGTGCCATATGCTCGATGCATCCTACTACACCGAGGTGTCACAAAAGGATGAAAAGAAAGAGGCTGTAATCAGCCAGAAGGAGCCGGCGACGAAGGCAAAAGCTTGGTCTCCACCGCCACCCAGGGGCTATGTTGAAAAGCATGAAGTAGCTCACATCTCTTATGCTGATGATTTTGCTCGGATCACCCCTCCTAGCATCCATCCAGATAGCACTGATCAAGAAATGAAGGAAAGGTGCATACAGGTGAAGGTCCCACGAGGTTTAATCAAACCCGTCGCCAGCCTAGAATACCAAACAGTGCTGCCACTGAAGACTATGGAAATCCCTCGCTTCTGTGAGCCACCTACCATATTCTACACCGGGGAGGCAGTCGAAGAAGATGATCAAGACTGCATGGTCCCTGAAGAAGCCGCAAACCAGATGGTGCCGATTACAGGCCTGGAGTATACTACCCAGCGGGTTTCGCAGATGTTCTCCAAGATGCAAATGCCATCACTACAATCTGCAGCCCAGAAGAAAGCATTCAAGGAGCTATGGGATCCACCTCGAGATAATAAGGAACTGAGGAAGATCACACAGCATCCGGGATTGGGTTATACCCTTCAAGAATATTATGAAGCCGAGGTGGATGTCATCTCTACCTTCTACCAGCATGGAGACTCCCCTGGGTTAGGATATGATCAATATCCCTTTGAGGATGAAGAGATTATGTATCAAACCATAACAGACAATGAAGCCCAAGATGACCAGCCAGAAGCAGCGATGTCTGATAAAACTAAGAGGGGTCGGTGCTGGAAGGACCCGTCCTGCAAGGAGGATCTATTCCAGGCCGAAGCACAATTTGATACGGGAACTCCGGATGAAGACCAGATGGCCAAAGAACTGAGAGAATGCCTGGAATTTGAGCGCATTCTGGAAGAAGTCCGGGCTCTACAGAAAGATGACCTTTCAGGGGAGCCTGCAACAGAAAGATCCCTAAGGGCGGGAGATTCCACTTTTGAATTCTCTTCTGAACCAGTCTCGTCCTCGGGGCAGACTGAACAGAATCCGATGGTATCGGCCTTATATGATAAGCCGACATCCGCTGATGAGCAGGATGACGATACAGAAGAACATGAAACTGAAGAGAATTATATCCCGGGAGGCTTTATTGATTTGCAAGAAGCCCCACCCGAAGTCGAGGACGGAGGCCAGGCCACCGTCGATGAGCTGATAGAAGTGAATCTGGGGTCAGCGGATGAGCCAAGGCCGACATTCCTCAGTGCACTGCTAGAACCAGCTGCCAGAGAACAGTACATACAGTTTCTGAAAGAGTTCCGAGACTGCTTTGCATGGACATATGATGAGATGCCGGGACTGAGCTCTGATGTGGCACAGCACCGATTGGTGATAAACCCGGGGGCAAGCCCTGTAAAGCAGCCTTCAAGGAGAATGCATCCCGAACTGATAAATCAGATCAACAAAGAAGTCGACAAGCTGATCAATGTGGGCTTTGTTGAAGAGAACCAATATACTACATGGCTGGCCAATATAGTGCCCGTGAAGAAGAAAAATGGGCAGATCAGAATATGTGTAGATTTCAGGGACCTGAATAAGGCTTGCCCGAAGGATGATTTCCCAGTGCCAATCACTGAAGTAATGATCGATGCAACCACTGGCCATGAAGCCCTGTCATTCATGGATGGGTCATCCGGATATAACCAGATCTGGATCGCTGAAGAAGACAGAGTGCACACTGCATTCCGCACTCCGAAGGGGATATTCCACTATAAAAGGATGCCGTTCGGCCTCAAGAATGCCGGCGCTACTTACCAAAGAGCTATGACAAAGATCTTTGGTGATTTACTCTTCAAAAAGGTAGAGTGCTACATTGATGACCTGGTGGTGAAAACCAGCAGAAAAGAAGACCATTTGCAGGATCTGAGAGTAGTGTTCCAGAGGCTGCGCAAATATGAGCTCAAAATGAATCCTATGAAATGTGCCTTCGGCGTGTCCAGTGGAAAATTCCTTGGGTTCATTGTCCGTCATAGGGGCATTGAGATTGACCCATCCAAGATTAAAGCTATCCAGGAGCTCCCTCCACCAAGGAATCTCCACGAGCTGAGATCTTTACAAGGGCGTTTGGCCTACATCCGACGATTCATATCAAATCTGTCGGGGAAATGCCACCCTTTTCACAAGCTCATGATGAAAGATGTGCCGTTCCTCTGGGACGATGGCTGTCAGGAAGCCTTTGAGAAGCTGAAAGAATATCTCAAAACCCCTCCAGTGCTGGGGGCACCTATTAAGGGCAAACCCCTGATACTGTACATTGCGGCCACACACTGTTCCCTGGGGGCAATGCTAGCACAGGTAAATGAAGAAGGCAAAGAGCAGGCTCTATACTACCTGAGTAGGAGGCTGATCAGAACAGAAGAGAGCTACAGCTATATAGAAAAGACATGCTTGGCACTAGTCTTTGCCGTTAAAAAGCTCCGGCACTATATGCTGTCACATGAAGTCAGATTGATATCTGCAGTAGATCCACTCAAATACATACTGACTCAACCAGTACTGAAAGGCCGGTTGGGCAAATGGGCAGTAATTCTGATGGAATTCGATATCACGTATATACCCCAGAGGGCAATAAAAGGACAGGCTGTGGCCGATTTCTTCGCAGAACATCCTGTGCTAGAGAATGATATGTTGGGGACTGAGTTACCCGATGATGAGACACTAGAAGCCTGCCAAGCTCAGTCAACTATGTGGCAGCTATTCTTTGACGGAGCATCTAGAACAGAGACGGACTCCGATGGAAAAATCAGAATACGAGCCGGAGCCGGTATTGTGCTGAAATCGCCAGATGGGGAGGTTGTGCATACTTCCTGTTCTATAAACAAGCCCTGCACTAATAATGAAGCCGAGTATGAAGCTCTGATAATCGGACTGCATATCAGCCTCAACATGGGTATCCAGATGCTTCAGGTATTCGGGGATTCAATGTTGATCATAAAGTAAATCCAAGGTGAGTTCGAAGTGTGAAAGCCGGAGTTGAACCCCTACCACCAAAAAGTTGTGCGCCTCATGGCGAAATTCTATCATATTGAGCTCAAGCATGTGGGCCGTGCACATAATGCCCAGGCTGATGCATTGGCAAAGCTAGCCAGCTCAATAGCAGTCCCACTAGATGAGACACTGAACATTGTTGTCATAAATCGGCGGCAAGTCCCCAGCATGCTAGAAGGCTGCCCCGAAGAAAATGAAGTCGCCACGATCAGTACAGAACAGGCATCTGATTGGAGACAACACCTGCTATAATGGTTCTTACACCAACAGCTGCCGCAAAAAAGAGAAGAAAAGATGAAACTCTTGCGAATCAAAGATTCTTATGAATTCAGGAACGGGACTCTGTTCCGAATAATGGCAGATGCACGCAAGAAGATTCTGCTCCGCTGCCTGTCCACTGAAGAAGCTTGGCAGGCAATGAAAGAAGTACATGCTGGGACAGCAGGTGCCCACCAGGCTGGTCCCAAGATGAAGATAGAAATCAAGAAGCTGGGCTACTATTGGCCCACTATGTTTGAAGACTGCTGCACATTTGCAAAGTCATGCTAGAAGTGTCAGGAGCATGCTGTTGTGCCTAGAAGGCCACCTACGACTCTGCACCCTACAGTCCCTAGCTGGCCGTTTGCACAATGGAGAACTGATGTAGTCGGTCCACTACCGACTTCCTCGGCCGGGCATAAGTATATACTGGCCATAACAGATTACTTCTCCCGATGGGCAGAGGCTATAGCACTAAGAGAAGTTACTGGCGAGTTGGTCGCTAGATTCATCAAGCAAAACATCATCTTCCGGTTTGGGATCCCCAGCCGAATAATATCTGACAATGGGAGTCATTTCAGAAATCAGAAAGTCTATCGGCTTGCCGAGAAATATAAGATCGAATGGAGGACTTCCACTCCTTACAATCCACAGGCAAATGGATTGGCAGAAGCTTTCAATAAGACTTTGTGCACCCTGCTGGCCAAAGTCGTCAGTGCCAATAAGAAGGATTGGGAAGAAAAGATGTATGAAGCTCTGTGGGCGTATCGCACCGTCTTCAAAACACCTACAGGGTGCTCACCATACTCCTTGGTATACGGCTCAGAGGCAGTAGTCCCACTAGAGCTGGAAGTCCCGTCACTCAGAGTGGCAGTCCAATACGACCTAGCCCATGGCGAACAAACCAATGCAGAACGAAGATTAGAAGAATTGGCTGAATTGGAAGGGAAGCGTCTCCAAGCTCAGAAGAATATCAGATGTATCAGGCCCGCATGGCCACCGCATTCAACAAACTCGTAAAAGGGCGAGAATTCAAGAAAGGTGACCTTGTCATGGTCAAGAAAAAAGAAGTCATGGCGTCCAACCCGAAGGGAAAGCTAAATCCCAATTGGGAAGGTCCATATGTGATACAAAGGGTCTACGAAGGAGGGGCCTACATAGTTGTTAATCATCGAGGGGAGATCCAATTCTCACCACTCAACGGTAAACACCTGAAGCTGTATCATGCTGCACAGCTGATATTCCCCGAGTAATCGGGCAAGAGATACCCTTTTCTTGGCCTAGCGGCACTCCGCCCTAGCCGAACTACCCTTCCTTGGTCTAGTGGCACTCCGCCCTAGCCGAGATATCCTTTCCTTGGTCTAGCGGCACTCCGCCCTAGCCAAGATATCCTTTCCTTGGTCTAGCGGCACCCCGCCCTAGTCAAGATACCTCTTCCTTGGCCTAGTGGCACTCCGCCCTAGCCGAGATATCCTTTCCTTGGTCTAGTGGCACCCCGCCCTAGTCAAGATACCTCTTCCTTGGCCTAGTGGCACTCCGCCCTAGCCGAACTTGATGTGACACAAAATGCAGCGGAGACTTTGATTCCTTGGACCTAATTCGCAATCACAATTACAAGGCGCCGAGAATATGTTAAAGCTACCAACGCACCGCGCACACAGGATTCCCGTGATGACCCGGTGATGCCGAGGCGAGGTGATGGAGATAGCCCCTGACTGGTTAGAGGACCAGCACCACTTTAGTTAGCCCTCCCGAAGGTTTGAAAGCCCACAAACAAGGGCGGCCGGATGCCTTAGGGGCACGGGGTCACTCGCTCACTTATGGCCACGGTGACCACACTGAAAGGTGGCGCCGGGATCGGGCACTCGCTCTCCTACCGGCCGATATGTTTCGTGGATATTAAATAAACAGGTATAAGGAGGCAAGGGCAGGAGGCTCACCTGGTTGGTTTGAGGAAACCAACCCCGGTCGGAGACGAGGGCGGGCGGGGAAGTGTGGGTTCCCCGCACACTGTGCCGATGAAGCTTCGAACCTGTTTAAGTGTACACTCACTACACCTCACGCAGGAGGGTGATCTCGGGGGTGGGAATTGATGGGTCACAACAAACACTACCTCCCGCAGGGAGAAGCGGTAAGCCGGCCAGGCAAGAGGGGGAAGATAAGCTTAGTAGCCCACGAGGAGGGACCGCTTCCGAATTGGACCGCTGGCTGTGGACGTTGATAGGCAGTCGGTGTAGTCCCTGTAGATCTCGGTCAGGAATTATGCCGATGACGAGCCTAGGGGGGTTCTTCTCGTAACAGGAACCCAAACGCCTCTGATTTACTTCAATTTATTCTGACGTCGTCGATGGCTGCAGTGGAGGTCTGAGTAGAGCAATAGATTCTGGGGCGGGTGGCTCCCTGTTTCTGTCTGCAACTTGCAGAAGTTGCCCCGGTCGCTCCTGGATGCCGAATCACGTACCGTCAGAGTCTCTGGAACCGTGGACAAAGCCTCTACACAGAAAAACTGACGGCAACACCTTCTGAGGTCGGGGTGGACAGTGGGACACCGACAAGTAGGAACTGGTCGCTACAGACTGCAGGAGGCAGACCCGCGCGACTGTAGGGGAAAAATCAGAACTCTGACTCCCGAATGCCGAATGTGGTTCTGCTTCTTGCTCCTGGACGGGAACAGGTGGAGGAAGATATTCGTAGAAGAACTTGTGGCTTGAATCGTCCAGTGGCTGGTCCGGGTAAATCTTTGAACAAGGTGGCAGCTTCTGGCTGCAACAGCTACCTGGCATGAACAGTGACTTGCAGAAGTTGTCCCGGCCGCTCCCGGACACCAAATCTCGAACCGTCGAAGTTTTTGGAACCGTGGATGAACCCTCTTTGCGGAAAAACTGGTGGGGAAGGCGTCTGATGTCGGGACGGACTGAGGGATGCCGATGAGTGGAGGCAGGTCACTACCACCTGTGGGAGACAGACCTGACCAGTCGAGGTAGAAAGACCATAACTCTGACCTTTGGATGCTGAATGCGATTCTGCTTCCTGATCCTTGAAGAGGATAGGACGTGGAAGAACTTTGTTGAAGAACTCTCGGTCTGAATCCTCCGGCGTTTATCGTGGTACAGCTTCAAATCAGGTTCAGGAACTCTGCAGAGGGAGCCCAGCGCAGTCGGGGGAGAATGGTTCTCCCGGACAGCCCCGAACTCAGAATGGGACGATATCGCCTCGCCTGCAAAGATAGCTGGACGACCTTTCCAGAATGGTATGGTACGCCTTCAGACGATGCTGTATGAATCCGTGGATTCTTCAGCAAGTCGACCCTTTCTCTGCCACCGGCAGACTTGGGCAAAGGGAAAGAGATAGTGGTGGAACTAGGCTAATGGAAGAACAATGGGGAAGGGGGTTGGGGGGGGGCTGCGACCTAGGGAGGTGAAGGGGCTGGGAATGAATGGGGTGCAGTCCCCAAAGGGAGGAAAATTTGAATTTTAGCTTGGGAGGGGTGAAGGGTGTGCTTGGGGAAGTGAGGGGGTGTATGGGGAATGCCAAGGGGTGCCTTGGAAGAGGGAGAGGTGCCTAGGAGAAAGGGATTCCACCTAGGGGTTGGAGGGGACTTAAATGGGAGGTATGGGGAAGGGGGAGGGGTCTTAATTAGAGGTGAATAGGGAGGAGAGAGAGTGAATTTCGAATTTGGGGTGGGGAGGAGAGAGAGAGAGAGAGAGAGAGAGAGAGAGAATGAGAGAGCTAGAGAGAGAGAGAGAGGGGGGGGCACTTATGCTCAAATATTCAATACTTCATTAGCTTCAAAAGAGGGGGTTTGGGGTCCTATATATAGGAAAACCCAATTTACAAAAAGTCCTCATGAAATGGACAAATGACGGAAGACCAAGGGGTGGGGAGAGGGGCGCCCATGGGCCAGACCAAAGAAATGGCCCAATAAGACCTACTAGCCCACTAGCCTACATACAAGCATAAGTAAATAACATGATATCCTAGTAACATGACTCAAAACATAGGCAAATACATCAAAATGACTCAAGAAAATAGGAAAATGTAATAGGATGATAAGCACCAACGTTCCATCTGAAGAAGGGCTGCTCCCTAGCTGCCTCCGGGAGGGAGAGAAGTGCCAAGCCAGAGGGTATGTGGTGTGATGCCCTCATCAATTCTCCCGGGCGGTGAAGAGCTCGACTCTGTCGAGTAAAGGCCCTCCCTGCTGCAGTACTGCTCTAGGAGATCGGGGGACAGCTGCTGGAGATCCTCCCGGCTCACCCAGGTATCGTCCAAGGTGGTCGTCCCTTCCACCTGACCAGGTAGCGCTCATACGCCTTGCTCCTTGTGATGGTAACATGTTCATCTAATATCTGCTCCACTTCATCGCGCCGGTTTCTCAAATGGGGTTGAGCTCTCTGGGGTGTGGGGGCGCTCTCAAAGGAGGGAGTAGGCTGGATTTCCTCACCGGGTGTCACCGTGGGACCCTTGTAGGGCACCAGGTCACCCACATTGAATGTGGGGCTTACTCCGTACTCTTCAGGGAGGTCCAACACGTAAGCATTGGTGCCAAGGCATCTCAACACCTGGAAGGGGCCAGCTCCACGCGACCTCAACTTCGAAGTATTCCCAGGGAACAACCTCTCAGTTCTCACCATCACAAAATCACCAATCTAGAATTCTTGGTGGCGGCGGTGGGAGTCAGCAGACTTCTTGTAAATCTCGTTGCTCTTGTTGATGTTTTTGCGAATGTTTCCATGCAACTCTGTGAATGTTGATTCACTAGTGGATAATGGGGGTCCTGGATAACCAAATGTAAACCTATCATGCTTAGGAGTCATGTGGACCTTGATGCACTTAGGTGGACCGGGGCAGCCACAAATGGCCCTATCATGCCTGAGGTGGATGAAGAGTGGGGGAGGACCAGTATGTCCAAATGTGGCTCTATCAGGTATGGGTGCAATGAATGCCGGAGGACCTGGACTTCCATGTAGACTCCTATCATGCATAAGATGGACGATGAATGGGGGTGGACCTACAGATCCAAATGTGAACCTGTCATGCACCGGACCTAGTGTGTATGAGACACAAATGAGATGACTATCCCTACCAGGTGGGGCAAAATGTTGTGGCACATGCATTACAATCAAGATGGTCCCATCTTTAGGTGGGGGTGGATTTGGGGGTTTCCACTCATAGGGGTCGAAGGGGTCCAAGAAGGTGGACATTTTGGGATAGGTCACTTCCTCATTTCCTAGGTGGACGTCACCCTCGGTCATGGCTCTCATAGTGTGAACTAAGTAGTGGAATGGGTGGGTTGGGTTCAACATGGTGGATGAGGGTAGGAGGGAGTGGGTGGTGGGTAAGGCGGCTAGGTCCCATGGGTTCAATGTCTTCCATAGGGAGGGATCAAAGGGGTCATGGAATGTGTTACCAAGGAAGGGGTATTCTATCTCCTCAAGGTCTTCAAATGATGGTGAGTCCTCCTCCTCAAATGTGGTATTTGAACCGAAGTCCTTGGCGGGTTGGTTGGCCATGAATGGAGGGCTTGGCATCCTACCCGAAATAAGCAACTCTAATTTGTGGAGAGCATCGGGCTCCTCGGGTGTAGGGAGGAATAACAGAAGGTCACTAGTGTAGCAACCCATAGTGTAAGTGGAGGAGATGGATCCGACACATAAGTGTAGGAGGTCAAGGCTCCTAGGTTGGTCGGCTACAGTGGTCAACAGGTCAGTTAGCTCAATTTGCCAAGCTATACCCTTAAGAAAGTCCCCTAGTGTCTCCACCTGATAGGATGATTGGATTGTGGTGTGGTAGGTGGGTAAGGGTACTATAGGGAGATTTTGTTCTATAGGAGGGCAAACATGGGCCATGAGATCTCTAAATGGGTTCTCCTTTAGCCAACGTGAAAGGGGTTCTCCTAAGATGAGCTCGGCCCCTACTAGGGAGGGTGGTGTAAGGTGAAGTCCACCATGTGAAGTTTCTTCTTCTTCCAGGACATGGGTGATCTCCATGGCGGGGGTTGGGTCCGGAGTACTCACCACTATGGGGTTGGGTATGGGGATCATGGTTTCCTTCACCAAGGAGGTGAGTAAGTCCATTGCTTGTGGGGTGATGATGACTGGCATGTGGCTCTTTTGGGGTGGTGAGTAATGGGGGACTTGGGATAGGATGGGGAGGGGTAGGAGTGGAGGCCTAGGTTGGGCATCTTGTAACTCATGGGGGAGGGTGCACCCCATTTGGCTCACTGGGTCTTCTTTGGGTAGGAATGAGTTCTCTTGACCTATTTGGGCCTCATATTCTTCTTCCCAATCTAGGGGAGCCTCATAGTCTTCGGTCACCTCCGTAAGTTCCTTTTGGAAATGGGTGGGATGAGGATTTGTGGAAGCTTGTGAGGTGTGGGTTTGATGGGGAATGTTGGGTTGGGTGGTGGCCAATTTGGTTTGAATGGTGGTGGTGATCGGGATAGGAGTCATTTGGGGTGGTGGAGTTTGGGCCCTAAGGGAAGTGAAGATCTTCCTGATCTCAACCCTTATCTCTTCCAATGAATCTAGGGGTCCTTTGGGTGGTGGGGTTTGGGTCCTAATGGAGGCCTTGGGTTGACTGGGAGGAAAAGGGGGAGTGGGAGTGCTCCTCGGGTTATGGTCCTCACGGTAGGAGTGGGACGGTCGGGGAGCGTAGATCTTCCTGAGCTCACTCTTCATCTCTTCCCATGAGTGGATGGGCTCTTGTCCCCAAACCCTTCTGAATCTCTCTTTGTGTTCCCACATTTTCTTAGCTAGACCCCGAAGTCGTGCCTTGGCCCTGCGGACTCTCTCGGATCCATATACCCAAGTACTTTCAAAGTCTCTTTCCATGGTATTCTCCCACCTAAGATAGGCATGAGGATTAATTCCATCAAAATGAAGGTCCTCATCTACAATGTAGTCCATGTGGAGGGGGTCAATCGGACCATGTGACCAACGAGGGGTATGCATGAGGATCGGGTGATGAATGCAAATGCCCTAGGACAAGACTTAGTAGAGACAAGTCTAGAACTTGCTCTGATACCAAGTTGATGTGACACAAAATGCAGCGGAGACTTTGATTCCTTGGACCTAATTCGCAATCACAATTACAAGGCGCCGAGAATATGTTAAAGCTACCAACGCACCGCGCACACACGATTCTCGTGATGACCCGGTGATGCCGAGGCGAGGTGATGGAGATAGCCCCTGACTGGTTAGAGGACCAGCACCACTTTTGTTAGCCCTCCCGAAGGTTTGAAAGCCCACAAACAAGGGCGGCCGGATGCCTTAGGGGCACAGGGTCACTCGTTCACTTATGGCCACGGTGACCACACTGAAAGGTGGCGCCGGGATCGGGCACTCGCTCTCCTACCGGCCGATATGTTTCACGGATATTAAATAAACAGGTATAAGGAGGCAAGGGCAGGAGGCTCACCTGGTTGGTTTGAGGAAACCAACCCCGGTCGGAGACGAGGGCGGGCGGGGAAGTGTGGGTTCCCCGCACACTGCGTCGATGAAGCTTCGAACCTGTTTAAGTGTACACTCACTACATCTCACGCAGGAGGGTGATCTCGGGGGTGGGAATTGATGGGTTACAACAAACACTACCTCCCGCAGGGAGAAGCGGTAAGCCGGCCAGGCAAGAGGGGGAAGATAAGCTTAGTAGCCCACGAGGAGGGACCGCTTCCGAATTGGACCGCTGGCTGTGGACGTTGATAGGCAGTCGGTGTAGTCCCTGTAGATCTCAGTCAGGAATTATGCCGATGACGAGCCCAGAGGGGTTCTTCTCGTAACAGGAACCCAAACGCCTCTGATTTACTTCAATTTATTCTGACGTCGTCGATGGCTGCAGTGGAGGTCTGAGTAGAGCAACAGATTCTAGGGCGGGTGGCTCCCTGTTTCTGTCTGCAACTTGCAGAAGTTGCCCCGGTCGCTCCTAGATGCCGAATCATGAACCGTTGGAGTCTCTGGAACCGTGGACAAAGCCTCTACACAGCAAAACTGACGGAAACACCTTCTGAGGTTGGGGTGGACAGGGGGACGCCGACAAGTAGGAACTGGTCGCTGGAGACTGAAGGAGGCAGACCCGCGCGACTGTAGGGGAAAAATCAGAACTCTGACTCCCGAATGCCGAATGTGGTTCTGCTTCTTGCTCCTGGACGGGAACAGGTGGAGGAAGATATTCATAGAAGAACTTGTGGCTTGAATCGTCCAGTGGCTGGTCCGGGTAGATCTTCGAACAAGGTGGCAGCTTCTGGCCGCAACAGCTACCTGGCATGAACAGTGACTTGCAGAAGTTGTCCCGGCCGCTCCCGGACACCAAATCTTGAACTGTCAAAGTTTTTGGAACCGTGGATGAACCCTCTTTGCGGGAAAACTGGTGGGGAAGGCGTCTGATGTCGGGACGGACTGAGGGATGCCGATGAGTGAGGCAGGTCACTGCCACCTGTGGGAGACAGACCCGACCAGTCGAGGTAGAAAGACCATAACTCTGACCTCTGGATGCTGAATGCGATTCCGCTTCCTGATCCTAGAAGAGGATAGGACGTGGAAGAACTTTGTTGAAGAACTCTCGGTCTGAATCCTCCGCCGTTTATCGTGGTACAGCTTCAAATCAGGTTCAGGAACTCTGCAGAGGGAGCCCAGCACAGTCGGGGGAGAATGGTTCTCCCGGACATCCCCGAACTCAGAATGGGACAATATCACCTCTCCTGCAAAGATAACTGGACGACCTTTCCAGAATGGTATGGTACGCCTTCAGACGATGCTGTATGAATCCGTGGATTCTTCAGCAAGTCGACCCTTTCTCTGCCACCGGCAGACTTGGGCAAAGGGAAAGAGATAGTGGTGGAACTAGGCTAATGGAAGAACAATGGGGAAGGGGGTTGGGGGGGGGGGCTGCGACCTAGGGAGGTGAAGGGGCTGGGAATGAATGGGGTGCAGTCCCCAAAGGGAGGAAAATTTGAATTTTAGCTTGGGAGGGGTGAAGGGTGTGCTTGGGGAAGTGAGGGGGTGTATGGGGAATGCCAAGGGGTGCCTTGGAAGAGGGAGAGGTGCCTAGGAGAAAGGGATTCCACCTAGGGGTTGGAGGGGACTTAAATGGGAGGTATGGGGAAGGGGGAGGGGTCTTAATTAGAGGTGAATAGGGAGGAGAGAGAGTGAATTTCGAATTTGGGGTGGGGAGGAGAGAGAGAGAGAGAGAGAGAGAGAATGAGAGAGCTAGAGAGAGAGAGAGAGGGGGGGCACTTATGCTCAAATATTCAATACTTCATTAGCTTCAAAAGAGGGGGTTTGGGGTCCTATATATAGGAAAACCCAATTTACAAAAAGTCCTCATGAAATGGACAAATGACGGAAGACCAAGGGGTGGGGAGAGGGGCGCCCATGGGCCAGACCAAAGAAATGGCCCAATAAGACCTACTAGCCCACTAGCCTACATACAAGCATAAGTAAATAACATGATATCCTAGTAACATGACTCAAAACATAGGCAAATACATCAAAATGACTCAAGAAAATAGGAAAATGTAATAGGATGATAAGCACCAACGTTCCGTCTGAAGAAGGGCTACTCCCTAGCTGCCTCCGGGAGGGAGAGAAGTGCCAAGCCAGAGGGTATGTGGTGTGATGCCCTCATCAGAACTACCCTTCCTTGGTCTAGTGACACTCCGCCCTAGCCGAAATATCCTTTCCTTGGTCTAGCGGCACTCCGCCCTAGCCGAACTACCCTTCCTTGGTCTAATGGCACTCCGCCCTAGCCGAGATATCCTTTCCTTGGTATAGTGACACTCCGTCCTAACCAGGCTACCACTTATCGTGATCTTGTGTCGTCACGGTCTGACACCCTCTAAACAGGGAGGGGGGGATAAAAAAAGAAGAAATAAAAAAAATGGGGTTAAAAATAGAGATACCCCGCCAGTCTTGTTCAGACATTCTGAACAAGGGCAAAAATGGCCAAAACCCAGCTGTGGTGAAAACCCGAAAGGGCACTGCAGGCAAAATCGGGTACCCCGCCGTGCGAAAACCCGAAAGGGCGCACGGGCAAAAGCAAGAGGGGGCTGGCTCTGGTGAAAACCCGAAAGGGCACTTGGGTCGATAATGTGGTAACCACGAAGAAACCCGCATAGCTCTTTACGTCCCGCCGTGATAAAACCCACCCAGTTCGGACCTTACGTCTATCCTGGTGAAATTTATAAAAAATTTCCTTGCATTGGTATAAACCCAATACCGATGTTGAAACCCGTTGCTGATTGATTGGAGCATTGCCCGATCAGCGATGAAACCTGTCCAGTTTAGACCTTACGTCTATCCTGATGAAGCCTATAAAAATCCTTGCATTGGTATAAACCCAATACCAATTATGAAACCTGCTGTTGATCGATTGGCGCACTGCCCGATCAGCGATGAAACATGTCCAGTTTAGACCTTACGTCTACCCTGATCAAACCTATAAAAATCCTTGCATTAGTATAAACCCAATACCAATGATGAAACCTGCTGTTGATCGATTGGCGCACTGCCCGATCAGCGATGAAAACCTGTACAGTTTAGACCTTACGTCTATCCTGATCAAACCTATAAAAATCCTTGCATTGGTATAAACTCAATACCGATGATGAAACCCGTTGCTGATTGATTGGCGCATTGCCCAATCAGCGATGAAACCCGTCCAGTTTAGACCTTACGTCTATCCTGATGAGACCTATGAAACCCTTGCATTGATGTTAGCACCCACATCAATGATGATATATGCACAAGCTGCGCCAATCAGTTATAGAATCAAAGTTTCAATAAAAAAAAAAAGAGAAAGGGAGAAGAAAAGAAGAAACAAAATGGGGTTAAAAATAGAGATACCCCGCCAGTCTTGTTCAGGCATTCTGAACGAGGGCAAAAAATGGCTAAAACCCAGCTGTGGTGAAAACCCGAAAGGGCACTGCAGGCAAAATCGGGTACCCCGCCACGTGAAAATCTGAAAGGACGCGTGGGCAAAAGCAAGAGGGGGCTGGCTCTGGTGAAAACCCGAAAGGGCACTTGGGTCAGTAATATGGTAATTAAAAAAGTTCCGTGCCAACCGGCACGATACCTTCATCTGCCTTCATTGGTAAAACCTTCCGTCGGTCATATGGCTCCATGCCCCACCGATGATAAAGCCTTTCTGGGACAGACCTTACGTTTGCCCTGATAAAATCCACATACCCCCATTCGCATGTCCCACCAACAATGAAACCCATCACTGTTCTGATGAAACCCATACATTCTCGGCAAAGTCCCACCTGCGATAAACCCTACTCAGTTTAGACCTTTCGTCTATTCTGAGAAACTTATAAATCCTTTTTGCATCGATATAAATCCAATATCGATGATGAAACCAACTGTTGATCGATTGGCACCTCGCCCGATCAATGATAAAACCCTACTCAGTTTAGACCTTTCGTCTATTCTGAGGAAACTTATAAATCTTTTCGCATCGATATAAATCCAATATCGATGATGAAATCAACTGTTGATCGATTGGCACCTCGCCCGATCAATGATGAAACCCTACTCAGTTTAGACCTTTCGTCTATTCTGAGGAAACTTATAAATCCTTTTCGCATCGATATAAACCCAATATCGATGATGAAATCAACTGTTGATCGATTGGCACCTCGCCCGATCAATGGTGAAACCCTACTCAGTTTAGACCTTTCGTCTATTCTGAGGAAGCTTATGAACTCTTCTTGCATCGATATAAATCCAATATCGATGATGAAACCAACTGTTGATCGATTGGCACCTCGCCCGATCAATGATAAAACCCTACTCAGTTTAGACCTTTCGTCTATTCTGAGGAAACTTATAAATCCTTTTCGCATCGATATAAATCCAATATCGATGATGAAATCAACTGTTGATCGATTGGCACCTCGCCCGATCAATGATGAAACCCTACTCAGTTTAGACCTTTCATCTATTCTGAGGAAACTTATAAATCCTTTTCGCATCGATATAAACCCAATATCGATGATGAAATCAACTGTTGATCGATTGGCACCTCGCCCGATCAATGGTGAAACCCTACTCAGTTTAGACCTTTCGTCTATTCTGAGGAAGCTTATGAACTCTTCTTGCATCGATATAAATCCAATATCGATGATGAAACCAACTGTTGATCGATTGGCACCTCGCCCGATCAATGATGAAACCCTACTCAGTTTAGACCTTTCGTCTATTCTGAGGAAACTTATAGATCCTTCTTGCATCGATATAAATCCAATATCGATGATGAAATCAACTATTGATCGATTGGCACCTCGCCCGATCAATGATGAAACCCTACTCAGTTTAGACCTTTCGTCTATTCTGAGGAAATTTATGAACTCTTCTTGCATCGATATAAACCCAATATCGATGATGAAACTAGCTGTTGATCGACTGGCATTTTCGCCCGATCAATGATAAAACCCTATTCAGTTCAGACCCTACGTCTGTCTTAATGAAAACCACATATCCCGTAATTGTCCCACCTGCTATAACCTCTACCCAGTCTAGACTTTCCGTCTATTCTGATAAGGCCCTTTCTTTCACATTCCTGCAGATTGTCTCCCTCACAGCACATATTTCCAAGAGGAACATTTGCCACTACCAACAGAATCCGGTTTAAGCACCTATTCGGATGCCGTCACGCGGTGGAGCGAGTTCCCCATCCTTTCTCTGAAGGGGTGGATGCTCTCCTGCCAGATACGAGTCATTCACATGAGGGGTTGCTAAAACCACTACCCCACTTCCCTGAAGTGATAAAACCACATGGAAAAGAAGGCAGGTACACATAAAGCAAAATTTTCTTTTCATTAAGAAGTGAGTACATAAAGGGCCCCGAGGGGACATTGTATCACAAAAGAGCACCAAAAAAAAAAGAGAGAAGAAGAAAAGAAAAAGAAAATGATTCATGGCTGCCGGAAGATATCCTCGAATGCCAGAAGACCCACAGAAGGGGCGGCTCCTAGTTCATGAAGCCGAGCCTCCTCTTCCTGCAGTCGAACAGACTGGTCTCGAAAGGATGCCACCTGCCCCTCTAATAAAGCTGCTTCTTCCTCGAGTTGCGGTCGAGAAGTTGTTAGCTGCGGCAGCTCAGCTCAGAGATCAGACAGTTCAGCTTCCAGGATAGTTATTCGGTCGCGCACGAAATGCTCCCGCTCCGCCAAAGACTGCATTTGACGCTGTCGCTCCTGAAGGATAGAGTTCATCTTTGCCAGCTCGGACTTGCACTCCATTCTTTGCAACTTCAAGGCTGCCAATCTGTCCGACATGATGTGTGTCAAGAAATCCTGGCGATGAACAAAATTTAACAACAAAAGAACCCGCTGGGCCCATATTTCTGTGGGACATCCCATCGCCTGTAAGCCGGCGGTGAAGTGCCCGGCTATCTCCTTCAACTGTGAATAAGTTAGTCCAGGTTGGGACTCCACCAGTTGACGCAGCATGCCCAGATGTTGCCAGACAAAACTTTCAGGGGAAGTGAAGCCAGGCGAAGGAAGAGGAGCTACTTCAAAAGTTACTTCACTGTCTATATCCGCCCATAGGGTGATATCCGACTGCGAAGAAGAAGACGGCAGGTCTGCTGAAGCCACCAACTGAGCTCCGCCCATAACCTCTGAGGTGGCCGGGAGATCTTCCACCTCCATCTCCTCGGAGGCGGCCATCGGAATACTCTCGGATGCAACTTTAGGCATCTCCTCCTCAGATTCTGAAAATACGGAAGCAGATTCCGTGGCCGTTGTAGGCGATACTCCCAGTCCTGCAACAGATACCTCTCCTTCTTCCATTTCGGTGCCCAGCCCCTGCAATGTCAAGTCTGCGGGGACCACGATCTGAAGAGGCAAAGGCTCGCTCTCCATGACTGATACTGTGGGAACTGTTGATTCTGGAGCGATGGTCATCACTGCAGCTGGTATAAAGGCAGAACCCCTGGCTGGGTCCATTTCGGCTCTAAAATCCAAAGCCTTGATGAGAGCCGGACCTTCCCCTACATTCCGCAGGTCCAATGATGCTAAGTCTGTGGAGGACTGCACCCTCACCGGCACAGGGCGAATTATCTCAAGAACGGCTGCCGAAGCAAGAACAATAGCCAAGGTGCCAGATAAAGTGGCTTCAACAGCTGCACTCGTAGCCGGGAGGGCAACAGGGGATTCCTGTGAACGAATCAATGCAGCGTCAAGCAACAGATAAAGATGGAGAAAATGAAACCATAAAGGGAAAAAGACTCACTTTTAAAGTGATGCCAATATCCTCAAAAGGTTGCAGGGAAGAAGAAAGCTCCGCTGATGCGACCATAAAAGGGGGAGTCATATCTGCCTCGGTATCCAGAGCGGCGAACTCTTTCGGTAATTCTTCTCTAGAAAATGGCACCGGCAGCTTGGGGGGTGTAAATGATAAGACAATGGCGGTACACACGGATGGGGCCTCTGGTCTGGAGGCATCCTCCATGTCGCTCCCGCTGAAATCTGTTTCTTCTCCACCTACCTCAGAAGCGGCCGCAGAGCTACCGGAGGAGATTTCTACTCTGTCCATGGGCGGGGCCGTCAATTCTAACATCTGCTTGGAGGAAGACCGGGTAACTATGCGCCTTCCGAGAGCGGGGCCCCATTTCACCTGGGTCTTATAACCCTCCCGCGGCTGAGTAATATCGCCAGCCGCTCCTGTAATTTCAGTCTCCTCCCCGGCCATCACTATAAAGAAAAGCCGTGAGAGGGACGATGAAAGATAGTTGAAATGAACATAAAAAGATGAAAAGGCATGCTTACCCTCCGCCTCACTAGCCGGCGTAGGAGAAGGTAATCTGGTCTCCACCACAGAAGGTGCCATGACTGTCTCTTCAGCTGTGCAAAAAGGAGTGGTCAGATTTAAACACTCCTCTGAAATCCAGCAAGAGAGAATGAAGAATGCAATGGCAGAATATTGATGTTACCCTGAACTGACGCCTGAGCAGCCTCCCTCTGAGTTTCGAACTCATCAAATGAGGGAATGTCAGGGAGAGGGGTCCCGGTGTCCATCGCTATCGAAGCCGATTGTTGAGCATGGGCCTTTTTGGCCTTCCTGGCCTTCCCAACCGCAGCCTTGACTGCAGAAGGCTTCCTCTTCTTGCCAGGAGGCAGGGGAGTAGTAGTCGGTGCTGCTACAGGGACTTCAAAATAAGTGGGCTTCTCGGCCTGCGCAATAATCTTCCTGTAGAGCCCCTGCCGCTTTATGTCGGGCCGGTCTGTTAAGAACGGCAGAAAGATGATGGGATCAATAGATGTAAAATTCAGATGCTAAACAGAAAACACTGCAGTCGGAAAGGAAAAGATTATACCTGCTGGTCCATCATAAAATACAGAGAGCGGCCAGTACAGATAAGCCACTTCTTTGGAGCGGGAAGCAGCCTCCTTGATAAGCCAACAAACATCGCCGAATATCTGGCATTTCTCCACCAAAGCTGCCAGGTCATTATGGCCATGAAAATCCAGGCAGCGAAACAAGTCAAGATGGTCCATGCCCCAGCCATCGACATAATGAAATGATATAAATAGCGGCTTGTTCAAAATGCCAGCTATCGGGCTTTCTGCAGATAATCCATGCAAATTCAGCAGAATGAACAGCCATGACGTTTGCTTATAGTACATCTGAGTTCTATCTTCCCGGCGTACAAACGTCCTATATGGATGAAATTTATCAACTGGACCCCTCCAATGAGCTACTGCCAGGAGCGGCTCTTCAACAGGAAATGGATACTGTTGTGCCTCCAAGCGATCATCTCCTATATGGCACAAATGTTTCAGGGTCTTCATGAAATTGTCTTCATTAATAGCGGCAAAGACAGGAGCGAGCGACTCAGAATTCTTTTCCTTCAGAGCTCGACGTTGGGCCAGATAGTTCTCTGCCTCCCTCGGATTCTGCGAATAAAGCTTTCTCAAATGGGCCTCGGGGATTTCAAACACCGGCCCAGGCTGCTGTTTCAGGAAAGAGCACTCCGCTACATCCCAGAAAGCACCCCTGCCATCCCTAAAAAAGCCGGTCCGAATGTTCCACCATTTGATATATTCTGATGTTACCCGGGGAACACGGTTGGAGACGGTGGGCACCCTGAAAATTGCGTCGTCCTGACGATGATAGAAATCCCACCACAACCGGCCGTCGCCGACAATGGTGGACCCGTGCTTGGCCCTGCTATCCAGGGGAAATTGAGCAACTGAAGTAGGGATGTGCTGGTCATAACCAAAGTTCCGCCCAAATCGGAACGGATAGTATGGCTCCAACAGAAGCAGGCCACCCTTTCTGTAAACCAAAACACTAGGCCGAATTGCCATGGCCCATCTCACCAGCTCCGGTTCCAGGATCGGCCGAGCAGTGTTGACCCCTGAGACAGGGTGGATATATGTCTCTATCTCCTCCAGCTTGCATTCTCTTTGAGGATCAATCAAAGGAGCTGAACCTGCAGCCAAGCTCCAGAAATGTATGCTGCCAGGGGTGTCCACTGGTACTCTTATCAGCCGGCCCCTTATTTTAAATAGCTGATCATAAAAGGGACCAGGCTCAGCGCTGGCAAATTCAACCATCCTGGGTGACACTGTGTCCGCCTGCAAGGTTCTCGGAGCTAATTCAGGGAATATACTACAGACCCAGGCATTGAAGAAATGAAAAGGACCTACGGTCCTCAAAGAACGGGGAGTCCGATGCTTGTACAGGTCCCCCAAAGATTTATAGATCAAACACAGGGCCACTGGGCAGAGCGACAGCTTCATCCCCCAGGCCATCTGACAAGCTGGATATATGGCCTCTGGCCAAATGACTGTCTCGTCCCCTTGTGGAAGAGTAAAAGTACACAGCCAGAATGTGAAATAAGATGCACAGTGTGTGATGGGATCTACCCCTGCCGGGTTGGGACCACCTTTGCCCGCATGGCGCAATGAAGATGGCAGTGCCGATTTATAGCGGGGAGCTCTTATCTGCTTGCTCGCAACAGGACCCATGGAGGGGAAATCTACATATTTCAGGGGACCGTCGAAGAAGTACTGGAGCCACTGCCCTATCCGGACCCTCAATTTGCTACCTTTCTCTCGGGGATGATAGCCTTTGGAGGATCCTCTACTATATGCCAGACAGATGGAGCGATAGACCTTCATCAGATACCGGTAAGAGAAGCCAAGGGAATACTTGCCTTCTCCATCAGAGCTGTCTTTCTCGGAGTCCGCCAAGCAGACTTCTTCATACGGTTCACCGTCAATAGGCAGACCGGAAAGCCGTGATAAACTCCAGAGGTCTAGGGATGTCTCACCCTCTGCTGTATAAAAAGTGTTGAACAAAGGACAGAACACTTCAAACATCCCACAACATAACCCTCTGGAGATGGGATATCGGAATCTGGAAGCAAAAACACTATGGTATACTCCCGCTCTGATCAGCAGAGGGGCATATTCCGTCAGAACAAACTTGGTAAATTCTACTGCCCCTACTCGGAATAGATGGGAGTCAGTGATCTTGCAGTCTCCGAACCAGCCAGCCGACAAATGGTACTTGAACTGAATGGCCGAGCAATTTAGCACGAAGGGCTCTTCGCGATATCCCCACTTTATAGGTGCCAAGAACATACCATAGCCGGGCTTCTCCCTATTAACTCGGCCGCCAGCATTGTCCCACCGAGCAGGTGTAAATTTCGGTGCCCGGGTAAGCATCTTCTTCTCCGGTTCTAGCTCCGATATTCCAAGGACTGCATCCCAGTCCCGCTTCTCCCCGGGAAGATATATAGCCTTGCTGCGATACACTGATTCCTTCATGCTATCCCGCTCGGCAAGGATGGCAGCTTCAACTACGCGAGCTATCCGATAATCTCGCAAGCCACCCACTGTGAAGGTCCGGATGAACGGCATCAAGTGGCGATCCTTCGAGAAGTCTGGCCGGTAATTATTATCCCGCCTGAAGCATGTCTCGGTCGCCGTGGAGTATACCCGGGCCGTCGACACTGTGTCAGTTTCAGAATCAGATGATTCGTCAACTGAAGCTATTCTATCATATCCATAATCCAAGCTGTGCACGTTCAACCAATTTACTGTGGCCCGAGATATGTCTGGCTGGGCCGATGAACTAGCTCCAGCAGCTCCAGAAGATGCAGCAGCAGAGCCAGAAGCCATTGCTATATCTGTAAACAAAAGAAGAAATGTGGATTAAAAGTCAGTCTTATAAGGATTGCAACATGAGATTCTATAAAAATTTCGGCAGCATATCCCCTTATTCGAGATCTGCCCAAAAAGAATAGGGAGTCACCAACCAAGAGGGGGTGATCCCGGAAGCAAAGGGATTGAATCCCCAAAAGACGTCACCCAGGACGGAAGGACTCGCGGCCACGGCCGAGAGGACGAAGACGGCTCGCGCCGAAGAGAGGAAATGGAAAAAACTGAAGAAAGAGAAAGAACGGTGAAGAATGAAGAAAAAACAGGCCGTCGGCGCCCTAAATAGGGGCCCAGGCGACCAGGTTCTCGGCGCGGTGAAACGCGCGCCGAGAGCCTCTAGGCCGAGAGCCCCCGGCGGCCAAAAGGCGCGCCGAGAAGACTCCCAGGCCGAGAAGCCCCCAGGCCGAGGCCCCTCTGCGGCCAGGGCGCGCCGAGAAGGCCCCCGCGCCGAGAAGCCCCCAGGCCGAGATCCCCTGCGCCAGGGCGCGCCGAAAAGGTCCAGGCCGAGAGCCTGGCCAACCAGGCTGCGCCGAGAGGCCCCTGCGTCGAGAAGCATCGCGCCGGGAGGTCCTGCAGGCCGAAAAGCCTCAAATGCTGAAAATAATGACAGAAAATATGAAGAGAAGAAACATCGATGTGCAGAATACTGTTACAGTGAGATGATCAGGTCTGAGAACTGAATTGAAGACAAATTGAGGAAGATACCCTCGAATAGTAAAAGACACCTGCAACCCCCGTGACGCTTATTCTGCGCTTACGCTGCCTGCAGGTGGGGGGCATTTGTTGACACCCAGAAAATGAACAAGGGTGGAAGCATAAGTGAAAAGAAGATCTGACCAACAGTGAAAGACTAATGATGAAGCTTATCAACCTTTCACCCGGCTAAAGCCCTTGTCGGCCAAAGCCGATGCCCGGTGCCAATGTCACTCAGACGGCAGCACTGATAGAGCAGCAATCACTCAACTAATGAGACCTTCCAGCTGTACTACTGCTTCGTCCAAGAAGTCACAGATGATATGTCAGGGTAAGTCAGATGTCGGCTTACTGACGGAAGTAATATGAGATAAAGATGAAGCCGGCACCGGCAGATGAAGATGGTAAAGGCCCCTGAAAAGATAGAGCAGAAGAAGAATCATCTACACAGATTATACACCCGGCTGAGGTCTTCCCAAACTAAAGCTGATGTCCGAGCTCGTCACCATTAGAGTGACGATATTGATATGATGATACCCGGGTTTGTCACCGTTCAGATGACAATCCTGATGAAATCCCTGTCTACGGACTGATAAAACCCTGTCTGCGGAGTGATGAAATCCCTATCTACGGACTGATAAAACCCTATCTACGGACTGATAAAACCCTGTCTGCGGACTGATGAAATCCCTGTCTACGGACTGATAAAACCCTATCTGCAGACTGATGAAACCCCTGTCTACGGACTGATGAAACCCCTATCTACGGACTGATAAAACCCTGTCTGCGGACTGATGGAGATTGCAATCGCGATTTCAATACAAGATATTTCATAGATGATAGACCCTTTGGGATGATGATACATTTAAAGAAACCCCAAGTGGGCCTATATGAAGGTGGCGCCGAAAGCCCATGTCGAAGCCCAGATACTGGCGCCGAGAGATCGAATTTGAGGGCGCCGGGAAGCCTGCCTCAAGCGCGCCGTGAAGATGCCTGCCGAGAAGGAAAAGGGAAAAGGGTTATAAAACCCCCTCCCTTCGAAGAGAGAAGCAACGAGATAGCAAGAAAGAGGATAGATAGAAAAGAAAAGAAGAAAGAGACGAAGAAGAAAAGAGCGAACAGATAGCCAGAAAGAGAAAGAGAAAGGAAAAGAGAGGGAGAGAGTCTCCGTCAAAAGAAGAAGCAGAAGAAAGGAAAGAAGAAGGGCTCCAGGTGGGCTGATAGGGGGAGGGAGAGGAGTCAATGCTCCACCCTCCCCCCTCCATGTTCGATGTTTCTTTTTCTTCTTTTTACTGATTCTCCGTATGTAATAGTCGAAGTCTTGATGTTTAGATTATTCATACGATTCTTTCCCTGTTCCTCCCCTCTATGTTTCTCGATGTAAATGATGGTGAGATGAAGTAAATGCAATGGCCGTGATGGATTTTGGGCAATACTATCTTCTTTTGTCTCCATATGTATGCATACTGTTTGTATGAATGCCCCATGGGCGAAATGACTCAGGCTTCGGAGTCAGGTCTGTTCTTCGAACGGGGATGAAGGTAGAACCCCCACCCTTGTTCAATGGGTTGCTGGGTTCTATTCTCTTCTTTCTTCCCGCTTCAATAGCATGCCCTCCGTATGTATTTGAGTCTGTTCCTCAAGCCCCTTGTGCTGTCCGGGAACCAGAGACATCAATCTCTTGGTTCCCTGGCCCGCCGGCTATAAATGATGCATTTGAACCCGTAGACGAATGCTACCCTGGATCCTCATTCCAGTCGTTGAATGATTAGGGTCTGAGGTCTCAGCATCAAGGGTTCTCTCATTACAGATCTGCTTCCCGGATGATACCATGCTAGTCCGGGGGATCAGAGACAGCCATCTCTTGACTCCCCTAGACGTCTGGCAGTATACAAATAAAGGCCGAATGCTACCCTGGATCCCCATTCCAATAGTTGAATGATTAGGGTCTGAGGTCTCAGCATCAAGGGTTCTCTCGTTGCAGATCTGCTTCCCAGATGATACCATGCTAGTCCGGGGGATCAGAGACAGCCATCTCTTGACTCCCCCAGACGTCTGGCAGTATACAGATAAAGGCTACTCAGCCCCGATGATGGTCTCTCCTCCTCCTGATGATCTGGCCTCTCAGATCCCTTGGCATCCTTCCAGCAGAGGTGTTCGTGAAATCTCCTCATACTCCCCCGATTCGGCCTCGATCTGAGCCATAAAACCCAGAAATCCCAGAAACAGAGCATCGTCTTTGAGCTCTGAAACCCTGAAATCCTTATGCATTTCACCTTCTCGGCGTGCAAGTTTCCCCGCCGAGAACCATAAGGCCGAGAGGCCTTCCCCTTCTTTTGGCTAAACGACAACCAGTCTGTTACAACGCTTTCCACGTGAGGCTATATGTGCAAGGCTCCCGGTGTGTAGATTCCCGGCGCGGCCAGGACCGTGCCGAGAAGCCCTCTGCCGAGAAGCCCCTCCTCCTAGCCATTCACCCCCCTTTTTTTGCCAAACCTAATACTGCCCCTCTCGGTGCCCCCCCTTTTCCGGCGTGCCCAGGAGCCCGCCGAGAAGACCCAGGCCGAGACCCCCCCTTTGGCCAACCAATCGCTCAGGCCGAGACCCCCCTTGGCCAGCCCAAGAACCGTGCCGAGAAGCCCCTTTGTCCACTAAATGCCCTGGCCGAGACCCCCCTTGGCCAGCCCAAGGACCAGGCCGAGAAGCCCCTCTCCATCCACCAAATACCAGGCCGAGAACCCCCTTTGGCCAACCCAAGGACCAGGCCGAGAGCCTCCTTTTGTCCATTAAATGTCCAGGCCGAGAGCTCCTTCTTGCCAATCAAGATCACGCCGAGATCCCTCCTTCAATCAGATGAAACCCACTCCGAGGCCCATCTCTGCACCGTTCTTCTTCAAACTTCTTAATCGCCCCTACATCTGTTTAAGGGGATACTCACAGACCATCACTTGTGTCTTGATGAGATACAACAATGGGGAAGACCTCCCCTACAGCTCTCGTCCCGAGTCTGGATTTCACCGCTGCCTTATGAACCCAAAGAACCATGTCATTACATGTGTTATGATGGGTTCCAAGGGAATATTGATCAATAATATGAAGGCAAAAGATGTCCCTGGGCCTGGTGCCCATCTTTGTTCGGTCGTTGTCCCGGCTCTCCGTGGATGATGACCTATCTTTCCTTGGCATAATCCAGGTTGAGGGAACATGCTGCCGAAATTTACATAACCCCACCAATCGAGTGTGGTACTCTCTTCTAACCCTGCTGGCCCACGGAGTTATGCCCTTGCGTGATCTCCGATGGCCCTCCGAAGGGGGATATTAATAAGACATCGCACTCGTACCGGGTGTGTTACATCAGGCCGGTCCCCATCCGGATTCTGGGTTATGTCTATATACCCGATCTTTTGCGGAGCCTACCCTGCCGCTGCATGGGTGGTTTCCTATTCCCCACTTGGCATCATCCAAGATGGTGGGAATATGCCGTCGGGTTTCTCCCGTAATTAATAAACCCCTACTCTGTTCAAATACGTTTAACGTCTTGCAAGCAGATGAACTTTGTCTCCTTTGAGCATACGGCTTTACCGCTGTCTTCCTCCTACCTCTAGCGTTTAATTAAGGGTTGTCTTCCTTAGGGATGACGTAATTAACGCATAGCGTTCAGGGTATGACAGACTTCTAGTCCAGACACGATCAGTCACAATCGACTGACCAAGTCAGATCGAGCGCACAATAAAATCGTCACCACGGTGACTGGCACGCCAATAAATCCATAAAATAAATAAAATAAATAAACAAATAAACCATATAGAATAAAATGTGTTCGAACACCTGGTTTGAGGATCCAGGTTGAGGATAGAGGGGTACCCCGATGGGGCCTGGAGCCACATTTGAAATAGGAGGCCTGGTGGCCAATGGAGGCTTCTTAGCATCGGTGGGTTGTTGATTGACATTCTCCCTAGAGGATATTCGGCAAAAGCTATGTGCAAAATCAATAGCTATCCTCCTCTTGCCATTGATTTATATAGGAGATGCTCCGAATGAGTACGGCTCTGGCTTCCGGTGCTTACGCCAGGTGTAGTCCTCTTGGCCCTTTGTATTAGAAGCTGCAATTACAGGGTCTCTTCAGCTCTAGAAACTGTGCCGGTTGCTTTAGGTTCCCCCAGCCGTGCGCCATGCACTGCTTATAGGGATTTTATTTGAAGAAGAGATGGTAGGGATTATACTCGTCCCATGGTAATAAATTGTTTGGAGTGGCTTCCCAAAGAAAAAGAAATCCCATCCTTTTATTGAATAAAATGTAGTGAAGGGGTCCTCTAAGCGAGGAGCTTGAAATCTATAGCAGTCGAGCTTGTCGAGTCGTCAACATCTGCAGCGGGTTACCCATTTCCTGGTGGGACTTTGGTATATCCCGAATAATTCCATGTCTTTTCCTCCTCTTGTAGCCCCGGGCCAAGATGGATAGCTGGAGATTTCATTTTTCTTCTATGCCCCCAGGCAGGGGCAGATATCTGAAGAAGAGCTGCTCATGCTTTTGCATTGGGTAGCTTGTGTAGACGAGTAGTGGCAGTGGGGGCAATAGACTTTTTGCTATGCTTAGAGGCACTTCAAAGTTTGATTACAGCTGAACATCTTTTCATTCCTGCCCATTTGTTGGGTGTGTGTTGGGATAGAATTTGTACTGACTCCAGGGAGGGAGCATGCTGCTGAGTGTCTCTCTGGTGACCTAGCCCTGTTTGACAATTGCTTATTAAGTTGTCCCCTCCCAGTGAGAGTAACCTGTGAGGGACTATGGATAGTGGGAGTAGACCTCCCTCATAAAGAATTGAGCATCCTTCATCATGTATTGGAATATGCAAGGTAGCCGTTGCATCGCGTCGGGTCTTTTTATTCTGAGAGTATGCTTGTCATGGTCCTTCCTCCATGTCTTCATCATTTTGTTGCCAGCCTTGTCTTTGGTTGACTCTGTTCTTAAATTAATCAGCTTGTGTGAAGCTGATAGTGCATTGAGCAGCAGAGCAGCATCTTATCCCTAGGTTTATTATCTTTAGCAGTTGTCCCCGGAGCGGAACACCATTTACATTTTGGTCGGCCTCTCGCCACGGTTGCGGGAGCTCGGAATGCACTTCAAAGGATGTGCTGTCCCGGCTAGTATGGAGAGGCCGTGTTGGTCGTTGTCTTAAGGGCATGCATTTGATGGGGGCGTGGTGGATTCACCCTATACTCGGCCATTTGTAGTTCATCTTTGTTGACCATGTTTTCTATGATGTCCTTGAATATATAGCAATCTTCAATAGAATGCCCCAACCCTTGATGGTAAAGGCAGAACCAGGGATCGTCTTTTCTTTTGGCCTCGTCTGGTCTCCTGGGCTCCGGGAGCACTACCTTGCCATATTCGCGGGCCCACTTGAAGAGGATCTGAGTCCTGTCCTTGGAAAAGAGTAGGGCTTCCTTATTTTACCCCTTAGCGAAGGTCCCTACTTTGTTGGCTGGGCGGGAGAAGGGCTGGTTGCCTCTTTTATTTTCCTCCTTTGTTGCTGAAAGGCTTTAAAATAAGCAGTGTTTATTTCATTTTGTGATGGCCGCTCTTAAGTTGGCCTATCCTTCTGAATTGGGGTAGCAGTAGCCGGACAATGCTTTGCCAACAGGGCTTCAATATCAGTGGCAAGATCATCCAATTGCTCGAAGGATTTAATCTCGATGCCAATCACCCTCATCAGGTTGGCCGTCTTCATGTTGCATCTACACATTTGGATAGCTTCCCTGTGGTTGGGTGGATGTCCGCATCTCGCACTGAGATCCCTCCATCGTCGAATATAATCCAAAGCAGACTCATCACTCTCATGCTCGATCATGTATAGTACTGGCTGAGTGATTTTTCCCTCAGCCAACTTCATTTTAGCCGCACGCTTCACCCTCAACTCGCTCGTCGCCTCCAGAGTTGTCGGACTAAGGTGCAAGTCAGTTGTCTGTAGCAGCGAGTTCATTAACAGCATTGCCTGAGGTGTGGTGGCTGCCCCTTGACATGCCCGGGAAGCTAAGGGACACGCGGAAAGTGCATGTTGTAGCTGCTGAGAGGGGGTGCCCCCTGTATAATCATATGCTATTCGGGGCGTAGTTGGCCTTGATGAGATTTCGAATGACTCAGTGCCACTTTGCAAAGCCTTAGATGACAACCCAGCCTGCCCAGGTATAGCTAGGTATAACCCCATCTTGCATAGTTATCTTCTCAACACTTCAACTTCTTGAAGCTTTTGATATAGATCCGCTACCACGGCAGGGTTAGGTTGGGAAGGGCATAATTCTTCCTTTTATTCAGCAGCAACTTGGCTCGTGCCGGGCAAGGTTGATAATGTATTACAGGAGAGAGCGATGCCCACCCTTTTATTCTTCAGCTCCTTATTTTTATTCCCCTTTGTAGCTGCCATCTGCCCTTTAGGTGGTTGTAGGTATAAAGATACCATGTTGACCGCCCTTTTCAGATCATGCAATTCATGAGGGCGTGAAGGATCAACCCGGTAGTCACCCATTTGCAGCTCCCCTTTCTTGATTAGCCTTTCAATAGCATCTTTGAAGACGTAGCAATCTTCAATAGGGTGCCCAATCATCTGATGATACGGGTAGAAATGAGAATTATCTTTCCTTCAAGCATCCCCCGGTCTCTTTGGTTTTGGGAGAGTGACTTTGTTGTATTGAATGGCCCATTCAAATAGGACTCGAGTCCTCTCCTTGGGGAAAGAGTAGGGCTTCATCATCTTGGCTCACAAAGGAGGGCCTTCTGGTTGTTCAGCTGGCTTGGCGGGAGGAGGGTTGGACACTCCTTTATCCCTTTCCTTTTGTTGGTCAAACGCCTTGAAGTCGACAGTGTGGGCTTCCTTAGGTGCTAGCCGCTTGTCAACCAGTTTACCCTTTTGGCTTGCAACAGCAGGGGTAGAAGGGGAGTTGGAGATGAAGGCTTCAACCTTCGTCACCACATTATTCAACCGGTCAAACGACCATATCTCCATTCCAATCATTCTTTCGAGAATCTCCTGCCGAAGATTTTGCTTGCAAATTTAGACAGCGTCCTCTTGATGTGGGGGTCGCTTGCATCTCATAGCGAGGTTCCTCCACCTTTTGATGTAGTCCAGAGCTGTTTCGTCATGTCTTTGCCTCGTTGAGTATAGTTCGGCCACAGTGACCTCCCTTTCAGTGACATAAAATCTCTCTCTGAACTTTCTTTGCATATCGGGCTAGTCATTGATCAATCCAACCGGTAGGTTGGAGTGCCATTCGAACACGAGCCCCGTCAGTGAGGATCCGAAGAACTTCAGGAGGTATGAGTCATCCATTGCCAAGTCACCCATTACTGTCATGTAGTATGCAATATGTTCCTTCGGGGACCCCTGCCCGTTGAACTTTTAAAACTTGGGTCGTTTATTGATGCCGGGCGGAAGCCTTTTTACAGCATACCACAACAGATACAGCACCTTGTACACCTTAAAAGCGCCGAAATCACCATCTGCTCTCTTAGCCAGCTTCATTTCAATCATTTGTTCCACCATGAGTTCATTCATCACGGTTGGGTCCACCGATCTTGGGTGGAGATGTATAGGCTGTTGCGTGAAAGGAGCGGTTAAAGTCGCGACTCGAGGTGCCGGTGGTGTCTTTGGTGGCAATTGCTGCCTTTGCTGAAGTGCCAACTGAACCAGCGGTGGCTACAGGAAGTATGGCTAGAGAGAGACCTCGTCATGGCATGTTGTTTGAGGAGTAGCTGGAGGTGCAACATCGACCGGGCCAGGAGCTCCCCGAGATGATTTGGCATGCACGTCCTGCTGCCCGAGGACAGGAGCTTGTTTAGCTCTTTCATTTAGCTGCTTTTTTAAAGCTTCAATCTCTTGTCGATAGCTCTGCAGCATCATTAAGAGAGCTGGATCTTGCAGTGTCGCAGCGGGAGTGTTCTTAAACATTTTGTCCGCAGCTTCGCTTGTTCTTGTTAATGGCCCAGGCCTTTTGGTTAGCTCGACCAATTCTTTTAACTCATTGGGTAGGACGCCTCATTTGTCGGTCACCCCCGCCATGTTGCAAGTGAAGACTTGCATTCTTTTCTTTTGCCGGTAGGCTCCTCTCTTGGATTGGCCAAGAAAAGTCAAGCTTTCAAACGTTGACATCCCTTTATTCTCTTCTTGTTGCGACAGAGCTTCAGAGTACTCGACCTCCCGATCGTATTCATATTTGTTGATGCGCATGAGCAACGCCTTCCTCCCTCTGTCTTTTTCCTCTCCTTTTTCTTTGGCACCGATGGCGCGGAGCAGTCCTTGTCGGCATCGAGAAGAACTCCCCAAGCCATGTAAGTAAGCCTTGACTACTTGGGTCATTTCTTCTTGGCTGCACCCTGGAGCGAGAGCAGGAGGCAGCAATTGGTCTTATGTCGATGGCATATAGGAGAGCCATGACAATAGGGCAGCTCCGTTTGATCATCCCGAATGTTGGATAGCATAGGTCTGCCTGGAACAGACCCTGTGAGTGGGCGGAGAGGCCACAAGCATGACCTCTTCTCCTCTTGATGCAGCTTTATCACCCCCTCTCCTGGGGTCTTTAGCAATTGATGTTGAATTCTACGGGGTCGGAACCGGCCCCCAGGTCCTCTTGAGAACCCAAACTTATTTAAATCTTGGTAGCTCAGGGGCCAGCTTCCCCTGGATGTCCTCATCCAGATTGGCCTTCCGGCTTCCCAGTGCCTGGAAGGCATTTTGTGTAGGAATTGCCGAGATGATATGGTCCGGCAAGACTTTAGCGTGGTGGCCGTTCAAGTATACTCGAACACCACCAATAAGGATAGATTTCCCAGAAGCTGAGAGTCGGCCTTGGGGAACAGTAGCAAGTCTTCTCCTTTGACTCTTCTTCTTCCGCTTGGACGTCGTGTCGCTGGCGGGGACAACACAGTAGTCCACGTGGTGGACAAAGCAAGAGATGGTGTGGCGAGATGGAGTGGCCCTCCAGGGAATACTCGCCCTTGAAGGAGTTACGGCCTTGGCCGTAATAGTCTTATCAGCTTCTTCATTCTCATCCTGTAGCAGACCGACGAAGGTGACTCCAAAGAAATTGGGGAACCCCACTACTGGTGGTAGAGTTCCGAATACAGCAGGCATCGCCAGGTACCTATACTCAGCATGCGCAGCAACCACTTGGGGGCCGAAAGTAAGTCCGATGAGTCCGCAGGCCATTGAGTCTTTCCTGCAAATAAGATGGGACAAACTATCAGTATTAAATAAGGGGCCTTGGGGGCCCTCAATCCCTGGTGAGAAGATGAAGGGAGACACAGTCCCACTGGGCGTGCCAAACTGTTGGGAGGGTGATGATTTTGTTGTTTATTATTTGGCTTATTGGTGCAAGACGTGCCAGCCACAGAAGTGACAAGTTTATTGTGCGCTCTATTTGACTGACCAGACAAAGGTGGTATTCATGTCGGGACCGAAAGTCCGCCGTATCGTATGGGTATCGACGTTAATTACATCTCCCTGAGAGGGAGAAGACCTTTGATTAATCGACAGGAAAGAGGGCCGTATGGCCTAGAAAGAGAATAAGCTAAAAAATGCAAGAAGGTATCTTTTATTAGCGTGGTATCCATGATGCATATATGCTTTTTTTATTTCTAGTTATTGTGCCTTCATTGGTTTTATTCATTCATCATCTTTTTATTTGGTTGTTCGGGATTTGAGCATGATTTTTCCATTTCTTTTCACATGCGTTTGTTATTATTTTTTTGTCCAAAGGTCGCTTGGATTGTGCAACTCATGAGAATTTTTGTTTAATCAAATTTTCTTTCATTTTTTTTATTTTACTTCATTTTTAGGTGTTCCATTTTGATCTCTATTGCATTTTTACCATTTTATTAGTGTTATTATTATTCTTTTTCTTTTTCTTTTGATATATATATATATATATATATATATTGTATTTTTTTAGGACCCCGGTTGACTGAACTCAATTCAGTTGAATTGGGCCGACTGAACTTAGGAGTTCAGTCGACTTCGATCGACCGAACTTGAGTTCGGTCGACCTAGGTCTACTGAACCCAGAAAATTTAGTGGACTTAGGCTTTCTTCCTTTTTTTCTTTCTTTTAAGTACAATTATATATACATATATCAATGTATATTTATATTTTTGGTCTCATTATCATTTCTTTTCCTTTTCTTCCTTCCCCTCTTATCATTAGGGCTCATGCATGGATTTGCCTATTCTTCGTTACATCGTCATTGCACTTCATTCATGCTTTTGCTTGCTCCTTTTATTATTGGCATTGCACCATTTCGGCGATATTCATATGGTAAATGACCGTAATTTGGCAGCATTCCCCTTTGCCCCGGGGTATGTTGGGGAACATAATGGGTGCTCGTCCATAAGGTCATGGGATGGTACCCAAGTCATCCGGGTGTGCGTGGGATGGCAGCACCCAAGCTGGTTCGAAGGGTTTCTCGACTAAGTTTGCCCATATATTTTGGCTCATGTTGGCGCCGTGGCATACGCACATGGGTTCAAAGATGAACCGGCGTAATCCCGAGCCATGGAGCTTGGGATTGAAAACATCGGGCAAAATAAATTCGATTATAAATTAGGACTAATTTATGCTGGTAGAGCCGCAATACTAAGGGCAACCCCCTTAATGCATGTTCGCCAGTGATCCGACGTAATTTACCGTTAATGGGAAAGGGAATGTTGGCCCGGAGCAAAATCGGGCCATGGCCATGACGGGGTGACTCTCGAGGTCCAAGCACGATTTGCATGGGCATTTTGTATAATCCCATATCCAGGGTCTAGAGGAGATGAGATTTCCAAAATGCACATCAAAACATGCATGTTTGCATTTTTTATCTTGTTATTTTAATTGCACTTCGGAGTAGATTTTATTCCAACTACATGTTTTCATCATGTATTTTCTTTTATTTCAGATTGTGTTATCATAGTTCTTGGTTTCTCATCATTTTTTTATTGCTCTTCCTTCATTTTGTTTTGTTCTTTCCTCTCTTTTTGTTTTGCTGCTCTCTGTTAGCTCTATTTTAGCATCTCACCATGTTATTAATACCCAAGGCCCCCACGGGGCAGAAACAAGCCATTTGGGCCAATACCAGTTGCCTTGAGCAAAAAGAGTGGACCCAAGCCAGATTGGGTCGACACATGCTGAGGTTGGGTCGACCCAGCCTACAGCCAAGTCGAATTGGAAGAAGGCTGAGTTGACCTGGGCCTTGTTGTGTGTCGACGCAGCCAACTGCGGGCCAACTGAGCTTGGCATTTCTCTTCATTTCTTTCTTTTTAGCTTTTGCATTAGAGTAATGGATTTAATACAGGGGATTGGGGGATGTTAATTCACATTTTTTCTTCTCTCAATTCATGCACTTTTATGTCTGTTTTTTCTTTTTATTCCTTTAGGATGTGCCAAGGGCCTTACCTTAAGGCTGGCTAAACTTGGAGTCCGGTGGGCCTTTCTCTTCTTCATTATATTATATTTTATTTTTGCTTCATTCATCATTTTCATTTCATTTTTTTAATCTTATTCTTCCCTTTTTATTATTGTTTCTTGATGGGCTAAGGGTATAGCCCTTCTGCTTGCTGAACTCGCAGGTCAGCTGACCTATGTTCAGCACAGGTCAACTGAACTCTCAGAGTTCGACTGGCAGAGGGAGGATCCCCCTTTTTGATGGTGTTTGCATGGTTAATTTCAGATGTTATTCTTTTTTTTATCTTGTGCACGGTCATGCATGAGATGCTTGGATCTGTATGTGCAAGGAGCCCCCCTCCCTTCTTATGCTCATAAGAGACCAACATGGGTCTTTACATAATTGAATATATATATATATATATATATATATATATATGGTTTTTTTTTTGTATTCCGGATGGATGCAAGACTCGTGCATGTAGGAGATGTGATGCGTAGCAGAAAGTGAAAGTCCATATGTGCAAGGCTATGATGCAGTTTGTCTTGATGCACGTATGGTATTTGGTCTTATTCCTGAAATGCATGCTTGGGGTTTTGATTTATTCATGAGTTGCATGCATGAGGTTTTAATTTGTTCACGATTTATTTTATTCATGACATGCATGGATGAGGTTCTGATTTATTCATGCAATGCATGAAAGTGGTTTTGATTTATTCAGGCAATACATGTGAGGTTTTAATTTGTTCATGATTTCTTTCATTCATAGAATGCTTGGATGAGGTTTTGATTTATTCCCTTTGCAGTCTTGGACAAAGGACTGGACCGAAGGGCATTGACCCTGTGCAACTCACTGCACAAAGAGGGTAGACAAGGGGGACATATCTGAAGGGGGTCGACCCCTGGGCCAGCAAGGGGCGGTCCAAAATAGAAAGTATTCATAGTAGGGGGGGCTTTTCCAGCAAAGGCACTGTATGCACTTTTAATGCAGCAACAGGCAACATGCATGGATCTAATCTATGCACCATCAATGCAGTGAGGAATGCATACTAGAGGAGATGCATGGTGGGTTTAGATTTTGATTTATGCAGAAGACTTCTGCATTTTATTTATGGAAAGCCAGCAGGGACCTTATGCTAATTGAATGCATGGACATGATTCTATTGCATATGAATGAGGGAAACAATGATATTCTGGAGGATGTAGGTGATGATGCAAATATTTTCTATGTATGCAAGTATGCAGGATTCACCAATGCATCTATGCAATTTGACCTTGGTATGAGGCGGAGTTGCATACTCACACACAGTGGGAAGGTTCGGATGGGCGTAACCCAACTTTCTCCAACCCACCGTTTGTTATACCCGGCGATCAGGACATTCAAGAGTGCACGGGTAGTATATGCACGGGGTTCTTTCATACACGTGATGCATGTATATTCCAATGCAAACGTGGATTGATTGCTTAATGCCAAGGAATGCATGAGGAAGTGAATTCATGTTCACACAAGTTCTGATGTTGGACGGGACGTGAACCTAGGACTCCAGCTCGCGGACGTCCCTAAGCGATGAAAACGCATGGATCTGCACGGTTGAGGAACCGGCAATGAGTCTCGGGTATCGACTTTTCCACGTACTTGGATCGAGTCACGGGACGGGTTCCACTAACTCGCTCGCAGCGGTGATGAAATTTGAACGAGCTAATATCCTAACAGTCGGTCATGTAGCGGCATTCAAAATGTATGAGTTAAGCAAATGCATCAACGAAGGAGCGAAAACGTACATCCACGCTCCGGGCGTGGGGAAGGCGACCTCGGCCAAGACTCGTACTCCCGGTGTACAGTAAATAAATAATTACAGATGTGAATTTTTATTGCCCACTCTACGCAGGGAGGTAAAGGGCTACAATGGTGACCCGGGAGTAGTGAACTCGGGTTGACGGGGAGCAAGCCGGAAGGACTTTCGGACCGGAGGCGGGCTGCTGGTCCGACTTGATACTGTTCTGACTCGCCGGACAGCAACCGAACTCGGCTTGTGGGATAGCAGTTTTCGATCACCTTATGATCACGGCGGTCGGCTGGGACATCGGTGGAAGACTCCTCTTCATTCCCCGAGATCGGCGGCGGCTGAATCGACGCTGAAGTAATTTTGCAAGAATTAAATTGCTACTGCCTTTGTTGGCCTGTTCACAGAACAGGTTTGCGCGACCCGGCAAAAAGAACTGTTCCGCCCAGATCCAATGTCAGATCGAGGCGAGATTAGCGCTGTTGGATAGAGGACACGAGGGCTACAACATATAATTATTTCAGGTCCATCCAGTAGACGGATTAGTAATGAAAATGACTGTTCCCTAGGTATTTCTATTGGCTCAGATTACAGACAATCAGGACAGAACATGATCTGCCTGAGACTGAATTTTGACTGACATAAAAATGGTAGACCTAGGACTTGGGAAAATTATGGTGGAAGGGAGGGATGTGAGGAACATGTATGAATTTTTTGGGATTTTTTGGAGTTAACTAAGGGGGAGGGGAAAATACAACAACAAGACACTATCCCGCAAATCTGCAAACTGATAGATTGCTGGGGGAAAAAACTTAATTACTGGGAAAAATAGCAAATGAAGGCGGAATGACACGAAATTTGAACTGGGGATGGGGGATGACAGGAAGAACAAACCCTCAAAATTTGAGATGGAACAGATCTCCTGATTGGGAGATAAAAATCCGGCCTCAGCTTGTTGTCCAGATATAGGCAGAACTCTGACGAGGTGGCAGTGGTGGTGCGATGGCGGCTCGATGGCGGCGGCGGTGCTGAGCTTCTCACTCAGAGAGGGGTTGCTAGGGAGGCTTCACATCTCTGAATATCAGAGCTTTCACAGCTTCAAGGGGGAGAGAGGAGAGAGGGCTGCGCCCTTGGGCTTGGAGTAACAAATGGGATTTTTCTTCATTAATTGCTATGGTATTCACAAAATACATGGGTTATATAGAAATGGAAAAAAGACCTAAACAACGCTCAAATCTAGGGTTAGGGGGGTAAACAAGGGATAGGATAATTAATCCCCATGTTGTCAAAATGACCAAATTAAAATAATATATAGGGGGCGCCCCTTGGACCAAGGGAGAGGTGAAATTTGAATTTTCTTCTTTTGTCTCCTTGGTCCAAGTCCAATCTTAGACTTTGAACAAGCCCCACATGGCCCATGATCCAAGGTGGACCAATAAAAAAGTGGGTGGGGGACCCTACTGGACCTACTAGCATTTTACATAGAAACTGATGGGAATCAACACCGAGAACTAACATTTTATTTTTGCATTTACATCCTTTTATTTGTATTTATGTCCTTGGCTAATTGGGTTTGCAATTGTAAGCCATTATAAGCCGATTTGTTAGTCTTTAGGAATCTTTAGGTTTCTATGTAAAATGTCAGTGGGTCCAGTAGGGTCCCCCACCCTCTTTCCCATTGGTCCACCTAGGTTCTAGGGCCCATGTGGGGCTAGTTCAATGTCCAAGATTAGACTTGGACCAAGGGGGGACAAGAATACGAAAATTCAAACTTGGACTCCCCTTAGTCAAGGGGGAGCCCCCTCCTTTGTCATCTCTTGTAATTTTTTTATTTTTCTTTCTTTTGACCACATGGGGGAAGAAAATGCTATCCCTTATTTGCCCCACCCTAACCCTAGATCTAGGGGTAGTTTAGGTCATTTGTACATTTCTATATATTCCATGTATTTTCTATTTTGTGAGAATTAATGAGAAAAAAGATTGGAAATTGTCCAAGAGCCCAAGGGCGCCCCTCTCTCCCTCTCCCTCTTGCAGCTGGATTGCGGTGGTTTCTAGGGTGGATTCCCTACAAAAATTGGTAGATTCCAAGTGGTATCTCATCTCTGGGTGTGAAGCTCTGCCGCCGCCTCCGTTCGTGCCGCCATGGCACCGCCACCGCCATCACCGAAGTTATGTTTCCCACCATCCAGCAAGTTAAAAGGCCGAATTTTAGCTCTCAACTCTGAGATCTGACCAGGCTGAAAATTTAAGAATGAGTTCCCCTTGTAGTTCCCATGTCCCACAAAAATTTTCAAGCTATTCCCCCTCTGTTTGCCCCCCTTTCCCTTTAATTCCCCACAGCCTACATAATCTGTCCCTATGCAGACTTGTGTTCCAGCAGCCATACTCTTCACCCATTCGAACCCATTTCCAATTTCAAATCGAGCTGAAATTTGGACTGGGACTTCTGTCCACCCAATTCTCATTCGAAATTTTTTTTTAGGATTTTTGGAGTTCGTTTACCATTTTTAAAAACCACTGCAAAATCCGGACTCAGTTCTATCTTCTGCAGTCCATATCCGACCACCCACTGTTCTAAAATCCATTTCTCCCTTCAAAACCCATTAAAAAATTACAAAAAAATTATCCTCGTGTTCCTTACTTTCCCCTCTATCTTCCATAAAAATGCCAACTCCAGATCCAAAGTTTCAAGCTCGGTCAACATGCTTCATCAGGCAGATCAGAATCTGCCCAGTCAGTTCTCAGTTCAGGGATCAGTCTGTTCATAAATACCCCACAAAAATTCCAAGGCCATTAAAATTCTTGTAACAGCCCATGGTCGTAGATCTCTGAGAGAGCTTCGCAGAGGCACTAGTTTCACATCGATCTGACGTCGGGTCTGATCGCAGCAGTTGTTTTTTCCAGATCGCTCAACCTTGAAACAACATAACAGGTCCGTGGGCAGCAAGCAACAACGTTCCCCGTTGGGCTGCCTCGCCTTCCACAAGGTGAACCAGCGCATCCCCCTCCTAGGGATCGTCCCTCTAGGGGTCCCCACTGCAGCGGTACCACTCCCGACACAATCGGCCCTCCAACCAGGACGTGGGCCCCACGTTTGTCGGTACGCATTACTGTCAGAGCTGCCCAAATCGCTGCACGACAACCCAAACCCGTTACTCCTGGGTCCATGTGTAGCCCCTTTACCTCCCTGCGTGGTGTGAGCAAATAAATTCACTGCTGTAATTATTTATTTACTGTACACCGGGAGTATGAGTTTCAGCCCCACGTCCGGTCACGTGGAGGTATCGTGTTCGCTCCTCACTCTACATTTTTGCTTACTTCTTATATTTCTATATGCCGCTGCATAAGTGATAAGTTAATTAGCTCATTATATTATTTCAATCACTGCTGCGAGAGAGTGAGTGTGACCCGTCCCGTGACCCAATCCGAGTACACGTTGAAAAATTGAGTACCCGAGACTCATTGTTGGTTTCTCAACCGTGTACGTCTGCACGCTTCCCTCGCTTGGGACGATTACGAGCTTACCTAGAGTCTTATCTCCGCTTCCTATTTGTGTCGAGTCCGCTATCCGTCCCGTATCAAATTGGTATCAGAGCTAAGTCGAGTCTAGGGTAGTCGGTCCAAGGTGTCCCATTACATCCCTTTACCTGGTATATCAAAAGGTGTCTCCGGAACAATAGGTTACGCCTATTGGGAAGGTAACACACTTGCGTGAGTTTGGTCTTCGGATCATACCTCCGCCACATACCGGATACTGGTTGAGTCTAAGTTTGTAGTTGAGTCTGCATTCTAACTTTGCATTGTTGTTTAGGGTCGTGTCTTGTGTCTTGTCACCAAGTGTCGGCATGGCCATCCTATAACTCCCCGTGTCCCATGGATCCCCAAAAGCCCATGTCATATGAATGGTGGCGACACACCCAAGGATAGGGAATCCAACACCACCACCTCCGTAGGCCCGAAGCCCCGAACTTTTATGGCTCCACGGTCCCGAGCGACTACCTAGAGTGGGAAGCTGCTATGGACAAATACTTTGAGTGTTACATTATGTCCGATGCCATACAAGTCGACTTTGCTACAAGGTGACTTTTTTACGAAGCTGTCGAAACATGGAGGGACATAGAATACTTGAGGGAAATTAGGAGGCAATGGCCTATAGAGTCGTGGCGAGAGATGAAGGGTGAGCTTAGAAGGGTCTACCTACGCGGCCCAGTCACCTCCAACCGATCCCACCCAATCACCTCCAACCAAGTGGGTCATAGTCGGAGGCAAAGAGCCCCGCATGTCAATGAGCCTAAACCCACGACTAGGCCGAGAGACCATGAGCGAGTCCACCACGATGCCCCTACTCCAACCCCCACCGTTGCCAAACTCTTCAAAATCATGTCGGATCAGTTGGATAGGATGTGTGCTCAATTTGACAGACTCTTGCCCGAGCCTCCAAACCCAGTGCCACCCCAAGGACCTCTTCCCCTCAGGGAGGACATTCCTTCCACACCCATGAGAGCTCCATTGCCATCACCCTCACCTTCCGATCTTTATTCGGAGCCACCTCATTTGGAACTGCCTCAGCCAGAGCCATCCATGCTTCTATCGGGGAAGCTAATCATTGACGAGCCACTTTTTAGCTGGCTCAAGCAAGGCTTGATCCCTAAAGCCTTTTTCTACCCATCCATGGACCCCACACTACAAATAGTGCCCGTCAACTCATTCCACACCACTTTTCGGTCTAGTCACCATGTTGATACATTGAATGACCTTATTATGGGATTAGACTCGCAAATGAAGTTGACGTATATGTTGGCCTGAGGCTTCGACCAACGCACAAGTTGTTGATTCACCCACCCCGCCTTAGGGTCCATTATCTTCGTGTGCACCGTGGGTCGTGTCACCACGGAGATTCTCTTATTCCTCCCCATGTCGACCGTGCTAAACTTCATTCCTTTTTTCTCGAGGGAGGAACCATACCTTCTACATGAGACCACCGTCCCATCTACCCTAGTGCATGAAGGTGACCATTTACACCTTCAATTCCAAACACGGGACCGTGACGAGTGGGAATATAGCTCAAGGGATCACACCTTCTTTGATCCTTTCGACCCCTTCCCAAGTGAACCTTATGACCCACCTTTTTCATTTTACCTTATCAGGGAAGTCTCCTATCACACCCCTTCCCCACGGGCCAGGCCATCTACACCCATCAAGCCCGTTCACTCGCGAGATATACATACATATAGGGGTAATGAGAAAGGTGCATTCAACCCTCCTAGCCCACCCAAACCTCCTAAATCCAAAGGGTCATCCATGCATGAGTGCTGCATTTTGGGATGTCTAGAATTCCATGATTCCACTAACATTTGGTTGCATCTTGTGTATGCTAGGCACACATTCGGATGTCCTGGTCCACCATTGCATATGTATAGGTCGGTCTAACAGTAGGTTTGTCTAGGGTCATGTGTGATTCTGTGTTTTCCTTTATTGTCCAATTTGTCAAGATTGTTGAGTGCATAGTGAGTCCGCATGTGTTGAGCATATTAGGAGTTGCATAGTTGGTCTATTGTAAGATCACAATATCAGTCCCTTTCGAGTGTGAGACAAGTCGGGTCTAATGCGTACATTGTAGACTTGCCGGAATTTGGGATCGGCTCTACCATTCTATGTCTCTGATCTAGTCGCATAAAGGGACCCAGCGGTGATTCCTAGTGAGTCATTGAGCCGTCTCCATCCTTTGAGGGTGACCCCACCCCGGAGTGTCCACCACTAAGCCTCATTCCCACAGCAGCATGTGCATATCGAATATATACGGGATGAGCAGGTGACGATTACTTGCAGTGGAGCGTACTCCACGCTACCTGGTCGGTGACAGATTCGCCGGAGCCACACCAGCAGCCGCACCCCTTACTTGACGGGGTCGAGTTCTTCCCACCCGGGGAGAATTGATGGGAATCAACACCGAGCACTAACATTTTATTTTTGCATTTACATCCTTTTATATACATTTATATCCTTGGCTAATTGGGTTTGCAATTGGAAGGCATTATAAGCCGATTTGTTAGTCTTTAGGAATCTTTGGGTTTCTATGTAAAATGTCAATGGGTCCAGCAGGGTCCCCCACCCTCTTTCCCATTGATCCACCTAGGTTCTAGGGCCCATGTGGGGCTGGTTCAAAGTCTAAGATTGGACTTGGACCAAGGGGGGACAAGAATACGAAAATTCAAACTTGGACTCCCCTTAGTTAAGGGGGCACCCCCTCCTTTGTCCTCTCTTGTAATTTTTTTATTTTTCTTTCTTTTGACCACATGGGGGAAGAAAATGCTATCCCTTATTTACCCCTCCCTAACCCTAGATCTAGGGATAGTTTAGGTCATTTGTACATTTCTATATAATTTATGTATTTTTCATTTTGTGAGAATTAATGAGAAAAAAGATTGGAAATTATCCAAGAGCCCAAGGGCGCCCCTCTCTTCCTCTCCCTCTTGCAGCTGGATTGCTGTGGTTTCTAGGGTGGATTCCCTACAAAACATGGTGGATTCCAAGTGGTATCTCATCTCTGGGTGTGAAGCTCCACCGTCGCCTCCGTTCGTGCCGCCATCGCACCGCCACTGCCATCGCCGAAGTTCTGTTTCCCACCATCCAGCAAGTCAAAGGCCGAATTTTAGCTCTCAACTCCGAGATCTGACCTGGCTAAAATTTTCAGGGTGAGTTTCCCTTGTAGTTCCCACGTCCCACAAAAATTTTCAAGCTATTTCCCTGTCATTTGCCCCCCTTTCCCTTTAATTCCACACAGCCTACACAACCTGCCCCTGTGCAGACTTGTGTTCCAGCAGCCATACTCTTCACCCATTCGAATCCCTTTCCAATTTCAGATCAAGATGAAATTTGGACTGGGACTTCTGTCCACCCAATCCTCATTCCACAAATTTTTTTTAGGATTTTTGGAGTTCGTTTACCATTTTTAAAAACCACTGCAAAATTCGGACTCAGCTCTGTCTCCTGTAGTCCAGATCCGACCACCCATTGTTTTAAAATCCATTTTTCCCCTCAAACCCCGTCATAAAACCCAAATCCAAAGTTTCAACCTCGGTCAACGTGCTTTATTAGGCAGATCAGAATCTACCCAGTTAGTTCTGAGTTTAGGGATCAGTCTATTCATAAATACCCCACGAAAATTCCAAGGCCATAAAAATTCCTGTAACAGCCCATGGTCGTAAATTTCTGAGAGAGCTTCGCAGCAGCCCCAGTTTTGCATCGATTCGACGTTGGGGTTGATCGCAGTAGTTATTTTCGCCGGATCGCGCAACCCTGAAACAGCATAACAGGTCCGTGGGCAGCAAGCAACAATGTTCCCCGTCGGGCCGCCTCGCCTTCCACAAGGCTAACCAGCGCGTCCCCCTCCTAGGGATCGTCCCTCCAGAAGTCCCCACCGCATCGGTACCACTCCCGGCATGATCGGCCCTCCAACTAGGACGTGGGCCCCACCTTTGTCGTCACGCTTTACCGTCGGAGCTGCCCAAATTGCTGCCCGTCAACCCGAACCCGTTACTCCCGGGTCCACGTGTAGCCCCTTTACCTCCCTGCGTGGAGTGGGCAAATAAATTCACTGCTGTAATTATTTAGTTACTGTACACCGGGAGTACGAGTTTCGGCTGGGGTCATCTTCCCCACGCCCGGTAGCGTGGAGGTATCGTGTTCGCTCCTCACTCGGTATTTTTACTTACTTCGTATATTTCTATATGCCGCTGCATAAGTGATAGGTTAATTAGCTCGTTATATTATTTCAATCACCGCTGCGAGAGAGTGAGTGTGACTCGTCCCGTGACTCAATCCGAGTACACGCGGAAAAGTCGAGTACCTGAGACTCATTGCCGGTTTCTCAACCGCGCACGTCCACATGCTTCCCTCGCATGGGACGATCGCGAGCTTGCCTAGAATCTTAAGTTCGCATCCTATTTGTGTCGAGTCCGCTGTCCGTCCCGCATCAGAAACCCAAAGACTCTCAAGGACTAACAAATTGGCATATAATGCCTTACAATTGCAACCCAATTAACCCAAGGATATAAATGCAAATAAAAAGGATACAAATACAAAAATAAAATGTTAGTGCTCGGTGCTGATTCCCATCAAGTTCAGTAAGCACTAATACTGATTGCTTGATGCATGTAGGGGTTTAATTTGTTCTATAGTAGCTCTCAGTGCTGGCCAGTCAGCCAAGCTCAAGAGGAGTCGACTCTCAGGGTTGATTCCTGAACATGCTCTCCGTTCAGAATTTCCAACAGAACCCGTGAAAGGGAGAGTCGACTCCTAGAGTCGACTCCTCCCCAGGCTGACCCCCAAACTACTACAGATGCAAGAGACGGTCGACCCTCTTGTTTCATGATGTTCAAATCTCGTGCATGATGCATGTATCCTCAATGCAAGTGCGGGGGGAGTGCTCGATGTGAAGGAATGCACGAGGAAGTATGTTTAGTCAAGTTTATGCGAACTTAGTGAGTTATTAATGTGAGTTGAATGATGCATGGGGGATGTTTGATTTTTTTTACTGCAAGGAGGCCCATTGGACTGCAGGTAGCCAGGCAGTCATCAAAAAGGGTCGACCCCCTCAGGTGCATGAGTCGACCCCTGTACAGATCTCTGCATAGGGAGCCCAAGACAGCAAGCAGCAAGCCCAAATGCTCTTAAATTCTGAAAGACCAAGAGTGTGTATACACATACAAGCATGTTGTCCTTATGTTTATGAATCTCTTTTTTTATTTGATTTCATTGGTTTGCTGGTTCGTTCTTTATTTTATCCTTTTCATTCTTTTCATCTTATTTTACACAATTTCCTTTCTTCATTGCTGTCAATGCGACAGTGCCTTCACATTATCACAAATTTTGTCTAGAATTGTTCAATCTAGCTTCAGTCTATTCACGTCTTTTTCATTAGTCCATTTTTTTATTAAGTTCAAGATTTTTTTTTGTTAAAATTTGGGCAGCACCTCCTCTAGACCCAGGTGTTTGGGGGGAGTAGTAATTGGAAGCACATCCATGGGTGTCCCGAGATGGCCCCTAAATTTAGGAGTGAGCCATGAGTGGCTACTCCGGGATCCTAAATTGGGTAGGGAAGAACCCCGAGGACTAGCATACAAGGGGAGCTCCGCAGACCCAGGGGTTGTTGCATCCTTAATTCCATAGTGTGCATTTGGTTGATGCCGCCCTTACAGCGTTAATATCCATCCCTTGGGAGAAAGATCCTCCAGGAACCCTACCATAAAGAGGCAAGCGCCCGGGGATGTCAAGGTGGTTGCAGAAAGCCGTTCAATATATATATATATATATATATATATATATATAGTAGTGTATCTCTTCCCCCAAGGCTCCAGTAGTATGAAAACCTTCGGTGAAATCAATGGTAATATATTATTGCTCCGGGACGTGAGGCCACAAGCCACGCCCGGAATGTCGGCGAGCCTGTGCCCTGAATGGAGGCCTAAAAATTCGGTGTGCAGAAGGTCGATATACTGCAAACTGCCGAATGAACCACTATAACGGATGCAGGGTGCATAAGAAATAGAGAACAGTGTAGAGAGGGGTTTATTACCATCCTCACACCGAAATGGGGTGGTGCAGCTATGTGTGCACATGGTTCTACCGGTGGCATCTTATTGGGCATTCACACGAACAGAATGGTGCTCATGTGTGATTAACATAGAAACTAGAGTAACGAGCAGAAGTAATGGCAGAGAAATGTGGGTTTTAGCAGATTTTGGATTGAGTCAGTGCCCCAACAACCCATGGACATGGGTGAAGTGGCACATGGCTGTTTCCACAGAAGTCATATGCACTGAACCGCAAAAGGATATACGTGTTGAAAATACATGAATCATGCACATTGAACACGCAGAATATGTCCAAGTCAAGGAGGATGGTCATGACCTATCTAGCGTGTTGGGGAAGAGATTTATATAGTTAATGATGCCCACGAGGCCACGAGGGCGTTAACACACTGAAACAATCAGGGACAAAGCCCCCCCAAAACACGATCGCGAGGTTGGTAGTAGGACAGAGTCTAAAAATAGCCCTCCGTCTTGGCAGACTCAGGGAGACAGAACCAAGCACCCATTTATCACAGTTGGATGGACTGGATCTGCACTCATTCATAATACGGCATGCTTCCTTGATCGATAGAAAAAAAACATAAACTATAGAATCATAATAGAAGCCAGGAGGCTGGTATTAAGATGAAATCCAGAGGGAAGAATACGTTTGCACCCAAACTCGGGCTAGGAACATTTCATTCATTCGTTGAACAGCACAAGATACATCATCCCAAGACTCATGTGTCTGGGAAACAGTTGAGCATACAACAAAGTAAATAGAAGATAAATCTTATAGCAATGAAAAAAGGAAAAGAGACAAAGGGGGAGGGGGGAGCATTGACTCTATCCCCCCCCCCCCCCGTAGTAGCACCTCTTCTCTCCCTCTCTTCTTCTTTACTCGAAAATGAGTACCCCCAAAGCAGCTTGATCACTGGATGTTTTTTTTAGCAGACAGAGCCTCTCTTCTCCGACTGAGTCTTCTCGCCACCCCACCTTTCTTCTTCGTGCTTCACTTCTTCTTATAGTAGTCGGGTGAGGGCACGGATGATGAATCTCCCATGATTGGAGATTGCCTATCCACGTGTCACTGTAAGGCTCCGTACGGCACTTCTAGAGGAGCTTCGAAGCTCTGCATGCTTCACGCCTGAAGGATCGTCTTGATGTCGTCAAAACAAAGGGCCACTGAGAGAGCTTGTGCTCCCGCCGATTCAGCGTACGCGTGAGACTTTCTCACGCCGGATCAAGCCTTGGTTTCGCACCGGATTAGGGCTCCTCACGGGGCCGCCGGATGACCCAACCCGCTTCTTTGTGTGCCGATTCACTAGCGAAAGCCCACGCCGGATCACTCCTCTTCTTCCTTTTTTTCCTTCCTTTTTCTTCTTTTTCTAAATGTCTAAAAGATAAGAAAACAACAAAAATAAACTATATATATCAGTGTTATTTTTTAACGTGTCAACAGACACTGATTTTTTTTTATTGCCAACACAACCATAGGGGGAAACTCAATTCCCACCCCTTAATGGAAAGCATTTGAAACTTTATTATGCACCACTTCCCCAGTTCAACGAGCAATTAAACATCACATCTTACATTAAGCAAGCATGTTTCTCAGATCTTCCATGAGACTGTGCAATATCCATTCAAAAAAAGAAGAAGAAGTAAAAAAAAAAAGAAGGAAAAAGAAAATCATCAAAGTCACTGGGGGATATCAACCCTTCAGGTCCCACCGGAATTCAAAAAAAAATCTCACCTCCGGCCCAGACTATTAATCTTGGCCGAATGACCAAATAGCCACACTCTTTTGTAGTGGCAAAAATCTCAGATACATCTCGACCTTATGACACTTTGCCCCACCGGCGAACAATAAACCTTTGACTCGGACCTTCCATCGAAGTCAATGAACAAAAAGATTTCTTTCCTTCAGCCCAGACCTTCCGTCTAGAGTCGATGAATGAAAAGACCCCTTTGCTTTGACACTCATCCCGTGTCAATGAATTAACCATGTCTGCCTCCGGCACCCTGTTGGCAGTGACCAATAAACCTTTGACTTAGTCTTTCCGTCTGAGTCAATGAACAAAAAGACTTCTTTCATTCGGCCCAGACCTTCCATCTAGAGTCAATGAACGAAAAGACACCTTTGCTTTGACACTCACCCCGTGTTGATGAATTAACCACGTCAGCCTCCGGCGCCCTGTTGGCACTGACGAATAAACCTTTGACTCGGCCCTTCCGTCGAAGTCAATGAACAAAAAGACATATTTCTTTCGGCCCAGACCTTCCATCTGGAGTCGATGAACGAAAAGACCCCGTTGCTTTGACACTCACACTGTGTCAATGAATTAACCACGTCAGCCTCTGGCACCCTGTCGGCATTGGTGAATAAGCCTTTGACTCGGACCTTCCGTCTAAGTCAATGAACAAAAAGACTTCTTTCCTTCGGCCCAGACCTTCCGTCTGGAGTCGATGAACGAAAAGACCCCTTTGCTTTGACACTCACCCCGTGTCGATGATTAACCACGTCAGCCTTCGGCACCCTATCAACACTAACGAATAAACCTTTGACTCGGACCTTCCGTCTAAGTCAATGAATAAAAAGACTTCTCTCCTTTGGCCCAGACCTTCCGCCTAGAGTCAATGAACGAAAAGACCCCCTTTGCTTTGACACTTATCCCGTGTCGATGAATTAACCACTTTAGCCTCCGGCACCCTATTGGCACTGATGAATAAACCCTTGACTCGGACCTTCCGTTTAAGTCAATGAACAAAAGGACTTCTTTCCTTTGGCCCAGACCTTCCATCTGGAGTCAATGAACGAAAAGACCCATTTTGCTTTGACACTCATCTCGTGTCAATGAATTAACCACATCAGCCTCCAGCACCCTATCGGCACTGACGAATAAACCTTTGACTCAGACCTTCCGTTTAAGTCAATGAACAAAAAGACTTCTTTCCTTCGGCCAAGACCTTCCGTCTGGAGTCGATGAATGAAAAGACCCCTTTGCTTTGACAGTCACCCCGTGGCGATGAATTAACCACATCATCCCCCAGCACCTTGTCAGCATTGACAAAAAAATCCTTTGACATAGACCCTCCGTCTAAGTCATTGAATAGACAACCCTCCTTGTTCGAACGCTAGCCGCCAGTCCCACCGGGATTGACCCCACCCTGTTGGTTTAAACCTCCCATCGAAGTCCATGCATAAAACCTTCCTCCCTGCTTCAGCATTATACCCATGCCGATGACTAAACCCCCCTAGGGCAAAACTACTCGGCCCGTGTGCTCACTACGGTGAAGCGAACCCCTCATCCCTTCGCTGAAGGGGTGAATGCTTTCCCGCGTACTTACACCAGATTGACGACCTACCAACTTGTGAAATGAGATGATATGATGAAAAAGTCTACACCAGTGGGCCCCGCGCACTCGTCCCTCATTTGCACCACCCACAGGTGGGGGGAATTTATTGACACCTGAAATTCTCCATCAAAAGCGTCAAGCCTTGCAGAACCGAACAAGGGCAATGGAAGAAGAAAAGAAGAGTGTGTCGACATACTCAAACTGGTATGTCGACTCAGCAGCTTGGCCTATAAGTCCAGTCGAGCTGAAAAGGATCCTGATCAATGGCTGTGTCGACACGCCTCACAAGATGCGTTGACGCACCTTACAAGCTGTGTCAACGCAACTCCCTAAGTGCGTCAACGCACACATGAAGACACACACATAAAGACACAAAAAAATAAAAGAAGGAAAGAAATGAGGGGAGAAGCGAATCGCGGTAGAAGAAAAAAGGGAGAAAGAAAAATAAGGAAAGAAATGAGGGGAGAAGTGAATCGGCGGCAGGTAAAGTGGAAGGAGGAAGGGAAGAAGGAAAAGAAGTGATCCGGCGCTGCCCCTCATTCGACATCCAAAGGCGCTCATCCGGTGCCACTCCCATCTAGCGGCTTCCCCATCGGCGACAGTGGCAGCATCTCCATCAACAGCTTCATATGGTGGCTCTTTGGAGCCTCAACCTGTGGCTCTTGGAGCCTCATCGGATGGCAACCCCCAGTTGGCGAGCCCCGCCCATCCGGCAGAGCTCATAGGCCCTTTGTCGCTTCCAACCGGCGGTCCCCGTAGGGCATTTAATGCTAACCTAGCGGACCGTCGAAGGACCCCTGTTCGGCAGACCATCTGCCCTCTTATCCGACGGGTGAAGTTCATCCTCCCACCAACAGGGCGTCAAGAGGGCTTGTCCAGTAGCCACATGCTCCGATAAATGTCAAGCCTCTTGAGAGCCGCTACAGGGCAGGTCTAGGCCCCTACCAACCGCAGGAACATCACCATCGACCAGCGTCGGCCAATCTGCGGAGGACAAGCCCCACCAGCCTCTGCTCCCCCTAGGTACAGGTCCCCAGAGCATCGAGACGGAAGGAGTATAAGATAAGGAGGATAGGGGAAAGAAAAGGGGATCGCTCGTCTAAAAGGAGAAGAGGCTACTGGGCGTTCGAATACTCCACTCCGAAGAGGGAGCTGCGGCCGGCCAAAAGAGACCACCAAAGCGTAAAGAAGAAAAGAGTGAAGGAGAGAGAGGAGAGGTGAAGTCTTGGGGGGGGCAAGGAGCCAATGCTCCTTCCCCCCTCTCTGTTTCTTCTTTTCTTCGATGTATCTCTACTCTTTCTATTTTTTTTTTGTCTCCTAGACATATTGGCCTCGGGATGATGTATCTCTCTGTTCAATAAATGAATGAAAGCATCGATTATGTTCCTGAATGAAATGTGCCCCTTTTCGATGACAAATCGCTAATTTCGTTCCCCACAATCTCGTTTTGATTTCCTGCTCTTCTTTCTTTCTTTTGTTACCAAAGTTTAGTGATCCAGGGAGAAAGAAGAATGCTCTGCCAGGAGAGGCCTAGGCTCGGGGTGCATCCAAGTACAATGGATTGGATCCCGAGTCCTAGTCCTCATGAGCCACCATATTAGGATCCCTGCTCGGACCTCATTCTGCTCTTGCTGGTCAGATTTGTTTCAACGTAGCATCCCAGCCCACATGAGGGACCAACGTTCCTGACGGGTAATATTAATCTCACAGACACCTTTCCCCCAGTGCCCCCAGATGGGTACAGGTTTTTTGCCTCGACATAGATCCCCTATGTGCATCCAATGTGTATGTTTTCTGTGTATTTGATATGCATGCTCGTTGTGCCCAGTGTAGATATCTTGTGGAACTTGCAGTCTGCCCTCTCACCCACGTCCATGGGTTGCAGGGGATGCGGCATATTCCCATATCTGCTCAAACTCACACTCCCCTCCATTTAACTCTATGCCTATTTCTTGTGGTTCGGATTATCTGGTCGCTCTTGGGTCCTCGGGGGCTTGTTTCCTCTTAGCATGGTCCCCGGAGGACCCCCTTTGAAGGGGTGAATATCAACAGCCATGTGATTGGTAGCAATTTAAGTCCGCATCTTGGAATTGAGATTGTGGTAGCCCGTGGGTCATTGGAGCCCCTTGTAGGCTAGTCTTCGGGGTTTTCGCAACCGATTCGGGTCATAGGGTTGCCGCTTTCAGCTTACCCTACAGTTACGAGACCGTCTTGGACTCTCCGTGGATGATCACCCTCTTTACACCCCCCAAACATTCCCAGTTTAAGGGAGGTGCTGCCAAAATTTTGCCAGACATTCAGACTGATTCAAAAAAATGAATAAAGCAAAGCGATGATAAAAGATGTTTGACATAGCAATGAGAATGACAGCACAAGGAAAGTGATATAACAATGGTCAAAGGACTGTTAAAAAAAAGATGAAATAAATGAAAGAAAGGAAGGAGAGGAAGGAAATGAAATTCCTCAGGTGAAGTAAAAGAAAAATCAATAATGGAATGAAATGCATGCTTATGCATATACATACATATATATATGTTTCCTGAAATTAAGCTGAGTTGGAGTCTGGTATGGTAGGAGTCAACTTCTCCCTTAGGCCCGTACTACTGTCGAGGAATAACACCTACAAAAAAAATCCAAATATCATGCACGTATTAAACTTACAAAAAATTCTCTACCAATTTCTCATGAACAAGAACAAAACTCCATGCACTCATTGCAACTCTGAGCATACCATGCATATCCTTTTGCATGCACACTGGGACTATAAATAAAATCACATGCATACTTCAATTTGTGAGTGCTTGTTTGCCATGATTTCCTTGGTATATAAAATGATGATTCGTGGAAAGTTGGATCATGTCTAGCCGGAAGCCGTCACTATGCATGAGTGAATACTCCGCCCCGTATCGAAAATCACCCTTCTTGAACATACAATTAAACCCTTGCATACCATTTGCAAACAGTTGGCAAAGCCATTCCCTGCATTTTTTTAAGGTCATGGTTTCCCTGTTGAACAAATCATGCATTAACCCACTCCACATTGTCACATGCTATCTTCAAGAGAAACAACAATAATCTGCTGGTCGACTTGGGGCAACTCGACTTGCCTAGCCACCAAGTCGATTCCCCCCAGCCCCCTTTTCTTTCTTTTTGTTGCCAGGGAGCAAGTCGACTTGCCCCCCCAGCTCTTTTTCTTTCTTTCTGTTGCCAGGGAGCAAGTCGTCGACTTGCTCCACTTGCCCCCCCCAGCACTTTTTCTTTCTCTCTGTTTCCAAGGAGCAAGTTGACTTGCTTTCTGGGGCAAGTCGACTTGCCCCCTCCCCAGCCCCTTTCTTTCTCTTTAGTTTAAGAGCAAGTCGACTCGCCCCCGAGGGCAAGTCGACTTGCCTTCGACCCAAATGGGCCGTTTTCCCCTCTAATAATAAAAAAAAAAAAGCAAAACAACAACAAAGGACAAAAAAAAAGATAACAAACCAAATAGACAACAAAACAAACACAATCAAGTAGGCAACAGATAAAAAAAATAGTGATCAAGTAAACTAAGCAACAAAACAAAACAAAACAAAATAAAAAAGAAGAAGAAAGGAGACTGCTGATAGAGTTCTGGAAACTCTATCGACAGAGCTGAAGTCTGTCGATAGACCTCTATCCCCCCAATCACCAAAAAAAGAAAGAGAAAAGTAGAAAGAAAATAAAAAGAAAACAAAAGGGATAAATAAACAAACAACAAAAAATGCACACATAAATCCAAATAGAATTAAACGATAAAAAAAATAATAATAAATATAATAGTGCCTATTCCGGAGCCCTCACCTCCCTAGACTCGGTGTGAAGGAAATATAAATGATGCCCTCGCAAGCCAGGCTTGGGCCTAGGGGAACCGCCCCGTCATGGCCATGGCCTGACTTTGCCGCGGGCCAACAATTATTTGAATCTGATTTATTTCACTGGGATTTGCCCCGCTCCCTTTACTAAAACATCAAACTTGCTGGACCCCCGACAGACATGTTTAGCATCATTCATACTTCCGCTGTGTTTTAGACTTAGAACACTTTCCGAGCACGGAGCCCACGATGAGCAAGTGAACGGGCTCAAATGCCCTCACCCTAGCAAGGGAACTTTCGACATGTTTTCGAACTGAATATTCTTCCTTTTTATTATTAATACGGATTTCAAGCCATAGGGCCCCTCTTCTTGGCGATTAATCAAGGGTTTTCTCCCCTTCGGGGAGATATAATTTATGACGTGATCCCGACACGATACCCACTATCGTCTAACAACTCAGACGGTGCGCAGCAGTGGTTCCGGACCATCCCGATTTGGAGCTTGAATAAATCGTCACATTGTGACTGGCACGTCCACACACTAAATAAATGATATAAAATAAATAAACTGGATAAATAAATGAACAAATTAGAAGATAAAAAGTGCGTCCACAATGGCGCACATCATGATATTCATGGCACCCCAATTAATAGTGGTTGACTATCTGATCTGCTCTTTCGTCCAGATTTCTTCAGCTTCGGGTAGCTCGTATGGTCCTTTGCTAACTACACTCCACATCTCGTGATCCTGCGCACGCAAGAACACTTCCATACAATATTTCCAATATGTGTAATTTGCCCCATCAAAGAATGGGGGTTGATTGATAGAGTGACCCTCAGCTACAAAGTTGCGAGGGACATTCCCATCGGATATCCCCCAGTCGTTGGACCACATCTCTCGGGAACCTCGCTCTAATACCAATTGATGAGTGGTATGTGAGATGTAGAGGGGGGGTGAATAGATCGACATCAATAAAACTCGTCCAATTAAAAATTCAGAAATGCAGCAGAACAGATTAAAACTCGGTTACAGACTAGAAATAAAATTGACTGTGAATGGAATAGAGGATGATGCACAGACTAACCGATTGAACCTGTGAAGGGGGTAGAAGAGATGGATCAAACCACACAAGCACGCACACCATTGCTCAGAGATTTTTAGGTGGTTCAACTGCTATCTAGCATACCTACATCCACCCCCCACCAACTCGGTGAGGATTTCACTCTTGGCCAAAGTGAAACACACACACACAGACACACACACACGGAGCTAGTCCGCTACATATGCTGACAGACAGTTTGACTTGAGGAACAGGCTCCTCAACCATACACATGCCTACTCAGCAGCCAAGCACACTATGATCCCTAAAATAGGGTACTGGAACACGCTGAAACCACAACTACTACACACGGAAAATAGAAGAAGAAGTTCAAAAGGAAAACAACAAATTGAGACAATATAGCACAAATGTAGCTTCAAATAGAAATCTAGAAGCTGTAAAATGCAGATCTGGACTCAGATCTGGAACTACTCTGCCTCTCTGTTCAGTGGCCAGATGGTGACTTGGGGAAGAAGTCTCTCTCAAATTGCTTTCAGATCATCCCTCTCAGCACTAAGATCGCTCAGGCCAACTGCTAGGATGCTCTCCTCTCTTTTCCTATACTCAGATGCTCTTTGAAATGCTCAGGGCATCTCTTGTCTTCTCTAGGGTGAAGGTTGATATTTATAGCAGAGAATGATGGATAATTCTACATTTTTGAGACATTTTCTGATTGCTCTATGTCAAAAATGGAATATTCTTACCTAGGACCTTTCCAAAATCTAAGGCTCGTGTCTCCGAGGCATGTGCAATGATTGGGTTGAGTGACACGTGACTGTGGGGTCCACTCTTTAAGTTTAGGAAATCTAGAACTAAAGTGCAAAGGTCTGTCGACTGAAGACTCTCCAGGTCGACTTGTTCTGTCAGTTACGTCCATGCTAAGCAGACCTTGACTTTAGTACAGTTGCTGACTCTGTTGATATGAACCTGGGTCTGTCGACTTAAGCTTGTCATTTTTGTGAACTTCCTTGAAGCTTTGGTCTATCGTCTTGAACTTGTTAGTGCTACGAGCTTTCTTCACATCTGTGTCTGTCGACATGAACTCCATGTCTGTCGACTTGGACTCCATATCTGTCGACTTATCTTTGTACACCTTGTGAACTCTGATGGCTTTCCATTCCATGACCTCGCAGGCTAGTGCTTGACTTCTGTTAGCTTCAGTAGAATGCTCTGTCGACTTAGGATCTTGTCTGTCGACTTTAGCTTGCAACAGGGGTATTCTGTTGGCTTGAGTTGCTTTGCCTGTAGGTTTAAGTCTTAGCAAATGTTGACATATCTTTCGACTTGAACGTTATGTCTATCGACCTGAAATACGGACACTTAGTCAATTTTTTTAGTATACCTCATAACTTCTGACTTTATGACATTTGTCTGAGTTTTATATTCCTGATGAGAAGACTCATTAATGAGTCATAGTTAGACATCATCAAAACACTGTACACAATAGCATCATGTAGGCAACATGGCGCCTCGAGTGCTAGGAAACCAAGATCACACTGTCGGGAAGCCACGACCTCGCTATCGTGGATACGCTATCTCGATTACTGGGAGGGCCACGACTTCGTCATCGGTAAACTCAACCTCAACCGGCATAAAACCATATTCATAAATGACGAGAGAAACTACGTACTAGGAGCACGACCGAATGTATCCACTGACGTCTTACACTGCGTCGCCTATCTCACGCACAGACGTCCGCTCACTCTAGTGCGTGGAAGTGAGACACCCACACCCACATACACACACACACACAGAAAGTACTAGGACTAGCTGGGGTCCATGCTCATCAACACAGTGTCCGAACCCTTAACCATGTGTGCACACACTAGATAGAGCCCCTGACGTCTAGGCCCTATGACTAGTTTTCCCCTGGCCCAGACTCAGGCTCTAGAGTAGATAGAGTCCTCTACGCCTACTCCAAGAATGTGGACAGAGTCTGTGACACCATGCACACAGGGGCCCACACCAACTAGTTTGAAACTATATCACGGTAAAGCCCTTACCCTTGATAGAGTCATCGATGTTTAGGGGATACCACCAGGGGTAGACGTCTTAAGGTAAAACACAGGTGGAACAAAATCACCAGCTCACATACACCCGACCGAAAACACGAGATCGCCCTATGTCATTACTAAAAGAACACAAGGCTGAACAACAAAATCGATAATCACCGGCCCACACGGATCATGAAACCTACAGTCATCGGTCATACATAAAACCTCTATGGGAATAACCCTTCACGGAATCTAAAACCACACGGGAATGACCCTCCATAGAATAATGACAACCACAGACACATGACGACTCAAAACCGGGATGACGAGGGTGCTTGAGGCATTTACGGGGCAAAGGTTGACCATTCGGTCCCAAAAGGTCGACCAATAGGGTGGAAAGGTCTACCTGTTCTAAGTAGGTCGACCTGTGCTGAGAATAGGTCGACCTATTCAGTAACAGGTCGACCATCCCATAATGAAGGATGATCGATCCATTAGAAAGGTCGACCGACCCAGTGACAAAGGTCGACAGATTGGCACCCATGAGTAGCTATGCACCTAGTTAAGCACATGTAGCCCATAGGTCGACCAATTTAATAGAATGGTCAACTGATTCTAGTCCAGAACCCACCATAGGGTCCCAAACCATGCCTAATCGCCTCCGACGATGGGGAAATCATGGGAGAAACTTGTCCCTCCCATCTAAACCGTCGGGGGACAATATTTAAACTATGAAACAGCGTCTGGATAGGTCAAAACCAACACTCACTTCTGAACATGGTATTTCCCCCAAACATGAAATAAATCCCCTCTTGGCCTCACCACAGCACGAAACCATAGGGAAAGTCACTGGAGAAGGTAGGAATCCATCCCCCCACCTTTTACGAAGCTATCACGAGCTCAAAATGTCGATCTACATATGAATTGCCAAAATTCCCCCCATAAATGCTTCGCCGCCTCGCGAACGAATGCGCGCCCGATCCATGCCCAGATCTCACCTCAAAGCTTCGCTATCACTGCCACTATTGAGCGGTCCTCACCCCACCATGATCTCCGTCTGTAGTCAATGGATTGGAGCAGAGGAGAAGGAGGTCAGAAGGAGAAGAAAATGAGGAAGAAGAATGAGGGTGGGGTTTTGAATAGGTTTAATGTTTGTAGCAAAAGTAAGATGAACATGACCACTATGGGGGCCGTGATTAGTTGGGTAGCAGTCTATCATAGGGACACATTTAGAACGCGGTCCTTATGATGGACGTGATCTCAGATAGAAAGCACATTCTGGTGAAACCAAAGGAAAACGGTGATACCTCATGTATGAAACTTAAAATCCATGCAGAATAGTAGATAGAACTTAGGGAAGACATGCATTAAAACTGCTAGATATGCATCTACATATGAATGCTTGATCAATTTACGTTTAGTCTAAGAGAAGACCTACCTTAGAGATTGATTAAGAAAGAAGGGGAAGAAAAATGCAAAGACGTCTAAACACTTGATCCTCCTTCTTAACGCACGCCCTAGCATACCGTCATGCCACGTCCATCCTCCTCCATGATTGATTATAGATGGCTAGTAGGGGTTTAGGTTCTATTTATATATTTAAGTGACACAGGAGTCCTAATTTGACTTATTTCCAAAGGGATAGATTCAACCTCGAAAATCTTGATTTCTATCTAAATTTAGTGTCGCCTAGCATGAATTAACCCTAATTAGACTAGGGTTTCACAAGGACATAAGCTTATCTAAATGAATTTGGGTTTAATTATGATTTTAAGTCCATTCCCTTAGGTTTTAGCGTATTTAAAATTTAGGGATTCGGGGCATTACAAATTTTTGGGATTTATTATCACTTTTAAAGCATAATTAGACTTTTAGCATTAGCCCAATTTACCATTATAATTATTACAAATTTTATTTAGTTCATAATAATTATATTCAATGTCTTCTAAAATTATGTTTATATTATTCAAGATATTTTATTTATTTACTTATGATTTTTTTTAATTCGGGTTGCTACAAAATAGATGTGAAGATTACCTTCCTCCATAGTAATTTCGTGGAGGAGATCTACATGATACAACCAAAAAAATTGAAGTGAAAGGTAAAGAACACAGGGTATATATGCGGATTGATGAAAAGCTTGTATGGATTAACATAGGCACCAAGACAATAATGCAATAAGTTTGACTCATTTATGGTGGGTTATGGGTACCGAAGTATAGCTACATATGCATATGTTTGCTATAGAAAATTCTCAGGTAATATTGAGGCAGAGTGTGACGACCCGGACTCCGGATACCGGATATACCCGATAGGACTACCGAGTAGATCGGATACCGCTTGGAACCCGTGACGCCTCCGAAGAGCTGTAAAGCTCCGAAGGGAAAAGGGAATGTCGTGTAGTACATTGAAGTCGCAGATATAATAGTAAGCAATTAAATTTCATTAGATCAGTTTGCTAAAGTAGTAGAAATAAAATTACTTTTTAATTAACAGTTAAGATTAATAATTATACCAGAGTCCAGTCCAAAGGAAAGACGAGCAGTACAGTCAACAGAAAAGAAGGACGTACACTGAGGTCGGGGGAAGCCCGACGTAGGTATCGCTGGCAACTATGAACTCGCCACACCAGGAACCGCAAGGAAGAAGAGACGACCACACCTGAAAAGTAGGGGTGAGCCTCGTGTCACTGGCCCAGTAGGGGTCACGCGGATCACCACTGAAAAATAATGCAGGAACACGGAACAACAACTAAAACAACAGTAGGTAAACAGCAGGAGTAGTAAAGCAGGAAAGCCAAACCATAACTAGAAGGTTTTAAAAGAAAACTGGAAACGAAATGAGTAGAGCAGCTAAAAGAAAAGGGAAAAGAAGTTGTACCTGAATGAAAACACGGCTGCCGAAATGACTTCGGCTCCCCACACTACTCTGAGCAGCAACAGAACGGTGAACCCTGATCTCACAGAGTCAGGCGTCACCAATCCGTCGATAAACTCAGGGCCTACTAAAGCAGACAAAAGCCTAGTAAAAACCTAGATAGACAAGACATACCCTAAAGCATACACGACTCGATTATCATGCATACTCCTCTAGACACAACCACACACACACGACTAGAACGTCGTGCACACGACACAACACTGACCTTGGGCAAGACCACGAGAGGGCTAACCCGGAAAGGTCACGACGCACGAGAAATGCGAGAGTCATGTGTCACGTGACGGAAACACCTCCTTACTAGAAGAACAGCCAGCTGCGTCCACTGACGTCTTATGCTGCGCTTACAAGTGTCTGTCTACGATGCCCACAAGACGACAAAGATGAGGACATTGTCTGAACAGAACATGAACTATAGTCACGAGTGACTAGTCAGGGTCACGCCCGTCGGCGCAAGTCCAAGCCCCTAACCACGTGTGCACACACAAGCTCAATGCCTTGAGCCAGGTCTCTAGCTAGTTTTCTCCCCTAGCAGGACACTACTGCAAGGCAAGGGAGCCCACGATAACTAGCCTAAAAACCGTATCTCGGGAACTGCCACACCATCACTTCCAGGTGGGTCGACACGCCGTAACGCGTCGCCAGGCTATGACTAGTGGAGGCTCACTAGACACAGAACTCTAAAACACAAGCGCTGTACTATTGACAGGCAAGAAAGCACTGTCGTATGTACTACGAAGCACCAAGGCTGCACAACTACTGCAAACAGACTCAGGACAAGGCAACTAGACCTGTAGACACAATGATCCTTGAGTCAGAAGACTCAGGTCAAGATCGTCGTACAAAGCGGTACAAGCCGTCAATCAGTCTAATCCTAAGTCAAAGAAACGACACATCCGTATAAAATGACACACGGAGACCTGAGGGATCATCAAGACCCTCAAAGCACCTGAACACGTAAATTGAGGTAGGACAGCACCTCAAGGCATCTAGAACAACTGTCTTGAGCTATTCAGAATAGGCTCACACACAAGGTTACTTGTCAACCACTGGGTCTGACCGGGTTGACCAGAACCTATAACGACTCTGAAGTAACACAGAAACCAATGCATGCCCAGCTACATTATATCGTGGTCATAGCTTTCATAGGACGTCAAGAGACATCCACGGGACGACAGGCAAACCACAAGGTCAAGCCAAGACAATTGAAAATCAAAACATCGTGAAACGACATGCAGGAGTCAAGCGGAGGAACATACACTGGCGGTCATATCAGAGTATCGGAATTTAAGACCAAACAACTGAAAATATAAAGAAATATCGAAGACAATCGAACGGAGAAACAATGTAGCTTCTTAAAGAAGCATATACAAAACATAGCAGAAAACCATCCTCTCCTTCATCACTCTCTCTCTCTTCCAGGTACGCTCAACGAATGGATCAGGATGGCTTCTCCTCTCCTTCCTCTCGCTCTGGCCTCACCCTTTTCCTTGTGGCTTCGGCAGCTTTTCAGGAGCAGAAACCTTCATATATATATATCCAACCTCACGAGAGAGTGAGGGTTTGGGAGACACGCGTGAAGACATGCTTCCAGATGAACCGAGCCACATGTTAGACGATTATTCCCTCGGATCACGTGCTCACATAATTGGAATAAAGTTCCAATTTGTCTTTAAGTCCCTGTTAGGTTTCAGAGAACATTCAGTCAATCTCAGAAATATTCAAGTCATAAATTGTTCACACAGATTGCACGGGACTTATGAAAGGACAGAAGAACGCGTCAACGCACTAAAGCCAAGGCGTTAACGCAATGGATATAAGGAGAACAGGTGCCTTGACAAAACACACTAATGCGTCAATGCATCAGTTGACAGCGTTGACGCTTCTGCTGGGTGGTTGATCAAAAGAACCTTTGGTCAAAAAACTCAAGGCGTCGACGCTTCCATTGTGTAGCGTCGCCTCAGCTCCTTGGACGAGACGCACAATATCTTAGTAACAACCCAATGCGTCAATGCTTCAGGTGACAGCGTCGACTCAGCTTCATAGGCGAGACGCTCAAGCCCTTGGCACCAAGCCAATGCGTCAACGCTTCAGGTGACAGCGTCGACTCAGCTCGATAGGCGAGACGCTCAAGCCCTTGGTACTAAGCCAATCCGTCAACGCTTCCATCGTGCAGCGTCGACTCAGCTTCATATGCGAGACGCTCAAGCCCTTGGCACCAAGCCAATGCGTCTACGCTTCCATCGTGCAGCGTCGACGTAGTGGACAAAACAGCAAGCGAAAGACGCACTAATGCGTCTACGCACCCAGCCAAGTGCGTCAACGCACTAAATGTACAGATCCCATATAATCAAGACAAGTATGAGCTCATGGGTGTACATGATAGAGGAGCATCAAAACAGAAAAGTATGATGAAAAAGCATTTGATCCATAGATGTGCATACAAGACAACAACATTAGATCCTGAGAATATTTAGACAATTCAGGATCTTTATCATTCATTTAGGAGCATCAAGATGATTATCATATAAATAATTTGATTCATAGTCAGTCATCATCAAAACTACAGAGATGCAACAATCTCCCCCTTTTTGATGATGGCAACACCATGAGTCAAATTTAGTGAAAGGAGAAATACCAACTTAAAACATTCTCAATAAGGGCAGCAACCCCTTTCAACCTTCTCCCCTTGTCAGACTTTTCAACTGTTACTCCCCCTTTCAACCTTCTTCCTTTTTTAGACTCTTCAACCTTCTCCCCCTTTGACATCATCAAAACAAGGAGAAAGAGAGATGTTGACGCTGGACTGATGAGAAAAGATGGAGAGGATTCCAACAGTAGACACTCATTGTCAAATCTTAGATGCTTAAGTGGGTCTGTAAGGTCCAGTGAAGAATCTTGGAGTTCTGGTAAGAGAAGGAGATTCAGAATAAACTTGAAGTTTATCAACTTACTATGATTATGAGAGAAGAGCAAGTGGCAACAAGTATGACTAAGGTAGCTGTTAAGGCTTGTCAAAGAGACAACAAGAGTTTGAACCACTAAGACAGCCTGTAGGCATTGAGGACAAACAGTCCAGGCAGAGAAAGCACAGTTCTAGAGTGTATTTGGCCAGTTACACTTTTGACATTAAGTATGCACCTTGGTCAGAGGCCAGCATCCTCAGTTAGTCAATGTAAGAGCCTCATCACTTCTCAATTAGAGAACAGAGATAGTGACCATTGGTTGTTTCATGAGGAGACACCTTGATCAGAGGCCAGAATCCCCAGGTACTCACCATTTTGTCATCATTGCTCTGCCAAGCATAATTTTGAATTGTATTTCTTTCTTTTGATTTTGTTTATGAGAACCGATACCTCATGACATAGGAAATTCTCATTTCATTGATGGGATTCCTAGTTTCTCAGTATGCAGTTTTAAGCACAGATAAGTTCAACTAGCTCAACAAGGGGTTGTTTGAAGACAAAGCCCAGGGCAAATATTGGAGGTCTTATCAAGATGTCTAAGGAGAAGCTCATAAACAGAAACCATTTCTTACAAGTCTAGCTTGTTCATGAGTCATGCAACAAAGTAAGAGGATATACTTGTGAAGGTTAATCTTAGCCTCTTAAGACTTACTAGAAGAGGATTCTAGCTGGACTTTAATTGCACAAACTTAAGAATGTAGGAAATGAATGAGGTTCTATTAAGAGGAATATTCAAGATCAATTCTAACATTTAATCCAGCAATAACACCCATCTTTCAAGCGTTTCTAATTAGTCAAGCTCCCCCTCTCTAGTAGCTCTATCTCCCATTCTACCCAGAAAACAGCAGAGAAGCAGAATTGACTATACTCAAGGCACACACCTGCTCCCCCTCACATAGGGACCCCCACCAGAAAAAGTAAGACAAAACTACCACTAACTTTATGGAGATACATGAACCAGAATCCATTGCCTCAAATCAGTCAGAGTTTGTAAATACCAAGTTCTTTTCTCAAGGAAGTGAATTTTTCAGTATCTAGAGGTTTTGTAAAAATATCAGCAATTTGATCTGCAGTCCCAACATGAATTAATTCAAATATTTTATTTGCAATTTCATTTCTGATAAAGTGGTGCCTGATTTCAATGTGTTTTGTTCGTGAGTGTAAAATAGGATTCTTTGCAATGTTTATGGCACTAGTGTTATCACAAAAGATGGGAGTGCAACCTGTCTCTACTTGGTAATCCTGAAGTTGATGCTTGATCCAGATAACCTGAGTGCCACAGCTGCTTGCAGCCACGTATTGAGCCTCAGCAGTGGAAAGAGCCACTGAATGTTGTTTCTTTGAACTCCAAGAAACTAGGCATCCTCCTAAGAATTGGCAGTGGCCACTGGTGCTCTTCCTATCTAGTTTGCATCCAGCAAAGTCTGCATCAGTGTATGCAACTAAATCTAATGTGCGTGAAGCAGGATACCATAAGCCTAATGTATGTGAGGCAGACAGATATCTAAAGATTCTTTTTACAGCAGACAAATGTAGTTCAGTAGGCCTAGACTGATATCTTGCACATAAACCAACACTGAATTGTATGTCTGGCCTAGAGGCAGTTAAGTACAAGAGGGATCCGATCATACCTCTGTAGAGTTTTTCATCCACTTGTTTACCTGACTCATCTGCATTAAGGGTCATGCTTGTGCTCATTGGGGTGGATATTTGCTTCAGGTTAGTCATTCCAAACCTTTTTAGGATATCCAGCGTATACTTAGTTTGGTGGAAGAACCAGCCATCTGACATTTGATTTATCTGCAAGCCAAGGAAATAAGTCAGTTCTCAAACTAAGCTCATCTCAAATTCAACTGACATAAGCTGTGAAAATTCTTTACACAGTTTAGGATTTGTTGATCCAAAAATGATGTCGTCTACATATACCTGAACTATGATGAGATCTTGTTTTGAATTCTTAGTGAATAAGGTTTGGTCAACTTTACCTCTGTTATATCCTTTATTCAGTAAGAAACTGGTCAGTCTTTCATACCAGGCCCGAGGAGCCTGCTTTAGTCAATAAAGAGCTTTGTTTAACCTGAAAACTTGATCAGGTTTAGTCGAGAACTGAAATCCAGGAGGTTGTTCAACATAAACTTCTTCTTTTAGAATTCCATTCAAGAAGGCACTCTTAACATCCATTTGTTGAAGTTTTATGTTGCTTGAACAAGCAAATGCTAATAGAATTCTGATAGCCTCCATTCTAGCTACTGGAGCAAAGGATTCATCAAAGTCCACTCCATACTCCTGACTGTAGCCTTTAGCTACAAGTCTAGCTTTATTCCTAGAGATGACACCTTCTTCATTCAGTTTGTTCTTAAAAACCCATTTTGTTCCTATTACATTGAAATTTTCAGGTCTAGGTACAAGTTCCCAGACATTGTTTCTATCAAATTGCCCTAGTTCTTCACACATGGCAATTACCCAATTCTCATCACTTAAGGCTTCTTCAATGGTCTTAGGCTCAATTTGAGAAACTAAAGCAATTAAGTCCTGATTCTGAACATTTCTGAAATGAGATCTTGTCCTAGGGGGATCATTAAGACTACCAATAATATTGGTTACAGGGTGGTCTTTTAAAACTCTGACATTTGTTGAGGACTCACCTTGTTCGGCTGTACTTACTGGGTTCAGATCAGTAGGTTCTTCAGCCGGTTGTACTTCCTCCTCTTGCATTTGATTCAGGAACTCTCCATCATGACTTGTAGACCTGTTATCATCATTTAGACTGTTAGAGATTTTTGTTTCATCAAAAATAACATGAGGGGTTTCCTCTACAGTTCTATCAGTTTTATTAAAGACCCTGAAGGCCCTAGATGTTTCAGAGTATCCTAGGAATATTCCTGGAATACTTCTAGCATCAAATTTATCTAAGTCTCTCTTGTTGTTATTATGAATAAAGCATTTTGAACCAAAAATTTGAAATATGAGACATTAGGCCTCTTACCTTTCAGGAGTTCATATGGTGTTTTCTTATGTATGGGTCTTACCAAAGCTCTATTAAGTATGTAGCAGGCTGTGTTTGCCGCTTCTGCCCAAAAGCTCTTAGGTAGATGACTCTCCATTAGTAGTGTTCTTGCCATTTCCACTATTGTTCGATTCCTTCACTCCACAATTCCATTCTGCTCTGGGGTCCTAGGAGAAGAAAATTTGTGAGTCAGTCCCTCCTTGTCACAGAAGCTAGAAAATGAGGAGTTCTCAAACTCTCCTCCATGATCTGATTGGATAACAATGATCTTGTGCCCTATATGTTTTTACTTATTGAAAAAATGTTCAAAATTTTGAAAAGCATCACTCTTATTTGCCAAGAAAAATAGCCATGCAAATCTAGAGTAGTCATCGACAATGACAAAACCAAATCTCTTACCATTTAGACTCTGGGTTCTGGTAGGACCAAAGAGATCCATGTGCAAGTGTTCCATGATCTTTGTAGACAAGCTCTCAGACCTAATTTTAAAAGAAGCTCGAGTTTGCTTGCCTAGAGCACAGGCCTCGTAATTCTTCGAAACTGATTTGAACTTTAAGCTAGGCATGCCTCTAACTAAATCAAATTTAGCTAATTTATGCAAGGTGTTAAAGCTAGCATGGCCTAGTCGCCTATGCCAGTCAAACATGTTATTCTCTGAATCAACAGTGAGACACAGATTAGACTCAGACTCAACATCAAGATCCACAATATAGACATTATTGACTCTATTTGCAATGAACTTTATTTTATCGGAGTTTGGTTCTAAAATTTTGCATACATGCTCATCAAAAAGAACCTTGTGACCCTTGTCACACAACTGACTAATACTCAATAAATTGTGTTACAGACCTTCAACCAACAAGACTTTCTCAACAGAGTTGGAGGTTTTCTTACCAATGGTTCCGGTCCCAATGATTTGGCCTTTGTTTTTACCTCCAAACTTAACTGACCCTCCTGCTTTCAATTCAAGCTTGCTGAACTTTCTTTGATCCCCTGTCATGTGCCTCGAGCAGCCACTGTCGAGATACCACTTGTTGTTCTCGGCTGCTAGGCCCACCTGCACAATAACAATTTAAGTTGTGTGCTTTGGAACCCAAGGTAAGTTGGGTCCAAAAATACCGTTCAATTCATTAAGCACAGTCTTGGGAATCCAGATCTGTTTTAACCCATTTTTCTTTCTGTGCTGAGAGTTGACAGTTTTGTTATTGGTGTGCATTTTATTTGTTTCTTTTTGTTTCTCAAGGTGTGTCCAGTTTCTGTTGATAAAGGTTTGGGTCCCAGCCAGACCATAATTTTTAACCTGTCTAGATGAAGGCATTTTATTGACAGTATTCTGTGTATAGTTAGCCGTTCCCATGTTTCTTTTAAAATAGCCTATTCTTTTATTAGAGTCATAGTTGTTGAATTGACAGACACCTTGCTTCTGGTGCGTGGGCTTGTTGAATTTCTTGAAGATATTTTTTCCAAACTCAGCCTGTTGTCTATGGATGTTCTTTTGTTGTTCAGTGGTTTTGGAACTGGATGGAATGTCCAGTTTCTCTTTTCCTTTCTCAGTGCAGAAGGTAGTGGTTTTTACCCCAAATGCTTCCTTCTTACTTGGGTTGAAACCCAACCCCTCTCTGTTAAAGTTTACTTTGGTGCCTAACAAGGCATTCAAATTACTCTCTCCCAAAACAAACCTCTCAAGGGTTTTCTTCTTATCTTCCAGCTCCTTCCGTAGACATATATTGTTTTCCAGCAATTCATCATTGACCCTTTTAACAGCTTCATACCCTTCCCTGAGTAAGTCATTTTGTCTCAGGTTTTCTTCAGTATGTTGATTGGTTTCATCAAGCTGTTTTCTTATTTTTTCAAGCTCCTTTTTAACAAGATTGTTCTCATTTCTTATATTTTCCATTTGATCTAATTCAGCTATCAGTTTGGAATTTTCTGTCTTGATGAGTTCTTGTTCTTCATTAACCACATTGAGTTTGCGTTTGGTGACTCTATGTTCTTTAGCTAAGGCATTGTACATATCTAGCAGTTCACCATACTTATCTTCCCAGTCATCAATATAGTAAGTCACAAAGGGATTGATTACCTCAGTTTCCTCGTCGGCCATCAGACATACTCCTTCAGTCTCCTTTCCTGAGGAGTTAGTCTCTGAGTCTTCTTCTTCATCGCTCCAAGTGCATACCATAGCTTTTGGCTTTTTCTTGTACACTTTGGAGCCTTTCTTATGGTAATCCAGTGTCTTCTTCTGAAGCTCAGGGCAATCTTGCTTCATGTGCCCAAGGTTCCTGCAATGATAACACATCACACTTTTAGCATTCCTATCCTTGTCATTGCCATTGTTTGGATATTTACCTGATGAGTAATTTCTTCTTCTCCCATATGATTTTCCCTTCAGTTTCAGAAATTTCTTGAACTGACGTGTGAGCAGAGCTTTTTCACTCCTGTCAAGGTCTGGAATTTCATCAGAGTCTCCACAGCTGCTGCTGCTGCTGCTACTACTATGTCGTTCAACTTTAAGAGCAACATTCTTGCCCTTTCTGTCACTTCCTTCTCCTGTTTTCTTGAGATTCATCTCATAGGTCATAAGAGACCCTATGAGTTCAGTGACAGTCATGGTTGTTAAATCCTTCGATTCCTCTATCACAGTGGCCTTTGTGTGCCACGCTGGAGTCAAAGATCTCAAGATTTTCCTGACTATATCCCCTTCAGATATTTCCTTTCTAAACCCCTTGAGGCTGTTTGTGATCAGTGACAGCCTAGCGTACATATCAGTCGCGCTCTCCTCTGACTTCATCTTAAATAATTCATACTCAGAGGTTAGGTAGTTTACCTTGGTAGCTCTGACCTGAGAGGTACCCTCGTAAATCAGCGCTAGTTCATCCCACATCTTCTTAGCTGTCTTGCACGCCGAAATTCGGGCATATTCTTCAGGGTGAACTGCGCACTGGATGATGTTGAGCGCAGACCAGTTCAGTCCGGATAATTTGACTTGTTCTTCAGACCACATCTCCTCATTCGGAGGTAAATCATAAGGTCCAGTTGTAATGACTCTCCACAGCTTGTGGCTCTGAGATCGGATGAAAACTTCCATCCTATTTTTCCAAAAGAAATAATTAGAGCCATCAAAATATGGGGGACGGGAGATTGACTGTCCTTCAGCTATGTAGCTGCGAGGACCACTGGTTCCAGGATTACCCTAGTCGTTGGACCACATCTCGGGTAAACCTGCTCTGATACCAACTGTTACACGGGAGGATGGTGAGCTAGAAGGGGAGGGGATGAATAGATCACCGTTTTAAAAAATATTTGACTGAGTCGAGGCAGGACCCTTAACCAATATAACGTAATTCACGAGCGCAGAACATAAATGACTCAAAATGTCATCAGCACATATGCACAACCACCTATCGAGCAGTCAGACCAAGATTTCAATCATCAACATTCACATTTACTTAATGAAGCCAGACAAAATCATAAGGAAGATAGATGCGCACAACCATACCACGGAGAACAGGAGATTTAGATGGTTCAGTCTACAACCTGCAGACTTACGTCCATCCCTCACTCAAGGCCGAGTGAGGCTTCCTTTCACAAGAAAGAACCGCAGACTCAGTCTGCCTACAACACGCTGATCCACAGCTTGGGGATCGAAATCCCTACAGAAGCTGAACACACAGCTTGCACCCAGGTCTCACACCCCAAGACCTGACCCGGAGATAACTCTCCCTTCCTCTTAGACAAGAGGGAACCCAGCAGTGACTCACCCTCAGTGCAATTCAGAGACACTGTCTCTCTTCCTCCACAGCCGGAGGGAACAACCCAGATAGCCTCCTCACTATCTGAACACAGCAACCCCTGGAGACCACCTCCCTTCCTCTGATCTGATTCAGAGGGAATCACAATGCAACCCAGAGGATCCACCTCTCTTCCTCTACACCTAGAGGGAACGATAAAACAGAGTATAGGAATTTAAGAACAAACAACTAAAAACATAAAGAAATATTGAAGACAATCGAACGGAGAAACAATGTAGCTTCTTAAAGAAGCATAGACAAAACATAGCAGAAAACCATCCTCTCCTTCATCACTCTCTCTCTTCCAGGTACGCTCAACGAATGGATCAGGATGGCTTCTCCTCTCCTTCCTCTCGCTCTGGCCTCACCCTTTTCCTTGTGGCTTCGGCAACTTTTCAGCAGCAGAAACCTTCATATATATATATATATCCAACCTCACGAGAGAGTGAGGGTTTGGGAGACACGCGCGAAGACATGCTTCCAGATGAACCGAGCCACGTGTTAGACGATTATTCCCTCGGATCACGTGCTCACATAATTGGAATAAAGTTCCAATTTGTCTTTAAGTCCCTGTTAGGTTTCAGAGAACATTCAGTCAATCTCAGAAATATTCAAGTCATAAATTGTTCACACAGATTGCACGGGACTTATGAAAGGACAGAAGAACGCGTCAACGCACTAAAGCCAAGGCGTTAACGCAATGGATATAAGGAGAACAGGTGCCTTGACAAAACACACTAATGTGTCAACGCATCAGTTGACAGCCTTGACGCTTCTGCTGGGTGGTTGATCAAAAGAACCTTTGGTCAAAAAACTCAAGGCGTCGACGCTTCCATTGTGTAGCGTCGCCTCAGCTCCTTGGACGAGACGCACAATATCTTGGTAACAACCCAATGCGTCAACGCTTCAGGTGACAACGTCGACTCAGCTTCATAGGCGAGACGCTCAAGCCCTTGGCACCAAGCCAATGCGTCAACGCTTCAGGTGACAGCGTCGACTCAGCTCGATAGGTGAGACGCTCAAGCCCTTGGTACTAAGCCAATGCGTCAACGCTTCAGGTGACAGCGTCGACTCAGCTCGATAGGTGAGACGCTCAAGCCCTTGGTACTAAGCCAATGCGTCAACGCTTCCATCGTGCAGCGTCGACTCAGCTTCATATGCGAGACGCTTAAGCCCTTGGCACCTAGCCAATGCGTCTACGCTTCCATCGTGTAGCGTCGACGCAGTGGACAAAACAGCAAGCGAAAGACGCACTAATGCGTCTACGCACCCAGCCAAGTGCGTCAACGCACTAAATGTACAGATCCCATATAATCAAGACAAGTATGAGCTCATGGGTGTACATGATAGAGGAGCATCAAAACAGAAAAGCATGATGAAAAAGTATTTGATCCATAGATGTGCATGCAAGACAACAACATTAGATCCTGAGAATATTTAGATAATTCAGGATCTTTATCATTCATTTAGGAGCATCAAGATGATTATCATATAAATAATTTGATTCATAGTGTTAGTCATCATCAAAACTACAGAGATGCAACAGAACCCCACGTATCACTCCCGCACAAAGCACATTGATGTGAGGTACCACCATAATATTTGTCTATGGCACTCACACACAAGTACTCGAATTGAATAAAATCACCAAACTAATAACAACACATTCACAAACGATGCGATTTTTAATGTGAAAAATCCCATGACATGGAGGAAAAAAATTACAGGACAAACCGACAGTAATATTCCACCATATCAAAGTAGTAACACATACTTTCTCTATCAAGATTTACCAAAATTTTGAGAAATACAAACAAGAGTGTGGAGAAATACGAGATTACCTTACATGGGATAAATACCTAGATCAAAAATCTAAGAAAACATAAAATACAAAACGCTGGACTCAAAGAACAGGGTCCCTTGCTTCATCACCTCTCTCTCTCTCTCTCAGGATAAATACCCAGATCGAAACTCTAAGAAAACATAAAATACAAAACGCTGGACTCAAAGAACAAGCTCCCTTTCTTCGTCACCTTTCTCCTTTTAGTCTCTCTCTCTCTCTCTCTCTCTCTCTCTCTCTCTCTCTCTCTCACAGACGCCGCCGCGAGGAGATAGCTACTGCCGCTGCTCTTGTTTACAGTTTGGCAAGAAAACCACCACAAAAACCCTATTCACGTTGTCACGCCCCGAGATTATGCAGCAGAAATAATCGAGAACATGAACAGTCGGCCAGTACGCCTCGAGCAAGCAATATAATCAGAGCGCAAGACAATCACATAAAAGTAATTGTACCAATAATTCATTCAAACCTTTAACTTTATTTCTTTATCAAATAATGTCAAAGTACATAAGATCTTTGACTCTTTTCACTAGACTCAATAAAATAAAGATTACATCATGACTCGACTAGACACTTGATAACTAAGGCTTCTCTCGTCTATATAACCTTCAATCGCTCTCAGACCCGTTACTTGTATAATCCGAATCCGATTCACTTGTACCTCATGAAACATTAAGAAAGTAGGTAATGAGCACACTTGCCCAGTAGGTATTTTCGTATCAACATGAAGGTGAGTTTAAGTGATTAGCATTTTAACTCTAGAGAACAAGATAAATCATGCAGATACTACGAAACATGTATATAACCAAGTAACAAGACACGATCAAGTACGAGATATGAGAATATGATTTATCAATCAAGAAAGTAAATTTGGCTTTTTCATGAACAAGAATGTACTTTTCATAACCATAAAGGCTATGCTCTAGAAAGTCAAGAAACAAGCAAGAAAGTACTCCTCACTTAGTAGCAAGTACTTCATGAATTTACGTGGATCTTTACTCATGTCCGTGGATTTTCACTTATTTATAAAGAAAGTACTCCGAGCGCAATGCGACGCCAGTAGCATCATACCCCATGGTTTACAGTATGTTTCCGTCAATCAGCCGAGCGGACTAGCATAGAGCCCTTGAACACAATCAGTGCTCGAACTGCATCTTCAAGTATAAATCAAGCTACTTCCACAATTTTAACAATAAAGTGGCCAATAGTGTACAAGCTCAACAATAATTCCATGATAAGGTAACCAAGGCAAGAATGCTTCAATTAAGAACAAGAGATTTCAAGGATGACTTAAATGGACATCATGCTACGAAAGAAATTCGGCAGCATAACGGTACTTTCGTTACGTTCCATTCCTTTAATATTGACTTATTTAACGTAGGTTGAGACTCCAGATAATCCTAAGATCATCCAGGAACTCAAGAAAACTAACCCCAAAGGTCAAACCTTGGGTTAGACTAAATCAGGAACCAAGCGATCTATTATTGGACCATTTAGCACGCCTGGCGGTCTATTCATGGATGGTTTCATAGAATAAAGGCATCGATGCAGTAAAACCATCCAGAGCTTTAGCGATCTAGCGGATGGCCGTTTAGTATCCCTTAGGTGTCTAGTGAAGGGCCGCTTACAGAAATCAGACGGTCGTCCATAGGGCCGCTAAGGTCCAAAATACACAAAACACCGGTAAGTGCCTTTCTAGATAATGGGTTTTAACGGTACAACCAGCTCGACGTCCTAGTGGGAATCCTAGGCTCGCGGAGTCTTACAGAGACCTTCAAACAAGATTTCCTACTCCGTTGGAAGCAATATCCAATAGAGAGGTTATCAAGTCCAAGATTGTGTACTTATTGTGCAAAGGTGTAACTAATGACAACATACCGGAATATGTGCCATGTACTTAAGAAAATGACTCTAGAAGAGAGAGAGAGTGGTAACAGTGATCAAATCATGACTAGTCCATAAACCATATAAATTCAAGTTAATTATAAAAGTATATGATTTGGTCATGAAAATAACATAAGTTTAAAAATAATTCTAAGTGCATAAAGAATCACAAAATCCACTATAATGTCCTATTAATATAACTAGGCATATGAAAATATCACTTGAAACAGGAGTAAAACCTACTTAACTAGGCTTAAGATACGATAGTTAGGGCTAATCTGCAATATGTTTCGGGTTAACAATATCACAGAAAATCAAAAAAATACAAACGGTCTAGCATAGGACCGTTTCCCTGGGCCAAGCAGTCTATCGTACGACCGCTAGGGTTTCTGGCGGTCTACAGGAAGATCGTTTCTTACTGTGTTATAGAAAATTTAATAAAAATATTAATCTAAGACATATCATGCCTGGAAATCAACATGTATAAACTCCTACAGCATGATAGAATGAGTATAGGCCAACAATATGTGTGGGTTTGTGTAATAAACAAGAAAATTCTCCTTTTAACTTCAATTAGGGCTAAGAATTGTGCATGAGGAGTATACTAGATGCATAGTTCCTAATAAATCATAAAATTCTCGGTGTACAGTGCATGAAATCAACTGAAACCAGAGGGCTTTTATCCCTGACATAAAGTTTAAGCCTTTCATGAGATAACCTACCTTTGTCCTGGCCTTTAGACTTTGAATTTAAGGCAGAAAGTTAACCCTAATTCTTTGCTCGTCCTGAACCGAACCAGCAACTTCACACCCTTGTATATCCTTACTCTCTTGTCCTAAAGATGTGAAATTTTGTGGCTAGATAGAAGATATAAAGGAGAACAAAAGGTTCTAAAGTTACTAGTTCTAAATACCTCGTTTAGGGCTTCTATTCCCCTGATCTTCACTGGGCCGTTGCACAGATTCCTGGGTTATTGGTGTAGGATCAGTAACTTTGGAAGCCTCTAACTCCCTGTAGACTTGATCTCCTAGAACAAACATTTGAGGGGAGTTAGATCTGAGTATTGTGAATAGAAGTTTCTAAAGAACCTACCTGAAATAAAACCTCTTTACCTTAGTTCCACGCGAGCCAAATGTAAGGGTCGCTCAAGGTGGTTCTGGGGTCTATTTATAGGTTTTAGCTAGGTTTCATGGATTTGAACGAACTTAGAGTCCTAATTAGGTCTTCAATCCAATCCTGATACCCTCTAGAGTCTTCTAATTGACAGATTGCATCAATTCCTAGGTATTTGGTCTAGAAAAATGGAGTGTTTCACGCCATCTTGCTGTTCGCGATCGGACTCTAGTAAACGGTCTAATAGTGGACCATTTTTTATCCCCATGCAGTCTTACGATAGACCGCCAATTACCTTGGGTGCCGAGTTTGAACTGTTTCAAACTCTTCTCCCTATTATCCATTTATTTACCCTATTTATCCACTTAAATTCTGAAATTCTAGAAATTAAGCTTCTAGAATATGGGCCAACCCTTTTGGGCCTAGGGTTTTAAGTCCTTTGGTTCAATTAAATGGGCTTAATCTATTTATTAGTAGAAGGCCTTTACTTAATGAGACTTAATTAATAGTAATTCATTTCATAGCTCATTTAAATGTTTAATAATTCTATTTAAATCTAGAAATTTTCTAAAAAATTCTTAGACGTTACACCATCCCCCACTTAAGAGAATTTGGTCCCCAAATTCAATACATAGATTTATGGAGAGTGTACTTATATTCAAATATCTCAGAAAATCTTTTGCGCATGGCTTCTTCAGTTTCCCATGTTGCTTCATGTGGACATGATTTGGTCCATTGGATCTTGACCATAGGAATAGTTTTATTCTGAAGTTGACGTACTTCTCATTCAATGATCTTGACTGGATTTTGGTCGTATGTCAAGTCCCTTTTATTCTCCAGGTTGTCGTAAGTGATGACATGGAATGGATCAGGTAAATACTTCTTGAGCATTGAGACGTGAAATACATCATGAACTCCTGCTAATTGAGGGGGTAAAGCTATTCGATATGCGACTTCACCAATCCTTTTGAGAATTTCGAAGGGTCCAATGAATCTTGGAGTAAGCTTACCTTTGATACCGAATCTTCGAATACCTCGAACTGGAGAAACCTTAAGAAATACATGGTCTCCTACTTGAAATTCCAGGTTGCGCCTTCGATTATCAGCATATGATTTTTGTCTATCTTGAGCCATCTGGAGTCTTTCCCGAATAAGTTTTATCTTCTTGGTAGTATCCCTGATGATATCGGGACCGAGAAATTACCTTTCTCCTAATTCACTCCAACAAATAGGCGATCGACAGCTTCTACCATATAGAGCCTCAAATGGTGCCATTTGAATACTAGCCTGATAGTTATTGTTATAGGTAAATTCTACTAGAGGTAAATGGTCGTGCCAACTTCCTCCAAAGTCAATAGCACAATCTCTGAGCATATCTTCCACCACTTGACTTATCCTTTCAGTTTGACCATCAGTTTGTGGATGAAACGTAGTGCTAAAATTAAGTTGGGTCCCTAATGAATGTTGAAGACCCTTCCAAAATTATGATGTGAACCGAGGATCTCGGTCTGATATAACGGTAACAGGGACACCATGTAGTTTGACAATTTTCCTCATGTATAATGCTGCTAGTACATCCACAGACCATCAACTTTTGATTGGTAGAAAATGTATAGATTTAGTCAATCGGTTTATGATCACCCATATACCATCATGTCATCCTCTTGTCTTAGGTAAACCCATGATAAAATCTATCCCTATGCTTTCCCATTTCCACTCGGGAATATTCAAGGGGTGTAATTTCCCAGCGGGTTTTAAATGTTCTACTTTTATTTGTTGACAAGTGAGACATCGGGACACAAAATCTGCTACTTCTCTTTTCATATTGGGCCACCAAAAGTTTCTTTTCAAATCTTGATACATCTTGGTAGCACCAGGGTGAATAGCATATCTTGACTTATGAGCCTCTTCCATGATCAAATTCTTAGTGTCGCCATGATTCGGCACACAGATTCGATCCTTAAATAATAGTCTTCCATCATTTGAGATAGAAAATTCCGATCTCTGATCAATATTATCCTTAATCCCTATCAATGTAGGGTCATTTTCTTACAATTGGACTATGTCCTTGATCAATGTAGGTTGAAACCTTATGTTGGCAATCATACCTCCTTCTCCTTCTCTATCAATATCAAGATTTAAATGAGAAAAATCTTCAATAAGACAAGTTATACCTTTCCTGAGGCTTGCTAGAGTTGCCATTGGTTTCCTGCTAAGAGCGTCGGCTACAACATTTACTTTCCCGGGATGATATTGGATAGTAAATTCGAAGTCCTTGAGATACTCCAACCATCTGCGTTGTCGCATGTTTAACTCCTTTTGGGTGAAGAGGTATTTTAGACTTTTATGATCTGAAAATATGATGAATTTCTCCCCATAAAGGTAATGTCGCCAAATCTTCAACGTGAATATAACCGCAGCTAGTTCCAGATCATGCACAGGGTAATTTTCTTCATGACACTTCAATTATCTTGATGAATAGCAAATCACCTTTCCATTTTGCATAAAGACGCACCCTAGGCCAATGCCAGACGCATCCGTATAGACTTCAAAGCCACCACCCTCTGTCGGTAGCGTTAATATAGGTGCAGTGGTAAGGTCTTCTTTAAGATTTTGAAAACTCTCTTCACAATCTTTCGACCATATGAAAGGATTCTCTTTTCTTATGAGTCTAGTCAAAGGAACGGCGATTTTTGAAAAATCTTTGATAAATCACCTGTAATAGCCAGCCAGACCTAGAAAGCTTCTGACTTCAGACACGGTCGTCGGCTGGCTCTAATTCTTAACAGCTTCTATCTTAGAAGGGTCGACAGCGATACCTTCTTTTGAAAAGATACGGCCAAGGAAAGATACCTCCTTTAGCCAGAACTCGCACTTACTAAACTTTGCATAAAGTTTATGCTCTCTTAGTGTCTGTAAGGCTATTCTTAAATGCTCTTCATGTTCCTCCTTTGTTTTGAAGTATATAAGAATATCATCAATGAAGACGACCACAAATTGGTTAAGATAAGGACTGAAGACATTATTCATTAGTTGCATAAATGCTGCCGGGGCATTGGTTAACCTGAACAGCATTACCACGAATTCATAGTGGCCATATCTGCTCTAAAAAGTAGTTTTGTGTATGTCTTTATCTTTGATCTTGAGCTGATGATAACCTGACCTGAGGTCTATCCTGAAGAAATATTCTGCTCCTGAAATCTGGTCAAAGAGTTCATCTATACGCGACAACGGATATTTATTCTTAATTATGAGTTGATTTAGTCGTCGGTAGTCGATACATAGCCCGAGAGATCCATCCTCTTCTTGACAAATAGAACTGGCGCACCCCAAGGGGATGTGCTGGTCGAATGAAACCCTTATCTAATAACTCCTGAAGTTGTTTCTTCAATTCCTTAAGTTCTGTGGGGGACATCCTGTAGGGAAATATTTAAACAGGTGCTGCTCCGAGAACAAGTTCAATAAAGAAGTTTACTTCCCTTTCAGGCGGTAAACTGGGTAAATCTGATGGAAATACATCGAGAAACTCATTCACAATGGGAATGTCTTCTAAGATGATTCCCTTGGACTCGGTAACGATTACGGAAGTAAGAAAAGCTTCACATCCTTGCGAAATAAGTTTGCAAGCGTGAAGAGATGAAATAATGGTAGGACGCTTCCTATATTTGATACCAAGGAAGGAAAACCTTAGAAGATCTGATTTCCGAAAAGAGATAATTCGGTTGCGGCAATTTATATAGGCGTCGTGGTCTACAAGCCAATCTACACCTAAAATAGCATCGTAGCCCTCCATGTCAAGGCATACGAGATTTACAGGAAGGTTGTGACCTTCTACCATTACCTCACTATCAGGATAGTAATTTGTAAGTTTTGTTCCAGGACCTAAGGGTGTAGTAATAGCAAGGTCTGAAGGTAGAGGAACTGATGAAACAGGCAAGGTTTTTACAAAAGCAATAGATATAAAGGAATGAGAAGCACTAGTATCAAATAGTATGAATGCAGGATAGGAACAGATTTGGATAGTACCTTCCATTAGCCCATCATTCTTAGGCGCTTCATCATCTTTCATAATAGCATTAAGACGAGCCTGTCGCTTACGTCTACCATCAGGAGTTTGTTCCTTCATAAGAGGGCAATCCGGCATGCGGTGCTCTCGACTGCCGCATTGTAGACAAGCGCCGAGATGCTTCCAGCACTCTTCGGCCGAATGACCGAACCACTCGCAAAACGTGCAAGCCGTCATGACTTGCTTTTCTTCTTCTTTAACCTTCTTGTTCTTGTGGTAGCCACTACCACTCCCGTTCTGGGATCTCTTCTTGCTATCACGGGATTTGTAAGGTTTCGTGATACTAAACTTTCCCTTCTTTTCATGCCGATCAGACCTTCGGCTTGGCTCTTCTCCTTTACTTTTAAGTTTCTCTACCTTCTCCAAGGTCCTTTCGCATAGAATTGTCCGTTGGACCATCTCCGCATATGTACGGATATTCTGAGTCCCAAGTTGTTGAATAAAGCCAAGCCTCAATCCATCCATAAACCGGTTAGCTTTTAATAAGTTCGTACTAACCAAATGAGGAGCATAAGGCGCCAGCCTAGAAAATTGGAGTTCATACTTCCCAACTGACATCATGCCTTGGCGTAACGAAGCGAATTCCATAGCTTTCTTCTCCTTGACATTTTCGGAGAAGTACTTTGCCCGGAAGAGTGTGAGGAATCCTTCCCAAGTATGTGGTGCATCTTGAGGGGGTGCAGGGATTGACTTCCACCATGTACGGACATCTTTATTGAGTTGGAACGTAGCAAGATGAACCTTTTCTTGGTCGACACATTGCATGACCTCGAATGTACGGTTCGTTTCATTGATCCAATTTTCAGCCTCGTCAGGATTAGAGGATCCTAAGAACCTCGGACGATTTAAGCTCTGAAAATTACGGTGTAGGTCTCCAGCTCTTGCCCCTGCGCCAGCTTGGGCCATATTCTGTAATGCTTGGGTGAGACCTGCAACGGTCTGCTGCATATTGTTCCAGTCAACACGATGAGCCATCGTAAGAATGAGGTACCTGAGAAGAGTAATGAATTTTTGTTAATTCTAATGGAACGAGTGGGGTTAATCTCAGAAATAACTCTAATTACTATCTCATCTCAGGTTCTACCCAATTCTCACATGGATTGGAGATTTTTCTTTCCTAGTTTCATAGGTGTGGGTCCTTAAACCTTGAACTTAGCCTATGACATGACTTTTCCCTAGGATTTCTAGTCCTAGGCTCTGATACCACTCTAACTGTCACACCCCGAGATTATGCAGCGGAAACAATAGGAAACATGAACAGTCGGCTAGTACGTCTCGAGCAAGCAATATAATCAGAGCGCAAGACAATCACATAAAAGTAATTACACCAATAATTCATTCAAACCTTTAACTTTATTTCTTTATCAAATAATCTCAAAGTACATAAGATCTTTGACTCTTTTCACTAGACTCAATAAAACAAAGATTACATCATGACTCGACTAGACACTTGATAAATAAGGTTTCTCTCATCCATATAACCTTCAATCGCTCTCGGACCCATTACTTTTATAATCCGAATCCGATTCACTTGTACCTCCTGAAATATTGAGAAAGTAGGTAATGAGCACACTTGCCCAGTAGGTATTTTCGTATCAACAAGAAGGCGAGTTTAAATGATTAGCATTTTATCTCTAGAGAATAAGATAAATCATACAGATACGACGAAACACGTATATAACCAAGTAACAAGACACGATCAAGTACGAGATATGAGAATACGATTGTTGGCCCAGACTGGGTGGCGGACAAGAAGGGGGGTTGAATTGTCCCCTTGACCTTGATGGCGGATTTAAAAAATTCTCTTAACTAACCACGGTGGAATTAAAATCAATTGTTTGATTAGCCTAAACAAACATGAGAATTAACAGGTTCTCTCGATCTTTCCGATCTCACTCGTAATCACAATGCAACCGTTAGATAAAATTATGCCTAACACAGAAAACAGAAGTAGCAGTGTGCAGTGGTGTAGTGAGTAAAAATCTATTAAATTAACCTGTGAAGGGAGATAGAAGAAAAAGACAATCGCACAGACATTCACAAAGGACACGGAGATTTTTAGGTGGTTCGGGACCACGAGGGCTCCCTACGTCCACCCCTCACCCAACCGGGTGAGGCTTCACTACACGCTACTTTCGTAGCAACACGGGGACGAACCCCAACCACACACACACGCTGCTTCCGCAGCAATATCAACACACGGGGAAAATCCCCAACACGCTGTCACCGCAGCACACTCACCCACACACCGAATCGGGGAGCACGCCCCGGACACTAAATCCACAAGGAGACGCAGCTCCGTCAACACACAACAATCCACGGGGAAACTTTCCCCACAATAAGCCCACACATGCGGAGATACAACTCCGCCCACACACTATGACTTTCCGAGTTTGATAAAATAAAAGGATATACAATGAACACCCAAAATATTTATCTATGCTCAGCTAAAAGGATAGAAACCCTTGAAAATTGAAAATAGATGACTCAAGAAGATGTAAACAAGATGTGGAAGTAGTTCTCCATGAGTAGAGAGAGGTTGTAGAAGATCTTCTCTTATCCCCAAGTCGGAGGGTAGCCGGATGTCGACGATGAGAACGTCCACGCGTTCGTCTTTTCGTTCCGCTCCTTTCTTCCTTCTATCACAATTGCAAACTCCTCCTGGATGAAGATCATATCCACGTTTTTCTTCAGCTCCACTCCTTTCTCTCTTTCTTTTCCTACAAGACAACAAGGAAATATTAGCACGTAAGAGTTTCTCTCCTCTTTTCTTCCAAATTCACATGTTATATATATCATAAGGATAAGTTGAGCAAAAGACCACAATACCCTTGCAAAACCCTAACAAAACCACCCTAATATGTTTATTAGTAACCCAAGGGTATTAGGGTAAAATTTCACCCCAATCGGAGTCCATTTGGATGGGCTACGGTGGCCCACGACTTTCACGCACGGTCGCGTGAATAGTAGATGGGACGTCCCATCTAGCAAAGTGGGACGTCCCACTTTGCTCCAGAATCAATTTTTGCAAACTGGTTTACAAGGGTCGACGCACTTTGTGAGGGGGGTCGACCCACTTTGTTCCAGAAGCCTATTTGGCCATTTTCTGCATAGGGGTAGACCCATCTAGTGAGGGGGGTCGACCCACTTGCCTTGAGACATGAAAAAGAGATTTCAAAAGGTCATCTAATGACCTAAACATGCAAGCCAATGAATTCAACCATTCAACATGAAATTAAATGATTAAGAGCAAGTTAAATAAATTGGTTTGCATGTAACTAAATCGTCATGATGATTTTGTAAGAGAACTCATTCTAAACCCGAATGACATCAATTTATGTCCAACCAAAAATCATTCCTCCTCATTCAACATGTAAATCAAATGACTATGCATTGAAAACAAGATGTTAGCATTTTTAGACCTCGTTCAACAAATGTAAGCATTAAACACATCATTTTCACAATAAGAGCAAACTTCCCACTTGAAATGCAGTCAATATAAGTCAAGTGCATGAAAAAGGGATTTTGACCCCAATCAAAACACTATGAATATGATCCACCTGAAGGCTCCAAAAACTCATGCACAGCACGCATGAGTCAACATGAGTTATAAAAGTAGTTCAAACCAAACATAAAGATATCTCCATGAAATCAATCCAAATCTTTTGCCAAAGTTTGAATCACCAATTCATACATGTTTTCAACAAATGCATGCATCAAACAAACTTGTTTACACAAGATTTAGAGAAAGCATGTTCATCTAGAAGCCACTTCAAAAACCTCAGTTAAAACATGGGGAAATAAATGTTTAGATGTTACCAAAGTCCCATGATGATCAACCATGATATTTTAACCTGAAACAATGAATAAACACATGGTTAGATCGAGATCAAAATATTTGGGTCATGCATTAGCATAATGAGCTAGTTTTGCGACCAAAACCCAAATGACATGAAATATGTAAATGACAGCATAAGCATGAGGCACACAAATGCTTTGAACACATTTTCATCTTTAACACCTCCTCAAGACATGCATAAAGAACTATGAAAACATTAACTCCTCAATTAGCAACTTAACTCAATTAAGAGAATAAGCAATGAATCATTTCCAATCTAAGCACAATCAAAACCAGTTTGAACTTAACTCATTCTCAAGAGGAATATACATGTTTGAACCATGGTAAAGTCATATGAAACACATGTGAAAAATCTACTTAGGAACATGATTTCCTCATCCAATTATCAAATGCAATATGCTATCTATCAAGCACCATAATAATGTCTTTCACTCAAAGACCATGTATTTGCTATGCATGAAACTTATTCAAACCAAATACATCAATATCCATGAGAGGCATGTAAAACAGAAATCAGTTGTGGATAGCAAGAAGCTTGTCCATTAGCCATTTGACTCCCAAAATGATATTCATCATTTGATTCCAATCCTGCAATGCAAAAGATCATCGTGTTAGTTTGTTTAAGTTTGTTTGTCATCGAAATGTCATTAAGCATAAAACACACAATATGTTAGAATCATCAAAACCATTGTCAAAGACAAGGAGGGGTGCACGTAACCCAACAATCTCCCCCTTTTTGATGATGACCATATATTGTGGCCACCAAACTCTCTCTCCCCCTTTGACATTATCAAAAAGTGGGGGACGCAAGGGTAAGTATGATTTCAAAAAAAAATAAGCACATGAACCCAGCAATTAACTTCCCGTGAAGGGAAGAGTATGAACTATGAACCACGCAAAGGTTTGGAATTTGACATACAATCAACAGGTATGTGAATTCAATGCAAAATGGTCAATTTTTTTGAATTTTGAATTTTTCATTATATGTAAAACTAATTTTTCACAAGTGTGTGATTTAACTAACCTATATGCAGAAATAAAACCTAGCTATGCACACAGTGTATAATGCTAAAAAGTACATTATTCTCCCCCAATTGTCAAGAACAAAAGCCAACAGACAATGGGATTATGTAACCTAAAGATGCATCTATGCAAACTTAAATGTGAAATGAAGTATGCAAGCAAGCAAACAAGCAAGCATGCATTGGAGTTAAGCACACATACAGTACTATAACTCCCCCTTAATGGGGTAAGGGGATAGCAAAAGAACAGTTCATTCAAAATCAAAATGTGAGATATGAACCATAATCAAAAAAGGTAGTGCATTCATATATGCAAGGTACTACATAAGCCATGATAAGAACAAATTCAAGATATACAATCATCACAAAAATACCCAATTGAAATTTATGTAAATGAGCAATGAACTTCAAGTTTATATGGATATTAGCAGAGTTTCTAGAAAATACTAGAGGGTTATTTCCTTCCTACACTTCCATTTTGATCCTCGACTATTAGTAGCTTCGCTCAACCCCTTTTTATTTTTCTTTTATTGGATTTCACTGTTCGGCGCGAGTCACCTCATGTGTCTCAATGGGGTTTCCCGGCTTACTAGGATTCATCACAAAATGTGGATTTTGTTTCACCTTTCGACGCGAGTTTCCTCATTTATTTCAGTGGGGATTCCCGGCTACTCAGTTAGACATACCACTTATTTAAGCATGCGGGGTAGGCAGCTTTTTCCTCACGATTCTCTCAATTTTCATGTAGAAATTTGTTTCCCATGAAGTGTTAAAAAGAATTTCTGAAATCCTTATCAATCAAAGTCATATGCATCATTTTGGAATAATGTATGGGTAATTGCTTTGGATGTAGAAGATGAATTTGCCTATACACAGTGATGACTCCCCCTAAATGTATGCACAGTTGAAATGAATCATCCTCCTTTGTATATTTCACTTTTCACAAATGATTAAAATCACTGCATTTTATATAGCAAGGAGGTGAGGTCTTAGAAGATTTGCAAGGAATTGTGTTCTAAAATTATATACATGCATTCAAGCAAGGATATAGCAAACTATTCAAACAAAGTGATTTTTGGTACGCGGCGGGGAACATAGGTCCGAAGACCACCGTCACGCATAGTGAAAGCTTCCGGCTAGACATAATCCAACCTTCCACAAACACTATTTTATATACCGAAAAATCATAGCAATCAAGCACACGAATATGAGGAATATGCAAATGTATGCAAGCAAGTGCAAATGTATGCAAGTGAGGATGTATATGATATGTGCAGCATGTTTTATGCAACTTAAGCATGTGATCTATGTATGCACAAGTGAGTGATTATTTACAAAAAGTAAGTAAGAGTTTGAAAACTCTATGCACAGTGAGAAGCATTCAAACCAAATTTTATTTACAAGAGTTGATTATAAGTGTGAAAACACTTTATGAGAAGAGTAAAGCATTTGAAGACAGAATTTATTCACATGGAATGAAAATAGAAGTGATCAAGTCATTCTGACATGGAACTCAAAAATTCTCAAGATTTCCAAAAGATACCATAACCAGTGAACCAAGTTGGAAGCATTTTTCTCAAAACATAAATTTTACCTTTTTCAGATTTTTTTAAAGAGAACCAAGTGAGACAAAGTTTCAAAACAAATCATTTTTGTTCCTCACCTTGAGATCCCAATATTTATTAATTTCTTCGACCTCAAGGTACCCCTGCAAAACAGATTCTCAAGTTGGATGTTTGGGTACCCAAACCATCTTGGGTCCCGAGGGGTTAGTCCTAGCATGAACAAATGTATTTTTCTTGTTTTTCCTTTCATACCACTCATCATCGATTTTCATTGTGGAACAATCATCTATAGAATGACCATTCTCACCACAATAATAGCAGTAGAAAGATATTCTTTTCATGGACAATTTCTCATCATTTTTCATTAAGAAACAATTATCCATCATGTGTCCTTGTTCACCACAATAATAACATGAAAAATTTTTGTTGGCAAACCATTCATCATCATCTTTCTTCATGAAACAGTCCTCCATAACATGGCCATGTAGACCACAGTAATAGCAATGAACATGGAGGTTTTTCTTCTTTGATTTTTCAGGAATTTTAAAATCATCAACAACTTTTAGTTGTGACTTTATTGCCTCATTATCATCAGATTGCATTAGAGAGCATTCGTACATATCATGGCCAAAATTGCCGCAATAGTAACATGAGACATTCCTTCTTTTTCTTGATGCATAAGCATGTTCAACAGATGGATGTTTTTCATGCATACAAGAGCGATGATCAACAATTTTCTGATTTTGATTTTCTTTATCATGCACGGACAATGATTCAGTCAAAACTTTGATTTCATTTTACAAAGACATAATATGGATTTCAGAACTAGCCAATTCTTCTTCACAAGATGCAATTTTCTCATTCAACAAGGAATTGATAACTTTGTGACTTTCAATTTCTTGTTTAAGACCATGCGAATTGTCACAATCATCAGAAATCACACATTTACCTTTTTCAACTTTTTCAAGACTTTTCAATTTACTTTCAAGCAATGAAATTTGAAACAATAAAGCACTATTTTCATTTTGGAGTTTTTCAAATGAATTTGTGTTCATAGAGGTGTGTTCAAGTTCACTCATTTGAAAACTCACATTTTCACCAATAATTTTGTTCAAGGCTTTATCACATTCAAATTTATCATTTATGTTCTTGAGGCTTTCAATTTTCTTTCTTAGTTCTTTCAACTTTTCAGATTCAGCATTCAAAGTAGCTTTTCCATTTTCCAAAAGAAGTAATTTTTCAGATATAGCAGAATTCAATATTTTCAGCTTTTCATTGTCTTCTTTTATTTGTTGAAGTTCCAAAATTTCAGTCTTTAAAGATTTGTTTTCAGTTGTTAAACATGAAATGGTTTCTTTATGATTGTCCACCTCATAGACAAGTGACTCAACTAGCTTTTCAAACTCAATGCATTTTTCACATGAAGAATTATCAACGTGACAGCTTTCAATTTTCTTTTTCAAATTCTTATTTTCAGATTTCAATCTCTTGTACTTACTTGATAGTTCATCATATGCTTCCAAGAATTCTTCAAATGAGATTTCATCAAGTTCAGAGTCAGAGCTTACCTCCTTAGACTCTAAGCTTGAATGATCCTCCTTGCTATTAGCCATCATGCAAGCATTCTCTAGCCCTCCTTCATGAACCTTGATCAGTTGATCCATGATTTCTTTGGCAGATCTACAATCAGAAACAAATGAAAATTTGTCAATGCATACTGCAGCTTTAAGAGCATTCAGAACAAAAAGATTATCAGAATTCATCTTCCTATGTTCATCGGTCCATCTTGACTCATTTTTTGGTAAAACATGAGGACCATGACTTATTAATTTCATAAGCTTAGGATCAATCCCAGAAATCCAAACACACAATTTTCCAAGCCATGATGTAAAATCAAAACCATCAAAGACAGGAACTGCATTCAGACTAGCCATCATAAAAGGATCTTTTCTCCTAGACCGTGAGGTCCGCTGAATAAAAATCAGAGACTGGGCTCTGATACCAATTGTTGGCCCAGACTGGATGGCGGACAAGAAGGGGGGTTGAATTGTCCCCTTGACCTTGATGGCGGATTTAAAAAATTCTCTTAACTGACCACGGTGGAATTAAAATCAACTGTTTGATTAGCCTAAACAAACATGAGAATTAACAGGTTCTCTCGATCTTTCCGATCTCACTCGTAATCACAATGCAACCGTTAGATAAAATTATGCCTAACACAGAAAACAGAAGTAGCAGTGTGCAGTGGTGTAGTGAGTAAAAATCTATTAAATTAACCTGTGAAGGGAGATAGAAGAAAAAGACAATCGCACAGACATTCACAAAGGACACGGAGATTTTTAGGTGGTTCGGGACCACGAGGGCTCCCTACGTCCACCCGTCACCCAACCGGGTGAGGCTTCACTACACGCTACTTTCGTAGCAACACGGGGACGAACCTCAACCACACACACACGCTGCTTCCGCAGCAATATCCACACACGGGGAAAATCCCCAACACGCTGCCACCGCAGCACACACACCCACACACCGAATTGGGGAGCACGCCCCGGACACTAAATCCACAAGGAGACGCAGCTCCGTCAACACACAACAATCCACGGGGAAACTTTCCCCACAATAAGCCCACACATGCGGAGATACAACTCCGCCCACACACTATGACTTTCCGAGTTTGATAAAATAAAAGGATATACAATGAACACCCAAAATATTTATCTATGCTCAGCTAAAAGGATAGAAACCCTTGAAAATCGAAAATAGATGACTCAAGAAGATGTAAACAAGATGTGGAAGTAGTTCTCCATGAGTAGAGAGAGGTTGTAGAAGATCTTCTCTTATCCCCAAGTCGGAGGGTAGCCAGATGTCGACGATGAGAACGTCCACGCGTTCGTCTTTTCGTTCCGCTCCTTTCTTCCTTCTATCACAATTGCAAACTCCTCCTGGATGTAGATGATATCCACATTTTTCTTCAGCTCCACTCCTTTCTCTCTTTCTTTTCCTACAAGACAACAAGGAAATATTAGCACGTAAGAGTTTCTCTCCTCTTTTCTTCCAAATTCGCATATTATATATATCATAAGGATAAGTTGAGCAAAAGACCACAATACCCTTGCAAAACCCTAACAAAACCACCCTAATATGTTTATTAGTAACCCAAGGGTATTAGGGTAAAATTTCACCCCAATCGGAGTCCATTTGGATGGGCTACGGTGGCCCACGACTTTCACGCTCGGACGCGTGAATAGTAGATGGGACGTCCCATCTAGCAAAGTGGGACGTCCCACTTTGCTCCAGAATCAATTTTTGCAAACTGGTTTACAGGGGTCGACCCACTTTGTGAGGGGGGTCGACTCACTTTGTTCCAGAAGCCTATTTGGCCATTTTCTGCACAGGGGTCGACCCATCTAGTGAGGGGGGCCGACCCACTTGCCTTGAGACATGAAAAAGAGATTTTAAAAGGTCATCTAATGACCTAAACATGCAAGCCAATGAATTCAACCATTCAACATGAAATTAAATGATTAAGAGCAAGTTAAATAAATTGGTTTGCATGTAACTAAATCGTCATGATGATTTTGTAAGAGAACTCATTCTAAACCCGAATGACATCAATTTATGTCCCACCAAAAATCATTCCTCCTCATTCAACATGTAAATCAAATGACTATGCATTTAAAACAAGATGTTAGCATTTTTAGACCTCGTTCAACAAATGTAAGCATTAAACACATCATTTTCACAATAAGAGCAAACTTCCCACTTGAAATGCAGTCAATATAAGTCAAGTGCATGAAAAAGGGATTTTGACCCCAATCAAAACACTATGAATATGATCCACCTGAAGGCTCCAAAAACTCATGCACAGCACGCATGAGTCAATATTAAAAACTCATGCACAGCACGCATGAGTCAACATGAGTTATAAAAGTAGTTCAAACCAAACATAAAGATATCTCCATGAAATCAATCCAAATCTTTTGCCAAAGTTTGAATCACCAATTCATACATGTTTTCAACAAATGCATGCATCAAACAAACTTGTTTACACAAGATTTAGAGAAATCATGTTCATCTAGAAGCCACTTCAAAAATCTCAGTTAAAACATGGGGAAATAAATGTTTAGATGTTACCAAAGTCCCATGATGATCAACCATGATATTTTAACCTGAAACAATGAATAAACACATGGTTAGATCGAGATCAAAATATTTGGGTCATGCATTAGCATAATGAGCTAGTTTTGCGACCAAAACCCAAATGACATGAAATATGAAAATGACAGCATAAGCATGAGGCACATAAATGCTTTGAACACATTTTCATCTTTAACACCTCCTCAAGACATGCATAAAGAACTTTGAAAACATTAACTCCTCAATTAGCAACTTAACTCAATTAAGAGAATAAGTAATGAATCATTTCCAATCTAAGCACAATCAAAACCAGTTTGAACTTAACTCATTCTCAAGAGGAATATACATGTTTGAACCATGGTAAAGTCATATGAAACACATGTGAAAAATCTACTTAGGAACATGATTTTCTCATCCAATTATCAAATGCAATATGCTTTCTTTCAAGCACCATAATAATGTCTTTCACTCAAAGACCATGTATTTGCTATACATGAAACTTATTCAAACCAAATACATCAATATCCATGAGAGACATGTAAAACAGAAATCAGTTGTGGATAGCAAGAAGCTTGTCCATTAGCCATTTGACTCCAAAATGATATTCATCATTTGATTCCAATCCTGCAATGCAAAAGATCATCGTGTTAGTTTGTTTGAGTTTGTTTGTCATCGAAATGCCATTAAGCATAAAACACACAATATGTTAGAATCATCAAAACCATTGTCAAAGACAATGAGGGGTGCACGTAACCCAACAACGATTTATCAATCAAGATAGTAAATTTGGCCTTTTCATTTACAAGAATATAACCAGAATGTAGTTTTCATAACCATAAAGGCTATGCTCTAGAAAGTCAAGTAACAAGCAAGAAAGTACTCTTCACTTAGTAGCAAGTACTTCGTGAATTTACGTGGATCTTTACTCATGTCCGTGGATTTTCACTTATTTATAAAGAAAGTACTCCCAGCGCAACGCGACGCCAGTAGCATCATATCCCATGGTTTATAGTATGTTTCCGACAATCAGTCGAGGGGACTAGCATAGAACCCTCGAACACAATCAGTGTTCGAACTGCATCTTCAAGTATAAATCAAGCTACTTCCATGATTATAACAATAAAGTGGCCAATAATGTACAAGCTCAACAATAATTCCATGATAAGGTAACCAATGCAAGAATGCTTCAATTAAGAACAAGAGATTTCAAGGATGACTTAAATGGACATCATGCTACCGAAGAAATTCGGCAACATAATGGTACTTTCGTTACGTTCCATTTCTTTAATATTGACTTATTTAACGTAAGTTGAGACTCCAGATAATCCTAAGATCACCTAGGAACTCAAGAACACCAACCCCAAAGGTCAAACCTTGGGTTAGACTAAATCAGGAATCAAGCGATCTATTATTGGACCGTTTAGCACGCCTGGCGGTCTATTCATGGACCGTTTCATAGAATAAAGACATCGATGCAGTAAAACCATCTAGAGCTTTAGCGGTCTAGCTGATGGCCGTTTAGTATCCCTTAGCGGTCTAGTGAAGGGCCGCTTACAGAAATCAGACGGTCGTCCAGAGGGCTGCTAAGATCCAGAATACACAAAACACCGGTAAGTGCTTTTCTAGATAATGGGGTTTAACGGTACAACCAGCTCGGCGTCCTAGTGGGAATCCCAGGCTCGCGGAGTCTTACGGAGGCCTTGAAACAAGATTTCATACTCTGTTGGAAAGAATATCCAATGGAGAGGTTATCAAGTCCAAGATTATGTACTTATTGTGCAAAGGTGTAACTAATGACAACATATCGGAATATGTGCCATGTACTTAAGAAAATGACTCTAGAAGAGAGAGATAGTGGTAACAGCGATCAAATCATGACTAGTGCATAAATCATATAAATTCAAGTTAATTACAAAAGTATATAATTTGGTCATGAAAATAACATAAGTTTAAAAATAATTCTAAGTGCATAAAGAATCACAAAATCCACTAGAATGTCCTATTAATATAACTAGGCATATGAAAATATCACTTGAAACGGGAGTAAAACCTACTTAACTAGACTTAACATACGATAGTTAGGGCTAATCTGTAATATGTTTCGGGTTAACAATATCACAGAAAATCAGAAAAATGCAAACGATCTAGCATAGGATCGTTTCCCTGGGCCAAGCAGTCTATCGTGCGACCGCTAGGGTTTCTGGCGATCTACAGGAATACCGTTTCTTCCTGTGTTACAGAAAACTTAATCAAAATATTAATCTAAGACATATCATGCCTGGAAATCAACATGTATAAACTCCTACATCATGATAGAATGAGTATAGGCCAACAATATGCGTGGATTTGTGTAATTAATAAACAAGAAAATTCTCCTTTTAACTTCAATTAGGGCTAGGAATTATGCATGAGGAGTATACTAGATGCATAGTCCCTAATAAATCATAAAATTCTCAGTGTACATTGCATGAAATCAACTAAAACTAGAGGGCTTTTATCTCTGACATAAAGTTTAAGCCTTTCATGAGATAACATACTTTTGTCCTGGGCTTTAGACTTTGAATTTAAGGCTGGAAGTTAACCCTAATTCTCTACTCGTCCTGAACCGAACCAACAACTTCACACCCTTGTATCTCCTGACTCTTTTGTCCTAAAGACGTGAAATTTTGAGGGTAGATAGAAGATATAAAGGAGAACAAAAAGTTCTAAAGTTACAAGTTCTAAATACCTCATTTAGGACTTCTATTCCCCTGATCTTCACTGGGCCGTTGCACAGATTTCTGGGTTATTGGTGTAGGATCAGCAACTTTGGAAGCCTCTAACTCCTTGTAGACTTGATCTCCTAGAACGAAATTTTGAGGGGAGTTAGACCTGAGTATTGTGAATAAAAGTTTATAAAGAACCTACCTGAAATAAAATCTCCTTACCTTAGTTCCACGCGAGCCAAATGTAAGGGTCGCGCAATGTGGTTCTAGGGTCTATTTATAGGTTTTAACTAGGTTTCATAGATTTGAACGAACTTAGAGTCCTAATTAGGTCTTCAATCTAGTCATGATACCCTTTAGAGTCTTCTAATTGACAGATTGCATCAATTCCTAGGGATTTGGTCTGAAAAAATGGAGTTTTTCACGCCATCTTGCTGTTCGCGATCGGACTCTGGTAAACGGTCTAATAGTGGACCGTTTTTGATCCCCATGCGGTCTTACGATAGACCGCCAATTACCTTGGGCGCCGAGTTTGAACTGTTTCAAACTCTTCCCCCTATTATCCATTTATTTATGTTATTTATCCACTTAAATTTTGAAATTCTCGAAATTAAGTTTCTAGAATATGGGTAACCCTTTTGGGCTTGGGGTTTTAGGTCCTTTGGATTCAATTAAATGGGCCTAATCTATTTATTAGTAGAAGACCTTTACTTAATGGGACTTAATTAATAGTAGTTCGTTTAATAGCTCATTTAAATATTTAATAATTCTATTTAAATCTAGAAAATTTTTAAAAAATTCTTGGACGTTACACACGTAGTATTAGGTTAACGAGAGGTAAGATGCACCCCATCCATGACATTCTTATTGTGTTTCTGACCCACAAAGAAAAGCACATGGGCAGAACACTGCAGCCCAACAGGACTGACACGGTATGATATAAGTTGGCTGAGGTATGACTAAGGAAAAAGCTGATAGCCAATATATAATAACTCACTCATGAGTCACACAGAAAAAGAGATCTACGTACCCATACAAAAAGGCTATGGTCGTGGGTGTATACATGTCAGAATGGGGATATCATTGCGTGAAGACACCACCAAGTAGGGAGACTAATTAAAGTTAGTGACGAATTGAATTTTAGTCCCATATGGGGAATCAAAAAAATTATTAGATTATACATGTACGCAAGCTTTAGATCCGCGCGCACCTAAGTTTGGAGGTACCCTTTGGGGGACAAAATTGTACAAATTTGATCAAAACAGGTCCCGCCACCACGTACGACGTCGCTGCATCTAATTGGCCGTAAATGCCGTTTCCATCATCTTTCCTTTTCCATTGGCCACTGGTGGAAGGAAGGGAGGAAGGTGGTGGGAGAGGAGAGGGGAAGAGGGTGAGAAGAGGGGGGGGGGGTTTAGTGTGAGGGGGGAGATCAAGTGGAGGGCGCCGTAGAGCTTGCCGAACCAAGGGGAAAATATGTATCTCGTAGTCTCACCATATCATGTTATAATATCATGCTTTTCGCAAGAATCTGGGAGTTAGAGGGCGGCGGCAGCAAGAATATATGCCATCCCTCTATATATATATATATATATATATATATATTCCGATAAGGAGGAATAAAGCAGCACGCACCCATGCACGATGAGGAACCTGGCCATAGCGTACCTGTGAAGCGTTATATATCTTTCCACGTGTCGTGAGAACTCAAAAGAAAAGCTCCTTGCACTCACGGACATGTAGCTACGACATCGATTTTTTTATTTTTTATTTTTGGCCGTGCCTCAGGTGTTCTATATATAAGTGGCCTCGCCGTTTCCGACACTTGCTCGCAGCTTGCAGGGCGGAGTAGTACTGGTAATCCTATATCCGGTGTTTGTCTATATTACAAGTAGCTAGACATGTGCCGTTCAGCATACATGATGCACTACGGCTACGTGGACAACGGTCGCTGCCGCCCTCGCCAGCCTCGCGTGACAATGGAGGAGTTCCTCAACTGCCTCAGGTACGCCGACACCAACGGGGACGGCCTCATCAGCCAGCTGGAGCTCCAGAACGCTCTCCGTGCCCTGGGGATACCCTTCCCCCGCTTGAAGGCGAGGAGAGCGATGGCGATTTCTGACGGCAACTTCAACCGTGCCATCGACAACGACGAGGAGCTGAAGCAGCTCCTGGAGTATGCCCGGATGAACTGGGGGATCCAGGTCGATTGATCCCATATCTCCTCGCATCCCCTTCGTGTCTTAAACTGTGTGCCGTCTGGAAAATAAGATATATATATATATATATATATATGTGCATGTGATGTCTAGTATTTTTTTTTTTTGAACAATGCATTGACCCCAGTGATTGGGTACGTACCCTGTAAAATATATAGGGGTGGAGGAATCGAAACCCACACTAAGAGTGTGGGATCAAACCCGTAGCCTCCCCATCAGAGGAGACCGTGTCTATTGAGCTACCAGCTCATGACGTGATGTCCTGATGTCTAGCTGTTGTGTGCTTGAAATACTGTCGGCCGGGGATGATGTATTCTGTGCTATCTTCTTGAAGGGCAATATATATATGGAGTGGTTCTAACTGGTTTGCAAGAATTTATCTTCATAATCGTGTACCATTGATTTAAACTGTGGTTGATAATCCTTTGAACATGATTGAAGAAAGTCTATCAACATGAGTACATATTTCAGACGTCTGAGCAGCATAATTAATTAGATAAACAATAGCCGGGGTCCCTTCGTACGTACTGTTAACGAACCTGTGGATCGCCGAGATCATCGGTCTGCAACCAACCCAGATTGCTCGACCTCATCACGTCCGCAACAGCTTCGGTTGGTTGCCACAGATTCGGTGATAAGATAGTCATCCGTGAATCTTTCCCTATTTACTCGGACTCTGTAACCGAGGTGTTTGTTGTACTCTGTTTATCTGAAACAGTCACACTGCTATATATACAAAAACTCTACCAAGGGAAGGGTAGCCAAGTTGGCCTCTCCCATTTCCTCATTTCTCTCTTAGCTTTTATGGTATCAGAGCCACTGCCTTACGGCATCTGATCTCTGGGCCTTCTCGTCAACATGGCTGACAACTCGGGAACCTCTGCAACCTCAGCTGGTGGCGATGCTCCCAATAGTACCCCACACACCCCTGTGAACAATGTCAATGGTGCTCTACTCAGCACCAACTCCTCTCCCACTCTGGTAATTTCAAACATTACCAGTCTAGTTCATGTCAAGTTAGATGCTACCTGCTACAGGTCGTGGAGCAGCATGTTTGAAGTCATCCTCAGTGGCCAAGGACTTCTAGGCCATATCACTGGTGAGATTCCTGTCCCATCTAACTCTTCTCCTCAGTACGCAGAGTGGTATGCTAGGGACCGAATGATCTTGGCTTGGTTCAATGCCACTCTGTCACCCTCAGTGATTCCATATACTATTGGTGTCAAAACTACGAAGGAAGCATGGGACATCTTAGCCCGGTGGTTTGGGGCTACCTCCCCCTCTCATATCATGAACCTACGGCACCAACTCCACAATATTCGCAAGGACAATAAATCCATGCAGGACTACCTGCAGGAATTTAAAATTATCATCGACCAACTTGGGGCTGCTGGGTCACTCGTCTCTGATGACGAGATCTTCTTCACCATGTTGGATGGGCTCCCTCCATCCTTTGGAGCAGTCTCAGCAATCATCGCTACCGTGCCCAGACTTCCAACATCACAAGGGAAGAAGTTGAGAATCTGCTACTCAGCGAAGAATTCTCTCTCAACCGGCAAAAACGTCTGCAAGAGGAGAACATTGCTGCATTCAACTCTCAACGGCAGTCTCACTCCCAAAGAGGAGGGCGAGGCCGCCGTGGACCTAACTTCAAAAGAGGTGGCAGAAGCTCAGGCCCTCCGCCCAATATGTCACGCCCTGCTCCTGTTCAACGTGATGGCCGTCCTCGTAACGACAACACTACGACAACCCCTCCTCATCGCGTCGATCTCTCCAATACTTATTGTCAAATTTGCTGGAAGCGGGGACACGAAGCCATCGACTGCTATGATCGTATGAACTTTGCTTATCAAGGGCGTCACCCTCCAGAGAAGCTGGCTACAATGGCGGCTTCCCCTTCTCTTGATGACACCAACTGGTACACAGATTCAGGGGCGACGCACCACATCACTGGCGACCTTGGCAACCTCTCTCTCTCCAACAAATACGATGGCAATGCTTCAGTTCGCGTCGATAACAGGCAAGGTTTAAAAATTTCCAACACTGGTTCTGGCCTTCTACCCACACCAAATCATACCTTCAAACTCACCAATATTCTCCACTGTCCTCGAGCTGCCTCAAACCTACTTTCAATTTCACGTTTCTCTAAAGACAATCATTGTTATTTTGTTTTTGATGACAATGGTTTCTATGTGAAGGACAAAGCAACTCAGAGGACGCTGCACCACGGGAGAACTAAGCATGGACTGTACCCCTTCCATTCGAACAAAGTCTCTCTGTCCGATCGGGCTGCCTTTTCTGTCACCTCAAACAAGCTTTGGCACCAACGTTTAGGCCATCCATCCAAAAGTATTCAGTCCTCTATTTTATCATCTTTGTCTATTTCTAATAAGAGAATGTCTGGGGCATGTGTGCCCTGTCAGTTGGCGAAGAGTCATAAATTACCATTTCATGAGTCTCAAAGAGTGTCCACGAGTCCTATCTCTTTAAGTCATTGTGATCTCTGGGGACCATCTCCCGTACTTTCTACTTCTCAATATAAGTATTATGTTCTTTTTAATGATGATTATTCACGTTATTCATGGATGTATCCTCTTAAATTGAAGTCTGATTTTTTCAAGACATTTGTTGCCTTCAAAACGTTGGTTAAAAATCTTTTTGATACTAAAATTAAAATCTTTCACTCCGACGGCGGCGGAGAATTTGTAAGTCACCAGTTTCAGAAGTTCCTTGAACACCACGGCATTTCTCATCAGTTGTCATGCCCCTACACACCTGAACAAAATGACGTGGCAGAGAGAAAACATAGGCACATCATTGAAATCGGCCTTTCCCTTCTCGCCCATGCCACCCTTCCCTCCAAGTTTTGGCTCGAAGCCTTTCACACTGCCGTTTACTTAATTAATCGCATGCCTATATCCCCACATCGCAACCACTCACCATTTGCAACTTTGTTTCACAAATCACCTGATTATACATCCCTTAAAACTTTTGGTTGCCTGTGCTTTCCTTGGCTTCGACCATCCACTCCTCACAAACTTGAATTTCGCTCGACTCCTTGTTTATTTTTAGGATATAGCAATAAGCATGTCGGATACCGTTGTATAGATCTTAAAACTGGTCGAATTCATTTTTCCCGTCACGTGGTTTTTGATGAAAATGTTTTCCCGTATTCCTCCCAGCAACCCCCCTCTCAACCTTCTCCCTCTCTAGCTGGTCGTGATTGGATCACTCCTCTTGCGTCGCCGCCATCTTCTCCCACAGATCTGGTTTGGGTTACTACTCCTACTGCAGCTACTCCCTCCACGGTCCTCTCTCCCACACCTGTCGAAGCTCTGGATAACCCTCTCCCTGTTCTTCCCAACCCACCCACAACTCCACTGTCACCTCCTAGCCCAAACCCATCACCGTCCTCATCATCAACACTCCCACCTACATGCCCACCTGCACCTACCCGCACCCATCCCATGCAAACTAGGTCCCAATCTGGCATATTCAAACCCACAGCTCTCACCTCCACCAAACACCCCTTGCCTGCTATTGATAGTGATTCTGATATTGAGCCATCTAGTTTTTCTCAGGCTGCCAAGATCCCAGCATGGAGGTGTGCCATGGACCATGAGTTTACATCTCTCCAAAAACAAGGTACCTGGACTCTCGTCCCCTACGATGCTCATATGAATGTTGTCGGCTGTAAATGGGTTTACAAACTAAAGCGGAACCCCGATGGCTCAATCCTTCGTCACAAAGCACGCTTGGTCGCCAAGGGATTTCACCAATAGCCAGGTGTCGATTTTTTGGAGACTTTTAGCCCTGTCGTGAAACACACCACCATCCGTGTGGTCCTCTCTCTGGCCGTCTCTTACAAATGGCCGCTCCATCAACTAGATGTTGAGTGTGCCTTCCTTCACGGCAACTTACAGGAGACTGTATACATGCAATAGCCACCGGGATACTCTGATCCTGAACAGCCTGGACACGTTTGTCTAATGAAGAAATCCATCTATGGGCTGCGGCAGGCTCCCCGCGCTTGGTACTCCAAGTTCAGCGGTGCACTTGTCAGTATGGGTTTCTCTTCTTCTACTTCAGACCCATCATTATTTATTTATCACGATAGCTCCAGCATTGTCTATTTGTTATTATACGTGGACGATATAATTCTGACTGGGTCGTGTGCTGCCACCATTCGACGGTTCATCACGTCCTTGCAAAGTTTGTTTCACATGAAAAATATGGGTCCTCTTACTTATTTTTTAGGTATTGAGGTGACCCGTACATCTGATGGTTTGTTTCTTCAGCAATCAAGATACATTAGAAGTTTATTACAACGAACAGACATGCTTGGGTGCAAGCCTGTGCAGTACCCTTCTGCATGCAAGAAATTAGCCACCAGCAGTCCTCCTCTCTCTGATCCTCACACTTATCGCAGTATTGTTGGTGCACTACAGTATATCACACTAACACGGCCTGATATTGCCTACTTTGTAAATCAAGTATGCCAATTTATGCACAACCCCACTGAGGATCATATGCTTGCTGTCAAACGCATATTGCGTTTCTTGAAGGGCACCATTGATTTTAAACTTCATTTCTCTTCTGGACCGGTTCAGCTTACAGCATTTTGCAACGCCGACTGGGCTGGGTGCCCCATCGATCGTCGCTTAACTAGTGGCTTTTGTGTCTTCCTTGGCAACAATCCAATCAGTTGGAGTGCAAAAAAGTAGACCACTGTTTCTCGGTCGTCCACCGAAGCAGAGTACCGCTGCCTAGCCCTGACTGTTGCAGAGGTCCCTTGGCTGTGCATGCTTCTCCAAGAGCTTCATGTGCCCCTCCGCACAACACCTGTGATCCGCTGTGATAATGTCTCAGCCATTGCCCTAACTTATAACCCGGTCTTCCATGCCCGCACCAAACACATTGAGGTAGATTACCATTATGTTCGGGAGCTTGTCGCCAAGAAATTGTTAGAAGTTAAGTTCATCTCCTCCATCGACCAAGTAGCCGATGTCTTCACGAAAGGACTTCATCCTCGCCGTCTTGTGTATCTACAGAGCAAGCTTCGCCTAGGTCGGCTACGCTTGAGGGGGGATGTTAACGAACCTGTGGATCGCCGAGATCATCGGCCTGCAACCAACCCAGATTGCTCGCCCTCGTCACGTCCGCAATAGCTTCGGTTGGTTGCCACAGATTCGGTGATAAGATAGTCGTCCGTGAATCTTTCCCTATTTACACGGACTCTATAACCGAGGTGTTTGTTGTGCTCTATTTATCTGAAACAGTCACACTGTTATATATACAAAAACTCTACCAAGGGAAGAGTAGTCAAGTTGGCCTCTCCCATTTCGTCATTTCTCTCTTAGCTTTTACGTACAAGCTATTGTTCTTAATTAATTTGGCCGATTTAAGTATGAATTATTGGCCTCTCAGTCCTCCATCGTTGGAAAGTACAACGAGCTGAATTATTCCAACATTCAAGACCGGCCACAACTATGGCACTTAATTTATCATTAATCTACGATATATAGTTAATTCATCTAGCGATCGCATCCTTCACGCCAACCACTTACAATTTGTGTTTCAATTGGTATTTGAAAGTAACATAGATGATCACTTACAATTTGTGAAGGGTCGCCAAAATAACTTATGCAGATTGCCTCTTAACGTATTTCACATCGATTACTTTGTCGCCTTACAATAGTTTCCAGTAACCTTTTTAAGTGAGGTGATTCGAGGCTGATGTGGATCCTGTAACACTACCCACAAGACACATGTCCTCTTTACCAGTGCATTCAGGACTCGGTCGCACGCGGCCAGGGTCTGTGTGTTGTTCGACACCTCTAAGAAGCCCCCTCCCCGGGCTTGGTTTGGTTACGGTGGCAGTGGGTTCTGGCAGGCTCTGGAGTATCCCAACCTCCCCCTGTTCTGCTCCATTTGCAAGCGCCTTGGCCACCAGTCTCTGCACTGTAAGAAGCCCCCGGGTTGGCCGCCTGAGGCTTCGCAGCCACTGCCCTCGCGCCGTGCTACTTATGCCCCTGCGGGACTCGTCAAGTCTGCTGGTCCAATTCTTGGAGGGGCCTCTTTGCCACTGAGTGCTGTCGCTACAGGCCATTCAGCTGGCCAGGCTATCACCTTAGCAGATCAGGCTATTCCTGCCTTGGCGTTGCCTTGCACCGCCAGTTTCTCTCTCGGCTGTGCCTCGGAGGAGCTCTTGGCCACTACAGCCCATGCTGGCCCTAGTGCTTGCATTCCCATGCCGCCTGAGCCCCACATGCTGCCTCTTGGGACCCAGGACGGTGCTCCTGTGCCACAGGTTGCATCCGTCCCTGCTCCCACTCGGTCAGCGTCTCCCTGTGGGGCCCCGAGGGACGCCCCTCCGCTGCGGATGCCTGCCCTCCCGCCTGCGTCTACAGGCAACGGCAGCCTCCCGTCGCCAGAGGGGGAGGTTCACCCCCAGCCGGCTTGCCTAGCGGTGCTTGCTGCCGCTCTGGCCCCCGCGTCCTCGGTGGCTCCTGTGGTTCCGTGCCAGCCTCTCTCGGCTGTGGGTCTTGGGGTCCTGCAAGGCCATCTCTGTCTGCAGAGCGCCTTGGCCCCAATTCCAGCTGATGTCTCACTCGTTGCCCCTCCCCTGCTTGCTGTCTCTCGTGCTGTTGGCCTGGCTCCTGCCAGCTGCCCCCCCCAGCTCTAGGTGTCGCAGCCTGCCCGCCTTCTTGCTTCTCGGAGGGGGCCCCTCCCTCCTCGGGTGCCGCCAAGGTGGACCACGCGCCTTGCTTCGAGCCGTTCCCTCGCCTCCCTGCTGCTCATGCTCCCCTTGTTGGCCTCCGCCCGCCGGCTGAGGTTCGTCTAGGCATCCCATCTTCTTCGGCAGTGGCCCTCGCGCCTCCCCCCGTGGCTGCCTCCCCTCCGTGCTCGGGAGTTACCGCGGTTGTCCCTCCTGCTGCCCGGGTGTCTTCCTCTTTGCTTCTCGGCCTCCCGGCGTCGGATGCTCACCCCCTGGGCGGGCCTCCTTCTGGGCTCAATGCCGGCGTGGTTGCTTGGTCTCCAGGGGCGCAGCCCACCGCCCAGGCGGCTTGCGTGGAAGGTCCCTCCTCTTCTCCGACGGCCGCCCCTCGCCTCTCCTTCACCCAAGCTTTAAAGAAGAAGATCAACCGGGCCCCGCCTGGGCCGATCGTCTCTGCTGCGCCTTTCGTTCCACTACGGCCCGCGGCCACCCTGCCTCCTGCGGGTGGTGGTTCGGGTATCAAGCTTTCTCTCCCCATCTAGGTTCTCACGGTTCCTGGGCTCGAGCCCGCGTCGGGTTTTTCGGACTTCGCGGCGGCTCATGCGGCATTCGTGGGAATGCCTACTCCGGACCGCTCGCGGCTGCCCTTGAGGATGGAGGCTGGCGCTCCGCGGCGTTCCTACCGGCGCTCCAACTCCACTTCCTCTACGCGTGATCGGCAGTGTCTTTTTGAGGCGGCTCCTCCTCCCCGTCGTTCTCTTCGGATCCAGTCTTCTTCGATGGCGCCCCCGCCGCTTGCTGACTCTTCTTACACGGAGGTGCTTGATCCCGACAGTTCAGAGGTTGATCCTCTTGATTTCTCTCCGGGTCGTCAGCGCGGTGTCCGTTCTGTGTTCTCGTCTGACTCGGAAGGGGTCTTCGACGAAGATTCCTATTTGTAGGGGCTTTGTTTCTTCTGTGGGTTCTTGGCCGTTTGTTTTTGGCCCTCACCTGGGTCCCCTTGGCCTTCCTTGCTTTCTTGGGCCTTTGGCCTTGTACGCCTCTTGGCCCTCTTTGGGCGTCCCCCCCCCCCTATCTGTACCCCTTTCTCTTTAATGCTTTCATATATGAAAATCGCTTGCATGGTGGCCGGGATAGTGGCTTCATCGTCTTCCGCAATGAAGAGATGAACCCCCTCTCCCGTCTCCCCCCTTGCAAGTATCAACTTTAGTTAAAAAAAATATAATTGCTTGCAAGCTTCGTGATTGTTGTTTATTTTACACATATTTTTAAGTCGAGACCGAGTTACGGAACTTTTTCATGAGGAATGGTGTTACATGAAATCGAGAGTCATAAAGCTATCAATGTCTTATTGAATGAAAAAGTCACTTCATGTGAAAAAGAGATTGCTGATCTTGAAATGCATATCTTGACATTGGAAGATGAAATCAAGAGTATGAATGAGTCTGTGCTTTTATGTGATAAAGAAAATGTAAAACAGAAAAATATCATTGATTGTCATTGTGTGCATGAAAAATCCCCTTCTACTGAGTTTGTTCATACTTCAAGAAAAAGAAGGAATGTTTCATGTTATTACTGTGGGAAATTTGGTCATGACATGTATGATTGTTCTTTAATGAAATTTGATGATAATGAGGCATTGAAGTCAAAATTGAAAATTGTTGATGAATCTAAAAATTATGAAAAACCTATGAAGAAAAACTTCAATGTTCATTGCTACTACTGTAGGCTACATGGTCATGTGTTTGAAGATTATTTTCCCAAGAAAAATGAGGAAGAATGGTTTGTCAAATAAAATTTTCATGTCGTTACTGTGGTAGTTTTGGACATGTAATAAATGATTGTCATGTAATGAAAAATGATGACAATTGATTTTTGAAAGGAAAATCTTCTAACTATTTCTATTGTGTCCTGGGTGGTCATTCTATGGATGACTGTGCCACTATGAGATATGATGATGATAGGTGCACTAGAAGATATAAGAATACATTTACACGTGGGAGAACTAACCCCTCGGGACCCAAGATGGCTTGGGTACCCAAGTCTCCAAAATGAGAAATCTATTTTGCAGGGGCGCCTTGAGGCTAAGAAAAGTCAATAAATAATGGACTCTCAAGGCGAGAAAGAAAATGGTTTTTTTAAGATCATTTTGCTTAGGTTCATTTAAAAAAATCTGAGAAGGTAAAATTTGAGCTTTGATGAAAATTGATTGAATTCAAATGGTTGCATTCCTGCTTTATTGATTAACGCAACTTCTGAAGTGTTGAGATCTACAAGTTACATGATTAGGTGATGAAGTTAGCTTTGCATACTCTCTGTTTTACATGTTGTGAATAAATCAAGTTTTTGAATGCTTTACACTGCATATCAAGTCTTTCACCTTTTCCTCATATTCTGCAAATAACAATTCAAATTTTGAATGCTTGAGTTTGAACATAAAATTCTTCACACTTTCAATCACCTTTTTGTAAATAATAGTTCACTTCTGCATACACAGGTTGCATACTTAGTTTCATGCTCATATCATGCATATCCTTGCATATCTATGGATAGGAAAAAATTTCAATCATCTTTCAATCTACATGCATACACTTGCATATATACTTGACATATACGTGTGCTTGAATGCCATGATTATCCGGTATATTAAATGCCGATTGCTGAAGTTTGGATTATGTCCAGCTGAAAGCTTTCCCCATGCGTGAGGGTGGTCTTCGGACCTACGTTCTCTGCCACGTATCGGTAATCAACTTGTGTGAATATTTTACCTTGATGGATGTTTGAGTGTATATATATAATATCACCCTTCCTTGATTACATCCTATGACCTTTTTCCCTTGCTAGATAAAATTACATTGATTTAGACATATTTGTTACATGGCATATATTAAGGGGGAGACTTTTTATAACGTGCATACACTTAGGGGGAGACATAACTGTGATTTGACTAATTCATGTCTTACATTCAGTACAACCACCCACTCAAATTTCACCTTTTTGAGTTAAATGATTCAATAGAATAAGGATTTTAGTTATTCCTCTCAACACTCTAGAGGACTCTTGAGTCTCTACATGGAAATCACATGTCTCGTGAGGAAAACATTATTTCCCCCACCAAAAATTCTGTATAAGTGGAACGTGGATCCGAGTAGCCAGGAATCCCCCATGAAATAAAGGAGGAAACTCGCGCCTAAAGGAGAAACTAATCCACATTTAAAATAAGTGTGATTCACCACCAAGTAGACGGGAAGTGTCCCTGAGATAAAGGATACAACTCGCGCCGAAAAGTGACAAAATCCGCAATTAAGATAAGTGACGAAACTGAGTAACCGGGAAGTGTCCCTAAGACAAAGGATACAACTCATGTTAAAAGGTTAGTCACACTATCAATAGTAATTAAAAAAAATGGGGTTATACATAGCTACCAATATTCGAGCATTGTGTATGAAAGTGTATGGATGAGAAGTTCTTTTTAGTGTTCTTTAGAAAATCTAATTTTCCATATTACCTTGGAATTCATTGCTCAATCTTACATATGCACTCTGGGTTTGATTGTGTGAATGTCCTTTATGAATCAGTCGCTTTTCATAGTTAATGCAGTACCTTACTTATGTAAGCATGATCTTCTTAGTATTGCACATGCACATCATGTTCTATAATGGATTGTATTATCCTTACACCCGTCCCGAAGGGACTTGCATGAGTCTATACCTTATTATGCGTGATTGAGTGCCTGATTGCTTGATCTGTCTGTTCATATCATACTTCACTTCATCTTAATGCATCTTTAGGTTATACTTGTAAATAACAGGTTAAATAATCCCATTGTCAGTTGGTTTTTGTTCTTGACAATTGGGGGAGAATAACGTTCTCTTTAGCATAATACATTTTGTGCATAACTTAGTCTTACATTCTACATATCGTTTTAAATTTCAAATTTCAGTTCTAGATACATGTTCATAGTTTCACACATCTTCTTAGTTTTATACTTGCTCATATGTTTCACACCTTCCTTTCAATGGGAGGTTTATTGTGACGACCCGGATCCCGGATCTCGGATATACCCGATAGGACTACCGAGCAGACCTGATACAACTTGGAACCCGTGAAGCCTCCCAAGAGCTGTAAAGCTCCGAAGGGAAAAAGGATTATCGTGTAGTACATTGAAGCCCCAGAGATATAACAGTAAGCAATTAAATTTCATTAGATTGGTTTGATAAAGTAGCAGAAATAAAATTACTTTTTAATTAACAGTTACAAATTAACAATTATACCAGAGTCCAGTCCAATGGAAAGACAAGTACAATCCAACAGAAAGACAAACGTACACTGAGGTCGGGGGAAGCCCAACGCAGGTACCGCTGGCAACTACGAACTCGTCACACAAGGAACCGCAAGGAAGAAGAGAAGACCACACCTAAAAAGTAGGGGTGAGCCTCGTGTCACTGGCCCAGTAGGGGTCACGCGGATCCCCACTGAAAAATCACGCAATAACACGGAACAACTAAAACAGCAGCAGTAGTAGTAAAGCAGGAAAAAGCAGGAAACTACTACTAGAAAGCTGTAAAAGAAAAACTGGGAACGGAAGGAGTAGGAACAGCTAAAAGAAAAGGGAAGAGCCATACCGAGCAAAGCACGGCTGCCGAACTAACCTGGGCCTTCTAAGCTACTCCAACAGCAACAGAAAGGTGAACCCTGATCTCACAAAGTCAGGAGTTACTGATCTACTGACATAGCACAAGGCCATAGGCGAAGGCCTACGAAGACATGCAAAAGCCTAGAAAAGACCTGGACACACAACATACATGGACACACACGACTAGAACGTCGTGTATACGACACCGAGCTATCCTCAGCAAAGCCGAGAACGGGCTAACTTGAAAGGGGAAGCTGAACTTGGACGGAGCCATGGTCAGGCTTACTCGGAAGGGAAAAACAGACTCCGAGAAACACGAGAGTCACATGTCACGTGACGGAAGCACCTCACTAGAAGAACAGCCAGCTACATCCACTGACGTTTTATGCTGCGCCTACAAGTGTCTATCTACGATGCCTACAAGACGACAGAGACTAAGACATTGTCAGAACCAGAACCAGGAACTACAGTAACGAGTGGGTAGTCAGGGTCACGCCCGTCGGCGCAAGTCCAATGCCCCTGAGCACATGTGCACACACAGGCTTGTGCCTAGAGTAAGGCCTCTAGCTAGTTTTCCCCCCTAGTAGGACGCTACCTTTAAGAAGGGGCCCACGGAACTAGCTTAAAAATTGTGTCTTGGGAACTGCCCCGCCACATGGGCCGACACGCCGTAACGTGTCGTAAGGCTACGACTAGTGGAGGCTCACGAGACATAGAACTCTGAAACACAAGCGATGTAGTACTGACATGCAAGGAAGCACTGTCGTGTGTACTACAAAGACCCAGGGTAGCACAACCACTGCCAACAGACTCAGGATAGGGCAACTAGACCTGAAAACATAACGATGCTTGAGTCCCACGACTCAGGGTCAAGATCGTCGTGCGACGGCGGAGACATGCCGCCAATCGGTCTAATCCTAAGCCAGAGGAAATGACGCAACCGCGTAAAATGATACACGGAGACCTGAAGGATCACTAAGACCCTCGACACAATTAGACACACAGACCGAGGTGGGACAATACCTCAAGGCATCCAGAACCACTATCTCGAGCTATCAAGAATAGTCGGGACACACACAAGGTCTTATGTCAACCATTGGATCTTACCGGGTTGACCAGGACCTGACAATGACTTGGAAGCAATACAAAAATAAGCAGGCATGGCTACCTTATAACATGGTCATAGCCCTCATGCGATGTCAAGAGACATCCACGGGTCAGCGGGCAACCACAAAATCAAGCCAAGACCCTTAGAAATCAAAATCACGGAAAACAACACCCTGGGGATATGGCGGTTTACCTTTTGGCCGCTATATAGAAGAAGCGGTCGGGGGTAGGGCCGCTACACCCCAACAGGGACAAGACTCTGTCGGTTCTAGATTGGGCCGCTAGGGGACTATAGTGGTCAAGGATTAGGCCGCTAGGCCTAGTCGCCCTAAACCGACCTATCTAGTCAAACCACCAGTAGCAGTCTAGAGTAGATGCGCTACACAGACGTGGCGGTCTAAGAGTGAACTGCCACACAAACCGCCCTAAAACATTGACCTAAGTCAAGCGACATGTAGCGGCCTAAGAAAGGCGCACTACAACGAAGAAACGCATGAAGGTTGGGCCGCCAAGGCCAACCGACTTAAATTCTTAACTAGGTCTAAACCCACGGTAATGCGAATATCGAGGCAGAGCATAAACCGTCGAAACCATCCCTTTAAGACGGGAACTCGAGGGAGGCCACTCACATGCGGGGGAACCTCACCACACTCACACCGATACACGGTGACTCGATCGAGCGCAACACGAAGCCTGGGACACACATCCCTATGGGCACGCTAATCGAAGTAACACAGCACCTCCCAACACCCCAGAAACACGGACATGGAGCCCACAGGGTGTCCAGGACACTCGCGAGGCCATAGGTCGATCATTGGGTGTCAATCGGACCGACCAGGACTCAAACGAACAAAAACACAGGATTTTCAGTCGACCTGCACCCTGGGGTCGGTCGACCTGACAGGCTTGGTCGACCTGACAGGGTCGATCGATCGGCCCAGGTGGTCTGGTCGACCAGACCATCGGCTGGACCCGACACGGTCCGCGAACGCCCGCTGGTCGACCGGCACATCCGGTCTGGTCGACCGGTTACGACGGGAAACCGGCCGAACCGAGCCCTAACGCCCGATTCCTCGCCCCGTTCAATTCCGATCGAAGGGGAAAACAACCACAATCACAATATCGACCTTCCACACTCAGGAAGGGGTCAAAACAACGCACAAATGGCTTGAAACAAGCAATTCCACCGAATTGACCCTAAATGAGTCATCGAGGTTCCCGATCTCGTATCGGCCCCAAATGACAACCAATCGACACGAAAATAGCGGATCTGGAACGCTGACATTCCAGGGGTTTGATTGATACCAACTGATCTAAAAATCGTCGCCGTTTTCTGACGAACCCTACGAACACCCCAAAAGTATGATTTTCCTGAAACTGAACAAAACCCGCTCACACTCACACCGAACAACGTGAAATTGCAGGGAAAATGTAGAGGAGAAGTAGGTGATCCGTCTCCCTATCTCCACCGAAGAAACCGTGCACCGAGGTGACTAAACCACGCCGAAAACCACGTCGCGAGCTCGACCGTCAGCTTTGAATCCACCATTCGGGATCGCACCAGAAACGGTCTGATCCTCGCACCATCACGCTCCGGACCACTCCCACGGCATCTCCTCTACCTGCCCGAGCCTCCTCCTTCTGTAGCCGGAGCCGGGAGGGCGAGAGAAGAGAGAAAATGGGGGAGAGAGGAGTCATGGTGGCGAATGAAAGGGAGGAGAGAGGAAGAAGAAAGAAAAAGAATAAAAGGAAAATAAATTAGGAAATTTTCCTAATTTTCAAAAATTCGATAATTGGTCCAAAAATTGACTAATTCAAAAAAATACGTAAAAATAGTCGAAACGATCCTCGGGAAGAGTACAACACGACTGCGGCGTCTACGAGTCGATGAACTGAGAAATAAACTCACCGCAGGGTTCCGTAACTTGTACGAGAGAAAAATCCACACAGATCGTAAAACTCAACTTAGGACCCACAAAAGCGATCCGAAACTCTCCGAAGAAGATCCGAAAGATCCGATAAGAATCCAGGGTATTACAGCCTCCCCTCCTTCAAGAAAATTCATCCTCAAAATTTAAGGAACGAACAAGAAGAAGTAGGGAAGAACAACCCCAAGACACAACTTGAAACAACACAAATCTCGAAAAATACCATTCAGAGGAACACTTGTCAGACCATAATCACAAGCACAGGTTCTGGATCTCAAGGCAGACAGATCCATCGAACGAGCAGTCTGACACCTCCGAAACAAGGTAACGTCGCTTACGTCTCACAGGAAAGGAGACACGACCCTTGCCACGATGACATATATCGATAAAACAAAATGACAGACACAGCAAGCATCAGCTTAAACAAGGAAGCATAGTCCTCTCAGCTGACAGCTCGACATCATCGGCTCCAATGCCACGGGCAACCACGAGAGCCTGGCACACAGGACGCCAACGACAACACCGGACCACAAGCACAATCAAGTCAGTCCTCACTCAGATATTACATCTGATCGAGTCGCATGCTAACTCTATCTGGAAAGAAGAGTATAGCACAACTAACCGACAAGATCATGGTCCACACATTGCCAAGGCAGATTCACGGGGAAACAACGACAAAATGACAACATCAGCACTTACAGGATCCCAGTTGTCACGCCTCGAGCCTTTATTATAGCGAAAGACTAGCTCGAGGAACGTGAACAGTCGGCATGATAAGCCTCTTGCAAGCAAGAATTATCAGAGCGCAAGACAATCACACACATAGATGCAATTGCATAATATTTACTTAAACTTCAACTTTCATTTCATTATCAATCAAATATTCAAATACAATCACTAATTCAACTTTCTTCATCATACTAGACTCATGAAATAAGAAAATTATATAGACTCAATCTAAACAATGTAGACTTCCTAAATCTTCACTCATTCTTCATTCACTCTCAGATCTGCTACTTGAATATTCCGAATCCGAACCCGACTCACTTCCATCTCCTGAAAAGATTGGAAATAGGTAATGAGCACACTTACCCAGTAGGTATCTTCGGATCAACATGAAGGCACTATTAAAGTAATTAACATTTTAGCTCTAGAGGAATAAGGTAAATTCATGTGAATGCGATGAATCACAAGTATAACCGAGCAACAAGACGATCATGTAAGATAGAATGAGCAAGTATGAACAAGAATGTAGCATGGCTTTTCATGAACAAGAATGTAACGGGAATGTACTAGCAATACCACATAGTCATCATCCAAACATCTTTTGCTTATGAGCAAGTATTTGGTGAACTTCTGTAGAATATCATGTAACGAGTAAGAAAGTTATGTCATAGTAGATTTCCCCGTGGATTTCACTTATTTATAGAGAAAGTACTCCCAGCGCAATGTGACGCCAGCACCATCATACCCCATGGTTTACAGTATGTTTTCGACAATTAGTCGAGGGGACTAGCATAGAGCCCTTGAACACAATCAGTACTCGATCGCATCTTCAAGTATAAATCAAGCTATTTTCACGTTTCAAGCAATAAAATATGGCCAAGAATGTAACAAGTTCAATAAGTTCATGATAACAATAATCAACAAATGAACGCTTCAACTTAGGACATGAGAGATCAAGAATGATTTAAGACGATGTCATGCTCATGGAAATAATTCGGCAGCATAACGGTACATTTATTATCATTCATAATTTAAGTTAAGTATCTTTGACAATATGACAAATCCTAGACCATCAATACTCCATCTAGGAACTTTAGAATATCAACCCTTTGGTCAAATCTCGGGTTAAAGAATTTAGAACTGTGACGGTCTAATACTGGGACGTTACATGAACGTAACGGTCGAGAACTGGACCGTTAGAACAGGTTGAATCTAGAAACAAAGAAATTGGACTGAGCACAATGTGACGGTCGTACACCGGTCCATTAGGTAAGCCTGACGGGCTAGTGCAGGTCCATTATATTAACAAGACTTAGAACTTCGATTTGTGCTTTTCTAGACAAATGAGCTTTAATGGTACAACCAACTCGGCGTCCTAGTGGGAATCCCAGGCTCGCGGAGACTTATGGAGGCCTTGAAACAAGATTTCCTAGTCCATTGGAAGGAATATCCAATAGAGAGGTCCTCATGCTCAAGAATGTGATCCTATAGTGCAAGAGTGTAACTAAATGACATATACCGGGATATATGCCATGTACTTAAAGAAAATAACTCTATAGAGAAGAGAGAATGTGTAATGGTATAAAATCATGATAAAACTCATCAATATCTTTTCTAAATCAAGGTTTTAATACAAAACTATAGTGCTTTGTCATGAAATTAACATATGCTTTAAAAATAACTCTAAAGTATGCAAATTTCTAACATGAATCGATATTGGAACTTAAAACCATGAAAACAGGTTAAGATCTAATTAACTAGGCATACATATATATATTAATTGGACTGATCTTGATTCTGTCTTAAGTTGACAGAATGCAGTGTTGTGTGACGGACTAGTCTAGGCGCGTCACAGGAAGGTAACGGTCTAGATTAGGTCCGTCAGGTTTCACAGAACCCTTCAGTCGTTCACAGAGGGTGTGACGGTCAATGAAGGTCCGTTACACGTCCCTGGCGGTCTTACGATAGACCGTTAGGTCCTCTACTGACAGAAAATAGAAACTATAGAAATCTATGATTAAATCATAGCATGCTAACTACTCTAATCCTGTCAAAACGAGAAAAAGGGCTATCTAGATGCATAGGTAGTAATGAAATAACAAGAGATAGCTTTTTATCTTCAATTAGAGTTGAAGGCATGCATGAATGTATAGACTAATCCTAAAACATGAAATTCATGAAGTATAATGCATGAAATCCAAATAAACTAGAGGGCTTTTATCCCTAACAATGTGTTTTTGCCATTCATGAGATAACCTACCTCTTAACTGGGCTTTAAACATCTAATTTGAGTCTTCAAGGGTCGCCCTAGTTCTTCTCCTCCTGTGATTTTTCAGCAACTTTGCATTGCCCTATCTCTCCAATCACTTGACCTAAAGATGTGAAATTTAAAGGGTAAGAAGATGAAACTAAGAGGAACAAAAAGTTCTAAAGAACCATTCCCTAGTTACCTTGTTTGGGTGTCCTAATTCCTTGATCTTCAATGGTCCTTTGCTCTGATTTCTGGGCTACTATGACAGAATCAGTGACTTTAGAAGCCTTTATCTCCTTGGTTACTTGATCTCCTAACATGAAATTTTGAGGGTAGTTAGTCTAAAGTATTAGGAATGAAATACTCTAAAGAACTTACCTGAGATTCTATCTCCTTACCTTGATTCTTCACGAGCCAAAAGTAAGGGTCGCTCAGTTCAGAACTGGGTTCTATTTATAGAGTTTTGGCTAGGGTTCAAGGATTTGAACGATTTTAAAGTCCTTAATTGGCTAAAACCTAATCTCTAAGAGTCTTTAGCAATGTTATAAGTTCTCCCAAGTTGGTCTCTAGCCAAGAGAATCCCAAAGTTCCAATCTTTTTGTAACTTCTTCTTCTCACGGAATTGGCATGTTGTAACAGACTAGGTCTGGTCCGTTACATGGCGGTAACGGTCGCTCGATAGACTGTTACATCAACTGGGCGTGGACATTCACCTTAATTCAAACTCTTTGGTTAATTATCCACTAAATTATCCCTTTTAAAGTGTATTTATCCTTATATTTTGTGGATAACTTAAATAACCTTCTAGAATATGGGACAAACTTATTGGGCTTGGTCCTTAAACCTATTGGGCTATAACTACTAAAGCTAGGTTAATTATTTAGCCTAGTTGGGCCTTATAATCCCAATATCTATTTACTAAGCTTTATAAATGCCCAATAAATTCCAAATATTTTCCAGAAAATGCCTAATTCAATCTAGAAATTATTTATATAACTTCGGGTCACTACACTCTCCCCCACTTAGAAGAATTTGACCTCCAAATTCAATACACGAATTTATGGAGAGTGTACTTACAATCAAATAATTCTGGGAATCTTCTACGCATAGATTCTTCCGTCTCCCATGTTGCTTCGTATGGCCATTGCTTCGTCCATTGGACTTGGACCATAGGAATAGTTTTATTCCTTAGTTGACGCACTTCTCGTTCCAGAATCCTGACCGGTTTCTGCTCGTATGTCATGTCCTTTTGGATCTCTAGATTATCATAAGTAATGACATGATGAGGATCATATACATATTTCTTCAACATAGAGACGTGAAATACGTCATGAACTCCTGCCAACTGTAGAGGTAATGCTAATCTATAAGCCACTTCACCGACCATTTCAAGAATTTCAAATGGGCCAATGAACCTTGGAGTTAGCTTTCCATACCAAATCTTTGAATACCACGGCCTGGAGAAACTTTCAGATATACATGATCTCCCACCTGAAACTCCAAGTCACGTCTTCGATTGTCAGCATAAGATTTATGCCTATCTTGCGCCATCTTCATTCTTTCTTGAATGAGCTTGATCTTCTCTGTAGAATCCCTAATAATGTCGGGGCTTAGGAATTGCTTTTCCCCTATCTCACTCCAACATATTGGTGATCTACAACTTTTTCCATATAAAGCTTCAAAGGGTGCCATATGTATGCTGGCCTGATAACTGTTGTTATATGCAAATTCTACCAGAGGCGAGTGATCATGCCAACTTCCTCTAAAATCAATAGCACAAGCCATGAGCATATCTTCTACTACCTGATTTATTCTTTCAGTCTGACCATCAGTTTGTGGGTGAAATGATGTGCTAAAATTCAATCTAGTCCCTAGTGAATGTTGTAGGCCCTTCCAGAACTATGATGTGAATCGAGGATCTCTATCAGATATAATAGTGACAGGAACACCATGTAATTTGACAATTTCCGTTATGTATAATGCTGCTAGAATATCCACAGACCATCGACTTTTTATGGGTAGAAAATGTGCAGACTTAGTCAATCGGTATATGATTACCCATATACCATCGTGTCCTCCTCTGGTCTTAGGTAAACCCATGATGAGATCCATTTTTATACTCTCCCATTTCCATTCGAGAATATTCAAGGGATGTAATTTACCTGCGAGTCTAAAATGCTCTGCTTTTACTTGTTGGCAGGTGAGACAGCGGGACACAAAATCAGCTATTTCTCTCTTCATATTGGGCCACCAGAAATTTCTTTTGAGATCTTAATACATTTTGGTACTATCAGGATGAATGGTGTACTTGGACTTATGTGCTTCTTCTAGGATCAGTTTCTTCGTATCCTCATGATCTGGCACACACACTCGACCCTTAAATAGCAATCTTCCGTCATTAGAAACAGAGAAATCCGACCTTTGTTCAATATTGGCTTTAATCTCCAGTAATACGAGATCATCATTTTGCATCTTGACTAGATCCTTTATCAATGTAGGTTGAGCTCGGATTGTAGTGCCCCAAAATTTATATAAATAATTTCTGGATTTCTTTATATATAGAATTTTTTTGGAAATTATTAGGAATTTATAAAGGCCAAAATAGATTAATAATTGAATTAATATTTGGATTATAAGGCCCAATTATGTTAAATAACTAGTCTAGCCTATTTAATATGAAACCCAATAGGTTTATGGACCAAGCCCATTAAGTTTGACCCACATTCTAGAAGGATATTTATCCTATTAACGAATTTTAAGGATAAATACCATTTTTATAGATAATTATATGGATAAGCGAACAAAAGAGTTTAAATTTTATTGAATTCTGCGCACATGGGATGTAGCGGTCTATCGTGCGACCACCACAGGCATGTAACGCGCCAAGCTTAGACCGTTACGCTCTGTAAGATCCGTGAATGGAAGAACAAGTAAAAAGATTAGATTTTTACTAGTTTATCTCTTAGGTATCGAGATGGGAAGACTAGTAGAGGTGTTAAAGTCTCTTAGAAGTCGATCTAAGCTTTAACAAGGACTCTAGAATCGATCTAATCCTCAAACCCTAGCCAAAACCCTATAAATAGGACCTAGTTTTGACCTGCGTGACCCCTACTTTGGCTCCCATGGAATCAAGGTAAGGAGTCATAATTTCGGGTAAGTTCTTTAGAACTTTTTGTTTATAATACTTTAGACTAATAGCTCTCAAAATTTCGTGCTAGGAGATCAACTACACAAGAAGTTAGAAGCTTCCAAAGTTGCTGGTACGACTATAGCAACCCAGGAATCTGAGCAAAGGTCCACTGAAGATCAGGAAATTAGATCATCAAAACGAAGTATTTAGGGTTTGATTCTTTAGAACTTTTTGTTCCCCTTAGTTTCATCTTCTTACCCTCAAAATTTCACGTCCTTAGGTCAAGAGGTTGAGGAGTTAGAGCGACGTGAAGTTGCTGAAAATTCATAAGAAGGGAAGGATTAGGGTGTGTCTTGCAGTCCCAAATTGGAAGATTAAAGCCCAGAAAAGAGATAGGTAATCTCATGAATGGCAAGAACATCATGTTAGGGATAAAAGACCTCTAATTTTGATTGATTTCATGCATTCTAGACCATGAATTCATGTTTTAGTTTGACCTATGCATACATGCATGTCTTGAGCCTTAATCAAAGATAAAAGATATTATCTTGTTCAAATCACTGCAACCTATGCATTTTGATAGCCTCTATATTTTGTTTCTCATGACTGGAATAGTCTAAGTATTTTGACTTCCATCCATGACATATTTTCAGTCTTTTATCTTATATATCTTGGCAGCAGAAGCTCTGACGGATTAAGGTAAGACCGTCACATGATTGTAACAGCCTTACGATCAGCTGTCACTCCCTCGGTTATTTTTAAATTTATCTGTTGTCTCTGACGAACCAAGGTCAGTGCGTCACAAAACTGTAACGGCCCCACGATAAACCGTCACAGATGTATAACGCGCCTTTATTAGACCGTCAGAGTGATGTTTTCTCTCAACCAAGACAGGACTGAGGACAGTCAAACTTACTTATAAAGAAGCCTAGTTATCTAAGTTTTGACCTGTTTTCATGACCTTGAGTTTATTAATTGATTCTTGATAGGAAATAGCATGTTTAAAGTATCTTGAGTTATTTTAAGTTATGCTAATTTCATTGCCTAAATTCTATAGTTTTGAATTTAAACTATGATTTTCAGTATTGTATTGACGAAGTTTTATCATGGTTTCACATCGTTACACATTCTTTCTCTTTTATAGAGTCATTTCTTTAAGTACATGGCATATAATCTGGTATATGACCATTAGTTCACACTTTGCACTATAGGAACATATTCTTGAACTTAAGGATCTCTCTATTGTATATTCCTTCCAATGGACTAAGAAATCTTGTTTCAAGGCCTTCGTAATTCTCCGCGAGCTTGGGATTCCCACTAGGACGCCGACTTGGTTGTACCATGAAAGCCCAATTATTAGAAAGCACTATAGAAGTTTCCGGTTCTAGATATGTAACGGATCCATATTAGACCGTCATGCTCATCTAACGGCCTAATAGTTGACCGTCACATTTACTGAGTCCGTTTTATTATTTCTGGATTCAGTCGTTCTAACGGATCAATGATAGACCGTCACGATCATGTAACGGCCCATTGATTGACCGTTACAATTCTTGAGTGTTTTAACCCAAGGTTTGACCTAAGGGTTGATATTCTAAAGTCCCTAGATGGATTATTGATGGTCTAGGACCTGTCATATTGTTCAAAGATACTTAATCTTAAAAGTTAAGAAATGAACCGTTATGTTGCCGATTTATTTCCATAAGCATATCCTTGTTTTAAGTCATTCTTGACTCGCATTTCTTCATTGAAGCATTCATTCGTTAAACTATTGTTATCATGAACTTATTTGAACTTGCTATATTATTAGCCATACTTTATTGCTTGAAACATGGAAGTAGCTTGATTTATACTTGAAGATGCGATCGAGCACTGATTGTCTTCAAGGGCTCTATGCTAGTCCCCTCGGCTGATTGTCAGAAACATACTATTATAAGCTATGGGGTATGATGCTACTGCGTCGCATTATGCTGGGAGTACTTTCTCAATAAATAAGTGAAGATCCACCGGCATCATGAAAATACTTGTACATGACTTTCTTACTTGATACATGATATTCCACAGAAATTCACCAAATACTTGCTCATAAGCAAAAGATGTTTGGGTGATGACTACGTGATATTACTAGTACATTCTCGTTACATTCTTGTTCACGAAGGGCCATATCATGTTATTGTTACATTCTTGATAGTTCATACTTGCTCATTCCATCTTACATGATCATCGTGTTACTTTGGTTTAATCGCATGATTGATCGCATTCGCATAATTTTACCTTATTTCTTTAGAGCTAAAATGCTAATTACTTAAACATTGTTAATCATGTTGATGCGAAGATACCTACTGGGCAAGTGTGCTCATTACCTATTTCTAATCTTTTCAGGAGATGGAAGTGAGTCGGAATCGGATCCGGAATATTCAAATAGCGGGTCCGAGAGTGAATGGAGAATGAGTGAAGACTTAGGAAGTCTACATTGTTTAGATTTGGTCTATGTAATTTTCTTATTTCTTGAGTCTAGTATGATGAAGAAAGTTAAATTAGTGATTGTATTTGAATATTTGATTGGTAATGAAATGAAAGTTGAAGCTTGAGTAAATATTGTGCAATTACATTTTTGTGTGTGATTGTCTTGCGCTCTGATCGTTCTTGCTTGCAAGAGGTTTACCATACCAACTGTTCACGTTCCTCGAGCTAGTCTTCCACTGTAATAAAAGGCTCAGGGCGTGACACGGATATTAGCCATGAAACAATCCTCTTCCTTTATGTCAATATCTAAGTTCATCTGAGCAAATTGAGGAATAAGATTAGTCATACTAATCATAAGACATGATAACATTCCCAGGTTTTCTGCTGAGTGCATCTGCTACCACATTAGCATTGCCAGGATGATATTGAATAGCAAAATCAAAGACCTTGAGATATTCTAACCATCTCCTCTCCCTCATATTTAGCTCTTTTTGAGAGAATAAGCATTTCAAGCTTTTGTGGTCTAAGTAGACCGTGAACTTCTCTCCATAGAGATAATGACGTCAAATTTTTAAGGCTAAAATAACAACTGTTAGTTCTAAATCATGCACGGGATAATTTTCCTCATGACGTTTCAATTGTCTTGAAGAATAACAGATTACCTTTCCATTTTACATAAGGATGCACCCTAAGCCAATGCTAGATGCATCCGTATATACTTCAAATCCACCACCTTCCACCGGTAGTGCTAAAATAGGAGCCGTAGTAAAGTGATTCTTAAGAATTTGAAAACTCTTTTCATATTCCTATGTCTAGACAAAATGATTTTCTTTTCTTATGAGTCTAGTTAAAGGAACTGCAATTTTTGAGAAGTCCTCGATGAACCTCCTATAATAACCAGCTAGGCCAAGAAAGCTTCCTATTTCTGATACAGTCGTTGGCCAGCTCCAATTTCTGACAGCTTCGACTTTCGAATGATCCACAGCAATACCTTCTTTTGAAATAATGTAGCCGAGGAATGAAACTTCCTTGAGCCAGAATTCACACTTGTTAAGCTTGGCATAAAGTTTATGTTCTCTAAGTGTTTGCAAGGCTATCCTCAAATGTTCTTCATGTTCCTCTTTTATCTTGGAATATATGAAGATATCATCAATGAAGACGACGATGAACTGGTCCAGATATGGTTAAAAAATACTGTTCATAAGTTGAAAAAATGCTGCTAGGGCATTTGTTAACCCAAACGGCATTACCACGAATTCATAGTGGCCATAACGACTTCGAAAGGTCGATTTATAAATATCTTTTTCTTTAATTCTAAGCTGATGATAACCTGATCTGAGGTCTATTTTGGAGAAATACACTGCTCCCGAAAGCTGATCGAAGAGCTCATCAATACGCGGCAACGGATACTTATTTTTGATTGTAAGTTGATTCAGTCACTGGTAGTCTATACATAACCTGAGAGAGCCATCCTTCTTCTTGACAAAAAGAACCGGTGCACCCCAGGGGGATGTGCTAGGTCTAATGAAGCCCTTATCTAGTAGTTCCTGCAACTGCCTCTTTAGTTCCTTAAGTCTCGTGGGGGACATCCTATAAGGGGCTATAGAAACAAGTGCTGGTCCTGGAATGAGTCAATAGTGAAGTTCACTTCCCTCTCGGGTGGTAAACTGGGTAATTCAGATGGGAATACATCTGGGAACTCACTTACAATAGGAATGTTTGCTAGGATGATTTTCTTGGATTCGGTAACCATCACAGAAGCAAGAAAAGCTTCACATCCTTGCGAGATAAGTTTGCAAGCGTGAAGAGAAGATATGATAGTGGGATGTTTCCTATACTTGATGCCATGGAAGGAAAATCTAGAAAAACCTTGTTTTCGAAATGATATAATCCTATTTCGGCAGTTAATATCAGCATCATGATCTATAAGCCAATCTACCCCTAAAATGGCATCGTACCCTTTCATGTCAAGGCATACTAGGTTTGCGGGGAGCTTGTGGCCTTCTACACTTACTTCACTATCAGGATAATATTTGGTAAGTTTTGTTCCAGAACCTAAGGGTGTGGTTATAGCAAGATCTCAAGGTAGAGGAACTGATGCAATTTGTAATGTTTTGGCAAACGTAGTGGAGATAAAATAATGAGAGGCACCAATATCAAATAGAACAAATGTAGGATGAGAATAAAATTGAAGAGTACCTTCCATAAGCCCACCATCCCTGGGCGCTTCCTTTTCTTCTAGAACGGCATTGAGGCGAGCCTGCCTCCTGCGTCAACCACCAGATAACTGATCCTTCATAAGGGGACAATCCGGCATGCGATGCTCCCTGCTTCCACAATGTAAACAAATGCCGAGGCGCTTCCAGCACTCTTCAGCCGAATGGCCAAGCTTTTTGAAAAAAGTGCAAGCCGCCATGACTTGCTTCTCCTCCTCCTTAATCTTCTTATTTTTCTAAGAACTTTCACCGTTCCCGCTGTTGGACCATTTCTTACTATCACAGCTTTTGTGAGCCTCCATGATACTAAACTTTTCTTTCTTATAACACCGATCAGATCGTCGGCTGCACTCTTCTCCATTTCCTTTCAATTTCTCGACCTTTTCTAAGGTCCTTTCACATAAGTATGCCCGTTGAACCATCTTCGCATAAGTACGGATGTTTTGGGTCCCGAGCTGCTGAATGAAACCGGGTCGTAACCCGTCCATAAACCGATTAGCCTTTAATAGATCGGTACTGATTAAATACGGTGCATAAGGTGCTAGTCTTGAGAATTGAAGTTCATACTCCGCAACTGTCATCATTCCTTGTCGAAGGGAGGCGAACTCCATAGCCTTTCTTTCTTTCACATGCTCAGAAAAGTACTTAGCACAGAACAAAGTGAGAAAACCATCCCATGTATGAGGTGCATCGGCTGGAGGTGCCGAAACCGACTTCCACCATGTACGGGCATCCTTGTTGAGTTAGAAAGTTGTAAGACGCACCTTCTCTTGATCGGTGCATTGGATGACGTCAAATATACGGTTCATCTCGTCAATCCAGTTCTCTGCTTCATCCGGATTAGAAGAACAATAGAAACGCGGAGGGTTTAAACTTCAGAAATTGCGATGTATGTCGCCAGCCCTTGCCCTTGTGCCTACTTGGGCCATAGTTTGCAATGTCTGAGTAAGGCAGGCAACTGTTTATTGCATGCCATTCCAATCTACGCGATGAGCCATTTGTAAAATAAGGTACTTGAGAGAAATATAACAACTTGTTATTTCTCGTGGAATTGGAAGAAAATTAATCTTAAAGCTAATTAACTATCTTATCCCCGGCTCTACCCAATTCTCACATGGGTATGGGAAATTTTTCTTAGTAGGGGTCCTTAAACCTTGGACTTATCCTATGACATGATTCTTCTCCCTAAGTCCTGAGACTTAGGCTCTGATACCAACTTAACTGTCATGCCCCGAGCCTTTATTACAGCGGAGACTAGCTCGAGAAACGTGAACAGCCGGCATGGTAAGCCTCTTGCAAGCAAGAACGATCAGAACGTAAGACAATCACACACATAAATGTAATTGCACAATATTTACTTAAACTTAAACTTTCATTTCAGTATCAATCAAATATTCAAATACAATCACTAATTCAACTTTATTCATCATACTAGACTCAAGAAATAATAAAATTACATAGACTCAATCTAAACAATGTAGACTTCCTAAGTCTTCACTCATTCTTCATTCACTCTCGGATCCGCTACTTGAATATTTTGAATCCGAACCCGACTCACTTCCATCTCCTGAAAAGATTGGAAATAGGTAATGAGCACACTTGCCCAGTAGGCATCTTCGCATCAACATGAAGGCACTGTTAAAGTAATTAACATTTTAGCTCTAGAGGAATAAGGTAAAATCATGCGAATGCGATGAATCACAAGTATAACCGAGCAACAAGACGATCATGTAAGATAGAAAGAGCAAGTATGAACAAGAATGTAGCATGTCCTTTCATGAACAAGAATGTAACGAGAATGTACTAGCAATACCACATAGTCATCATCCAAACATCTTTTGCTTATGAGCAAGTATTTGGTGAACTTCTGTGGAATATCATGTAACAAGCAAGAAAGTCATGTCATAGTAGATTTCCGCGTGGATTTCACTTATTTATAGAGAAAGTACTCCCAGCGCAATGCGACGCCAGTACCATCATACCCCATGGTTTACAGTATGTTTCCGACAATCAGCCGAGGGGACTAGCATAGAGTCCTTGAACACAATCAGTACTCGATCGCATCTTCAAGTATAAATCAAGCTATTTCCACGTTTCAAGCAATAAAATATGGCAAAGAATGTAACAAGTTCATGATAACAATAATCAACAAATGAACACTTCAACTTAGGACATGAGAGATCAATAATGATTTAAGACGATGTCATGCTCATGGAAATAATTCGGTAGCATAACAGTACATTTATTAGCATTTATAATTTAAGTTAAGTATCTTTGACAATATGACAAATCCTAGACCATCAATACTCCATCTAGAACTTTAGAATATCAACCCTTTGGTCAAATCTCGGGTTAAAGAATTTAGAACTGTGACGGTCTAATACTGGGACGTTACATGAACGTAACGGTCGAGAACTGGACCGTTAGAACAGGTTGAATCTAGAAACAAAGAAATTAGACTGAGCACAATGTGACGGTCATACACCAGTCCGTTAGGTATGCCTGACGGGCTAGTGCAGGTCCGTTATATTAACAAGTCTTAGAACTTCGATTTGTGCTTTTCTAGACAAATGGGCTTTAATGGTACAACCAACTCGGCGTCCTAGTGGGAATCCCAGGCTCGCGGAGACTTACGGAGGCCTTGAAACAAGATTTCCTAGTCCATTGGAAGGAATATCTAATAGAGAGGTCCTCATGTTCAAGAATGTGTTCCTATAGTGCAAGAGTGTAACTAAATGACATATACCAGGATATATGCCATGTACTTAAAGAAAATAACTCCATAGTTAAGAGAGAATGTGTAACAGTATAAAATCAGGATAAAACTCATCAATATCTTTTCTAAATCAAGGTTTTAATACAAAACTATAGTGCTTTGGCATGAAATTAACATATGCTTTAAAAATAACTCTAAAGTATGCAAATTTCTAACATGAATCAATATTGGAACTTAAAACCATGAAAACAGGTTAAGATCTAATTAACTAGGATTACATATATATATTAATTGGACTGATCTTGATTCTATCTTAAGTTGACAGAATGCAGTGTTGTGTGACGGACTAGTCTAGGCGCGTCATAGGAAGGTAACGGTCTAGATTAGGTCCGTCAGGTTTCACAGAACCCTTCAGTCGTTCACAGAGGGTGTGACGGTCAATGAAGGTCCGTTACACGTCCCTGGCGGTCTTATGATAGACCGTTATGTCCTCTACTGACAGAAAATAGAAACTATAGAAATCTATGATTAAATCATAGCATGCTAACTACTCTAATCATGTCAAAACGAGAAAAATGGCTATCTAGATGCATAGGTAGTAATGAAATAACAAGAGATAGCTTTTTATCTTCAATTAGAGTTGAAGGCATGCATGAATGTATAGACTAATCCTAAAACATGAAATTCATGAAGTATAATGCATGAAATCCAAATAAACTAGAGGGCTTTTATCCCTAACAATGTGTTTTTACCATTCATGAGATAACCTACCTCTTAACTGGGCTTTAAACATCTAATTTGAGTCTTCAAGGGTCGCCCTAGTTCTTCTCCTCCTATGATTTTTCAGTAACTTCACGTTGCCCTATCTCTCCAATCACTTGACCTAAAGATGTGAAATTTAAAGGGTAAGAAGATGAAACTAAGAGGAACAAAAAGTTCTAAAGAACCATTCCCTAGTTACCTTGTTTGGGTGTCCTAATTCCTTGATCTTCAATGGTCCTTTGCTCTGATTTCTGGGCTGCTATGACAGAATCAGTGACTTTAGAAGCCTTTATCTCCTTGGTTACTTGATCTCCTAACATGAAATTTTGAGGGTAGTTAGTCTAAAGTATTAGGAATGAAATACTCTAAAGAACTTACCTGAGATTCTATCTCCTTACCTTGATTCTTCACGAGCCAAAAGTAAGGGTCGCTCAGTTCAGAACTGGGTTCTATTTATAGAGTTTTGGCTAGGGTTCAAGGATTTGAATGATTTTAAAGTCCTTAATTGGCTAAAACCTAATCTCTAAGAGTCTTTAGCAATGTTATAAGTTCTCCCAAGTTGGTCTCTAGCCAAGAGAATCCCAAAGTTCCAATCTTTTTGTAACTTCTTCTTCTCACGGAATTGGCATGTTGTAACAGACTAGGTCTGGTCCGTTACATGGCGGTAACGGTCGCTCGATAGACTGTTACATCAACTGGGCGTGGACATTCACCTTAATTCAAACTCTTTGGTTAATTATCCACTAAATTATCCCTTTTAAAGTGTATTTATCCCTATATTTTGTGGATAACTTAAATAACCTTCTAGAATATGGGACAAACTTATTGGGCTTGGTCCTTAAACCTATTGGGCTATAACTACTAAAGCTAGGTTAATTATTTAGCCTAGTTGGGCCTTATAATCCCAATATCTATTTACTAAGCTTTATAAATGCCCAATAAATTCCAAATATTTTCCAGAAAATGCCTAATTCAATCTAGAAATTATTTATATAACTTCGGGTCACTACACTCTCCCCCACTTAGAAGAATTTGACCCCCAAATTCAATACATGAATTTATGGAGAGTGTACTTACAATCAAATAATTCTGGGAATCTTCTACGCATAGATTCTTCCATCTCCCATGTTGCTTCATATGGCCATTGCTTCGTCCATTGGACTTGGACCATAGGAATAGTTTTATTCCTTAGTTGACGCACTTCTCATTCCAGAATCCTGACCGGTTTCTGCTCGTATGTCAGGTACTTTTGGATCTCTAGATTATCATATGTAATGACATGATGAGGATCATATACATATTTCTTCAACATAGAGACGTGAAATACGTCATGAACTCCTGCCAACTTTAGAGGTAATGCCAATCTATAAGCCACTTCACCGACCATTTCAAGAATTTCAAATGGGCCAATGAACCTTGGAGTTAGCTTTCCTTCAATGCCAAATCTTTGAATACCACGGCCTGGAGAAACTTTCAGATATACATGATCTCCCACCTGAAACTCCAAGTCGCATCTTCGATTGTCAGCATAAGATTTCTGCCTATCTTGCGCCATCTTCATTCTTTCTTGACTGAGCTTGATCTTCTCTGTAGAATCCCTAATAATGTCGGGGCCTAGGAATTGCTTTTCCCATATCTCACTCCAACATATTGGTGATCTACAACTTTTTCCATATAAAGCTTCAAAGGGTGCCATCTGTATGCTGGCCTGATAACTGTTGTTATATGCAAATTCTACCAGAGGCGAGTGATCATGCCAACTTCCTCTAAAATCAATAGCACAAGCCATGAGCATATCTTCTACTACCTGATTTATTCTTTCAGTCTGACCATCAGTTTGTGCATGAAATGCTGTGCTAAAATTCAATCTAGTCCCTAGTGAATGTTGTAGGCCCTTCCAGAACTGTGATGTGAATCAAAGATCTCTATCAGATATAATAGTGACAGGAACACCATGTAATTTGACAATTTCCCTTATGTATAATGCTGCCAGAATATTCACAAACCATCGACTTTTTATGGGTAAAAAATGTGCAGACTTAGTCAATCGGTATATGATTACCCATATACCATCGTGTCCTCCTCTGGTCTTAGGTAAACCCATGATGAAATCCATTTTTATACTCTCCCATTTCCATTCGAGAATATTCAAGGGATGTAATTTACCTGCGGGTCTAAAATGCTCTGCTTTTACTTGTTGGCAGGTGAGACAGCGGGACACAAAATCAGCAATTTCTCTCTTCATATTGGGCCACCAGAAATTTCTTTTGAGATCTTGATACATTTTGGTACTATCAGGATGAATGGTGTACTTGGTCTTATGTGCTTCTTCTAGGATCAGTTTCTTCGTATCCTCATGATTTGGCACACACACTCGGCCCTTAAATAGCAATCTTCCGTCATTAGAAATAGAGAAATCTGACCTTTGTTCAATATTGGCTTTAATCTCCCGTAATACGAGATCATCATTTTGCAGCTTGACTAGATCCTTTATCAATGTAGGTTGAGCTCGGATTGTAGTGCCCCAAAATTTATATAAATAATTTCTGGATTTCTTTACATATAGAATTTTTCTGGAAATTATTAGGAATTTATAAAGGCCAAAATAGATTAATAATTGAATTAATATTTGGATTATAAGGCCCAATTATGTTAAATAACTAGTCTAGCCTATTTAATTGAAACCCAATAGGTTTATGGACCAAGCCCATTAAGTTTGACCCACATTCTAGAATGATATTTATCCTATTAACGATTTTAAGGATAAATACCATTTTTATAGATAATTATATGGATAAATGAATAAAAGAGTTTGAATTTTATTGAATTCTGCGCACATGGGATGTAGCGGTCTATCGTGCGACTACCACATGCATGTAACGCGCCAAGCTTAGACCGTTACGCTCTGTAAGATCCGTGAATGGAAGAATAAGTAAAAAGATTAGATTTTTACTAGTTTATCTCTTAGGTATCGAGATGGGAAGACTTGTAAAGGTGTTAAAGACTGTTAGAAGTCGATCTAAGCTTTAACAAGGACTCTAGAATTGATCTAATCCTCAAACCCTAGCCAAAACCCTATAAATAGGACCTAATTTTGACCTGCATGACCCCTACTTTGGCTCCCATGGAATCAAGGTAAGGAGTCATAATTTCGGGTAAGTTTTTTAGAACTTTTTGTTTATAATACTTTAGATTAATAGCTCTTAAAATTTCGTGCTATGAGATCAACTACACAAGAAGTTAGAAGCTTCCAAAGTTGCTGGTATGACCTTAGCAACCCAGGAATCTGAGCAAAGGTCCACTGAAGATCAGGAAATTAGATCATCAAAACGAAGTATTTAGGGTTTGATTCTTTAGAACTTTTTGTTCCCCTTAGTTTCATCTTCTTACCCTCAAAATTTCACGTCCTTAGGTCAAGAGGTTGAGGAGTTAGAGCGACGTGAAGTTGCTGAAAATTCACAAGAAGGGAAGGATTAGGGCATGTCTTGCAGTCCCAAATTGGAAGATTAAAGCCCAGAAAAGAGATAGGTCATCTCATGAATGGTAAGAACATCATGTTAGGGATAAAAGACCTCTAATTTTGATTGATTTCATGCATTCTAGACCATGAATTCATGTTTTAGTTTGACCTATGCATACATGCATGTGTTGAGCCTTAATCAAAGATAAAAGATATTATCTTGTTCAAATCACTGCAACCTATGCATTTTGATAGCCTCTATATTTTGTTTCTCATGACTAGAATAGTCTAAGTATTTTGACTTCCAGCCATGACATATTTTCAGTCTTTTATATTATATATCTTGTCAGCAGAAGCTCTGACAGATTAAGGTAAGACCGTCACATGATTGTAACAGCCTTACGATCAGCCGTCACACCCTCGGTTATTTATAAATTTATCTGTTATCTCTGACGAACCAAGGTCAGTGCGTCACAAAACTGTAACAGCCCCACGATAAACCATCACAGATGTATAACGCGCTTGTATTAGACCGTCAGAGTGATGTTTTCTCTCAACCAAGACAGGACTGAGGACAGTCAAACTTACTTATAAATAAGCCTAGTTATCTAAGTTTTGACCTATTTTCATGACCTTGAGTTTATTAATTGATTCTTGATAGGAAATAGCATGTTTAAAGCATCTTGGGTTATTTTAAGTTATGCTAATTTCATTGCCTAAATTCTATAGTTTTGAATTTAAACTATGATTTTCAGTATTGTATTGACGAAGTTTTATCATGGTTTCACATCGTTACACATTCTTTCTCTTTTATAGAGTCATTTCTTTAAGTACATGGCATATAATCTGGTATATGACCATTAGTTCACACTTTGCACTATAGGAACATATTCTTGAACTTAAGGATCTCTCTATTGGATATGCCTTCCAATGGACTAGGAAATCTTGTTTCAAGGCCTTCGTAATTCTCCGCGAGCTTGGGATTCCCACTAGGACGCCGACTTGGTTGTACCATGAAAGCCCAATTATTAGAAAGCACTATCAAAGTTTCTGGTTCTAGATATGTAACGGATCCATATTAGACCGTCATGCTCATCTAACGGCCTAATAGTTGACCGTCACATTTACTGAGTCCATTTTATTATTTCTAGATTCAGTCGTTCTAACAGATCAATGATAGACCGTCACGATCATGTAACGGCCCATTGATTGACCGTTACAGTTCTTGAGTGTTTTAACCCGAGGTTTGACCTAAGGGTTGATATTCTAAAGTCCCTAGATGGATTATTGATGGTCTAGGACTTGTCATATTGTTCAAAGATACTTAATCTTAAAAGTTAAGAAATGAACCGTTATGTTGCCGATTTATTTCCATAAGCATATCCTTGTTTTAAGTCATTCTTGACTCGCATTTCTTCATTGAAGCATTCATTCGTTAAACTATTGTTATCATGAACTTATTTGAACTTGCTATATTATTAGCCATACTTTATTGCTTGAAACGTGGAAGTAGCTTGATTTATACTTGAAGATGCGATCGAGCTCTGATTGTCTTCAAGGGCTCTATGCTAGTCCCCTCGGCTGATTGTCAGAAACATACTATTATAAACTATGGGGTATGATGCTACTGCGTCGCATTATGCTGGGAGTACTTTCTCTATAAATAAGTGAAGATCCACGGGCATCATGAAAATACTTGTACATGACTTTCTTGCTTGATACATGATATTCCACAGAAATCCACCAAATACTTGCTCATAAGCAAAAGATGTTTGGGTGATGACTACGTGGTATTGCTAGTACATTCTCGTTACATTCTTGTTCACGAAGGGCCATATAATGTTCTTGTTAGATTCTTGATAGTTCATACTTGCTCATTCCATCTTACATGATCATCGTGTTACTTTGGTTTAATCGCATGATTGATCGCATTCGCATGATTTTACCTTATTTCTTTAGAGCTAAAATGCTAATTATTTAAACATTGTTAATCATGTTGATGCAAAGATACCTACTGGGCAAGTGTGCTCATTACCTATTTCTAATCTTTTCAGGAGATGGAAGTGAGTCGGGATCGGATTCGGAATACTCAAATAGCGGGTCCGAGAGTGAATGGAGAATGAGTGAAGACTTAGGAAGTCTACATTGTTTAGATTGAGTCTATGTAATTTTCTTATTTCTTGAGTCTAGTATGAGGAAGAAAGTTAAATTAGTGATTGTATTTGAATATTTGATTGGTAATGAAATGAAATTTGAAGCTTGAGTAAATATTATGCAATTACATTTATGTGTGTGATTGTCTTGCGCTCTGATCGTTCTTGCTTGCAAGAGGCTTACCATACCAACTGTTCACGTTCCTCGAGCTAGTCTTCCACTGTATGAAAAGGCTCGGGGTGTGACACGGATATTAGCCATGAAACAATCCTCTTCCTTTATGTCAATATCTAAGTTCATCTGAGCAAATTGAGGAATAAGATTAGTCATATTAATCATAAGACATGATAACATTCCCAGGTTTTCTGCTGAGTGCATCTGCTACCGCATTAGCCATGCCAGGATGATATTGAATAGTAAAATCAAAGTTCTTGAGATATTCTAACCATCTCATCTGCCTCATATTTAGCTCTTTTTGAGAGAATAAGTATTTCAAGCTTTTGTGATCTAAGTAGACCGTGAACTTCTCTCCATAGAGATAATGGAGCCAAATTTTTAAGGCGAAAATAACAGTTGTTAGTTCTAAATCTTGCACGGGATAATTTTCCTCGTGACGTTTCAATTGTCTTGAAGAATAACAGATTACCTTTCCATTTTGCATAAGGATGCACCCTAAGCCAATGCTAGATGCATCCGTATATACTTCAAATTCAGCACCTTCCACCGGTAGTGCTAAAATAGGAGCTGTAGTAAAGTGATTCTTAAAAATTTGAAAACTCTTTTCATATTCCTATGTCCAGACAAAATAATTTTCTTTTCTTATGAGTCTAGTTAAAGGAACTACAATTTTTGAGAAGTCCTCGATGAACCTCCTATAATAACTAGCTAGACCAAGAAAGCTTCATACTTCTGATACAGTCGTTGGCCGGCTCCAATTTCTGACAGTTTCGACTTTCGAAGGATCCACAGCAATACCTTCTTTTGAAATAATGTAGCCGAGGAATGAAACTTCCTTGAGCCAGAATTCACACTTGTTAAGATTGGCATAAAGTTTATGTTCTCTAAGTGTTTGCAAGGCTATCCTCAAATGTTCTTCATGTTCCCCTTTTGTCTTGGAATATATGAAGATATCATCAATGAAGACGACGATGAACTGGTCCAGATATGGTTAAAAAATACTGTTCATAAGTTGCAAAAATGCTGCTGGGGCATTTGTTAACCCAAACGGCATTACCACGAATTCATAGTGGCCATAACAACTTCGAAAAGTCGATTTATAAATATCTTTTTCTTTAATTCTAAGCTGATGATAACCTGATCTGAGGTCTATTTTGGAGAAATACACTGCTCCCGAAAGCTGATCGAAGAGCTCATCAATACGCGGCAACGGATACTTATTTTTGATTGTAAGTTGATTCAGTCACTAGTAGTCTATACATAACCTGAGAGAGCCATCCTTCTTCTTGACAAAAAGAACCGGCGCACCCCAGGGGGATGTGCCTTGTCTAATGAAGCCCTTATCTAGTAGTTCCTGCAACTGCCTCTTTAGTTCCTTAGGTTTCGTGGGGGACATCCTGTAAGGGGCTATAGAAACAGGTGCTGGTCCTGGAATGAGTTCAATAGTGAAGTTCACTTCCCTCTCGGGTGGTAAACTGGGTAATTCAGATGGGAATACATCTGGGAACTCACTTACAATAGGAATGTTTGCTAGGATGATTTCCTTGGATTCGGTAACCATGACAGAAGCAAGAAAAGCTTCACATCCTTGCGAGATGAGTTTGCAAGCGTGAAGAGAAGATATGATAGTGGGATGTTTCCTATACTTGATGCCAAGGAAGGAAAATCTCGAAAAACCTTGTTTTCGAAAGGATATAATCCTATTTCGACAGTTAATATCAGCATCATGATCTATAAGCCAATCTACCCCTAAAATGGCATCGTACCCTTTCATGTCAAGGCATACTAGGTTTGCGGGGAGATTGTGGCCTTCTACAATTACTTCACTATCAGGATAATATTTGGTAAGTTTTGTTCCAGAACCTAAGGGTGTGGTTATATCAAGATCTAAAGGTAGAGGAACTGATGCAATTGGTAATTTTTTGGCAAATGTAGCGGAGACAAAAGAATGAGAGGCACTAGTATCAAATAGAACAAATGCAGGATGAGAACAAATTTGAAGAGTACCTTCCATAAGCCCACCATCCCTGGGCGCTTCCATTTCTTCTAGAACGGCATTGAGGCGAGCCTGCCTCTTGCGTCAACCACCAGATAACTGGTCCTTCATAAGGGGACAATCCGGCATGCGATGCTCCCTGCTTCCACAGCGTAAACAAGCACCGAGGCGCTTCCAGCACTCTTCAGCCGAATGGCCAAACTTTTTAAAAAAAGTGCAAGCCGCCATGACTTGCTTCTCCTCCTCCTTAATCTTCTTATTTTTCTGAGAACTTTCACCGTTCCCGCTGTTGGACCATTTCTTACTATCACAGCTTTTGTGAGCCTCCATGATACTAAACTTTTCTTTCTTATAACGCCGATCAGATCGTCGGCTGGACTCTTCTCCATTTCCTTTCAATTTCTCGACCTTTTCTAAGGTCCTTTCACATAAGTATGCTCGTTGAACCATCTACGCATAAGTACGGATGTTTTGGGTCCCGAGCTGCTGAATGAAACTGGGTCGTAACCCGTCCATAAACCGATTAGCCTTCAATAGATCGATACTAATTAAATGCGGTGCATAAGGTGGTAGTCTTGAGAATTGAAGTTCATACTCCGCAACTGTCATCATTGTCGAAGGGAGGTGAACTCCATAGCCTTTCTTTCTTTCACATGCTCAGAAAAGTACTTAGCACAGAACAAAGTAAGAAAACTATCCCATGTATGAGGTGCATCGGCTGGAGGTGCCGGAACCGACTTCCACCATGTACGGGCATCCTTGTTGAGTTAGAAAGTTGTAAAACACACCTTCTCTTGATCGGTGCATTGGATGACGTCAAATATACGGTTCATCTCGTCAATCCAGTTCTCTGCTTCGTCCGGATTAGAAGAACAATAGAAACGCAGAGGGTTTAAACTTCGGAAATTATGATGTAAGTCGCCAGCCCTTGCCCCTGTGCCTGCTTGGGCCATAGTTTGCAATGCCTGAGTAAGGCAGGCAACTGTTTGTTGCATGCCATTCCAATCTACGCGTTGAGCCATTTGTAAAATAAGGTACTTAAGAGAAATATAACAACTTGTTATTTCTCGTGAAATTGGAAGAAAATTAATCTTAAAGCCAATTAACTATCTTATCCCCGGCTCTACCCAATTCTCACATGGGTATGGGATTTTTTTCTTTAGTAGGGGTCCTTATACCTTGGACTTATCCTATGACATGATTCTTCTCCCTAAGTCCTGAGACTTAGACTCTGATACCAACTTAACTGTCATGCCCCGAGCCTTTATTACAGCAGAGACTAGCTCGAGGAACGTGAACAGTCGACATGGTAAGCCTCTTGCAAGCAAGAACGATCAGAGCGTAAGACAATCACACACATAAATGCAATTGCACAATATTTACTTAAACTTCAACTTTCATTTCATTATCAATCAAATATTCAAATACAATCACTAATTCAACTTTATTCATCATACTAGACTCAAGAAATAATAAAATTACATAGACTCAATCTAAACAATGTAGACTTCCTAAGTCTTAACTCATTCTTCATTCACTCTCGGATCCGCTACTTGAATATTCTGAATCCGAACCCGACTCACTTCCATCTCCTGAAAAGATTGGAAATAGGTAATGAGCACACTTACCCAGTAGGTATCTTCGCATCAACATGAAGGCACTGTTAAAGTAATTAAAATTTTAGCTCTAGAGGAATAAGGTAAAATCATGCGAATGCGATGAATCACAAGTATAATCGAGCAACAAGACGATCATGTAAGATAGAATGAGCAAGTATGAACAAGAATGTAGCATGGCCTTTCATGAACAAGAATGTAACGAGAATGTACTAGCAATACCACATAGTCATCATTCAAACATCTTTTGCTTATGAGCAAGTATTTGTTGAACTTCTGTGGAATATCATGTAACAAGCAAGAAAGTCATGTCATAGTAGATTTTCCCGTGGATTTCACTTATTTATAGAGAAAGTACTCCCAGTGCAATGCGACGCCAGTAGCATCATACCCCATAGTTTACAATATGTTTTCGACAATCAGCTGAGGGGACTAGCATAGAGCCCTTGAACACAATCAGTGCTCGATCGCATCTTTAAGTATAAATCAAGCTATTTCCACGTTTCAAGTAATAAAATATGGCCAAGAATGTAACAAGTTCAATAAGTTCATGATAACAATAATCAACAAATGAACGCTTCAACTTAGGACATGAGAGATCAAGAATGATTTAAGACGATGTCATGCTCATGGAAATAATTCGGCAGCATAACGATACATTTATTAGCATTCATAATTTAAGTTAAGTATCTTAGACAATATGACAAATCCTAGACCATCAATACTCCATCTAGGAACTTTAGAATATCAACCCTTTGGTCAAACCTCGGGTTAAAGAATTTAGAACTGTGACGGTCTAATACTGGGCCGTTACTTGAACGTAACGGTCGAGAACTGGACCGTTAGAACAGGCTGAATTCAGAAACAAAGAAATTGGACTCAGTACAATGTGACGGTCGTACACCGGTCCGTTAGGTAATCCTGACGAGCTAGTGCTGGTCCGTTACATGAACAAGACTTAGAACTTCGATTTGTACTTTTCTAGACAAATGGGCTTTAATGGTACAACCAACTCGGCGTCCTAGTGGGAATCCCTGGCTTGTGGAGACTTACGGAGGCCTTGAAACAAGATTTCCTAGTCCATTGGAAGGAATATCCAATAGAGAGGTCCTCATGTTCAAGAATGTGTTCCTATAGTGCAAGAGTGTAACTAAATGACATATATCGGTATATATGCCATGTACTTAAAGAAAATGACTCTATAGATAAGAGAGAATGTGTAACAGTATAAAATCAAGATAAAACTCATCAATATCTTTTCTAAATCAAGGTTTTAATACAAAACTATAGTGCTTTGGCATGAAATTATCATATGCTTTAAAAATAACTCTAAAGTATGTAAATTTTTAACATGAATCAATATTGGAACTTAAAACCATGAAAATAGGTTAAGATCTAATTAACTAGGCATACATATATATATTAAATGGACTAATCTTGATTCTGTCTTAACTTGACAGAACCCAGTGTTGTGTGACGGACTAGTCTAGGCGCGTCATGGGAAGGTAACGGTCTAGATTAGGCCCGTCAGGTTTCACAGAACCCTTCAGTCGTTCACAGAGGGTGTGACGGTCAATGAAGGTCCGTTACACGTCCATGGCGGTCTTATGATAGACCGTTAGGTCCTCTGCTGACAGAAAATAGAAACTATAGAAATCTATGATTAAATCATAGCATGCTAACTACTCTAATCATGTCAAAACGAGAAAAAGGGCTATCTAGATGCATAAGTAGTAATGAAATAACAAGAGATAGCTTTTTATCTTCAATTAGGGTTGAAGGCATGCGTGAATGTATAGACTAATCCTAAAACATGAAATTCATGAAGTATAATACATGAAATCCAAATAAACTAGAGGGCTTTTATCCCTAACAATGTATTTTTGCCATTCATGAGATAACCTACCTCCTAACTGGGCTTTAAACATCTAATTTGAGTCTTCAAGGGTCGCCCTAGTTCTTCTCCTCCCGTGATTTTTCAGCAACTTCGTGTTGCCCTATCTCTCCAATCTCTTGACCTAAAGATGTGAAATTTAAAGGGTAAGAAGATGAAACTAAGAGGAACAAAAATTTCTAAAGAACCATTCCCTAATTACCTTGTTTGGGCGTCCTAATTCCTTGATCTTCAATGGTCCTTTGCTCTGAATCCTGTGCTACTATGACAGAATTAGTGACTTTAGAAGCCTTTATCTCCTTGGTTACTTGATCCCCTAACATGAAATTTTGAGGGTAGTTAGTCTAAAGTATTAGGAACAAAATACTCTAAAGAACTTACCTGAGATTGTATCTCCTTACCTTGATTCTTCACGAGCCAAAAATAAGGGTCGCTCAGTTCAGAACTGGGTTCTATTTATAGAGTTTTGGCTATGGTTCAAGGATTTGAACGATTTTAGAGTTCTTAATTGGCTAAAACCTAATCTTTAAGAGTCTTTAGCAATGTTATAAGTTCTCCCAAGTTGGTATCTAGCCAAGAGAATCCCAAAGTTCTAATCTTTTTACAACTTTTTTTTCTCACGGAATTGGCAGGTTGTAACAGACTAGGTCTGGTCCGTTACATGGCGGTAACGGTCGCTCGATAGACCGTTACATCAACTGGGCATGGACATTCACCTTAATTCAAACTCTTTGGTTAATTATCCCCCAAATTATCCCTTTTAAAGTGTATTTATCCCTATATTTCGTGGATAACTTAAATAACCTTATAGAATATGGGCCAAACTTATTGGGCTTGGTCCTTAAACCTATTGGGCTATAACTACTAAAGCTAGGTTAATTATTTAGCTTAGTTGGGCCTTATAATCCCAATATCTATTTACTAAGCTTTATAAATGCCCAATAAATTCCAAATAAATTCTATAAAATGCCTAATTTAATATAGAAATTATTTATATAAATTTGGGTCACTACACCGGCTCCGTACTGAACATAGTACCACATAACACAACAGTAAGTTGGGTCACATCAAGGCACAATAACAGCTGAACACACGGCTATAATGGACTAGTCATGTAACGAGCCGCACACCAAGAAAAGACCCACGACAACAACAACGATAATCTTGGGAAACGCATCTCAAGGACCACGATCTCGTCCCAAGAGCACAACACCCATGGAAGGATTGTAGAGCAGAGGGTACTCAACCAGTAGAAATGCAGATAGATTCCCCAATACTCGCAAATGCCAGTGCCAGCACCATAAAGCCTCCAAGAATAACGGTGTGGCAACAGACAACATCAAGGCACACGAAACCAAGATGAAGTCACATCGAGAAAAACAATTCTCTCGACCGGCCAGAATCTTACAACAACGATCCTCGGCCCGTGGGTAATCTACCCATACTGTAGCAACCCTGATAAATGAATATTTGAAATAAATTAAAACATATATATATTACAGTAGTAATACAGATAATAAGAATAGGGTTAATTAGATGAAGTAAAATAAAATTAAAATAACGCCTCTTATTAGGGCGTTAATTCAAAAAGAAACGCCTCTATCAAAGGCGTGACTAAAGAAAGGACGCCCACACGTGCGGTCGTCAACTCTCACGACCAAATAGGCAAGCAAGAGAAACGCCCATATATGGGGCGTGTTTCAAAAACAAGGAACGCCCTTATCCAAGACGTTTCTTAAGAAACGACCTGAACAAGGTCGTTAATTAAAGAATCGACGCCCTTACCTAAGGCGTTAATTCAGTTCGTGAACCGTTCGAACCCAGAACCTATCCAGGGTAAGTGATAAGCATTAGAAGGAGTTCAAACGTGGTAATGACTCTATCATAGAAGTATTGCTTCCACACAATCACTAACCCTAATAGGACACCCAAAATCCTATAAAAAACTTTCGTTCGGCCAACCCTAAAACTATTTGGACGAACTACTGCTGCAGGTACGTGAAGAACATATGTTCTTCTATTTTTTTTTCTTTTCTTCTTCTGTTTACAGTCGCATGAAGAATATTGATTATTCTTCTTCTCTTATTAGCAGGTTAAGAGGCTCGGGCGTTTGAGGAACAAGAGTTCTTCATCCGTGTGTAAGTACCCCTTCCTCTACCAACAGTCCATGGATTTCAAGGAAACTAATATCTTCAATCTATCCTCTGTAGGATTCATCCAACGTCTGCAGCATCATTGATTCTTACAAATCCCTCACGGTCATCTCCAAATCAACTCTTAAGGTAGGTTTTCTCAAGTTACGGTAGCCCAAATGAAATTAATGCAAGATATATATATATATATATATATATATATATATATATATATATAAGCATGTCATGCATATGGTTATTTCGTTTTCTGAAATATTTTGAAAGAGACGCCCCTGTCAAGGGCGCTAATTTACAAGACACGACCATGTCCAGGTCGTCAATTTAATATTTGACGCCCTGTACACAGGCGTTAATTTCATGTAAATCTTCAGAACGGATTATCCATGCAATTACATGAAATCAATCAATAATTGTTAACGGTTAAAAGTCAATAAGCATGAAACATCAAATCTAAAATACTGCATCTGATTTCCTGCCAATTTCCTGTCATGACTATATGATTGTTATCATTGATTATCGTGCAAATCTTGCTTTCCTAGTATCTCTTGAATTCACGACCTAGACTAGGTCGTTTTCCATGTGGTAACGCCCCATCACAGGGCGTGAATTAAAAATAAACGCCCCTTACTAAGGCGCGTATCTGTTAAAATCCTGGAATATATATTCTGTGAAAATAAGAATTAAATGATTAACGCCCCTGCGAAGGGCGCGTTTTTGATAATTTCTGAAAATGAATATGTTCTGCAAAATATTGTAAATAAGAAGATGCCTGCTAAAGTAGTCGTCAACTTTTGAAGAAACGTCCCTTCCGAAGGCGCGTCTTAGATAAATTATTGAATTATTGAAAATTCTACAAAACGGACCATAGGTAAACGCCCTTCTGTTAGGCGTTAATTACTTGAGAAACGACTTGACCTAAGTCGTTATTTTACTGTAAGCTGATTTTTTTTCTTTGATTTGCTAACCGATGGTTTATATATTATACATATATATATATATCGGCACTATTCTCCATTCCGTGAGTATAGTCCCACTTTTTACGTTGATTTATCGATCACACTCAATTCTCATTGACATACAAGCTCTCCTTTGGACATTCCGTTCCTTTGGACTAGCGAGTTAGTCATAGAGACCTCCGTAAGACTCCTCGTAGCCTTGGATTCCCTCAAGGCCGACTGAGCTGGTTGTACCCTAAAAACCCATTACACCATTTATGCCATGTCACTCTAAAGAAACATGGTATACCGGCCCTTATGATTATACAAAGAGTATATCATAAGAAATTCTTAATGGGATGATGATATCATGCCATATCATGTCGTGCTTGTAAACCTCAATTCTATGATAAGAATGAGGGTATCTTACCTTTGATATACTGTTCATGTGGACCTCAATTCTATATAAAGAATGTCCATATTGATTTGTCATGGTACCTCAGTTAAGGGAACCATAATCTACCTAGTTTTATCGATGTCGTGATTATACCGTTATTATCGCCATTCTATGTCCTTTGTCATATTTTGGACTCTATTCTATCAAAGTTGTCATACGTGTCTACAAGCTTGATTATTGAAATTCTATGTTGGCTATAAACAAGAGTGGATGTCAAAACACATGATAAATGCCTGCGCATATAGGGCCCGATCTGGTCCTGGGAGGAGCACCCGAAAGTACTTGTGCCCATGGGAGTTAAAATGATAAGGTATCTGGCATTATACCGAGTACTTGACTTGCTTGATTGGACATTCCACACACATCTTGTACTTGAATCGTACTTGACTTTACATGAAATGCGTGGCCCGAAAGAGGGTAATTTATTTGCTTGATACATGATAGCCAAAGTTCTTGACATGACTCGATAATGGTACTTGCTTGAATATCTTGAATAACTTGTATCTTGTTGAAAGTTCATGATAAGTTCATCTTATTTCCTTGATATTACATTCTCTCTATCATGTCGTTTCATGCGAGCATGCATAGCCTTATTGCATTCATGAAAATGTAATTACTTAAACCCCTTGCTAGTACTTGAGATATAATTTCCTACTGAGCGTTCGCTCATTCCGTTTGTCCCTTTTTACTTTTCAGGTAGGTCCGACGACGATGGAAGTCAATCGGATGGGAATGATCAAGAGTGAAAGAGATAGAGATTCTCCAAAGTGTCATCTAGTCTTTTCTATAGTTCCTTGAGTCAACTATGTATTCAATCCCTTTTTATTAAACAGAGTATTGGATTTGTAATAGTCTATCCGTTATGAAATAAAGGATTGGGTTATCTTGCTATTTTGCGCATCTCTGTCTTTGTGTCGAATACACGACCACTCTGATTGACATGATTGATATAGACACGTCGCGCATCTCCGGGTATCTTCCGCGCTCGGGGCGTGACAGTCTTTGTGGTATCAGAGCCTAAGGTATTCAATTCCTAGGAAACCCAAGTCCAAGGATAGGTTTCAAAACCTTTTACCAAGTGAGAGTGGGTAGAACCAAGGGTTAAATGATCAATGAGTCCTTTATAAGATCATAGTGATATAATACTAACATAGCTATTGTAATTGTAGGATAATGGCTGCCGAACGTGCTCAATGGCGCAACATGCAGCGTACCCTCCAAGGGATGACCCAAGTGCTACAACAGGTAGCACAAGGTGGTGCTCCACGAGCTGGAAGCTTACACCAAGCATTCAAGAATATGAATCCCCCGAAGTTCATGGGATCGACCGATCCAGACGATGCCGAGCATTGGGTTCGGGAGATTGAACGTATATTCCGTGTTATGCAATGCACGGATCAGGACAAAGTCTTATTAGCTACTTTCCAGTTAGAAAAGGATGCTAGATGCTGGTGGGAGTCGATTGAAGCTACTATTGACCCAACTCAAGTTACATGGGGTGAATTCGTTGAATATTTCAATGCCAAATATTTCTCTGATAGGGTCCAGGAAAAGAAGGCCGCTGAATTTGCCGCGTTAAAGCAAAGATCTTTATCGGTGGCTGATTATGAAGCACAGTTTTCTAGACTGTCTAGATATGCTAAGCATTTAATTAGCACGGAAAAGATGAAAGCCCGTAGATTTCTTAATGGGCTTAGGCCCCACTACATTACTCAACTGGCGCCTATGGATATTCAAGTTTATACTGAAATAGTGCGCCGAGCTCAGTTGCTTGAAGATGCCACGGAACTATCTGATAGGATCCGTGGGAAAGACAAAAAGGAGCAAGTCACAAGTTCGGGTTCTTTTAAACCCAACTTTAAGAAGAGGCCTAATAATGGAGGTTCTTCCTCTCAAGATCAGAAGTTCAAGAAATCCAAGCCTTTCTCTATCACCACTACACCTTCAAACGTAGTATGCAAGCATTGTGACAAGGCTGGTCACAAAACAGAAGAATGCTGGAGGAAATTAGGAGCATGTCTCCGTTGTGGGAGTCGTGAACATCGGATTCCCGATTGTCCATTAATGAATGACCAAGACGGTGAGGGTAAACGCCCAGTGACAAGGAACGCGCGTCTTCATGCAACCCAAGAGACCGAACCAGAAGAAGAAGGCAGATTGGTGGAAGGTACATTAAAAATTTATTCCAAATATGCACATGTCTTATTTGATACGGGTGCATCGCATTCCATTATTTCCAAGAAGTTTGCTGACCCATTACCTCTAGAACCAGGATGGATGAAATTAGTATTGTCTACTCCTCTCGGAAACGAGACGGATATCACACATCATTACCAAAACTGTGAGGTATTGGTTCGAGGAAAGAATTTTCCTATTGATCTTATCTGCTTAGATCTAAAAGAGTATGATGTTATACTAGGAGCAGATTGGTTATCCAAATACCAGGCAACGGTTGATTGCCGTGATAGCAAGATTGTTTTCAAGGAATTTCCGGAACTGACTTATACTAGTCCTAAGAGTCGAAGCAAATCCCCTCTTATCTCGGCTCTTCGAGCAAGCAAGCTCGTCAAGAAAGGATGTGTATCCTTCCTTGCTTTTGTCACTATTAAAGAAGCTAAGGAAACCAAGATAGAAGACGTTCAAGTAGTGCGAGAATTCCCAGACGTATTTCCGGAAGAATTGCCGGGATTACCCCCGCAAAGAGATGTGGCCTTTACCATCGACTTAGTCCCTGGTGCTGGTCCCGTTTCAAAGGCACCATATAGAATGTCCCCTGCTGAACTCAAGGAGTTGAAGGAGCAGTTGCTGGAACTAATCCGAAAAGGGTTTATTAGACCAAGTACTTCCCCGTGGGGAGCACCAGTCTTATTTGTAAAGAAGAAGGATGGATCCATGAGATTGTGTATCGACTATCGACAATTGAATCATCTTACTATCAAGAACAAGTATCCACTGCCGAGAATCGATGAATTATTTGATCAGATTTCAGGATCCAAATATTTTTCCAAGATTGATTTCAGGTCGGGATACCATCAATTAAGAATCAAGGACGATGACATTCACAAGACTGCATTCAGAAGCAGGTATGGCCATTACGAATTTGTTGTTATGCCTTTTGGACTAACAAATGCCCCTGCTGCCTTTATGCAGTTAATGAATAGCATATTCAGGCCTTACTTGGATCAATTCGTAGTAGTCTTCATTGATGATATATTGATATATTCCAAGACTAAGGAAGAACATGAAGAACATTTGAGGATTGCATTGCAAGTCTTGAGGACAAATCAATTATATGCTAAACTCAGCAAATGCGAGTTCTGGCTTGAAGAAGTGGCTTTTCTCGGGCATGTCATATCAAAGGACGGATTATCTGTAGATCCGTCAAAAGTTGAAGCTGTGAGAAACTGGGAAAGACCCACTAATGCAAGCGAGATCAGAAGTTTCTTAGGTCTTGTAGGCTATTATCGACGATTCATCAAAGATTTCTCTAAGATCGCCGTGCCCCTTACAAGGTTAACTCGCAAGGAGATCCGATACGAATGGAGTGAGGAATGTGAAAGAAGTTTTCAAACTCTCAAGGATCATCTCACCACAGCTCCGGTCTTAGCTCTACCGATAGAAGGAGAGAAATTCGAGGTCTACACTGATGCTTCTGGCATTGGCCTCGGATGTGTCCTAATGCAACAAGGAAAGGTCATAGCATACTCTTCACGTCAGCTGAAGAAGCATGAGGAGAATTATCCCGTCCATGACTTAGAACTGGCCGCGGTAGTATTTGCCCTAAAGATATGGAGACACTACTTATATGGAGCATAGTTTACTGTATACTCCGATCACAAAAGTCTCAAATATCTATTTTCACAAAAAGAGCTAAACATGAGACAAAGACGCTGGCTAGAATATCTCAAGGACTTCGACTTCAATATACAATACCATCCCGGAAAGGGTAATTATGTTGCTGACGCCCTTAGTCGAAAGCCGAGAGCAATGATAGCAAATTGTATGATGCAAGAATGGAGGTTACTTGAACAATTTTTCGAGCTCAATATAAGCTTGGACACGGAATCCAAATTTGTCACACTATCTCATGTAAGCATACAGTCAGATTTGTTATCTGAGATACAAACACTTCAGGATGATGATCCTATGTTAGTAGAAATCAAAGGCAGATTAGAAGGACAATCTGATTTTCAACTAACTTCTGATGGAAGATTATCATTCAAAGATAGAACTTGTATACCTGATTGTCCGGAATTAAAGAAGAAGATCTTAGATGAAGCTCACCGATCAAGGTACACTATTCATCCAGGATCAACCAAAATGTACCAAGATGTAAAGAGGAACTTTTGGTGGCCTAATATGAAAAGAGAAATAGCGGACTATGTATCGCGCTGTCTCACATGCCAACAGGTCAAGGCGGAACACCAAAAGCCTGCGGGAAAACTACATCCTCTAGATATTCCTAAGTGGAAATGGGAGGATATTGGTATGGACTTCATCATGGGTTTGTCTAAATCTAAAGGAGGACATGATGGAATCTGGGTTATCATTGACCGATTGACTAAATCGGCACATTTCTTGCCAATCAAAAGCCGATGGTCAATTAATGTGCTAGCTGCACTATACATCAAAGAAATAGTCAGGATACATGGAATTCCCGTCTCAATCGTGTCTGATAGAGATCCCCGTTTTACTTCTCATTTTTGGAAGGGATTACAACATTCGTTGGGAACAAGGCTCAACTTTAGTACTACTTTTCACCCACAAACGGATGGTCAGACCGAGCGAACTAATCAAGTTGTTGAAGATATGCTGAGAGCATGCATTATTGACTTTGGAGGAAGCTGGCATGACCACTTACCTTTAGTTGAATTTGCATATAATAATAGCTACCAAGCTAGTATCCAAATGGCACCTTTCGAAGCCTTATACGGAAGGAGTTGCCGATCTCCCATATGTTGGAACGAAGTTGGAGAAAAACAACTATTAGGTCCAGACATGGTAAGGGATACAACCGAGAAGATACAAGTAATCAGGGAAAGATTACAAGTTGCTCAGACCAGACAAAAGACTTATGCAGATACAAGAAGAAGAGATCTTGAATTCCAAATCGGAGATCATGTATTTCTCAAGATATCGCCTGGACGTGGCATACGAAGATTTGGTGTTAAGGGCAAGCTTACGCCAAGATTCATCGGACCATTTGAGATACTCGAAAGAATTGGCGAGGTTGCTTATCGCATCGCGTTGCCTCCTCAGTTGTCCGAGGTACACAATGTATTTCACATATCTATGTTGAAGAAGTATGTGCACGATCCGTCACATATTATTGAGCATGGAGATCTGATGATCCAGAAAGATCTCACATATGAACAGAGGCCTTTGAAGATATTAGATCGAGAAATACGAGCTCTAAGGAATAAGGTTATTCCCATGCTCAAGGTGCAATGGAATAAGAATCCTGAACGCGAAGCGACATGGGAGACTGAAGAATCTATGAAGAAACGATTTCCCGAGTTATTCTAAGAGGTATATGTTCTACGCTCTCCACATGTATAATTATATATATATTGAATTTGGGTACCAAATTCTTTTTTAAGTGGGGGAGGGTGTAGCAACCCTGATAAATGAATATTTGAAATAAATTAAAACATATATATATTACAGTAGTAATACAGATAATAAGAATAGGGTTAATTAGATGAAGTAAAACAAAATTAAAATAACGCCTCTTATTAGGGCGTTAATTCAAAAAGAAACGCCTCTATCAAAGGCGTGACTAAAGAAAGGACGCCCACACGTGCGGTCGTCAACTCTCACGACCAAATAGGCAAGCAAGAGAAACGCCCATATATGGGGCGTGTTTCAAAAACAAGGAACGCCCTTATCCAAGACGTTTCTTAAGAAACGACCTGAACAAGGTCGTTAATTAAAGAATCGACGCCCTTACCTAAGGCGTTAATTCAGTTCGTGAACCGTTCGAACCCAGAACCTATCCAGGGTAAGTGATAAGCATTAGAAGGAGTTCAAACGTGGTAATGACTCTATCATAGAAGTATTGCTTCCACACAATCACTAACCCTAATAGGACACCCAAAATCCTATAAAAAACTTTCGTTCGGCCAACCCTAAAACTATTTGGATGAACTACTGCTGCAGGTACGTGAAGAACATATGTTCTTCTATTTTTTTTTCTTTTCTTCTTCTGTTTACAGTCGCATGAAGAATATTGATTATTCTTCTTCTCTTATTAGCAGGTTAAGAGGCTCGGGCGTTTGAGGAACAAGAGTTCTTCATCCGTGTGTAAGTACCCCTTCCTCTACCTACAGTCCATGGATTTCAAGGAAACTAATATCTTCAATCTATCCTCTGTAGGATTCATCCAACGTCTGCAGCATCATTGATTCTTACAAATCCCTCACGGTCATCTCCATATCAACTCTTAAGGTAGGTTTTCTCAAGTTACGGTAGCCCAAATGAAATTAATGCAAGATATATATATATATATATATATATATATATATATAAGCATGTCATGCATATGGTTATTTCATTTTCTGAAATATTTTGAAAGAGACGCCCCTGTCAAGGGCGCTAATTTACAAGACACGACCATGTCCAGGTCGTCAATTTAATATTTGACGCCCTGTACACAGGCGTTAATTTCATGTAAATCTTCAGAACGGATTATCCATGCAATTACATGAAATCAATCAATAATTGTTAACGGTTAAAAGTCAATAAGCATGAAACATCAAATCTAAAATACTGCATCTGATTTCCTGCCAATTTCCTGTCATGACTATATGATTGTTATCATTGATTATCGTGCAAATCTTGCTTTCCTAGTATCTCTTGAATTCACGACCTAGACTAGGTCGTTTTCCATGTGGTAACGCCCCATCACAGGGCGTGAATTAAAAATAAACGCCCCTTACTAAGGCGCGTATCTGTTAAAATCCTGGAATATATATTCTGTGAAAATAAGAATTAAATGATTAACGCCCCTGCGAAGGGCGCGTTTTTGATAATTTCTGAAAATGAATATGTTCTGCAAAATATTGTAAATAAGAAGACGCCTGCTAAAGTAGTCGTCAACTTTTGAAGAAACGCCCCTTCCGAAGGCGCGTCTTAGATAAATTATTGAATTATTGAAAATTCTGCAAAACGGACCATAGGTAAATGCCCTTCTGTTAGGCGTTAATTACTTGAGAAACGACTTGACCTAAGTCGTTATTTTACTGTAAGCTGATTTTTTTTCTTTGATTTGCTAACCGATGGTTTATATATTATACATATATATATATATCGGCACTATTCTCCATTCCGTGAGTATAGTCCCACTTTTTACGTTGATTTATCGATCACACTCAATTCTCATTGACATACAAGCTCTCCTTTGGACATTCCGTTCCTTTGGACTAGCGAGTTAGTCATAGAGACCTCCGTAAGACTCCTCGTAGCCTTGGATTCCCTCAAGGCCGACTGAGCTGGTTGTACCCTAAAAACCCATTACACCATTTATGCCATGTCACTCTAAAGAAACATGGTATACCGGCCCTTATGATTATACAAAGAGTATATCATAAGAAATTCTTAATGGGATGATGATATCATGCCATATCATGTCGTGCTTGTAAACCTCAATTCTATGATAAGAATGAGGGTATCTTACCTTTGATATACTGTTCATGTGGACCTCAATTCTATATAAAGAATGTCCATATTGATTTGTCATGGTACCTCAGTTAAGGGAACCATAATCTACCTAGTTTTATCGATGTCGTGATTATACCGTTATTATCGCCATTCTATGTCCTTTGTCATATTTTGGACTCTATTCTATCAAAGTTGTCATACGTGTCTACAAGCTTGATTATTGAAATTCTATGTTGGCTATAAACAAGAGTGGATGTCAAAACACATGATAAATGCCTGCGCATATAGGGCCCGATCTGGTCCTGGGAGGAGCACCCGAAAGTACTTGTGCCCATGGGAGTTAAAATGATAAGGTATCTGGCATTATACCGAGTACTTGACTTGCTTGATTGGACATTCCACACACATCTTGTACTTGAATCGTACTTGACTTTACATGAAATGCGTGGCCCGAAAGAGGGTAATTTATTTGCTTGATACATGATAGCCAAAGTTCTTGACATGACTCGATAATGGTACTTGCTTGAATATCTTGAATAACTTGTATCTTGTTGAAAGTTCATGATAAGTTCATCTTATTTCCTTGATATTACATTCTCTCTATCATGTCGTTTCATGCGAGCATGCATAGCCTTATTGCATTCATGAAAATGTAATTACTTAAACCCCTTGCTAGTACTTGAGATATAATTTCCTACTGAGCGTTCGCTCATTCCGTTTGTCCCTTTTTACTTTTCAGGTAGGTCCGACGATGATGGAAGTCAATCGGATGGGAATGATCAAGAGTGAAAGAGATAGAGATTCTCCAAAGTGTCATCTAGTCTTTTCTATAGTTCCTTGAGTCAACTATGTATTCAATCCCTTTTTATTAAACAGAGTATTGGATTTGTAATAGTCTATCCGTTATGAAATAAAGGATTGGGTTATCTTGCTATTTTGCGCATCTCTGTCTTTGTGTCGAATACACGACCACTCTGATTGACATGATTGATATAGACACGTCGCGCATCTCCGGGTATCTTCCGCGCTCGGGGCGTGACACACACGCTTCAGCTGCGCACTCACATAACGCACACAGGCATTAGAAAACACCTCGGCATTCGCTTCTCAGCATACGCATGGCGCCATCGTAATTCATGAAAACCGCAATATAACATGCCACGAGTATTGATCCTGCGAGCAACCGATCACAAGGAGCCTAAGTGCAAATGAAGGAGAGTACCAGCTTTAGCACAAAGCACAAAGAAAGGCTAATCTCAGCTTACCATTACGTCCTGAAAGAGTAAATGAGCCTTCACAACACATCGGCCGCTAGACACGGCACGACGAACATGGTGCACAATGGCTCTTAACACAAGGATTAAGTCCAAAGCCAAGCAACCGCAGAACAAGGAGTAGATCAGGCTCAAAATAAACACCATCCGCACTTAAGCAGACACAGGACAAAGGTCTCACTAAGACATCATTTCTAAGGCTCACCTTGAAAAGACTGCACCGAACAGGATGAGAAGCATCAAGCTCGACTAACAGTTGCTCACCAGGAAGGAAAAATCATAGGTTCGCTTGAGCATCTTCTCAATCGAGGCAACAAAGCAACCACTTCAACAGAAATGAAACACCTTAGGAGCTCCGCAGACTTAAACTGGGACGACCAAAAACAACGTAAGAACGTGTACGGCCATCACACCAACTCGAAAAGTCACCAGCCACCTGAACAAGCCACGGAAAAAAATCTCGAACAATGTACTGTAGATTCAAGCCTATCGGCGAACTCTGCCAAGTACAACGCGATCGAGACAGACACCATGACTAAAAAGAACATCCCATCGCATCCTGACGAGAGTAAAACCATCTCGCACAGTGCTAACACAGCACGCACAAGACAACACACGTAAACAAAATGACAAAGAATCGCGAAACCTAATCCAGCGGAAGACTGTACTGGTCTTTTAGGACTCTGGACACTGTATATCTCAGAATCCCATGTACTTCACACAACAACCGCTCTAATACCAACTGTGACGACCCGGATCCCGGATATCAGATATACCCGATAGGACTACCGAGCAGACCCGATACCACTTGGAACCTGTGAAGCCTCCCAAGAGCTATAAGGCTCCGAAGGGAAAAAGGATTATCGTGTAGTACATTGAAGCCCCAGAGATATAACAATAAGCAATTAAATTTCATTAGATCAGTTTACTAAAGTAGCAGAAATAAAATTACTTTTTAATTAATAGTTACAAATTAACAATTGTACCAGAGTCCAGTCCAAAGGAAAGATAAGTATAGTCCAACAGAAAGAAAAACGTACACTGAGGTCGGGGTAAGCTCGACGTAGGTACCACTGGCAACTACGAAGTCGCCACACCAGGAATCACAAGTAAGAAGAGACGACCACACCTGAAAAGCAGGGGTGAGCCTCGTGTCACTGGACCAGTAGGGGTCACGTGGATCCCCACAGAAAAATGACGTAGTAACACGGAACAACTAAAATAGTAGTAGTAGTAGTAAAGCAGGAAAAAGTAAGAAACTACTACTAGAAAGCTGTAAAAGAAAAATTGGGAACGGAAGGAGTAGGAACAACTAAAAGAAAAGGGAAGAGACGTACCGAGCAAAGCACGACTGCCGAACTAACCTCGGCCCCCTAAGCTACTCCAACAGTAATAGAAAGGTGAACCCTGATCTCACAAAGTCAGGAGTTACCGATCTGTTGACACAGCACAAGGCCCTAGGCGAATGCCTATGAAGATAGGCGAAAAGCCTAGAAAAGACCTGGACATACAATAGACATGGACACACACGACTAGAACGTCGTGTATATGACACCGAGCTATCCTGGGCAAAGCCGAGAACGGGCTAACTCGAAAGGGGAAGCTAAACTTGGACAGAGCCAAGGTTAGGCTAACTCAGAAGGGTAAAACAGACTCCGAGAAATACAAGAGTCACGTGTCACGTGACGGAAGCACCTCCTCACTAGAAGAACAGCCAGCAGCGTCCACTGACGTCTTATGCTGCGCCTACAAGTGTCTGTCTACGATGCCTAGAAGACGACAACGACTAAGACACTATCAAAACCAGAACCATGAACTACAGTAACGAGTGACTAGTCAAGGTCACACCCGTCGGCGCAAGTCCAACGCCCCTGATGACGTGTGCACACACAGAAGCGTGCCTAGAGCCAGGCCTCTAGCTAGTTTCCCCCCCCAACAGGACGCTACCGTTGAGCAGGGCCCCACGGAACTAGCTTAAAAATCATGTCTCGGGAACTACCCCACCACATGGGCCGACACACCGTAACGTGTCGTAAGGCTACTACTAGTGGAGGCTCACGAGACACAGAACTCTGAAACACAAGCACTGTAGTACTGACAGGAAAGAAAGCATTGTCGTATGTACTACGAAGCACCAGGGCAGCACAACGACTGCCAACAGACTCAGGACAGGGCAACTAGACCTGAAAACACAATAATCCTTGAGTCCCATGACTCGGGGTCAAGATCGTCGTGCGACGGTGGAGACACGTCGCCAATCGGTCTAATCCTAAGCCAGAGGAAACGACGCAACCGTGTAAAATGATACACAGAGACCTGAGAGATCACTAAGACCCTCGACACACCTGGACACACAGACTGAGGTGGGACAATACCTCAAGACATCTAGAACCACTGTCTCGAGCTATCAAGAATAGTCGAGACACACACAAGGTCTTATGTCAACCATTGGATCTTACCAGGTTGACCAGGACATGACAATGCCTTGGAAGCAATACAGAAACAGGCAGGCATGGCTACCTTATAACATGGTCATAGCCCTCATAGGATGTCAAGAGACATCCACGGGTCAGTGGGCAACCACAAGGTCAAGCCAAGACCCTTAGAAATCAAAAGCACAAAAAACAACACCCTGGGGATATGGCGATCTACCTTTTGGCCGCTATATAGAAGAAGCGGTCGAGGGTAGGGCCACTACATGTCACGCCCCGAGCGCGGAAGATACCCGGAGACGCATGACGAGTTTATATCGATCATGTCAATCAGAGTATTAGTGTATTCGACACCAAATCAGAGATGCGCAAGAGTAAATATAACCCAATCCTTTTATTCCTTCACAAAAGTATTTCTATTACAATCCCTTGAAAATGCTAAACTTAATAAAAAGAAAAGTATAAAATTGACTCAAGAAAATATAGAAAAGACAAGACTAGTTGACGCTTTGAGAAGCTCTAATCTCTTTCACTCTTGACCTTCCCTGTCCGATTGAGTCTCGTCGTCAGACTTACCTGAAAAGTAGGGAAACACTGAGTGAGCGAACGCTCAGTAGGAATTTATATCCCAAGAACTAGCAATGGGTTTAAGTAATTACAATTTATCACATGTAAATGTAATATGGCTATGCATGTAGAAATAAATAATCAATAGAATAACACGTCGTGTAAAACTTCCAAGCGAGTCTTAAACAAGAAATATTCATGAGAGACTGTATAGATTATTGGCTATTTCACGCAAGTACTTTGCCCGTGTCGGGCCACGCTAGTAAAGTCACGCAAGTCAAGTCACGCACGCAAGAAAGAGAGAGTGTGTGTGGAATGCCAAAGATCAAGAGAGACAAGTACTTCGGTGCAATGCTAAACACCGTGATCATTACAACTCCCATGGGCACTAGTACTTTTGGGTGCTCCTCCCAGGACCAGATCGGGCCCTTATATGCACAGCATTAAAGATAGATCTAGACATCCACTTTATAGTATAGCCAATATGGAATTTCAAGACAAAGCTTGTGGAAATTCAAGATAGAGTAGAGTTCAAAATTTGAACTTGATGTATAAGGACGATAATAACGATATAAAAATGAGTATCGATAAAACTGGGTGGAGTTGGTTCTCTAATTGGGTACCATGACAATTAAGTGTCCATATATACATGGTCATGTCATTTGATATACAATTGAGGTCCACAAGAACAGCATATTAATGGCATGATGTCCTCATTCCATTAAGAATATTCTCAAGATATCCACATAGCATATCATGAGGGCCGGTATACCATATTTCTATAGAGTGACATGGCAAAATAGTGCAATAGGTTTTTATGGTACAACCCGCTCAGTCGGCCTTGAGGGAATCCAAGGCTACGAGGAGACTTACGGAGGTCCCAATGACTAACTTGCCAGTCCAAAGGAACGGAATGTCCAATGGAGGGCTTGTATGTCACCGAGAGTTAGTGGGTAATGCGATAAATCATCGTGAAACATGGGACTATATTCACGGAATGGAATATAATGCCGATATATATATATAAAAACCCTCGGTTCACAGAAAATAGTATAAAATAATGACACAGAAAATTAGCGACTTAACATAAGTCACTACTTAATAAATTAACGCCCTGCACGGGGTCGTTTATTTTCAATTTGACTACTTCAGGAACAGTCGTCCATTATAAATTTCTATTTTGCTAAAATTTTCTTAATTCTGTATTTTTGATAAAAACGCCCCTTAGTCAGGGGCGTCACTTTCAGAAAAGACGACCCATTGGAGGTCGTTAATTCATTCTTTTCCAGGATTTATCATGAACAGTGGTAATTTCCAAGATAATAATTTTCAGGAAACAAAGTATATGGTCAGGACAAGAAAAATATTAGGATTCGAGATATATGATCATGCATTAGATTTAACTCCAGGTTTCATAGATATTAAATTTTAAACATGGGTATTTACTAATTATATGGAATTGACGACACTTCTATCAGTCGTCAGAAATTGAATTAGCGCCCTAGAGAGGGTCGCCTCTTTCCAAAGTTTCACAAAAAACTTCGAAAACGTAGTAACACTATATGCATGAATTAACAGATGATATTATCATACATTTTATGCTAGTTTGGGCTACAGTTCTTGAGAAAACCTACCTGATGATGATCTGGGTGAAGGAACATGAAGGATGTGAAGAGAAAACGGTACTCTGTTCTGAACAGAGTCTTATGGGATTTATATAAACAGCCACCTACGAATCCAAGTAATAGCAGCACCAACCGCCAAGCAACAGCATACCCCAGATGGTGCAGTGAGGATGATATTCGATGAGAAGAAGTTTCTCCTAGACTCCGGTCACAGCTTTCTCTGTAACGGAGGAAGATGTACGTTGATGAAGAACCCACGTTCTTCAGCTAGATGAGAGAGTTTCTTCACGCTGCAGGCAACCTACAGAAGAAGAAGATGAAGAAGCATTAATATTCTTCTTGCTTCCCTGACTAAGATAAAAAGGAAGAAGAACATACCTGTTCTTCACACACGAGACAGCAGCAGGCCTTCCTTCGACAAAATAGCCATTAGGGTTCGATTGGAAGGGGTATTTATAGGGTTCCAGGAATCCTTTAAGGTTAGAATTTGATTAGAACTCTAGTTTCCGTGATAGAGTCCTTACCATAATCAATCGAACACGTACCAATCCTAAAACTTACCCTGGATAGTCTCCTGGTTCGAATGGAACACAAATGCAATTAACGCCTTAGGTTAGGGCGTGCATTTTAATTGACGTCTTGACCTGTACCGTTTCTTTTGTAATTCGCGCCCAAGAAGAGGGCGTTTCTTTCCCTTTCCTTTTATTCGTTTTGGACGTTTTTGAAATTTGACGGCCTTTGGTATAGGCGTCACTTTTTGAATTAACGCCTCAGGTGAAGGCATTTCTTATTTAAAGCGCGCCTTGTTGAGAGGTGTTATTTACATTTGACTTATTATTTATTCATTTTGGTTCTTATCATTTACTTACTTAATTTTTCTTGAAATCTTCCTTTTATTTTACCAGGGTTGCTACACCCTCCCCCACTTAAAAGAATTTGGTCCCCAAATTCCATCACATATAAACGTGGAGAGTGTAGAATATATACCTTTTTAGAATAAGTCTGGGAATCGTTTCCTCATAGACTCCTCGGTCTCCCATGTGGCTTCGTGTTCTGAACATTTACTCCATTGCACCTTAACCATGGGAATAACTTTATTCCATAGGGTTCATACCTCGCGATCGAGGATCTTCATGGGCCTTTGTTCATAAGTGAGATCCCTTTGAATCACCAGGTCTCCATGATCAGTGATTTGTGACGGATCGTGCACATACTTCTTCAACATTGATATGTGGAATACATTATGAACTTCGGACAATTTAGGAGGTAAAGCGACGCGTTAAGCAACCTCGCCAACCCTTTCTAGTATCTCAAAAGGTCCGATAAACCTTGGTGTAAGCTTGCCCTTAACACCAAATCTCCTTATTCCACGTCCAGGTGATATCTTGAGAAATATGTGATCTCCCACTTGGAATTCGAGATCTCTTCTTCGTGTATCAGCATAAGCCTTCTGTCTAGACTGAGCAACTTGAAGTCTTTTTCTAATCAACTGAATCTTTTCAGTGGTATCCCTTACCATGTCTGGACCTAATAGTTATTTTCACCAACTTCATCCCAGCACAAAGGCGATCGGCAACTCCTTCCGTATAAAGCTTCGAAAGATGCCATTTGTATACTTGCCTGGTAGCTGTTATTGTATGCAAATTCAACCAAAGGCAAGTGATCATGCCAGCTTTCACCAAAATCAATGATGCAAGCTCTAAGCATATCTTCAACCACCTGATTAGTTCTCTCGGTCTGACCATCCGTTTGAGGATGAAAAGCTGTACTAAAGTTAAGTCTCGTCCCTAGCGAATGTTGTAGACCCTTCCAAAAGTGAGAAGTAAAACGGGGGTCTCTGTCAGACAGGATTGAGACAGGTACTCCATGCAACTTGACTATCTCCTTTATGTATAATGCATCAAGAATATCAACTGACCATCGACTCTTGATTGGCAAGAAGTGTGCCGATTTGATCAATCGGTCGATGATAACCCATATTCCGTCATATCCTCCCTTTGATTTGGACAGACCCATAATGAAGTCCATATCGATATCCTCCCACTTCCACTTGGGAATATCTAGAGGATGTAGCTTACCGGTAGGCTTTTGGTGTTCTGCCTTGACTTGTTGACATGTGAGACAGCGAGACACAAAATCCACTATTTCTCTTTTCATATTGGGCCACCAAAAGGTCCTTTTCAAATCTTGGTACATCTTAGTTGATCCTGGATGAAGCATGTACCTTGATCTGTGAGCTTCAACTAAGATTTTCTTCTTTAGCTCTGGGCAATTCAGTATACATGTTTTATTTCTGAACATCAATCTTCAATCTGGAGCTAATTTGAAATCAGGTTGGTCTTCCATTTTGCCCTTAATTTCCACTAGTACAGGGTCACTACCTTGAAGTCCTTGTATTTCGGATAGCAAGTCTAGTTGTATGCTCATATGGGATAAGGTGACACACCTACTGTCCTTGTCCATGCTTATATTAAGTTTAGAGAATTGTTCTAGCAACTTCCATTCCTGAACCATACAATTGGCTAATAGTGCTCTCGACTTTCGACTGAGGGCATCAGCTACAGGATTACCCTTTCCAGGATGATATTGTATAGTGAAGTCGAAGTCCTTAAGATATTCTAGCCAACGTCTTTGCCTCATATTCAATTCCTTCTGAGAGAAGAGATACTTAAGACTTTTATGGTCAGAGTATACAATAAACTGCACTCCGTACAGATAATGTCTCCATATCTTCAGTGTAAATACTACCGCAGCCAATTCTAAATCATGATCTGGGTAGTTCTCCTCGTGCTTCTTCAATTGGCGAGAAGAGTAGGCTATAACCTTCCCTTGTTGCATTAAAACACATCCGAGGCCAATGCCAGATGCATCGGTGTATATTTCGAATCTCTCGCCTTCAATTGGTAAAGCTAAAACCGGGGTAGTAGTTAGATGATCTTTGAGAGCTTGGAAGCTTCTTTCACATTCCTCACTTCATTCATAACGTATCTCCTTGCGAGTTAGCCTAGTGAGTGGTACGGCTATCTTGAAGAAATCCTTGATGAATCGCTGATAGTAGCCCACAAGACCCAAGAAACTATGGATCTCGCTAGCATTGGTCGGTCTTTCCCAATTCCTTATAGCTTCAACCTTTGATGGATCTACGGATAAACCATCTTTTGATATAACATGCCCCAAGAAAGCTACTTCTCCTAACCAAAATTCACATTTGCTGAGCTTTGCATATAACTGATTCATCCTCAATATTTGTAATGCTATTCTCAAATGCTCCTCGTGCTCTTCCTTGGTCTTTGAATAGATCAGTATATCATCAATGAAAAATACTATGAATTGATCTAGATGAGGCCTGAATATACTATTCATCAACTGCATAAAGGCAGCAGGGGCATTTATTAGTCCAAAAGGCATAACAACAAATTCATAGTGCCCATACCTGCTTCTGAACGCGGTCTTATAAATGTCCTCATCTTTGATCCTTAGTTGGTGATATCCCGACCTGAGATCAATCTTCGAAAAATACATGGATCCAGATATTTGATCAAATAACTCATCGATTCTCGGCAGTGGATACTTGTTCTTGATAGTGAGATGATTCAACTGTCGATAGTCGATGCATAACCTCATGGATCCATCTTTCTTCTTTACAAATAGCACAGGTGCTCCCCACGGGGAAGTGCTTGGTCTAATAAATCCCTTCTTCAGAAGTTCCATCAATTGCTCCTTCAGCTCCTTGAGTTCGGCAGGGGACATCCTATATGGTGCCTTAGAAACTGGTCCAGCACCAGGGACCAAGTCGATGGTGAAGGCCACTTCTCTTTGTGGGGGTAATCCAGGCAAATCCTCCGGAAACACGTCCGGAAATTCTTGCACAACTGGGATGTCTTCTAGCTTAGTCTCCTTAGTCTCCTTAATGGTGACAAATGCAAGGAAAGATATACATCCTTTCCTTATTAGCTTGCTAGCTCGGAGAGCCGAAATAAGAGGTGACTTGCTCCGACTCTTAGGGCTAGAATAGACTAGTTCTGGAAAGTCCTTGAAAGTAACTTTGCTGTTACGGCAATCCACAGTTGCCCGATACCTAGATAACCAGTCTGCTCCCAATATGACATCATATTCCTTTAGATCTAAACATATGAGGTTGATAGGAAGATTTCTTCCTTTTACCAAGACTTCACAGTTTTGATAATGGTGAGTAATATCGGTTTCGTTTCCGAGAGGAGTAGATAAAAATATCTTCATCCATTCCGGTTCCATAGGTAGTGGGTCAGCAAACTTCTTGGAAATAAAAGAATGTGATGCACCCGTATCAAATAAGACATGTGCAGACTTGGAACAAACTTTCAGTGTACCTTCTACTAGTCCGCCTTCATCTTGTTCCGCCTCCTTAATAGCTTGGAGACGAGCATTCTTTGTCACTGGGCGCTTTTCGTCACCGGTTTGATCATTGAGTAGGGGACAGTCGGGAATCCGATGATCACGGCTCCCACAACGGAGACACGCTCCAAGTTTCCTCCAACATTCTTCGGCCTTGTGCCCGGTCTTATCACAATGCTTACATACCACCTTAGAAGGTGTAGTGGTGATGGAGAAAGGTTTGGTCTTCTTGAACTTTTGCTCCTGGGAGGGAGTACCTCCATTACTTGGGCTCTTCTTGAAATTGGGTTTGAAGGTGCCGGAGCTAGTAACATTCTCCTTCTTGTCTTTCCCACGGATCCTATCAGATAGTTTCGTGGTATCTTCTAGTAATTGGGCTCGTCGAACCATCTCCGAATAGACTTGTATGTCCATCGGTGCCAGTTGTGTGATGTATTGGGGCCTGAGCCCATTAAGGAATCTTCGAGCTTTCATCTTCTCAGTACTAACTAAGGGTTTAGCGTATCGAGACAGCCTTGAGAACTGCGCTTCATATTCAGCCACCGACAAAGATCGTTGCTTAAGTGCGGCGAATTCAACGGCTTTCTTCTCTTGAACTCGATCTGAGAAATATTTATTGTTGAAATGTTCAACAAACTCATCCCAAGTGACTTGTCCTTGGTTTAACGTAGCTTCTACCGACTCCCACCAACAGCGGGCGTCCCTTTCTAATTGAAAAGTTGCTAGCAGGACCTTCTCTTGATCCGTGCATTGCATAACCCGAAAGATCCGTTCAGTTTCCCGGATCCAGTGTTCGGCATCATCCGGATCAGTAGATCCTACGAACTTTGGAGGATTCATGTTCTTAAAGCCTTGGTGGAGATTTTCGGCTCCACGTAGTGCACCTCCTTGTGCCACTTGTTGAAGTGCCTGGGTCATGCCTTGAAGAGTGCGTTGCATGTTGCGCCATTGAGCACGCTCGGCAGCCATTGTCCTACAATTACAATAGCTATTAGTATGTGATTGCGTTTAAAGGCTTTTAATTCTATTTTGACTTTAACCCTTGGTTCTACCCAATCTCACTGGTTAGAGGTTCAGACTTATCCTTGGACTTGGGATTCCTAGGAATTGAATACTCTAGGCTCTGATACCACAAAAACTTTCACGTCTCGAGCGCAGAAGATACCCGGAGACGCGTGACGAGTTTATATCGATCATGTCAATCAGAGTATTAGTGTATTCGACACCAAATCAGAGATGCGCAAGAGTAAATATAACCCAATCCTTTTATTCCTTCACAAAAGTATTTCTATTACAATCCCTTGAAAATGCTAAACTTAATAAAAAGAAAAGTACAAAATTGACTCAAGAAAATATAGAAAAGACAAGACTAGTTGACGCTTTGAGAAGCTCTAATCTCTTTCACTCTTGACCTTCCCTGTCCGATTGAGTCTCGTCGTCGGACTTACCTGAAAAGTAGGGAAACACTGAGTGAGCGAACGCTCAGTAGAAATTTATATCTCAAGAACTAGGAATGGGTTTAAGTAATTATAATTTATCACATGTAAATGTAATATGGCTATGCATGTAGAAATAACTAATCAATAGAATAACACGTCGTGTAAAACTTCCAAGCGAGTCTTAAACAAGAAATATTCATGAGAGACTTTATAGATTATTGGCTATTTCACGCAAGTACTTTGCCCGTGTCGGGCCACGCTAGTAAAGTCACGCAAGTCGAGTCACGCATGCAAAAAAGAGAGAGTGTGTGTGGAATGCCAAAGATCAAGAGAGACAAGTACTTCGGTGCAATGCTAAACACCGTGATCATTACAACTCACATGGGCACTAGTACTTTTGGGTGCTCCTCCCAGGACCAGATCGGGCCCTTATATGCACAACATTAAAGATAGATCTAGACATCCACTTTATAGTATAGCCAATATGGAATTTCAAGAAAAAGCTTGTGGAAATTCAAGATAGAGTAGAGTTCAAATGTTGAACTTGATGTATAAGGATGATAATAACGATATAAACACGAGTATCGATAAAACTGGGTGGAGTTGGTTCCCTAATTGGGTACCATGACAATTAAGTGTCCATATATAGATGGTCATGTCATTTGATATAGAATTGAGGTCTACAAAAACAGCATATTAATGGCATGATGTCCTCATCCCATTAAGAATATTCTCATGATATCCACATAGCATATCATGAGGGCCGGTATACCATGTTTCTATAGAGTGACATGGCAAAATAGTGCAATATGTTTTTATGGTACAACCCGCTCAGTCGGCCTTGAGGGAATCCAAGGCTACAAGGAGACTTACGGAGGTCCCAATGACTAACTTGCCAATCCAAAGGAACGGAATGTCCAATGGAGGGCTTGTATGTCACCGAGAGTTAGTGGGTAATGCGATAAATCATCGTGAAACATGGGACTATATTCACGGAATGGAATATAGTGCCGATATATATATATAAACCCTCAATTCACAGAAAACAGTATAAAATAATGACACAGAAAATTAGCGACTTAACATAAGTCACTACTTAATAAATTAACGCCCTGCACGGGGTCGTTTATTTTCAATTTGACGACTTCAGGAACAGTCGTCCATTATAAATTTCTATTTTGCTGAAATTTTCTTAATTCTGTATTTTTGATAAAAACGCGCCTTAGCCAGGGGCGTCACTTTCAGAAAAGACGACCCTCTGGAGGTCGTTAATTCATTCTTTTCCAGGATTTATCATGAACATTGGTAATTTCCAAGATAATAATTTTCAGGAAACAAAGTATATGGTCAGGACAAGAAAAATATCAGCATTCGAGATATATGATCATGCATTAGATTTAACTCCAGGTTTCATAGATATTAAATTTTAAACATGGGTATTTACTAATTATATGGAATTGACGACACTTCTGTCAGTCGTCAGAAATTGAATTAGCGCCCTAGAGAGGGTCGCCTCTTTCCAAAGTTTCACAAAAACTTCGAAAACGCAGTAACACTATATGCATGAATTAACAGATGATATTATCATACATTTTATGCTAGTTTGGGCTACAGTTCTTAAGAAAACCTACCTGATGATGATCTGGGTGAAGGAACGTGAAGGATGTGAAGAGAAAACGGTACTCTGTTCTGAACAGAGTCTTCTGGGATTTATATAAACAGCCACCTACGAATCCAAGTAATAGCAGCACCAACCGCCAAGCAACAGCAGACCCCAGATGGTGCAGTGAGGATGATATTCAATGAGAAGAAGTTTCTCCTAGACTCCGGTCACAGCTTTCTCTGTAACGGAGGAAGATGTACGTTGATGAAGAACCCACGTTCTTCAGCTAGATGAGAGAGTTTCTTCACGCTGCAGGAAACCTACAGAAGAAGAAGACGAAGAAGCATTAATATTTTTCATGCTTCCCTGACTGAAGATAAAAAGGAAGAAGAACATACCTGTTCTTCACACACGAGACAGCAGCAGGCCTTCCTTCGATAAAATAGCCATTAGGGTTCAATTGGACGGGGTATTTATAGGGTTCCAGGAATCCTTTAGGGTTGGAAATTGATTAGAACTCTAGTTTCCATGATAGAGTCCTTACCATAATCAATCGAACACGTACCAATCCTAAAACTTACCCTGGATAGTCTCCTGGTTCGAATGGAACACAAATGCAATTAATGCCTTAGGTTAGGGCGTGCATTTTAATTGACGTCTTGACCTGTACTGTTTCTTTTGTAATTCACGCCCAAGAAGAGGGCGTTTCTTTCCCTTTCCTTTTATTCGTTTTGGACGTTTTTAAAATTTCACGACCTTTGGTATAGGCATCACTTTTTGAATTAACGCCTCAGGTGAAGGCGTTTCTTATTTAAATCGCGCCTTGTTGAGAGGCGTTATTTACATTTGACTTATTATTTATTCATTTTGATTCTTATCATTTACTTACTTAATTTTTCTTGAAATCTTCCTTTTATTTTACCAGGGTTCTACACTACACCCCAATAGGGACAAGACTGTGGCGGTTCTAGATTGGGCCGCTAGGGGACTGTAGTGGTCAAGGATTAGGCTGCTAGGCTAAGTCACCCTGAACCGACCTATCTAGTCAAACCACCAGTAGCGGTCTAGATTAGACGCGCTACACGGATGTGGCTGTCTAAGAGTGAACCGCCACACAAACCGCTCTAAAACATTGACCTAAGTCAAGCGACATGTAGCGGCCTAAGAAAGGCGCGCTATAGCGAAGAAACGCATGCAGGTTGGGCCGCCAAGGCCAACTGACTTAAATTCTTAACTAGGTCTAAAACCATGGTAACACGAATATCGAGGTAGACCACAAACTGCCGAAACCATCCCTTCAAGATGGAAACTCGAGGGAGGCCACTCATATGCGGTGGAACCCAACCGCACTCACACTGATACACGATGGCTCGATCGAGCGCAACACGAAGCCCGGGACACACATCCCCACGGGCATGCTAATCGAAGTAACATGGCACCTCCCGACACCCCAGAAACACGGACACGGAACCCACAGGGTGTCCGGGACACTCGCGAGGCCATAGGTCGGTCATTGGGTCTCAACCGGACTGACCAGGACTCAAACGAACAAAAACACAGGATTTCCGGTCGACCTGGACCCTAGGGTCGGTAGACCTGATAGGGTTGGTCGACTGGCCCAGGTGGTCTGGTCGACCGGACCATCGGCTGGACCTGAGACAGTCAGCGAACGCCCGCCGGTCGACTGGCCCATCCGGTCCGGTCGACCGGTTACGACGGGAAACCGGTCGAACCGAGCCCTAACGCCCGATTCCACACCCCATTCGATTCCGATCGAAGGGGAAAACAACCGCAATCACAATACCGACCTTTCACACTCCGGAAGGGAGCAAAACAACGCACAAACGGCTTAAAACGGGCAATTCCACCGAATTGACCCTAAAAGAGTCACCCGGGTTCCCGGGCTCGTAACGGCACCAAATGACAACCAATCGACACGAAAATAGTAGATCTAGAATGCTGACATTCCAGGGTTTCGATTGATACCAACTGATCTAAAAATCGTTACCATTTTTCGGTGAACCCTACGAACACCCCAAAAGCATGATTTTTCTGAAACTGAACGAAACCCGCTCAAACTCGCACCGAACAACACAAAATTACAGGGAAAACGTAGAGGAGAAGTAGGTGATCCATCTCCCTACCTCCACCGAAGAAATCGTGCACCGAGGCGACTAAACCACGTCGAAAATCACATCGTGAGCTCGACCGTCGGCTTTGAATCCACCGTTCGGGATCACGCCAGAAACGGTCCGATCCTCGCCCCATCGCGCTACAGACCACTCCCACGGCATCTCCTCTACCTGCCCGAGCCTCCTCCGTCTGCAACAAGAGCCGGGAGGGCGAGAGAAGAGAGAAAACGAGGGAGAGAGGAGTCACGGCGGTGAATGAAAGGGAGGAGAGAGGAAGAAGAAAGAAAAAGAATAAAAGGAAAAGAAATTAGGAAATTTTCCTAATTTCCAAAAATTTGATAATTGGTCCGAAAATGGACTATTTCAGAAAAATATGCAAAACTAGTCGAAACGATCCTCGGGAGGAGTACAACGTGACTTCGGTGTCCACGAGTCGATGAACTGAGAAATAAACTCACCGCAAGGTTCCGTAACTTGTACGAGAGAAAAACCCACACAGATCGTAAAACTCAACTCAGGACCCACAAAAGCGATCTGAAACTCTCCAAAGAAGATCCGAAAGATCTGATAAGAATTTAGGGTATTACATTTATTGCTGGGTTCGTATGCCACACATGTTAAAATTTTCACATTCGGTCGTGTATCTAGTCCCCCACTTTTGATTATGTCAAAGGGGAGAGAGTTTTTGGTGGTCACAATATATTGTCATCATCAAAAAGGGGGAGATTGTTGGGTTCTGTGTGCCCCTCCTTATCTTTGACAATGGTTTTGCAGATTCCAATATATTGTGTGTTTTATGTTTGTTCTAAAGTGAAAATATTATGTGTTTTATGTTTAATGACGTCTTCAAGATAAACAAGCTAACATGATGATATCTTATTTTGCAGGTTGAAATTCAATGGTCCTTCATGAATACATCTTTGATGTTGACTTTTGCATTGGAGCTTTCATGTGAAATCTATGACTCTCGGTGGATTGTCATATGGCCTAATTAAACTGTTTAGGATGGTCCTTACTTGACTTTGCATGAGTTTTTAAATGGTCTTGAATGATTGATGTTTATTGGTTTTACACTGGCTTGATAAAGCATGCTTCTTAAATGGTCAATTCTACTGCTCATGTTTCATGAATTGTTTTCATAAGTTTGAAATGGTTTCCTCTAAATGCATGAGTAAATGAATTAAGTTTAGATTCATTTTGACTGAGGTTGAATGAAGTGGACTGAAGCTTGAAGGTTTCTCAGTTTGCTTTGGAATGCCCTTAATTGTGATTGGACTGAAATTGAATTACTTGCATTGGACTGCTATGCATTGAAATTTCTTTTATGAATGTCAATTTCTTGATTAAAGGTTCAGCATGGTTTACAGAGTGATTTATGGGTGGTTCACTTGAATCGCATTGTATATGTGTGAAGAAGTCTTTTTGGAACTCTCTGAGGCTTGAACTAAATGTATATTTGATGAATGTGAGTCATGTTGAAAGGCTATTGTGATTGTTGAACGTTGAATGTCAACGGTTGGGTGAATTCAGCTACAACTCTTTAAGACTATCATGGATGTGAATTTTTTGGACTGTGCAGAAACAAATTGCACGGACCTGGTTCGTCATTGCACGGACCTTGTTGATCATTGCATGGACTTTGTTCATCATTGCACCGACCTTATCTATGGGTTCTACACAGTTTGAACAGACTCTGCTCATTTGTGCACCGACCCAATCTTGGTTGTTTTGCTATATTTGCACCGACTTGGTTCAATTGCACCGACCCAATCTTCTCATATGCATTGACCATGTATTTATATGCACAGACATGATAGAATGCATTGAGTGATTCTTAGGTGTATTAAAATGATGCTGAGGTTCTTAAGCATGCAAGGCTCAAATGTGTCACATTTGAATATATCTCAATGTGGATGGAATGATTTTGGTTGAAAATGGTCTATTGAATTGCGTTGACTTAATTCTCATCAATTTGAATTGCTTGAAAGTGCAAGTTTAAATATGCCCACAAATCTTTGGAATCATGGTAAGAATTCACTTTTGATGTATTTCCATGTGGCAAGGTTATGTTTGATTCATACATCATGGTTTTGGGGTTTAATTCACTGCATTAAGTGTTTTTCTGGTTTTACTCTGCAAGAGTGAGTCGACTCTTGGTGTCCTGTGGTCTACTTTGAACGCAGATAGAACACTCACCAGAAAGTGTCGACTCTAAGAGTCGACACTCTCAGGTAGACTGTTTTATGTTATGTAAAACAGAACCTCTGGCCAAAAGTGTCGACTCCAAGAGTCGACACTTTAACCTGGGTCCTGTTTTTATATAACGGGACAGAATGTATTGAGAAAAGTGTTGACTCTAAGAGTCGACACTTTCTCTGGGCAACCCGAATCGGGTTTGCCATTTTGGTTGCGAACTCCATGGGATGAGATCCGAATGGCTTGGTTCTTTACACCCTTGCCCTTAGGGTTTCACCACATGTCTTAGGGTTGCTTTGAGAGGGTTTTAGCATGGGCTTACATGTCTTTTATTTCAAGCTTCCCTCTTGTATAAGTAGACTACGATCTCCATCAGAAGGGAGAGGAATGGGCTAATATTTTCTATCTGCTGCAGGTGAAGAAGAGAAGGAGAAGACGAATGTGAAGGAGGGCGTTGCATCATCAAGGAGGAGGAAGAAGAAGCTACAGAGGTCGCTGTCCACGAGCCTGAGCCTCGTTCTGGGAGCTGCAGCTACTGCTCTCCACCGTCCGGGGTTTTGGGCGCTTGAAACTTCAAGTCCGGATGCTTCCACTCCAAGGATCTACTTCTAGCGCACCCTACCTACTGATTGAAGGGAGTTGTGGGACATTCAAAGGAGAATATATATAAATTTGCTTTCATTTGTCTGTGATGTCCCTTTTAACCAAGATATAGTTCTGGAGCATATTGACTCATCTGTTCTTGGTGTGTGCAGGCTTGATTGGAGCTGGGATTTGAACAAACAAACGTTGGATCCTTAAGGAGGATGACCGACTACTCCAACCAACTGAGGATAAGACTTTCTCCAACCTAAGCTTCAAGGAAGATCCCCTCATGAAGATTGGAGAATCAAGGAGATATTTCTACATCCCCATTATGTTTATTTCCATGAGTGCTTCATAGTCTATCTTCATTTATACACTGTTGTGGGCGTTATTGTACATCGTCTTGTCGTCTTAAACTCGATATAGCATCGTGTGTGGGCGGAGCTGCGTCTCCGTGTGGTTTTAAGTGTCCGGGGTGTGTTCCCCGACGTTGTGTGTGTGTGTCCTGCGGTGGCAGAGCTTTGGGGCTTGTCCCCGTGTGGATATTACTGCGGAAGCAGCGTGTGTGGTGTTGGGGTTCATCTCCGTGTTGCTACGTTTCATAGCGTGGAGTGAAGCCTCACAGGGTTCGGTGAGGGGTGGACGTAGGGAGCCTGTCGTGGTCCCGAACCACCTAAAAATCTTTGTGTCTCGTGTGAATGACTGTGTGATTGTCCATTTCATCTACCTCCCTTCACAGGTCAACCTAATAGATTTTTACTCACTGCACCACTGTGCATTGCTACATCTACTATCTGTTTTAGGCTTAGATTTAATCGTTCTTTGCATAGTTTTTTCGAGTGAGATCGGAAAGCTTGAGAGAACATTTTGATCTCACATCTATTTAGGCTAATCATCGTACTTAAATTTAATTCCGCTGTGATTAGTTTGGAAAGTTTTTAGAATCCGCCTCTTGGCAAGGGGATAATTCAACCCCCCTTCTTGTCTGCCATCTAGTCTGGGCCAACAGCTTTTATTATTCTTCCTTTGTAGGTTCACGCTGCAGAAAGAGAACGTGCTTCTCCTTCATTTGGTTCTCCTGCAGCTGCTGATCTCCCTCTCTCCTATGTTTGTTTTCTGCCGCGGCTGACCCTCTCGATTTTCTATGTCGCTGCAACAAGCATAAAAGGCGCAACTCATATATTTCTTCTCTTTATTTCTCAATCTTTCTTTCACAGTTTCTTTAATCTGCACGTGCATATCTCTGGCACCTTTGCTAGAGTGCTTTGGCACCATCAGCATCACCATATACTATAATACCCACATATGTTGATATTCATATTTGCATACACATCTTCCCACCTTTTACTCCTTCTTAAGGGGTTTTAAATCAAACACACAAGGTGTGTTCATGCCTTTGTTGCATATTGAGATTTTCATAGAGCATTGATACTACACACTTTGGCTAATCCAATCTTTTGTCTTTGCTTGTTTCTTTTCAAGGGTAATCAAGAATAAAAACCTCCTTTATCGGCCGGCCGGTAGAAGGAAGAAGTTGAGCTCACATCTGCTCCCGCTTGCAAGGTATTCTTCACGATCACTATTCTTTGAGGTAACCCCTCTGGCGATCACATTCCTAAGTAGCATCACATGCTCCCTCCCCAATCTTTCATTTTTATCACCTTATCATTATCTCCATCTTTATTCTTTCTTTCTTTTTACTTAGAAGAACTAAATTCTCTCTCTTTTTAATGTCTATGTGACATGTTCACAAATTGGCGATCATGGTGGGACCCTTATTATTTTTATTTTGATTATCCCTCCCTTTGGCACCCTCGCGTGCCCCTCCTTTTGGCACCAACGTGTGCCCCTCCTTTGTGCTCTACGTAGCATCCTCCTTTTTGCACCACGTGCACACCTCCCACTTGATTAACAAATTTTGAACTTTCCATAACATTTTTAAGAAGAGAATTTGATTTCTGTTATCAATCATCGACCGCTCAGTTGTCGCTATTTGCAGAATTGACAACCTGTCACAAAGGCGCTCATCTCACAATTTTTCATAATTTTTGTTGTTTTTATAACTTACGCCCCTCCATAGAGGCGCCATTCACATATTCTGCGCCTAACCCCAAGGCACCGTTTACATATTCACTGTTCACGTTCCTTCATATTTATTTATTTGTTACTATAAATTGCAACCCTCTATGAAGGCATCATTTACAGATTTTGCGCCTCACTCCAAGGCATTGTTTATGCCCGTTCACTGTTCACCATATTTTTACTAATCAGCGGTTGTCATACAGTCACCGTTTACTGATACCGCGACCACTGTATGGTCGCCATTTTCTTCTGATTTCACAGAATTGCTATATTTGCTGCTGATTTGACTTGTTTGCTTGGGTTATTGATTATCTTCACATTGCTGTTGATCCTACTTGCATTAGTTTGCATTAGGGCATTTGGTTGAGAGAGCTCCTCTCTCTACACTCCTAGGATTTTCCACACCTTCTTGGGAAGGGAAGGACCCTCCATTGAGCATTCCATCTCTTTAGATTAGAAATTCCCTAACCAAGGCCTCCATAAGTCCCCGCACCCGTGGATTCCCTCACGAATGCCGGGCTGGTTGTACCTTTTGAAGTACCCTGGAGTTTAGCTAACCCATGCGTTTGTGAAGAGAGAGAAAGAACCTAGTTAACCCGGAGTTCGCACCCAAATTGCAACTAGGATTCACATTGAAGTGAGAGAACTTCATTAAAATCCATCTTGATTAAATCTCCAAAGAACCTTAAAGTCTTGTGCAATCATCACAACTTGTTTGACAACCTACTTGAAGTGCTTATTTGCTATTCATATTTGATTCCCTTGTAACAACCATGATGCTTCGGTTAGGTAGAATTGTCAACATGGACAACTATGAGTACATATATGATGGTTGTGAGGAGGGTCAATTTGACCCATCCTATGAGGTTCCCCCTCAAGGCCCCATTCACTATCAGGGAGACTATACTCCCTCTTCTTCTCATTACCCTCAAGTCTATGTGGTGGACACCACCACTCAATGGGTTAAGCCTTCCTCTCAAACTCAACCCATCACTCAGCACCCATTAGGGGAAGCTTCCCCGTCCTTTAACTTGAATGATCTCATCAATGCTCTGCCCCAGTTGGATGATACCCAACGTCAAGCGGTCCAGGCCGCTCTTAAAGGGAAATTTGTCCCTTCTTCTTCATCAAATCCCCCTCAGGCCGCGGGTGGCCTTCAAATCAATGCCTCTAATGACCAGGCGGTCTCACAAGAAGTTCCATCTTGTCCATGAACTCCTATTGTTTTTGCGCCGGCCCAACTGGCAAGCCATTCTATGGTTAGGTCACAACACCCTCCACCTCCTCAATTTTTGAGAAGGCTTATGCCAGATCCTTTTCCTACTAATCCGACCCCAGTCGAGTCCGACACCAATACTCTTCTCCTCCAAAAGATTGCTAGTATGGAAGAGCAACTTAAGAGAGTCACAGCCCCCAAGAATGCTCCGGAGGTTACTCTCCCTACTCTTCCAGTTTTTCACTTACCTCCGTCAGAGATGCCTAACTTCAGGCGTTATAATGGAACGGGCAACCCGTTCATCCACTTGAAAGATTTCATGTATGAGGCATCATTCTGGCAGGATAATAAGACCTCTTTGGCTTATCTCTTTAGAAGGTCTCTTCATGGCCCGACCCTTGAATGGTTTTACTCCCTGGAGCCAGTCGAAGCCGGAGACTTTGATGTTATTCAGCTCAAATTCTTGCAAAAGTATAAAGATCGAGTGTGTCCTTCTTTGACTATCACGGACCTTGTGGCTGAGAAAATGAAGTTCGATGAGGATTTTGTGCAGTTTGTCGATAGATGGAGGTAGATGGCTAAGAAGTTAAAAGATGCTCTATCCGAGTGGGAACAAGTAAAGATTATAATCTCCAATGCCGCTCCGCAATTCCGACATATATTGGCCATGAACAAGCTTAACACTATGGAGGAATTATGTGAAAGGGCAAGATACATTCAAACTCAAATGAAGGATTCGCCCATCATGGGCATGTTTGAACCAAGGCCAAGAATGATGAGGAAGAGTACCAACGTCAATACTAAAGGTGGTACAACCGAGGGCACTGTTACCAATGAGCAGGTGGGAGCGGTTAGCAATCCCGGACCTTTTCGCAACCTTTCCAACCCAAGACAACCACAACAGTCACAACAACAACCCTCTCTCTTTAACCAAGTTCCCCACCAAACAAACAACTCTCCTCAACCGTTCCGGCCTCCTCCTCTACAAAATCAAGCCATTCCACAGAACCCGCAAATCCCCCAGCAATACCACCAAGTGCCACCTCCGGCCAATTATGACCCTCAGCAGCCAAGGAGAACCGCAGGCCCCAAAAGAGCCCAATACCCTCCTTTACCTGAAAGCCTTCTCGATATATTCAACGCCCTTATGGCCGCCAACGCGCTCACATTGCCAAAGGAGAGGGCGATCTGGCCGCAGAATGTGGATACCTCTCGGTATTGTGTCTATCATCAACAACCCGATCATAATATAGATCATTGTTTTCACTTAAAGGATTATATATATGATATGAATGATCAGGGCGGTATTGATTGGGACGAGATGAGGCGGTTCATTGCAATATTGAAGGCACGAAGACCTCCTCGGTAGCAGCAGGCTCAGCAGCCATCGCAGCAAGTCCAACAACCTCCACAGCAGCAACAAGCTCCAGCACCACAACCGGACATGGGGATCATCCACAATCCGCTACTGGAGCACCCACCAAATCAACAGTTGAACCCTATCACCTCCTTCCATGAAGTGGAGAGAGGGCAAGGGTGGCATGAAGAAAATGCCTTTATCGGGACTTTAAACCAAAACTCAAACCAACCATCGCGTCTGCTCAGAATACCCCCCCAACCAGCACCTTTTCCTCAACCTTCTCATCCTCTCTTGTGCGCCACTAACCAAGTTCCCTCCACCACAAACCCCTTGCTGGCTAGGCCTCTCCTTATTCATTTTCCATCTTCTCCTACACCACAACAAACCCCTCCTCCTTCTGCAAATCCTTTTCCGTGTAGGCCTCTCCTCATCTGCCCCTCACCAACACCCGTTCCTACTATCGCCACCATTAACCCTTCGCTAGCAAGGACTCCATCATTCCGACCTGCGCCAACCACAAATCCTTCACCTCCACCTAGGCCCCTCCTTGTCCGGCCTACACCACCTCCAACCACCCAAGCGTCGCCTGCCCCTTCTAATATCGCTCCCATTTCTATCCCTCTAGCTTCCACTAACCTTCAGCCAACGCGGCTCCTCATAAGGGTTCCCTCTTCGGTCGCTCCACCTCCACCATCTGTTAACCTCGATATCCCTTCCACATCCACCAATCCTCCGCCTAACCAAAGCCCGACAGAGGCACGATCGTCACAAACTATGGTGCTCTGTAGTGGACGGATATTCCACCGTGTGTTTCCACAATGGGAGCAAGAGCTCGCACAGGGGCATGAGGAGCAAGAGTCAAAACAAGAATCCATACCGGACACTCAATATGATCTTTTAAAGCATCTGGATAAAACCCCGGCCAGGATTTCTATTTTGGAATTGATTAAGAGATCCACTGTTCACCAACAAGCTTTAAAGCAGTATCTACAAAAGGTTATGGTCAATGAAGACATCCCCACTGAACAGATTACCTCAGTCTTAACTCCGGCAGGTGGCCAACCGGCTATTGTCTTTCATGAACATGAACTAGCTCCGAAGCCAGCCAGGAAGTATGCCTTGTGCATCACTGTTGATAATAATAAAGTGGCCGTTAAACAATGTTTGGTAGATACTGGAGCATCTATCAATGTGCTGCCTCCCAGCACTTTAAAAATGTGTGGCATCCCAGACAGCGAGATACGACCGTTGACCATTACAGTCACTGCCTATGATAACACAAAGAAGCTGCCTCTAGGCATGATTACTTTGAAGGTCGGGCTGGGTCCTATGTCAATTACAGCAAAATTTCACATTTTAGACATGGATCTGACCTTTAATGGCATTTTGGGTCATCCATATATCCAAGAGCTTGATGCCGTGCCCTCTACAAATCATCAATGTATAAAATTTTCACATAAAGGATGCATCATCAAAGTCACCAGTATGCCTATTCTACCATCAGTTGATATACACTCTGCAACCTCAATACCCTCTATATGGCCGACTAACAAGCCCTTGTTATCAGTGTTGGATCTTGCCGATCCGTGGCATGACTTGTTAAGGCTACATGTTTCATCTTTTGTTTCAGCATCAACAACACCCCTACCCTCCAAGGGGAAGAAAAAGAAGAATATGATGAATACCCCAGGTTGGAACATCGTGATGAGAATGGGGTACAGATCCGGCAAGGGCTTGGGTGTCAACCTCCAGGGCAGAGTAAAGCCCATTAAGAAGTACAAGTTAATTCCCCGAGGCGGCCTGGGATACAAGGGGCTGAGCAAGGAAAGATTTGATAAAAATGATGAAGATCCATGGGCTACTATAACTTATACTTTAAAAATAGATAGACGGCCGCTCACATGGCCTTTATATACACATTTTGTGAAGGGGCCCACTCAATAGGATAACGGGCAAACTACAGTGGTTACTTCATTGCTAGATCATCAAGATGTGCATTCACGCCAATTTGCTCGCCATTTAGCGCCTTTGGTCACCTATAAAGCCCTGGAATCTTTAAGGCCATTTAAAAGAATAAAGATGGATGATCCGGAGTGTGACTGGTATCGGTGGTTTGATATGAATGATATTACTATTGCTCTGAGCCGACTGTTTATGCCTACTGATCCGGAATGGCCACCGCTGATCCACGAGTTGATAGAAAAGTCGACCGTAATCACTAACAAGAGGCAGTTGCTCAGCAATTACACCGATACAGGAGAACCATATGCGCCATTTGGAGATGGCTTCACTATAGATAGGCTGTGGGCCGGCCTCTTTTCCTTCAATTCTATCCATCCACGACTGGTTATCCATTTGTTTGATGAATTGTTTACCTCTAACATTCCCAGACCACCCGCGGTCTTGATTTCTTTCTCCCCGGATCTGCTCCAAAATTCAACAATTCCTCCTTTGCTCCTCGAGCAACTCTCTCAGCTTTCTATCACGCCCTTGCACGGGCACTCCCTTATTCAATCTTTTTCCAATCTCTCAGTTTCAACCACATCTTCTACTCCTCTTTCCCAATGCTTCATTATTGAAAAAGAAAAAAAAAGCTAAAATTCCAACTTTTCAATCCTCCATCTCTGTTGAGGAGACCTCCTATTTTGCTCATGAGTGTGCCCTGATCCAAGGGCCGCTCATTTAAGATCTGTTAAGGGGCTTCCTTTTCTCCTCTGACGAGGAGGTTTCTTATGTACCTTCTCCTGTATCCACTTCTTCTCTTTCCTCTTTTTTAGATTCTAATGATCAGGCTAGTTCATCTTCCTCTTCTAGTATTAAGAGTCTCGGGGTAGTTCCCACTAGGAAAGCCAAGGGTAAGCAGATTCCCCGTAGGTTCTTATTGGATTTAGCCAGGAGGTGCCGGGCATGCCTGGTCCTTCTCTAGTTTTTGGAGGATCCGATTTCCCTACTGGATTTGCAATTTCAGGATGCGTGCTCCTTAGATGAAGGGTTCGGGGTTTATGAGATTATGAATGATGAAGACCCTATCGAAGAGTAGGATGAAGTATACGATGAATATGAGGACGAGGCTGATGCTTTTGCTAGTGACATGAGAAGATTTGATGAACCGTCAGCCTCAGTAGAAGAGCCTACTAAAGAAATCAACTTGGGTACTGAGGAAAACCCTATGATTGTCCTCATCAGTAAAAATTTGCCTCCATCTGAAGAAGAGGCACTTATTCAGGTGCTACAAGACTTCAAGGACACGTTTGCGTGGAGTTACGAAGATATGTCGGGTCTGGATCCAGCCCTTGTTGAGCATCGCCTAACACTCAAGCCAGGGTCCGTCCCAGTCAAGCAGCGGTTGAGACGTTTCCACCCTCATATGGCATTAAAGATGAAAGAAGAGGTCGATACGCTCCATAAGGCTAGATTCATTAGAGTCGTCCTTTATCCCAATTGGGTGGCTAACATTGTCCCGATTCTGAAAAAGGACGGAACAGTCAGAATTTGCATAGACTTCCGGGACCGTAACCGTGCGTGTCCTAAAGATGATTTCCCCCTCCCTCACATAGACGTGCTGATCGATAATACGGTAGGGTATGAGACTCTTTCCTTTATGGATGGCTTTTCAGGTTACAACCAGATTCGCCTGGCTGAAGAAGATCAAGAAAAGACTTCGTTCACTACACCTTGGGGCACATATTGTTATGTGGTCATGCCGTTTGGACTCAAGAATGTCGGATCCACTTACCAAAGGGCCATGGTGGCTATTTTTCATGATATGATCCATATTTATATAGAGGTGTATGTGGATGACCTGGTAGTGAAATCAAGAACAAGGATCGAGCATCCTGGGGTTCTAACCAAAGTGTTGCAAAGAGCCAGGGAATATCAGTTGAGAATGAACACCAAGAAGTGTGTGTTTGGTGTGTCGTCCGATAAGTTATTGGGGTTCATTGTAAGCAAGAGGGGTATTGAGATTGATCCCAACAAGGCAAGGGCAATAAGAGATATGCCTCCTCCCAAGAATCTGAAGGAAGTCCGAGGGTTGATCGGGAGGTTGCAATTTATTCGCCGGTTTGTCTCCTAGCACTCACAAAGGTGTAGGCCGTTCTACAAGCTTATCAAGCCGGGAGTCAAATTTAATTGGGATGACAAGTGTCAGACAACTTTTGATGGATTGAAGAATTATTTGGCCAATCCTCCTTTCTTGAGGCCACCAATTCCAGGCAAACCGCTTGTTCTTTATGTTTCAGTCCTAGATGACTCAGGAGGTGCTGTCCTCGCGCAAGTTGATGAAGAAGGAAAGGAGTGGGTATCCTACTATTTGTCTAAACTTCTCAAACCATGTGAGCAAAAGTATACAGCTATGGAGAAGACCTGCGCAGCCTTAGTCTGGGTAGTTCAGAAGTTGAAGCACTATTTCTTAGCTCAGGAGGTTCATCTCATTACTTGCATGATTCCCATCAAGTTCCTTCTCGAAAAATATGTTCTTACCGATCAGTTAGCACGATGGCAAAGCTTCCTTTCTCAGTTCGACATCACTTACATCAAAAAAAAAGTGATTAAAGGCTATGTCGTAGCAGAACATCTTGCTCATCACCCTCTCCCTAGATTTGATCCTGCTCGCTCAGAGTTTCCAGATGAGGAACTAATATCCGTCAATCAACCCGATTCGATGTGGACATTATATTTTGATGGAGCTTTGAATTATCAAGGTAAGGGGATTGGCATGGTTCTTGTTGCATATTGTGTTTTGATGATGATAAACACTATGACTCATATGTATAAAGTCATATGTGTCTTTATGATTCCATATGTGCTTATTGCATACTGTATGTGTCTTGTTACATACAGTGTTTGTTGTGTGCATACAATGCTCATATTGCTGTATAGATGAATTACATGGAATGAACTGTAGCACATGTGCATCTCAGTTCATATGTGGGTGTCTGTAGATATTCGTACATATTCATGCATGTCTGTGCATGTTTGTGGATGTCTCTGTATAAGCATTGCATAAAGTCTTGTACAACTGTTCATATAAGTCAACGAATCACAGGTCAACCAAAATTCAACGCAAAGTCAATACTGTGCACATAAAGTTAACGTGTCTGTATAAAGTTTGTGCACATAACATTTTACTAAATAACCTGTGTGCATGGCATTTGGTCGAACAGGTGGTGTTCATTGTTGTGCCCCTATGGTCATTTGAGTCATCTTGCGGTCACTTGGGTCATTCAACATCATCATGTGGTCATTTGAGTTATTTGACATTCTTGGTTTTGATAATGGCTAAACATTATTAGTCATTGTTGTTTTTCACTCTTATATGACTGACATACGTGATGTTTTATTCATGACAGATATGCAAATGAATGGACAAGGAATGGAGTAGAGTTGGCAAAAGTGAAAGCTCAATAACAGTTAAGGTCGATGCACAAAGAAGCATGACCAAGAGAACCCAATGTCAAAGACTCAGTTGACACCTTCTAGATTGTCAAGGGTGATGCTACAGACATTAATGGGGTGCTAAAGAACTTAAGCGACGGAGCTAAAGCAATTAACGGACCGACCCGGGAAAACCCGGGGTCTGCCCAACTGGCGGTCGACCGCCAGCACAGGGGCGGTTGACCGCCCCTGCCAGCAACCTCCAGGCTGCATCTCTCTCAGTGGCGATCGACCGCCAGCCCAGTAGTGGTCGACCGGAAATTCCAGGGATCATTCGTATGTAGTTTTCTCAATAGCGGTCGACCGCGAGAAGCCACAGGTCAACCGCCAGCCCCGAGCCTTCATTGTTGACTTTGTTTTCCACTTCGAGAAGGGCCATTATCCATGGATTTCTTTAATCCAAAAGTCACCCAATCACCCACAAAATGTGGATCTGGTCTGGGGGGCTTCTATTGACCATCCAAAGTCTATAAAACACATACAAGAGGGTTAGAAACCCTAATGCTTCATTTGGATCAAAGGAGATCAAGGGAGGCTTGTGAAGGCTGTTCAAGGGAGACGGTACTGTAGCCGTGAACAGTACTTCGTGAAGAGATCTTCATCCATTCCAAGGGATTCAAGCCTAGGCTTGAAGCTATCTCAACCTGCAAGGAAGCAAGAAGCAATCAAGGCTCTCAAGGGTGATCTAAACTACAGCAAACTCTTCATCAACTCAAGGAGATCGAAGGGAAGATCAAAGCTACATCCATAGTCTTCTTCATCAACTCAAGGAAGATCATCTCTCAAGGAAGAAGACACCGTCGAAGCATCAGATTCAAGCTCCTGTAACTCAGACAAGATCTTTTTACTTTGAGCATATTCTATATCTTGTTTGAGTGATTTATTTTTGTTCTCTTTCCATTTCTTTCAAACAATCGAAACTGAAGATCGTCCCTACCGGTGGTTAGTAGGAAGGCAATCGAAGTTCTTTGATCTACGGTGATTGATGTCACTATCGGTGGTTAGTAGGAAGGTAATCGGAAGTTCTCCGATCTGCAGTGTTGATGTCCCTACCGGTGGTTAGTAGGAAGGCAATCGGAGGTTCTTCCGATTTATGGTTCAGTGCGTGGCACTAGTGGAGCCTCACCAGATTTGGTGAGGGATGGACGTAGGATTGGGGATTCAGTCTGAACCACCTTAAAATTCTTTGTGTTGTAGTTTGTTTATGTGATTGCTTCGTTCTAGATGCATGCTTAGGTTCAAATCGATATATTAGTTGCTCATCTTGCCAAGCGAATCGTAGTGTTCTTCGATAAGCTAGTTATATTCCGCTGTGATTTATTTTATCTAGCTATATAGAGGGTTGCATTGCGAAAAGAGGGGCAGATGTATTCACCCCTCCCCTCTAGATCCGCTGTCCACTACTCAACAAGTGGTATCAGAGCCTAATCTCACATTATGGGGTCCAACGACCTTAAGAAAATTAGTGGATCAGCGTCCAAGGGTTTTCTACCTGAAGGACATTCTGTGAATAGGCCTCCTTACTTTACTGAAACTAATTATCCTTATTGGAAACATCGCATGCAGGTGTTCATTCGCGCCCAAGACTACGAACTTTGGCGAGTGATCAGCAAAGGTCTGTATGAGCTTACGGATAATGAGAATTTGTGGACCAAAGAACAAATAAGACAATCCACTATCAACTAGAGTGCTAAACACATCATTCAATGCTCACTCCATCCAGTAGAATTCTCAAGAGTTGCTACCAGTGCAACGGTAAAATAGATGTGGGACAAGCTAGAGGTAATCTACGAAGGAACATCTCAGGTACGAGAAACAAAAGCCAATATATTAGTGTCTGAATATGAAATGTTCCGCATGAAGCCTGATGAGTCAATTCAAGATATGTACGCTTGATTAATGGTGCTTACTAATAGTTTAACTGATTTCGGAAAGAAATATTCTAGGCAAGAAATTGTAAGAAAAATTCTCAGATCGTTAACTCCAACATGGCACACAAAGGCTACCGTGGTTGAAGAATCAAGAGATCTCGCAACTACCAAGGTAGATGAACTCATTGGGTCATTGATGACCTATGAGATCAATCTCAAGCACAAAGAGGCTGAGGCACCTAAGAAGAAGTCCCTAGCTCTTCAAGCAGGACCCAGCGGTCAAGGCTCTTCTGATGAAGGTGAGGATTCGGCAAGTGAGCGAGATGAGGATGACGTAGCCATGCTCAGACGTAAGTTCAGAAAATTCTTGAGAAAAGAAGGTAAGAGCTTTATGAGAGGAAGGTCAAAGGTAAGAAATGATTTCAAATCTAATTCTGAAAACTTTAAGAATTCTGACAAAATCATTTGTTATTCTTGTAACAAACCATGGCAATTCAAGACTGATTGTCCTGACAGATTCAAAAAGGCTGAAAAATGGAAGGGCAAGAAGAAGAACAAGGCCATGGTGTCCACCTGGAGTGACGAGGAAGAAAGTGATGGTGGAACTAGCTCCTTGGACAAGGAAAAAGAAGATCTTTATCTCATGGCCAAAGGTGACGAAGAAACTGAGGTAAACTCTCCATTTGAAAATTACATAATTGATGATTGGGAGGAAGCATATATACAACTCATGAAAAAATATGACATGTATAAAAAGGAGAATAAATCATTGAAAAATAAAATTAACTTGTTTGTGCATGATCATGATATGAATAATAAGACTGCTCTACTTGAGACTGAAATTGAAGATCTTAAGAAAATGATTGAGGATTTGGAGGAAGGAAGAAAATAAATGGCTGACTTGGAAACTGAAAATGAGGATTTGAGAAATGAGATTGATAGCATAAAGCTCAAAATGCAAACTCATGAAAAGGACATCAAATTGAGTAATGAGAAGTATGAAGCTGTCAAACAAGTCAACATTCAACTTCTTCAAAATATTGAAAACCTACAAAAAAAGTTGAAGGATAAATAATAATCTTTAGAAAAGTTTGTGGATGGAAGATAAAACCTAGATGCATTGCTAGGAACTAGAATGAACCACAACAAAGATGGGTTGGGTTTTGATCCAACAAACAAAAGGCCATTTCGGCTAAAAATTGTCACATTTGTTTCATCTTCCGAAGCTTCCACCTCAAACACAACTCCCACACAAAACCAGCAAAAACAAAAGGAGAAAGGGAAAGAAAAGATTGAAGAGGCAGTCACTGAAATTCCCAAAAAGTCTGTCCAAAAGCCTAAGAAAGGTCGACCTTCCCTGCAGCATAGGTCAACACTTCCTTGGTCATTGCATGCTCAATCTTCCAGATATCACCATAACTGGATTGCACATTCATATAGGCCAACACCACCCTATTTTTGGGGAAATTATGATTCATGTGTTCATCAATCTTATAAGTTTCAATATCTTAAGTGGCAAAATAATCACTTTCAACCCAAAACCAACCAACGGCCTAAATGGTTTAAGAAGCAAACTTCCTCAAACTTTCACAAAATCCAACAAAGAGCTTCTAAACAAAAAGTGAATGTCAAAGCTGAAAAGAAAAATCAAATCCCTGCTCTAAGCAAACAAAACATGAATGCGAGGAAGGTTTGGATTCCAAAAGAAATGGTTTCATATTTTGAAAATCTGAAGAGTTTGATGGGACCCAAATTTGGTTGGGTTCCAAATACCATTGCTTAATTATGCATGAGTGTCTTGCAGTCATGCATAACAGGTGGTACCTTGATAGCGGCTGTTCAAGACACATGACTAAAGACAAATCAAAATTTTGTCTCTTGGAAGAAAATGAAGGAGGATATGTCACATTTGGAGGGAATAACAAGGGAAAAATCATTGGAACAGGTAATGTAGGTAAGAACCTCTCCAACTCCATTTGTAACGTGCTGCTAGTTGAAGGTTTGAAATACAACATGCTTAGTATAAGTAAATTGTGTCATAAAGGTCACAAAGTAATGTTTGACTCTCATGAATGTAGAATCCTTGAACCAAAATCTAACAAGGTAAAATTTTCTGGTAAGAGAGTCAACAATGTTTACATGATTGACTTAGATGGTCCTGCTCATTTAAATCTTTGTCTTGCTGCACCAAAATCTGAACTTGCATGGTTATGGCATCGCAGACTAGGACATGCTAGCTATAATGTCTTACATAAAGTGTTAAAGTATTCAATGGTGAATGGGTTGCCTGAACTATCTTTTAAACAAGAAAATAAATTGTGTGATGCATGTGCCCTAGGCAAACAAACAAGAAAATCCTTTAAGGGAAGATCTGAAAATACATCATCCAAATAACTTGTGCTAATTCATATGGACTTGTTTGGTCCAACCAGAACTGCTAACTTAAGTGGTAGAAAATATGGATACGTCTTGGTGGATGACTTTTCTAGGTTCACATGGATTTTCTTTCTCACACATAAAAATGATGCTTTTGATGAGTTTCAGGCACTCTACATGAAGATAAAGCAGGATGGTGAGTTTAAATTTCCAAGATTCAATCTGATCACGGTGGTGAATTTGAAAATGCTGACTTCTATAATCTTTGCAGGGCTGAAGGCATTTCACACCGATTTTCTTCACCAAGAACTCCAGAGCAAAACGGTGTAGTTGAAAGGAGGAACCGAACACTTATAGAGATGGCAAGAACAATACTTGCCGAACGGCAACTCTCAAGGAAATTTTGGGCTGAGGTGGTAAACTCGACATGTTACATTATCAACCGCTCTATGGTAAGGCCACACACCAAAAAGACTCCTTATAAGTTGCAGAAAAGTAAAAAAGCCCTCTCTCCCACATATGAAAGTGTTTGGGTCAAAATGCTTCATCCACAACAATGACAAAAGAGACTTAGATAAATTCGAGCCCAAGAGCGATGAAGGTATATTCCTTGGATATTTTGATAGATCTAGGGCTTATAGAATTTACAATATCAAGAGTCAAACTGTGGAAGAATCACCCCATGTTTCCTTTGATGAATATCATGATGATTCTAACAATGATAACTCTTACAGGAAAAATGATGAAGATGGGGAATTCCTATGCATGAAGGACAAGAGTGATCCTCTACAAGAAGAAATAAAAGAAGATGTTGACCAAGCTGAATCAAGCAATGCAAGGAATCAAGCTCCAGTAGAAGGTAATGATGCTATACACATCAGAATTCTTAAGAATCATCCTTTAGACAATGTCATTGGTAGTTTGAATGACCCACCTAGAACAAGGTCACATTTTAGAATTGTGGAAGAACTAGATCAACTTGCTCTTGTCTCTCAGCTTGAACCCAAAAATATTGATGAAGCATTAAAAGATGAAAACTGGATAAATTCAATGCAAGACGAGTTAAACCAGTTTGAAAGAAACAAAGTTTGGCATCTTGTTCCTAGACCATCGTCACAATCTGTCATAGGCACTAAATGGGTTTTTAGGAACAAACTAAGTGAGGATGGCAAGATAATAAGAAACAAGGCTAGATTGGTGGCTCAAGGGTATAATCAAGAGTTTGGGGTAGACTTTGATGAATCTTATGCCCGAGTTGCTAGACTCGAAGTCATCAGAATTTTACTTGCCTTTGCATGCTCCCTTAGAATAAAGCTATATCAAATGGATGTAAAACGTGCTTTCTTGAATGGATTGATCAAAGAAGAAGTCTATGTTGAGCAGCCCTCTGGCTTTGAGAATTCTAACCATGCAGATTTTGTATACAAGCTAGACATGGCGCTTTATGGACTTAAGCAAACACCAAGATCTTGGTATGAGAGACTAAGCTCGTTCCTCATTGAAAAAGGGTACACACGAGGTAAGGTAGATCAAACACTTTTCACCAAGAAGCAAGGTAAGAACATCTTGATTTTTTAAATTTATGTTGATGATATTATGTTTGGTTCTACTAAATCTGAAATGTGTGAGGAATTTGCTAACCTCATGACTAGCGAATTTGAGATGAGCCTAATGGGAGAACTCCAATTCTTTCTTGGTTTGCAGGTCAACCAAGGACAAGATGGGTGCTTCATAAGTCAAGCCAAATATATCAAGGAGCTGCTAAAAAGATTTGACATGACGAACAACAAAATCATTGCAACTCCTATGCGCACCACAACATCACTGGATTCGGATGAAAATGGTAGATTAGTGGATGCAAAGATCTATAGAGGTATGATCGGCTCTTTGCTTTACTTGACTGCATCCCGACCAGATATCCAGTTTAGTGTCTATCTTTGTGCTAGATTTCAAGCTAGTCCTAGAGAATCTCACTTGACTGCCGTCAAACGTATCCTTAGATATCTTGCCGGTACTCAAGATTTGGGATTGTGGTATCCGTCATCATGTGATTTATCTCTTATATCTTATTCTGATGCGGACTATGCTGGATGCAAGCTGGATCGAAAAAGTACTAGTGGCTACTGCCAGTTTCTGGGCGGGTGTTTTGTTTCTTGGGCCTCCAAGAAACAACACTCGGTTGCCCTCTCAACCGTAGAGGCAGAATATGTTGCTACGGGGAGCTGTGGCACCCAAGTGTTGTAGATTAAACACCAACTCCAAGACTACTTAGTGGATCTTGGCTGTGTGCCGATTCTATGTGATAACACTAGTGCTATCAACCTTGCAAAAAATGCAGTCCAGCACTCTAGGACTAAGCATATTGAGATTAGGCATCACTTCATTAGAGATGAGGTCGGTAAGAAAAATTTTGAACTGCATTTTGTTGATACTCTAAATCAAATTGCTGATATTTTCACCAAGCCCTTGTGTAATGACAGGTTTTCAACACTCAGAAGGGAGCTTGGTCTTTGCCGACCTCAGGCCAATAAAAATTGAAATGATGATTTTGTTACATTTAGTTGTGTGTTTTTACAGATTTGTGTCCATGCATTGTTTATATATATATATGTCATTTTGCATATGGTGTCGCATTGCATGTAGTCATGATGCATAATAAAGATTGCATTCATGTTCACGATGCCTTGCATGGTTGGTGTAGCATCATTCTTGCATGGCCATGGTATATCAAATGTTGATGTATGGAAGGGCAGATTATGCTTGCCTAGAAGCACTCAATATGCGTGAGGTTTCACCTACGCCAAGTACCATACATCACTGTCGCATATAAGCCATATAGTAAGGGGGAGTTATCTCTTTGACGCATTCTTGCATATATTTCATATTCATTATGTTGCATTTAATAAGTGTACAACCATGGGTTGGGTCATACATTTCATTTCTGCCACCTTCAGAGTGACTAGGTCAACCTCATCTGTCATTCAACTTGCTTACAAACATAACTCCTTCGTGCATCCATTGCATATCCTTAGGGGGAGTTTTGTTGATTCTCTTAACCTCTTGCAATCTGCACTTCATTGGCAGAACTACGGCATAAGAGCTTTCTATTATATGCCCTGATGATTGTCCATCCAATGAAAATGGTTCAGATTTAATGATTTCCTTGAAGTTCAAAAATATTTATTCTGAAATCATCTATGTTCTGTGGTTTTAATAGACCTTAACTAGGGATTGCATATTGTGCTTTGCATGACTATCCTGATATCTAAAAATCCAAATGTCATGACAATCTTGGTGATACTATAGAGCTTAGTATTATTTCTAAACATCTTGATGAGCTGGAATTCTTGGAAATCAATTTGACAGAGCAATGATATTGTTGCATGGAGAAATATGTCACGTCATCAAATCAAGTGACGAATGATATGTCATGATGTGCCCCTGTTATCTCTTTCTTAATTATATTGGGACTCTAGGCAGAGCACTAGCATAATTACTGAAAAATATATCTTCTCATCAAAGAAATGAGATTGGATATGTCATGACGTGACTTTACTATCTCTGTTCATTTTGAAGCATAACCGTCAGTCTTGCCAAATACCTAGGGATACTGGCATCTAAACAACGTGTATTCTTACGGCTAGGAGGCATGTACTAGACTTGATTGCTCGTAAAATATGAGTCATGTGCCTTCAAATACAAAAGTTCCTGAAAAATGAAACATGCTGCAATCATACAATTCCATGCTTTACTCATGCTTGTTTAGCCTCAATACTAGTTTTTGTGCTATTCCCTTTGTCGTTATTGAATATGGATGTATAAGACAAGGGAAGGTTAAACACTGCCATGATATGCACCTTTGGTTCATTTCTATTAAATCTTGGATGTAGCTACTTTTCGAACTCTGTTGATGATCTCGGATTTCATTAGCTTTGAACCATATATGTTGCTCGCGGTATGTTTCAGGTTTGTATATAATGGCTTGCTCTCCACTCCTTTAAGAACTGGTCTCACCGACATTTGTCGCTTCTCTAACTTATCCCTCCTTTTTGCTGCTGTCAAAGGGGGAGAATATTTTGTTGTGAGTCATCCTTTGCTTTGTGAGTTGTCATTGGGGGATGAGTGAATTGTGTACGGGGGAGAGTCAAAGGGGGAGAATCCTTTGTGCGCTTTGTGTATCTCTTATGTGTATGTGATGGGGTTTGCATAATTGCATAGCACTCATATCTGCATTCATAATTGCATTCACATGCTATTACTATCATGGATCTTGAGCTGCACTTGTTGCATATGTCATAAACTTTGCCATCTTGGATATTACTGCCACATAATGACTCACAGTGTTGCCATCATCAAAAAAGGGGAGAATGTTGTGCCCTATGGTCATTTGAGTCATCTTGCGGTCACTTGGGTCATTCGACATCATCATGTGGTCATTTGAGTTATTTGACATTCTTGGTTTTGATAATGGCTAAACACTATTAGTCATTGTTATTTTTCACTCTTATATGACTGACATACATGATGTTTTGTTCATGATAGATATGCAAATGAATGGACAAGGAATGGAGTGGAGTTGGCAAAAGTGAAAGCTCAATGACAGTTAAGGTCGATGCACAAAGAAGCATAACCAAGAGAACCAAAGTCAAAGACTCAGTTGACACCTTCTAGACTGTCAAGGGTGATGCTACAGACATGAATGGGGTGCTAAAGAACTTAAGCGACGGAGCTAAAGCAATTAACGGACCGACCCGGGAAAACCCGGGGTCTGCCCAGCTGGCGGTCGACCGCCAGCACAGGGGCGGTCGACTGCCCCTGCCAGCAACCTCCAGGCTGTAGCTCTCTCAGTGGCGGTCGATCGCCAGCCCAGTAGCGGTCGACTGAAAATTCCAGGGATCATTCGTCTGCAATTTTCTCAGTAGCGGTCGACCGCCAGAAGCCACAGGTCGACCGCCAGCCCCGAGCCTTCATTGTTGACTTTGTTTTCCACTTCGAGAAGGGCATTCTCCATGATTTCTTTAATCCTAAAGTCACCCAATCACCCACAAAATGTGGATCTGGTCTGCGGGGCTTCTATTGACCATCCAAAGTCTATAAAACACATACAAGAGGGTTAGAAACCCTAATGCTTCATTTGATCAAAGAGATCAAGGGAGGCTTGTGGAGGCTGTTCAAGGGAGATGGTACTGTAGCAGTGAACAGTACTTCGTGAAGAGATCTTCATCCATTCCAAGGGATTCAAGCCTAGATCTGAAGCTATCTCAACCTGCAAGGAAGCAAGAAGCAATCAAGGCTCTCAAGGGTGATCTAAACTGCATCAAACTCTTCATCAACTCAAAGAGATCAAAGGGAAGATCAAAGCTACATCCATAGTCTTCTTCATCAACTCAAGGAAGATCATCTCTCAAGGAAGAAGACACCATCGAAGCATCAGATTCAAGCTCCTGCAACTCAGACAAGATCTTTTTACTTTGAGCATATTCTATATCTCGTTTGAGTGATTTCTATTTGTTCTCTTTCCATTTCTTTCAAACAATCAAAACTGAAGATCGTCCCTACCAGTGGTTAGTAGGAAGGCAATCGGAAGTTCTCCGATCTGCGGTGATCGACGTCCCTACCGGTGGTTAGTTGGAAGGTAATCGAAAGTTCTCCGATCTGCGATGTTGACGTCCCTACCGGTGGTTAGTAGGAAGGCAATCGAAGGTTCTTCCGATTTGCGGTTCAGTGCGTGGCACTAGTGGAGCCTCACCGGATTTGGTGAGGGGTGGACATAGGACTGGGGATTCAGTCTGAACCACCTTAAAATCCTTTGTGTTGTGATTTGTTTATGTGATTGCTTCATTCTAGATGCATGCTTAGGTTCAAATCGATATATTAGTTGCTCATCTTGCCAAGAGAATCATAGTGTTCTTCGATAAGCTAGTTATATTTCACTGTGATTTTTTTTATCTAGCTAAATAGAGGGTTGCATTGCGAAAAGAGGGGCAGATCTATTCACCCCTCCCCTCTAGATCCACTGTCCAGTACTCAACATGCATGATCTTCATGCATGATCTTCATGCTGCATTGTGCTTGTATAGAGTCAACGTCAGTTGCATCATGCATAACTAGGGTCAGTGCTAGTTATGTTTTCACACAACTAAGGTCGATGCAAACTACATGGTAAGCTGGTAACATGTAGGTGCATGTTTGTGTCACCTGCATCTGAGGCTGGTGCACCTTCTTGTTTCCTTCTAAGAAGGTCAGTGCACATTTTGTCCTTCTGCATTTATCGTCGGTGCATACCTTGTATGAACTCCATACAGGATCGATGTGTGTTTTTGTATAAGGTCGTATAAGGTTGGTGCAGACTGTGTCATGCGCATCTAAGGTTGGTGCATATCGGCCTTGGTTTTTGATGGGGTCAGTGCACGTCTGCATTGTGCCTACATATAGTCGGTGCATGTTTGTGTAGAAACACATATAATTCGGTGCAGGTTTTGCTGTGAGTATATAAGGTCAGTGCAGGTATTTATCTTGCACTAAGTAAGGTCGGTGCAAGTAGTGCCTCACGCATACTTGAGGTTGATGCTAGTTGCGTTGATTCTTGTAAGTGAGGTCGGTGCTAGTTGCCATTTCTACTTAGTGAGATCGATGCTAGTTACCTATCTGCATAAGTCAGGTCGGTGCCAGTCATCTTGGTTGCATCAGAGTCGGTGCTAGTCTAGCCACCTGCATACCAGGTCAATGCTAGTTAGCTTTGTCTGCATGTAAAGTCTAGAGTCAGTGCTAGCCTACATTTCTTCACGAACTGAGGTCGACGTTAGTAGCCACTAAGGTTGAAGCTAGTATGCATTCTTATGCACTGAGGTCAATGCTAGTATGAAGAGTTCCTGAATTTAAGTCGGTGCTAGTCATGCATATTGGTCTAAGTCAAGGTAGGTGCTAGATGTAATTTTCATGCTGAATTTCACAGAGTCCTTCTGTGATTACTGTCTGAGCACTATATGCCATAGTCTAAGCATCGTATTAAAGCGTGTGTCTGACCATCATCCACGTGTTTTATTTTGATTATCTCAGTCAACGTTCTATAAATATTCACTATGCTTGCAAGGTATTTGACGAGATGATCTTTACTAAAAGTGCAGTAACTTAAGGATGCGCGTGATCCAATAAGTGGCGCGTGATCCCAGGATGCCTTGTTAACCAAGATCCTGCCACGTGGCCAACCCAACTCAGATCTCAAAGAACTTTTGGGCGAGAAACATGGTCTCCACAAGCCTTTCTGCCAGTGGCTTATAAAAGGGGGTAGATCACCCAACTTAGAAGTATGAACACGGAGAAAAGGTAGAACTGAAGAAAAAGAAGAAAGTGTAGACATAGAGATAGTGTTGCAGAGAGCAGAAGAGAACTAAGCTCAGAGATATTAGAGGAGATCGTAGAAGAGAGTGAGAACAGCTCAGATCCACTGGTGAGAGAAGGCCAGCCCATCTGTTCAGTCAGATCGTTAGAGAGATTTGAGAGGAGAAAGAAAAAGGAGTGTTGCAGAAGCAGAGCATCGTGTCCAGAGCTCGAAGAAGGAAATTGAAGGCATCTTTGACAACTACTAGATCAGATCTAGTGTTGTCAGCTATCTTCTCTATTTAGAGCTACATTTGTGTTTAAATTCCGATATGTCTTTTTATTTTTTGATCTATGGTTCTTTTTTTCTTTTTATACCTTTTTAATAAGCTGTGTATCAGCGGTGGCATAAGCTGTAAGGCCCAGTGGTTTTGAAGCTGTGAATCAACGGTGGCATAAGCTGTAAGGCCTAGCGGTTTGAAGCTGTGAATCAGCGGTGGCTTAAGCTGTAATGCCCAGTGGCTGAAGTTGTGAATCAACGGATTATAGGCAAGCTGTGAGGCCCAACCGTTTAAGTTGTGTATCAGCGGAAGTCACACTCTGGTTGGAGTGTGGGGTGGATGTAGGTTAGTAGACCGAACCACCTAAAATCTCTTGTGTCGTGTGGTTGATTGTCTTTCTGTGTGAGCTTTCCGTTCATCATCTAGATCGCTTCCGCCTTTGTATTTCCTAACGGTTGATTAGGCCGTGCAACTCCGCAGTCCAAGAAATTAGTCATTGAGAAAGCTATTCTAGTTTCATATAGTTTAAATTTGGCTAAAAAGGTTTAAAGGATCCATTAACCCACCTCTGGATCCACATTTGGTTCAATCTCTGCGTCTAACAATTGGTATCAGAGTATACCATTGTTTCCAACAATTGATATCAGAGTAGCTCACTGATTACCAGATCCAACGATCTACAGTGGATCCTGCTATTACGGTGCATTTGTTTACTCTGCTGATTGCTTGACCTATTTGGTGCCTTAGTCAAGTTTTGCTGACTGTCTATTATTTCATTTATTTGCTATGGATTCAAAGTCTTTTCATCCGATGTTTGATGGGAGTTATTTCTCTGATTGGATAAGTAGATTTAGATAGTATGTGCTTACTGTGGATTCTAATCTTCTGTGTTTAATTGAGCCTGGCCCATATGACATTCCAGTAAATCGATCTGAATGGAATATGGGACATGAATTGATGAATGCAGAAAATAAAAAGGCCTAGGACCTAGTGAAAGGGGCGATGAGATCTAACGTGCTTCCATGTATATCTGAGTGTAGGAGTGCCAAGGAAGCTATGGAGAAACTGACTATCGACTATGGTAAAGAAAATATTCAATGCCTTATGACAAGAGATCACATAAGTGATCAATCAGATGAATGTCCATCTCAGGTAACTTCTGACTCTGAACAAATGTCTCTTGATGAATTGATTGAGATGTATGATGATTTGTTAAACAAATACAAATCTGTTAAAACTAAAATGAGAAAGATGAAAAAGAGCATGTAATATGAAATCAGAGAATTGAAATGTGAAAATGAAAATATGCAAGATAGTCTGAAAAGAAATGAAAATTCATGCAATAAGTGTGTTTCTGCAAAAAAGTTGAATAACAGTCTTCAATCCGAACTGAAAATGCAGGAACACAAATTGACTCTCTCAAAGAAGAATTAGAAGAATTGAAAAGATTTCAGGAAGAAAACAATTTAATGTCTGAAAAACTGGAAGCCATTAAAGTTGTTAATGTTGAACTGCAAAAGAATCTGGATGAGGCAAAAATTGATCTGAAAAAGGGGATTAACTTAAATGATCAAGTTCAAATAAATGAACTCGTCCAAAATGAGGAGCTAATGGAGGAAATGGAGAAATTGAAGGAGCTTAACAGTATCATGTCTGAAAGTCTTCTTGCCTTAGAAATTGGAAAAACTATTTGTCATGAAGAATCTGTAAAACTGAGCAATCTGGAATAAGAAATTGAGAAATACAAAACTGCTAACAAAGTATTGAATGAAGCTGTTAATTATAGTGAATAAGAGATTGGAAGTTATGAAATACACATTGCATCTCTAAAAAATGAGATTCAGGATTTGAAATGTTCTTTGTCTAATTTTATTAGTGGGCAAGATAATCGTAACAAGTTGCTAGGAGTCAAGGTAAGTTTCAAGAAGAAAAGGTTGGACTACAATAATGTTAATAAGAAGGCATTTAAAAACAAGTTAATGACACCGTTTGTCATTGCATCAAGCGTAGTCACCACTTCAGAGATTAAATAGTACATTGCTCGGAAAATTCAGAAACAACTTGACAAAGTGATAAAGAATGATCACTTGCAGAAAGAGTCAAGAAACACTCATGCTAGACCTGTGCATACTGTACACAGCTTGAACACACATACACATGCACACAAAAAGAAAATGTCATGCCATTATTGTCATAGATTTGGTCATTTGATGCATGAGTGTAGATTAATAGAACAATATGATATAAATGCAAGTGCAACGCATGCTAGGAATTCTCATGAAAGAAATCATGCATTTAAGAAAAAGAGAATTCACTGTTCTTATTGTGGTAAGCTAGGCCATCGTGCCTCGGAATACTGGTCTGCTAAAAGTAAAGGTAAGTTTCATTCTCATTATGTAAATCCTCATGAGAACCAACATGCTGGGTGTTTCAATTGTAGTAAGCCAGGCCATAGGGCCATTGAGTGTTGGCATGCACAAGGGAGTAAACCCATTTATAAATTTGATAAACTCCATATTCATCAAAATAATTTTGATAAGAAGATAACTGAATTCATGAAAAAGACTTTCTATTGTTTTAATTGTGGAAAACCTGGCCACAGAGCATATTAATGCTGGTTGGCAAGTTTCATAAGATAGAATTTTTATGTTCATAACAGAAATTTCAATATTCATACACACATATTCAATGCTCACAATAATGTGCATAAAAAGAACTTGAAATCTGTTACTTGTCATCACTGTGGTCAGTTTGGACATTTCATGTCCAACTATAAGTTGATGGATTTTGATGACTCTGTTGCTCACAAAAAGTCTAGAACACCATTTGGCGATGTCAATGGTAAACTAGGACCTAAGGTCTCTTGGGTACCTGCTGCATCAAAATGATGTGTTTGTTGCAGGTGTGCCTTGGAGATGAATAAAAAGGGGGTTAATAAGCCAGGGCACCAAGGAAACCCCATTTCCGTACCTTTCAGGTAACATTCTTGCATTCTTTAGGCTTGTCTATTTTAATTCTTCAGAAATCTTGTTTGCTACATTTCATGCTTAAGTTGTTAACTAAAATCTCATGTTCCTAACTGCTTTGTCATTTGCACTGCGCAATATGAGCTTCCTCATATATTGAGGTATGTGTGCACATATTCATTGAAGACATGTTGAATTCATTTCTCATCTGGATGCATTAATGTCCTGTCACTTGATTGTGGACATAGAGTTGGATAGAAATTCATGAGCATAGTATGCATATTAGTGCATTTATGTGAATAGCATATGTCAAATTGTCTGCTTACACATGTGTTTGACATACAGTCATTGAAAATCTGATGCATTGTCATGCACGACCATTATGGTATATCAAATGGTAAGCTACTAAATGGCAGATGAAATCTATCTGGAGGTTCTTACTATGTGTGAGGTGGTCCTTTAGACGAAGTCCTCTGCCTAGTACCATGGGTCATATTGCATATAGGGAAGTCTGAATAATCATGAGCATGAATCATAAATCATATGTTTAGCCTTTATTGCATATATTACATAAAGATAGGGAAAGTCTATCTAGCATTTGCATAGATTTTCAGCAATTGGTATGCATAATTCATGCCTTATCTTATAATTGGCATCATGTGCATTTTGCTGTCATGTCTTTCTTCACACTTGGCATCTGTCAGCACATGATTGCAAACTGCATTGTTGATAAATTAGAACACTACACACTGTCAGGGGGAGTCTGTTTATTCTCTGATTGGTTTTCATGCCACATAAGAAATTGCAGTGCATTCATCCAAAGGAAGTCATTGCATGTGCATATCTGTAGATATATCTTTGCATATCATTCATCTCATAAAATCACAAAAAGAGCTTTCACATTGCATATAGGCATGGGGAGCATTTCATTTCTTCAATGTATCTTTGACTGAAATCCCATTGTCTAACGAAATTGATTATTCTACCTCATTTGTCATACCAGTGAGTCACATATTCATCTGTCCTTCAACTGATTAATACTGTCTGTATGACAGTGACTCACATTATCAAATGATCACTGATTCTTATTTGAAATCTGATTTCTGAAATTCTATTTACTACTGTTAATGTGTCTGAAATAATTGCTGGATTCCTTGTGCATTCATGAGTTAGAAGAAGGTATATCAAAAGACTTCACATGAAGGGTAGGTTATGCCTGCCTGGAAGGTGGACTATTCTTGGGTGAGCAGACTCCTAGAGTTTCACCTCCCCCTCGTACCTCTTCATGACTCATTAGTGCACAATGTATCCATCTGCAATTAGTTCAGTCTTTTCACCTACTGCCAGCTTATCTTTGTCATACATTTAACTCTACTCCTGACAAGCTGGTTTGTCTGATCTTGTTCTTTGCTATGAACCTTGAAGAATCTTGGTACCAAAAATTCTTATTGCTGCACTTACTTGAAAATCATTTCACTTCTTCTCTAGTCAGAAACTTCTGAATCACTCCTATTATCTGCCTGTTTCTATTCTGATCACATATTCTGCAAACTCAAATCTTCTGACTGTCTTCTTTGCAAACCTATCATTACTTCTGTTGTTGGCAAGTCAATCTATTGTTGGCAAGTTGACTGAAGATGTTGATTGAACTGATCTTGAAGTTACTTAAATCGTTGTGCCTTGTTTATGAATATAAAATTATCAAAGAAACTCCTATTATATAGGTTTAAGAATAACTAATTGATCTAGATTGGTATAAGTTTAATGTATTCATGAATTTGAATTTGAAAGACTTGAAAGTATCTGAATCACAAGTTTTAATAAATTTTAATCAACTGTTTCATGTAACCTCTGGATAAAATCCTCTAAAATCTGAAAATTTGAAATCATGGTTACTTTGGTTGAGATACATGTTGTTAGTACTGTTCCTAAACATTAAATCTGCACGAAGTTGACTAAAAAGGAAAACAAAAGTTAGAGCAATGACTGTGGTTATCGAGAAACCTGTCCAAAGGACTGTGTTATGAAGTACCATAATTAACTCTGCTAAAAGAACGAATTCTCTAAAATTTATGTTAAAATCTGACAGAGCAATGGCATGGTTGTGTTGAGTAACTGGGGATTCCGGCCTCTAATCAAGGTGTTTCCTCATGTAAAAAGTCACTCCCATTGTTAACTTTGTTCTTATGACTGAGAGACAATGCGGTTATCACACTGAGTAACTGGGTCACTTCACCTAAGACGTGTTGTGTCTCATGATTGCTCAGGAAAAATAAAGTGATGTTCAAAAGTATAATCTGGAAAATTGATAGAGAATCTTCAATTGATATCAGAAATTTTCTACAACATAGTTAACTTCAAATACAATTAAAGGTGTTTAATCTCAATACTACAATGTGTAACTCCTAAAGTAGTCATTGAGATTATTTGAGTAAGATGGAAGAAGGTTGAACTGGAATGTCATATGCATAATTGGTTCACTGTTATTAAAACTCAGTTTCAGATATGAGTATTGAATATGATTGACAAATTTGGTAGACATCATGCTTAAACTAGTTCTGTCATGTAGTCTAATTCATAAGCCCTTATGATAGGAGAGTCTAATCTTCACTTGGATTTATAACAGTGGTACTTGCTCGAAAATTCTTCTGATTGGTTATATTTTGAAAACTTAGTCAACTTGCATATTTGTTTATATCTTCTGTTATCTTTGCACTGTGTCCCTATCTCCTTTTATCTTCCTGAACCTATCACAGAAAACCTTCGTGTTTTACTGTTTCAAATCTCTTAGCAGTATCCTTATGAGATCTTTCTGGCTTATTCTTGACATATTCCTCACCTTCCTTGCTCATTTACCTTATTTTAATTTAACTATGAAACTTTGCATTGCATTGATTTAAAGGGGAAGGATAGATCATGTCAGTACTGCATTTATTACATTTCATAGGGGGAGAACTGTCTGTGACTTGTCTTGGCTACATCAGGGGGAGTATGTGATTCTTTGGCATCCTCTTAACTATTCGCATGCTTCTGGTATTGATCTCAATTTTCTCAGAGGGAGTTTCAGTTTCTTTCTATTTTCTGTGTCTACATCATGTTTCCCACATGCTCTCACCACTTGGATTCCTTTTCTTTTTCACTTTTTGATGACGTCAAAGGGGGAGAGATTGGTTAAGTCATATATGTCATGTAGGTATGAGAGCTGAGGTGTGAATAGGTCATATATTGCTGAAGTTAAAAAGGGAAAATATTTCTGATTGTCAATAGAGAGATTGCATTAAGTCATAGTGTAAGGGGGAGAGATTGTTGGATTTTCCAGTGTCTCCCTTATGGATTTGCTATTCCACGTGGATTATGGGGTCCACGTGAGGCATTGGAGCGTTGGCAGCCCATCCTGCTGCATGGATTATGGGGTCCATGTGCGAAGCCCCTCATGCCCACCCACAGCACATAGACGTGGGGTTCTGCAATGCCATAAGGAAATACGGTCCGCCTTCGCTACCAGCTCGAGCTTTTAGCGCAACGGTTGGGGCATGATCCTACAAACTAGTATTAGAGTGAGATCGCGGGTTCAAATCCCCCAAGTGCCGCTGGGGGGGAAATTGTTAGATTTTCCAACGTCTCCCTTAGGGATTTGCTGTTCCACGTGGATTATGGGGTCCACGTGGGGCATCGGTGCATTGGCAGCCCATCCCGCCGCATGGATTATGGGGTCCATGTGCGAAGCCCCTCATGCCCACCCACAGCACATAGACGTGGGGTTCTACAATGCCATAAAGAAATACGGTCCGTCTTTGCTACCAGCTCGAGCTTTTAGCACAACGGTTAGGGCATGATCCTGATTGTAGGAGAGATTGCATTGAGGGAGAGATTGCATTGATGTTAGTACATAGCTGTGTCAGCATAGCTTTGCTTATTTGCAAATTGTTGATTGCATATTGTCATAGTTTCAGTGTCTGGTTTTCATGACTCATATGACTCATAGTGCTGCCATCATCAAAAAGGAGGAGATTGTTGCATATTGTGTTTTGTTGATGACAAACACTCTGACTCATATGTATGATGTCATATGTGTCTTTATGATTCCATATGTGCTTATTGCATACTGTATGTGTCTTGTTACATACAGTGTTTGTTGTGTGCATACAATGCTCATATTGCTGTATAAATGAATTACATGGAATGAACTGCATCACATGTGCATCTTAGTTCATATGTGGGTGTCTGTATATATTCGTACATATTCGTGCATGTCTGTGCATGTTTGTGGATGTCTCTGTATAAGCATTGCATAAAGTCTTGTACAACTGTTCATATAAGTCAACGAATCACAGGTCAACCAAAAGTCAACTCAAAGTCAATACTGTGCACATAAAGTTAATGTGTCTGCATAAAGTTTGTGCACATGACATTTTACTAAATAACCTATGTGCATGGCATTTGGTCGAACAGGTGGTGTGCATGATCTTCATGCATGATCTTCATGCTGCATTGTGCTTGTATAGAGTCAACGTTAGTTGCATCATGCATAACTAGGGTCGGTGCTAGTTGTGTTTTCATACAGCTAAGGTCGATGCAAACTACATGGTAAGCCGGTAACAGGTAGGTGCATGTTTGTGTCACCTCCATATGAGGCCGGTGCACCTTACTTCTTTCTAAGAAGGTCAGTGCACATTTTGTCCTTCTGCATTTAAGGTCAGAGCATACCTTGTATGAACTCCATACAAGATCGGTGCGTGTTTTCGTAGAAGGTTGTATAAGGTCGGTGCAGACTGTGTCATGCGCATCTAGGGTCGGTGCATATCGGCCTTGGTCTTTGATGGGGTCAGTGCACGTCTGCATTGTGCCTACATATAGTCGATGCATGTTTGTGTAGAAACACATATAAGTCGATGCAGGTTTTGCTGTGAGTATATAAGGCCAGTGCAGGTGTTTGTCTTGCACTAAGTAAGGCTGGTGAAAGTAGTGCCTCACGCATACTTGAGGTTGATGCTAGTTGTGTTGATTCTTGTAAGTGAGGTCGGTGCTAGTTGCCATTTCTACTTAGTGAGATCGATGCTAGTTACCTATCTGCATAAGTCAGGTCGGTGCCAGTCATCTTGGTTGCATCAGAGTCGGTGCTAGTCTAGCCACCTGCATACCAGGTCAATGCTAGTTAGCTTTGTCTGCATGTAAAGTCTAGAGTCAGTGCTAGCCTGCATTTCTTCACGAACTGAGGTCGACGATAGTAGCCACTAAGGTCGAAGCTAGTATGCATTCTTATGCACTGAAGTCAATGCTAGTATTAAGAGTTCATGAACTTAAGTCGGTGCTAGTCATGCATATTGGTCTAAGTCAAGGTAGGTGCTAGTGGTATTTTTCATGTTGAATTTCACAGAGTCCTTTTCTGGTTGTTGTCTGAGCACTATATGCCATAGTCTAAGCATCGTATTAAAGCGTGTGTCTGACCATCATCCACATGTTTTATTTTCATTATCTCAGTCAATGTTCTATAAATATTCACTATGCCTGCAAGGTATTTGATGAGATGATCATTACTAAAAGTGCAGGAACTTAAGGACGCGCATGATCCAATAAGTGGTGCGTGATCCCAGAACGCCTTGTTAACCAAGATCCTACCACGTGGCCAACCCAACTCAGATCTCAACGAACTTTTGGGCGGGAAACATGGTATCCACAAGCCTTTCTGCCAGTGGCTTATAAAAGGGGCAGATCGCCCAACTTAGAAGTATGAACACGGAGAAACGGTAGAATTGAAGAAAAAGAAGAAAGTACAGATAGAGAGATAGTGTTACAGAGAGCAGACGAGAGCTAAGCTCGGAGAGATTAGAGGAGATCGTAGAAGAGAGTGAGAACAACTCAGATCCACTAGTGAGAGATGGTCAGCCCATCTGTTCAGTGAGATCATGAGAGAGATTTGAGAGGATAAAGAAAAAGGCATGTTGCAGAAGCAGAGCATCATGTCCAGAGCTCGAAGAAGGAAATTGAAGGCATCTCTGACAACTACTAGATTAGATCTAGTGTTGTCAGCTATCTACTCTATTCAGAGTTACATTTGCATTTAAATTCAAATCTGTCTTTTTATTTTCTGATCTATGGTTCTTTCTTTCTTTTTATACATTTTTCATATGTTGTGTATCAGCGGTGGCTTAAGCTGTAATGCCCAGCGGTTGAAGCTGTGAATCAGCGGATTGTAGGCAAGCTGTGAGGCCCAGCTGTGTATCAGCGGAAGACACACTCTGATTATAGGCAAGCTGTGAGGCCCAGTCAGTAGACCGAATCACCTAAAATCTCTTGTGTCGTGTGGTTGATTGTCTTTCTGTGTGAGCTTTCCGTTCATCATCTAGATCGCTTCCGCCTTTGTAATTCCTAACGGTTGATTAGGCCGTGCAACTCCGCGGTCTGAGCAATTGGTCATTGAGAAAGCTATTCTAGTTTCATATACTTTAAATTTGGATAAAAAGGTTTAAAGGATCCATTCACCCCCCTCTGGATCCACGTTTGGTTCAATCTCTGCGTCTAACAATTGGTATAAGAGCATACCATTATTTCCAACATTTCTCCTATCACCTGAGGGTATTACCATTCCACTTGCCTCTCAGCTTGCATTTCCAGTTACAAATAATATAGCTGACTATGAGGCTCTTCTGGCCGGACTTGAGGCCGGTCATCAATTCGTTGTTACCCAATTACGGATTGTAGGTGATAGTCAGCTTATTCTTCACCAAGTGCTTACCAAATGTTGCACGCTCGATCCCAAACTCAAGCCTTACCAGGAACTTGCTTATGCCTATACCAAGCTTTTCACCAAACTAATCTTCATCCATGTTCCTCGAGATCAGAACATCTTAGCTGATGCCCTTGCTTCACTTGCTTCCTCTTTGATTTTTCTCCCCAAATGGGACATCCATTCTATTATAGTTCAGAAGCATTTTACTCCTGTTATCAAGGATCCTACATTCCTTAGTGTTAAGGACGAGGTGCTTAAGAAGGTTAAGGAAGGTGGAATTATTGAAAACAAAGAGATCATGCTGCTGGATCTAGAAGGAGAGTTGGATGACGAAAAAAAGCCGTGGTATTACGAGATTGCTAAATATTGTCAAGATCAGTCTTATCCTAAAGAAGCCACAGCAGAAGAAAAGAAGGCCATTAGAAGAGTTGCTCAGAGATACACTCTGGTTGGAGGCGTACTCTATAAAAGAAGTCTTACTGGTGTTTTGCTTAGGTGCCTTGACGATGATGAATTTTAGAAGGTTGTGGAAGAAGCACACTCAGGAGTCTGCGGGGGTCATGTCAATAGCCAGATGTTAGCTAAGAAGATTCTTCGATTAGGCTTCTACTGGCCCACTCTAGAAGAAGATTGCTCCATCTATGTTCGAATGTGTGTCAAGTGCCAACTACACGCCGACAAGATCCACTCTCCTGCTTCTTCGCTTCATCCCATGTCTTCCCCATGGCCTTTCTCCATGTGGGCTTTTGATATTATTGGACCTCTTGGTGATTCAAACATCCTCACAAAATCTAAATCATTTATACTCACGACCACGTGGTACTTCACCAAGTGGGCGGAAGCGGAAGCATACGCGGAGATCAAAGCGTCAACCATGTGGAAATTAATAATAAAGAATATCATCACAAGATTCGACATTGCAAATACCATCATCACCGACAATGGGCCGCAGTTCATCTCTCAAGAGCTTCAGGACCTCTGCAACAGGTATAACATTGCATTGCATCATTCGTCTCCCTATTATCCATAAGACAATGGCCAAGCAGAGGCAACCAATAAAACTTTGATTAAAATCATCAGGAAAACATGTGAAGCTAACAAATTTGCGGATTGGCCAGGGAAGCTTGTAGAAGCTCTATGGGCCTACCGTACTTCCATTCGCACTCTTACCGGGCAAACCCCTTTCGCCCTCACCTATGAAATGGAAGCGGTAGTTCCTTATGAGATCTTTATTCCTTCTCTTAGAGTACAATTGGACAAGGAGTTCTATATTAATGAGCATCGTGAATCTCTCCTTGCACAATTGGAGCTCTTAGACGAGAGACGTCTGGCTGCCGCCGAACATGTGCGAGTCTATCAAAATAGGATTTCACGTTTTTATCAGAAGAAAGTAATTGAGAGAAAATTCAAAGTCGGTGAAATGGTAATGAAAAGAATCTTTGTAAAACCTGGTAGACCTTGCTCAAAACTCCAACCAAATTGGGAAGGGCCTTATGTAATAAAAGAAGTCTACCCTGGCAATGCATATAAACTGATTAACGTTGAAGGGGAAGAATTGGCTCACCCATGGAATGGATTGTACCTTAAGAAATACTATCCCTAAGCCTCAGCAAAATTAAACACAAAATATAATATAATAATAAAAAAAATAACAAAAACAAAAAAGATAGGCTGACATGGTGCGTGGGCCGCAAAGCTTGAAAAAAAATCAAAATCTTTAATTCATTCTTCAGTCTTGATAATTTAACCTTGGGTCAATACCAACACACACAACACGCTTAGCTCATGAACTCTTAACGCTGCAAAATCCGAGGAAAGTCGAAGCCAAACTAAGAGTGTAAAGACTTTACTCGTTCTCTTCTCTTCGGTCCACAAGGTGGGAAGTTAGATCCTAGGCAGATTACCAAACCTACCCGCCGCCCTAGTAGGTGGAAGTTAGGGCCCAACAGGGAACAATATGCCACAAAAGCCCAAGTATAATTAAGTTTTTATTTTCATTGAAAAGGAAGAAAATTTCAAATCAAATACACAAGAAAAGTATGTCAAGAGGGCAAAGTCCCCATAGAAAAAACCCTGGTCGTAAGTATGCATGAATAAGAGCAAAAATAAAAAAGGGAAACAAAAATATCCCTAAGCCAAAGATTGAACCCCAATAGGCAATATGGTAGGAGAGGGAAGTCTCCTCGATCTTTCGGAACCCCTCGTGGACTTCTCAAACATCATCTTCTATTCCCCCCTCCGTAGTATGTCATAAGCTTGAAGAACGGCAAAAACGGACTTAGGAGGATGCGCCGCAGGACGTCATGAGTAAAAGCCCTTTTTTATGCACTTTGACCCTTTTGTTAAACTATTTAAAAATGGTTAATGAATTTAAGATGGTGAATGTGTAAGGTTTTAGGACATGTACCATGCTACGTCATTTTCCAAAAAAAAATTATTTTTCAATTAGCGCCAAGTTATAGGGGCGTTATTTTCTTAATCAGCGACGCCTCCTTGGTCGTCATTTTCCAAAAAAATAAAAAAAAATAAAAAAGAATTATTTTTCGATTAGCACCTAATTATAGGGGCGCTATTTTCTTAATCAGCGACGCCTACTTGGTCGTCATTTTCCAAAAAAAAAGAATTATTTTTCAATTAGCGCCCGGACAAGGGGCGTTATTTTATCAATCTACGACTTCTTTGTCGTTGTCATTTTCAATTATAATAATTGGCACCATCTGCCTGGTCGCCAATTCCCACAAAGTGCTCTGCTTCTTCCTATTGCCATATCATTTGCTTGCTTGCATTTGTGTGTGGGCATCTTTCAATTCTAGTTTACATCTGCCTGCCTGCATGTCGCATTTTCCTCTATTCTTTGTTATTTGCCTTAGTTAATTAAAGGCTTGGCCCCTTTACCTTCATCAAGGTCAAAAAGGACATCCCCTTGCTCATTGAGCAAGGGGCCAAGCCAGACAGATTGATTAATTTGTTTGCTTAAGTGTGGAATGCAGGAACAAGCAGAAGAAGACGAGTCAAGTGCACACAAAAGGACAAATTCAAGTAATAAACGTGCTTTTTATTTCATAAATTTATGTGTACAAAATGTAGATTGTGGAGTACAAAGAATATATCTCTAGATCTCTCCTCCACCCTCCTCTCTCCTACTCTCCGCCTCACCCTCGTCCTGGCGACGGGATCATGGTGGGCGCATGGACCCCTGGGAAGCTACCAATCCACCGGCTCGTGCTCGCTCGTCCTCCTCATTCCTCAGCTGAGTTGAGGAACCTAGTATATATCCTGTGCTGGCAAAGACATTGGAGTGGCCCGCGGCCCGTACTCGCTCCCGGCCCCTCTGTAGGCACTCCTCGGTAGTCCTCAACTGCTCCTCTGTGACGGCCAACCGCATCCTCAACTCCGTGAGCTCGCGCTCACGTGCCAGCCACTCCTCTCTCTCGCGAGCATGGTCTCCCCTCTCTACCTCGAAGAGGATCCTCATCTCCATCATGTCGCTGGGTAGCTCCTCTCGCCGCCTCAGCATCTCCTCTAGCTCTGCGACCCGCTGGTCGCGGATCGTAAGCTCGGTGCCGGCCAGAGTAGCCCGAGTGAGTGCATCCTGTAACTCGGTAGCCTGCATCATTCAGCATCTTTTATGAGCATCATGGCATAAAGCATTTGTGAAAAGAAAAGCATGCATACAAGGTTATGTTACTCACCCCTACCTCGTAGCGCCTCCCCTCCTCCTCTAATTCTGTGATCCGCCAGTCGTGGATCATGAGCTCAGTCCGGGCATGAGCAGCCCGAGGGAGTGCCTCCTATAGCTCTGCAACCTACGGCGTTCAGCACATCATAAGCATATTGTTTTTATTTCATAAATATTTTGAAATGAGTTTGAATATCATTCTTACCCGCTCAGCTAAGTCGCACTCTGCTACCTCAGCCCGCGCTACCGCCCCTGCAAGTCGCTCCTCCAGGGTGGTGATCTCTGTGGTCGGCCCCCTTGAACTCGAGGAGCCACCTCCAACCACTCCTGCTGTCGCTCCCTGCTGGGCACGCTGCATTTATTAAGACCGTTAGTGGCTGAACATCAAATTTTAGAAATAACTAATGGAATATAGAAAGTGCATACTCACCAGGGCCTCCAGATCGGCTCTCGTGGCCACAAGCTGGGCCTCCACACTATGGAGGCAAGCATGAACATCCACTACCACTGCATCCCACACATCCTGCATTTGTCACATGTTAGCATAAAGTTTTAAACTTTAGAAATGGAATACATACATACATACCCCTACGACCCTCATCTGGGGCCGGCCAGCGTACGTCTCACAATAGTGCTGCAGGTACGCCGAGCTATCCACCGCATGGGAGACGACTGGAGTCCGGCCTCGCTGCCAGTCCGCGTACTGCTCCGGGAATCGTAGCCTCCAGTCCGTCACCACTGTCCAACCTCGGGACTTCCGCCCGATCCCACGCGGCTCCGCACACTTGACCCACTCCTGGTGTAGGCCAAGTGTCCTCATCACCAGCCTTAGCCGTAGCGGCTCAATCTCGTTCAGGCAATGAACCCAGAGGTCACGCCCAAACCGAGGTCGGCCCGCTACGACCCAAGGCTGGCCCTCATCTGGTATCCCCAGGTAGGGTCTCCACACAACCTACATACACATCATCATATCTCAATTTTAAAGCAAGAAATAATAAGATAAAAGCAAATTGCATCATGTTTAAGCATGTACCAGTGAAGGGGGGAAGTCTTGGAACTCCCGCCTGAGGACCCTAAGCTCGTAGGCATGAGGTGCTCCACTCAGGTATGGCAACCATCATCGCACCAGTGGGTAGGAGTCTGCGTCTCTAGGTCGGGGACTAACACGATCCATGGGCATGTAGAGGTGACTCCACACCTGCATCCATAGTTGTTAGTCATATGTATAAACATCCATCATGAACATTAAAATGTCACATAGTTAATCATAAATAATAACAAAAAAAATGCATACCTGAAAAAAAGGTGAGAAGCCACTAACTGTCGTCTCGCGACCTGTCCCTGTGAACAGATCGACTATCAGGTGCGCCAGTAGGGCGGATCCCCAGGCATATCACCCTACTCCCTCCAAGTCCTCTAGTATGCCCAAGAATCTGCAGTTGATTTCATCTCCCTTCGTCCCCAGTAGCAGTCTTCCGAACATCATAAATAGAAACCTCCTCAAATCCATGTCCACTCTCTCCCTCTGGGTCTGGTCTTGGCAGTAAGCAGCCCAAGCCCTCGCAGTCAACTTCCCTGCAAACTCCTCCAAAGACTCACCCGACCTCTACCGAGAGTCTCCTAATCCCATGGCCCCCGTCAGCTCGGTACGATATACTGTCCTGCAATCCCTCGAGGTATCAACCACGGTCTCCAAACCCAGCAGTCTCTGTGTATGCTCGCCATAATCTGGGAGGGTCACCCCGCTCACCGCCTCCCCGTCTACCCTCAGGCCCGTGATCCTAGCAACATCCTCTAAGGTCGGCACCATGTGCCCCCAGGGCATTAGGAATGCCCGGCTAGACCAATCCCATCTCTCCCTCAACACCTGAATAAGTATAAGATCAGGGCGTACCGGCTCGATGCTGAGGAAGGGCCCGAACCCCATGGCCTCCACTCTTGCCCTCTGGAAATCGGGCAGCCCGTGGTATGCAGCCAGCACCTGAACCCATGAGATACGGGTCCGTATCAGTCCCTGCAACACACAAATAAATAAAAACATGTCAATGGCCAGCATTTTAATCATTTGAATCAAAAAACATTCATTGTCTTAATTGGCGACAAGATAGTGGCCGTCATTTGATGAAATAGCGACCAGTGCCCAGTCGTCCATTCTTACGGTCTTGAATGGACGCCCAGTGTGAGGGCGCCATTTCTTTGGTGGTATCAGAGCATTCAAAATGATATATAATAATAATAATAAATAAAAATAGATAAAAAAATGAAAGATGGTGGAGGGAGCATGTGATGCTACTTAGGAGTGTGATCGCTAGAGAGGTTACCTCAAAGAATAGTGATCACGAAGAATACCTTGCAAGCGGGTGTGAATGTGAGCTCAACTTCTTCCTTCTACTGGCTGGCCGATGAAGGAGGTTTTTATTTTTGATTACCCTTGAAAAGAAACAAGCAAAGACAAAAGATTGGATTAGCCAAAGTGTGTAGTATCAATTGGTGCGGACACCCGAGCAGTTGAGCGGCGCGACACGCCGAGCCACCGGTACCGCACACGGAGCACGACTCGAGCCACCTCAGCATCCATCTGGCCGGGAGACTCCACCTTGAGCCTCCCCATTTATCATATTTAGTTAGCCTTTATGTGTGTGTAATTTATGTTTATTTCATTGTATTCGGTATGTAATTATGAGTGTACGAGGGGCTTATTTACAAAATGGGACCCCTGGGCCCCACGGGACCCCCAAGCCCCTCCCATTGATCCACCTCAGCCCATGGGCCCCATGTGGGGTCAGTCAACTTGTCAAATGGAGGCATCTAGAAGTTTGAATGGTAAAAGGTACATGGGAGACAAGTGGACTTCAAAGTCCAAGGTGGCTACCAAACTTGTCCCCCCTTGCCACCGTAGTCAATAGGCCGCCCCCTTCCATGTATTTTTTTATTTTAATTTTTGTGTGATGTTCACATCTCATCCCAGCCCTCCATCCCCTTCCCCTAGATCCAATGGTGGATAATAGATGTGAGATGTAACACATAAATACTTGTATTTTCCCATTTTGATGAATTAATGCCATTTGAATTGGAAGAAAACCTTGGAGCTCCAGCTTGGTGCGCCCCCTTCTTCTCTCCCTCTCCCCCTTGGATGCTGTAAAGGCTTCCATTCTGAGGTGTGACTCCTCGTATATCGGTTCCGACGATCGTCGCCGCCGCCACGAGCCGCTACCGCACCGCCATCGCCATCAACGGAGTTCTGCCTGCGCAGTACCACAACAGCTTGCTCGAAATTCACAGGTCTTCCCCGAGCTCATTTGGATACCAAATTTAGAGGAGTTGTTCCTGGGATTTTCCTCTCCACCCACAAAAATCAGGCTAGCATTCAGATCACGTTTGCTAATTTTTGATTTTCTTCCACTCTTCCATTTTGGTTCTGCCAGAGTTCTGTCCAGGTTCACCTCCATCCTAAGTTTCATGTCTTAGAGCCACTTTTTGATTTCTGTTAGTTCATCCATTTTTACTGGGCGTTCCATCCATCCACCCCTTCATCCACAAGTTTTCTCAATTTTTGATTCGCCCATCTCATATTTTCTAAAAATCATTCTCAGACCCATCTACAGTTCTGTCCACCTGTTCCCAGATCCGACCACTAGTCACCCCAAAAATCATAACAAATTGGAGCCACCTCCAACACAAATTCTAAAAATAGTCCCAGTTCCGTGGTTTGATTCCCTACAACTCCTAAGAAGCGTTCAAGAGCTGAATCGGAGGTTTACTAGGCGGTCAATGGTGGTTCTTAGACAAGTGCCTTGCAGATCTGAGATTTCGGTTACTATACAATAGAGCCTTGTAAATTAAATAAAGTTCTGATCCGATCAGATCCAGCAGATCTCTCTGGGTCTACATTGAAGCACTTGAAGAGAGCTTTCCAACGATAGCTCATGCGTCCCAATCCGACGTCGGGATTGATCGCAGAGGCCGTTTTCGCCGGAGCGCGCGTCGGAAGACAGCAACAAAAATCCGTGGGTTATTAGTTCAAGAGTTGGGAATCGGGGCCGAACGACCCCCGATCAGTGTTCCCGGCCGACCGCCGTCCGTGGAGGCGCGCCACCAGGGGTCCCCATCACAGTGGGTCCCACCCCCGCAGATCCGGAGGACAGCGCCGTCCGTGGGCCCCGTGGGCCCGTAGAAGCCGCCGTTCGGAAAGCACAAAAACACGGAGTTCGGCACCGCCGGGTGACATCAAGATGCTACCCGTCAACTCGATTTGCGTGATTCCCGGACCCCACATGTGACCTTTTACCTCCCTGCGTGGAGTGGGTCAACTTAGTGTATTGCTGTAATCATTGTTAACCGGGAGTCCGTAATTCGGCCGGGGTTATCTTCGCCACGCCGGGTGCGTGGAGGTAAAGGTCTTAACTCCTTGGCGTTACATTGCTTAGCTAGTATACGGTCTTAGGCCGCTGCCGAGAGTGTAGGTACTAGCCCGTGTGTCCATGTCACCGCTGTGAGAGTGAGAGTGACCCATCCCGCGACTCGATCCGAGTCCGGAAGTTGAGTCGGACTACCCTTGACCTCCGCCGGTTCCTTAACCGCGTACGGTCCGCGCTTTCCCTCGCTTGGGACGACGAGTGAGCTTCCACTTCTGTTAGCGACGTTTCGCCACTAGGAGCTCGTAGTGTCAGGCTTAGTGTCTCCCTGGTGTGTGTTGCTGGTCGTGTCTTCATCTAGAGTCCGAGGGTGGCACCATATAGTGTCGTCTCCCGTGTCCATCCCGCATCAGTTTGGTATCAGAGCCAGTCGAGTCTAGGGTAGTCGTTGCATATGTCTTGCATAGTATAAGTCGAGTCTAGGATCATCATTTCAAAACAACAAAGAAACATTGTTTTCAAATTGCATTTCACCCAATAGCTTGGTATATTAAAAGGCGTTACCCGAACATTAGGTTATGCCTATCGGGAGGGTAGCGTACTTGCGCGAGTGATCTTCGGATCGCTTATCTCCGCCTAATACCGGATATTGGTTAGGTATAAGTGCATCATCTAGTGAGTGTTTACATTAGTCGGTGTCTTCTAGGTCGTGAGTCTTTGCATGCCCACCCGTCGAGGTACCCAATACTCGCCACCACCACCTATGGCGGACTCCCGAGCCCGTAGCTCCGATGAGTCCTCGACGGCCGAGATGTTCTGAGCCATTATGGAACGTCTTGACACGCATATGGATGGCCTTAGTACGCGTATGGATGGCATAGGGATGCGTCTAAAAGGGCGGATGAAAGCCCTTGAGGATCGGGCCAAGAGTTCGGATCAGTCCATCCAGGGCTTAGTTGGGAGGATTGTCGTCCTCGAGAGAGGCCCAGTAGGGGCGCAACCCGCGCCGACGAACGGCCAACAGGAGCCGGTTCAGCCACCTGCTGTACCAAGAGCTCAGGCGGAGAGTGTTGGGGTTCAACAGGTGCATGTGGTGGATGATTATGCATCTGATAATGATCAAGGGGGTAACGGTCACCGTCATCAACGACGGAATCGTGATGACGAGGAGGACGACCGCATTCTTAGGGGCGTGCGTGCGGACCCTCCCACTTTTAGCTGGTCCTTGGACCCTCGGGTGTATTTAGATTGGGAGGCCGGCATGGACCGGTACTTCGAGTGGTTTGAGATGACGGACCACCGAAGAGTCCGATACGCGAAGATGAAGCTGCAAGGGCAGGCTCAAACTTATTGGATCAATGTGGAGAGCCTACTCAACCAGCGACGTCAACCCCAGATCGGTACTTGGGATGATATGAAAACCAAGTTGAGGGAGAAGTACCTTCCCGCCTCATATCGCCAACGTCTCATAGACAAGTGGCAAACCATCTCCCAAGGGAACCGATCCGTGACCGAGTACACCGCCGAGTTCGATGAGTATTACTTACGGTGTGGGGTCACGGAAGAGAGCACTATGACTATATCCCACTTTCGAAGAGGTTTGCGGCCCAATTATCAATATGAACTCTTTCGTCGCAACGCAACCACTTTGGAGCAGGCATATCAGATAGCTCTCGAATTGGAGCAATTCGAGGCCGAGTTCGAGTCACCCCATCGGTTGGGCTCTTTTTCCCTCCGTAGTGTCGAGCCCCGTGGCTCATCTGGCACGTATCCGAGGGCCCCCATGGCTCGACCTCAGGAGCCCGCTCGTCCCGAGCCGTTTGCTCCTAGGCCTCGTCCTCCACCCCCGAGGGACCTTCCTCGTCCCCGGCATCTTACATCCCCACCCATAGCCCGTCCACCGGCACCCGTACCTCCTGCACGTCCTTTGTTGCCTACGCCTCCTATCCGTCGGGAGGATAAAGGTAAAGGACCTATGATTGGGGAGCCTAGTGGATCACGGCAGCAGTGTTATCGCTACAATGGGTTTGGCCATTTCGCCAACCAGTGTCCCACCCGCCCATCTCTTCACATTGGGGACACACAGCCGAGGATACCACCGCTACGGGCCTCGAGTTAGTCAGCTATGAGGCCGATGAAGAGCTAGCTGACGAGTACTATGAGATGGGAGGTGAGGCCCAGGATGCCCAGCATTCAGACGATACCCACGTGGGGGTCGTTAGATGTATCCTCACCCAGCCATAGGTCAGTGATGACTGGCGACGGACTACTATCCTTTATGTATTCTGTAGGCTGGGAAAGCAAATTTGCAAGGTGGTCATCGATAGCGGGAGTTGTATCAATGCAATCTCCACGAACGCTGTCACTCGTCTTGGCCTCACACCCGTAGACCACCCTTGCCCCTATCAGCTATCATGGGTGGATACCACTTCCATTTCGGTTAGGCTACGGTGCTTGGTCCCGCTGCAGCTCCACTCCTACCATGACGAGATTTGGTGTGATGTTCTCCCCATGGAAGTGGGCAGTATCATTCTTGGTAGGCCGTGGTTATTTGACCGGGATGCCACGCTCCATGGCCGGTCGAACACCTGTACCTTCGACCACGCTGGCCAGCGGGTCACCCTCCAACCCGTTCGGCCCAGGAGCCCATCAGTCAGGGGTCCTACTGGCCCTAGTACTCCGAAGCCTTCCGTTCCCGGGCCTAGTACCCCATCCCCAGCTAGGGCTATGACCGTTACCTCTGGCCCAGAAGAGCCCTCGACGAGGAGATTGATGATGATTAGCTCCCGGGAGATGGAGCAGGAGCTTAGTCAGGGCTGTCCAGTGTTTGCCATTACGGTCCGAGAGGTGGAACGGGACTCCGAGGGTGAGCTCCCACCCGAGGTTGTTCCCATTCTGCAGGAGTATGCTGCTGTCTTTCCCGATGAGCTTCCCGAGGGACTCCCACCTATGCGGGATATTTAGTATGCCATCGACCTTGTTCCGGGCTCTTCTTTGCCCAACCTTCCTCATTATCGCATGAGTCCCACGGAGCATGCCGAGCTTAAACGGCAGGTCGATGAGTTAGTGCAGAGAGGGTCTGTTCGTGACAGCATGAGTCCATGTGCTGTACCCGCATTACTCACCCCGAAGAAGGATGGCACGTGGAGAATGTGCATTGATAGTCGTGCCATCAACAAGATCACCGTGAAGTACATGTTCCCTATTCCCCGTCTTGATGACATGCTGGACATGATGGCAGGTGCCACTATCTTTTCGAAGATCGATCTTAAGAGTGGCTACCATCAGGTGAGGATTAGGCCAGGTGATGAGTGGAAGACCGCTGTCAAGACCAAGGACGGTCTCTATGAGTGGTTGGTCATGCCTTTTGGGTTGACCAATGCCCCTAGCACTTTCATGCGGGTCATGACTCAGGCTTCGACCTTTCATTGGAGTCTTTGTAGTGGTGTATTTTGATGATATCCTTATCTATAGCCACACCACAGGGGACCACTTGGACAACCTTCGGCAGGTCTGTCTACTTCTTTGGCGAGAGCAACTGTTTGCGAACCCACAGAAGTGTGCCTTCATGACACCTCAGCTTACCTTCTTGGGTTTCATTGTGTCTAGTACGGGGGTCTCTGCCGATCCGGAGAAGGTCCGGGCCATTGTTGAGTGGCCGAAACCTCGTACCGTTCATGATGTCTGTAGCTTTCATGGTGTTGTGACGTTCTATCGTCGCTTTATCCGCGGATTTAGCTCCGTCACCATCCCGATCACAGATTGCATCCGTAAGGGCACATTTGTATGGACGAAGGCCGCATCTGCCGCCTTCAAGGACATCAAGGAGCGCATGACCCAGACACCTATCCTTCGACTGCCGGATTTCTCGAAGGTGTTTAAGGTCTCTTGTGATGCATCGGGCGTGGGAATTGGAGGAGTTTTGAGTCAGGAGTCCCACCCGATCGCATATTTCAGCGAGAAGCTGAATGACGCGAAACTGCGATATTCCACATATGATAAAGAATTCTATGCAGTTGTTCAGGCTCTTAGGCATTGGAGGCACTATATTTTACATCAGGAGTTTGTCCTATACTCCGATCACGAGGCATTGAGGTACCTCCATTCCCAAAAGAAGCTTAACTCGCGTCACAGTCGTTGGGTCGAGTATCTCCAGCGGTTCACCTTTGTGCTTAAACATAAGGCTGGAGTGGAGAACAAGGTGGTTGATGCCTTGAGTCGGCGAGCATGTTTGCTTACCACCATGAGTGCCGAGGTCATAGGGTTAGAGAAGATGAAGGAGGCCTATGTTGATTGTCCTGACTTCGGTCAGATTTTTACCACTCTCCAAGCCGGACCCTCGAGAGACCTTGATGAGTATGTGCTTCAGGAGGGTTACCTCTTTCGAGGTAGCAGGCTATGTGTTCCCCGAACTTCGGTTCGAGATTTCTTAGTGTGGGAACTACATGCGGGAGGTCTAGCCGGCCACTTTGGTCGGAACAAGACTATTGAGGCATTGGAGCATCGATTTTATTGGCCGAGCTTGAAGCGCGATGTTGCTAACATCGTGGCTCAGTGCCGTACATGTGCTACGGCCAAGATGAAGAAGCAAAGCTCGGGCCTTTATACGCCTCTTCCCGTGCCTGATGTCCCGTGGCAGGATGTTAGCATGGACTTTGTTTTGGGACTGCCACGTACCTCCAGGAAGCATGATTCGGTCTATGTGGTGGTTGACCGTTTCTCGAAGATGGCCCTCTTTATCCCTTGCTCGAAGACTTCGGATGCTTTTAGGGTAGCCCACCTTTTTCTTACGCATGTGGTGTGCAAGTTCGGGTTGCCTCGCACTATAGTGTCTGACCGTGATGTTAGATTCACTTCCTACTTTTGGAAGACACTATGGCATATGATGGGTACTCACCTCAAGTTTTCCACTACATATCATCCCCAGACAGACGGTCAGACCGAGGTGGTCAATAGGAGTCTGGGAGATCTTTTGAGGTGTCTAGTCAGGGACCGCATTGGGGATTGGGATCTCATTTTACCCATGGCTAAGTTTGCATATAATGATTCAGTGAATAGGACTATCGGCATGAGTCCATTTGAGATTGTCACAGGTCGTAGGCCTAGGAAACCCGTTGACCTTGTCCCCATGCCTATCCATGCTAGAGTGTCGGAGTCGGTCGAGTCATTTGCTAGACATGTTAGGAGTTTGCATGACGACATCCGTCGTCACATTGAGGCCAGCAATGCACGGTACAAGGAGTTAGCCGATGCCCACCGACACCACCGAGAGTTCCACGAGGGCGAATACGTCATGATCAGGGTAAGACCTGAACGGTTTTCCTCTGGAACCGTTAAGAAGTTGCAAGCTCGTGGAGCCGGTCCCTTTATAGTGTTGAAACGCGTTGGATCCAATGCATATGTTGTGGACCTACCCGAGGAATATGGTATAAGCTCTACCTTCAATGTATCGGATCTTGTTGCATATAGGGACCCAGCGGTGATCCCTAGTGAGCCTTTTGAGCCATCTCCTCCCCTTGAGAGTGATCCCACACCTGAGTGTCCACATCCACCTCCAGCCCCTTTTTTACGGCAGCGTGAGCATATAGATCGTATACTGGACGAGCAAGTGACAGTTACCAGGAGTGGATCTTACCCGCGCTACCTAGTGCGATGGAGAGGACGGCCCGCTACTGAGGACACATGGAGAGTTGCAGCGGATTGATCCGGATCTTCTGGAGCGATACAGGAGCGATGCAGACCCTTACTCGACAGGGTCAAGTTTCTCCCACCCGAGGAGAATTGGTGCAGACACCCGAGCAGTTGAGCGGCGCGACACGCCGAGCCATCGGTACCGCACACGGAGCACGACTCGAGCCACCTCAGCGTCCATCTGGCCTGGAGACTCCGCCTTGAGCCTCCCCATTTATCATATTTAGTTAGCCTTTATGTGTGTGTAATTTGTGTTTATTTCATTGTATTCGGTATGTAATTATGAGTGTACGAGGGGCTTATTTACAAAATGGGACCCCTGGGCCCCACGGGACCCCCAGGCCCCTCCCATTGATCCACCTCAGCCCATGGGCCCCATGTGGGGTCAGTAAACTTGTCAAATGGAGGCATCTAGAAGTTTGAATGGTAAAAGGCACATGGGAGACAAGTGGACTTCAAAGTCCAAGGTGGCTACCAAACTTGTCATGATGAGGGCATCACTCACGATTCCCTCTGGCTTGGCACCTCTCTCCCTCCCGGAGGCAGCTAGGGAGCATCCCTTCTTCTGGATTGGACCTTAGTGTTTACCATTGGGTCATCTTGTTGTTTTCTCCTTTTTACTTGAGTCATAATCATGTAATTTGCCTTTTATTTGAGTCTTGTACCTAGGTTATTAAGTCATTTCCCTAAGTTCGAGTCTCACTAGGCTATGGTGCTTGCTATTGGGCCTATTTCGTTGGGCTAGGCCCATGGGCGCACCCCCCTTCCTTGGTTATCTGTTAGTATGTTAAAAGTCAGGGTCTTATATGTAAAAGTGGGTTTCCTATAAATAGGACCCCAATCCCTCTTTTGAAGGCTAATGAAGTATTGATGAAAATTTCCACTTAAGTGATCCTCTCTCTCTCTCACTCACTAGCTCTCTCTTCCTCTCTCTCTAGGGGGCGAACCCCACTCTCTCTCTCTCCCCTCCCTTGGGCGAACTAGCCCCTTCACCTTCCCCCCCTGCCACCTCAGCTGCCACCTCACCCTCCACCCCTTCACCTCCCCTAGGCCACTTAATACCCATTCAATTCCCCCCACTCCCCAAGCAACTCTTCATCTTCCCTAGGCACCCCTCCACCTTCCAAGGCGCCCCTCTCCCTTCCCCAAGCAATCTCCCATCTCCCAAGAGCCCCTTCCCCTCCCCTAGACAACTCCTCCACCTCCCAAGACCACCCTTGCCCCTTCCCATCCAGCCAAGTTCGAACCCTTCACCCCCTCCCCCCCTCCTACCATTGCCTTGGCCGACCACCCCTCACCCTACCACAACTAGCCACGGCCACCCTCTCTCACCCTACCACAACCAGCCACGGCCACCCTCTCTCACCCCTTCTCCCTGCCAGATCCACCCCTTCCTCTCCCTCATCACCATCCTTCCCACCCCGCAATAGCCCCCCATCACCACCAAGGCACCCCTATACCCCAACCCTCCATCAAGAGAGCCATCTTCCCCACCCCTCTCTCTTCAGCTCGTGTGCAGGGAAGACCTGCAGATCAGCATCGAGTTGCAGCATCGCCCACGACCCCATCCTGGTACTTCTGGGGGCATGGCCTACATCGACAGAAAGGTCTGCGAGTCTTCTTCCAAAGCGAGGTGGAATCATCTCATTCCGACGTCGCTACAGTTCGTGGTATACCATTCTTCCCCAGCTACACGGGGCTCCCTCTGCAGAGTACCTGAACCCGGTTCGACGCTGGACCACGCCAAAGAGTAGAAGATTCAGACCACGAGCCCTTCAACAAAATTCTTCCTCCTCCAGTCCTCTACCAGGAGCAAGAAGAAGAACTGCATTCGGTGGCCGGAGGCCAAAGTTCCTATTTTTCTCCCTCGACTGGTCGGGTCTGCCTCCCACAGTCTGTAGTGACCTATCTCCACTCTTCTGAGTCTCCCCATCCTCTCCGACGTCGGACAGCCGCCCCGTCAGTTTTTCCACGTAGAGGGTTCGTCCACGGTTCCAGAAACTCTGACGGTTCATGATTTGGAGTCCGGGAGCGGTCGGGACAACCTCTGCAAGTTTCTGTCAGAAACAGTAAGCTGCTGCGTCCAGTTTCAGTCACCCTGTTCGAAGCTCGACCCGGACTAGCAGATGCAGCAGAAGAAATCGAGAAAATTTTGGGCCATCCGCGTGCCAGATACGAAGATTCCCACACTGGTCTTGCCTCTGGAAGAATTCAGGAACGCGAACTACAGCCCCAGGACCGACCGGCAGTCAGTCATCACAGCCTGCAAGTGGAAATAGCCCCGGCTTCCCCTCTTCCATTCTCCGACGATTCTCCCTTCCCCGCCTGGCCGGCTTACCGCCCCTCCCTGCGTGGAGGTAGTGTTTGCTTGTAAAACTTACTTCCCCACCCCTAGTCCAACCCTCCTGTGTGAGGAGTAGTGAATGTAATTTTGAAATAGGGTTCAAGCTACACCGGCGCAGTGTGCGGGGAACCCACACTTCCCCGCTCGCCCTCGTCTCCGACCGGGGTTGGTTTCCTCAAACCAACCAGGTGAGCCACTACCCTTTCTCATTTACTCCTGTTCATTTCATATCTGCGAAACTTATCTGCTGGTCGGTGAGAGAGTGCCCGATCCCGGAGCCACCAACCCTTGTGTGGTCACCGTGGATGAAAGTGAGCGAGTGACCTAGTGCCCCCAAGGCACCCGGCCGCCCTTGTTTGTGGGCTTCATATCCTCGGGAGGGACAACCTTAGTGGTGCTGGTCCTCTAGCCAGCCAGGGGCTTTCTCCACAATCTCGACTCGGCATCACCGAGTCACCCCGGGAAACGTGTGTGCGCGGTGTGACGGCGACTCTCAAGTTGCTCCCAATCTTGTGGTTGTGATTGCGAATCAAGTCCTAGGGATCACATTTCTACTGCTGCATATTGCGTCACATCAAATGGTATCAGAGCAAGTTCTAGACTTGTCTCTACTAAGTCTTGTCCTAGGGCACATAAGCATTTAGAGTCATTCGGTTCATCATCATGGCTACCTCTCGTTGGTCCCACTCAGCCCTCCACAAAGGCCCGATCGACCACCCCTTATCGGACATCCTTATAGATGAGAGTATCACCTTTGATGGGTCACATCCTAGTGATTATGTTAGGTGGGAGACTTTCATGAAAAAACACTTTGAAAGAACTTGGGTTTATAGATCCGCGAGAGTCCGCCGGGCCGAGGCACGGCTTCGGGGACAAGCCAAGAAGGAGTGGGAACGCATAGTGAGCTTAAGGAGGATTTGGAGGCAAGAACCCATAGGATCATGGGAAGAGATGAAAAGTGAGCTTAGGAAGATCTACGCCCCCCGACCCTCCCACTCCTACCGTGAGGACCATAACCCGAAGAGCACTCCCACTCCCCCATTTCCTCCCAGTCAACCCAAGACCTCCATTAGGACCCAAACCCCACCACCCAAAGGACCCCTAGAATTATTAAAAGAGATAAGGGTTGAGATCAGGAAGATCTTCACTCCCCAACCCTCCCACTCCTACCGTGAGGACCATGACCCAAGGAGCACTCCCACTCCACCTTTCTCTCCCAGTCAACCCAAGACCTCCCTTAAGGCCCAAACTCCACCACCCCAAATGATTCCTATCCTAATCACCACCACCATTCAAACCAAAGTGGCCCCCACCCATCTTCCACTACCAACCCCAATCCTACCCCAACTTAGGTCTCCACTTCTTCCACTCCCAAACCCAACCCAAGTTCGAACACCCTCACCACCCCGGGTGCACCATGCCCCAACCTTCATCACCCCATCCACAAAAGACCTTCCCATTCCTTTGGAGAGAAAAACCCCCACACCCCAAAAGGATAAAAATGTGATCGAGGACTATGAGGCTCCCCTAGATTGGGAGGAAGAATATGAAGCCCAATGCCAAGGGTTAGGTCAAGAAGGCTCCTCTTTATCCAAAGAGACCACAACGAGCCTCACTAGGAACATCCTCCCCCTAGAGTTGCCAGATGACCAACCAAGTCCCCCCACCCATCCTTCCATAAGAACTGTGATTTTAGGGGAACCCCTCATTAAGTGGCTTAAGCAAAACCTCCTCCTCCACATCATGCACCCCCCTATGGAGAATCATTACCCAATTTTGCCCACTCCTCCATTCCACACAACCTACCAATCGTTCTCCTTTGTGGGAGCCATGAGGGACTTGATTAAGAGTATACTTTGGCAAATAGAGGTGACAAACATGTGGGCCTTAGGAGCAAGCCACATGGGGTACCTTAGTTTCTCACACCCCTCCATCGGGACCATCACCTCCATTTACACCAAGGGTCCTTGCATGAGTAAACTCCTATTATTTCTACCCGAGCCTAATGAGTCTTACATCACCCCCTTACCCTCCTACTAGGAGCATTACATCGGGTCCCACCAGGGTCATGACTTCCACTTCCCTATGTGTGCTAGGGACCCTAGGGCGATCACTTGGATTGAAACCCCCCTCCACGTCACTCACCCCTTAACCCATCTTGATCTGTTTAGCCACTCCCTATGGGCTTCCAAGTACTCATCACTCACCACCCACTCCCTCCTACCCTCACCCACCATGTCAGTCCTAACCCACCCATTCCGAAATTCCGCCCACACTATGAGAGTCAATGCCAAGGGTAACATCAACCTTGGAAATAAGGGAGTGACCCATCCCAAGAACCGCTTCGATACCCATGAGTGGAAACCCCCAAATCTCACAGATGGGACCATCTTGATAGGAATCCTTGTATCACAACCTTTCGCATCATGTGGTCAGGTTAGTCACATCATTTGTGTCACTCACGCACTAGGACCGATGCATGACAGGTTTACATCTGGATGTCCAGGCCCCCCTAGGTCAATCCATGTGAAGTCAAAACATGAAGAAAACATTCATGGATGTCCCGGACCCCCAGCATCAAACACCCCTTTGCATGATAGTCTCATCTATGGATGTCCCGGTCCTCCTAGGTCCGTCAAAATTTACGTAGCACCACTGCATGTTAGGTCCACATTTGGTTGTCCAGGACCCCCATTATTCACTAGTGAGTCAACATCCACAAAGATGCATGAAAATATTCGCAAAAACATCAACAAGAGCAATGAGATTTACAAGAGGTCAGCTGATTCCCACCGCCGCCACCAAGAATTCCAAGTTGGTGATTTTGTGATGGTGAGAACTGAGAGGCTATTCCCTGGGAATACCTCTAAGTTGAGGTCTCGTGGAGCCGGCCCCTTCCAGGTGCTGAGACGACTTGGCACCAATGCTTATGTATTGGACCTCCCTGAAGAATACGGAGTAAGTCCCACATTCAATGTGGCTGACCTGGTACCCTACAAGGGCCCCACGGTGACACCCAGTGAGGAGATCCAGCCTATTCCACCCCTTGAGAGTGCCCCCACACTTCAGAGAGCTCCACCCAACTTGAGAAACCAGCGTGATAAAGTGGAGCGGATATTAGATGAACAGGTCACCAACACAAGGAGCAAGGCGTATGAGCGATACCTGGTCAGGTGGAAGGGACAACCACCCTCGGACGTGAGCCGGGAGGATCTCCAGCAGCTGGACCCCGATCTTCTAGAGCAGTACCGCAGTAGGGAGGGCCTTTACTCGACAGAGTCGAGCTCTTCGCAGCCCGGGAGAATTGATGAGGGCATCACTCACGATTCCCTCTGGCTTGGCACCTCTCTCCTTCCCGGAGGCAGCTAGGGAGCATCCCTTCTTCTGGATTGGACCTTAGTGTTTACCATTGGGTCATCTTGTTGTTTTCTCCTTTTTACTTGAGTCATAATCATGTAATTTTCCTTTTATTTGAGTCTTGTACCTAGGTTATTAAGTCATTTCCCTAAGTTCGAGTCTCACTAGGCTATGGTGTTTGCTATTGGGCCTATTTCGTTGGGCTAGGCCCATGGGCGCACCCCCCTTCCTTGGTTATCTATTAGTATGTTAAAAGTCAGGGTCTTATATGTAAAAGTGGGTTTACTATAAATAGGACCCCAATCCCTCTTTTGAGGGCTAATGAAGTATTGAAGAAAATTTCCACTTAAGTGATCCTCTCTCTCTCTCTCTCACTAGCTCTCTCTTCCTCTCTCTCTAGGGGGCGAACCCCACTCTCTCTCTCTCCCCTCCCTTGGGCGAACTAGCCCCTTCACCTTCCCCCCCTGCCACCTCAGCTGCCACCTCACCCTCCACCCCTTCACCTCTCCTAGGCCACTTAATACCCATTCAATTCCCCCCACTCCCCAAGCAACTCTTCATCTTCCCTAGGCACCCCTCCACCTTCCAAGGCGCCCCTCTCCCTTCCCCAAGCAATCTCCCATCTCCCAAGAGCCCCTTCCCCTCCCCTAGACAACTCCTCCACCTCCCAAGACTGCCCTTGCCCCTTCCCATCCAGCCAAGTTCGAACCCTTCACCCCCTCCCCCCCTCCTACCATTGCCTTGGCCGACCACCCCTCACCCTACCACAACCAGCCACGGCTACCCTCTCTCACCCCTTCTCCCTTCCAGCTCCACCCCTTCCTCCCCCTCATCACCATCCTTCCCACCCCGCAATAGCCCCCCATCACCACCAAGGCACCCCTATACCCCAACCCTCCATCAAGAGAGCCATCTTCCCCACCCCTCTCTCTTCAGCTCGTGTGCAGGGAAGACCTGCAGATCAGCATCGAGTTGCAGCATCGCCCACGACCCCATCCTGGTACTTCTGGGGGCGTGGCCTACATCGACAGAAAGGTCTGCAAGTCTTCTTCCAAAGCGAGGTGGAATCATCTCATTCCGACTTCGCTACAGTTCATGGTGCCCCATTCTTCCCCGGCTACAATGGGCTCCCTCTGCAGAGTACCTGAACCCAGTTCGACGCTGCACCACGCCAAAGAGCAGAAGATTCAGGCCAGGAGCCCTTCAACAAACTTCTTCCTCCTCCAGTCCTCTACCAGGAGCAAGAAGAAGAACTGCATTCGGCAGCCGGAGGCCAAAGTTCCTATTTTTCTCCCTCGACTGGTCGGGTCTGCCTCCCACAGTCTGTAGTGACCTATCTCCACTCTTCTAAGTCTCCCCATCCTCTCCGACGTCGGACGGCTGCCCCGTCAGTTTTTCCGGGCAGAGGGTTCATCCACGGTTCCAGAAACTCTGACGGTTCATGATTTGGAGTCCGGGAGCGGTCGGGACAACCTCTGCAAGTTGCTGTCAGAAACAATAAGCTGCTGCGTCCAGTTTCAGTTACCCTGTTCGAAGCTCGACCCGGACTAGCAGCTGCAGCAGAAGAAATCGAGAAAATTCTGGGCCATCCGCGTGCCAGATACGAAGATTCCCACGCTGGTCTTGCCTCCAGAAGAATTCAGGAACGCGAACTACAGCCCTGGGACCGACCAGCAGTCAGTCATCACAGCCTACAAGTGGAAACAGCCCCGGCTTCCCCTCTTCCGTTCTCCGACGATTCTCACTTCCCTGCCTGGCCGGCTTACCACCCCTCCCTGCGTGGAGGTAGTGTTTGCTTGTAAAACTTACTTCTCCACCCCTAGTCCAACCCTCCTGTGTGAGGAGTAGTGAATGTAATTTTGAAATAGGGTTCAAGCTACACCGGGGCAGTGTGCGGGGAACCCACACTTCCCCGCTCGCCCTCGTCTCCGACCGGGGTTGGTTTCCTCAAACCAACCAGGTGAGCCACTACCCTTGCTCATTTACTCCTGTTCATTTCATATCTGCGAAACTTATCTGCTGGTCGGTGAGAGAGTGCCCGATCCCGGAGCCACCAACCCTTGTGTGGTCACCATGGATGATAGTGAGCGAGTGACCTAGTGCCCCCAAGGCACCCAGCCACCCTTGTTTGTGGGCTTCATATCCTCGGGAGGGACAACCTTAGCGGTGCTGGTCCTCTAGCCAGCCAGGGGCTTTCTCCACAATCTCGACTCGGCATCACCGAGTCACCCCGGGAAACGTGTGCGCATGGTGTGACGGCGACTCTCAAGTTGCTCCCAATCTTGTGGTTGTGATTGCGAATCAAGTCCTAGGGATCACATTTCTACTGCTACATATTGTGTCACATCATGTCCCCCCTTGCCACCATAGTCAATAGGCCGCCCCCTTCCATGTATTTTTTTATTTTAATTTTTGTGTGATGTTCACATCTCATCCCAGCCCTCCATCCCCTTCCCCTAGATCCAATGGTGGATAATAGATGTGAGATGTAACACATAAATACTTGTATTTTCCCATTTTGATGAATTAATGCCATTTGAATTGGAAGAAAACCTTGGAGCTCCAGCTTGGTGCGCCCCCTTCTCCTCTCCCTCTCCCCCTTGGATGCTGTGAAGGCTTCCATTCTGAGGTGTGCCTCCTCGTATATCGGTTCCGACGATCGCCACCGCCGCCACGAGCCGCTACCGCACCGCCATCGCCATCAACGGAGTTCTGCCTGCGCAGTACCACAGCAGCTTGCTCGAAATTCACAGGTCTTCTCCGAGCTTATTTGGATACCAAATTTGGAGGAGTTGTTCCTGGGATGTTCCTATCCACCCACAAAAATCAGGCCAGCATTCAGATCATGTTTGCTAATGTTTGATTTTCTTCCACTCTTCCATTTCGGTTCTACCAGAGTTCTGTCTAGGTTCACCTCCGTCCTAAGTTTCATGTCTTAGAGCCACTTTTTGATTTCTGTTAGTTCGTCCAATTTTACTGGGGGTTCCATCCATCCACCCCTTCATCCACAAGTTTTCTCAATTTTTGATTCTCCCATCGCATATTTTCTAAAAATCGTTCTCAGACCCATCTACAGTTCTGTCCACCTGTTCCCAGATCCGACCACCAGTCACCCCAAAAATCATAACAAATCTGAGCCACCTCCAAATCCAATTCTAAAAATAGTCCCAGTTCCGTGGTTTGATTCCCTACAACTCCTAAGAAGAGCTCAAGAGCTGAATCGGAGGTTTACTAGGCGGTCAATGGTGGTTCTCAGACAAGTGCCCTGCAGATCTGAGATTTCGGTTACTGTACAACAGGGACTTGTAAATTAAATAAAGTTCTGATCCGACCAGATCCAGCAGATCTCTCTAGGTCTACATTGAAACACTTGAAGAGAGCTTTCCAACGATAGCTCATGCGTCCCAATCCGACGTCGGGATTGATCGCAGCGGCCGTTTTCGCCGGAGCGCGCGCCGGAAGACAACAACCAAAATCCGTGGGTTATTTGTTCAAGAGTTGGGAATCGGGGCCGAACGACCCCCGATCGGTGTTCCCGGCCGACCGCCGTCCGTGGAGGCGTGCCACCAGGGGTCCCCATCACAGTGGGTCCCACCCCCGCAGATCCGGAGGACAGCGCCGTCCGTGGGCCCCGCGGGCCCGTAGAAGCCGCCGTTCGGAAAGCACAAAAACACGGAGTTCGGCACCGCCGGGCGACATCAAGATGCTGCCCGTCAACCCGATTTGCGTGATTCCCAGACCCCACATGTGACCTTTTACCTCCCTGCGTGGAGTGGGTCGACTTAGTGTATTGCTGTAATCATTGTTAACCGAGAGTCCATAATTCGGCCGGGGTTGTCTTCGCCACGCCGGGTGCGTGGAGGTAAAGGTCTTAACTCCTTGGCGTTACATTGCTTAGCTAGTATACGGTCTTAGGCCGCTGCCGAGAGTGTAAGTACTAGCCCGTGTGTCCATGTCACCGCTGTGAGAGTGAGAGTGACCCGTCCCGCGACTCGATCCGAGTCCGGAAGTTGAGTCGGACTACCGTTGACCTCCGCCGGTTCCTTAACCGCGCACGGTCCGCACTTTCCCTCGCTTGGGACGACGAGTGAGCTTCCACTTCTGTTAGTGACGTTTTACCACTAGGAGCTCGTAGTGTCGGGCTTAGTGTCTCCCTGGTGTGTGTTGTTGGTCGTGTCTTCATCTAGAGTCAGAGGGTGGCACCATATAGTGTCGTCTCCCGTGTCCGTCCCGCATCATCAATGCTCTATGAAAATATCAATATGCAACAAAGGCATGAACACACCTTGTGTGTTTGCTTTAAAACCCCTTAAGAAGGAGTAAGAGGTGGGGAGATGTGTATGCAAATATGAATTTCAATATATGTGGGTATTATAGTATATGGTGATGTCGATGGTGCCAAAGCACTCTAGCAAAGGTGCCAGAGATATGCACGTGCGGATTAAAGAAACAGTGAAAGAAAGATTGAGAAATAAAGAGAAAAAATATATGAGTTGCCCCTTTTATGCTTGTTGCAGCGACAGAGAAAATTGAGAGGGTTAGCCACAGCAGAAAACAAACGCAGGAGAGAGGGAGATCAGCAGCTGCAGTTGAACCAAACGAAGGAGAAGTACGTTCTCCTTCTGCAGTGTGAACTTGCAAAGGAAGAATAATAAAAGCAAACTCTGAAAGCTATCTCTCTCTGTAGAGGCTAAGCTCTATATCTTCTCTCTAAAAATAAGGAATCATGCGGCTGGCCAAAAGAGGGGGGTATTTATAGGGCTTAAAACCTTATTCTAATAGGATTAAAATTAGGTTAAAATCCCAAAACGTGGATATCCTTCCTTAGAAGAGCTTGGAACAAAAATGGAGAAGGAACGCCATGCAAAGAACGTGGCGGATGAACAGGACACAGAATTGAAATGTCGACCTGGAGGCTGTCATCAATTAAAAGGGCGACCGAGCAAACGATCGTTAATTCCTGGATAAATTAAGGAAATAACGGAATTCTATATTTTAAAATAAAAAATAGCACCTTCTTGAAAATGCGTTCATTAATGAGCGACTGCTCATAGAGGTGTTAATTCTTAGGAATTAAGTTTCAATAGAAATCATACAAACCACAAAATAGCGCCCGCGCGGACGGCCGCCCTTTAAATTAAATAATGACACTCTATCAGGGCGTTCATTATATGGCACCAAAAAGACAGACGCGAATTTCAAATAAATCCAAAAAATAGAAATAAATCCAAAAAATTAGAAAAGGCTCATATTAAGTCCATAATGAACTTCGCTTTGGGACATTACATTGTGACATGAAATTTACTCAACATAGCATCGATTTTGACGTGTCTACAGCTGCCTCGCCTTGACGTCTGCTTTGCAAGGGAGTGCGACGGAATGATGCATAGTGGAAATGAAACACGGTGAAAGTGTAACGAAGAGGAATGAAGCGAGAATGGATTGAAAAGTAGACGCCAAGGTGTGATGTGACACACTTTCGACACTAAGTGTTGGAAATCTTTTCACGGTTCTGAATGGAACAACCTTGGATGATTATGAGAAAGCAACAATTGGCTGGATGAAAAATTGAGCTAACAAAATGTGCACGAGGGCACGAAAAGGGAAACACCATTGGAGAGCGGTTACCAGCCAATGTGGACATGCTACAACCAAGGTGGATTTGTAGGAAAATAAAAAGAAATAGGTGGGAATCCAGTCGAGAGATGCTTTCAAGGAACCAGCCTGAGCGCCCTCAAGGAGAACATAATACTCGATTTAGAATTGAATATCTCATGTCAACTCAAATCAAGAGCGAGTGGCCCTCATTACTGAATCAATATGAGGATTTTCAACATTCAGGCTCAAAGTCTTACATGATGCATGCTGGGCTAAAAGAAAAACTATAACAAACTAAAAATAGAAAGTAATCAAGGATAATATTGCTAAACCATCCAGACTTAGTTAGGAATCCATTTCTCTGAGCTGACACTAAGCCGAAGCCCGTTTCTCCACGTACCAACCCAGAAAGTGGAACCATCGTTCCAAGCCTTAGATGACCCAACGGCCTATCCGTGCGATCAAGACTCCCCTGGATTTATCACTATTTTTGATGAAGGGGAACTCAAATTCCAGGTTCATCAGAACCACAAGGTCCTTGATATGATATAATAGAGTAAATAACATATAGTAAAAATGCATACAGGAGGGTATACAAGAAAAGAGAAATGTCACTAGGAGAACTCTGAGCACCTTGGTAACTTGCATAGCCTATTCTGTCCTTGTGCCCAAAAATCATCAGCATCGTAAGAAATGGATATGGCATTCATGTAAACACAACAGATATAAGCTCATTGGAATAATAATATGCAAACCATCATAATTCACATGAAATTCAGAATCGGAGTTATTCAAAGAAATGGCGACTGCGTGAGGGGGCGTTTAATTAAGAAATAGCGACAATGAGATGGGCGCTATTTAAAGAAATAGCAGATACTGTAGGAGTCGCCAATTCCTCACGATTCCAGAAGCCCGTGTTCTAACCGAAAACTGAAATTTCAGCCCTTTTCATGGTAGAATTGGAACTAAACCTGCGAACTGAAACTTCCTCCTTATAAATAACACCCCAAGATGTTTTCCTTTCATCAAATAAAAGATTTAAGACTCCAAGGAAGGTCTAAAAGAAGTTTGAAGTGCAGATTTTCAAGAAAACAGAGCAAAAAAATAGAGTTTTGAAGCTTGAACCATGGAGAACCTCTTGCAACGTCCATTGAAGAGATCAAGGAGCGGAGTTGAAAGAATCACGGAGATTGATGGACACATAAGTGGAACTATTGCTGCAAATCAAGTAAGTAATAAAGGAAAACTAGCCCTATCTCTCTTCCGATCCTTTCTTCTCTACCCAAAATGCTAATAGCATTCTATCTTCTCTTCTCTTCCTTTTTTTTTCAGGATTACCCACTTATTCTGGGGGCTAGAAGATTCACCAAAATTCAATGGCTCCCTTTACTACTCTCCAAAATCACCTTAGACATGAGATCATATCTCTCCAAATGGCATCTCTTAGGCTTAGTCACCCATGTCAAACATTACAATGATATCCACTTTGATTGGGCTGCCATAGGAGCTCTCATAAAAATATGGCACCCACACACCCACACCTTCCTATTCCCCACTTTTGAAGCCACCGTCCTATTAGAAGAGGTGGAGATGCTTCTAGGATTGAAAACTATGAAGCAAGGAGAGGAAGAAAAGATAGCAACCATGCAAGAACCGATAAGTGCCATAGAGATGCTAGCAAGCTTAATCCCAAGTCAAAAGATGATAGACCCAATAAGGGTCACAAAAGGGATAAACTTAATGAAACTTGCGGCATGGGTGTACAAGGCATTGGGAAAAGAGAATAAGGAGGAAGAGAAGGAGTTGATCATGAAGGTGATGTTGATTTGCCTTGTGGGAGCAATATTTTTCCCTTCAGCGGATGATTTCTTGGAAGAGGAGCAATTGAGTGCTATATGTGAGATATGGGAAGGCAAAAGGATTGGCCAGCAATCTTAGCTTACCTCTATAGTGGGCTCACCTCGGCTTCTATGGGAAGGCCCCTATATGGGTCAATGCTTCTATTCACAAGTTGGGTGGACCTCCACTTCAAGTTCGATCCATGCGAGGAAGCCCAACAAGCTTCAAGGATTTTCTCTAAGAGCCCACTCCATTACATGACGAGCACTCTAGGATTGCAGGAGACAGTCACTAATCGGGTTCCCAAGCTCAAGAAAAGGGTGGATTGGAGCGAGCATGTCAAGGTTATGCCACAAAACGCCTTAACATGCACACCGGGCTTCCTCAAGACACAAGATCTTCATGCAAGACTTTCATCCGGGGTGGAACTAAGGTTGATCGACGCCACCGAGTTCATGCTCTATAACTCACACCGATGCCTCTTACAACTCGGTCTTCCCCGCCATCACTTCGAGGAGGCTTCTCATCTCCCACCAATTAAAAGGAGGGAACTAAGCTCAAAGGGTGATGAAGAAGAAGTCAAGACAATTCAAGCTTTGTGGCGGGTCAGCAAGCTACACCAGCCCATGGAGCGAGTGGAGGAAGATAGAGATCAATGGAAAGCATATGTAATAGCTCTTAGGAATTTGAGGCCCAAGGTGGCTCATTAATCTTGTAATGATCCTTTCTTTGAAATAAATAAAAGATTGTTCCTTGATTGAGCCAATGAAAGTGTTTAACATAATCAAAAACTTCCAAACTTTTTCAATTCTGTCTAAGAAAATGAGGCTCTGTGAGAAATAGTGACTACCACAGAAGTCGCTAATTCCTGAGACTGCGCCCTTGACGCCGTCGCTAATTCACTTAATCCTTTTCTTTTATAGAAGAATATCAATTACATAATTGACACCTTCTCATGCAGTCATTCATTCACAAAACGGGCGCTGACTCCTTTACCCTCCTTTCTGAAAAAGCATGAAAAATTCCCCAAAATTCCTTTAAATAATGCCTTCATGAGTAGCTGTCCATTCATAAAATGGCGCTCGCTTAAGCAGTCACCAATTATAAAAGTATAATCATTAACACATCCCATCATTATCTGCCGGTTCACGAATTTCAACGGACACCTTAAATAGCGACCCTATGCATGGTCGCTTAATCACGAAATGACGCCCTGACACCAGTCGCTGATTCTGAATATTCCAAAAAGAGTCAAAATTCAAACCAATGGACGCCCCTGTGCCCGGTCGGAGATTCCTGGAATGACGGCTTTCCTCCGGTCGCCAATTCTTCTAACTTACCGCCATTAACTCCACCCGTTAAAACTCCTCCTCTCGCCATTCTTTCATTCCTTTCTCCTCTTCTTTATTCTTGTTTCTCTGCTACCCCCTTCCACCGACGACAACCACCGCGACGACAGCCCTCTCCCTCACTCTCTCATTTTCTCATTCTTTCCATTCCAATGGCATAAGTGGGTGGCTCGGGCAGTGCCGGGAAGAAACAACACGTGATGGCCCCTACCATCGTCGATCTTGACGACGAGGAAGACCACGCCGGCTAGGAGGAACTTCCCCTTGCGGCGGCCGAGGAGGCTGCATCGATGCAACATGAACAAGATGAAGATGAAGAGGGAGAAGAAGGTGAAGACAATGACGAAGGAGATGAAGAAAATAGAGATAGTGATGAAGAAGGAGGTGATGACGACGACGACGACGACGACGACGACGATGATGAAGGTAGATAAGGAGAACACGTCGAAGGTGGAGAAGGAGAACACGGTGAAGGACCCCGTCCTCCTCGCCGGCCACTGCAAGGAGGGCTGATGGAGCCCGCGGCTAGCAAGGTAAGTGCATTTTTTTTATTTTTACTATATATATATATATATAAAAGAAACCAGAATCATGACGGGGGTGGATAGATCACTGGAGGAATTGATGGCCACACAGATGGCGTCAATTCCTGGAATGACGATAGGGGATAAGTCGCAGAACCCCTTTTTTATTTTGTTGATTTTCACAAATTCGAAGAAACGACAACATGCCAGACGTAATTTTGAAATATATTTTTCTTTTGAAATATTTTTTTATTTTTTTGTCTATTTATATTTGTTATCATTATTATGTATCATTTCGAATGCTCTGATCCACCAAAGAAATGGCGCCCTGACACTGGGCGTCCATTCAAGACCGTAAGAATGGATGACTGGGTGTTGGTCGCTATTTCATCAAATGATGGCCACTATCTTGTCACCAATTAGGACAATCTCCATCTTTATTCTTTCTTTCTTTTTACTTAGAAGAATTAGATTCTCTCTCTTTTTAATGTCTATGTGACACGTTCACAGACTTGTGACTATAAAAGATGGACTCATAACAATATACAAACTGACTGACAAGCTGATAGACCATATGCATGACTATAGACCATATGTATGAGTCTGGACTCTATAACCTATGACTCTGTCTCCCCCTTTGACAGCATCAAAAATAGATCATGGGGATAAGTCATGCTGGGGGGCCTGGTCTCCTGGAAGATCCTACAAGGACTATATGTTCAAGGCGATGAAGTCAATCATTCATTTCTTGCATCTTGTCCTGAACCAATCTCTGAAGTGTGATAATTTTACTTTCTAATGAGTCGGACATCCCATGAAGTATATTAGATAAGTGAACTACAAATAGATTAAGATCATGTTCCATGGGAGATGCTGCAGTGGAGGAGGTTCGACGATAGGAGCTCTTAGCTACACTTGCTCCTCCAGTTTGTGGTGGCAGTTGATCTCTCAAATTTTTAGCTTCCTGCATGAGATAATCAATATCTCTTTCCAAATACCTAAACTTGTCAAACAAGTTATTGAATCCCAGTCTTATTTGGGCTATTTGTGAAATTATTTCTCGTTGATGTGAGTTGCCCTATTGGAACTGCCCTTCAATCTTTTGAAGTTGAGTGTGCAGTCTAGTCTGCATCAATGAGGCTTGTGTGGACACATCTGCAAGTGTGCCAACCAACCTATTAAATCTTCTCACAGCCTAGTTTGACTGCTGATGCTGCTCCACAAATCTACTTTCCATTTTGAGCTCAAGTCTAGTCAGCCTCGTATCAAAATTTGTGGACATTTCATGTAATGAAGACTGAATATTATGCAACTTAGTGGATATAAAAAGGTAGAATTGTGGAGATATTTGAAATGTTGAGGTAGCAGGTTGAGTAGAGGAAGATGGCTGAGATGAGCTGTCAGGTTGAAGAGGGAAAACTAGAGGAACTCCAGCTCCTGTGAAGGAAGCTGGCTGAGTGATAAGTATCGTATTTCATATCATAAGTTGCATCACATTCATCACTTTTGAGCATTTAACGAGCATAGTTGTGCATTAATATGGCAAAAATATCATTCTCACCATTAATTTGAGTTTGCATGATTTTATCATTATTTTGAGTTAAAATAGTAATGTAAGAAATATTTAAGAAAATGCACAATTGTTATAATGAGGAATATTTATTATTTTGAATTTTCTAAAAATCTCAGGAATTTACGTCGAAATAGAAGGGCACCCATTTAATAATGAACGGCAACTGTAGTAGATGTCATTTCTAAAGCATTTTGATGAAAAAGAAGAATTTACGGCTGAAGGAAGGGCACTCATTAAAATGTGCGACTGGGTAAACTGGCACCCATTCATTTGATGAAAATAGAAAAAAGGAAAAGAGCTAAAAAAAATGGAGAGGAATGAACGACCGTCCACTTGGGTGCTAATTCATTGGAGAAGAATGAGCGGCCGACCAAGCAGGTGCTCATTCTATTATACGGAAAATCGGAAGAAAAATCAAGAAAAATGGAAAAAGGAATGAGCGCTTGTTTGGTGAGTCACCAATTCCTTGATTTATGGAAAAAGGAAAATATCAAAAAGAGGAAATGAAGAATGGGCAGCCACCTGTTCAGTCACACAAAGGAATGTGTGCCTAGCCACCTAGTTGCCATTTTTACGAGAGACAGAATCGGGAACGGAACACCCCGATCATAGTTATCTTCCTATATTTGGACTTATCTCCTCTTGTTTGAGGAAAGGAGGACTCTAATCATGGAAAGATACCTACTTTGATCAAGTCTTGATGCTACAAAGTCGGATTCAAGCGTAATCTTGAGTTTGTCGATTTTGGGAAGTTACTGTGAACTATAAATAGATGCCCATAGCAGACCGAGCGGGAATCTGAGCCATCTTAGCCTTTTTCTTAGCATATTTTTCATGCTCTTCTGTTCATCTTTTCAATTTTCTTTCTTCTGCAAAGTTCTTAGTTTTTAAGTGTTCTTCAATTTCTTCTTCTTCCTCTTCCCCCAATGCTTTCTCATTTTTAAGTTATAATCTCTTTTCCAAGGTTTTCTCTTTGCATTTTCACTGTTCATCCATGGGTCTACACCCTGTTCTTCCCCCGATTTCACCATCCTCCGATTATCTTCTCCCTCTGCACTCTTCATCAACTTTCTTCCTCTCTTCATCCTCTCCAACTTCTTCTTCTTCATCATCTTCCTATTCCTCTTTGTTTTAAAGCTATTCTCAATTTTCTCTTGCTCTATTTTTACTTCTATTTTGATTTTAAATCTTCCTCTCTTCTTCTATTTTCCCCCTTCTCCATATTCTTCTCACATCCCAAGCCGGAGATTCTTGTTTCGGTGCTCTAAAGGCGGTGTCTACTTTCAAGGCGGGGTGATCTTCCTTAAAGGCTCGGCAAGGAGACGGCGGCGCTATTCTTCAAATTTCTTAGCTCTATTTCTTCCTTATTTCTTTAGTTAACTCAAGTTGTAATTTTTAGTTTTCATAGAATTGTACTCTTTCCTTAGCAATAAAAGTTGATTTTGTGCAATTATTCTTTAATTTTCTCTTTCTATCTCCTTCCAAATTCTCTTCTCGACGCTCTCAAATTCTTTAGATATGTTTATTTTTTAATCTCAAGTTCATACACTTTTACTTTCCTTTAGTTTAAACTCACTAAAAACTCGGTTTTCAAAACATAAGGATTTTACAACTTGCTTAAAAGAAAAACTTTTCTTCTCCATGGGATCGACCCGTTCTTATCACTCTACTTGGATTTTACATCTTCTTAGTGAGTGAGTGCGGTTATTTTTGAAATTGTGGCACTACATTTAACGATGAGAATAGTGCACATCAATTTTTGGCATCATTATCGAGGATGAAAATAATTATTTATAGTTATATATTCATGTATTTGGTGTGTATATTTATATATTAAATTTTTTCTTTTATTTTTTTTAAAAAAAATCAGAAAATCAGAAAATCAAAGAAAGAGAGAAATTCGGACCTGAAATTCACAGGAAATCAACTGTTGCAGAAAGCCAGAAAGCATCGCTGAAAGTCTGTATCTGTCACAATAGGGAGCAAAATTCTAAAAATCTACAAATTTTGAAAATCAAGCGTCGCTAAAGGTCAGTAAGTGCAGGTACATGTTCTATTTTTCTAATTTCTAAAAAATCTCAAAAAAAATTCTTAAAAATCCAAAAAAATCAGAAAACCAAAAAAAATATAGAAAACAAGATTTTTGACTTTATTATTAAATAGGTTGAATGTTGATTAGTGTTTTTAGTTGATATTTATCTTTTATCCATCTCTCTTTTTGAAAAAAAATAGAAAAAAAATCATGACATCATGCTTTCATTTTAGTTATATATATTGCTTGCATTATTGTATCTAGTGATTGTTTCTTCATTTACTTGCATAAAAAATAAAAAAATAAAAAAAATCTTTCTCTTCTCTTCTATTTTCTCTTCTCAAGGGCAAGTTGTTGGTGTGCAAGGCACAGATCCAAAGGGGGGTGAATGGATCCCCATTAAAAAAATATTGTAGAATTAAAAACTCGTCCAAGTTAATGACAATCAATTAAAAGATGTAGAATTAATAGCTCATACACTAAGCCATAATTCTGCCCAAATGCTTAGCATGCATACAGACTGATATAACGTTGGACACAATTCATCACACTGAATGGAGCAAGTCTTATAGTAAATGAATCAGTACTTAATTGGTGTGTAAACAGATTTGTATTCTAGTGAAGATCAGAAGGCTTATCTCAGATCAATGAGTTAAGGAAAACCAGTATTAACCAAATAGCGCTCAATAAAACAAGCTAACACATCTTGTGAAGGAGATAAAAGATATGAAGTTGGACAATCTCACAATCACAAACCACAGCACAGAGAATTTTTAGATGGTTCGGTCTGCTACCACAGACCTACGTCCATCCCCCACTCAAACCTGAGTGAGGCTTCTGCTGACTCACAGCTTGAACCGCTGAGCATCACAACTTACTTACACCACTGAGCAACATAGCTTGCTATCCACTGAGCAACACAGCTTGCTATATGCTGAGCAATCACAGCTTGCTGTTCGAGGATCACACCTCGCCTGCTGAGCAACATAGCTTGCTTGAAATGGTAAGGAAAACAAAGAACGAAATCGAAAAGAAAAAACACGAAAAGATATAGCGCACACAGGAGCAAAATAGTTCTAGATCTGATCCAAGGACTGATGAAGACGTAGATTCTCGAGCTCACTCTTCCTCTCTATTCTCTCTTGCTCATTCTCTTTCTCTTTCTCTGCTCACTCTCTCTTTTCCCTCAGACTTCTTCTAATCTTCTGATAGTCTCTTTTTCTCCTTCTCCTTCTTCATGCTTCATCGAAATCTCTCTCTCTCATCACTCTAACTCTGACTCTTCTCACGAACTCTCTGGCTCTCGTACTTTTCTACTCTTCTTTCCTCTTCTTCTGATCTTCCCTTAATTGCTGAGATACTATCTTCTGATCTCCCTTTCTTCTCTGATTTGTTTTCTCTAGAGCTCGCGCTATTCAATTCTCATTACCTAGCTTATCTCTTTCAGAAGAAGATGCCCCATATTTATAGAACAGGGACGCCAGAAATGCTTCCTCTCAATGGCCTGATTAGTGTGGTCCCCACATCATTCTTTGAGGGCGTGTGGAGGGAACATTCCCGCCAAAGGAATTCTAGAACATACTTTGATCCGAGAATCCACGTGTTAGGTAGAGATGAGAGACTTTCCACGTGGTAGATCCTTTCTGCTTGACTATTAGCCTCGAATCATGTGCCCATCATTTGTTGCCTGGGATCACGTGTCACTCAATAGTCGTATTTTAGAGCCACGTGTCAGTTTTGCACTTTTGTTCACCAGTTGATATGCTCCCTCGAAGGCAAGAGTAATTCGTACTCAGGAGATCTTGATAAAATTGACTTGGCCCTTTAATCCTAAACCTGGTGTACTAAGTGTTTGAATAAATGACATAGTCATTCTGGATATTCCTTCTTTGAAGTTCCTGTCAAGAAAAATATAAAAATTCAGTTATCATTGCAACTGATCAGACAGACTCAAGTATTGTTATGAAGACAAGTTAATTAGTGAATTCAGTTAAGATACTACCAGAGATGTTTACCTTTATCGCATGAAGATATATAAATGTATCGACCTTCATAGACATGTGCATCGACCTCTAAGACAGAATGCTTGAATATGCATCAACCTTACTTTATACAAGATCCTCTTGTGCACCGACCTTGCTTAACACAAGATCCTCTGGTGCACCAACCTGAATGACTAAAGAAGTAAACATGCATCAACCTAACAAACTTCATATACAGTGTGCACCGACCTGAAGGTACATGACTTCAATAGCTGCATCAACCTTCTAGACTAGAATGCATATGTGCATCGACCTGTTTGTTAAGTGTAGTGGGAGATGCATCGACCTCCTAGACTACAATGCACAAGTGCACCGACCTATTTGTTCTTGAAGCATTGATGTGCATCGATCTATTGAACATGCCATAACATGTGCATCGACCTGTCTAAGTCAATGCATGAGCCAATATGCATTAATGCATCGACCTTTCTAATCATGAAGACTTCAGGCGTACATATGCATTGACTTGATAGCCTAAGTGTATGAAGGTGCATCGAGCTATCTACTCATTGTACTAGAAGATGCATCGACCTGACTGGTGTATATTATGATCAATGTGCACCGACCTGACTGTGCATGCTATGTATAAGGTGCATCGACCTTCTGGACAAACATGCAAATGTGCATCGACCTTTTAGACTCAGCGACATATGTGCATCGACCTTCTTGGTCTATAACACATATGTGCATCGACCTTCTAACTGAACACTTATGCATATGCACTGACTTTCTATGCTCAGAGTTAACATGTGCACAGATCGAACACTGTCAATGCAAATATGTGCACCGGCCTATCAAGGTGCAAGCAGAAACATGCATCGACCTTAATATGCATCAGACTAAAATGTTCATTGACCTTACCTGATAAAGAGAATGTATATGCACTGACCTTTTAATGCAATTGTTGACTTACAATTGAACAGTAGCGTTGACCTATTGTCACTTCTTAGCGTTGACCTGTTGTCACTTCTTGAACAGTAGCGTTGACCTGTTGTCACTTTAGCTTAACAGTAGTGATTGTCTTTTCATGACTTTTTGAGTCACCTTCAAAACCTTATCTAGTAGTAGTTGCACTACTGCATCAACCTGTCAGCATGAAGCTCTTCAGTTGCATCAGATGCGTCGAGGCAGAACTCTTGGTGCTTCTAGTTTGAAAACTTCCAGATTAAGATTCTGAGCTGATGTGTCGAGGCAGAATTCTTCCTTAGTGAATGTGAACCGATGCATCAAGGATATATATGATGAGATCATTAATAAATGCATCAAGGTTAGATATATATAATAGTTGACATCATCAAAATCATAGGGACACAACACAAGTTAGGTTCCTTACACCCTTATTGGACTTGGAAGGACCCTCCATTGAGCATTCCATCTCTTTGAACTGGAATTTCCTTTTCCAAGACCTTCATAAGTCCCCGCACCCGTGGATTCCCCCGCGGAAATCGGGCAAGTTGTACCACGAAGTACCCCAGAGTTAGATTGACCTTAGAAGCTCACCCAAAAAAAAGAGGAGTTTTAGAATTTATTACTATTTTGAAAAATCAGTGTCTAGGCTAGAGGTTAAGTGGCAAACACCTAAGCGGATTTATGGTTATTTAATTAGGTCCCTACGAAAGTAGGGGGAGCCTCCCACAACCCCATCTCTTACTTAGCCGGTGGACCAATTTGCTAGTGAGTGCCAATTCTTCTTTTGAAAAAAAATAAAAACAAAAATAAAAAAATCATCATCATTTTTGCATGTACCATTCATATAGGGGCTAATTCATTGCATTTTCATTTAGTGGTTCATTTAATGCATTATTTTGAAAAACTTCAAAAAAAAATTCAAAAGATCCAAAGACAACATTCCCTTTGGGCTCTTTTTACATTGCGTGCAAGGTAGGAGATCCCTACATCAACATTTGATATGACCCATTGGTGAGATTGAGAGGTTAATGCATTTTAGATATCATCATCAACCTAACCTCATGGTAGACCAAAATCCATAACAAGTAGCTCCCAAGGAGATGAAGGAATACTTCTTGCCAAATCAATACCAACCTTCATTCTATATTCAAGCACCCCAAAATCAAGCAGCCCAATATGAAATAAAATCAAACACTATTCAAATGTTGCCATCCTTCTATGGCAATACCAATGAAGATCCTTACAAACATCTTGATGAGTTCCTCCAGATTTGCTCAATTGTTAAAATTTAAAACTTTTCTAATGATACTCTCAGGCTGACTCTTTTCCTATTATCTCTCAAAGACAAAGCCAAATATTGGTTAGGAGCCTTAGGTAGATAAATTGACACATGGGCGGAGATGCAAAAAGAATTTTTGAAGAAATTCTATCCTATTGGGCGAACCAATACCATAAGGAGAGCAATTATTGGATTCACTAAAAATCCTGGGGAATAAATCCATGAAGCTTGGGATAGATTGAAAGATTTGCTTAGAAAGTGCCCACATCATGGATTATTAAGATGGTAAATAGTTCAAGCTTTCTATGAGGGATTAAGTGAAAATTATCAATAAATGGTGGATGCATCAAGTGGGGGAGCTTTTATAAGTAAGAGCGAGGATGAAGCTTATGAGTTATTTGAAATATTAAGTGAAAATTCAATCAGTCATGCCTCGCTTTCATCTTATGAGAGAATGATTGGGCCATCTAAGAGGGGTGGGCTTTATGAAGTTAAGAACCAAGGAGAGTGTGAGAACATGATGGATATAAATGCGTTAACTTAAAAACTGAACAAAATGGATTTGTTGGCATAGAAGATAGAGACGGTTGATCTAGTAGCTTAGAAGTTAGATCCGTTGTTATATATTAATAGGTAGGAACCTTCTTTTTCTGTTCCTCAACCTCAACCGTTCTCAGCTCCCAGTCATGAAGAACTTTGTTCTCTTCGTTCAAGCTCAAGTCATGCCGTTACAGATTGCCCCACAGTGGCCCAACTCCCCCCATTCATCCAATAATAAATCTTCGCTGCTCAGGGTGTCTCTAAGCCTCCTTATGATCCGTATTCTAATACCTACAACACAGGCTGGAGAAATCACCCGAATTTTTTTTGGAAAACTCAACAAGGACCACCAATGCAATCAAATCCTTCAAATCAATCCGTTCAAAAGTAATCCTTTCAAGCTCCAGTTGAATCTCACCAAAACTTCTCTTACTCATCTCCTTTTCAACATGCTCAACATCAACAACCTTCTCATCAGCATTTCCAGGCCCCGTATCATCAAGCTCAGTCATATCAGGGCCAATATCCTCAAAATCGGTTTCAATCTCAGATTCCTTTTCAACCTCCTCCTCCTCAACCCCCTCAGCCCAATTTTGAGGACAAATTCGACAAACTCCAACAACTCATTCTTGTTCAACAACAACTCATTCAGTCTCAGCAACAATCTATGGCTAAGTTGGAGATTCAAATAGGGCAATTGGCTACTAGCAAAATGAGGAGAGATGTAGGTCAACTTCCTAGCCAACCTGTGGCTAATCCTAAGAACCAACCTCCGGGCTTTCACCAAAGAGCCCCTCTTCTTCCTCAACCAACCCAACCTCAGCCTCCTCCTCCTATGGGCCCTCAATTTGAGAACGCCAAGGCTATATCTACCCTTAGGAGCGGGAAGATTTTAGATTACCCTTATCAGGCTAGGAGAGTTGGTAGCAGTTCGAGCCAAGAAGCCAACGTGGAAAGTGATAGTGAGGACGAGGAGCCGGTGATTGTGCAAGAGAAAAAGAAGCCAGAGGGGGGGGAGAAGAAACTTGACAAAGGTAAAGTAAAGGTTGATGAAGGACCCCAAGAATATGTGCCAAAGGCCCCTTTTCCCGATGCTCTAAAGTCGAAGGCTCACAAGAAGACGCTGGTTCAATAGGATGAATTAGTGAAATTGTTTAAATAGGTGAATATCAATATTCCACTCTTGGACGTAATTAAGCATGTGCCGACATATGCAAAGTTTTTGAAAGAGTTTTGTACTCCAAAGAGGGAGCCGAAGGCGGTAACTCAAAAGATCTGCTTATCTGAGGATGTTAGTGCTGTTGTAATGAATCATTTGCCGAAGAAATTGAAGGACCCCAGAACTCCGTTCATCTCATGCGATATAGGTGGAGTCACATTTGATAGAGCATTACTGGATCTAGGAGCAAGTGTGAACTTGTTGCCCATCTTCATATACGAACAATTTGATCTGGGGGAGTTGAAACCCACTTCAATAATCCTTTAACTGGAGGATCAGCCAGTGAGAACTCCAAGAGGTCTGTTGGAGGATGTAATTGTAAAAGTACATGAGTGTTATTTCCTGGTGGATTTTCTCATTCTGGATATGGCCTCGTCCCAGGATCTAAAGTACACACCAATTATTTTGGGACGTCTATTTATAGCTACGGCAAAGGCCAACATAAATTGTGCCACGGGAATGATGGATATCTCTTTTGGAGGCGAAAAAGTTTCTTTGAATGTGTTTAAGGCATCCCAGTACCCAGATCATGAAGAGGAATGCAATGTCATTGATGTTTTTGAAGAACTGACTGATGAAAGTCTGGATGTTAGTAAGGATCGGTTAGGGTGCAAGGTCTGGATTTAAGGGGGGGTGAATGAATCTCCCCTATAAAAATTACCAATTAAGACTACAACTGGAGAATAGTTGTGAAACTTAAACTCAGATGGATTAAGTGAATAAATTGCTCTCCAGAAACAAATAGAAGATCAGATAGACCTTGCTCCCGATCAACTCTATGAAAGCTGGAGAGATGACTCAGTTCACGTATTCAAAAAAACTCCCTCAAGGCCAGCAATCAATGAAAGGCGTCTAGGCAAAATTCTCACTAGACAGAAAGATCAGACTTATATGAACGATCCTAAGCATGCATCTAGCGAAATCAAAGTAGACAATAAAACCAGATCACACAAAGGACTTTGAGGTGGTTCGGTCCTCCAGACCTACATCCACCCCACACTCAACCCGAGTGTGGATTCCTACTGATACACAGCTTAACTCGCTAGGCATCACAGCTTGCCTACAACCGCTGAGCAACACAGCTTGCTGTTCGAGGTATCCACCTCGCCCGCTGAGCCTCACAGCTTGCTATCCAGAGAAATAGATTCTCAACAACCGCTGACACACAGCTTGAAAGAAAGGATTAAAAGAAAACAAAAGATAAAAATCATAGCACGGGAAAGCTGGAAATGAAACACAAAATGTAGCTCTCGCAGGTGCAGGTCTGGCTTGAATCTAATCCAAATGCTAGGAGGACGGATCTTCAACAAAGGCTTCAATTTCCTCTCCTCGAGCTCTCTCTTCCTCTCACTCTTTCTTTCGAACTCTCAATCTCTTCTTTTACTTCTCACTACTGCATTTTCTCTCACAGACTTCATTTGATCTCTCTCTTTTTCTCTCTAGTTCTGCTCTTCTGCTTTTCTTCTCTCTTCTTATCAGATTCTGGCTCACTCTTCTTTTCTCTGCTGCTCACTCTCTCGATCTCTTCAAGCTCTCTTCTCTTTCACCTGCTTCAAACTGGGCGATCGGCTCTCCTTTTATAGACTACAGGAACTAGGCGCGTGGTTGCCACAATTCTCGCCTAAAATTCAAGCAGATCTGATCCAGAACTTTTCATGTGTCACCATCACACTGCCGCTACTTTACACGTGGCAAGATCACCTGGTATCAGCCTGCCTTGGATCACGTGCTGATTACCTGGTACTTAAATTCCATGTGAGATGAGTCGCAGGTTGCTCAGTTAGTGCTCGATCATATAGCTGACCTGGTAGAATATCAGACATGTTATATGCCATTTGATAATATACAAAGACCTAAAAACATGCACTGACTTGTAGCAAGAGTAAACACGACATACACTAACCTATGTCTGCATAAGACACATCATGCACAGACCTTAAGTGTGCGAGATAAAAACTAGCACTGACATTATATGCATGAAACAAAGAAACTTGCACCGACCTTATATTCTTTAGCACAGACGTTGTGTAGCTCAAATGTAGGTAAAGATAGGAATGCACCGACGTTGATCTTTTGAAACCCAACCTTGCACCGACCGTGCTACTATGTATATGCCTTAGACGTAGACATCCACCGACAGTGTGTCTGCTTTAGACAGAACCTACACCGACCTTAATATATGCCTTAGATGAATCATGAGACGTAGGCATGCATTGAGACGCAGAATGAGATGCAGTTCATCAGTGCATGAGACGCAGACACGGTCGCAGGTGTGCATGAGACGCTAATAGAGACGCAAGGACTGGCGCCAAAGACGCAGCATGAGACGTAGGCTACAGGAATGTGCACGGACCTATGCATGAGTGTGCCAAAGACGCAGAATGAGACGCAGGCTACAGGAATGTGAAGGGACCTTGTTTGTGCTCCCTTAGAGATAGCATGAGATGCAAACTGAGACGCATCACATGCACTGAGACATAAATGCATCATCCTTAGATAGATTAGCACAGACCTTGTGTTTTTCCTTAGAGAATTAACCTTGCACTGACTTAAAGACCGAAGAGCACTGACTTAGCCTGCTGAACCATCCGTATGCATCGACATAATGTGCTGAATGTAAGTAAGTGAATGCATTGACCTTGAAATGCATATTGATGAGGTCTGCACGGACCTTGATCCCTACAATGCTTATGAGCTAAAGTGCAGCCAACAAACTATACCGAGATGCATTGACACTGAATAATTGCACTGGCCTAACATGTATTCAGACTAAATAGTGGATATGCAAAATACACAATCAATGACTTATTTCATGCAGACATCTAATGACTCATAGTGTTTGCTATCATCAAAATCACAGGGGCACAACAATCTCCCCCTTTTTGATGATGGCAACACTATGACATGAGTTACACCAACATAGCACATGTCAAACTATTCTCCCCCTTTAACTTCATCAAAAAGAAATGATAGTTTGATAAAATGAGTAGATGAATAGAAAAACATGTATGATATGGTTGAGTCATGACCAAATCTCCCCCTTTCTAAATGAGTAGATGAATAGTCTCCCTCTTTGATAGAACAGAGGGATTAGAGTGGAAGAAGTGATAAGCATATATCAAGAAAAACACAGATGCAATCAAGAATAAGTTCTGTCATGACCAAAGAGCATTAAGCACAGAAATTTAGGCTGGATTTTCAAAGAATAGAAGATTTTCAATAAGATACATATTTAATAAATCTGAATAAACGGATGGTTCAGACTCTTCCATTATAGGGGCTTATGAATTTTCATTTGAACATCATGGTTTAAATATGATGTATACACAGTTTGTCAATAAATTTCTATACTCATATCTGAACATCAATGTTTAATAAAAGTGAACCAAGCCCTCATATTTATATCTTGATTAACCTCCCTTCATCTTACTCAGTCAATTTCAATGACTTCTTTAGAATTTACAATCATTAGTATTGAGGTTAAACAACATGAAGGAATTCAGATTTAGTTCCTGAGGATCAGCCATACTTCTTCAAATAATTTCAGATTTTTCTTTTAGCATAGTACAAGTTTTCATAGCAAGTTTACCAGGTGCAATTAAGTTCAGTACACACCTTATAACTAGAGGATACACGTTGTTTGGATGCCAATATCCCTAAGCACTTAGTATGACTAACTGTCATGCTTCAGAGATAGTATTGACACCTCATGATATACTTCACTTTATTTCATTGATAAGTGAGGTATATTTCTCAGTATTCAAGCCATTGCTCTGCCTAGATTTTCAATGAATTTTATTTAGCAGAGTTAATTATGGCACTTCATGACACAGTCCTCTAGACTTCATGGTCAATGGACATGGTTTCTCAGTGACCAAAATCATTGCTCTAACAGAATTTACCCTTAGGAACATTTCAGATTCATCAGATGTTTAAAAACTATACTGATTTCATATAATTCAACCAAATAAAACTATGATTTTAACATTTTCAGATTTCAGAAGATTTTACAAGATTCAACATGAAATAGTTGGTTAAAGTTTATTAAAGTTGACTCAGTTATTTTCAAGATATTCATAGCCAAGCTCAATGAATACATTAGACTTAAACTAATCTTATCTTTTAGACATTCATAAATCTGTATAAAAGAAGATTCTTTAATTAATTGATTTTCAGATTTTTGGTCAAGGTATCCGAATTGAAATCTTCTCAATATTTTGAATTTTCAATGAGATTCAGCAGCAGTCAAGTTGTGAACTGCACAAGAGTTTCAAGCATGTAACAAAGATGAGCACAACAATGAAGGTGTCGACATTTGACAAAGTATTTCTAAGATGATGTCGACTCACTGTGTCGACACTTCCAATCAGGACAATTAATAGGTGCAGCAATGAATGTATCAAAGAGAATCAGAGATATCCAGAGGTCCATCAGACAGATTGATTTTGAAACAACCAGCTCCCCCTCAGTAAATGCATAAACAGAACACAATTAAATTCAGATTCAAGAAGAGTAACAGTTATAGAGAATTTAGAACATATAGAAATTCAAAGAATGTACACGTTTTCACCAAGTGAAGCTCCCCCTTAACAAAAACATGAGCAGCAAGAATCATACAGAGTGTATAACAGAATCTTGTAGTCATTCAGTTTGAGCTGATAATCAAGGAATAACAGATGAACAAGATTTTTAGAAATTGTTAAGCTCAAAGATATGACAAAGATAGTCAAGAGAACAAGGTCAAACAATTTTCCAAGAAGAAGATGAACTCTAGTAATTTCAGAATAGATATAGGCAGATGAGACCACCTAACAGTGTAGACTCCTGAATGAGCACAGATAGCAGGATGTTTAGGGAAATGGCTATTCAGTGATGATTTCGATTGACCGAAATAGGTAGTTTGGTCGACCGAACTAGACAGTCATAGAATAAAACATAGCCATGCAGATCAAAACTAGTTAAAAATGCTCCCCCTGACTAACAGACTCTATGACAAAATCTTCCTGAAAGGATTACCAAACACTTGAATGGATTTAGGAAAGCAATGACGAAGAAGACATAGAGGAACACAAGTATATGAAATATGCTCCCTCACACAAGTATATCAAATATGCTCCCTCTGACAGTATGCAATCAATCAATCTTTTTGGCATTTTCAATGTAATGAAATGCAATTTATTTGAAATCATCATATGCATGATAACAAATGTAGAAACTCCCCCTATCTGTATGCCATGTGTTACAACTCTGAATGCATCATATGCAATGACTGCTCTATATGCAGTTTGACCCATGGTGTTTGGCGGAGGACTTAGTCCAAAGGACCACCTCACACATAGTAAGAACTTCCAGATAGATGACATCTATCTTTTGGTAACTTACCATTTGATACACCATAATGGTCATGCAAAACAGTGCAATACACAATGCAGTCCTATGTGCATCTTGAATTGACAATATGCTAAACATATGCAAATGTGAATATGTGTGCATGTCATGTATGTAGATGAGCATTTTATGCATAAGACAACATGCATGCATCAAATTCCAGCCATTCATATTTTTAAGAGTGCAAGACAATTCAATTGAATACGCATATGAGCAAGTATATGCTGACATGAGAGTCCATGCATTTAGGTTTATTTCATCTCCCTCTCATCAAGCAACCAGTTGAAACACAATTAAATGTCAAGATATAAATGCATGTAGATGAGAAATGAATTTTAACATATCTTCAATGAATATGTGCACAAACAGTTCAATATCTGAATGTGATGCAGATTTCAAAGAGATTAACAATATGTATGCATAAAAATCTAACAGATCACACATGATATGCAACTACCTAAAAGAATATTCTGAGGAATTTAATTGAACAAACCTGTAATGTGCAGATGTGGGGTTTTACCATACTCAGGTGCCTTGGCTTATTGAACCCCCTTTTTATTTTTCAGTTCTAAGGCATTCCTGCAAACACAGAACCTCATTTTGCAAGTTGAGGTACCAAAGAATTCTTGGGTCCTTCATGGTCAGTAGCACCTCTGAATGGTGCTCTTTATAGTTTTTGAGCATAAGAGTCATCGAATTTCATCATGAAATAGTTAGACATAGAATGTCCAAACTGACCACAGTGATTACAAGAATTCTGACTATTTTTCATGTTCACATGAGAATTGAATTTATGTGCATGAACATGATTGCTTCTATTTTTCACATGCAAGTTTGATCTTTTTTGATTAACTAGCCAACAGTCAGTAGCCCTATGGCCTGATTTCCCACATTCAAAGTATGAAAGATTTTTTCTTTTATCAATCAAATTATTTCTAGCAGTAGCATAGAGAATAGGGAATTTTACAGATTTAGAGTTCAATCTATTTCCCTGAGCATGCCAGCAATCCTTGACTATATGACTATGCTTTCTACATTCAAAGCACCTAATGTGCTTTCCCTTAGAACCAAAGTTATTTCTTTCAGAAACATTTTTGTTCACAGGGAAATTAACAAATCTAGGCTGGAATTTCTGTCCCTGATTATGCCAACATTCAGCAGCAATGTGGCCCAATTTGCCGCAATGAAAACATTGAATGGTCTTCTTATAGTTTGCATGATTTTTTACATGAACATTCCTATCATGCAATTTTCTAGCATTGAGGTCATCATGTTCCATTAATTTGCATTCGTGCATGAGATGACCTACTCTATGACAGTAAAAATATTTAATTCTCTTATTTTGAACATGAGAAGGTTTCTTCATATTAGGATTCCTAACATGAATTCTATTAGATTTCAATTCATCCCTCTTCATGATAAAACAACCAACCATCTCATGGCCAAACTTTCCACAGTAAAAGTATTCGACATTCTTGACAATAGATTTGTTGGCTTGAACTTTCTTAGCATGCTGATTGTCATCATTCTTTTTCAATATTTTCTTTTTCTATTTTGTTTTCTGATTCTCTTGAGTAGTAGCCTGTTTTGAGGAGGAGGCAGATGTGCTAGCTATGTATGAGCTGCTTACAAAAGTTGTGTAGAGTTTATTCCTCATTTCCTACTTACTGCCTCTCTTGATTTTAGAAGCTTTCTATTTGGATGTTGCTTTCAGATTTTCCTTATTCTTAATAGAATCAGACGAAGACTCATTCAAACCTAACATTTCATTTTTTAGAGAAGAGATGAGCAGTTCAGAGTTTGTGATCTTTTCATTAAGCATAGCATTGATAGTTTTGTAGCTGTCTATCTCTTCCATTAATGTACTCACTCTCTCACATTCATTTTCAGATACATTCTTTCCCTTTTCAAGCATTTGAAGCTTATCAGATATGGCAGTGTTAAGATGTTTCAATTCTTCATTTTTTTTGTAGTCTTTCAAGTTTTTTAATTTTATTTTCTAAGGATGCAATGTGTATCTCATAGCTAGCAATCTCTTGTTCACTAAAATTAACACATTCACTCAAAACTTTATTTACAGTTTTGTGCTTCTCAATTTCTTGTTCCAGTTTCTCATTTTCTTTTCTTAGAGAGTCAATTAATCCTTCTTGGATTTTCAGTTTAGATTGAAGGTCATCATTCAAATTCTTTATAGAAGTACATTTATCACAAGAATTTTCAATCTTCTTTATTTCAGCTTTCAATTGTTCATTTTCAAACCTCAATGACTTTATGTCTGATGTCACGACCTTTCTCATTTTCTTCTTTTCAGACTTGACAGACTTATACTTATCTAATAGACCATTGTACAGAATCATTAAATCATCAAAAGTGAGTTCATCAGATTCAGTACTTACATGTGATGATGTCTCCTCCTGTTGATCACTGCTGTGATCACTCCGGTTGACCATCAAGCATTGATCCTCTTGCTTCTCATGAGCGGATATGACTCTGTCCATGATCTCTTTTCCAGATGTACATCCTGCAGTACAGGAAAACTTTTCAATGTTAACTGAGTTTCTCAGAATGTTAAAGACAGTAGCATTCTCACTATCTTTTATCCTATCCTCTCTAGACCATATGGTCTTATTCTGAGGTACTTTATATGGACCTTTTGATACAAGACTCCATAGATTTGGATCAATAGAGTTCTGGTGAACACATAGGCTGCTGTTGCGCGGGTTTTTATGCCGGTTAACCGGGGTAAGGGAAGGGATACAGCGGTGAAGAAAAATACAGGAGTTTGATTTATCTCGGGTATCTTCCTTACAGGTGCATGCCTCTCACGGCGGTACTGGGCACTCTCCTTTTTACGAAAAGTCGAAAAGGGTCAAACGGCACGGAAATGTCGGGCTAAGGGTTAACCGGATAAGGTGCGGGCGTGCCAGTCGATTTCTCGACAGTCACTCATGGAACCTCGGACCGTGAAACTGAGAGCTTGCACGGACTGGGACTAGGGAGGGCCGTCGGGCCTCTGGGCTGGGGAGAGGGCGTGGCCCCCTGGGGAGTTCACTCTCCCCGGGGGCTCGGCCACGCCCTGGGGCACACGGGCCCCGGGCAAAGCCGTAACCCCAAGGGATGGACCCAGGGGGTCTTCCTTCATCGTCTGGGGATATTTCTTGGGGGATATGGAGTTCCAGGATGTTGAGATGGCCCATGAGAGCCATTCTTCTTCGAGTTGTAGTGGCCGCTCGCAAGGTGTTCGGGCGAATGCCCGACACACCCCGGGTTGCCGAACGAGCCGCGTAGGTGGCCGACGGGCCTTGGATTTGGCCTAGGGCCAAGGGTAAAAGTTCATAGGGGCTGGGAGGAGGCACCTTGGGCCGATGGGCCTTGCCTCATGCTGCGTGCCACGTTGTACGGTGGGTTGGCAGGGTAGCCTCGGGTTGGCCCGAGACCTAAGTTCAATGGCTTGTCGCCACGTGTCTGAGGGTCGGGGGTGGCCCCGACTTGCTGGGGGGTCGTTGTATGACCCAGTTGGTGTGCTGGAACCACGGGGTATCCCACAGGTTGGTGTACAAGGGTTGAAACACGTGCGCCCACAAGGTGTTCGGCGGAATGCCGAACACGCGTGTGTGAGCCGTACACACGTACTATGGGCCTCTTGAGCCTGTGCTTGACCTATTTAGGTCTCCCTTTGACCTTGGAGGGTTGAAGGAAGGTGTCCTAGGGTAGGCCCCCGGCCTTTCCACTGAGTGCCATGTGGCGTGGCTTGTAGTCGGAGTGTCCCCGGGGTGGCCCGGGTGGTTGTGTAGAGTGCGGAGGAAGTCCTCTACTTATGAGTCGGGAGCGGTCCCGATTAATTGCTAGTGCCGCCGTGCACCTCGGCTAGCGGGTTGGGGCCGTTGGTCGGGCCCACTGGGTTGTCGGAGGGGCCGGGTAGCCCATGCCTCGAAAGTGTTCAAGAAAATTCCCGAACCCCTATTTTTGGGTATTTTGCCAAGGAAATAGTCTGGGTACAACAGTCGCCTAACCATTTGTTGAAGTTAGAACCATCAAAAACAACAGAAAATGCCATTGAAGACATAACTGAATAAGTTCAGATCAAAAAACTTAAAAAACAAGATGACAAATGCATCGAACTAAAAATAGCAAAGCACCACACAAACTAGCAGGATCCTCTGCAGATCGTTGGATCTGGAAGTCAGAGACCTGTTCTGATACCAATTGTTAGGGTGCAAGGTCCGGATTCATAGGGGGGTGAATCAATCTCCCCTATAAAAATTGCCAATTAAGACTATAACTGGAGAATAGTTGTGGAACTTAAACTCAGATGGATTAAGTGAATAAATTGCTCTCCAGAAACAAATAGAAGATCAGATAGACCTTGCTCCTGATCAACTCTATGAAAGCAGGAGAGATGACTCAGTTCACGTATTCAAAATAACTCTCTTAAGGCCAACAATCAATGAAAGGCGTCTAGGCAAAATTCTCACTAGACAGAAAGATCAAACTTATATGAATGATCCTAAGCATGCATCTAGTGGAATCAAAGTAGACAATAAAACCACAGCACACAAAATATTTTTAGGTGGTTCGGTCTTCCAGACCTACATCCACCCCACACTCAACCCGATTGTGGATTCCTGCTGATACACAGCTTAACTCGCTAGGCATCACAGCTTGCCTACAACCGCTGAGCAACACAACTTGCTGTCCGAGGTATCCACCTCGCCCGCTGAGCCTCACAGCTTGATGTTGATGCGGGACGGACACGCGACCGGGCTAAGACCTACGACCGACTCGAAGTGCGGCCAGCACTAGCGCACTAAAGTAAGCCCGGTGGCTGACCACCGTGGCGTTCTCCGGGTGGAGACGTCTCTCAACAGCACTCTAACTAGCCCGACGATCGTCCCTTGCAAGGGAAACGTGGGATCGCAGCGGTTAAAGAACCACTGTCGCCTAGGGTGGTGTAGTCCGAGCTCGGTGCTCCACTGGAGCTAAGGAACGGCTCTCACTCACACACAATCACGGTAATTGAAATTAGCTAACGGCCCTAATCTCACAAACGTAGCATAATAGACCATATACTAAACCAGCAATGTGAGAGAGGAATGAGCATGTACCTCCATGACTAGGCGTGGGGAAGAATTCCCGTCCGAATCTAAACAACCCCAATACACACAATTGTTAAATTTACAATTTCAGAACCTGATGCCCACTCCACGCAGGGAGGTAACGGGCTACAAACATCAATTTTGGGGTTGCTGAAGTCTGGGTTGACGGGCCGCACTGGCAGGAGGCGAGGGAGGAAAGTCGGAGCCGATCGGGCGAGCCGATTGGAAGTCGACTTGGTTCTGCCCGCGCTGGTCACCCTGCGCAACAAACATGCGAAGGTCGGTGCGCCAAGTTCCGATGCTGGATCGGGGTTCCGTTTGTTGGAGAACGTCGGTGACAGGATGAAGATCGTCTGCTCCGAAGGGTATGATCAGATATTTTCAGATCTAGGTGCAGCAGCAACTCTTCTCAGCTTCTGGTTTTATGCACTCAGAACTGCACAGGAAGACAAATAATTATGGGAAAATTGGTTGCCGATGTCGGAACGAGGCGCCGTTGGTGGGAGCTCGTCGACGACGTCTAGAGGAAGACGCAGACTGAAGAGCTTGCACAGATCTACAAGGGAGGAGGTAGGCTAGCTTTGGGAAGTCGGGTCTGCACAAATCAGCTTGCGCGATCCCACGAAAATCGTCGCCACGATCAGCACAGATCTCGGATAGAGACGAGATTGGCGGCAGCGCGAAGAGGACTAAAAATACTTCAATCACTCAGGAATTTAGATCTAGAAGGTGTTGACACTGAAATTATTCCTAATACTTCCTAACTTTTGCTTCTGCAGGTCGTGAGTTCTGATCGGGTGCTCCTGTGCCGACAGAGAAGAAAAGAAAGAAAAGAAGAGAAAGAATGGCGGAAGCCAAACAAAAGATGAGACCAAAGGAAAGAAGAAAAGAAAAGACGCTTGGCTCCAACGGACAGCCGCTAAAGCAAGACCCGAGAGCTCGGAAGAGTATTCGGGACCATCCCCGAAGAAGCAACCAAAAAGCTACAAATACAAGTAAAGCCGGCCCGGTAGCACAAATTACGGTGCCGAAGGCCATGCGAGCGGAAAACCCGAGTGTCCGAACCAAAAGCACAAAAGGTCCCGGAATTGGCCATTCAATGGCCCGAAGGCTTTACCAAAACTTCTCGTTGCAATTCTGTGAAGCCATGATAAGATGAAGGACCAAGTCAACTCTTGGAGCCAGTCCAGGGCCCACAGTCTGACCTGTGTCAAACAAACGCGAAAAAACAAGATTAATCTGGCGCGCCCCCTTATCCGGCGTGCCCTCTTCGCCGGCACCCCTTTAACCGGCGCGTAAAAACACCTTGCTGAAGCCCTCTCCCCGGCGCCCTATCAACCGGCTCGCCAAAATGATAAAAAGGGAGCCTTCTACGGCGCGCATTCTCCACGCCGGGAGAGACTTCTTCTATAAAGCACTAAGTGTCGACCAATTCAAAAAGAGGGAGAAGAATAGAGGCTGAGCGGTCAATCGTCCGAGAGCGAGAGAGCTTGGGGAAGAAAAAAAGGGATTCTCAGGGAAAGCCCAGGGAGAGCCACCTTGTTCCATCTGTCTATCTAGAGAAGCCCGGGCCGGGGAGAGAAGCCCCCCCTACTCCGATACTCTATTTTCTAGTAGTGAGCTAGAGGTAGGTGACGAAGGGTCCCTTCCGCCCTTCTCTTCTATCTCTCGTTTTGTAAATCCGTTACTCTATAGCTCTGTAACGAACGGGCGATGATGTGACCTCGTCTCTTTCTGATTTCTGCTCCCCTTTTCCCTCTTCTATATTTGATTTAAGGATCTGATCGGCTCTGTGCGACAATGCCAAGCCGTATCGTAACGTGTAATCTCGTGCCCCTGTTGAGTCTTATTTGAGTTATGTGATTAACTTTGAGCATGAATGAAATTCCGATATGTGTATGCGCCCCTTTGCGTTTCTTTCCTTGAATGCATTCAATCTTTCATCGTATATAGCCATCATGCAGATCTTCTCTTCGCCGGTGTTGAACGTGCCCCGGGATATCCCAAAGGGCTACAGCAAATCCCCCTCCCCGGGGTTCATTTTCTGATCTATACTGCATCTCGTACCCGGTGCGTCCATACGTGTTTCTCCGTGTTGGAGGCGTGTATGCAAGTATGCGTCCCTTCAGCCCCAGAGACAGCTCCTTGACGTTTCCCTGCTTATGGCTATGGGTTAGAGAAAACATGTTACTTCTAAAGTCTACGAGTGCGGGGGGCTTTCTCCTTCCTGTAGTCGTCCATGCTACAGAGGCCCCTTCGCTGTTCGACCATTTTCTTCTTCCAATATCTCAGCCTCGCGTTAACTTGCTGAACCCCTCTACTAATCAACTAACTCATATACATATGTATATCTAGTTATTCATTGCCGGTTTATCGACCGAATGCACTCTGCGATGAATCATCCTTGACTGTTTTCCCTCGAGAAACTTACTGACTGGGGAGGGGTGACATTTCCCCATCATTGTTTCTAGCCACCATTGGATCATAGGGTCGTGTCCTGTAATGGTATGTATCCTTATGAGCCGTCCGGTGAATATAAACAGTGCTTCAGCCCAACATTAAATCCACTATCCCTAAGGGAACTAGTGGTGACCATGGGTTGTGTGCCCCTCGTAGGCTAGCCCTCGGGGTTTCCTTCTCTATTGGTCATCCCTTTTGATCATGCTTTGACCACGGGCTGTGTGCCCCTCGTAGGCTTCACCGTCGGGGTTTCGTCCCTCATTGGTCGTCCCATCCGATCGAGCTTTAACCCACGGAAGAATGGTGCCCCTCGCAGGCTAGTCCTCAGGGTTTCCTATCCGATTGGGATCCGTTGGCCGCCGTTGTGCTGTCCGGCTTGTTAGGGGCTTACTCCGCACGTGAGTATGACCCCGCTTCTCCCCCGCAATCCTTCAGGGATGGGGGAGATGCTGCCCAATTTTCGCCAGGCTTTGAACACTAAGTTACCCTGGTGATTTGGACTTAATAAAACATGTGCTTTCAAACAATGAACCTCCGTGCTTGAGTATGAACCTCGCACGAGCTTATGACTCTACTTCTGGAGAGCCTGGGGCCCCAGTTCAACAATTAATTAACTCAATTAACATCAAAGAGGCCAATAAACAACTCTGGAACTCAAACGGATTGAAAATAGCAAGAAAATAGCTTAATCCGGCGTGCCCCTAATCCGGCGCGCCCGAATACGGCGCGCTACCCCCCTGCGCCGTATTAACATTAGACTCAAAATTTCAAGTTTTCAAGTGGTTCTATTCCGGCGCGCCCTATTCCGGTGCGCCCCAAGCCCATCGCGCCGGTTTAGCCCATCACTCCATACCGCGTCGGTTTAGCATTTTTACCTACACTACCCCGCGCCGTTTTAGCCTATACCTACGCTTGACCGCGCCGGATTTGAGCCAATTGTTTCCTTTTGCGCCATTTTAACCCCACATTCATTCCCGGGGCAACCCTTGCCTTCTATGGCAGGGATTGGTCAACCTAATTGACCATGGGTCGGGTAAAAAGAGATTGATTAATTTAAACCTATTTTCTATCATACCTTTATTGTATGCATTATATATGTTCATATATATATATATCACCTTGGTGCATGCTGGCATGAGCTGACTCTTCGACGTATCAAACGGTGATTGGCAGAAGGGCGGGTTATGCCTGACCGGAGGCCTTCACTATGCGTGGTGGTGGCCCTCGAACCTAGGTTCTCCACCCAGTACCGGGAGCCGGCCTAATAAATAAATACTACCATATTGTGTGCTTGCATGCAATCATATCTTTTACATATTCTATGGGCCCCATGGCCTCTCTATTTTGGTGATTAATCAAGGGTTTTCTCTCTTCTGGAGAGATGTAATTAACGCCGTAGCCTTTATGGTACGGCGGGTTTTGGGTCCCGACACGATCACCTATAATCATCTGGTTAGTCAGACGGTGCGCATAATAAATTTGTCACTCAGTGACTGGCACGCCCCACGCAAATAAACCTCTAATAAATAATCTAAATAAACCCATAATAAAACATTAATAATAAAAATCTCATCTCCCACAAGCTGGCACGCCCGGTGGGACCCAACCTCCCTTCATCTCTTCGCCAAAATAGAGGAACCATGCAGCCCACCCAACTACCTCAAATGCTAATTATTCATTCGTCTTGTTTCTCCTCATTTTAGGTTGAAGTGATGGCGAGCGGACTGTCTGGAGTTGTTTTCGGTCCCCAAATCATGGCCGACCATACTGCATACGGCTACCTCGCCGTACCTACTACCTTCGGCAACTCTCCACCGGTCGTTGGCTTCCCCAACTTCTTGGGAGTTGCATTCGCGGATCTCCTAGACGTGGAGAGTTCTGGACCTGCGGAGCTGAAGAACAACAAAGCTGCGGCCCGCCGAAGTGAGGGCCAAATTAACGAAACTCTACTGAAAACTCCGGTGATCGTGAGCTACCATGTCCACCATACTATTTGCCTAACTGTGGCACATGAGAAGAAGCCTGCTGGGGGCAACAAGAAGAGCTCCAGAGGAAGAATTGTTGCTACTCCTCAGAGTCAACTTTCAGCATCTGGAAGTCCTCGTTAATCGGGGGCATCCGAGTCTACTTCAAAGGTCACGGTGCCGAAGTTCTGTTGGATCGGATCATCCCGACTGTGCCCACTCACAATCCCTTCCAAGTGCTGGCAAGCCGAAGGATGAATTTTAAAGACAACAAGCAAGGGAGGCCAATCCCGAACTTACCAAAGTTTAAGCAAATTTGGGTTCCCAAGAGGATCCGAGGCCCTGCACCAGCCTCACAAGGCTTCAAGGATTCTGCGGATGTTCCTAATAGAGGGGGCAAAGAGAATATGCATGCGGAGGAAGTCATGATTGCAACTCCTCCACCCGCCACCAGGGCCTGTGCAAGGCAGGCTGATATTTCCAAATATTCAAGATGCTTCAATCAAGCTGCCAAGCTGATACGGCTTTCACATATGCCGACTGTCCGAGTCCAATGGTTGTCTCCTGCCATTTCTCCAGAGTGTCGTCAGGAAGACATGACAAAGAGGGTCCGGGAATAATTCTGTAACTTCAAGAATTCCTCCCTGGGCCAGCAGAGATTGCTTCATGTCGTCAGGGCCGAAGAAGAAGAAAAAGACAAAATGCCACCCATGGTGGCAAATGAAAAAGAGAAGCAAAGTGGGGCTGGAAGCTTTGAAAGGCCTTCACAAAATGAAAAGATGAAAAGAACTTCAACAAATGAAGGGCCAACTCTCCCTAGTCAGGCCCAAAGGGGAGTCAGAAAGTACAGTAGAAGAATGCAAATCCTCACCTGTAATATGACAGGGGTGATGAGCGGGCATGGCGCCCTGCTAAATAAACCAGCATTGCTGGCCGAGGTTGTCGAAAGAGAAGACCCGGTGACAGGGCGGGGCAAAATTGAGGCTGAGTTACTGCAAGTCTCTAAGGACAAGTGGGTTGCTGATGAAAATAACACTACTCTCAATACCAAGACAATGGCATCTGAAGAAGAAGGGGTACCCCTGTCTGGATGCACCTTTGGTGAAGCACTCGAGGGCATCAGTAGCAAAACAACTATGGACCCTGCCGTGCTGATGATGCTGCAAAGGTACCAGCAGGAGGTAGAACTGCTGAAGAGAAAATTGAATGAAAAGACTGGGCACACTATGGCGCCCGAGGAACCGGGGGCACGAGCCGAGCTATCACATGTAGGTTTCAACCCTGGGGGTGCTCCTTCACAGCCCATTCTACAAACTACATCTCAGAATTGGGCTACTCCTGAGCATTATTCCCAACGGCTCCAGCCAGCACGGCCAATGCCCCTTCAGATGCAGCGGAAGGCTCCCCTGTCAGAACCTTTGCCATCCAATGCTATGACTTCGGCTGCATTATTGATGCAGCCCACCCACCTCAGCCCTCAACTAGAAGAGCCATCTATGCTAAATAAGTTGATGGTGGAGCAGATGATCGAGGCAAGACTGCCAAAGAGGGGTGGTGATGACTATGCCCCCTTTGACATTAATGAAGTACTATATCTAGCCCACCATGCTGCAAAAAGGTTGCCTCCGGGTGTCAATAAACCCCCAAAATTTGACAAATACAACGGGCAAGGCTCCCCGAAAGAGCATATTACAAATTATATGATAGTCATGGGTGACTTGGCGGCGGACAAGTTGTACCTGCTCAAGTTCTTTGTGTCTTCATTGATAGGACCTGCCTTTGAATGGTACTCTTACCTGCCGGCCGGGTCTATCCACGACTGGCCAGACATGCAGTAAAAATTCAGTGAAAGATTCCACGTCATCGAGGCAGAGGTGACCGTGGCTGAGCTGTTGGCAGCCAAGCAAAAAGATGATGAAACAGCTACAGAATATATCAAGAGATGGGAGGATCTCTGCATGAGGTGTCGGCACCCTCCGCATCTAGAAGATGCAATACAAATATGCAAACAAAATCTGAAGAAGGAGATTCTGGAAAAGATGATCGGAATAGAAATCTGGTCATTTGACCGATTAAGTGATATTGCCACGGAGGTTGAAGATTTCTTCACAAGATATCCCTCCATTTCTGCGGGCTCAAGTCATCAAGTCACGAAGGTTGATAAATGACCGATGCTAAAAGTAGTCCATACTATCAGCCTCACGGCGAAAAGGCACAAATGGGTGCACGATCCTCCTCTCAATGAACCTGCTGAATGTCGAGAGAGTCATCCTCCGCAGAACAAAGCAAAGAAGCTCTATGCCTTCCCCCGGGATCGGACTCGAGCATTGTTCGAGTGGGCTGTCAAATATAGCAAAATCAGGCTTCTGAAGACAAAGAGACCTGATGACGTCAGAAGAAGAGATGATCCATACTTCTGCCCCTACCATCAAATCTTGGGGCACCCTATTGAAGATTACCAAATATTCAAAGACATCGCCCAAGGCTTAATAAAAAGAGGGGAGCTACAAAGGGAGGAGGACAGAGTCGATCCTCCGCGCCCTCATGAAGTGCCTACTCTGTTGGATATTGTGTTTTGATGATGACAATATTGTGTTTTGATGTTTGTTGGATAGTGTGTTTTGATGATTGTTGGATATTGTGTTTTGTTGATGACAATACTGTGTTTTGATGTTGACAAACACTATGACTCTCATATGTTTGATGTCATATGTGTTTACTTCATACAGTACTTGTTACATGCATTAAATGTGAGCATGGCATAGACTGTTCACTCGTCTGTCTGCATGAGTCACCAAGTCCACACATTGCATCGTGTGCTTCTCATTTAAAGTCTATACATCCGCATGCTAGCAAGTATTTAAAGTCCATACATTGCATCCGCATGCTAGCAAGTCTTCAAAGTCCATACATTGCACTGTAGCATGCACGAATCCAAGTCTATACATTGCATGAATGCACATGGTTGCTTTGAAGTCTTATCAAGTCTATACATTCGTTTCTCAAGTCTGTACATTGGGAAAGTCTGTACATCGTCTAGTTCATGCATCTTTTCTTTAGCAAGTCTATACATCCTCCTGTAGCACACACACATGAAGTTTGTACAGCCTTTGTGATGCACTAACACAAAGTCTGTACATTGCATGCTTCACTCTAAGTCTATACAGCCAGTGTCTCACATATGCAAAGTCTGTACAACGCTACATCATGAAGTAAAGTCTATACATTGTCCAGCGTCTCACTCAGCGTCTAAGTGAGTGTGAACATTGCATCGCTAAGTCTATACAATGCATCATCTTATGCAGCGTCTCTAAGGTAAAGTCTATACATCGTATGCATTTCACACTGCAAGTCTGTACAGCCCAAGTCTGTACATCCACCGTCTCTTTCAGCGTCTAACACTTGCAAGTCTATACATTGCCTTTGGGCATCAAAGTCTATACATTGGCAGCTGAACTGTGCAAGTCTATACATTGCCTTTGGGCACAAAGTCTATACACTGCTTGCATTCAGTTCAAGTCTATACATCGCCACCTCATTCATGCATAAACACTAAAGCAAAGTCTATACACTCCTCATCTTTACCTACGTTCAGAACAAAGTCTATACATTGCATTTGTTTGTGCTTCACTCTAAGTCTGTACATTGCTTCACTATATGCTACAAGTCTGCACATCATTTGCACAGTACAACAAAGTCTATACATTCTGTTGCATTATTCAGCAAGTCTATACAGCGTCTCTCTTAGCGTCTTGTGTATGCAGCATAGAAAGTCTGTACATTCGTTGATAGACTCATGCATAAACACTAAGACAAGTCTGTACATTCGTTGACAGCTTGTCTGAGCATCTCATGCATTCAATGTGCATACTTTCATTCTGTTTGTGCATCTCTCTTCAAGACGAAGTCTGTACAATCCTTTTCAAGCTTTCAAGTTTATACACTCGTTGGCTAGCTGTTTCAAGTCTATACACTCTTGTGTGTCTGCATTGCATTCACTTTCTATACACCGCCTGTGTCTGCATCAGTTCATAAGTCTATACATTGTCTTTTGCACAAACACTAAGTCTACACATTGTAGCATGCACGATCAAACAAGAATGTACACACTTCAGCACTCAAAGGCTGAATACTCTTCAGCAAGTCTGTACACACTTCAGCACTCAAAGGCTGAACACTCTTCAGCAAGTCTGTACACTCTTTAGCACTCAAAGGCTGAACGTTCTTCAAGCTAAAGTCTGTACACTCCTTATTTCTAAGTCTATACATTCTATCCTTCACACTAAGTCTGTACACGGTGGTCTTCAGTTACCCAGCAAGTTTGTACATCCTTCTGATTATTTTCTTATGACTGTGTGACAGGTACTGTTCGTGAAGCCTATGAAGGACACGTGATACGAGGTTGGCACCTAGCACGTGATCCGAGGATAACGCCCTAATTGCTGCTGCTAAAAATATGAAGCCTCCTCCATCTGGAGAAGACTGATCAAGAGAAAAAGAGACTGATCGTGAACAGAAAAAAGAGAGTGATCGAGATAGAAGGAAAGAGCTGCAGAGAGGCAGAGAGGCAGTGAGCAGAAGAAGAAGAAAGAAGAAAGAAGAAGAGTGAGCTAGAGAGCAGAAGAGAGATCGAGAGATCCAGCTTAAGAAGAAAAAGAGAAAAGAGAGCTTGCAGGAAGAGAGAGGCAGAGAGTCGAAGAGGAAGAGAAGAAGAAGATTTCGTTCTTCTGGCATTTGGATCAAATCCATGCCAGATTGCTCCTTGGCGAGCTACATCATTGTGGACTACATCTCCAGCTTTCTGATTGCTGTATTTTTCCTTTCTTGTCTTTGTTTACATTTCCATTGTGTTTCTTCCGATTCTCTAGTGAGGTCGGTGGTCCTCCTGTGGTATCAGGAGAAGGGAGACTTGGAGTCTCCGGGTTGCTAGTGACTGGTGTTACTAGTGATTTCCCTCTGGGTTTCAGAGGAAGAGAGACTTGGGTCTCTGGGTTCCCCTCCAGTTTGGAGGAAGGGAGGATTGGTCCTCCAGTTGCAAGCGGCTGGGTGTCGCTTGTGGGTTCCCTCCTAGGTGGAGGAAGAGAGACCTGGGTCTCTGGTTTGCTAGTGACTGTGTGTCACTAGTGGTTCCCTCCGGTTGGGAGGAAGAGGTGAGGTTGTTCCCCTGGTCAAGCTGTTTGGCAGCAATTGTTGCAGACTGAGTCTGCTGTTCTAGCCTTGCTAGTGGAAGCCTCACTCCGGTTTGGAGTGAGGGGTGGACGTAGGTCTGTGGACCGAACCACCTAAAAAATCATGGTGTTCACTTGTGGTTTGATTTTCTTATGTGTTCTTTTCATTGCTGCGCTCATTAGATGCTTGCTTAGGATTGTGTGAGGGTTAATAGAATAGTTGTCTTGCTTTGATCCTTTTAAGTATTCTCATTATATTTATGCAATAGTCTTTAATTCCGCATATCTGAGCTTTAGACTTTTAATTAGGCAATATTTGAAGAGGGATACATTCACCCCCCCTCTGTATCCGGGCCTTGCACCCTATCATACTCCGGGGGCATCAATTAATGTAATATCTATATGTAAGCGACTGCCTGAAGAAGTGCCAGAGGCTTTTAGCCAACACACCAATGAAGACTGTGCCCTAGCGCCTGAAGAAAAGTAGAGAAATTGGCAAGCATCGTCAATGAAGAAAAGAACAAGATCAACATCCCTTCCGACTCCAAGAGTCCATGTTAGTGGAGCCATGGGCCGGCCCGCTCCGCCCCATATAGCTCCGGATTGGCATCAAATAGCCCCTCCTGTGGCTATCAGAAGGCCAGTGGATAACACAAAGAAACAAGCCCCGGCGCGGGCGCATGAAGAAATCAACTCAGCCGTGGAATGGCTACAAACTATTACAGATAGGCTAGACGAGCAGGAGCAGCTCAAGAGCCAGCCTATGCAGGTCAAGAAGCATGCCCTTCAAGGACACAATAAGTCTCACGGGCTAACAAAAGGAATTAAAGAAAAGGCAAGGGTGTTCAATGCACTGAACGACCCACTGCGGGGGCAGAGGCCAGCCATATGGGAGAAGGAAAATGAGAATACAAAAGCTAAAATAAGATATGTTGCTCTCTCTTGTAACATGCTGTCAGCACCGTCTAGTGTGGCTCAAGCTGCTGCTGAAGAAGATGAAGAAATTTGCTTTATGCCAAAAGGAGCTAATCAGGCTAAAGCTTCTGCCTCCTATCATGCAGCTAGACCCGGGAGGATATCAAGACACCCGTCAGCCAACAAGGGGGGGCAATACCACGTTCCTCCTCCATTCGAAGGTATGAAACCCAGGGAGTTCATCTCGAAGAAATCGGGCGCATCCAGCAACAATGACGGAATGCCACTCACCCTAGTCAGACCGGAGGCGCAAGATAGCACTCCCGGCCCCTCTTGGCAAGGCCTCGCTGTAGTGGCACTGCTAAACCAGAAGCAGCAGGAAATTGAAATGCTGCAAAGGCAGCTGAATGAAATGAATCTAGGTCCACGTATGCCGCAACTGGTAGGACATCTACATGAGGTGACACAAGGTGGTGCTAGCTCACCTGAAGCTTCAGCACGACCAGTCATACCCCGAATAGCACATGATCTTACAGGGGGTATCCTTCCTCAACCAATCAAACATATAGTCTCCCGAGCACGTCAGGGGACAACTAAAGCATCTCCGAAGATGGTGCCAATGAGACCGCGCATGCAGTCAGACGAGCTGAAGGCAAAACAAACAATGAATGTGGAGACAGCCGAAGAGGAAGTCACCGAGCCCGTATTACAAGCAGCCAAACAAAAAGATAATGAGTCTGTCATGGACTACATAAGAAGGTGGAGGAATCTCCGTGAAAGATGCAGACATCCACCGAGCTACGGGGACTCTGTTCAAATCTATAAAGAAAATTTGAGAATAGAAATTCTACGATGGGTCATTGACATTGAAGTCACGACCTTTGAACAACTGGGTGACATTGCGGCCAATGCTGAAGCAGTTCTGGCAAGGCTTTGCTCGTCCTCTACGGCCTCGAGCTAGAAGAATAAACCAATCAACAAACCTCCGGCACAAGAAGAAGTTTGCGCCTCAAATTTTGAAGCCTTCGAGCAACAGAAGAAGAAGATGAAAGAGGCATCTTCCGCCGATCCAGCAAAACAAGGGCCCCTGCTAAGGGGCAAAATGACGAAACTGTATTCCTTTCCAAAGGACAATACTAGGGCACTTTTTGAGTGGGCCCGTGAATACGGCAAAGTAGCTCTTCCAGAGCCTAAGAAGGCAGGCGATGCCGAAAGAAAAGATGATCCACGATTCTGTCCTTATCACCAAGTGATGGGGCATCCCATTGAGGATTGCTATGTGTTCAAGGACATTATTTAAGGCCTAATCAAGAAAGGCGAACTACGGATGGGTGAGTATAAGGTGGACCCACCGTGCCCTCATCAAATCTCTGTCCTTAAAAGAGCAGCCCCGCGCGGCGTTACCGCCTCAACTACTTCTCACAGATCTGGCTGAAGCCGATGTCTAGCAGGCCCGCATAGCTTGAATGCGGATGCTTGCCAGTAAAAGAAGAATGGCAAATGAAGCAAAAAAAAGAGAAAAAAAAAAGAAAGGAAAGGTCCTGTTCTGGGGTCAGGCACAAAAAAAAGAAGAGAAAAAAGTTCTTTTGAAGGAGGCCTTGATGGCTACATCTGTCAAGGGAGATATAACCCCCCCTGTCTTGGTCCGTGCCAAATATGAAACTACCATTGTGGGGTTGGCGTGGTGGAGCGAACCACTCATCCCCTCTCTGAGGGGGTGAGCGCTCTCCTATGCACCCACCTTGGTCTGTTAATATATATATATATAAATGGATGAAGGGTAGTGACCTTACACTGTACTGCACTATCAGCATCATCTGAGCTATCTGTTAAAAAAAAAGAAGCATGAATGCAAAAAGGGGGGAAAGGAACTTATATGGTCAGCAAGGCCTCCCCATCCTCCCCATAGGCAGAAGACTCCTTAGTAGCATTGCATGGTGAATGCCCAAGAAATAATGAAATGATTACATCATCTGTGGAGGTGGGAGGACCCTGCAACTGCAGCTTCTAAGGATAAGCGTCAAGTGGAGGACACTTGGCATAAGCGCCGAAGGCCCGAACCGAAGCTATTTGGAGCATCTCCTAAAGAAATCAATGACGAAAGAAAAAAGCTATTGATCTGATGTATAGTTGTCACTGAATACTCCCAGGGGATCATGTTAATCAACAGTCCCACCGACGCTAAAGGACCTTCATTGGCCACTAGGCCTCCCATTTCAAATACGGGTCCAAACCCTGTTGGGGAGTGAAAAGAACAAGTCCTCCTGAGTTGTCTGCACTCTCGGCTCCTTTATCATCATCAAGCCAACAAATAAGCACCTTTCGGCTTCTAGTGGCCTATCTCAGCACCCCTGGTCCCACCAGAATTCATGGTGCCTTGCCGCCCTCCTATCACATGGGGATACTCCCCACTCGTCCCATCAAGACTAATCCTCCACCCTTGATCTGGGACCTATGCTCCCAGCCAATGCACTCTCATGGCCTTTCGGCATTCAGCCACAACAATGCCATATTTGTCCCATGGGACTCTCCTATCACTGCCGATTTGGATTCCTTGCCCAATGTCGGCCCAATAAAATCTCCCTTTCCTTGGCATAAGGCACTCTACCCTTGTCGAGCTCAAAATTTGCCCATCAGCCCCGTCGGGCCGAGCCCACAAAAGCTTTCCCTTGGTTGGAGGCGATCTGCCCTAGCCGAACTTGAAAATTACCTTCTGTCCCATCGGGCTGGGTCCACAAAGTCTTTTCCTTGGCCTGAGGTGCTCCGCCCTCGCCAAGCTCGAAAATAAGCTTCGTCCCACTAGGTAGGATTCATAAAGCCCTCTTCCTTGGCCTGAGGCACTCCGCCCTCGCCGAGCCCCAAAATTATCCTTTGTCCTACTGGGCAGGATTCATAAAACCCTTTCCTTGGTCTAGTGGCACTCTGCCATGACCGAGCTACCCTTTCCTTGGCCTAGTGGCACTCCGCCCTCGCCAGGCCCGCCGGGCTCTTGGACATCAATCCCTTGCCCCACCAGCATAATAAACAGTCAAATTCATCAATAGTCACACCAAATAAAATATCCCGCATCGCAAACGAGACTACGTCAGGGAGCCCAACAAAAACAAACGAAAATAATGTTAACAAAAAAAAAAGGAAATGAAAAGAAGATAGAAATGAGTAAGAAAAATGATGGATGATGAAGATGAATAAAAAAAAAGGAAAAAATGATGATTTAAAATAAATTTAAATAAACCTAACACAATTCAATAAATCCAATAAGCTAAGAAAAATCAATCAACTCAATAAATCAATAAGCTCAACAAACCCAATAAACCCAATGAACTCAACCAATAGACTCAATAAACTCAATAAGCTCAATAAAGCCAATAAATCCAATAAACTCAATAAACCTAACAAAATTCAATAAACTTAACCAATCCAAACTAATAAACCAATAAAAGATTCCTTCACTTTGTCTCAGATCTTCTAGCTGTGCAAGGTTCGTTGATCCCGACATCTCCACGGGTCAACGTTCATATTCTGTTCTGGCTTAGACCTCACGTCTTCGCCAAGTTGGTCAGCTTCGACATGACGTCGGGTTGACATCTTCATCTACACATTCTACCCTTGCTTCAGATCTTCCGTCTGAGCGAGGTTGGTTGACTTCGACACTTCGTTAGGGTTGACATTGATATTTAGCCCAGGGTCTGGGCCTCTCATACGACTACAATCTAGTCTACCCTCACCCCAAACCTTCTATCGGGGCAGGGCCCATTGACTTTGACATTCCGTTGAGTCGACACTTATTCTACATGCTGCCCTTGGCCTAGGCCTCACGCCTTTGTCAAGTTCGTTGACTTTGACATGACGTTGAGTCGACACTTATCCTACATTATACCCTTGGCTTAGGCCTCACGCCTTTGCCTAGTTCGTTGGTTTCGACGTGGCGTCGAGTCAACGCCTATCCTGCAATATGCCCTTGGCCCAGGCCTCACGCCTTTGCCAAGTTCGCTGGCTTCAACTTGATGTCGAGTCAACACTTATCCCATATTATACCCTTGGCCTAGGCCTCCCGCCTCTGCCAAGTTCGTTGGCTTCGACATGGTGTCAAGTCAACACCTATCCTGTATGCTTCCCTTGGCCTAGGCCTCCCGCCTTTGCCAAGTTCATTGACTTCGACATAATGTCGAGTCAACACCTATTCTATATTATACCCTTGGTTTAGGCCCCACGCCTTTGCCAACTTCGTTGACTTGGACAGGACGTCAAGCCAACACCTATGTTATATTCTTCCTTTGGTTCAGGCCTCACGCCTTTTCCAAGTTGGTTGACTTTGGCAAGTCTGTCAAGTCAATGACCATATTCTGCCCTGGCCCAGACCCTTCATCTCTTCCAGGTTGGTCGTGTTCGACATGACGTCGAGACGACAACAATGCTTTATTTCTACCCTTTCCTAGACATACCGCCTAGGCAAGGTTTGTTGACTCTGACATCCCGTCAGGTCAACATCAATATTTCATCTTTGGTACGGACCTCTAGTCCGGTCGGTCAATAAAAAGACCCTTCCACCTCTGGCTCAGACCTTTCGTCCAGTCGGTCAATAAAAAGACCCTTTCACCTTTGGTCCGGACCTTCCGTCCGACCATACAACAAAAAGACCCTTTCACCATCGGCTTGGGCCTTTCGTCCGGCCGGAAACAAAAAGACCCTTTTTACCTGTGGCTCTGCCCTTCCATCCAGTTGAAGAACAAAAAGACTTCTTCTATCTTGGCCTCATGGACTTCCGCCTAAGCCAAGCTGTGTGGCGTCATGACTTCATGTCTAAGCCGTTAAATATCCTTGTCCGGCGTCATGGCTTTTCACCTAAGTCAGTAAATATTCTGCCTTGGCATCATGGCCTTCCTCCTAAGTCAAGTTGCACGGTGTCATGACTTCATGTCTAAGCCGTTAAATATCCTTGTCCGGCGTCATGGCTTTTCACCTAAGTCAATAAATATTCTACCTTGGCGTCATGGCCTTCCGCTTAAGCCAAGTTGTACGGCGTCATGACTTTACGTCTAAGCCGTTAAATATCCTTGTCCGGCGTCATGGCTTTTCGCCTAAGTCGGTAAATATTCTGCATTGGCGTCATGGCCTTCCGTCTAAGCCAAGTTGTACGGCATCATGACTTTACGTCTAAGCCATTAAATATCCTTGTCCGGCATCATGGCTTTTCGCCTAAGTCGGTAAATATTCTACCTTGGCGTTATGGCCTTCTGCCTAAGCCAAGTTGTACGCGTCATGACTTTTCGTCTAAGCCGTTAAATATCCTTGTCTGGCGTCATGGCTTTCTGCCTAAGCCGGTAAATATTCTACCTTGACGTCATGGCTTTCTGCCTAAGCCAAGTTGTCCAGCATCATGGCTTTTCGCCTAAGCCGATAAATATTCTACCTTGGCGTCATGGCCTTCCGCCTAAGCCAAGTTCAACAGCGTCATGACTTTACGTCTAAGCCGTTAAATATCCTTGTCCGGCGTCATGGCTTTTCACCTAAGCCGGTAAATATTCTGCCTTGGCGTCATGGCCTTCCGCCTAAGCCAAGTTGTACGGCGTCATGACTTTACGTCTAAGCCGTTAAATATCCTTGTCCGGCATCATGACTTTCCGCCTAAGCCGGTAAATATTCTGCCTTAGCGTTATGACCTTCCATCTAAGCCGTTAAATATTCGACCTTGGCGTCATGGCCTTCCGCCTAAGCCAAGTTGTACGGCATCATGACTCTATGTCTAGGCAGTTAAATGTTCTGCCTTGGCATCATGGCCTTACGCCTAAGCCAAGTTGTACGGCGTCATGACTCTATGTCTAAGCCATTACATATTCCCCCTTGGCGTCATGACCTTACATCTAAGCCAAGTCATCCGGCGTCATGACCTTTGGTCTAAGCCGACAAACCTCTTACCCTTGGCTCAGAACTGTTGTCCGAACTAACGAACGAAAAGATCTCCTTTGGTTTCACACCAACCCGTGATCCCTCTAGGGATTTACCATCACATATGACACCTTCTCTCCAATGCCATGGCATCGGGCTCCCGACGCCAGAATTATTGCGGGCATGCCCTTTAAGCCCTTTAGAAAGGAGAAAACAAAAAAAAGTAGAAAAAAAAGATGAGAAAGAAAAAAAAAGAAAAAAAAAGAGAGTAAAGGAAAAAAAAGAAGAAGAAAGATAAAAGAGAGCAAGAAGAAGAACAAAAACAGAAGAGAAAAAATGATAATCATGACGTGATTTGTGTGCTTGTTTGCCTCACATGCATGTCTGCCTGAAATATAGTATTAACACTCTTCCTTCAAATTTCTAAGGCCGCGTACTTCCTTGCTAAATAACGCCGTCCTGATTCAGGATATGTGTGCGTCACGGCATACACTAAGGAATGAAAAGCCAATTCTCGGTGAGTGCATACAACTAGGTGAAGAGTCGTAGCTATGTTGCTAGCACAACTCACGTGATATACCCTAAACAAAACTCCCACACTTCGCACATAATATGAGCAATGGTCTTTAGTCATAGGGACGTCATAAATTTTTCTTAACACTTCGTGGACGCTTAAATCTCTACACTCGCGTGAAGGGTGACCGTGAGGAAAAAGCTGCCTACCCCCTTTAAAAAAAAAGAAAAAAATGATGATAGTGATAAGTGGAATGTGAATCCAAGTAGCCAGGAATCCCCACTGAAACAAATGAGGAGACTTGCGCGAAAACGGTGCAGCAAACCCTACAATTAAAGTAAGGATGAATCCAAGTAGCCGGGAATCCCCATTGAGACACATGAGGAAACTAGCGTGAAACGGTGAAATCCATCATAAAACCATAATATAGGATGAATCCTAGTAGCCGGGAATCCCCATTGAGACATATGAGGAGACTCACGTCAAACGGGGAAATCCACAATAGTATCATAATAAAGGATGAATCCAAGTAGCCGAGAATCCCCATTGAGACACATGAGGAAACTCGCGCCGAACGGTGAAGCCCAAAATTAAAAAATAAATAAGGGGGTTGTGCGAAGCTACCAAAAGCCGAGAGTCCCAAATGCATGTGTAGGAAATAAAGTAATCCTCGAGTGTTACTCCGAACGTCTGCGCATCCCTATGTCTAGGGTTCACTACCCATATAATTGCACTTTCACACTATGGAGGAATAGTCCTGGGTGTAGATTGTGGTTTATGCTATGCATATGTTCTACGTGGCATCCCCTTTACGTATGCACATCTCCCTTAGTTGTGCTTCGTGAGCCGTACTCTGTCCGTGAATCGTAGGCACTGACCTTATCCTATCCCTGTTATAGGGGGACTATGCTACATATATCTACTCTATGCTCGCAGTCGATGAGTGCATGCATGCTTGGATGAGGTTATATATAAAAAAAGGAGATAATAAAAATGAATGATGAAATAAGAAATAAATGAATGATGATAAATAGAAATGGAATAAAAAAAACATGCAATATTTTCAAACGGGCCATGGGCTACACCCGCACGTCCCGCTCTTTCATCCCTCTGTCGCGACACCCGCGGGTGGGGGGCATTTGTTGACACTGAAATTATTCCTAATACTTCCTGACTTCTGCTTCTACAGGTCATGAGTTCCGATCGGGTGCTCCTGTGCCGACAGAGAAGAAATGAAGGAAAAGAAGAGAAAGAATGGCGGAAGCCGAACAAAAGATGAGACCAAAGGAAAGAAGAAAAGAAAAGATGCTTGGCTCCAACAGATAGCCGCTAAAGCAAGACTCGAGAGCTCGGAAGAGTATTCTGGACCATCCCCGAAGAAGCAACCAAAAGTAACAAATACAAGTGAAGCCGGCCCGGTAGCACAAATTACGGTGCCGAAGGCCATGCGAGCGGAAAACATGAGTGTCCAAACCAAAGGCACAAAAGGTCCCGGAATTGGCCATTCAATGGCCCGAAGGCTTTACCAAAACTTCTCATTGCAATTCTGTGAAGCCATGATAAGATGAAGGACCAAGTCAACTCCTGGAGCCAGTCGAGGGCCCACAGTCTGACCCGTGTCAAACAAACGTGACAAAAGAAGATTAATCCGGCGCGCCCCCTTATCCGGCGTGCCCTCTTCTCCGGTACCCCTTTAACCGGCGCGCAAAAACACCTTGCTGAAGCCCTCTCCCCGACGACCTATCAACCAGCGCGCCAAAATGATAAAAAGGGAGCCTTCTCCGGCGGGCATTCTCCATGCCGGGAGAGACTTCTTCTATAAAGCACTAAGTGTCGACCAATTCAAAAAGAGGGAGAAGAATAGAGGCCGAGCGATCAATCATCCGAGAGCGAGAGAGCTTGGGGAATAAAAAAGGGGATTCTGAGGGAAAGCCCAGGAAGAGCCACCTCGTTCCGTCTGTCTGTCTGGAGAAGCCCGAAGCCGGGGAGAGAAGCCCCTCGCTACTCCGATACTCTGTTTTCTAGTAGTGAGCTAGAGGTAGGTGACGAAGGGTCCCTTCCGCCCTTCTCTTCTATCTCTCGTTTTGTAAATCTGCTACTCTATAGTTCTGTAACGAACGGGCGATGATGTGAGCTCATCTCTTCCTGATTTCTGCTCCCCTTTTCCCTCTTCTATATTTGATTTGAGGATTTGATCGGCTCTGTGCGACAATGCCAAGCCGTATCGTAACGTGTAATCTCGTGCCCCTGTTGAGTCTTATTTGAGTTGTGTGATTAACTTTGAGCATGAATGAAATTCCGATATGTGTATGCGCCCCTTTGCGTTTCTTTCTTTGAATGCATTCAATCTTTCATCGTATATAGCCATCGTGCAGATCTTCTCTTCGCCGGTGTTGAACGTGCCCCGGGATATCCCAAAGGGCTACAACAAATCCCCCTCCCCGGGGTTCGTTTTCTGATCTATACTGCATCTCATACCCGGTGCGTCCATACGTGTTTCTCTGTGTTGGAGGCGTGTATGCAAGTATGCGTCCCTTCAACCCCAGGGACGGCTCCTTGACATTTTTCTGCTTATGGCTACGGGTTAGGGGAAAGAGGTTACTTCTAAAGTCTACGAGTGCGGGGGGCTTTCTCCTTCCTGTAGTCGTCCATGCCATAGAGGCCCCTTCGCTGTTCGACCATTTGCTTCTTCCAATATCTCAGCCTCGCGTTAACTTGCTGAACCCCTCTACTAATCAACTAACTCATATACATATGTATATCTAGTTATTCATCGCCGGTTTATCGACCGAATGCACTCTGCGTATGCATCATCCTTGACTGTTTTCCCTCGAGTAACTTACTGACTGGGGAGGGGTGACATTTCCCCATCATTGTTTCTAGCCACCATTGGATCGTGTCCTGTAATGGTATGTATCCTTATGAGCAGTCCGGTGAATATAAATAGGGCTTCAGCCCAACATTAAATCCACTATCCCTAAGGGAACTAGCGGTGACCATGGGTTGTGTGCCCCTCGTAGGCTAGCCCTCGGGGTTTCCTTCCCTATTGGTCGTCCCTTTTGATCGTGCTTTGACCACGGGCTGTGTGCCCCTCGTAGGCTTCGCCCTCGGGCTTTCATCCCTCATTGGTCGTCCCATCCGATCGAGCTTTAACCCACGGAAGAATGGTGCCCCTCGCAGGCTAGTCCTCAGGGTTTCCTATCCGATTGGGATTCGCTGGCCGCCGTTGTGCTGTCCGGCTTGTTAGGGGCTTACTCCGCACGTGAGTATGACCCCGCTTCTCCCCCGTAATCCTTCAGGGATGGGGGAGATGCTGCCCAATTTTCGCTAGGCTTTGAACACTAAGTTACCCTGGTGATTTGGACTTAATAAAACATGTGCTTTCAAACGATGAACCTCCGTGCTTGAGTATGAACCTCGCACGAGCTTATGACTCTGCTTCTGGAGAGCCTGGGGCCCTAGTTCAACAATTAATTAACTCAATTAACATCAAAGAGGCCAATAAACAACTCTGGAACTCAGACGGATTGAAAATAGCAAGAAAATAGCTTAATCCGACGTGCCCCTAATCCGGCGCGCCCTAATACGGCGCGCTACCCCCCCGCGCCGTATTAACATTAGACTCAAAATTTCAAGTTTTCAAGTGGTTCTATTCCGGCGCGCCCCAAGCCCATCACGCCGGTTTAGCCCATCACTCCATACCGCGCCGGTTTAGCATTTTTACCTACGCTACCCAGCGCCGTTTTAGCCTATACCTGCGCTTGACCACGTCGGATTTGAGCCAATTGTTTCCTTTTGTGCCGTTTTAACCCCACATTCATTCCCGGGGCAACCCTTGCCTTCTATGGCAGGGATTGGTCAACCTAATTGCCCATGGGTCGGGTAAAAAGAGATTGATTAGTTTAAACCTATTTCCTATCATACCTTTATTGTATGCATTATATATGTTCATATATATAAATATATATATATATATATATATATATATATCACCTTGGTGCATGCTGGCATGAGCTGACTCTTTGGCGTATCAAACGGTGATTGGCAGAACGGCGGGTTATGCCTGACCGGAGGCCTTCACTATGCGTAGTGGTGGCCCTCGAACCTAGCTTCTCCGCCCTCTACCGGGAGCCGGCCTAATAAACAAATACTATCATATTGTGTGCTTGCATGCAATCACATCTTTTACATATTCTACGGTCCCCATGGCCTCTCTATTTTGGCGATTAATCAAGGGTTTTCTCTCTTCTGGAGAGATGTAATTAACGCCGTAGCCTTTATGGTACGGCGGGTT